>OY776291.1:16529203-17779553 GCA_963675345.1 Trididemnum clinides
CATAGGAGTAAATAAAAATTACATTGCCACTATACATAATTTCAAAGACCACCTATTTCCAATCCACACCTAAATCATTTTATTACTTCTCATCTCCTTTTCGTTTGTCGATTTTTATTTGTTTGCAGTAGAGATTGGTATCTTTCCAGTCATTTTCTCTAGCATATTGTTGCATAACATCCTGGTTACATCAATTTTGTGTATTTAACAACTTCCTGGTTTACAGTTCGTGGCCATTAATCTAAGAGTAATAACTTTACCTTGACAGATATTGTTCTTACAGCTGAGAAAGTAACTTTTCATTAAACTTTTTGAGATCATACTACAAATTTGAGATGTGGAATAAGTTGGGGTTATCACATGATGTATGTTTGCTAAAAAGAGCTTAAAACTGTTGTTATTGCAAGTGACTAAATAAATAATAAACATCTACAATTTCAAACGTTTTTACTTTTGCAAAGACCTTTTCAAGAATTAAAATCTGTAAATCCGATGTAATAATTTCAAATAATCCACATAAGATATACAATGTGTCCAAAAAGTTGGTACCATTCAAAAATTTTATGTATTTTCCATTATTTTTTTCACAAAAAGTCAGTACGATTCAAAAAATTTATATATTTTCCATTATTTTTTCACAAAAAGTCACTACGACTCAAAAATTTTATATATTTTCCATTATTTTTTAACAAAAAGTCACTACCGTTCAAGTTTTTTCAATTTAAAATTCTTGATGTAGAAATAGATTTCAATGTTATTTGCATTACTATCTATTGAGCCAGTGTGATGAGTGTTTTTCTAAATTCATTGTCTAGATATTTAACATTTTTAATTTACAACAATTTCTCATTTCCCGTGTATATAATTGATATATTGCAAAAATTAATGTATTATTTCGAAATATCAAACTCATTGGATAATCTCGTCACTGAATTGTTTGGATCATCGCTGACATCTTGCTGCACGTCATTGATCACATCTCCCATTCAGTTGGTTCTCCACTCCTCAGTTTGTCACACAAGCTATCAATCTCCAGTGACTTATTACTCCAAATTTTCATTATGCAATGCTATTCCAAAATAATACATTAATTTTTGCAATATTTCAATTATATACACGGGAAATGAGAAATTGTTGTAAATTTAAAAAATGTTAAATATCTAGACAATGAATTTGGAAAAACACTCATCACACTGGCTCAATAGATAGTAATGCAAATAACATTGAAATTTATATCTACATTAAGAATTTAAAATTGAAAAAACTTGAACGGTAGTGACTTTTTGTGAAAAAATAATGGAAAATATATAAATTTTTGAACTGTAGTGACTTTTTGTGAAAAAATAATGGAAAACATATAAATTTTTTGAATCGTACTGACTTTTTGTGAAAAAAATAATGGAAAATACATAAAATTTTTGAATGGTACCAACTTTTTGGACACATTGTATATCTTATGTGGATTATTTGAAATTATTACATCGGATTTACAGATTTTAATTCTTGAAAAGGTCTTTGCAAAAGTAAAAACGTTTGAAATTGTAGATGTTTATTATTTATTTAGTCACTTGCAATAACAACAGTTTTAAGCTCTTTTTAGCAAACATACATCATGTGATAACCCCAACTTATTCCACATCTCAAATTTGTAGTATGATCTCAAAAAGTTTAATGAAAAGTTACTTTCTCAGCTGTAAGAACAATATCTGTCAAGGTAAAGTTATTACTCTTAGATTAATGGCCACGAACTGTAAACCAGGAAGTTGTTAAATACACAAAATTGATGTAACCAGGATGTTGTGAAACACAGAATGCTAGAGAAAATGACTAGAAAGATACCAATCTCTACTGCAAACAAATAAAAATCGACAAACGAAAAGGAGATGAGAAGCAATAAAATGATTTAAGTGTAGATTAAAGACAGGTGTTTTATGAAATTATGTATAGTGGCGATATAAGTTTCATTCCTGTGAGTTTATGTTTGCATACAGGTCCATCACATCGAACCCATCACCTATCTGTAGTAGAAAACACACTTTTTTGAAGGAAACTAGTTGTTTTTTTCTCTAAACAAACCTTTCATACTGAGCACTAAGCTGCAATCACTGTTTTAATAGTCTTTGACAAGAAAATCAAACCCGGGTACAGTTTAATTACCGCCACTGCGACGTCAATTGTTCGTTTGATAATTGGGAAAAGGTTGCAATTGTCATAAGTTTAATTTTTGGTTGCATAAAATAACTTTATAAGGGAATTAAAATCTGACAAAAATTGATATTGCTTTGTTTCGGTGATATGTAGTGTCGAAAGTTACAAATATGAGGTTTGATACATAAACTTTTTAGAATTTTGAGATAAATTTAATTTACAGTTAGGTACAGAGGTGATAAATGTGGTGAGGTGAGTGCGCAGTAAGAAAATTTGACATAAGTTTGAAAATGTTTTACACTGTAAGATAGGATTTTTTGATTTAAATTGATATGCAACAACAAAATATTAGATTTATTACATGATGCAAAAAATACGTGATGGTTGAAAAACATTAGACTATTCGTTTACCATTGAACTGAGTTGTGATGATAACTTAAAATCAGAAAACAATACATTGATCGCACAAAATGTAGCTTAGTGGTCTTTATCTTAAATATTTCATGAGGGCTTCAGATAAAACTTTTTATTGTTCAATTGTCTCAAGGTGTTCAACATTTGGTGAAGATTTTAACAAGTGAATAAATCTGTATTTAAAAAGTTATAAGAAATGATTAAGTGTCCAACTACATGAACATTTTCAACCAAAGAATATTAGATTTTTTTTTGTAATTTTGATATGAATTTAAGTGTGTTGGTGTGAGAAGCTGATGTAAATCAGACGACAATTAAATTGCTTGTTGTTGATCTTTGTTGCTCAACGAGGTGTAGAGTAAAAGTAAATTTGTGGAGAAAGTTAGATGAAGAAAAACTGCAACTTAGATAACTCAACAAGTTATTAAAATGTAAAAGTTTCATAGTTGGTGAGAGTAACTTCAACTAAAGGATATAAGTAGATTGTAAATTTATATGAATTCAAGTGTATTGACGTAAAAATTAAATGTAGTGAAGCAAATAAGAAGTAAATTTTATGAGAAAGTTGAATGATGATTGAATATAACTTAGATATTTTGCATATCAATTATGTATAACAGTGTTAGAAACTTAAACTTGATATTTGGTGGTTGTGATGAAAATAGTTTTACAGTTGCATGTTGCTAAAGAAATTTATATGAATTGCTATACTTTTTATCGTAATCACAACAAATAGTGCTACAAATAGTAATTTTAATTGGAAAGAATAAACCGTACTGTGCAGATTTCTACCTAAACGAGTAATTTTTAAAGTAATTCGATGCAAGTTTGTTAGTATGTGCGAAGTGTATGTCTGTTGACAGTGGTTAGTCTGAGTTTTTTCTTGTCGGTAAGCCATGAAAAGTTTTGTAATTACTTTGAAATGGTGCGAATAGCGAGTTCAATCTTGGATGGAGGTGAACAGATAAAACTTTTACAGCAATTAACGGCAAATATTTTGTTGAATAAATCAATATCAAGATGATGAAATAAGTAAGAGCAAAACAATAAACCAAAAACGAATCGATCAGAACGAATTTATACAATTTGATAGGTTGAGAAATAGGAATTATTTACGCTTCAAAGTTATGTATAGCAGTCAGAAACTGTAATTGTGTTTCTTGAAAATAAACGATAAGTTTGAAAGGTTTGTTGTGGAAATGAATGAGTTTAGAAGTTATCAAATTGCGAGTTTGTTGTTTGTTGATTAAAAACTTGAACGGAATTTTTAAGAGTGGTGAGTTCAGATTTTTTGTGTGAGTCAATACTCGGTGAAGTTCAAAAAATATTTTATACGTTTAGATTTTGAGGTATTAAAAGCATTGAAACAGTTGATTGTGAGGAAAATTTTGTTTTGAAGATAAGAAAGTGGCTTGTCAGAAAATTAGTCAAGACTTTCACGAGAACGCATTCAAAATTTTTGTGTGTTGGTCAAAGCAATTACTAATGAGGTCACTTATAGTCCGTGGGCTAACTAGGCCCACCGTGCACCCCCCCACCAATAAATGAAACTGTGTTTTTCTGGTAGTTTTTTATGTGCTTTTTAATATTAGATATGTTAACACTGAATAAACTCTTACGCACTACCGGTTTTGAGCCACTTTATTTGTCGTATCGACAAAATTTTTTTTCCGATTTTCGGGGGGGCAAGAAAAACATAAATGGCAATATTTTTGTATTGAAATATCACAAATACACAAGCGACCACTCAAAATGTTGGTAATGGAGAGCTCTACAATGTAAGTTTTGATTTATGCAAATTCGATCAAAAGTGTGTCAACAAGGGCCATTGTGTAACCACCAGTTGCAACCACCGCTGAAAAGCTTGGCACGCGATTTCTGTTTATGACAGTTAAACATACAATGGAGTGTGATTACATTAAAGCAAAATCTTCACCGTAATGCTTTGTGTTGAAATTTATCAAGCTTGTTAATTTTCGATTTTCTACTTTTTGCTTGGCAACCATTCCACGCGCTATTTTGTTTTTCTTTGTCTCGTCTTAATCGAAATGGTGTTTAGCAGGCTAGTGCAGTTGTAAACGATTGCCAGGTTCAGTTAAGTTTGCAGTGATTGAAAGTCATTTTGAGTGATTTTGTTAGAATTTGGACGACTAACTGAGTTTTTCTAGATGAACAAGATTAAAGCGTAAAGGTAATTCAACACCGTAAATATTGCTTCTGAACGTCCTAAACATTTGCAACAAATTACTGAAGTTATATTTGAAGCTTACCAAGGACTTTGTGAGATTAGTTTTTGAATAATTCTGTTCTCAAGTTTACCTTACGCATTTCTGAGCTACTAGCGCATTGTTTTTAGTTTCAGATTTTGCTACTTGTTTTTGCTTCACTGAAAGTTCCACGTTATCGATCCGTTTATTGAGTGTTTTCCGAATAAAACTTAATGACATCTGAAGTGTTACGATTTAAATTTTGACGATTTGACGTTTCTGAATCTAATGCTTTACTTCCCTATCTGAAGTTTGAGGTAAGACTTTCCGTAGAGCCGCATAATAAGCCTTGTTATGCTAAAAATTTGAACCAGAAAGATTTGCTAAAAATTTGAAGTTATCTAATACTTCGGCTTTATTCGAAAGCTTATTTGAAGTCCTATTATTTTGAGGGCATGAAAGATTTTATGAAGTTATGAGTTACAACAGAGTTTCTCTTTTTCAGCTAATCAAAGATGCCAAAGAGAAAGACAAGGCCAGAGAGCAACGGTGCCAGCAAACGCCCTCCAAGCAATTGCATTATCCACGTCAAAACATTCAACCTCTGCGATTTTGTTCGTCTGTCAGATCTTGAGGACCCTCAGAAAAGATTTCAAAAGATTTGTGAAATACGGGATAAACGTTTAAAGGAACCACTTGGTTCTTCTAGAAGAATGCAAGGTGTCTGTGAACAGATTCCGCCAGAGTTTGGTGATAATGATGGCTATCATAGGAGCTGCTATCAGCGGTTCACGATAAATATAAGTCGTCTCAAAGTAACTTCTAAGCCTAGAAAAAAACAAAAAGAGAGGATGCCAAGACGAGGTTCTATTGAGGGTAAAGACAAAACTCTCTTTCAACCAAATTGCATATTTTGCAAACGTTATGGTCGAATTGGGGTCAAAAAACAAAATGTATGGACATCAGAAGGTTTGACGAACTTTGAACGTGAAGGTGGTCCCACAATTATCAAAATAGCGGAAAAAAAGGCGATGAAGAACTTTTAACTCGCATTCGTGGTGAAGATCTTTTTGCAAGGGAGGCGAAATATCATATCACTTGCCGAATGAGGTACTCTGTTCCGACAAAATGGCAAAGTGACAATATTCTGTCCAAGCAGCATCAAAGTGAAATGAAGGAAGTCCATGCTGTTTGTTTTGCTAAACTTTGTGAAGTGATTGACAAAGAAATAATTATCGGTAAAAAGGTCATGAAAATGGCAGATCTCCGTAGTTTGTATTGTACATATCTGTCAGAAACACCATTTGCAAACCCTAATTACAGGTCTGAGAAGATCAAATCAATATTAAATAGCCACGAGGTCTACAGCAACAAACTCTGTTTTGTTAGCCTTGGTAAAATCCAGGGTTAATATCAGTCAGATCTTGTTTTTAGTAACGAAACTGATATTTCAGAAGCTGTTAAGCATGGGTATCTATTGGGATGTTCAGATAAGATTCAGGATGTAGCCATCCTTCTGCACAAAATGATTAAAAATGCATTTGAAAAAGCGGAAAAATTACCTTGGCCACCAACTGCATCATGCCTAACAACTGAAAACCCTGCCCCAAACAATTTGCAACGCTTCTTGCGCATTCTCATTAGTGGGAAAGCTGAGAGATCAGAATCAGAAAAAATAGAACTTCTCGTTTCATCCATCGGTCAGGACCTGTGTCGGGCAGCAACTAAAGGCCAGTGGAAACTACCAAAACACATTCTGGTTTGCATGACTTTACGCCACCTTTTCCGGAGTGCCAAGCTGAGCGTATTAATGAACAAATTAGGTCATTCAGAGAGTTACTCGTTTTCATTAGAACTTGAAACCGCACTTGCAGAGGCTCTTGAAGAGACTCATGCTATACTAACACCCCAAATAATACGAAATCCTCATTGCCCATCATTATTTCACAGCGACTTCGATAATTTTGATCAGTTTGTCAATGACCTTTCTGGTGCAGGTTCGATTCATACCTGCCACGGGATAATGTTACAAAATATTCCCTGCGAGCCTACTGCTGATGAGGACAAGACAGATAGCCAGGCAGAAAATCTGCTATCTCTTCCAAGGACAAGGGCACGCTCTCTGAAATCCTTGACAAATGTTACCCTACCTCCATGCTATATGAATAAGAGGGACAGCCCAAAAATGACGATTTCTGATCTAACATTAGTAGAATATGAAGATGCTCTGTCAAAGTCGATGTTGAAGTATCTCCTGTGGTGTATCTGCCGATTGCATAGCAGCACCGTATCTCAGCGTGTACCTGGGTGGGCGGGCTTCGTATCTGAGACCGGTCAAGTTCCGAAGCGCCTTACCACAATAGATTATTATCCAATCATTAATCACCCTATAACAGACTACTCCACTGTACAAGAGTGCCTTAGAGTATCAAAAAATGCATCGCGAGAGGTCGGTCAGAAGTACGCCGTCACAACATTTGACTTAGGCGTGTGCATGAAGGCTTACCCTATTATTTGGAAGAATCCAGAATTCTATGATGATCACATTGTAATGATAGGATCCTTTCACTTGATCTGTGCATACCTAAAAATGATTGGTAAAAAAATGAATGAGTCCGGATTAGCTGATGTGCTGTTGGAAGCGGGGGTTATGTCTGTTGGTTCCATGAATGGTGTGATGTCCGGCAAAAACTACAGTCGTGCAATAAATTGCCACAAAGTTATGGCTGAAAGCCTGGAAAGACTGCTCCTTGACAGATATTTGGAAACTAGATCTTTAAAAGGCCTACCAGGTGATTTGCTACAAGCAATAGATCACATCATTAACGAGAGAAGTTCAGAAAACTTGGATGCTGTAATGCAAAACAAAGTACTTGCTAATTTTCTTGAAGATTATTCCTTATTCAGGCAACAGGTCCGTGGTGGAAGCCTTGGTAAAACTGCCCAATTTTGGCTGACGTACATGAATCATGTTTCGTTGGTCCTTTCCTTACAGCATGCTGTGAAGATCAATGATTACTACTTGTATGGTGCTTGTTTGAGTAAAATGGTGGATCTATTTTTTAGCTTTGATGGTCAAAATTATGCCAGATATCTCTGCTACTTCTCGTTGTTTTTGGTCAACATTGAAGAAACTCACCCGGGCGCCACCGAGTTACTCAAATTAGGTGCAATAAGTGTGGCAAAGTCATTCATACCAGCGAACAGGTGTGCAGTGGAGAAAACCATTGAAGAAACATTTATGCGACATGCCAAATCTCAAGCAGGCCCAGGCGGGCGGGGTGCGGGCATTTCAGGTCTCCTGAATAACTATGAAGCTTATCGTCGTTGGGCACGTACAGCTCATGAAAGATCGAGATATGTTGAAGTAATGCTTCAGATGGCAAATATGTCCGATGGTGGTAGTGGCAGAAAACACCGTGATACTCGGCCATCGCAAGTAAAAAAAAGTGTAAAAGCAGCATTTGCTACAGTGGAAGCAATTCAGAATTTCATGGACCCATTCCAAGTAGAGGTGGATGATAAACTTTACTGCATTTCATCTGGTGCTGCAGTACCATTAAACATAGAATCAGACATCATGAACGCTGAATTGTCTGGCACTGCTGCAAAGGAAGCTTTCATTTCTGGTAGGTTGCGAAAGAATGAGCAGTTTTTTGAGCCAATCAAAAGGCTGAACCAAAAAACATTTGCAGATATAGGGAAGGCATCAGTTGTGAAGACATCAAGTAATCGTGAAGTTCAGTACAAGCAGCAAGCAAATGTTGCATTTCAATTGTTAGTGCTTTCACAATAACAATCAGAAAAGATTGATATAAGAGAACTGATGAAATATCCACTCATGCCAGTACCCTCATCAATTGGTACTCCCGATGGCTACCTTTTGAAGACAGATAAAAGCAAAGGCTTTACTTATCTCACAAAAGAATTAGATGATTTTATCATGCCATCAGACGCCAAAACCTTGAATGTTGAAGATGGGAATGCAATTTTCTACTGCATGAAAGAAGTGCCAGCAACATTTAAACAGATATTCGAAAAAATATATGATGTCAGTATCGTGGGAAAGTCTGATCTCCTATTTAGCACTGACATGTACAAGGAAAATTCTATCAAGAGCTTGGAAAGGACAAGTATAATTAAAGGCGAAAGTACAAAACGACCTGAAAACTGGAAGTCATTTCTTAGCAATGACTCTAATAAACAGCAGCTTGTGAGATTGCTTCTAAAGGTGTGGAGCAGTGGTGATTTCGGGATGAAACTTCAAAACAAAAAGGTTATATTTGCATGTGAAGAGAAGGTCTACTTACTTAAAGACAACGGAGCATCAGTGATGATGACAGAGATTCCCAAGTTGGAGTCTGATCAAGAGGAAACAGACACAAGGGTTGTTCTATATTGCTTTTATGCAGCCGATGAAGTATATGACTATGTTCGAGTCAGAAGCCCAGATAGTGATATTTTCTTCATTCTCCTTTATTATGCATCAAAAATAAACATCACTCTCCTGTTTGACACAGGTTCCAGATGCAAGAGAAGGTTGTTAAATATCTCCCAACTGGCACATAAGTTCACGCCTCTTTACTGCGATGCTCTGCTGGGTCTGCATGCTTTTTCAAGGTGTGACACGACCAGTGCTTTTAAAGGTATTGGAAAGGTGAAGCCGATAAAACTTCTTCAAAAGAAACCACGTTATCAGATCGTTTTCCAGAACCTCGGAAAGTCATGGGATGTGTCGGAAGATCTTTTTCTTCAACTGGAAGAATTCACGTGTTCCATGTATAAGCCCAGAGGTCGCCATTTAAATGTTGATGATCTTCGCTACGAAATGGTTTTGAAGAAATGCTGTGGCAAAGAAAATCAACTGAATCCAAATAAGAGCACCGAATGGTCATCTCTTCCACCCCCTAGATCCTGCTTAAGAAAACACATAAAAAGAGTGAACTACCAGGTGGCAATTTGGAAACGAGCCCATATTCCCAAACCAGTTGTTCCATTGCCAACTGAGGACAATGGATGGACTTTAGTAAACGAAGTCATTGAGCCAAAGTGGTGTGATGGGGATATACTCCCAACTCGTCTCGCTGACATTTTGGACAAAGCAATTGAGACGGAGAATGAGTATAGACTGAGTGATGGGAGCACAAACGAAATATCTAGTGATGACGAAAGTGATGAAGAACCTGATTCTGAAACAGGCAATGACAGTGACTAAAAATGAAATCAAAGCACAGAAAATTTACATAACAAGAGGAAATGTAATCGATTAATAGGAGTTAATAGGTATAACTTCAGCATTTCCTTGAATAAACCAGAACTTACAGTGTAAAGCTCTCCAGTACCAACATTTTGAGTGGTCGCTTGTGTATTTGTGATATTTCAATACAAAAATATTGCCATTTATGTTTTTCTTGCCCCCCCCGAAAATCGGAAAAAAAATTTTGTCGATACGACAAATAAAGTGGCTCAAAACCGGTAGTGCGTAAGAGTTTATTCAGTGTTAACATATCTAATATTAAAAAGCACATAAAAAACTACCAGAAAAACACAGTTTCATTTATTGGTGGGGGTGGTGCACGGTGGGCCTAGTTAGCCCATGGACTATTAGAAAGACAACTGCAAGTTTATGTTAGATGCTACTATGAGAGTTTGTTCGCTTCTAACAGAGTATTAGGTTTGAGAAAGCTAGTAGAAAAACGTTTAGCAGTTGGTTTTGTAAGCTCAGATTTTACATTTTGTAACTAATTTATGACGTGTGAGTTATATCTAATACAACAGCATTGAAGTTGAAAGACAACTAAAAGTTTATATTGAATGCTACTATCAGAGTTTGTTCGCTTCTAACAGAGTATTAGATTTGAGAAAGCTAGTAGGAAAACATTTAGCCTCAGGTTTTACATTTTTAATTTATGGGTAATACTTAATACAGTAGCATTGAAGTTGTTTGATAAAAATAGATAGTAAGAGATTTGTAATGAATCAACTTGGTCTAATCTGCAATTGCAAACGTGTGTAGCAGTGATTACGTATAACAAGTGTATAATGGATATCAGTTAATGTAGTTTTGCGAGGATTTAGGTAAATTCTTGATTTATCTATGTGGGAGATAATACGCTGCGAGTTGAAAGTTGTGAATTACAAATAATGGTTTCAAATAGATCAAAACTTAGCGCAAGAGTTTAATTGTACGAAACAAAAGTCTTTGATCAGCTAAGACGACTTGTCACAATGCATACGTATGTTTGTTCAAGTGCTTACAAATTAACGGATAAGTTGAGAAGTTTTGTTAAACCAATGAGTTTTGGATTGGTGATAGCACAGAGTCAATTTGGTTTTGAAGCTTTCTGTTTGTGGTTTTAGCAAACAACGAAAAATTAAAGAATTGGATCAATAATTTCTATTTGCAGTAGAGGGTGAACACTCACTCAAGAATAAAGAATAATTTTTGTGTTTTGTTTTTCTAATGTCCTACAAATAATGTTAAATGTTTAGCTTATTTCTATGTAGGTGAGCTAAGTAGACTGTGAAAACCATGAACTTTGTGTTAAAAGTTGTGTTTATTTCTATGTAGGTGAGCTAAGTAGACTGTAAAAACCATGGATTTTGTGTTAATGTCCTTGAAATATTGTTAAAAGCTGTGCTTATTTCTATGTAGGTGAGCTAAGTAGACTGTGAAAACCATGAACTTTGTGTTAATGTCCTACGAATAATGTCAAAAGTTGTGCTTATTTCTATGTAGGTGAACTAAGTAGACTGTAAAAATCATGAATTTTATGTTAATGTCCTACGAATAATGTTAAAAGTTGTGCTTATTTCTATGTAGGTGAGTTAAGCAGACTTTGAAAGGTGGTAAAAATTTCGTGTTAATAAGCTAAAAGTTGCTAAATTTCGGAAAAAATCTTAAAACAGTGTGATGATAGGATACAATTTTGGTTTTTAGTTGTATGAAAAATGAATGTAAATTCGATGCGTGGTGAATGTTTTATGATTTGCACACAATTAAAACTAAATCTTTTCAGTTTTACGATGTTAACAGTAGTGATTTAAGTGAGGTATGGTGTTTAAAAGAAAATGAAAACGCAATTTTAAAGAGAGTGGAGAGAGCTATGATGAGAGCCATGTGTGGTCAGAAAATTATTGACAAAAAGAATGAAGAACAGCTGAATATGTTGGGGTTGAAGGAAACTACTATTTTTGAAGTTCTACATCGACTTGTGATTGGTTAAAGGTTTGCTGACGTGATGTTGATGTCTCCGTTTGCATCAGATTTTTGCTGATAGTAAGCTTAGCTGTTTTTGAAAAATATGAATTTTATGTTGGTGGCTTAAGAATTTGATAGTTTTTACTTAAAACAGTGTTGTGACAGAATACAATTTTTTGTTTTCTAGTTATATGAAAAGAGTCTGTCAATTAGATGCGTGGTGAATGTTTACAAGTAAAAGTTGAACAATTATTGAAGTAGTCTCCAAACACAATAAAGGTTTAATCTTCTTGGTTCAATAATATTTAGTAGTGATTAAAAACTGCTGAATTGAAACAAGCTTCTTTGTCGTGATCTTTTCAAAATGTTTCCACCACTGTACTAAAAATTTACCTTACTGTCATATGTGAAGTCAATCTACATTTCACTCAAAGGTCTGGTCAAACTACTGAAATTTTAATCCAAATAGTGTAAAACTAACATCTAACGGTAAAAGTTTGATTGAAAATGTGTCAAATTTGATATTTTTCCTTCCACCAAGCTCTTCTGGAAGCAACGTCACTGCCTGTGATTTTTCTCCAACAAACCTGATAATCTAGAAAACTGTTGGTTATTTTTTTCTAACACTAACGACTAGCTGTAATAAACGTAAATGTTGAAAACTATAAATTTTGTGTTAATGTCCTTGAAATATTGTTAAAAGTTGTGCTTATTTCTATGTAGGTGAACTAGGCAGACTGTGAAAACCCTGAATTTTATGTTAATGTTCTACGAATAATGTCAAAAGTTGTGCTTATTTCTATGTAGGTGAGCTGAGGAAACTGTAAAAAACTATGAATTTTATGTTAATGTTCTACGAATAATGTCAAAAGTTGTGCTTATTTCTATGTAGATGAGTTGAGGAGACTTTGAAAACTATGAATTTTATGTAATGTTCTACGAATAATGTCAAAAGTTGCGGTAGTTATAAAAAGGCATAGTACAGGCATAGTAGGCATAGTACGATGTGGCGATGATTTTTAGTTGTTGGAGTCCGCCTACTACTAAACCTAAAGGACAAAATTTCAACTTTACATTACATGCTTAAGTAGTTCACCAAGCAATGAAATGAAAACGGCTGCTTGCGGGACCTAGGAAACAGATGTTTAGGGGTCTTTGCAACACTGTGTTGCAAAATAAAATTTAACAATCGCACGTGGACATGGTGTTTTCCAAAAAAAAAGGGCATCTCCCTCGCTTCGGGTGGAAAATGCGTCTATGAAGACTGTCGAGCACTCATGTCACATCGCTCTCATCTCCAAACTTCCACATTTGCATTTGAATGAGGTAGTATCAATCCTTGCTTAGGACAATTCATGAGATCTAAAAATGGATTCTCTCCAGAAGCATTTTTGAAATCCTCCACTTCAGCCCAAAATTTCTCTGTTCTGTGTTTTCAGCCCAGCATTATGTTTGAAAAATATTAGATAAACTCACTAATACAACATTAGCCTAACAATATTGCATAACCTAGAACAAAAAAGTAAAGAAAAACAAGTTAATCTCCCTCCTTGACTATTCTTTAAGTCATTACTCGACTTAAAGATTTCCCTCTAGATAATATCTAGTACGTTAAAAAAATATCTAGACTTTCTAGCCATCATCTAGTTTCCCAATTATACCTCTAGGCCTTACAAAAAATATCTAGATCTAGCTATAAAACATCTAGAGTGGCAGCCCTAATCGGATCCCTCTTAATAGGAGATCGGCTTGAAAATGCTAATTAGCAAGTAGCAACTTCTATATTTTATAAAAGTAAAAATTAATTTTTTTTTGAAAGGAAAGAAGGCTTTGTCACATTTGTGCGAGTGGTTTTCGATCGCACACCTCTCCTACTATGCCTACTTTGCCTGTACTATGCCTGTACTATGCCTACTATGCCTGTACTATGCCTACTATGCCTGTACTATGCCTACTATGCCTGTACTATGCCTACTATGCCTATTTATAACTACCCTCAAAAGTTGTGCTTATATCTATGTAGGTGAGCTGAGAAGACTTTGAAAGGTGGTAAAAATTTCGTGTTAATAAGCTAAAAGTTGCTAAATTTCGGAAAAATCTTAAAACAGTGTGATGATAGGATATAATTTTGGTTTCTAGTTTTATGAAAAATGAATGTAAATTTGAGATGAATGTTTTATGATTTGCACACAATTAAAACTAAATCTTTTCGATTTTACGATGTAAACAGTAGTGATTTAAGTGAGGTATGGTGTTTAAAAGAAAATGAAAACGCAATTTTAAAGAGAGTGGAGAGAGCTATGATGAGAGCCATGTGTGGTCAGAAAATTATTGACAAAAAGACTGAAGAAAGACTGAATCCATTACCTGCCTAGTTCTACTGAAATAGATGTAAATTAATTCCAACCAACTGCAGAAATATCACGAGTAAAGGAAAATACCTCCAATAAACACATCTAGAAGAGTAAAGAAACAACATTCTAGGGCAGGGGTCGGCAACCTTTTGAACGCAGTGTGCCAGTTTACGAATAATATCAAGATGTAAGCAGCTTCGCGTGCCAAGCATTTTTATGTGTTTGGTTTGCACAGTCAACGATGTGAATAGCAAACGGATAAGAAACAAATTTGTTTATTAATTTTATTGGATAAGGTCGAATACAGTCAAAAGATTCTTTTTAATGAAACTACAGACAGACTCCTTGTCCTTGCTTTTCCTTGCTCAGCTCAGTAATATTGAACTAAATTTAGATACACTCAGTTGAACACACAATTTTCATTGATCTTCCGTAAGTCGGCTGCGATGGGCACTGAGAATAAACTTCATTTGGGAAAATATTTGTTCACACAAATAAGTGGCTTGAAATGCAGACAGCAAAGCTATTGCCATCTTCTTCAGACAGCTAAATTTCTCCTGCAAAGATTTCCAACGTGGTAAAATGTTTTTTTGCTTGTTTTCAATCGTTTTCCGCGATTTCCGCAAATCAACAAATTTCGATGTCCACAATAAAGAGGCTTTGAAATCGATCAGCTGCAACTGGAAGTCTTCAATATCCATCCATTCAAATGCACATAAGTTCAAGTCTTCGCTGCTCTCGGGCTTGATGTTGAAAATCTGGAAATCTGGTGCAAAATTGAGACGTTGAACCCCTAATGTACATATCAATTTTAACCAAATTAACTTGGTAATCCACTGAGAAAGCCTTCAGGTGTTCAAAGTAGCGAAAAGTAGCGATTCGGATGTCCCGTGTGTAGACATTCAGTTTAGATGCAAATCCTTTGCATACCTCAAAAAGACACATCACTGTTTTTCCTATACCCTGCAGATGAAAATTAAGTTCGTTAAGGTGCATGGTGATGTCCGTAAGAAACATCAGTTTTACAAGCCACATGTCATCCTCCAGTTCGGGGTCGGCCTTTCCTTGTCCCCTGAAAAAGACCCTTATCTCGATTAGACATTCAACGAACCTCAAGAGAATCTTACCGTAACTTAACCATCTGACACTGCAGT
Organism: Trididemnum clinides; assembly: GCA_963675345.1. NCBI lineage: Eukaryota > Metazoa > Chordata > Ascidiacea > Aplousobranchia > Didemnidae > Trididemnum > Trididemnum clinides. Next base: position 16,544,682 of record OY776291.1, read on the forward strand.
GCAGCAGCAAATCATGGTATGCACTTTCCATCTCTTCAAGCAAAACTGTCTGTGAGTTGTAGCAGAGTGTGCGACAAAGAAACACAGTGTTTTCGTAACTGTTTTAGTATTAGGCGTGTCTACACCAAAATTTTTCATTCTTGCAGCGTATCGCATCTTTGTTTACTCTAATTTGTTTGTGTTAATGGGAAATCGCATAAACTGGATTGTCTTGAGCCAACTTTTTCGCTTTCACAGCGAACCAGTTGTAAGTGTCATTGGCAGAACCACAACAGACATCGCCGACATAGAAATTGTCAAGTGAATTGCATGCTTGACAAATTTTAGGACTGTTGATTTCGTGCAGTGTAGACAGTTTGAGCTTGGGAGTGCGCCGCGCACGCTTATAGGGTAAATTTCGCATGCGTGTCAAGTCACTTGGCGTGCCATAAAAAATCCTCTCGCGTGCCACCTGTGGCACGCGTGCCAGGGGTTGCCGACCCCTGTTCTAGGGAATCAAAAGGAGAAATCGATCAGAGGCTCTGATTTTATCAACAATTTCAAGATGTGAATGATTATGAGCGATTAATGCTTACGCTTCGAAAGGAAGTAGTTATGATTTAGTATCAAAGGCTTCAGTCACGACCTAAAGTTAATGTTTCCGTTTTACAGCAGTTGTGTTTACAATAAGACAAAAAATCGTAAACGAGTTGAAAAGTGAAATCAATTGGAGAACTTTTGAAGTGGGGGTATTCTGAAGCGAGGGTACAACCAATTAGGACATTTTCAAAAATAACATCATTTCCAAAAAGAAATAAAACCATTTCCAAAAAACGACAACATTTTCAAAGCATTCCTAAAAAGAACTCAAACAAATAAAACCATTTCTAAAAACAAATATACCTAATCATTCCTAAATACAAGAAACAGCATTTTCAAAAACAAATCAAACAAATAAAATCATTTCCAAAACAAATATAATCATTTCTAAAAACAAGAAACAACATTTTCAAAAACAAATAAAACCATTCCTAAACAGAACTCAAACAAATAAAAAGAATTCAAACAAAGATTCAGCATCGCCTTGTGATTGGTTCAAGATTTTCACGCCCAAATGTTTATATTTCCGTGATAAATTTCTAACTCGAGCTATCTTACGGACGATATGTTTAAAAATGCAGTAAATATCGAAGCGACGGTATTCTCAAGAGGGGTGCCCACAAATCAATTTTAAGTTCTATTTACAAGCTTCACATTTCTTTTCAAGTTGTATTGACATTTGTTTAAGTTGTCTTGACGTTTGTTTTCAAATTGTTACAAGTTGTTACACGTTGTATTTACAAGCTGTTACAATGTACTTCAAGTTCATGTATCAACACGTTCGGAAATGACGTATCAGCACGTTCGGAAATAACGTATCAACACGTTCGGAAATCACGTTTGGAAATGACGTAGTGCACCACAACTGCACCACAAAAATGGGCTCGAAAAACATATTATATACTACTAATAGTTAGTGAAATCATATTTTGTATGTGACTAATTACTTGATGTAGCAAGATACTTGACGTAGCAAGATGATCACCATTAAGGTCGCCGGATTCATGGACTCCGTTTATACAACTTTTCGTTACAGCTTTCGTAAATATTTAATTGATAGAGCCATCACAGCTGTTTAAACCAATATTTTCCAACTCGGCATAGCTGATGGCGAGCTTTCCTGAGGTAAAATCGTAGCATATTTGTAATAAACATTTTTACTTTCTCATAGCTGCATAGATACAGAGGAATCAAAGCTGCAAATTGAGAAGAGGCAAGCTTCTTTTCAAACCCTCTGATTACACCAAAGCAAGCAATAAAGATCACAAGGCGCAGCCAGCAGAGACTTAAGAAAGCTTAACAAGAAATCAACGGAAAACAACTTCCCTGCTTGAAATCTCACCACATGGAAGACATTTCCGCTATTTTTTTGAAAATAACTTAAAATCAGATTTGTTTTCCATACTTCTAATCTAAGGGTAGTGCAAGGTTTTCTTTATCTCCTTAGCTGTGCGTAAGCAATGAACAGAACACATAGACCTTATGCGCAGCTAAAAGCTTGATGTCATAAATTTAATTACGAAAAGGAGCGCTCCAAGTTGTGAAATATGCCTACTACTTAATATCCAATTTTCGTATTTTTGAAAACAATCCCTATTTTGGCGCCGCCCACCCCTTAGTTTAACTTAAATTCTGTTCACTTTGCCTGTCCGCTATTCATTTAAAAGAGCATGCAAAAAACTTTAATATCCGTCAACGTTTCGAACAGCTATACAGCTGTTCTTCATCAGGACTAATAATAAGCGAAAGCACGAGTGAGGCAATATAAATAGTTTGCTACGCAATCGAAAGAAAAAGGCAAAACAAAAGGTTTGAAGGCGAATAATAAACAACTGTAGATTACGACAAATTATCATAAATTTCAGAATAAAAACAATTTTCTTTATCATTGATTGAATTTTCAGAATTATGAATAAAAAAAGATTCAAGGAATCGGCGTTTGGTAAAATCTGTTTCAAAGGTTAAAATTTTGCTATGATCCCAGTCAACTCGGTGATCTTTGGTGATGACATGCTTGACCAATGCCGTTTTTTTATTAAAATTGTTGTCATCAACTTTTGCCAGATTTGCTGGCTTTAAATCCCTTTTATGTTCAGCCAATCTTGTTTTGTAAGCCCGTCCAGTTTCCCCAATGTAGATACCAGTGCAATCTCGACAAGGAATCTGGTAAACTACACCAGGTCTAGACGACCTTTCAACCGAGTCTTTTGCCTTTGGTAACATGTCTTTTAAAGTTAAATGCGGTTTGCTACTAACCAAAATTCCCACGTTTCTTAAAATTTTTGACAAAGCCTCAAAGTATCTAGGAACATAAGGCAGCACAACACGTGTTTTAATTTTCTTTTTATCCGCTAAAGATAAATTTGTTTTTGTTTTCAAACTTCTAACTGTGCGTTTTAGAAACCATTTGGGATAATCATTCTTTTTCAAAGCTTCCATAATTTTTGAAGTTTCTAATGTTTTATTTGCCCGCTTGGAATTTAATTGTGATTGAGCTCTTTTTAAAAGACACTTTACCAGTCCTTGCTTCTGACTCATAGAATGCGCTGAGTTGAAATTTAGATATCTGTTAGTATGCGTTGGCTTTTTATAAATCTTTGTCATTAACCCCCCACTAGCTTCTCGAGTAACACAGACATCCAAAAAAGGTATGGAATTGTTGGTCTCATGTTCTGTGGTAAATTTTATACTGGCTTCAATGTTATTAATATGATTGTGAAATTCATCAACCTCTGTTTTTTTAATAATAACAAACGTGTCATCAACATATCTCCTCCAAAATTTGGGTGGGTTTAAAAAGGTTGACATTGCTTCTTCCTCTACATTTTCCATCACTAAATTTGCGATTATGACGGAAACAGGTGAACCCATCGCGACACCAAATATTTGACGATAAAATTTACCACGAAAATAAAGATACGTATTGTCAAGACACAAATTTAATGCAGTCATAATATCAGTCAGGGTAAGGTTAGATCTATCATCCAGGGTGTCATCCTTTTTTAATCGTTCTAATACAACGGTTTTGGCCACATCAACTGGTATTTTAGTAAACAAAGAAATGACATCAAACGAAACCATGCATTCATCATGACTGATTGTCAAATATTTTAGTTGTTCTACAAATTCATAAGAATTCTTCACAGTAAAACCATTAGCGCCGACTAGCGGTGTCAATAAAACAGCAATAAACTTGGACAAATTATAAAGCGGTGAATTTATAAAGGAAACAATAGGTCGAAATGGAAAACCAGTTTTATGAATTTTTGGTAACCCATAAACGCGTGGAGCCATGGAATCAGTGCTGTGTAAATAACGGTAGGTCTGTTGTGAAATGCGATTTTTCGTAAAAAGCATGTAAACAAATTTATTGAGTTTACGTTCAATATTACCTGTTAAATCAGATTTCAAGGGGGCGTATGTGTTACTGTCACTTAACAAATCATTAATTTTTGCATCATAATCCGATTTGTCCAAAACCACAGTGCAGTTTCCTTTGTCAGCATGTGTAATGATGATTTCCGTATTTTTTGACAAATTTCTTAAAGCTTGTTTTTCTTCATTAGTGAGGTTAGAAGGAACTTTCTTTGTTGAATTTAGAACGCTCACAATTTTGCTTCTAGTGATATTGGCAACAGATGCAGGGAGAAGTCGTAGACCTTTTTCCGCTTCAGATATAATTTTTTGTTTGGGAATTGTTTTTTGCGAAACAGCAAAATTTGAACCTAATGCCAAAACCTTGGTTTCCGTTTCCGTCAGCCGATGTTTCGAAATATTAATCACCCACTTGCTATCGGCGTTTTCAGTTCGATTTCTCCTGCCTGAGGATGACTTCAACTGGGTTAATTTATCATCGCTATGCTCAAGTAACTGTTTGTGCTGTTTCGTGGTTACAGTTTCGTAATATTGTCTAATGATTTTGAAATCCTCCAAATCTATCTCACCTCTAAGCTTCTCTTCCAGTTTTTCAATTTCGTTATAAGAAAAATTTATCCAAAAATGTGATTCATTAATCCGTAGCTTTAAATACCGAAAACCAAAAGTTTTAGCCAGTTTTTTTCCGCAACTGAATTAATTGGAGATTTAAATTTTAAACTCTTCGGCAAAATATCTTCTCGTAAGCATGAATGATTAAAGTGAAGATGGCCTCTGTGTCTCGCTATCCTTTTTCCTTGGAACATGAGATTGCGTAAATCACGTAATGTTCCTGAACCATAACGGTTTTTGATGAAGCTGAATATACTGTTATTCTGGCTACCAGGTATTTTTGATAAATTCATTTTATTTAGCTCTTCTGGTAATGTAACGTTTATTTAAGTTGATACAAGTTCTTATCGAGCATGCAAAAAACTTTAATATCCGTCAACGTTTCGAACAGCTATACAGCTGTTCTTCATCAGGACCAATAATAAGCGAAAGCACGAGTGAGGCAATATAAATAGTTTGCTACGCAATCGAAAGAAAAAGGCAAAACAAAAGGTTTGAAGGCGAATAATAAACAACTGTAGATTACGACAAATTATCATAAATTTCAGAATAAAAACAATTTTCTTTATCATTGATTGAATTTTCAGAATTATGAATAAAAAAAGATTCAAGGAATCGGCGTTTGGTAAAATCTGTTTCAAAGGTTAAAATGGTTCCTAGATACTTTGAGGCTTTGTCAAAAATTTTAAGAAACGTGGGAATTTTGGTTAGTAGCAAACCGCATTTAACTTTAAAAGACATGTTACCAAAGGCAAAAGACTCGGTTGAAAGGTCGTCTAGACCTGGTGTAGTTTACCAGATTCCTTGTCGAGATTGCACTGGTATCTACATTGGGGAAACTGGACGGGCTTACAAAACAAGATTGGCTGAACATAAAAGGGATTTAAAGCCAGCAAATCTGGCAAAAGTTGATGACAACAATTTTAATAAAAAAACGGCATTGGTCAAGCATGTCATCACCAAAGATCACCGAGTTGACTGGGATCATAGCAAAATTTTAACCTTTGAAACAGATTTTACCAAACGCCGATTCCTTGAATCTTTTTTTATTCATAATTCTGAAAATTCAATCAATGATAAAGAAAATTGTTTTTATTCTGAAATTTATGATAATTTGTCGTAATCTACAGTTGTTTATTATTCGCCTTCAAACCTTTTGTTTTGCCTTTTTCTTTCGATTGCGTAGCAAACTATTTATATTGCCTCACTCGTGCTTTCGCTTATTATTAGTCCTGATGAAGAACAGCTGTATAGCTGTTCGAAACGTTGACGGATATTAAAGTTTTTTGCATGCTCGATAAGAACTTGTATCAACTTAAATAAACGTTACATTACCAGAAGAGCTAAATAAAATGAATTTATCAAAAATACCTGGTAGCCAGAATAACAGTATATTCATTTAAAAGAATAATCAGATCGAAATCATAGGAATAAGGACCATGCCTTTTCTGCCAATGATATTTTTGACTCGATCAGTTTTTAAAATGCATTTGATTTAGAAACAAGAACTTGTTGTGCAGAGAAGTCATCAACTTTTGGTTACTGCTCTCACAACTACCTTAGTCGGCTAAATCGATAATCTCAACCCCGACTCTACTGATGAAGACACTGCGGGCAATGCCTTCAGATCCGGCTAATAAAATATAAATCGTGCTAAGTTTACTCAATCGTCATTATGCTTTGGCTTTTAAAAAATCTGTGGCACCCATTTCGCACCCCATGCTTTGATGTTCGCACCTTGAAGAGAAGGATTATCACGTCTGAAGAGACACATTACTTGATATATTTACGGCGATCACGTTCACACTTTTGAGCACTATCGGGTCATGTAATTGTGATGACTGTGCGATGCACCCAATTTATCATGTTGCCGAGTGATTTAACAGATTGAACATATAGGCTTTGGAAATTGTTCAAGATTAATCTAGTACCAAAAGAACAAGTATCAAGAATGATGCACGTGGAAAATATAAGCGATGCATTTGTACTAAAGTTTTTACAAATGTTGCTTCGAATAAAGTGGAATATACTTGCATGGAGGGCTCTTTGAGTGGCTCAACGACAAAGATATGTTATTATTATTAGGCAAATATACTGCAGTATGTCAAGCTGAGGTTCTTGCGATCACAACACATGTATCGAGTGTGCAGAATCAAAATTGCAAAAACAAAGTTATTGATATCTTTTTTAAAGAGTTTAAGACAGTGGTTCCCAACCTTTTTTGCTTCACATCCCCCTTTCAATATTTTCTAACATACCGCGACCCCCCAACACAATATTTGCTGAATATATACTAAAAAAAGCACAAAATGTATAGCTTAGCGTATACAGTATATTTATTCACAATCAACTGTTTGTATTTAATGTGATGGTTAGGATTGTGTCTGTGCAGCCAACCTTGAAATTTGTGGTTGCGTGTTAGACAAAGCCAGTCTCATGTCAAGTTCTACTTTCATTCTGTTTCTTTTCTTAGTTCTAATATGTAAGAGAGTCGAAAATCCGCTTTTACACAGGTATGTTGTAGCGATGGGCAGCAATGTTCTAAATGCCAGTTTCGATATTTGTGGACATCATTCAGACATATCTCACCAAAACTGCGATAGTGACTTTTCGTGGTAAATATCACGTGCTGTTGAATCATTTTTAAGCTCGATAAATTGCTCTTGCATTTCGTCGGTAATGTCGCCAACATCCAAGGAGTTGGAGAACGGGTTTCGTGCAAGAATAGCTTCTTCTTCTTTTAGTTCAGGGAAGTAATGTTGGAACTCCTATTCCATGAATTGAAGGTGTTCTATGATGAGTGTCTTTAATTGCTTGTCGATTTTATAACTGGACAATCTATCAAACATTGCAATGTTTCCATCAACTACTTTTTGGCGCCAGTTTTGCAATTTTTCAACAAATGCTTTCAGGTTGTCACGTAGTTGAATAATATTTGTGTTCTTTTCTTGCAGTTTAAGATTTAGTATGTTCAACTTTTCAAAAATATCTGCTAAATAAACAAGACTGGCAATCCAATTGTTATCATTGAAGTAAGATAAAAACTACTCCTTATTTTTAAATTCCGAGAATAATTTTATTTCATCCTTCATTTCAAATACGTGGTATAGACTTTAGAACGTTGCCTTTTGAAAGCCAACGCACAGCTGTGTGGAAAAGTAAAATTTCGTGCATTGCATTCATATTCTTGCAAAGTTCTTTAAACTGTCATGTATTTAAGCTTCCTGCTTTAATAAAGTTTACAATTTTTACCACCAAATCCAATATATTTTTTAATGTAATTGATAAAGTATTGCTGGCAAGCGCGTATCTATGAATAAAGCAGTGCGTTCCCTTTGCTTCTGGAAAAAGTTCTTTTACTTTTTTTGTAAAGCTTGACGGGGATCACAACATAGCAGGAGCTCCATCGGTACAAACTCCACAAACATCTTTCCATTGCGGTCCATGTGCTTCAAAAAAAGTTTTCATTTTCCCATAATATCTGCACCGGTTGTCGTCGTGTCGAGTTCACTAAAAAAGAGAAACTCTTCTTTGATGTCATCCGAATGAATGTACCTTACAAATACAAGCAGCTGAGCACATGAGCTAACATCAGTTGACTCATCAACTTGAAACGAAAACATTGGAGACGCTTTAAATTCATTCACCACCTGTTTCTGAACATCTTCCGACATGTCCAAAATGTGCCTCTGGATAGTATTATGTGAAAGAGAAATCTGTTTAAGTTTCGCTACACTTGCATCCCCGAGAACTAATTTTACAGTTTTCAACAAACACGGTTTCACAAGTGTTTCTCTATTACTATGTGGTTTTTTTGTTTAGCGATTTCCAGTGCGATAACATATGATGCTTCTATTGCTGACACATTGCTTTGATTGAAACTTCCAATACAATCAAGTCTCTGACGTTTCAAGCCAGCTTTATGACGTTGGAAAAAAGCTACATCTTTCTCAGCATGTTGGGGGTGCTTTGTTTTTAAGTGGCGCTTTAATTAGAATGGTTTCATAGACTCTGCCCTGAGAACAACGTTGCTGAAAGCACATTGCCGTTTTTCAACACCATTGCTGAGTAAAGAGGTCAATCCAAATTTAATATAATCATCCAAATATTTTTTTCTCCATGGAAAAACTAGCAAATTGTTTAAATGATGAATATTCAAAAAAAATCAGGATATTAAGCTTGAATTTGTTTTTATCTTAAATGCTTTTTAAATACTACGAACAGTTATCTTGTAGTCATTGTAAAATGGTAGTCGCACACTGGAGTCCTAGTAATCTACAGAAGATCCAAGGACGATACACGAGATGGTGCAGTAAATGCAGTAGATCAACACAATGAAACAACAATTGAAATACTAGGAATTATTTTATTTTATTATCCTGTTAACTCAAAACTTAACTTAAACTTTCTATAACTGTCTTTGAGTGCACTCTCACTACATATTCTAATTAATGAAATACAAAACTCGTACCTTCATGTTACTTATTTCATTGTACAAAGAAAGTTTGTCTTCTGCATTCTATGAATCCACAGATTAACGATTGAATTGAGATAAATTCTCAATCTGCTTGATTGCACGAACGAGATGACATAAGTACTGTGCAAGCACACTCACGTTTTTGCCAGCGAACCAACAAATAAAAAGAAATTTAGAACAAACTTAAGTGAACGTTTAAAGTTTTTACAGCTGCAAAAAGTTACCGCCACGATCGGCAACTTTCTCTTCAAAGCAAAATCCGACGCAGAAGTGTTAAAATTAGTTAAAATGCGTGTCGTCAACAGTTCGCTTTAAGGATTGGCCAAACCAATGGCTTGAAAATTAGTAATTAATCTTTCTCGTTTAATTTTTCCACTAATATACATTAAATTTAGATCGCGACCCCCTGAAAAGTGCTTCGTAACCTCTTTAGGGGTAGTGACCCCCAGGTTGGGAACCACTGGTTTAAGAGCACTGAATGCTATAAAAACCACACTATGTGAATTCTAAATATTGTGAGCTTGCAACAAAACTCTGAACCACAGAATAAGTACAATAAAGTAAATTCATGTTGCATTAACGACTCGGATTTGCAGGGCAGTGGATTACAGACAACCTTTTCAAAAATCCACAGGTATATACCACTTGTTGGACGACCTCAATCAACTTTGGGATTAACAAGCACAATTGAAAAAGATGCAATAAAAGATGGATGCAAAACCGAGCATCATTTCAGAAAATCGCATTACTGTAGGCAGACTAAGATAAAAGAGATGATTGGCAAGCTTACTGTAAAATAAAACACTCAATAAATTTTCTCAATGGAAACTGAAACTAATAGTTAGCGTTTTATCAGGTCATTGTGAGCTTAATTGCCAAATTGGAACTACAGATTTATGTAGAAATCCTCCTCATGTAATTGCTGTGAAGGACCTGAGAACCAGTCATCCATCATTTTCGTCACTGTGAAGCGTTTGGCACAAACGGAGAAATAACCAGAGGGTTCACGCACTCACAACAAACGAGATACTCGTACATGTACATCATTAAAATGTAATCGGGAATTTTATCACGAAAGCAGGACGATTTGGCAACAACTAGATGACCACTGATGTGGAAAGCAGTGCGCCTGTGTTCTTGAGCATGAAGTCATTTGGCAACTTTTATCTACAAAAACAAGAAAATTATAATTTTTTTGCTCACTTTGGCTTTAAAACAAAATGAACACCACCAACGTATTTAAACAAAAATTAAAAAAGCGGGAAGAGCACTAAATGAGTTAAATGTTTGTATCAAGCGATCATGTTATATTAGCGCCGACGCGATGGTGTAGTGATTAGAGAGTCCGCTTTGCAGTCGGTAGACCTTTGGTTTATTCCCCTTGTCGAATCATACCAAAAGACTTTAAAAAATGGTATTCACAGCTTCCCTGCTTGGCGCTTGGCATTTAGGGAAGGTTGTGGAGAACAAGCCCGCAAGTTCGCTTGTTGTGTCCTTGGACAAGGCACTTAACGGAACGCTCCAACTTTTATGTAGAAGACTAGTGGCTCAGTTTTCCCTACGAAGAGGGGGTTGGTGGCAGGAGGGCCATCCGACCGTAAAACAAACGCCATGTTCCAAAATGATATCTGCTGTGGCGACCCCTAATCGAGGCTAAGCCGAAAAACAAAGAAAAAGATCTTGTTACATTAGCGAGTGCAATTTTGTTTCAGGGGGCGGGGCAGATCAGTTTGTTCTTCAAACCGCCATGAAATCCTTTTTTTGGAGATCAATATTTTTGTAGTGAGATTTAGGCCTCCAATATGTTTTCACTTTTTTAAAATTATTCTCTCAAACTGTTTGAAGGAAACATTGCTCTCTATCTTCCAAAAAATGCCAATTAAGTAGATATTTTTTAATATTTAAAAATCCGCTTTTCAAAATAAAGGTTGGTTTGTCGAATTTTATTTCAAACTTTTTTCCATTTTGCATGTTTACTTTACTTTGAAGAGAAAATCCCAGACCTTTAGGGAGTAAATGCAAAATTTTCGGACATTTGAGCATTCATAAAAAGTTACTTTCAGGTAGGCTATCAACGTTACCGCCTCTATTCCAGACATTTCAATGAATTTCTGAAAATAGGGTTGTTGGTAATCTTACTCTGTAGGTGCATCAGTGCATTTATACATTAGCATAACAGTCTACGAGTTATTGCGTCCGATTTGTAGTGCGCTCTTTGGAAAATCAGAGTGAGCTTCTAACTGTCTATATTGCAATAAATTGTTTTGTCTTGCTTGGGTGAACGCAAAAACAAACCAAAAATGTGTTGCTTGAACAACCGTATTGCCCGAGTTACCAAAATCGAAACGCAAAACTGAGGGAATGTAAATTTGAGTCGTTGATGCTTTGTTAAATAATAAAACAATAGATTTCAATTTTTAATATTGGGGGCGAGTGGCATGTTCAATTCTTTCTACCAAAGTGAAATCTTTTGATAGCTCATAGACAAATTGCAAAAGAAAATGTCAAACAACAGGAAGGAAAAACATCTCTGGATTTATCAGACGCAACCTAAATAAGGGACCATAACAAAATATGTTTATTGCAGTTGTTGACCGAGCTCTTCTTCGGGCGGGGCAATAACAAAACACCATGGAACGCCCAAGGTTGGACAATTTTTCTCGGTCGGAGCCAAAGGTAGTAAGCAGTGAAAGAATCGCCAAAGAACGTGGGGCCGAAAATTTACGTAGCAAGATAGAATTAAATCAGATAAAAGTATTCAGAGTCGGAAGACCACAGGTGCTGTACAAAGAATTGTCAATTCTAGAGATGGAAAAAATTCTATGAAAGACTTTGCCCGCTTTAGCAATAACAAGAGAGGACACAGTCTCCAGCTTGTTTGGCCACCTGATTGCCGGTTTTGTTGCCAGGAAAAAATGAGTGACTGAAGACTCATTGTTAACTCAGAATATAAATGGAGAAGATAGCAGAAAGTTTCTGTCCTCCTAATTTGTTTGCAACCGTACTAATTCCAAAACATTTTTGCAAAGGTAAATGGAGAATGAAAGTTTAAAATTAAAAATTTAGGTAAAGATGACAAGCGGCGTGTTTACGCGCACGTTGTGCCATGGCTAGGCACCACAGGTCACAATGTTAGCTGCGCAACGTAGCATTAAAGTAGGCTTAAGGCAACTGAAATTTTTGAAACAGGAAATCTTAATGTAGCTTGAAAAAAAGATGCTTGAGCCATAAGCTTTTCGTGATGCTCTCATCAGTGGCGGTATCGCGTCAAAAGGGAAGGTCTAGAGTGAATAAGTATTTTATGTGAATAATTTGGATGTTAGGCAATCGAGACGAGCCAATGATAGCGCTAGTGTTGTAAAGCGCACCAAAGAAAGGTTTCGCAATAACGAAATGCTAAAGAAAGCGCAGCAAGAGGCCAAATAAGAGGCCTCTTTCGATAATCGCGACGTTCTTGTTTGGCCTCTTGCTGCGCTTTCTTTAGCATTTCGCTTTTGCAAAATCTTTCTTTGGTGCGCTTTACAATATTAGCGCTATCATTGGCTCGTCTTGATTGCCAAGCATTCAAATTATTCACATAAAACCTTATTCACTCTAGATCTTCCCTTTTGACGCGATAGCGCCACTGATGAGAGCGTCACGAAAAGCTTATGGCTCAAACAGCTTTTTCAAAGCTACATTAAACTTCTGTACCACTAACAAGATTTTTGTAAACAGGAAATCATACACTTACTCAAAGACAAACTGATAAACATTGGAGTTTAGCTATAGTTGTATTTTTATGACAATAGCTTAAATATCATTTAAACAATAGTGTCATAAAGCTTTGGATACAATAGAAATCGTATGAGCTTGCGAAATCCATTGTTTAAAGTTGTTTAAAATAAGCTACTGCTAGAAAGACATCGCTAATGTAGTTTTTAGAAAGTAGGAATGAAAAATGTGTTGAGTCGTCAGTCCCATGTGTTATAACGAACTCAGATTGATGTAGGCAGTGGAGACAATAATAGTTAAATGTAGTAGTTTAGTATGATGAACAAGATTATCATTCGTATTTTTAATTGCTATAAGGCTATCTTCTCTTTCGTTTTTATGAATCAGAGTTTTTTTTATCAAAATTCATTTAACGTCGCCCTAAACGGCAAAGGATAGTTTTTATTCTCGAAAAATGCATTGCTTTATTCAGTTGCTCTTCCTCGTATTTTTAGCATTACAGTCCTGGCTGAGTAAAAGTAATGGTGATTATCACATATAACGTCGCGTTTTGTTTGTGACATTGATGGTTTTGTAGCATGCAAGCAGGTATGGCAAATGCAAAATATGAGGAAAACATCAAAGTAACACGTCATGTTGACAGCGCTCAACTGATCAACAAACTTAAATATATGACTTCCTCAATTAAATAACTTTTTGACAATAGTTTTACAAGTTACAAATTCCGCAAAAACAAAATTGGAAAATATTTTAAAACGACCACATTAAACCAAAAAACGAGCTTGTCAACCATGAAAATAAAACTTCTATGTACATGTCATTTAGTGAAATTAGTTTCAATTTTTGATCAAAATTTGATGATTTTTACAATCGAAAAATAGTTTCACGAAGTTTTTACCTCGCAAAAGTGAAAAATTGGGGCAACTATAAGCAAGAAAAAATTTTCAAGTTTCATTTAAATTTTATTTGTTGGATTGAAATTACGATTTGCTGCATCAAATTTTTTAAATTTTTCTCACCTTCTGGTAGCATTTTTCCACGACCCTGTATGTGGTTAGGCTTTTTTTCTTGAGTAAATGAGTTTTGATCAAAGCAGCATTCAAGCTTGTAAAAATGACTGGTTGCAGATGTACTGCTATATTTGTCTCTGTGGTGATGATAATTTAAGTTCCGTCTTCTTGAACTTGTGTTTCTGAACTTCTAATGATGATTATTGAAAGCTTTTGTCAAAAGCTGTAGTAACTTGGTGGCGTAGAGCTTTAATATTGCTTTGAAAAAGAGCTGTTTGTACAACAGTTTTTTCGCCGCACTTATCATGTGAATGTATCGCTGAATCAATAATGCTACGCAGCCACTAGTAATGCATCGTAAAAAGATTTTATCAAAGTTATATGAAAACCTTAGGAGGTATTGCATGATATTAATTCAAATATTGTTTATTATTTTTAGAGCCACGCGTATATGTAGGCTAAAGTAACTAAAAGCAGTTTTTGCCGACCATTACTGTAATAGCTTCAATTTATTAATGGCCAGAGGTCAGCCTCGTCTGTAAGTGTTGAATAGCGAGCCCGTAGCAATAATTTAAAGAAAATTTTGGCACATTATCTACTCTTCACGCCTCACTACAATGCTTTGCGTAGTTGGAAACATGATTCAATCTGCTTCTAAAGAATAATACTCTATATACGCGTTTGTAGAGTTATAATGTTTTGAAACAAAAAACGGTTATCTCAACGATCATTCAATGTTTGCTGATTCAGTCTTGTTTTTGCATCTACGTATTATTTATTTAGATAAACGTTTGTGAAAAGCTCCAATTTAAGTGTTAGATATCGATTTATTTCAAACAATTTTATTGTAGCTTAGAGAGATTTTTGAATTTTTTAAAAGAGGGATTTTTGATCAGAATTTTCGCAAAACCCTAATCTTCACAGTCCAAGTTCTAAAAATACGCAATAAAAGGACACATATGTTCAAACATCATGTTTACTTAAATTCAAACAAGTTACAGAAGTCGTAAGGACTCCTTACATCTCATTATGTCCAGGAGAAAGAGCCCAACAGTGATGTCAAGGGAAAGAGCTATTTCAAATTTTCATATTTTGAAAATTTAATTACGAATACCTGAATAATAGTGCAGCTGCCACATACCTAATAATTGATTCATACATCTATGATCAAAAGATGTCACGGACTTGAACTTTGAGAACTCGGCAAGCATGGAAACAATAGGCTATATTCAGTCGTGCCACCATTGAGCCGGTTCTTAAAATTTTCTCAGTTCATGAAACTGGTTGCAAAAATAATTCGGCATGAATTTCCACTTTGAAAGTTTTGAGCTCCAAAATGCTGTTTGTCATGCTTTGGGAAGAAATTTTCACTTAAAAACCTTGGA
Source organism: Trididemnum clinides (assembly GCA_963675345.1). Classification (NCBI taxonomy): domain Eukaryota; kingdom Metazoa; phylum Chordata; class Ascidiacea; order Aplousobranchia; family Didemnidae; genus Trididemnum; species Trididemnum clinides. The sequence continues at coordinate 16,559,834 of OY776291.1, forward strand.
TTTCAAAACAAGAATATTCTGCATGAATTTCCTCTTTAAACATTTAGAGCTCCAAAAAACAGGGGGTCCTACCATGTCTTGTGGGAACATCCATCAACTTTTTTGTGATAGAAGCCTTTGTTATAACTTGTTAATGCTATAACTGGCTATATCCAATCTAGAGTCATATAGAAAACGTCAGTAAAAGATCAGCCAAACTCTCGAAGCTAATTATTTGGGTTTTGAGTTGTTTTACACCGATTGCAGGAAAGCAGCTAATTGATTCACATGCCATTTTAAACTGATATAGTAGACACTAATGTGATCTCAAAAAATTAGTGAGGATTTTACAGTTTTAAATTGGCACTTTTTTAGATAAGAAGGCTGAGTACGCCTGCTTACACCATACATTTCAGTGGCTCTTCTTTGGATCATATAAAGATTTATAACACATTCACAAGCTTCTTTTATTTTATGAGATGCCGAATTTCCTTAATTTTTTTCACATTTTTCTGCAATATTATTTGTTATTTAAAAAAAAAATCAAATATTTTAAAGTGATTTCTTTGACATTTTTAACTCTGAAGTAATGTGAAGACCTTTTTTGTGAAGTTTAAGATCGTTGGAGCGTTTTTGTTATTTTAATAATTTTTGTTATAGTTCTTGCTCCATTTTCAAATTTATGGTATAATTAGAGTAGCTGACACTATTCTGTGGGATTGACAAAAGTCCGGAGACTCCAGCCCGCAGTCAATCTCTACTTTTTTTCATATGTTTGCAATGCCCTTTCCAGCATCACTGTAACCACGTGGAAAAAAGGGACCGTGTGCTCTCCCTACAATTCTCAACTCCAAATTCCGGAAGGCGCTATTTTCGAAAAAATAACAAATGTATTTCCATTTACGACAGCAAAATGTAAGCATTGTTCTCGATCTGTGAACAAGTAAGCAGCCATGGCAGAGGAGAGCTATGCAAATTTACATCTATATAACTTGTAATCGTCGCTATGCACTGCCGAGCAAATTACTGAAATCTTTGAGGATATTTAAGTCGCATCTAAAGTATATGACGTCGGGTACATATCAACTGAAACATATTAATTGTACCGAGGAACGTTTGAAATGCGGTTAGATTTTATGCCTTGGCCTGGGTCTAAAATTTGCAGCAGGCAATTATTTCTAGTGTTTTTCACATCTTTAGAAAGCATGTTGCTATGACCCCCACCCCAATAATGTCCTATGTTATGTTTGGATTGTATAAAATATATTCTCTGTAGTTCATCTTTGATTAGAGAAACATTCAAGGGTGGCAAAATGATGGTTTATCTCAATGACAAGTAATAGCACTGACAAATACAAAACTTTTGATGGGGTGAGTTTTTAAATAATCTGACCGCGTCTCCAAAAAATTTTGTGTCTATATTTAAATAAATTTCTAAAAAACTGTCCTCACTATTTTGTATTTTGAGTGCATTTGAACAATTAAAACTTCATTTATTTGTTTTCAGGATGCTGCTGAAATCAATTTTGAAAATTTTGGGTAATTATTTACTTAAATAAGCCTATCTGACAGAGTAGATAGTGCTGGCTGCTTCCATCAATTTGGGTCCACAAATGAGCTATAAAGCTAAACCAGGTGCACAAAAATTCATTGTCAGCAGCGAGTAATTCACAACTTTTTAAGTGCTCTGCTTTACCTCATGACAAATTTTTGCTCGATTTTTTAAGCAGATTAGCTGACGAGTGTAAACAGTCTTCTAGCTTTAAGTAATATGACCAAGATGAAAAGAGGAAAGAAGCTTCAGTGCTTTTAACCCCCAGAACTCTTTGTACTTGAAATGATTTGAAAATCTGCATCATAAGATATATGCCTAAATTTATTTGGTTTTATGCACTTTGGTAAAATGACAGGATGAAGCTATATTTATTGGGCAAAAGCACTTATTGATATAACATGATATTAGTTTAGACAACATGTTATAGATTCCTTAAACAGTGTTTATAATGTCTCCTAGTTGTATTCAAAATGTTACCACTCGATTCAGAGAAAAATGTGTGGATCTTCTGGGATATGCCAAAGCAAACAGGGATGAAGGAGTTTTTAACGATGTCACACTTCAAGTCGGGAATGTAAGCATTGGAGCTAATCGGATGGTTCTTGCTTGTTGTTCGACTTATTTTGAAACAATGTTCAAGTCCAAAATGAAGGAACGATACGAATCAACCATTCCTATTACTGGCGTTGATGGCAACATAGCTGACACTTTGGTTAATTACATGTATAATGGACAAATTACAATTGACAATGGTTCTGTCATGGACATATTGGCTGGTGCTGATTATTTTCAGTTGGACGAGGTAAAACAGTTTTGTTTCGAATACTTAATGAATCAAATATCGCTTGACAACTGGTATCATGTACAAACTGCAGCTAAACTATACAGATCAGATCAACTACAAAAACAAGTCAGCAAATTTATTACGGACCGCTTCGATGAAGTTGTTCAAGCATTAGATTTCCATACTTTCTCTAAAAATGACATGATCTCATTTGTTTCTGACTTGAATCGAAGTCAAGTGAACGAATCATCAATCTACCGAGCGATTTTAAACTGGGTCAAGCATAGTGAACAAGAACGTAAAAAGGAATTTCCAGATTTGTTTCAACTGATAGACCTCAACCGATTATCATCCTATGCGTTGCAAAATATTTTATCGGAAACCCTTATCCACGAGAACATGACGTGCGCAAAATCGGTAATGTTATTGCTTTCAAAATTGATGACAGAGATAAAAACGAAACAAAATGAATCAAAAATAATTATGGCAGGAGGAATTGGAAACAGCAAAAAAGTTATAGAAATATTTAACTGTAATTGTATTGAACCAAAAAAATATCCTGATCTCCCATATGATGTACTAGGTCATTGCTTATTGAAACTGAATGACATGGTATTCTGTATTGGAGGACGAAGCTCAGCCGATGTCCCTGAAATTTACAACATAGTCTGTGTGATGAAGTTAAACGACACAAACATGGAATGGAATGCTGTGGTCCCGATGAATGAAAAACGAGGATTATTTGGTGCTGCAGTGTTTCGTGATCACTTGGTAGTTGTTGGTGGTGGGAACAGGGAAGATTGTTTGGCATCAATTGAATACTTCAATGGATCATCCAGCAAATGGCAAATGGGTCCTTGTATGCAGCAAAAAAAATATTTTTGTTCTTTGGTCGAATGCAACGACAGTCTGTTTGCTATTGGTGGGCAAAATGAAAACCTCGAATCTTTATTTTGTGTTGAACGGCTTGAATCGTTAAATGGTCAGTGGGAGTTTGTGGCACCGATGTTGGCAAGAAGATCTGGAGTGGCTGGTGTGAGTTTGAATGGTTACATCTATGCAATGGGTGGTCAATCTGAAGATGACAATAAATCAGGACAAAAAACCGTTGAAAGATACGATCCGAATTTAAATCAATGGAGTTTGGTTTGTGAGATGAATTATGTAAGAAGTTGGGCTTGTGCTTGCAGGTTGAATGGGCGAATCTTTGTAGCTGGAGGTCGGGATGGCGATGGAAAACTTGTGAAAGATATTGAATGTTACGATCCATCTGAAGACAAGTGGAAAAATGTTCAATTTCCGTGGATAGATGGGATTGGATTGGGAGGCGCTCTAATTACTATATGAATTGAATAGACAACTCTAAAGTTATTGTATATGTAGTATCAACCCGCTATTCGCGGCGGTTACGTTTCTTCCAATCTCGCGAATCCCGAAAATCCACAAATTATTGATGCATGTTTAAAACGCTTTTTTGTTCAATTATATTTGCTAAAATATGCCAATATACGCTAAAAAATTATTTACCAGTTATGCTGTGTCATTCCTTTTTTTACAAATTTTTTATTTTACATTTACTGACATTGTTATTTTGTAATTATTTACCATTTGGAGTGAGTGTAAGCCTTTTTTCTGCTAAAAAATAGCCTAAGAAATTCACGAAATTGCCGAAATTATAAAAAAAAATTTAAGAGCAAAATTGGCAAGTATGCGGGGCCGCGAATGGATGTGGGTAGGGGAGATTGGGGCTAGTTTTAACATTTTTCATTGAACATGATTTCGCAAGAAATAGTTACGTTTTAAGAAATTGGTTTGGGATTTAAATTAAGCTATGATTACTGGTGTGTAGCTGGCAAAACAATGAATTGCAAAATCATCTTTGGGCCCGTGCCCGGGATAAGTTCTAATAAGATTTGGGGTATGTTGTACAACAAAATTTGGCAGCAGTAAGCAACTTTTTCTAGCCTTTCCTTTTCGGGGTGTCGAGTTAGATCGCACGGTGTCTCACATTTCTTTTTTGACACTTCTTTTCCGTAGAGGAGCTTTTTGCAGTGGTTTTACACTAGAGGGTGAAAAACTTTCCTCAGCCTAATCACGTGCACATGTACCATCACTGCCGAAGATGATGAATGATTGATCGTTTAAGTTTTAGACGTATGGTGCTACCGCATCAGCAGAGAGAGTCATATTTTTCTCATTTTTAGCCGTAACTTTCAGGTGACCTAGCTCCGTGACAAATGCAGTAGCAAATTCGTGCTCTTCAAATACATATCTATTAAAGGGCTCCATTCCAGCTTTCTTGAAGCCACTGATAACGTTTGTTGGTGTTGTTCCGCCTATCGCTATGTAGTTTTTTCAGCAATTTGACTTCATAAAGCGTAGTCGTTTGAAAACGTGACGCAAAGACTTCATAACCAATTTTCTTCAAAATTGATTGATGTTGTGATAAATTAAGTGATCTCGTGCTATTTTGTTAGGAGTTTAAGTAAATATAGCTTCAAATTTGAACCGAACAATTTGCTACAGCAAACCGAACAATTAGTCCTTACTGTAGAAGAGTAGACAGTTATAACCGGGCTTCCTGCGGACTACTTATGAAGCCTTTCCTTTGTTTTAATGTCTTTCTTCAGTCTTTGCCCTGTGGTTAAACAAGGCCACATGCTTGACTCATATATATATCAGGTGAATCTGCTGATATATATATGCAGTCATTTGCGACTCACCGAAATCAGTTAAGCGCCCTTTCTACGTTATGCCTACATTGTATTCTTAAGCGTTAGCGTTAATGCGACGTGTTTGTGGGATTCGAACTCACGTCATTGGAACCGGCCTCCTCGCGCGCCGAGTTTTGCTGCCATGAACCACGTGCTGCCAGCCACATCTTAAAGCACCGCATTTAGTTTGTAACCTTTGGAAGGCCTTTTTATACCTAATCACGGCTCGCGTGATCAGCTTTACATAAGGATATCAGTTTTAGTCCATAGTTGAGCGGCTAGCAGTACATCAAAACGAACCTCGTTCAAAAGTAAACAGCACGTAAGTCTTGTGCGTTGTGTTAATTTGATTCGAACCCGGGTCTTTGGAACTGGCCTCCTCGCGCGCCGAGTTTTGCTGCCATGGTCCACGTGCTGCCAGCCATGCCTTAAAACACTGCATTTAGCTTGTAACCTTCCAAAGATCACACTGCTTGTGTGATCAACTTCACATAAGGATATCAGTTTTAGTCCATAGTTGAGCGGCTAGCAGTACATCAAAACAAGCCTCGTTCAAAAGTAAACAGCACTTAAGCGTTAGTTCGTTTTATAAAAGTCAACGTTAATGCTATTGGGGGGATTTCTTGGCCCTTGGCAAGCCCTGCTGATGAGTCCAAAAGGACGAAACCCGTCCAAGGATGGCTTTGTAAATTTGAAATGTCTCTCAACAACATTGCTCCCTTCGGATGCCTCGCGCCTTCAGGACTCACTTTGTTGTTGTTGTTTCTCGCTTATAAGACGCTCACTATCGATCGTAACCATTTGCAGCTAGCAATATATTATCTCTCGTTATGTATGCATCCCCCAAGCTTAATTCCCTGGCCCGAAGCATTGGGACCGTTCATGTTAGCAAGTTCATCGTTCGGTGAAACGCTCGTTCCGGTGTGCTCCTGTGGTGCGGGGGCCCTGTTAGTAGCTCGAGCACAGTGATCGCGCAAACCCTGCCGAAGAACTGTGTGGGGAAATCTCCGCGTGTGATTGTTAAGTGGTATCCGGCGCTAGTTGCGTCGCTGGTCGGGTCGCGCTATGTAACACACCAGTTATTACCCGTGCGGTGGGCTAGTTGCCGGAATCGGTGGTTATGCTCGGAGTGGAATAGGCGAAGTGACTGACCTCTTGGCGGCCGTGCATTATATAAGCCGCGGTGCAGTCGTTTGGGACCCACCGAAATCAGTTAAGCGCCCTTTCTACGTTATGCCTACATTGTATTCTTAAGCGTTAGCGTTAATGCGACGCGTTTGTGGGATTCGAACTCGTGTCTTTGGAACTGGCCTCCTCGCGCGCCGAGTTTTGCTGCCATGAACCACGTGCTGCCAGCGACGCCTTAAAACACCGCATTTAGCTTGTAACCTTTGGAAGGTCTTTTTATGCCTAGTCAGTACTTGTGTGATCATCTTCACATAAGGATATCAGTTTTAGTCCATAGTTGAGCGGCTAGCAGTACATCAAAACAAGCCTCGTTCAAAAGTAAACAGCACTAAGCGTTAGTTCGTTTAATAAAAGTCAACGTTAATGCTATTGGGGGGATTTCTTGGCCCTTGGCAAGCCCTGCTGATGAGTCCAAAAGGACGAAACCCGTCCAAGGATGGCTTTGTAAATTTGAAATGTCTCTCAACAACATTGCTCCCTTCGGAAGTCTCCTGCCTTCAGGACTCACTTTGTTGTTGTTGTTTCTCGCTTATAAGACGCTCTCTATCGATCGTAATCACTTGCAGCTAGCAATATATATAGTGACCACGTGTATTTTTGCTATTCTTGTCAAAACGTAAGCGTGGCAAAACCAGTAGTGAATTGTCTTTTCAGCCTGATTATGCTTCGGATTTCTGTTTGAAACTGCATGTTGGTTCCCTTGCTTGATGGTTACTAAGGCTGAGTGGCAGCCTATACTGTCGTGAATTTTCGTTCTGCGCACTCTGGGTGGTGCTGCGCATATTGTAAATAAAAGTTGCAAAAAACTTCAACCGTTTCCTGTATTTGCTTGACGAAGCAGAAGGGATCCGTAGTGCTAATAATTACTAGCTCTACGAAGCAACTTGGCTGGTTTAGTGCTAATCAAAGACGGTACGCTTGGCGCGGGAATTAGAGAGTTGATGCCGCACCAGGTGTGTTTACTTTTGTTGAAGCTTTTCTTGCTACCGATGGCAAATCGCAGATTGTCATGCATTTTCCAGAATGACAATTTTCCAGGATGACAACTGTTCTGGTTGAAGGCTACTTTTTGTTTTTTCACCAATCAGTGAAGGCTTATGTGGCACACATTGAATATTTTGCCACGGATCGTATTGTTTTTCCTTCCAATACAACAATTTTTGTAGCTTGTTTCATTTTAGTTGATGATGTTTTATCACGGTTGGTCTTCTTTTTTGTAATTTCTCGTTCTTAACTGCACAGCAATGTCCAATAAACAACTGAAACATGATAACATACTGCACAATCCCAGTCAGAGTACTCTATCATTGTGCATCAGTTGCTTGTTACAACTTACCTCAAGCCATGTGCAATTACATTTTTCAAACATTTACTGGCAAGAAAATAATTATTTTTTTTAGGCAGGGGCGGCTCGTAGCTAAAATTAATGGGGGAGGCTGCATCAGAAAATTTCAGCCATTGTTTTAATAAACAAACAATAAAAAAAGTAAGTTATACATAAACTTAAAAAACTCTAAGCAAAACAAAGCAAAAAATATTTACTTACGAAAAGATTAAACCGTTACATTTATTAAAAAAAGAAATTTGTATATTTATTGCTAGCTCCAAGTGGTTACGATCGATAGAGAGCGTCTTATAAGCAAGAAACAACGAACTTCATTTGGTGCTGCAGTGTTTCGTGATCACTTGGTAGTTGCTGGTGGTGGGAACGGGAAAGATTGTTCGTCATCAATTGAGCACTTCGATATCTCATTCAATGGCTGGCAAATGGGTCCTCCCATGCAGCAAATAAAATTCTTTTTTTCTTTGGTAGAATGCAACGACAATCTGTTTGCTATTGGTGGACGAGATGAAAATCACGAACCTTTATTTTGTGTTGAACGGCTTGAATCGTTGAATGGTCAGTGGGAGTTTGTGGCATCGATGTTGACAAAAAGAATTGCAGTGGCTGGTGTAAGTTTGAATGATTGCATCTATGCAATTGGTGGACAATCTGAGGATGATACCAAATCAGCGCAAAAAGCTGTTGAGAGATACGATCCGAGTGTAAATGAATGGAGCTACATTTGTGAAATAAATTATGTAAGAAGTTGGGCCAGTGCTTGTGTGTTGAATGGACGAATTTTTGTTGGTGGAGGCGGGAATGGAAAACTTGTGAAAAATATTGAATGTTACGAAGCGACTGAAGATAAGTGGGAAACCGTTCAGGTTTCATGGGAAAATGGAATTACAGGCAGAGGTGTTTTAATTGCTAATTGATTCAAATCACTACTTCTAAGCTCATATGTGAGAGTCTTTGTATTGCCGCACTTCTGCATTCTACATTTTATTATTTTGTTTGTTTCCAATTTATTATGTTTGATAGCAAGCGTTTTCTATAAGCATTGTTTTTTGTAAAACTGATTTTGAATTTTTTCAATTTTGTTTAAGTTTAAACAAAAGAATAGTTGCGATTGCTTAATATATGCAAAAATTCAAATAAATTATTTTTACTGTATGCAAATAAATTATTACAGAAGTGAGTGTAATTTTTGGTTTTATTTATTTTTTCTTGTTTGATATATCAGTGTGCAAAGCAATTGAACCTCTTGCATTTAACAAAGAAAATGACCTGTTTCTGTCATATCATTGAGCATTAATTCATCAGCCTTGATATTTAGAAAAATGCTGGCAGAATTCATTGTGGAGTCGAACTCGCACTAACAAAGCATTATCTGAAATAAAGTAGTCGATGTGTTTTTGCGATATTCTTTAGCAATTCTTTTTATGCGTAAAACATTTTGTCATCACGATTGATTAAATTCAGTTTCATATGTGCTTCTCCACATTACCTGCAGCTGATTTCCAAGCAAGAGATATGACATGAGCACATAAGAGCCTTTGAAACAACAAAACAATCGAACATGACTTAGATTCTATTCATTTCATCGCTGAGCGGCGCTACATTGTCTTAGCGTAGATAACATCGATCCTTCTATCACTTCAATTCGTTCACCATTTAGTTTTTGGCGCTTTTCGGCAAGGAAGATTTTTTTGCTCTATAACAATTTTTAATTACAACTGACCAAATTTGATTTTGTTATTACTTTGTCTACATCATTTTTGTTGGTGAGCATCAAGCAAGAAATCAAGCATATTGGTTTTGGAAAGCAACGTGCATGGGCAGTTTTGAAATATATTTGTAACGTATCGTGTGACAGTTCGCTCGTTTATGGCTGAGATGTTGTGGCTGTAACTGCCTTTACGCCACTCGCAACTTTTATATTAAAAGCAATGCTACGCCACATCGCCCGCAAATACTAAGCGAAGATCACAAATGGGCGGGGATTTTACACCGAAGACAGTTTTTAAAGGTAAATTTCAACTGTCTCATGCCCCACTGAAACTTTCCCACTTCTTCGTGAGCTAGGGTTTGATTAGAGGTCTGCTTAATAGCCGGTAAATGTGAGTTCAATTTGATGGTAGAGTTTCATAAAAGACTTTATATCGTTCATACAGATCTCCAAACAAGACACGTGTAAATATATTTTATCGCATTATTTTTATCCTCCAGTCACTGAAAATCATTGCAGTTACGCATTGAACATCTTATGTGCAGATCCGCTTTGAAGTTGCTTGTTGAGCTGGCTCAGTGCATTTCTGTCACAAGCTTGCAACCAAGGAAGCAGTTAGAATTACCGTAAAGTGCCTTTGCTGAGGAAACAACATTGAGGTGATTATTGCTGCCATGAGCGGTGCTCAATTTCACTCGACTGTGATGCCGACCGTTTTTAAAGTTTTTGAAGCGATTCGACATGGGATTTGAACCAACAGCTTCTGATTGCGATGACCACCCTCTAACCATCAAACTACGGCGCCGGTTGATCTTTTGATAAAAAGCAATCAATTAGACGAACTGCGAAAAATAGAATGAAAGATAAAGTTGGCAGCAGAGCAAATAATTACAAGCAAGCTACGCTTTCATCAATTAAATGTCCAAATGATAAAAATGTGATTATTTGTAAACAAAAAATTTACGAAATTCCATCTCCCAAAGTTCATCATTTGTTTTGCTGGTTTCAGTTAGAGCTGGAATAAATCTAGCAGAGGCCTGGATGCATCCTAGTCTAATCGTAAATGCGGCCCACAATTTTCTTGATTGTTGGTTATTTTCTATTTAGAAAAATTATCACTGTGATGTCACGAACATTTTTAGCCTCGGTCTTGGTGAATGTCGACCCCATTTCTGCGCTTACCTCCATTAAGTGAGAATAGGCAACAGTAAAGTAATAAGTTCAAAATTCGAGGAGTTAATCTTGCATTGGTTTACGCTAAAATCCAACAGCGGCTGTTTAATATACAGTCCGACTAATCTCAGTGAATATATTAGATTCATTATCCTGTAGAAGCATGGTATTAGTACTTGGTGCACCCTTGAACTTGATAATTACACTGGTCAACAAAATTTTTTTTTTGTTGCCTAACTACCAACGCGATGGCATAGTGGTTAGAGCGTCCGCTTCGCAGTCGGTAGACCTGGGGTTCATTCCCCTTGTCGAGTCATACCAAAAGACTTTAAAAAGTGGCATCCGCAGCTTCCCTGCTTGGCGTTCGGCATTTACGGGAGGTTGTGGAGAACAAGCCGGCAAGTTCGCTTGTTGTGTCCTTGGGCAAGGCACTTAACGGTACGCCCACCTTTATGTGGAAGACAGGTGGCCCATAAACCTCGAAAAAGGCAACTCCCAAGCGAGTGCGGACTTCCCGTTCAAAGTATAGCGATACAATTCGCTTTCTCGTGAATGGAGGATAAATATGGCAAATAAAACAAAACAAACAATAGTGATTTTGGTTAATTTGGGGGCGCTGATTTTGAAAATACGATTAATTTTTTCTATCACATCACGTTTTTGAGATAACCACATGCCGCAGTTTTTCCTTTTCTTACACAACGCATACAATCACGAAATTCAATTTTGCACTAAATTGACTATTGCAACAAACCACGAATGCATTTCATTTTATAATACACCACGAGACAGCTTTAAATATGTTTCGCGCATCTGGCTTTTCTCTTGTATGTTGAGATCTTGCTCTCACGTTGTAGGTACCAGCAATAATCTCCCATCATATTTGCATCATAACGGCCCTGGTACCGCCCTTCTATGACGGATATATCCTGATGGAATCTCTTTCCTTGTTCATCACTTACTTCGCCAAGATTAGATGGAAAGAAATCTAAGTGAGAATGCAGAAAGTGCATTTTCAAAGACATACGAGCACCTAATTGCTCATATGCTTTCAGCATGCTATCAACAATATCCGGATATTTCTCATGACGGTGACTTCCCAAGAAGTTGACAACTACTGATTTCATGGCATTTCAAGCAGCCAAATCTAATGGATTCAATCGTGTCCAAACTCTCCATTTTGCATCAGTTTTCTGATTTCCGGTCCGACAAAAACTCCAGCTTCTAATTTTGCATCGGTTTTTTCAGCTCCAAAGAAATCTTTGAGAAATTTAAAGCCGTCGCCGTCCGGGTCCATTGCCTTTACAAAATTTTTTTTAAGCCAAGCTTGATATGAAGCGGCGGTAACAAGACATGAGCAGAGCTAACCAACGGATGGTGTTGGACATTGTGTTATCCAATTTGCAAGCTTTGTCTGGGAAGCCAAACTGTTACTGCATAGTGACTGTTATCTTGCCGACTGTCCCATAAACATAAAAAGCACATGTGTTTCGTGTAACCTAACTGCAACCCAAGTAGGAGAGAAACAACTTTCAAATCACTACAAATTTTCCAGGTATACTTGGGATATTTCAAGAGATCAAGAAGAATCTTCATTGTATTGTAAGTTTCTTTTCTGAGGGTGCTGTAGCCTACCGGGATTGATGGCTTAATGTTCCCATTGTGCAACAACACTCCTTTGAGGCTTGTTTTGCTAGAGTCGATAAACAACCTCCAATCAGCAGGATTATGTTCACACACCAGTTCGGACATTAAGCCACCAATACCTTTACAATAGCATATGTTTTCAGCACTTGCATAATAACCAGCAAGATTCTGATTGCGACTACGAAACGATGAAATAGTTGTTCCTGGTTCCAGTAGATTCCAATGTTGAAGCCTGGACCCCAAAAGTTCTGCTTTCTCTTTAGATAAATACAAATCTCGCACTAGGTCATTCAAACGTTTCTGATTAATGAAGAGTGGCGCAGACTCATGTTGAAAAGAGGGATCCAATTCAATAGGTTCCTCTTCACTTTCAGTACTGGTACTCTCACATGCATTAACGGACAAAAGAATCTTCCTTTTCAGTTGGAGGCTGAGGTACAGGCAAATCAGGGCTGTGGGGAACTGGTTTAATAGCTGACTTACAAACTGGATAGGAAATTTTGGACTTATTTTTTCGAGAAAATCCTCTGATGGCTGTCATGCAAAAATAACTATTAGTAGCATGATCACTTTGTTCACACCACACCATGGGAACAGCAAAAGTCATTTGCTTCCGCTTACCATCCAGCCAAAATAGAAGACTTGTTCTGCAACGGTTACAGCAGATATGTGGGGCCCATTTTTTGTTTTGGTCGCCTATTTCGCATGCAAAATAGTGGTTGTATGCAAATTTTATTCTGCGGTTAATCTTCACACGGTGAGCAGGAGGAGTATACTCGCCACAGACATAACCAAAGTTGTCGGGATGATTGACACAACTACGCTTGAAAGTTGAAAGCATCATTGAACAAATTGTTTTAAATCAGTAACTTTAATGGTTGCCAATATACTGTATAGCAATTCTAAGCAAAAAATAGAATTAAATTAAACTCTTAAAGCACCTGCTAAAGTTAAACTTTCTCTCTAAATCTCCGCAAATTTCACTTAATTCATTCCTGATAGCTAAACGTACTTTGCTAAGATAAAAACGCTACTGAGTACTGACTTGATAGCCTACTATTAAACCAGCTTGTTTAGATGCGTACATCAATTGTTCCGTCACAGGAGAAATACAGTCAGATTAAAACTTCCAATAGATTCTCAATAATGGGAGTCATTGTTGCGACTGAATTTCAAAGTAGACCTAAGTTGTCAAGAAAATAAGTGGAATAAAATGCAAATATCTCAATTCGCAGACGTGATAGCAAAAATCTGACTGCAAATTTGGGCTCAGCACACCAAAAGCATAGAGAAATGATTGTTTTCTGGTAACGTAACATTTTGCGGTTGACCAGTGTTGTTGATGTCTAAGCGTATTGAGATAATTGACTTTTTCGTATGCGCTAATTTCATTCTAAAATAGCTTGTTGAGAACCAGTAAACGACACCTGAAACTTGCAAATATCTGAGCACATGCCACCAGTTTGACCTACGTAATACATGGTGTCAGAAATGGGATTCGAACCCACGCGTTCATGCGGAGATCAAAAATATTATTTAGGACATACCGATTATATGTACTCAGTATATTTGCAAATTTCAAGTGCTTTGTATTCGGTTATAACAGTAGTTCTTAGCCTTTTAGAGAGTCCGCACTCCTTAAGTGTAATTAAAAAAAATTCGCACCCCTTTTTTTAATGGGAATGTTTTTTCTACACTTATAATTGCACTTGACTGAAAATGCGGCAAAGGAGCTCGCAACCCCTGGGAATGCGAGCAACCCTGGTAAAGAACCACTGGGTTATAATAAGCTGTTGTAGAATGCAATCAGCGCACACAAGAGAGGCAATTATTCCAACGAGTTTAGGTGTCATAGTTGTCAATTTTGGAAATTTATCCAAAGACCTTGAAAATTCTTCAGGCCATTTGTAATTGTTTTTTTGTAAAATGTGTTGATAAAATATTTTTGGACTTATGTAAACGATCATGAGAATATTGGTCAAACCTTGAAATTTTTGGCGAAACCACTTGATTTTGGTGTAAAAAATCAAAATTATTACAATTTAAAAAAATTTGGGTAAAAACTTTTTTATTTTTTTAAATAGATCCAACTACAAAAGATGAGATTTTGGTTTGAATAAAAACTGAAGACTTCTTTTTTTGGAAATTAAGACCACAACAAGGAGTAAACTTACATTTTAAAGTTCTGGGAAATGAATTGTGTGGCATATGATGTAGCAAAAATTTCAGAATCTTTGAATTATGTAAGAAGAAGTTGTCATTTTTGCAAATGTTTTGAGCATTTTTCGGGATTGTCAACAGATCGAATTGGCCATTATGTTTAACAATAATGACAGTCAAGATCATCTTTTAAAGTGAACAACAACTGCTCAAACCATGGCTCTACAGTTCATACTGCAGTGTATCTTTCTTTTGAAAAAGAAATTTTCGGAATTTCTAAATATTACGAGCTAAAACGATTAGGAAGAATTATTGTTGCTACCCTAACAAGAACCAATAACATTTGAATTATGGCGGTCAGTCGCCGCAGCATCAGCTTTGGTTTGCTCTACAGTGCAGCCATTGTCATTTTTCTTTGTTTGGGAAACATCAATTAAAAATTTTAGAATTACGACGAACAAGAATATCATTTTCTGTTGTTATTACATACGATCGATCATTTACGGCCATCTCAATTCTATCAAAGCAGGCAAACGTCTTGATTTATGTCGTAAGTCAAAGTTAGTTTTTGGGCAAGCTTTTTCGTGCTCGTTATATACACGAAAAATCTTAAATTATTTTCATTTAGGGAGCAGGCTTGACGAAAAGGTAAAAGTTCTAATTCGTAAAAGTTTACCCATCAACAGTTCTGCAGGGCTGTATCTCGAATTCAAAAGAGTAGAACGATAGCTCAGCATCTGGGCTCCATGGTCTTCCGCCATACCCCCATCCATCGGAAGGGGTCGGGTAATCAACATCAACATCAACAACAACAACAACAACAACAACAACAACAACAACAACAACATAGCTCAGCATGGACAAGTAAAAATCATTTGCTTTGAAAAGCAGGTTTTTGACAGTTCGAATCTCTCGTTCTGCTTTTCCATTTCTTCTTGCGCTGTATGGACTGCTGTTTTTGTTGCGAAACCCATAAGGCTCGGCAAACTTCAAAAATTGGAAAAAGAAAACTGATAACCGTCGTCCGTTACAAACTGATCTGGTATATTCTGCCTAAAAAATTGAGATTTTAGAAGCAATATTACGTAATAAGACATTGTAGTTTTCTCCAATTTAGCAATATCAAGAAATTGAGAGAAATAGTCAACGACAAGCAGATAATTTTGAATTTTTACATGAACGATCAGAAGCAGCTTTTTACCTCGGTCGTTCTGGAAAGAACGATCGCCTTATTAGTTCAGTGTCGTTGGATCTCATTTGAGGTCATTTCGAACCATTCAAAACGACTCGCTTGATATCTCATTTCATTCCAGACCTCCGCACTGGAGCTTTTCCACAATTTCTGTATTTAGTAATGCCTTGATGAACCTCGAGGTTTTTACTAAAACATCAGATCTCATTGAGTCCGGTATAATAATACAGTTTCGTTTTAAAAGTAAGCCACGTTCATATGAAAGAACATCACGATTGAGTCAGGAAATAATAAGATGGTACTGCAGCCTATTTTTGTTGGCTATCCATTGTTAGAAGTGAATACTGTACTTATACAACTAATTGTTGCCTTGAAAGATTCAGTACCAAATTTGTTTTAGTTTACTTTCAGATCTCGCAAATGATTGCAAAATAGTATTGACCTTCCCAATTGGAACCCAGCCTGCTCCCTAGGGAGAAATGGGTCAACAATCGGCTCAGCACTAGCGTGTATGAGCCTATCGAGATTCTTGTAGGGGACGCAAAGCAAGGAAATGGGACGATAGCTTTTCTGGTCCTTTACAGGTTTCTTGGGTTTTGGGATCGCCACTACCAATGCTCTTCTTCAAACTTTTGAAATTTTGAGGTGGTGCAGGCAGGAAGAAAGGAAGCCACACAACCAGAACTTCAGTGAGCTCCAGCATGATTTATTAGCTCCGGGAAAATAGAATCTAGGCCTGGAGCTTTTCCTGGTTTCAGGTGTTTGAGGGCAGCAGCGAACTCCTGAGAAGTAAAACTTTTAGAGTTGTTCACTGGAATTGTTGGAGGGGCCCTCCAAAGATCTGACACTTCTTGCAAGATGAATCGAGATAACTCACGATCAATACCCTCTTATCTGCCGTTTCTAATCAGCTGGGATGCAATAGCGTTAGTTGAGACGGCGCAGTGACGAGGGGAGCGCCGTGATCTACCAGTTAGATTGTTCAATATACTCGAGGCTTTTCGGCTAGAGTACGAAAAATCGATTGTCTAAACTGTCTCGGACCATCGATCTCTGCGTTTGTTGTCGAGCTGAGGAGCAGGGCAGTGGCAACTCTGTTGGAGTCGCTTCCTTTAGGCAACTGAAGAAATATACGGTAGAGGTTCTCGCACTCAGCATCCCAACACGGTATGTGGTTATTTTGATGATCGTGTGGGATAAAAGTGGATTGATAGAATGGCGCGTGAGATAGATAAAATGGTCCAGATGGCAGGTGCTTTCTCGCAGCCTGGGCCGTTAGTACGTCTTTCAGAAATGTCAGACAGAGACCGAACCTGCCAATCTGGAAGGGTAACTCATCACCCCGATGTTCAATCAGGGCCTACTACTCGGCAAACGCCTTTTTCAGGGCGGGGCGATGTGCCCCTGTCAAGGCACACCGTCAGCAAGTTCCCAGTCTTATCCGAATCTGCCCAGCATGCCACATTAAGAACGCATGGTTTGGCAGCACTCAACTACTTTTAAAATTAAAAGTTACTGACAACCCGTAGAATGTAGCAATGGTGTTAATATTGTTAACAAACACAGCTTTTGCTGATTTAACATAAGAAAGGTTGTTTTTGTCGAGTTATAAAGTTTGTAGAATGAATCAAATTTCCGCTTCGTGTTCCAAAAGAAAAAAAGCGAAAAAATAAAATATAGTTAATTTATTGCTGAGTTTTGTAATTTTGCAGTTGTGCTGGCAAATTTTTACATTACAACATGAAATTACGAGTAATTGCTTACAGAGTATTTCGACAACAATACATTTTTGCAGTACCATATACGTAAAACTGGGCAGAATCTTGGTCGTATATTTTTAATACGAAGCAAAAACAAAAATAAATTTTACATGGATAGTTTAAACTTTTGCAAATCTTCACACTGAAAGAGACTTTGGCCCCTTTTGCACCCCTTAGCAAAAAGGGAGGGGCGGCCTCCTCACCTGCCTTCCCCGTTTTGGAACCAATGGCGTTAAGTATACGGCGTAAACGTACATCTGTGGGGTCTGGGCTCATTTCTTCCTCATCAATGACATACCACAAAAACTTATTACTTGTACCTCTTCAAAATAATTTACGTTTCTCGTTTAAGGTAATACCTGATTCACTTAGTTGCTGAAAAAGCAGAGTTGATTTTTGGTAATGGTTAG
Source organism: Trididemnum clinides (assembly GCA_963675345.1). Taxonomy (NCBI): domain Eukaryota; kingdom Metazoa; phylum Chordata; class Ascidiacea; order Aplousobranchia; family Didemnidae; genus Trididemnum; species Trididemnum clinides. The sequence goes on from OY776291.1 coordinate 16,577,449, forward strand.
ATTCACTGTGATCAAAAATCAAAACATCCTTCATTTTAGACAATAGGTTACACTTGGAATACACTCTCCAATTTTCAACATTCTTCGCTGAAAATGCTCTCTATCAGAATTGATTCCAAATGGCTAAAATTACAACCAAATCTTTGTATGGATGTCGTAAAGATTACGAAAAGTTCAGATTCTTCGCCAAATCGAATTTATCAAAATCCAGAATTGGCATGAAGTTCGGAAAAAAATTAGCTTAGGAAAACTAGCAAATGTTTTGTCTACAGAAGATAACATTAAATTCTTACGGCACACAAAATTGTTGAACTGAGTGAAGTTAACACAGATTCAAATCTTTACATTCTTTTCGGGCGCAACGATTGTTTCCTCACAACCATTCTGTAGGTTTTGTGACAGATTGAATGACTCTCAACACTACCATGCGACAAAGTTCTTCATCGACTTCTTTCTGCAGCGGAATCGCGATTCCTCTCTGTGACGCCAGACAAAAGGGCTTTGCATGTGGTTGCAGCTTGATGTGGCACTATAGGCAAAGCCCGATTTACTTTTAGAAAACCAATTTGATTCCAGCATTAGCAATTTTGAATTGCTGTTCCAAACAGCAGTCTAATCAAAGCCAAATCATTGCGATGCAAGTGAAATGGCAATGAAAATGAAAAAAATCAAGCAGTTTAATTCCAAAATAAAAATTACGATGCATACCAAACAGTCATATGAAAACATGTCAGCGGAGAGAAAGGCTATGTTTGCGTCAGTCCAAACGCAACTTAAACTGTTCCTTGTATGTCCGGTCACAATATATGACTGCGAGAGAAGCTTTTGTGACAATATATGAATATGAAAGAATGTGAGAGAAACCATGTGAAAACATGCTACAGCCATAAACATGAGCAAGATGGTATAGACTTGGAAAAGCTGGCCAAAGAATTCTCTGGAAAAACTTAATCCAGACGTAATATCTTTGAAAACTTTTTAGTACATGTATTGCTTGTTTTTTAGGTTAAACTATTACAAGAATATTCTGCGCCAGTTTTATACTGTAACTATTCCATATTTATTTTTTCAACCTGATTTTTAGCAAATAGATGTTGCTTATTTTGCTGGTACCTTCCAATGAAACTCTGAATAAGCTTAAAATAATTCGTTAACTTTAACTTTGCTAAACTCACTTTCACTGTGACTTTCACTTTGTGGCTGCCTCATTTATTTCTTGAAGCTTTCCTTTGAAAAACACATTGATTTAAAATGGCCTACTTTCTTCTATTTTAAATCAGTAAAATTTCTTGAAGAGCAGGAATTTTTAGCATACTTGCTCTTAGACCCACACCATGTGCATTGTGTAAGCAGCGAGATTTCTCACAATTTTTTTGACGTTTTCGCATTTTGTCTGCATTTTAACGGGCATTCATTAACAAATCAGCTTTTCGTTTTGTAATGATTTCAAGATTACGGGTGATGCTTACTATATTTCTAATGTCAAATTGGCGGTCATTTGTAGTTGTGTGGATAAGGTTTTTAACAAGTATACCACTAAACGATCTTTGATCGTTTCTTCCTTTAAAGTGTTATTGTCGCGTTTCAATAGAGTTTTGATTCTATTTCAACTTTCATTTACTTCTTAAAATTGAAGCAACTTGCAGTATCGATCGAATAATTAAGTTTGGTTGCAACTTAATACCTAGGAAAAGATTGGCTTCCACGAAGATACTTTAACCCGCGCATTTCTCGATCAAGAACAGAACAAATGTATTCACAAACCACTTTATAACTTCGAATTCCTTCACTTGCGAAAACACATACCTAAAGCACTTCAATAATTAAATGCCAGAGACTAACTAAAACTAAACCCACCAAAATAATCGCTTGATTCCTGTCACAACAATCATCACACCACAACGCCCTTTACAACACTCTAATTTCTGATCTACTCTGGATTACACTCTGGATCTACTCTGAATGAATAAAAAAAATCTCGCCGCCTTATATATACGACTGGAAAATATTATTATCTAGAAATTGCTAGAACATCACGTGACACAAGAAAAACACCGTTAATAAATTGCGTAATCGGTAATAATAAAAAAGAAAAAATCTTCGAGAAGAAACAAGAATCACTAGAATACACTGAAAAATTTAGTCACGTAGTCAACCATTTTGACGTCAGAAAAGGCTGTGAGTTACAAATCTATTTATAAATGCGAAAGAAAAAAGGTCTTTTTTCGAAAACAGTTTAGCAAGTATTGGGTTTCAGACAATTCAGATTTACAAATAAAATGATCACTGCAAAAATAAAACAACAGATTACAATAACTACATATATAAGTTATAAAAACTATTCTTTCATCGCAAATTTGCTTGCTCGTGACAGTTATCTTTATAACTTACAGAAATGCAATACAGAGCGGTCATGAATTCATCCGCAAGTTCAATTGCGTCTTGCTTTCGCAGGTCTTATAAATTACGTGTTTACGAACGCCTATAAATGCATTAAATTTTGCTTTCATTGTATTATAAGAAACTTTTTCTTTAACATATAACACAAATGAGGTAAGAACATTGTCACCCTGGTCCCCCAACAGATAGGCTCGCCAGTTAATTTATTTTTTTCTTTATATGTTTCTCTGCAGCTTTCAAATGTCATTGTCCACGATGCCGATTATTCTGTATTAGTAAAATTAAACTCGTCTGGCTGGGTGACAAACGAATTCAGTTATTCTGCAACTGGTATTCTTAATCTTAATTTTAAAACTAACAAAATAATCAAACAAATAATTTTCCTCACGAAAGAAATGATGTCTATTGAACTGGAAAGCGCAAAAACAGCTTTGAATTCCAAATTTATTTTTTGCAAATCCTCTATTCGAGAGGAACATTATTGATTTGAATTACCAAAACCAACTGGCTGATATACAACCGTTTAATGCTGACTAAGCAATGAACGGTGAGTTATCCAATGAGGTCTGCATCATACCTTTTGATTTTGAAAAGTGTTTAGAGGCGGAAGTAAATTAAAGTGTTCTCTAGCGTTTAATTTTTTTGCTTTGTTTTATCTTTCCAACCGTACATTAGTTTGTTCACAACCCAGCTTCTGGTCTTCTCAAGGAAGTAGCCAAAGAGGGAGGAAAAGAGAGGGAGAAGAAAGCATTGCCCTACCAACAAAATTATAAAGTTTCGCTTTTGATTTAAAGAAGTTATCAAGTAGGCTTATCCTCAAAAAGTATCTTTAAAATTTGCTTTTACCACTTGTGGCGTTTCAAGTCAAATGTCTAGAAATTTACTGAATTGTAGTTATTCCATTCTGGCCATTGTTTTGTCTTTGCAGTTGTGTAACATTTATTTTGCAAGAATTTCTCATGTCCAAATGCTTTTAACGCAGCTATGTCCGTTTTGTAAAGTGTAAAGTCTATCGTCATTTGATCAATTGCCTGCAAAGCATTTTCTTGTTAAAAGTAAAACCGTTAATCTTATTTGGAAGTCATTTTATTTCAACACCTGCTAACAGAATTCAGATTTTTCTGTGAGCTAAGTCATCCGATACATCTTGTGTTCCGTCACCATGATTATATTTTTTCTCCCTGTACTATATAAACGCCTGTCACCAAATGTTTACCTCTTTTACCACAAAGAATGTCCATTGGAAGTTGGACACCCATGGTGCTACGCACAGCTAAATTAGACAGTGACAATTTTTTGCGATTCGAATGTTAAATAGTAAAACAATTTGGTTCTTGACAAATAGACGCGGTACCAAATATATGTTACTGATATTTTTGACCACAACTGTAAGGATAAGCTTAGGCTACCGCCAATCGTGTCTCAGAACTAGTTTCTAATAACCAACAATCGGACTTTGGCTTCACACCGATTCTTTCCAAAAGTGATAAAAAATGATCATCATTAAAAATGTCATCCAAGATGTGTAAATTTTGTCTCTCTTTTCTCAGAAATTTGTCGCAGACCAGGCCATTTGGCTTTAGTTTTTATAACCTAAAGTTTAAATGTATTGACGATCTAAGTTTTTATTCAAAACTTAAAGAACGTTCGTCTCATCGAATTGCTCCACGTTTTAACAACTAGCATATTCACCATTATCGAAGATTTCATCACAAGCATAAAACAACAATGAAATAGACCTACAAGAACAAAAGTAAAAGCCGAATTATTAGAATAATGAGGGTTACGTGGCTGTACCTTGTTGTTCATTTAGGCATGTTTCTGCGGATCTCAATTCATTTGGCATCTCACACTCCTTAAAATATAAAAAGACACTTTTCTCTCTCCTTTCTATGGTATAGTGTGTCATCCGAGACGTAATCCAAACGTGTCATCACAATTAAAAAATTTCTGCAGCAAAAGATATTCAACCTAAATTTACAAAGTATTTTCAAAAAAAATCATCAAGCTGAGTTAAGATAACTCATTTCGAGAGTTTTCTAAAAACAGTGTCATTCGGGGAGGGAAGACCATCTTTTATCGTGACGCTATTGTTTGCATCATACACTTAAATCTTTACTTGGTCGGTAATGTAAATGAAACTACAAGTTGACAGAGAGGTTTGTATCTTTAGAAATTTCTTCTCGCACGCTGTGTGATGCGAGCACCACCACTTGAGGACCATTGGTTTAGAAAAATACAAGAAAACCTGATAATAAAATACCTACTTTTACTACTTAAGTAGTGTAATTCTCGACCACAATTTTACTTTCACTGAAACAAAATATCAATTAATACTTTCATCTTTTACTCGAGTACTTTTTGAGTAAGTAACAATAATTTTACTGAAGTCGATTTTTAAGCTCTTTGATCACTTATGATAGTGAGGTAAGGTGCTAAGCTAGACAGAGAATAACATCGTTGTCATCAAGGATAGATTTGGATTGCACTAGCATTACTTGACCCTACTCGGCTCAATCTCATAAAAAAAGACGTAATCGCGGGTCAAACTCTCAATATTCCGGCTGGATGATTGGGCAAATTTTACTAGCTAGTTCATTTCAAAATAAGGACGCTACTCTGTTATCTCTTACTTATTGAAACAGCTTATCAAATGCTCTTCGTTCATCAACCGAAATCCGCTTATTTTAATTGGCAAGCTTCAAAGTGCGAGTGATGAGTAAGAAGTTTTTCGTGAAAAAGCGATACGTTCCGTCACTGAAAATCTGGTTCACAACTTAGGATTACTGGAACCAATTCATATGAAATGCATAAATAGCTGTAATTTAGCTCAAACAAACTTAAAAAACTTTACTTATATATAGTATCATCTAAACATAACAGAAGATTAAAGCAACTCGCACATAAATTTAGCCATGGGCCTAGGAGCTCCAACACTTTGGAGGGCATCAAATATTTGACCGAAAAATTAACTGCTGTTACTGAATTTTGTCTGAAAAATTTTCAACACATCATTAGCGGTAATGGAATAAAAATCACCCACTTTGGATCTCAAATGCTAACAGCAAGATAGTAAATTCGTTGAAAAGTATAATGGTACCTTTGGTAAAAATGGTCAAATAAACATGATAGCGTTAAGGGTAGCATTTTTTAAAACCTATTTCTAATTTTTGAACTTACTTTGGTATATGGCTTAGCTGAATTTATAATGTAAGAATCTAACCCAACCCACCAATCTGAATCCAAAATATGCAAGTTTTTTCAAGCTACTTTGATATTTCACTGACAAGTTTGCTGACTCACTTAATTATAACAACCGTTGCATAAAGAGTTGTATTTAACTGTACCAATGACGCTTTTCAACGAGGGTTGAAATTGTTCGTAGTAATGATCGAAAGTAAATGATTAAAAAATACAAAAACGCTTAATTAAACCGCCCAAAAAATTAAAAATGCCCTAAATTTATTCACGAAACCAATGGATTTTGACAAACGGGGGCACTGGTCCCCGTATTATATATGTATATATTTATTTGGACGTATTATATATATTTATATTTTATTTGTATTATATTTATTTTTGTTTGGACCCCGCATCCTACGCCTATAATTTTAGTTCCTCTAATCTAGAGTACACAACAAAGCTAACAGGAAGGTTTCACGCACGTGATCAAACGTCATCGAAATGCGCTTTCAAAAAAAGTGGCTGACCAGTTTCAGTGTTTTTGCATTGAGTTGAATGGGAGTGATACTGTTTTTTGTAAATTAAATGGATTAATTTGGCAGTTGTTCAAAGAACATTAAATATGTTGCTTTAATAATTTTATGGAATGAATCTGAAAACAAAGTAAGGTGAGAGGCGCTAAGGTTTGCTTGTTATTTTTACTAGTTAGGCTAATTTTATGGGCTAAACATGGAGGCTTATTTGTAGCCAGCTTCTGTTAAGGTTTCATATTCGATCAATCAGCGTGTTTGAGAATGCTGAGTTTAAGTTGATTGTAATGCGCAACTGATACAATATATTCAATTGCATAAGCATACTGGAAAGTGGTAAACCTAAATTACATTGCAGCCTTGAGGACAGGGCAGACTTCTATAGCGTTTGTCATATGTTGAATTAGATATTGATGGAGTAATTCTTTGAAATTTTTGTCAACAAAGCTTTCAGACCAATTAGCTTATATTGATATATCAAATGTAATTTTGTGACCTTAACTATTCTTTAAAGAACTTTTTGGGCTGATGCCTAGGCTGCTGGGACAAGGGTAATATAAAAACTTACGGTACCGATAGTAATGATCAAATAATGATTGTTTCTGCTGATGTATCTACGAATATCTAATTGGCATAAAATTATTTTTAACTGAGAAGCAAATGACATGAAGAGAGCACTTTACTATTTTTAGATAACGTTATGCAAGGCTAGTTAATAGTTTGAAGGTTCACACCGACATAAACCACAAACATTATATTGAAAACAATTACAGTGTATTGCAAACAATGTACCCAACCAAATTTGACGAGACCATCCCAGGACGCGTTTCGTCCTCTTGGACTCCTCAGCAGGGCCTGTCCAGGGATGATCTAGGCAAATTGGGTTGAGTACATTGTTTGCAATACACTGTAATTGTTTTCAATATGATGTTTGTGGTTTATGTCGGTGTGAACCTGCAAACCATTTACTATTTTTGCAAATTGGCACGATTTTTTTGCAAATTGGCACATAGTACTAAGCTTAGTCTAGCTAGAGTCTAGCTAACTAAAAGGCCTATTCTCAGCCAAATCGCTTTTGATCAAGTTTATTTGTTTCGGAGTAGCAAACTAGCAATAACAATTCATTCCAATTTTTAATTAATTTCTCATTAGTTTTTGAAATAACCCCAAAAGTTGGTGTTTGCGCTATACCTCTCCAGCATAAATTATAGCTTTTGGTCAGTCACTTTTTTCACGCAAAATGTGCGACGTCATATGCAACCTTCCTATTAAGCCAATACAAAATCACAGGCAAACGCTCAGCCAAGAAAGTTAGCAACAATCACGCGGCAATTACGAATTTTAGAAAAAGTTACAATACGCAACGAAAAGCGACAAACGCGACAAGGGTTTAAAACTCAGGGCAATGCCAATTCAAACATAGTTCACCAATCTCCTGTTCCAATCCCACCGGGCATCCAGTTTTGCCATTCAGTTTATAGTAGTGTAATTGATTGCACTTGATCAAGACTTGCCAAAAATCTGTCAGCAAAGCATCAATCAATATTAAGAGAAAGCCGTTAAGGTTTTGTAGTCTTTTTAAACATTTCTTGATGAAACCAATTTGCATAATATAAAAGTTGTTTTTTTTCATAAACAACTAAAAATAAACAACGTCTTAAAATTTTTTTGTTACATCTGTAGTCTTGTTACACAAAGCTACCGTTAATTCCAAAGGTGAACAGGCTAAACTACAGCAAAAGAATAGGTTGAACTCATAATAATTAGTTTGCGGTCTTAAAAAAACTACAGTCAACTTCGGGTACAAGAAATTTTCACTTACAAGGGACTGTGTCGAGTGGTCCTGATGATCTTCTACATATACAGGGTGGCCCAGATATAACCGAAAAACCCAAAAGCTCGGTTGATGATCATTGATTTTAAGTTTGCTTCATTAGTCATAAGTCATTAGTCTTTTTTGTCATTTATTGTCGCCTCCTTTTATTTCAGACATGGCCTACACAAGACGCACTTTACAACTGGAAGAACGTATTTATGCTGTTCAAAATTATTATTTATCGAAGAAAAGTTATAAAAATGTTATTGATCATTGGAATGAATCATTTGATACACCAACTCCATCAAAGTCAACAATCTATGAATCGATACAAAAATTCGAACGGACTGGCAACTTCGCCGACGCGAATAAACCTTGTGCATCAAGAAAAGTGAGGACAATTGCCAATAGAGATTTTATAAAATTATCGCACGACAACAGCCCTCGCAAATCTCAGAGACGTACTTCTGCCGAGCTTGGCATATCACGATCGTCTTTGCAACGCATCATGTCGGATATCGGTTTGCGCCCATATCGACCGCAGGCACTCCAGGCTCTTAACGAAGATGACGGAGATAGACGTCTTCAATTTTGTGAATCTTTTGTGGCTTATTGTGAAAAATTTCCTGATTTTTTGAATCACATTATCTGGTCAGATGAAGCCTGTTTCAAACTAAACGGACGGATGAATAGACATAATTGTGTCTGTTGGTCAGATTCAAGTCCACATGAGATATTGCAATAGGAGCTAAATTCGCCTGGTGTCACTGTTTGGGCTGGCATTTGTAGTTCTGGTTTAATTGGCCCATTTTTCTTTGATAACACAGTGACGGCTGAATCATATCTAAAAATGTTAAACGAAAAGTTGTGGCCTATAGTGTCTAAACGTGACGATTGAGCTGATTTGTGCTTTCAGCAGGATGGTGCCCCCGCTCATTATGCTGTATGAGTTCGAAAGTGGCTTGATGAACATTTTCCAGACAGATGGATAGGCCGCCGTGGTTTCGCAGAATGGCCTGCAAGATCTCCAGACTTGACTCCCCTAGACTTCTTTCTTTGGGGAGTACTCAAAAATCAAGTGTTTACTGATAAATCAAAGATCCTCAATGATCTAAAAGAGAACATTATAAACGCATTCAAAGATATCACTCAGGAAATGTGCAAAAAAGTAACTGAATCAATTATTAAACGATGTCATCATTGTATTGCAAATAATGGTTTGCATTTTAAACATTTGCTGTAACGTTGTGTAATAAAATTTGTTTTATTTAACTGTAACTTTTCATAATAATTCGGGTTTGGTTATATCTGGGCCACTTAGTATATAAATTAATACTAAAATATTTGCTGATAAGAAATACGGACAGAAGAGATTTTCGCATATAAGGGTATCTTTCCAACATCCCAATGATAAATTTCAATGCAATTTCTGTGGGTTGTAAGGAACTCGAGATTGGCAATAATTTTATGCCCGGCTTTTATTGGCAGCCTTCCAAGTTTCACTTTTTGCCTCGCTTTGGTCTGCGATGTGTTTTTTTGAATTGTTTCCATTTCTTGGTCATTGATTTTGTGATTTCTCCATGTCAGTGTCAGAGAAGAAAAAAACGGAAATTTATTTCGGTTACAAAGAAGGCGGAATTACTGAAAAACATAGAGGAGAATCTACCGAAGAAATAGACCAAAGTCGCCGAAACATTCGTATTAAGTAAACAATCGCTGAATTCTTCTTCTTTTGGCTTTTCCCGATTAAGGGTCGCCACAACAGATAATCTGTATTTTTAGAACATGGCATTTTTGTTTTTACAGTCGAATGCCCTTCCTCCCACCAACCCTCTTTTGGAGGGAAATCTGGGCCATCTGTCTTCCACATAAAGGTGGGGGCGTCCGTTGAGTGCCTTGCCCAAGGACACAACAAGCAAACTTGCTGGCTGAATAACATTGCAAAACAGAAATCGAAAATCTTAAAGGCGCAAGTAAATGCTCAGAAGATAGGAAAAAATTTCGAAGTAATAACTACGAGGATGTCGGTGCTGCAATGATTCTATGGTTCAAACAACATTTCTGAAGCTCAATTTTTAAATCGACGGAGACTTACTGTTTCGTAAAGCTACATATTTTTGAAATGAGTCCCAATACACAATGGCACCAAGTTCTTCTTGGACAAACCGATGGAAGAAACAATGCGGCATTGGCAAGATTCTCAAGTCAGGAGAAGCCGGTGGAATTGACATGGACGTTGCGGAAACGTGGAGAAGAGGCGAGATGAAGGGATTTCTTGAAGCCTACTCACGGCAGGATATTTACAAAAAACTGCGATGAAACCGGTTTGTTTTGGCCGATGTTACCAGAGAGGAGCGTTGGATCTATCGGAGAAAAGCAGAGTGGTCGAAAACAGCCACAAACTAGGATTACTTTGTTGGTTGGAAGTAACATGGACGGTACAGACATGATGCCCATACTCGCCATAGATAAAAGTGCGAAGCCTCGTACTTTCAAGAGAATAAAAAAGCTAAGAGTGAGATATCTGAGCAATCGCAAAGCTTGATTGGGACAGAATATTTTCGAGGAAGAAATGCGTAAGTTCGACCACCGAATGAAAACGGAAGGCAGCAAAGTATGCATGATTGTTGGCAACTGTTTCGCGCACCTGCATTTGGAGTTAGAGAACACGGAGTTGGCTTTTCTACCTTCAAATGCGACATCGCACATACAGTCTATGGACAATGGAATAATCAAGAACTTGAAGTTCTTTTACCGGCGAATCTTAGCGGACCGTTGACTTCAAGCCGGGGAAACCAGCAGTGAATTCAAATGGGATATTCTGGACTGCCTGATGTCAGTTAAAGACCACTGGAAACAAGTCAAGCGAAAAAGAATCGTAAACTGTTGGAAGAAAGTTGGATTTATTGCGCCACTGCCTCCCCGTGAGCCTGACCAGCTTGATCAGAACGGTGATGAACCGATGCCGAATCAAGATGAAGATGATGCGTCTTCTGAGATAACAGAACGAGAAGAAGTCGTCTTCAAAAATATCTGGGACAAATTAGCAACAGTACTGCAAATGGAACTTCCAGACTTCAAAAACTATGTTGAGGTGGACAAAGGTGATATTGAAGTGGTAGTAGAACTAGTGCACCAGGAAATCGTGTTAGAAGTGAAGAGTGTGAATAAGCAAGACGATCTGGAGATAGAATCCAAATTTGAGCCTGAAACTGAAGTGGCAGGCGTTTCTACGGTGCAGACGCAGCAAGCGATTGACTGTTTGAAACGGTACATTATAAAAAATTACATTCCCAAGTTTCCAAACGACGAATTCATGGTGGCTGCTGGAAAAGTGGATAAGTTTTTACTGTTCATAAGGATACATAAAAGTATCCAGACGAAGATAACAGACTGTTACAAGAAAAAAGGACTACGCGCTAATATAATGTGAAATATAGTGATAACATGCAATTGTACGTACCGTACATAATTTCATAAAATTTAGCAAAAAACTGTTCGGCTTGTTTTGTATGTTTTAACACATTGTCAAGACCACATAGGGTTACCAACTTAGTGTTTAATAATTCCGGGACACCTTAAATACCAAGAATTTGAAAATTGATGCAACAGAAGCTTATGAAACACGAAAGACATCAAAAGCAACAGTGCGAGCTGCGAGCCATAGAGTGATGATTGTGCAGCGTTATTTTAATAAACTTCAAGCCTCTAATTAATTTTATCATCATCAAAGAAACTTTTGAAATGGTGAATCTTTAAGGTATAAGTGCAAAAAACCACTAAAACAGGGAAAATGTACAAGTTTTACTAAGTAAATTTATTTCTCTCGCAAAAAACATAAAAAATCAGTCCTTCTGACATTTAAATTTGTATTTTTCTTGTGATTTTGCCGCTTTAAGATCTTTGTCTCTGCTTATAAACTCATAAAACTCTTTGCATGACTTATGAAAGTTCATTTTCATCATCAGTTCAGCTTTGACGAGGTTAAAGTTTAGCCTGTTTCTACTGTTGGTCCAAAGCGCATTCACAATACTGAATACTCTTTCGCACTTCGCGTTTGACACTGGAATTTACAGGACAAATGGTACAAGACATAACAGTTGTGTATCTTCTGGCTGCTGAGTGGCAAAAGAACTTCACCCACCTGTTTGAAACGCCAGTAGTTAAGCATAAAAGTTCACTGCGAACCTTTCGCAGCGCACACAGTTCTTCATACAATTTATCGCAGTCCATACTTACGCCCACGCGTTCAACAAGCTTGACCATTTAATCTCCTTATCAAGAGCAAGTGGGGCTATGTCCTTGAAAAATGAATGTTCATAATCATACCATTTATGTAAGTATGACAAACTGCGTTGAAAAAACTGATCAACTTCTTGCGTAAATTTTTGTCAGTCAGAGAAATTGACTTCGACAGACAAAAGTTCTGTGGCATTACTTCCATAAAACTTGTCAGTCCATCGCTGCTGTAACTTTTTCTCAACATTCACCATTATTCCATGTACTTCTGTGGCTGTAGTAGCATTTGATTCGAGCCGTTTAATGGCTTCTTCAAAAATATTTAGTACATTATGTACAAAATGTAAAATACAATGTGGCAGAATGTTAAGGCTTTCTTCACAAGAAAACCTTGTCCACATAATGTCAGCGACATTGTCTTCTCCTTGCGATATAAAATATGATTTCAGCGCTGGCCAACACAATAACAGTCTATCAATAGCAGGTAGTAGACTTAGCCACCTTGTAGGTACATGCCTTAATAACTCTTTATATTCCATATCGAGGAAATTGCAAAAGTCTTTGAGAACTTCAGATTTCTTTGCCGATGATGCAAACGAATTATAAGTCTTGATAACGACTGGCTCCACATCAAAGCTAAAAGTCTTTTAAGCGTATTTCACACAGTTGTTGAGAACATGGCAATTGCAATTCGCCTGTACAATATAAGAATTATTTAATTTTAGTGCCTGGTAAACTGAAGAATGTTTACCGTAATTAACTGAAGCATTATCGGCACTGCATGACGAGACCGAGGATAGACCAAGGTTATTTTTCTCGATAACACTCTCTATGCGATGAGCAATTGCTTCAGAAGATTTATTACTATCATTGTGGAAGTCTAGTACAGCATCGACAACACCTCTGGTTTTGCAAAAATATCGAGCAATTATAGGGAAAAATTTTTTGTTGCCTTATTTGAAGCATCACTTCCGATGCTGAAAAATAACACATTTTTCAAGTCCTGAAGGCACATTTCTTGCGCTTTGAGGCCCAAAATTCTTTCTACATAGCTGGCTGCCTTAGTGTGGCCACATGATTGCTTGGAAGCAACTGCAGAGTCAGGACACAGTTTTGCGAGTAGTTTATTGCCACAGTCTTGACTGACAAAGCTATGATGATAAATAATCCCATGATAAGTTGAAACCAGTTCGGCTAAAATCGCAAGATGTCCCTCTTCACTGTTTGTCCTAACGAAAAAATCAGACAATGTTTTGTTTTGCTTCTGCACAATAATAGTCCTTTTGTGTTTTGTTGATTTAGCATGGCTAGAAACTGCGGATTTACCGTCATATTTAACAGAAAAGAACTGTCGGCAGAAAGTGCAGTTTGCGGTAAAATCATCAACTTTAGATAGTCATGACATGCCTTCTTCTTTTAACCATTCTGATCGGAAAACACAATATCGTTTGGTAGATTTGACTTTCTTCTTCGGCGGAGTTTGTGCTAATGTATCATCAACATTAAACTCTGAATTACAATCACTTTGTTCAACAAACTCGGTTTGTGAAGATGACATGGGATTAAAAAATTTTTAAAAAGTAATGAAGAACTTCTATAACAGCTGTAAAGGAAAAAAACGTAAATCTTTGGTATATTTCCATAAGTGAATTTTCATTGACATTTCCTGCAAAACGTTTATATTAAAATTTGTAATCCTTACGGAAATATAGTAATCAACGAATTCTCGCTAAGAAAAATAGCTGTCAGCAAGGCGTTCCAAAATAGGTCATGCAAGCCTGAAAAGTGATTAAACAATGAAAATTTGCTCATAAAAAGGCCTCACACTAACCGTACATTACCAACTAAAAACAAGAAACGCAAAATATTTTTTATATAAAATTACTACACACCTCAACTTTAATCACTAAATTTCTCAACAAATCTCAATGGATAAAGTTTTTTAAAGCTTTGTCTAATTGACTGTATTAATTAAAAAAATTAACATTAAAACTATGTTTAGTTTCACTTTTTTATTTTAAAATTAAAGACAGTCTTTACAGTAAAATACAGCTTGCTGCATATCTATTATAATCTAAAACAACAACAGGTCCACTAGTGCCGGTATAGCTTTTTTCTCCAAAGCTCTTTTTCTTTGTGGTCTTAAGGGAAGCCTAAATACTTTCACTTTATCACCTTTTTCATGTGAAACATATCAATAAGTAAGCTAAATATTAATTTGACTTTATACAAACTAATCAGTCAAATCCTATCTTCATCTTAACTTTTAACCTTCTTTTTTTACTTGCCTTTTACTGACTTACAGTTACCAAACCGTTTTAAAACTACCTGCGTATTTTTAAATTAATCAACCAAGTTGAATGATCGTCTCAAATTAAGGTGACTGCTGTATATAATGTTTTATCCTCCATTTTGCAATTGTTTAACTTATTTGATTGTTTTGTTGTTATGGCGTCATCGCTGACAAAACATGTCTTATCCACAAGTTTCAACTTACTTTTATTTGAATGGCCCATACAGATGTAACACGCTTTTATTAAAAGAAATATTCGAGTAACTTACGTCAGTTTCCAGATGTGAATGAAGCCGACACGCTTACATGGCTTTCTATTTTAGAACACCTTGGCTGTCAGTAAATTCCAGGACAAACATGGCCCATTCTGGGACACGGGACGCCTGACGTCAATTCCGGGACTGTCCCGGCCATTCCGGGACGGTTGGTAGCCCTAAGACCACATTGTTTGTATGTTTTAACACGCCGTCGTGGCAACACAACTGTCAGGCAAAAATAACTGACATAGCAGTCAATGTGTTAATTAAAATTAGGTTTATTGGTTTTGTACGGAGAAAAGTTGAAATTGGCTTTGAATGCGGCATTTTAGAGATTGTATTTGGGATACCTGGTCAAAATTCGCGTCTGTCGGATATAAGGAACTGTCAGTTATAAGGAATGAATTCATCTGGTCCCGGCAAATCCCTTATATCCGAAAATGACTGCATTTTTAGTTTATATTGAAGTTTCATTAAATTTGTTCACCAGCCTTTTAAGTGCGGAATTAATTTTTTCTCTTTTTGAGTTACAGTGGGTATTTAATCGCGCGTTTCGCATTTTTTTTTCGTTTCCATTATTTTCGCAACAGCGTAGTTTTGCGGTAAAGTCCCTGACGGGCAGTTTCAATTCGCGAGAGCGAAATTTTGCATGCAAGTCTTCGACGAAGCATATATTTGCTGCAGTTTCTACAGCCGCTGTGTTGTAATGGTTAAGGTTAAAATTAAGGCGCATGACTTTGAAGCTCGCTTATTTTGAGGTCAAGTTCGATCCTGCTTGAAAGCGCCATCGGTGACCGGCAGGAAAGGAATAATACTACTACATGTCTCTTACTGGCTAGTAAACGCTTGAAAATTTTGCTTTCATGTGTGCCAGAATAGGCCACAATTTGAACAGTTTTTTGAGATATTACCGTTTGGGTCAAACTGCTGATTATTGTTGAGATGGAGAAGTTTGCTCAACAGAATAAAGCGGTTTTTATCTATGACCTCAGCAAAAAATGGGCTATATAATGATGCCAAGGGCGTAGCCAGAAAAAAATTGAGAGGGGGGCCAAACTTTTAATGTGACGTCATTTACTTATAACGGCATATTCACGTAATAACTTATCTATGAAAATATAAATTTTATAGAATTTCTGCCTAACTGCAAACTGACCGCTAAATTATTCAAAAATTTTAACGCTTTCTTTGAAAAGGCCAATTAGGATAATTTTTGATAAGACAATCGTCACAAAATACAATGTTGAGCCAGACACACTCATCTGTCATCTTATGAACGCGTACGCCATTTTACTTGCTGTTGAGAATTAAAAAGCGATAAGATACAGTGCGTATAGTAGTATAGGTTACTAAATCAGTTAGTGGTCAGCACATGCGAGAATGTCGAAATCAAAGTTGAATAAGTTTTACTTCCAGTTAATCGCGCTCAGAAATCAATTCGTCATTGCTTTTCGCCAGCCATGGTTGCCAATATTCGATTGATCTTCTCCTCATCTACTCTTTCGTGATGGCAGTGAAGCACGCACAAATCAGACAAGCGATCCGAGGTCATATGTGAACGTAACCAAGTTTTGACTCGCCTCATACACGAAGATGACCGTTCAGCCTCAACGGTTGTTGCCGGGAGTGTCAAGATAATCTGTATGACGTTGCGCACACTTGGATAAGCTTGGGCGCTCAGAAAAAGCTCGGGCAAGCTTTCCTGATTTACTTGAGGGGTGAGAGAACTTCTCCACGACTTTACTTCATTTACGAGACTATCCAGTGAATATAAGCTCTCAATGTTATCGATGTTGGTCGGATTGTTCGGAGGCAAGATAGAGAGCAATGCAAAAAAAGAAATGTTATCATTAAAACATTCTCGAAGAGAGCTGCTTAGACCATCAATGTACGGGAGGAATATCAAACGTTGATAATAATGTGAGGCCGATTCTGCTTCAGCATTATCACGATGAACTTGGATTCTAACAACCCGAGGCACTGAAAGCTCTTTCGTGGCAACTGTTGCACAAGCCTCATCATAAATACTAGATGCAACTGTGTTGAAGTCCACCCGGTCTTGATCGAGGACGCTCTGGGGAAAGCAATAAGACTTTTCGCAGAAGGTACACTGACTCCAACAGACTGAAGCTTTCGCGCTAGTGGTTCCATAAGTGCTGAGTACTGCCCAATCAAACATATGGCGTATGTTACACCAGGCTTTTCGAGAGCAGCTTTCAAGAAAAGAGCTTGCGCTCGTGTCTCACCGCTCGCGTCTCACCGCTCGCGTCCTCCATCAATGAAGCAAGAGCGTCAAGTATAAGCTTGAAGTTAGATTTAAATATCCGGACGCTCTTGAAATTTTGTGACCACCTGGTAGGAGAGAATAAAGGAATATTGACTTCTAAACTTGAGCGGCTTTTTGGGCTTTCCCGAAAAAACGCATAGTTTCCCTGATCATGTCGCAGGTGCTTCTAACAATAGAAACTCTACTCTGGTCATTAATGACCAAGTTCAAACAATGTGCAGCACAATTCACAAATATTGCTCAGGGATTCTTTTTGCAAATGCATTTTTGAACTCCACTCACATGACCTGCCATAGTTGATGCTCCATCGTGGCCTTGTCCAACAAGCTTTCAGAGATCAACGCCTATTCTGGAGAGGTGAGTCAGAATAGTTGCAGAAATAGATTCCGCGGAAACTGAAGGCATTTCAACAAATCCTGTAACTCTCGTTCACTTTATCACCTTTGGTATGTCTTAAGACAATGCTGAATTGTTCTTTTCCCGAAATATCGCAGGATTTATCGGCGACAACAGATATAAAACTTTCATTGGCCTGTGCAACGAGCTCTTCGACCACCATGGTGCTCGCAATCCCAAGAATCTCGCTTTGAATGGTTGGACTGGTATACTTAGCATTTCCAGCCATCTGAGCTAAGTGTTTCTTCAAAGCTTCGTCCCCAGCATCCTTGTGGAATTGAAGAAGCTTCATAAAATTTCCCTTGTCTGCGGAATGCCCACGCAAAGGGATATTGTTAGAAGCACAGAAAAGAACAATTTTGACAATGGAAGTCAAAATTTTTTTATTTTCTGCTGTTCGCTTGGCTTTTCCTGCGTCTATGCAAGCGTATATATATTTTTGCCACTTTCCATGGAGCTAATAAAATCCTTCGCTGCCAATGTTGCTTTTCTGTGGTAAGCGGTATCCCTGTGAGAAAGAGCCTTTTCAATAAATTTCTTGAAATCTATGCAAGGCCTTTTCAGGAAAGCAGCGTTCGCAAGACTGCCATGTGTCAGATGCGCTTGCATCAAGATCCATGTTTTGCATAAACCACCACCACCACCACCACCAGAGAGCTGCGTATAAACAAGCCAGTTGGAAAACCTATCATCTTGAAGCCACGACTTCAGAAACTTGCGACGATTTTGCCAAATGGTATCAAGAATTAAAACATTTCGTGGACCTTCTGAAGTTAAAAGCCTATATCTTTCGGCATCTGTGATCTGTGAGTGAATTTCTAGAACATATCCTAAATCGATGGTCTTCCCCAACACGTATTCTTCATTGCTTTCGGGAACAACTCCAGCCGTATTAGAAGTAGTTGGCGGTTGTAAAACTTCAACATCGTCTTCAACTCTAGCACTATCAACCTGCTTCTTCGCAGAAACAAAAATATCTAATTTTGCCTGTTTAGTGGGTCGGTTCGACATTTTGTCTTTCGTAAGCTACGCTCGTTGCTACGATAAAAATTGCTGTACAAAACTGAGAAAGTGCGAATGCGATTTCACTGATCTAGTGTAGTTTTATCAAGAACGGCTTAAAATAGTTCAACTTCAATTGCGACGTATAACGCACTATTTGAGGAATTTCTAGGAAACCACTCCCACTGATAGGTTGAACGTTCTGATAAAAGAAGCGACGTCTTTGTAGTGGTCCGCATCGCAATAAAACAGGAAAGCGCTCAGCGAGACGCTTATTTCTTGTAATTACCATAACTTGGAATATCAATTCATTGCTCGACTGCGACATAGAAGAAAAACTTCGGCGATATTTAGAGTGTAAAACGTACACATCTTGTTTGATAACATTTAAAAACTTAAAAAGCCACGCCCGACCCACCCCCTTGCTAAAAGTCAACAATGAACTCTAATGTACCAGCAGAGGCGCAAAAAATTTATGTTTTTTTTTATACTGTTTTGTAATTTGACTTAAAATTGAGGGGGGGCCATAGCCCCTTTGGCCCCCCCCGGCTACGCCTATGAATGATGCTCTTTTGCTGAAGTAGTGATTCATTTCGGGCTTGTGATTAACACCTTTCATAAGCCGCAATGCTAGAAAAATTCCTATTTTATCGCTGTCGGTGTCAATCCGCTCTTTCGAACGTAAACACGCCATCAAGTTGGCCAAGCCTTCCTCCAAAAACTGCCTGGCGTATCGATTTGTTTCTGTAGCAATTAGGTCTACGATTTTATCGACAAAAAAAGCTAAAATAATGTTACAAGTATACTCGGAAAACTAAAACATAAAAATAAAAGAATATATCGTAAACATTTATTCTACAAAACCTAAATTCTCGCACTAATTATTTCGTTAAAAGTTGTCTAAATGCAATTATTGTATCTTTTAGAACATTTAATAAATTGGTCTGAACTGAATGAATAGATCTAGCGATGAAAGTGTTTTACGCAATAAAACTTTTCTTACAGCAATGAATGCTTACTCAGGATTCTCGCCTTGACGCTGCCAAAAAACGAAATGCGAAAGCGAAATAAAACGCTTAGTTAAAAGCAGGGATGTGGAAGCGGTTATTTTTCAAAAGCTTCCGCTTCCGCTTCCACACCTATCGCTTCCGCTTCCACCAACAAAAAACGAAAAAACGACCGTTGGCAATTTTTTTTAACTTTTGTGAGTCTGTAGCCTGCCTTCTCCTACACTTTATCCTTTTGAGAAAACAAAAACCTTCATTTATTGTTATTACTTTACCTACTTTGCTTGAGCTTATTGTTTCGAACTACTCTGCGTTTGTTTTTCTTACATATCAGAACTCGTGTTAAATGTAGAACAGTGCTTTTCAATCTTTTTGTCATCGCGGAGCCCCTAATGTACTTTCGCGTTTGTCACGGAACTCCCACAAACAAAAATTTAGAAATCACGAATTGCTTGCAAGAAAATCAAATATTTCATTACTACGATTCAAAAAATAATTAAACACTTCAACAAATAGACAGTTATTACAAGTTCCTTCACTACTTACAACTACTTTTACAACAGTTAACCTAATGCTTCTCAGATCTAAATCGTATGATCACATATCACAGCTCTCGACAATAACCTGTCGTCACAACAACAAATTACACCGTATAGCGTTGATTTTCCCTCTCTATCCTCAACTAACTGTGACTTTGATTCAACTTTAACTCTAATCATCATTACCTGCTGTCTGTCCCCAAAACACGTATTGACTTCGATCTTTTTGGAGAGTAAAGTGCGAAACTTCTGTCGTATATACATGTATAATATGTACATGTGAAGCGAGCAAAATTGAACTGCACCAATCAACAGCCGCCTCAACGTGGTGGTGCGGTCCCCGACCCGTTTGGGTTGGGTCAAAATGGCTGTTGGTCTTCCCGAGGGTCCCAGTTACCCCGGGCACTCCCCTCACACAAACCATTTTTTCGCCGTGCAGCCCCCTGAACGACCGCAGAAGGGGAACACGCAGCCTCTTTAAAATCGGCCTGTCTTCTCTTTACTCTTGCCTTTTTCTTGACTGTCTTCTCATTCTTCTCCTTCTCCTGAAGAGTGGCAACGTTCATCCAAACCCTTGTCCTGTCTTTCCCTGTATAGTGTTCGCTGGAAATGTGACCTGGCGGGGTAGGTCAATGCAATGCTCCACATGCTCTAATTAAGTTCATTTAAAGTGCTCACTACTCTCCTTTTCTAGATTCAGAACCCTTGGCAGCTCTCATTTCTGGAGCTGCCCTCCCTGCATTTTTTGGAGATTCTACACCTACCAGCAGTGTGACTTCCTCCTCGGACTCCTCCAGCTGGTATACTTCCACAGCTCAATCTGGCCCCCATCTGCTAATGCAGCACTCGCACCCCACCCTCACTTTCAAACTTCTTATCGTTTTTCCGCCCACTTTGTATCTTCTCTCTCTGCACTCTCACCACTGCTTCATGCTCCTGGCTATTTCATCTACCTCCTGCTTTCTCTTCCCCTCCATTACTCTCTTAGGGTTCTTCAATGGAATGCTGGGGGTCTCCAAGCCAGGAGCACTAAACTAATACACTTTATTTCGTCTCATCCCGTTGACCTTATTTATATCCAGGAATCTAACCTCAATTTGTCTTCTTCTTTCCGGATCCCTGGATTCTCTGCTCTGCAATCCCATGGCACCCACTCCCGATCTGGTATTTTTTCTACTGATGTCGCATACGCTAGCGGCGGCGTCATTATTTTCGTCAAGCAGTGCTTATTCTTCTCTGAGCTTTCTACCTCCTCTCTTTCTTTGCTTGGCCCCTACTCTGATTATGTAGAGGTCAACATCTCCCTAAACGACTCCTTGCTCTCATTTCTTAATGTTTATGTTCTCCCAATTCGTTCTTCTACAAAAGATAGCAGAACCAATTTCTTTTCTTTCTCCATTCTTCCCTCCTATGTGGGAGCGGAAGCGGTGGATTTTTCGCGCTTCCGCTTCCACAGAAAAAGTACCGCTTCCGCTTCCAGCTTCCGTTTCTGCTTCCACATCCCTGGTTAAAAGCCGTGTCGAGTCCGATGTATATATTCGTCTTACACACTGAAGGGGTTAGAACAGTGGTTCTCAACCTTTTTTCGATGCTATGCATTTAAAAAAGCTTACGAGACTTTGCGACGCACCAAACAGCATCCTAAGATTTAGTTTGCCGCACTGAAAAATAAATGTGACCCATAATCCACACAAATAAGTGTTCTTATGCTCCCAAGATTTTGGATCGGTCTTTCATCTTCAATCGTAAAATTACGCTCTTCTAAGTTTGTAACTCATCGTTCGTGTTTTCGTCCAACATACAACTGAATGCTTTATTCTTTATATATTTTTCGTCATTTAAGTTAAACTTCTGCAATTTTATTCATGAATAACACGTCAACAATTACAACAGTGTATTAAAAACACTATTGTGAAAATACAATTGATTATGAATGTCAGAAGAAAGTAAAAATGGAATCTACGATCAGAGTTCTTTTGACGCAATAAAACCTAGATTTAATGACACAAAACCAAATTATCCCGCGACGCCCTTGGAAAATTGAAACGACGCACAGTTTGAGAACCACTGGGTTAGAATTAGATCGATTCAAAGTTCACTTTAAATATAGCAGGCATTCCTCGTATGTCGAGTGTAACGATATTTCAATCAGATCACTTCGTTCTTTCGACAAATTTTCTATTTAAATTTAACGTTTCGCTCCCCTTAGTTACCGGGGAGCTTCTTCAGAACACGGTAGATGTAAATAATGTGACATACAAACTGTACAACATAAAATTACAAAGACTACCTGTATTACTAAACACTAAAAATTATTTATCAACAGGGCAGGCAATCACGTAATAACAAAAACATTGTTACATCACAGATACAGGAGTGGCCAAGTAAAAAGTGTAGTGAGAAACATAAGACATTACTTATTGGAGACGAACACACTATAAACAGTCGGAAAATTCGCACCATCATTGCGATTAATAACATTACATGAACAAGCCTTTTGATTTATCAAAAAACTTTCCGCAACGCGACGTCTGTATGCATGTGATTCTGACTTCAGAATTTTGACATTATCCCAATCTATTCTATGATCGAATTCCATAACATGTTGACTCAGCGCTGACTTTTTAGTGTTAAAAGTCTTGACCGCATCAACATGTTCCCGTTTTCTGGTTCTAACACTACGTCCTGTTTCACCTACATACACAGCATTGCAATCCCGGCAAGAAATTTGATACACCAAACCACGCTTTTGTTCAAAATTAATAACATCTTTAGGTTTGCGAAACAACGAAGACAACGTGTGATGTGGTTTTAAAGCCACTCCGATACCAACTTGAGTCAATATTCGGCTAATAGGTTCGGAGACACCTTGCACGTAGGGAATCGAAGTGAACCGTTGCAGTTTTTCTGTTTTTCTAAAATTATGATTTTTCAAGTACTTCTTAAAACTACATTTGTTACTGGGAAATCCGTTATTTTTTAAGGTTAATTAAATTAAATTAATTAAATTAATTAATTAAATTCTGCAACATATCAAGTAATTTTAAAAAATCCAATCTGTTCT
The DNA here is from genome assembly GCA_963675345.1 of Trididemnum clinides. Classification (NCBI taxonomy): domain Eukaryota; kingdom Metazoa; phylum Chordata; class Ascidiacea; order Aplousobranchia; family Didemnidae; genus Trididemnum; species Trididemnum clinides. The sequence goes on from OY776291.1 coordinate 16,600,462, forward strand.
ATTGAAAAGCGTTTAAATCGTTACATCTGGAAGTTATACAAAAACGACAAGATTTCCACTTATTTGTACAAAACTTTACGTAGTAGTGATTCAGTTTTGCCAAGAATATATGGACTTCCGAAAATTCATAAACCCAATGTTCCTCTTCGTCCTATTGTTTCCTTCATTGGTACAGCTACCTACCAGCTTGCCAAATTCCTTAAGCAAATTCTTGTTCCCTTAGTGGGAAATACCCAATACACTGTCAAGAATTCCTCTGAATTTGTAGAATTGATTTCATCCATCAAACTTGGCAAATCTGATTCACAAGTTTCGTTTGATGTGGTAAGTTTGTTTACTTCGGTTCCACTTATAACCGCCAAAACCATTGTGGCTAATAGAGTCGGCGATGATTGTACCTTGGGAGAAAGAACAAGCCTTGCAGTGCCGGAAATCATGGAAGCATTAGATATTTGTTTACAATCATCGTTTTTTGTGTATAATGACGTCATTTATAAACAGATTTTTGGTTGTCCGATGGGCTCTCCTTTGTCACCAATAATAGCAAACATGGTTATGGAAGAGATTGAACAAACAGCTTTGAACACGTATTTGAATCCTCCGTCTTTATGGTTACGTTATGTTGATGATGTGTATGCTATTATGAAAAAAACTGAGGTCGAGCCCTTTCATGATTACTTAAATACTATATCTACTTCAATAAAGTTCACTAAAGAATTGGAAAAATCAGGACAATTAGCCTTTTTGGACGTAAGCATACAACAGATGGAAGATGGATCCCTTGCTACATGCGTATACAGGAAACCAACACACACGGACAGGTATCTTCAATATTCGTCTCATCACCCGGTTAATCAAAAGGTTAGTGTGGCTCGTACATTATTCTCCAGAGCCAACAGTATCATATCCAATAACGAAAAAAAGATTGAAGAGTTTCATCACATAACAAAAACCTTAAAAAATAACGGATTTCCCAGTAACAAATGTAGTTTTAAGAAGTACTTGAAAAATCATAATTTTAGAAAAACAGAAAAACTGCAACGGTTCACTTCGATTCCCTACGTGCAAGGTGTCTCCGAACCTATTAGCCGAATATTGACTCAAGTTGGTATCGGAGTGGCTTTAAAACCACATCACACGTTGTCTTCGTTGTTTCGCAAACCTAAAGATGTTATTAATTTTGAACAAAAGCGTGGTTTGGTGTATCAAATTTCTTGCCGGGATTGCAATGCTGTGTATGTAGGTGAAACAGGACGTAGTGTTAGAACCAGAAAACGGGAACATGTTGATGCGGTCAAGACTTTTAACACTAAAAAGTCAGCGCTGAGTCAACATGTTATGGAATTCGATCATAGAATAGATTGGGATAATGTCAAAATTCTGAAGTCAGAATCACATGCATACAGACGTCGCGTTGCGGAAAGTTTTTTGATAAATCAAAAGGCTTGTTCATGTAATGTTATTAATCGCAATGATGGTGCGAATTTTCCGACTGTTTATAGTGTGTTCGTCTCCAATAAGTAATGTCTTATGTTTCTCACTACACTTTTTACTTGGCCACTCCTGTATCTGTGATGTAACAATGTTTTTGTTATTACGTGATTGCCTGCCCTGTTGATAAATAATTTTTAGTGTTTAGTAATACAGGTAGTCTTTGTAATTTTATGTTGTACAGTTTGTATGTCACATTATTTACATCTACCGTGTTCTGAAGAAGCTCCCCGGTAACTAAGGGGAGCGAAACGTTAAATTTAAATAGAAAATTTGTCGAAAGAACGAAGTGATCTGATTGAAATATCAAAGTTCACTGTTCTCCGTTCCGCTTAACATCGGCTAACATTTTTCACCAACACCAAAATGCAAATAAAGACTGTTTTAGCTTTTGCGAAAAGTATGCTCTCTTCAAACATAAAAAGAGTTCGCGACAGCAAACAATACAAATCATTGAGGCGTGACAATGAAGCCTATGCTTTTTATGTCATTCACAGCGCAGCAGCTGTAGCTCAAGGTCACTCGATGACCAAGTTCTTTTAACTAAAATATTCCATAACAGAAAGTAAGTTTGATTCGTCATTGTCAATTTCAGAGGCAGCGTTAGCTGGTGCAGAGAGAAAATTAAACATGGAAAGAAATAAAAAACAACAGAAGTTGGAGCGATGTTAAGGCGATTTTTCAAAGATCCGAATCAAAAACTCCAAAATGGTGAAGTTTTCGATTCCGATCTCTGACAAACAAAGTGGCACTAACGCTTCAAAACAGGACTGCGCTTCTGTGCACCTCTGAGTCTGATCATACCTTTTATGCACCTAAGGCAGCTTTTTAATGATTAACCTTTTACCAGTAGTAAGTATGGTCTAGATCCAACGTTTTCTTCACAACGATAACCGTTATTCTACATCCTTGCAATATGAAAAAGTAGCAATATATGCAGGGTGATTCAAAAGTCTCCATACATAGAAAATGTTGTTTTTTTATTAGTATAAAAAACTTTAATTAAATGACAGGCTCGATGTGGCCACCATTGTTTTGAATGCACATTATGATACGTTTAACCCACTCATTGTAAACTCGCAATATCACATCTGGAGATATTTGTGCAAATGAGTTGGTAATGCGGTCCTTCAAATGGTTTATGTCTCATATATTTTCTTGATACACCATAGCTTTCAAATGAACCCAAAGATAGAAATCAAGAGGGGTCAACTCAGGGGCTGCCCATCCACAAAATTCGAGTCGTCTATCTGGGTCATCTTCACTTACGTGGTGTAGCATTTGTAATTTGTAGGGATGCCACTTACTTGCTTTTAAAATGCAAGTGATACTCGGTTGACTAACCCCAATTTTAGCAGACAATCTTCGTGTATTTCCTTGGGGACTCTGTGTTGATGCTTCTAAAACTCTAACTGTGTGTTTTCATCCGTTGCTGTACGTGGTCTACCACATCTTCTTTGATCTTCAACAGATCCAGTTTCTTTAAACTTCTGTTAAAAAATAATATAATTAGAAAATATAAGCAAACAATAAATACTTTATGCCTTTGTATCATTTGTATGGAGACTTTTGAATCACCCTGTACATATATATTAATATATACATTGGATCTAGACTAAACTTACTACTGGTAAAAGATTAAATTTAATTTCAAATTTTTTAAAACTTTTGTCAAGACGTAATATGGTGACGCACATCATCTTAGTTCAGACAGCGTTTATTTTAGTTCAATTAAAAAGTTGGGGTATCATATCAGCTGTTATTCTAGATCCATTTTGTAAGTCTTGTTTAACTAAGTAAAATATGATGGAGTTTTTTGCAATTTTACCGCAACAATTTTAGTGCTAGGACAATTTTTCCAAACATGGTCTAATAAATGTAGTTTCATATTTTCTTCTCCACATTTTATTGCTGAGTTCCTAGAAAAATATCTGTGAATGCCATTTTTCAAAATTCTTTGATATAAATGGGCAAAGTACTTAAATGCAGGTCAACCGACAGTGTCAAACCTGCAGTGAGAAGACAAGTATGCCAGCTGAGCGCGCAAAAGTTTTGCATGTTTCATGGCCAAGTAAAACATCGTTCACTTTCTTGCTGATTCAGCTGCATCAACATGTACGAGCGGCTACTGATCAGTGGTGGATATTGGGTGAGGCGAAGGAGGCAATCACCTTGGGCCTTCCTTTTTAGAGTGGTCAGGGCCCTCCTTTTTAGAGCAGTCGTGTAGTTTTATTTTATGGCGTTGCCTCAACAACTCTGGAGAATTGAAGATACCGGGCTCGTATGCCCGGAGTGCTGGTTGAGTAAGCTGTGTTTAACTGGTTTGAGTGTGTTGAGAAGAGAAATAAATAGCCCTAGCTGGAGATTCGTTAAGACGTAAGTTAGAGCGTATGTTGAGTGATTCGCTAAGTAAATGAACCGGAGGGCACGAACCAAAGCCCTGCCAGCTGGCGACGTAAGACCCTGTAGACTAGCGTTTGATTCCACTTAAATGTAAGCAAAAGCGTTTCGCCTTAACGTACTTTTAGTTGAATATCAGACTGATAATCTTGCCACAAAGTCTATGTTAGAGTAAGCAAGAAAACGTTACAGGAAACTTGTGAGTAACCTAGCACATGAAACAAGAAAACATATAGTTAGAACCAGTGCTGGGAACCCCAAATTCACACTCAATTCCGCAACCGCAAATTCCGCAAAACTGCAAGAGGTGTTCCGCAACCGCAAATCCGCAAGTTTGCGATAGGTTTGCGGTAACTTTTCGCACTTCCGCAATCTTAGACCCCAATATTTATTGTTATTTTGTTTTCTTGTGATGATATTTTTTTTGGAGGTCAAATTTTGCCGTCGACCAGACGTTGACCTCCAAAAAAATAAAATAAATAAGGTCGTCCACTTCCAAACGGATTTTACAGCGGAACATGCAACACTGCCTATTGCTTGGCGGATTTGCGGTAAATTTTAGTTTTTTTCACCGCAAATCCGCAAATATTTGCGGTAGGAAATGAGGTTCGAAAATCCGCAAATAGAAACGGGAGTCCACAATTTGCGGATTTGCGGACCGATTTGCGGAAACGCCCACCTCTGGTTAGAACACACAAGCGCTGGACCAGCTAAGCCAATTCAGTTAGGTAATCACGCTCTAGCACAAAGAAAGTAGCTACTCAGCACATCAAATGTCCGCTGCCAGTCAAACAATGCCTACACATATGACCGACATCCTAGTACTTAAACCTGAATAGATTTCACAGTACTATGCACTATTTGAGGCCTGATACCGAATATCAATGACTAAATTACAGATATTGACAGATTCTCCTTAGCAACCGTATAACATCTATTACGTAATTAGTGAAATGCTTCTGTTAAGCAAAAGGGCAGCTACTGTGCATCACAAAACGAAAAAGTATCAGCTCAGGAGTAACCACCACGTGACAGCAAATTCTCACCGTAACAAATAGTTTTTATCAGCAACTAGAGTGTTAGCTCTAAAAATTAATGCTTTTGCAACAGTGGTTTCTAATGTTTGCGTGATGGCAATAGTAGTGAAAATATCTGTTGGTGTGAGTGTTTTTTTTGGAGACGCCAGTACATATTGTTGTGCACAATATCTCACAAGTAACCAAGATTTCAAAAGAGAAAATCTAGGAATTTTGCCACCCTTCTATCGTAAACTAATGTGCAGTCGTTAAACTGAGATGTTGGTGGACTATTGTGATATGTTGCTTGCAGAGAACGCAAAATATATCGTCAACACATCTCAACCACATGAAAGATTGGGAGTGAAACGTAGTGATAGCCCTGCGTTAAATAAGTTCCATGTATATGTTGGCAATGACTGGAAAGCTGCAAGAGCCTATTAGTGTGCCAGACGTTTGCTTGCAAAGAGAATTATTATAAAAGAAAACAGTATAATTAAGACAACGTTTAAGGCCATGTTTAATGCCAGAAATATCAAGAGAAGTGCGTGAAGATAACGACTATTAAAGAGAGAAGCTTTAAAACGAGGTCAAGAGCCTTGTCTACAGGCACGGATGTAAACAAGCTAACAACGTCAAAACATATCAATATTTCATTACAATTTGCACTAAAGTTGTTAATGTAGTCCACAAACTTCTTGGAGTTGCGTACGCTGTACTCATTTTGAAGCTGGCCTGATAAAATGCGACACAGAAAATTTAACAGATTATACGTGGGAGAATTAACAAAAAAAACAAAGAGGCGAAGAGACACTGAAGGTTGGTGAATTTTGGGCAGCCGTAAAATCGAGATGTTACACCCTTGCCACCTCTTGAAAATTGACAACAAACTTTACAAGTTTTGTTTGTTTTAAACAAATTCCAATCACATTAGTTTTGATTAAAAGTGAGACGATTAACTCTTACAGTTTCTACAATGCTGCGTGTACTAGAACAGTGGTTCCCAACCTTTTTAGTGCCACGGCTCACTTCAGAAAGCCACAAATCTTTGCGGCCCACTTAAAATATACTATAATGTATTCTTCAGAAATGCCATTGGGATAAGCCTAGGCAATACACAAAGTAAAACATTTACAAGGGAAGAAGTCATAACGTATCGGTGAAGTTGATCTCCAAAAAAAAACAGGGTCTTTACATCTCCATTTAACAAGAATACGTCACAATCTGTTACTTGCTATCACAGCCTTCGGGGCTCCTTCGAAGAGCCCTTAAAATTCACGAAACGTGGCATCGAAATAAACTTATTTTATTAATAAAGATTTACTGAATATATCTGCGGCCCATCTGAAAATGCTCCCCGACCCACTGGTTCGGAAACACTATACTACAATATCTTTCTAATTATGCAATGTGTCACATGATATTTGATCGGCCTTTTAAATCGTTTTCATTTGATAACAAACGCGTCATTAAATATTTCAGCTCTTTGTGTAGGTCGCATATTGTTGATTTTACAGCAGGCCTAGTTTTAAGTCGTGTAGTTCAACTTTGTTAGGGCTTTTTAGGATTGAAGATTCTTCAAGAAAATTAAAAAATTTTTGTTTCTTTGTAATACTTGAGTATTTTTTTCTAGTTTCCAATACAAAGACGCAAAGAAAAGAACTAAATCAAAAGTTACTACACTAAATTGAAATATCGAAAGTCAAAAACTATGCACTGTTATTATCAAGCAATTGCCAATCTTATTGTTTGCATGATAATGACAAATGTGTGTTGCTGAAGTAATTTTTAACCTTTTACGTTTTCTTAAGGGCAAATACTGTGGTGTAGCAAGTGGAAGGAGGTGGTCTGCCCAGAGCGGCACTAGTTTGGGGCAGACATTTTATGGTATTTGCAGAACAACCTACATATCTGCTTTACTCAATTGTCGGCATTTTGAAGTGCCACCAGAATTTTTTAGAGGCGGCAAAATAACATCCATCCCGGGCGGCACTTTTGCTGGTTGCGGCACTGCACGAATGTCTTGCACTTCACCCCTTAATTTGGAAATGTTTGTATTTATGACACCAATATAAAACGTGCGATTTATTTTTTGCGTTATTCTTCCCCTTTGTTGGAGCTCAGGTAACATCTATGTTAATTTTCCTATCTTGCGGCGTCACCAGAAATCAAGAGGTGATAACTCAATTTTTACCCTGAAACAGCACAATTGCATCGTCATAACAATCGAAAAATTAAATGTTACATCTCCAAAGCTGTTCTCTGGCTGTGCGCCTGCCTGCACCTCTTTTTACACAATTATTGTAATATTCGCGGAGAAACAGAATTTCAAAACGTTATCTCGAATTATTTCATTGTTGCTTCATTATTTTGAATCAAAAAAGAAACAAAATTATGTGATAAAAAGACATTTAAAAAAGCTGTAGATATCCCTGGGAAAGAATTTGATGACATCGGCTTTTCAACATACTTTTATATCACAACAACAAGATTCTGTTTTTTGTAGTTACGACGATCACAATTTAAAGTTTTTCGGAAGCAATTTGCCTACGCTTTTTTCAAACGAATTCTGTGGTTTACGTGACTCTTCACGGTTGAATGTATGCGCTTGTTTTTTCTCAATTATATAAAAGCAAAATATGTAGAATTATGCTGCAGTGGATTTTGAAATTGCTATATTTAGTTCAAAACTATAATGAAGATCTCTGCCAATTTAAAGTCAACCCAAAACTAGATAAATTTCAGAAAAAGTCAAAAATTTCAAATACTTGGCATCAATGGTCGCAAAGTTACAGCACCTTGAATTTGCTTACGGTCAAGTCGACCCCGCACCGGGTTTTATAGGATTTGAATTGCTTGTTTGAAATAAACTACTGCTAGAAAGATATCATTAAACTAAGCTTTTGGAAATATAATTGAAAAATCTGATGACCTGTCAATTACGTGCCTCATAGTATTCGCAATTACATGTATTTACGTATGTAGAGGAAGCAGTAATTGTCGAATGCATTGGTTTAGTAAGACAAAAAAAATTATGTTTTACATTGGTTTTGATCTGAAGACGAGCTCCGGTTTGTTTTTGTGAATCAGTATTATTCGCCAAAATGTATTTAGACCTAACACTTTAAATTGTGTTAATAATGTCTTCATCTACTTTTGTTCAAAATCCTGTCACGCGATTCAGAGAAACAAGTGTAAATCTTTTGGAATACGCCAAAGCAAATAGGGATGAAGGAGTTTTCAACGATGTTACACTTCAATTTGGTAATTTTAGTATTGGAGCTAATCGGATGGTTCTTGCCTGTTCTTCGACTTATTTTGAAACAATGTTCAAGTCCAAGATGAAGGAACGATATGAATCAAACATTCTTATCACGGGCGTTGATGGCAAAATAGCTGACACTTTGATTGACTACATATATAATGGACAAATTACAATTGACCATGATTCTGTCATGGATATATTGGCTGGTGCTGATTATTTTCAGTTGGATGAGGTAAAACAGTTTTGTTTCGAATACTTAATTAATCGAATATCTCTTGACAACTGGTATGATGTACAAACTGCTGCTAAATTGTACAGATCAGATCAACTACATGAACAAGTCAGTGAATTCATCACAAATCATTTCGATAAAATTGCACTGACATTAGATTTCAAAACTTTCACCAAAAATGATTTGCTTGCATTTGTTTCTAATTTAAATCGAAGTCAAATAAACGAATCATCAATCTATCAAGCGTTCATGAACTGGATCAAACACAGCGAACAAGAACGTAAGAATGATTTTTCTGATTTGTTTCAATTGATAGACCTCAACAGATTATCATTGGATGCGTTGCAAAACATTTCATCGGAAAACCTTATTCACGAAAACATCACTTGTGCAAAATCGGTGATGTTATTGTTTTCAAAATTGATGACAGAAATAGAAATGAAACAAAATGAATCAAAAATAATTATGTCAGGAGGAATTGAAAACCCCAAAAAAGTTATAGAAATATTCAATTGTAATTGTATTGAACCAAAAAAGTATCCTGATCTACCACATGATGTATTAGGTCATTGCTTATTAAAACTCAAAGACGTAGTATTTTGTATTGGAGGAAAAAGTTTAGCAGATGAACCTGAACTTTATAATACAGTCTATCAAATGAAGTTGAGCGACACAAACTTGAAATGGAGTGATGTTGTCCCGATGAATGAAAAACGAGGATTATTCGGTGCTGCAGTGTTTTGTGATCACTTGGTAGTTGCTGGTGGCGGGAACGGGAAAGATTGTTTGTCATCAATCGAATACTTCGATGGCTCATCTAGTGGGTGGCAAATGGGTCCTCCTATGCAAGAAAAAAAATTCTTCTTCTCTTTGGTCGAATGCAACGACAATCTGTTTGCTATTGGTGGACAAGATGAAAATGACGAATCTTTATTTTGTGTTGAACGGCTTGAATCGTTAGATGGTCAGTGGGAGTTTGTAGCACCGATGTTGACAAAAAGAATTGCAGTGGCTGGTGTGAGTTTGAATGGCTGTATCTATGCCATTGGTGGCCAATCTGAGGATAATGAATCAGTTGAAAAAACTGTTGAAAGATACGATCCAAAGTTAAATGAATGGAGTTATGTTTGTCAGATGAGTTATGGAAGAAGTTGGGCCGGCGCTTGTGTATTGAATGGACGAATCTTTGTTGCTGGAGGCGTAGATAATGATGGAGAACTTGTGAAAAATATTGAATGTTACGATCCAACTGAAAATAGGTGGGAAATCGTTCGGTTGTCGTGGAACGATGGAATTAGATACGCAGGCGCTTTAATTACTATATGACTCTGATTAATAACACCACGTTTATAGTCCCAGATTGATTGTGGGTTGGCGGCGATAGAAATTTGAATGACTGAAGGATAGTCCGACACTGATTTGATTTGCGTTCGATTTATAGGAAGGTTTCACGCACGTGACCAAACGCCATCAAAATGTGCTTTAAAAAAAGTGGCTGACTTTAAAAAAAAGTTCAGTGTTTTTGCATTGAATTGAATAAGAGTGATATCGTTTTTTGCAAATTAAATAGATAACTTGATATTGTTATATGAACGTTAAATATGTTCTTTTACTGATATTGTGGAATGAACCTAAAGTCAAATTACGTTGAGAAGTGTTGAGGATAATTTGTTTTGCTACTAGTTGGGCTAATTTTATGGGGTAAACATGGATGCTTATTTGTAGCCAGCTTCTGTTAGGGTTTCATATTCGATTAATCACCGTTTTTGGGATCATTGAGTTTAAGTTAATTGTAAAGTGCAACTTATACAGCATATTTCGTTGCATAAGCGTACTGAAAAGTGGTAAACCTAAATTATACTGTAACCAAGATGACGTTGGAGATTTCTGTACCGTTTGCCATGTGTTGGATTAGATATTGATGGGGATAATCCCCAATCCTTTGAAAATTTTGTCAATAATATTTGCAGAGTGGTTGCATTGATCTGTCAGATGTCAACTTGTGAACTTCACTTTTCCTTAAAGAACTTTTTGGACTATTGCCTCGGCTGCTGGAACAAGTAGGCCAAGAATAACCAAAAACTTGCGGTACCGGTAGTAATGATCTGATAATGGTTGATTTTGCAAATGTACCAACAAGTATCTAATTGCATGGAGTTATTTTTAACAGAGGAATAAATGATATTTTGATGATGCTTCCCTTAACTATTCGCTACGGAATTTTGCGCCATTGCTGTACGGAATTAATTTCAGTCACGTTGTAACGTTTCGCTGGTGTGACTTCGCAAGTTCGCAGGGTTGTATCTCAAAACTGATAAGAGCTAGAAAAGAGCTTAAAGCATAAAAGTGATTGTATTTTTTGTACTCTTTCCAAGTGTGTAAATATTATTGACTGATGTTTACTGTGTTAATAGTAAATGAAGAAAAAATTCGAGTAACCCTATGAAATTTGAGTTGGTTTGAGAAACCCCGAATTTTTCTGTAAAAAAGTGTTGTAAACGCTTAATGGCTACATTAACTTTTTCGCTACGTAAAGCCACTACCGTGGCCTTCCCACTTTCATATATGTACGTAAGGCCACTGCAGCGGACCATTAAGTGCGTTTACCAAAACGCTCATAGCTAGGCCTATGTCATCTTTTGTTAAATTTTAGTCATTCATGGGTCGTTGGATAGCACTTACGTAGTGCTTTTTAATAAAAAATAAAAAACTCAATGTGTTTTCGTGCTGATTTGAAAAGCACTACGTAAGTGCTATCCAACGACTCATGAATGACTAAAATTGAACAAATGATAACATAGTCATGAGCGTTTTAGTGAACGCACTTGGTGGTCCACTACTGTTGCCTTACGTACATATATGAAAGTGGGAAGTAGTAGGTCGTAGTGGCCTAGTGGTAGAGGTCTAGTGGTAGAGGTCTAGTGGTAGTGTTCTTGCGTAGCGAGTGCTTAGACCGATTTTTTTGGCCAATTGACACACCGTGCTAAGTTTAGACTAGCCAACTGAAAGATTTGATCTACACCAAATCGCTTTTAATTAAATTTATTTGTTTTCGAGTAAGTAACTATCAACAATTCATTCAATTTTTAATTAATTTCTTGTTGATTTTCAAAATAACCGCAAAAGTTGGTGTTCGCCCTATACCTTTTCAGCATAAATTACAACTTTTGGTTAGCCATTTGTTTTCGCGCAAAATGTGGACGTCACAAGAAACCTTCTCTTAGTTAATGAACTTCTACCGTTTTCTATAAACAATTTTCAACGTATTTGGTATTGTAAATAACATTTTAATAGCGAAAACAATTTAAGTTAACAAAACATAATAATGGCTCATCCAAAACTTTACTGGAAGAGATGAGAAATGTACGACGGCATATACTAATTTAGGTTATGCATCATTTAATTTACTGGCAATTCCAGCAGTCACTTTGTTGAGTTATGACAATTTAAACATTAAATTATAATTATTGATTTAAGTCAAGAAAAGAAAGATGTAATCAAGTGAATCTACAACACATACTGTATATGCTTTCTAATTGAATTTAGAAAACTGTAACTAAGCTTCTACAAACATAACACTTTCAATTTAAACATCACTTAAACTTAACTTAAATCTATTTTAAACAGAAAGGCACTGAAACAGAATTACAACGGCCGTGCTAATTACAGTGCAAAAAAGGACGTGGTTTCTTTGAAGGCTATGTGTTTACATACCGGCAACCGATTTATCGAGATAAGATTTGTTAATGATATTCGAATCCCAAGTATTTAATGTTTAATCAAAGTTTATTTGGCATTTACAATGCGCATATGTGAAAGTCTTTGTATTGCTGTACTTCTGCAACCTGGATGCCTTTATTTTGCTTAGTTCTTATTTGCTTTGTGTGATAGCAGGCGTTATTTTTTGTAAAATTGTTTTTCAATTGGATTTCTATTAATTTTTTTCAATTTTTGTTCATGCTTAATGTAGAAGGTAGTTGCGATTCTTTAATGTTTGTAAAATAATAAATGAGTCATTTATACTGTAATATTACATAAGTGAGTGTAGTTTTTGATTTTGTCTTTTTTTCTTCGACATATGAATGTAAAAAAACGATAAAATCTCTTGTATTAAACACAAAAAAATCACCTATGTTGGTCATCAGATGTCACCTATGATATGTAGAAGAAATGTCTGCAATCATCGTGAAGTCGAACTCGCACTGACAATCATTTTCCACCAGAGACGTAGCAGCCGCCCCCAAACCCCCCAATTGGGGGGGGCCCAGGCCAACTTTGGGGGCCCAAGTTAGTCTGAAATTGCTTTTTGGCTACGTGACTATTTTCAGTTCAGTAGACTTGTTTACAACCGATTTAAACTGTAGGAAGAAATTGGCTTGTGACATCATAAGTGAATGCAACGTCATTTTATCTCGCAGAATCTAGAATATTTCGATTGATTTTCTGGTAGAATCTTGAATATTCGATTGACGTAACAATGCCGTTGTTACGCAACAATCATAGAATGGTCTGCAATTCTGTTCGGCTATAAATACCGGGACAATATATATACACTGCAGAGTGCAGATAAAGTATTTTATTGACATTGTATAGAATGAAACGTTCAAAAAGTGGTGCTCAAAAGAGAAAAGAAGCAGCCACTGCTCGAGATGCTGTAGCGAAATTGCCCAAGATGACAGATTTTTTCAAGATTACTGAGCAGAGTAGACCTGGCACTAGTACCGAGAGGGATGAAGAAAACTATAGTGTACAAGAAAAAGAAGACTATGACGATCAGCATCAAAGTGATTGTGAATTTCCAGAAAATGTAAGTTGTGATTTACCTGCCAATACGCAACCTTCAATATCAAAAATAACTGAATCTCAATTTACCCCTATCCCTGATGACCCATGTAAATGGCCTGAAAGTATTTCTGATGCTCAACGATGTGATATAGTAAAGCGTGGACCACATCAACTAATAATGAATTTTCCATATAATAACACAACTCCAAGGCGACGTTTTTCCTCCAACCATTATAAACGTGTGTTACCTAATGGTGAAAGTGTTTCACGGTCGTGGCTAGTTTATTCTGGGGAATCAGATCAAGTTTTTTGCTTTTGTTGTAAGCTATTTGGAAAAACACTAAGCCCCTTTTGTAGTGGTATAAATACATGGGAGGGTTTTTCGAAAAAACTGAAAGACCATGAAAACGGCATTTCCCACCAAGAATGCTGCAGTCAATGGATGTTGCTAGCTGAAGGGATAAGAAATTCATCCACTATCGACAAACGCGAGATGAATATTTTTTTCAATGAAAGACGTTTTTGGAGAAATGTTTTAGAGAGACTTATCGACATTGCCTTGTTTCTATCGGAAAGGAATCTTGCTTTTAGAGGATCTCAAGAAGTCTCAGGATCTCCTCACAATGGAAATTTTCTGGGTATATTTGAGCTTTTGGCAAGAAGAGATCCGATCCTAAAAGAGCTTCAAGACAGAATCAAGAATAAAAACACTAAAGATCACTATTTGAGTCCTACCATACAAAATGAACTAATTGAATTGCTAGCGACAGAAGTTGAAAAAGAAAATTTACAGCAATTGAAATTGGCAAAATATTTTTCTATAATTTTGAACTGCACTTCAGATATGTCGCATCATGAACAAATGTCTGTCATTCTCCGTTATGTACTATGTAATGAAGAAGCTGCTGCTGTTAAAGAAACATTTTTTGGCTACTTGAGAATAAGTGACAGTACTGGGAAAGGCTTGTTGGACGCTTTCTTAGAAAAAGCGACCGAACTGCAACTCGAATTGTCTGATTGTCGAGGTCAGTCATATGATAATGGTGCTAACATGAAAGGAAAACATTCTGGGGTCCAAGCAAGAATGCTAGACATCAATCCCAAAGCTGTTTACGTGCCCTGTGCAAACCATACCCTCAACTTAGTTGTTATTGACAGTGCTAATTCATCGACGGAAGCATTGACATTTTTTGGAGTACTTACAAGGTTGTATGTGCTGTTTTCTTCCTCTGCTCAGCGTTGGGAAATTTTGAAGAAACATGTGGAGCTGTCCATAAAGTCACAATCTCATACTCGTTGGGAAAGCAGAATTAAATGCATCAAACCTCTTCGATACAATTTAAAAGAGGTGTTGCTGGCACTGAAAGACTTGGAAGCCATTTCCATAGAAAGAAAAGATGGAAGAGCTGCCTCAGAAACAAAATCGTTGATAGCTCATTTATCAAAATGGAGTTTTCTTTTGTCGGTGTTTATTTGGTATGATATCCTATTCCAAGTCAATAAAGCAAGCAAGATTCTTCAATCGTATGGAGTTTCCCTTCATACAATGGAAACGGAAATCCAGGCAACTGAAAAGTTTTTGCAAAACTATCGCACAACGGGTTATGACAGTGCCGCAACATCTGCTGTTGAAATAGCACAGGAATTGGATATTGATCTTTCTTTTCCTCCGTCAAGAAGTGGAAAGAAAAGAAGATTGTTTGATTACCAAGGTGAAGAGGAACAACGAGCTACTCCTGAACTGAAATTTAAAAGCAACTTTTTCTATCCATTAGTAGACCAGGCTATTATGTCAATAAAGGAGCGCTTTAATTTGTTACGTGAGGTTTCTTCCGCCTTTTCGTTTTTGTACACACGAGACAAACTTTTGCTTGTGCAACAAGAAAATGCTCTTCTTACTTGCTGTAAAGAGTTCCAAAAAAAGTTCGGTGACATTGATTCTGATGAAATGAGCGCTGAGCTACAGCGGTTTGTTTTAATTTTACAAAAAAAACGCAATCTCAATACGGCTCAAGACTTTCTGAACTATCTTCTAAAGACTCATTTATTTGAATTGTATCCGAATGTGTACATCGCACTTCGAATCTTACTAACTTGCCCCGTGACTGTTGCCAGCGCTGAAAGAAGCTTCAGCAAATTGAAACTGATCAAAACTTTTAATAGAACGTCTATGACAGACAGTAGACTATCTTCATTAGCCATGTTGTCAATCGAAAATGACTGCGCCCGATCTCTTGATTATGACAATGTCATAACAGCATTTGCGAACAAAAAGGTTCGCTCCAGACTATTTAAATGATACTGTGTTTTTATAACTTTTTCATGTTTTTCAGTGTCATTGCTTTCGTTTCGCAGTGTCTGCATAAATGTCCTACTGAACTCTGGTATCGGTGCCGAATTTTTTATGACTTGCACCTTCGGTATCGGCATGCTTTATTCTGACATCAGCCTGTTTACTTATGTACAAATTGTGGTGTATTTTCTTAATGCAGCTTTTCAATTTTACACCTCTAAAGTGATATGACCTGTGCGCAGGGGCTCTTGCGCTTACTTTGGGGGGGGCCCGAAGTTGGAGTGCTACGGGACTGTTTTCCACAATAAAGCCAGCTATGTGTTTTTGCGATTTTTTATTGCATAATTTATTAACAAATAATAGATTGTGATTTCGATAGATTAACTTCGGTTTTATGTTTGATTCTCCACATTTCCAATTGCTGATTCCCAAGCAAGAGATTTGACAGTAACACATTAAGGTATTTGAAATAACTCAACAAAAGAATCGGATTAGGCGTTAGCAACTTGCAAAGCGGACATTCTATTCACTACATTGCTGAGGAACTACATTATCTTTGCGTAGCTAATATCGATCTTCCTCATATGCAAATGAAACGATATTTGGTGTTTTGGCGCTTTTTAGCTACAACAATTTTTCATCCCTATGGCAATTTTCAATTATTTCCGAGCAATTTTGGTTTCAGTATTTCGTTGTCTACATCATTTTTGTTGCTGAGCATCAAGCGTGTTGATTTTGAAAAAACAAAGTAAGTTTTTAGATATATTTGTAACGAATCATGCGAAAATTTGCTTTATTGTGGCGGTAGTTTAGTGTCTATAGTAGTGTTTCGTAACCCATTAAATTCCAAGTACAGTATTGTAAAACGCAATATTTTTACGTATATTCAATTATGCAAGGCGAATATACACTACATAACACATCTACGCTAATAAAATATTAAATTTATTTTTACGTATTTTTTTGTTGTTCCAAAAATGGAACATTAGGAAGAGGAGACTCGGCTTTTTTGCGTAATTTACGAGCTTTCTATAAACCGCGTTCAGAAATTTAGCGATAGCGCTAGCAAATGATTTTTGTTGCTTTGCTCTTCGTTTTATCAGGTGCTTTGCTAAACAATATTCGAACTATTTCTCGACAAAACTGTAAATTGCTCATATTCCCTTTCTCAACTCTTTGCAATCGCCAACCACCACAACTGGCATGTTGAGAAAGTTGGCAAAAAGACACCACGACCACCACCACTTTTTACTACGAAGCCATGGCCTGTAGTCACTCCAATATCAATCTAAAAGATCTACGCCACCCATATGCTTGTTGTAGCTTTAAATCATCGGAGGTTGGGCAGTATTAACTGCGCTTCTTGTCGCTGAGCTTCTTCTTCGCACAGAGGCTGTTAGGTCAACGCCTTTATTACTAACTACACAAACAGGTTTGTTGTCATTTCATTGGCGGACGGTTACTTTGCCATCACCAAAGACTTCAAATGCTCCTCGGTCTCATTTTTTCATGGTGGACGAATTAGAAAAGGGACAACTTTCCGTTCTATTTTGTCGAACAGTACCAGTGCAGCGAAGACTTTTATCAGCCAAGTGTCTTCACAGAGTTGTAGAGCTAAACAAGTTGTCAAAATACAAAATGTGGTTTGAATTTTTTTCTAACACCTCAGTCAGCTCATTCACGATTCGTTCTCCTAGTGGTCCTTCTTTTGAATCACTCTTTCCAGGATAAAGTTGAAAAGCAAAAGAATATCCTTGAGAAGATGCTAGAAACCAGATTTTCATTTCAAATTTCACCCGCTTGTTTTTCATGTACAATTTAGTAGAAAAATATCCCTAACGTGATACCATTTGCTTGTCAACAAAAAGACATTTCGAAAAAACTCCAGACTAAGCAAAATTTCTCTGCATTAGATTTAGATACGGTTTGACTTTTGTTAACTTGTCGTTGTCAGCTAAATGAAATCTGTTTGTCGAGATCTTTCTTTTTACCAAATCATTACTAACATCTTTATCGTTACACCAGTATAGGCGCTCCTGTAAAAGTGAAAAATATCCGCTAAGAAGTATGGTCCCAAAAAATACATCCAACTTTACAAGAGATACATTAAAATCATGATGTAATTTTAATCGAGCATACCTTTCCGACTCGGACATAATAAGATAGCAAACATCTTCACTGAAAAACTGTTGAACCATAATGCATGCGGAAAGACTACATAATTTTGAATGTTGGCTTTCAAGGGTACCAGGTTTATTGTCGGGTAGCTGTATGTCAAATTCCTTCTTGGTCCGCCATTTAACTTTACACTGCTTTTTCAAAATTTTTGGTTTTGATGTGATATTCTCATCCTGATCATCCACTTGTAACGCAGAATGAAAACTTTCGAAATATCCAGCTATATCTTCCAAGTCAATGTTTTGTTCAACTAAGTTTTTGTCATCGTTTTCTTCTTCTGTAACTTCGCCTTGATTTTCTGGAGGTAAAATCATAACTTCACATTCCTTGTCGTCACTTAGATCGTTGGCAAACTGAACTGCTTGATCAAGAGAAATATATTTTCTCGACATTTTACTATTTTACATTAATGTGTATCTAATAATTCACAAATCTGCAAAACACAATATACTGTTCAAACAGGTTCTTGGTGAAAAAAACCATGTGTTAATGATGGAAGATGGCTGATGCAACTTCAGTAGGATATTTTGTCATATAAAACTGTGTTATAGGTTCACAATGATAAAATCTCCAAATGCTTCAAATCTAAATGACTGGCCTTTTGCTAATTATTGTAGTTCAATGATAAAATCTCCAAATGCCTTAAATCTGAATTACTGGTCTTTTGCCAATTACTGTAATAACTGTCCATGACCACAAAAGCGACGCGGTTGAGATCTACTGGCTTGAATACGCAAAAGAGTCCCGTCTCGACAGCCGAATGTTCCAATTTTGGAACACGGAAAACAATACTCAAAAACAACTGCTTAGAGATCAAGTGATGACTTTAAACTTACAGGTATGTTTCAATGGAATAAAACTAAGAATGTAAGCAAAGTTTTTGGCTTAAAAAGTGTTACAGATCTGTACAGTAAAGTCAAACATAAATGTTGCTAATTAGGTCACAAAAGTACCATAGTTCAACCTTGACCCTAGAGCAATTATACGCTTCAGAGCACAATAAATGATGCCATTAAAAACAGCAATTCAAGCACTTTCAAAATATATGTTATTTGCATGAAAATTCCAATTACAAGTTTTATTAAATCTCATTTGGAAATGTGTTCCAAACTTGGAACATTAGGCATTAATGGGCAAACCATTTCTTTTACGTCACTGTCAACTTTTGAATCAAAAACAATGCTACGCCACACCGCACGCAACAACAAAGTGGAGAGCTCTATTTCATGAAGATCAATCACAAATGGGCCGGATTTTTGCACTGAAGAGAGTTTTTGGAGGCAAGCTTAAAAAATGCTTCCCGTCCCATCAGAATTTTCCCACGCCTTTGCAAACGAGATTTTGGTTGGAGCGTTTTGTAGTCGGAAAATGAGAGTTCAATTTGCTGTTAGAGTTTTAAAAAAGACTTAAAGTGGTACGTACAGATCTCCAAACAAGACATCTGTTAACATATTTTGTACGATAGTATGTTTCTATCCTCTGGTCACGGAAACCATTTATCCCCCTGGTTACGCATTGAAGATCGTGTGTGCAGACCTACTCCAACTTTGAAACAATTATTGCTGTCATGAGCGGTGCTACAACCCACTCGACCACGTTGCCAACCGTTTTTGAAGCCTTTGGAATGATTGGACTTGGGATTTGAACCAACAATTACTGATTGCGATGAGCGCGTTTCAACCAATGCACCAGCGCACTGATTTGCCTTTCGCTTAAACGCAATCAATTACACAAACTACGAAAGATAGATCTACAAGACAAACCTTGCCGCAGAGCGGATAATTACAAGCAAGCTATGCTTTTATCAATTGAATGTCTATAAGATAATAATACAATTACCGTATTCTTTGCACCATAAAGCGCACTTATAATCCTTTAATTTTTTCAAAAATGGAACGTGCGCCTTATAGTTTGGTGCGCCTCATGTTTGGATCATGTTGCGCTTTGTCACCAAGCTCTGAACAAATTTTATATTGCAATAAGCGCTACCAACGCAATTGCACCTACCTCAATTCGTTCTTTCTTGAGAGCAAACTTCTTGTTTCTTTGTTGTGATCAAATTACTGACTCTCACTCCCTTTACGAGTATGTTTTTTTCTCTTCACCTACTCTCGGTCCCTTTACGGGTGTATTTTTCTCTTCACTTTTCGTGTGTAAACACACTTGTGCGTCGCGCACGTATTGTAACATGTACGTAGCAACTAGCCGTACGCTTCTCACGGTACCGATATAATGCATTGAGTTTTGGTTTCATTAAAAGTGCCTTATGTATGTATGCGCTTTATGCATGAAAATAAACGCGTTAGAAGACGCTTATTGAAGCTGCGCTTTTTAGTCCGGTGCACCCTACGCTCCAAAAAATACGGTATTTTTAAACAGAAAAACTGTAAAATTCCATCTAACAAAGTTTATCATCTTTTTAAGTTGGCTTCAGTCATAGCCGAACAAAATCTAGCAGAGGCCTCGATGCATTCTCAAATCGTAAGTGCTCCTAAAAATTTCCTTGATTGTCGGATATTCTTTATTTGGAAAAGTTTTCATGGTGATGTTCGTGAATATTTTTAGCCTCGGCCTTGGCGCATGTTGACCGCACTTTTGCCCCACCTACCTTAACTGAGGACAGACTACTGTAGTGTGATGAATTCCAATTCTGTGACGTTAATTTAGCAACGGCTTATTTTAAAATTCAGCACCGGGTGTTTAGTATCCTGTATTGGCTTATTTCTGCAATCATATTAGAGTCATTACCCTGTGGAAGCATGGTTTGAGTACCTGTCGCACTTTTGACACGTTATCCTGATAATCAATAATGTCAAAGCGTATTGAGGATTCTTTGTTGTATGGCAGGGTATCTATCTATGATCCAGGTCAGACATAAGAAAAAGATAGGGCCGAAGGTTAATCCTTTTACCACCCCAGCCTGCTGTGTTGTCCAGATCAGATGCTGACAGTAATGGAGTTGAGCCAGCACCTTGTTACGTCATCCAAAACTGTCAGACCCAAAATTTCTCGAGATGTATAGGATATGTTAAAATATAATGTGGTCTGCAGTTTGTTCACTAGAGCCGCACTCGCAATTCGCTGAAGAAGCGAGACCCCATTTGTGTATGGACGAACCGAAGCGCCCGACGCTGTCAAGTTCATCCATTGGGCAGCGCGGATGCCCAACTCAGATGAGCTGTGTAATAATTTCCGCGCGGCAGCAACAAACGGGTGTCTAGATTACAGTCTATTCTTGCTAGCAGCCTGCGGCTCAGTCAGCTGGCTATGGAGAATATGGTCAGGGTCCAAAACACTGCGATTAGCCAAGGAGAGTGTCGCTCCTTGGCGGCGAAGCTCAGCAGACTGGATGCCTGAGAGAACAGGAAGGTTGTCCGTTGGAGTGGGACGTAGGCATCCAGTGTCAATGTGCAAAGCATCATTGAGAACGCTGTCAATAAGGCCAGTATGCGCGCTGCAACACCGAGCTGGTGCACAGTACTCAGCATTTGAGTAGATCAGGGACAAGGCAGCTGTGCGCAATGTCTTGGCACCAGCGCTCCATCCTGAGCCCGTAAGTTGCCTCAACAGCGAAACGCGCGTGGATAGTTTTTTCTGCAATGCCTCAAGGTGATGACAATACGTGAGCGCTCTGTTCAATTTCACACCAAGATAAGTCGGCACTGGGCAAAATGGTAAGACTTTACCATTGTTATTAACTTCGAACACACGCTTGGGCTCTCGATTGTGGAGATGGAAAGCCGCCGTCACCGTTTTAGTATCGCTGAGCTTTAGCGGCCAACTCTGGGAGATATGCAGAAAGTGTAGTCATGTCTTTGCTCAAAGTTCTTTCCAACACCTTCCAATCTCCAGATGAATAAAGTATCACCAAGTCATCAGCGTAAGCATACTTTTTGGAGGTTATGGAAGGCAGATCGTATATGTATATGTTGAAAAGAAGAGGAGCAAAGACTGATCCATGTGGGAGGCCATTATTTGGACGTCGGAGCCTGCTTGGCTTGCTGTCACCAGTGGTCAGGGTAAAGCTTTTATTCCAAACAGGTTCCATGATCATACGGATCATGTGCTTGTCCTGAAGAAGTCTCAGCAGCTTGCAGGTGAGGCTACGGTGTTAGACAGTGTTATAAGCAGCTGTTAGATCGACAAACACGGCACCAGCCTTCTTTTTTTCCTCAAAAAAATTCTAAATGATCTCGGTAAGCAAAACAATCTGATCTACGGTAAACTTTCCATGTCAAAATCCAGCCTGTTCCTTTCGGAGCAAGGGGTCGACTATTGGCTCGACGCAACTGTAGATCAGTCGTTCAAGGATCTTGTGAGGGTCGCAGAGCAGAGAGATGGTACGGTAGTTCTGTGGGTCCTCTACAGGTTTCAAAGCTTAGGGATTGCGACTACCAGCGCCCTTTTCCAGACTTTTGGAATTTTGAGTTGACGCAAGCTGGAAGAAAGGAAGCCACGTAGCCAGAACTTAAAGAAAGAAAAATCTCCATAGATATTTACTGCATCTGGGGCAGTAGCCCTACAAAGGTCAGACAATGCCTGGTTTACGAATCGAGAAATCTCTCGATTTGCATCCTCCTATTTCCCGTTTTTTACCAGCTGGCTAGCCATAGCATTTTCTAAAACGAGACATTGACGAGGGAATTGTCGTAACCTATCAGTAAGATTGTTTAACGTAATCCATGCTACCCGGCTAGAATGTAAAAAGTCGATGTTCTGGACAGCGTCAGACCATCGATCTCTCCATTTCCTGTCAAGCGGGCAAGCAAAGCTTTAGCCGCTTTGCTAGCTTTATTTACAGCGCGGCAGCTTCATTCATCTCGCACGTACGAAGAAATCAATGCGGCAGCTGTAGCTCAACATCACTCGATGAGCAAGTTCTTTTGACTAAAACCATTCTATGACCGGAAGTAATTTTGATTTGTTATTGTCAATTTCAGAGGCAGCGTTAGCTGGTGCAGAGAGAAAATTAAACACCGAAAAAAATAAAAAACAACAGATGTACAGAAGTTGGAACGATGTTAAAGCGATTTTACAAAATGGTGAAGTTTTCGATTCCGATCTCGGACAAATAAAAGTGGCATCACGCTTCAAAATAGGACTGCGCTTCTGTGCAACTCTGAGTCTGATCATACCTTTTATGCACTTAAGGCAGCTTTTTAATGATTAACCTTTTACCAGTTGTAAGTTTAGTTTAGATCCAACGTTTTCTTCATATCGATAACCGTTATTTTACATCCTTGCAAAATGAAAAAGTAGCTAATGTATGTAAAGCTGATATGAATATCACTATTAACAACAAATTTAATTTCAAATATTTTAAAACTTTTGCTAAACCTAATAAGGTGATGCACATCGTCTTAGTTCAGGCAGCGTTTATTTTAATTCATTTAAAAAGTAGGCCTATTATTATATCAGCAGTTGTTCCAAGTCCCTTGCGTAACTCTTAACTGGTGCGATGGCGTAGTGGTTAGAGCGTCCGCTTCGCAGTCAGTAGACGTTGGATTCATTTTTAAAAGTCGAGTCATGTCAAAAGACTTTAAAAAATGGTATCTACAGCTTTCCAGGTTGGCGCTCAGCACAAAAAAGATAGTGTGGGAAACAAGCCGCCAAGTTTGCTTGTTGTGTCCTTGGGCAAGGCACTTTACAGGGTGCCTCCATCTTCATGTGGCAGATAGGCGTTGGGGCCAAGCAGTCTATCCGTCGTGGTGGCCCAGACTAACGGAAGACTTGCCAACAAAGCATGAGCACAAACGTAGGAATAAATGAATGCAACCCTTGTGTTGAGTTTTTCGTAATTTTAGTGCCAGGACAATTTTTCTAAACATAGTATAATAAATGTAGTTTCATATTTCATTCTCCACATTTTATTGCCGAGTTCCTAGAAGTAAATCTGTGCATGCCGTTTTTTTCAAAATCCTTTGATATGAATGGGCAAAATACTTAAATTCAGATCTACCAACTATGTCAAACCTGCAGTGAGAAGACAAGTATGCCAGCTGAGCATGCAAAACTTTTGCATGCTTTATAACTAAGTAAAAATATCGTTCACTTACTCGTTAATTCAACTGCATCAATGTGTACGAGTGGCTATTGATCAGTGGTGGATATTGGGTGGGGAGAAGGAGGCAGTAACCTCAAGTGTCCCTTTTTAGAGTGGTCAAGGGTCCACCTTTTACTAATGCTACGTGTAGTATTATTTTGTGACATTTTAAAAGGGGCCCTTGGCCTCAACAACTCGGGAGGATTGGGGACAGTGCTGTCGCCAGAGCAAACGAAGTGGTGGGGCACAAGCCGAAAGTGAGGGGGCACTAAAATAGACTAAATTTTACATATTAAAACTGATTTTGCACAGCTACAAATCTTGTCCAATTTAAAAAATTCAATATTTTTGTTTAAAAAAAGACATAGAGTATATCCAGTCCCATCCATAGTTATTTAACATTTTCCAAGAGCATCAAATCAATATAAAGCAGTGAATCGGTAGGATCGTTTTATATATGATTTGTGCAGAGGACAGCTTTCCAATGCTTAACGTTAGGGTAACCATACGTCCTCTTTTTGGAGGACATGCCCTCCTTTTTAATAAAAAGTAATTGGTCCTCCGAGGATGTTTAAAAATGCCTTTTTTGTCCTCCTTTTTAATAAAAACTAATTTGGTTATCCAAAGTCGTTCAAAAATTCCCTTTTTACGTTTACCTTGTGATTGAAAAATTATGTCACTGCATATTAGTTTAAGTGATAATAAGTTTAACTAGTAAGGAATGATAAAAGGGAGTTTCCTAATGGTCTACCTCAGACTGACTGTTGCTTTAGGTTTGAAAGGGTAAGATTACATGGAAAACGGTACAAATACCGGTAAATTTCTAAACTGCATTTCTTGTATTTTACGCAGCGGAGATACGGAGATAAATTTTGCTTTGTTATTCTGGTCGATTGACCCAGAGACGTAGCAGCCGCCCCCCAAACCCCCCAATTGGGGGGGCCCAGGCCAACTTTGGGGGCCCAAGTTAGTCTGAAATTGCTTTTTGGCTACGTGACTATTTTCAGTTCAGCAGACTTGTTTACAACCGATTTAAACTGTAGGAAGAAATTGGCTTGTAACATCATAAGTGAATGCAACGTCATTTTATCTCGCAGAATCTAGAATATTTCGATTGATTTTCTGGTAGAATCTTGAATATTCGATTGACGTAACAATGCCGTTGTTACGCAACAATCATAGAATGGTCTGGAATTCTGTTCGGCTATAAATACCGGGACAATATATATACACTGCAGAGTGCAGATAAAGTATTTTATTGACATTATATAGAATGAAACGTTCAAAAAGTGGTGCTCAAAAGAGAAAAGAAGCAGCCACTGCTCGAGATGCTGTAGCGAAATTGCCCAAGATGACAGATTTTTTCAAGATTACTGAGCAGAGTAGACCTGGCACTAGTACCGAGAGGGATGAAGAAAACTATAGTGTACAAGAAAAAGAAGACTATGACGATCAGCATCAAAGTGATTGTGAATTTCCAGAAAATGTAAGTTGTGATTTACCTGCCAATACGCAACCTTCAATATCAAAAATAACTGAATCTCAATTTACCCCTATCCCTGATGACCCATGTAAATGGCCTGAAAGTATTTCTGATGCTCAACGATGTGATATAGTAAAGCGTGGACCACATCAACTAATAATGAATTTTCCATATAATAACACAACTCCAAGGCGACGTTTTTCCTCCAACCATTATAAACGTGTGTTACCTAATGGTGAAAGTGTTTCACGGTCGTGGCTAGTTTATTTTGGGGAATCAGATCAAGTTTTTTGCTTTTGTTGTAAGCTATTTGGAAAAACACTAAGCCCCTTTTGTAGTGGTATAAATACATGGGAGGGTTTTTCGAAAAAACTGAAAGACCATGAAAACGGCATTTCCCACCAAGAATGCTGCAGTCAATGGATGTTGCTAGCTGAAGGGATAAGAAATTCATCCACTATCGACAAACGCGAGATGAATATTTTTTTCAATGAAAGACGTTTTTGGAGAAATGTTTTAGAGAGACTTATCGACATTGCCTTGTTTCTATCGGAAAGGAATCTTGCTTTTAGAGGATCTGAAGAAGTCTCAGGATCTCCTCACAATGGAAATTTTCTGGGTATATTTGAGCTTTTGGCAAGAAGAGATCCGATCCTAAAAGAGCTTCAAGACAGAATCAAGAATAAAAACACTAAAGATCACTATTTGAGTCCTACCATACAAAATGAACTAATTGAATTGCTAGCGACAGAAGTTGAAAAAGAAAATTTACAGCAATTGAAATTGGCAAAATATTTTTCTATAATTTTGGACTGCACTCCAGATATGTCACATCATGAACAAATGTCTGTCATTCTCCGTTATGTACTATGTAATGAAGAAGCTGCTGTTGTTAAAGAAACATTTTTTGGCTACTTGAGAATAAGTGACAGTACTGGGAAAGGCTTGTTGGACGCTTTCTTAGAAAAAGCGACCGAACTGCAACTCGAATTGTCTGATTGTCGAGGCCAGTCATATGATAATGGTGCTAACATGAAAGGAAAACATTCTGGGGTCCAAGCAAGAATGCTAGACATCAATCCCAAAGCTGTTTACGTGCCCTGTGCAAACCATACCCTTAACTTAGTTGTTATTGATAGTGCTAATTCATCGACGGAAGCATTGACATTTTTTGGAGTACTTACAAGGTTGTATGTGCTGTTTTCTTCCTCTGCTCAGCGTTGGGAAATTTTGAAGAAACATGTGGAGCTGTCCATAAAGTCACAATCTCATACTCGTTGGGAAAGCAGAATTAAATGCATCAAACCTCTTCGATACAATTTAAAAGAGGTGTTGCTGGCACTGAAAGACTTGGAAGCCATTTCCATAGAAAGAAAAGATGGAAGAGCTGCCTCAGAAACAAAATCGTTGATAGCTCATTTATCAAAATGGAGTTTTCTTTTGTCGGTGTTTATTTGGTATGATATCCTATTCCAAGTCAATAAAGCAAGCAAGATTCTTCAATCGTATGGAGTCTCCCTTCATACAATGGAAACGGAAATCCAGGCAACTGAAAAGTTTTTGCAAAACTATCGCACAACGGGTTATGACAGTGCCGCAACATCTGCTGTTGAAATAGCACAGGAATTGGATATTGATCTTTCTTTTCCTCCGTCAAGAAGTGGAAAGAAAAGAAGATTGTTTGATTACCAAGGTAAAGAGGAACAACGAGCTACTCCTGAACTGAAATTTAAAAGCAACTTTTTCTATCCATTAGTAGACCAGGCTATTATGTCAATAAAGGAGCGCTTTAATTTGTTACGTGAGGTTTCTTCCGCCTTTTCGTTTTTGTACACACGAGACAAACTTTTGCTTGTGCAACAAGAAAATGCTCTTCTTACTTGCTGTAAAGAGTTCCAAAAAAAGTTCGGTGACATTGATTCTGATGAAATGAGCGCTGAGCTACAGCGGTTTGTTTTAATTTTACAAAAAAAACGCAATCTCAATACGGCTCAAGACTTTCTGAACTATCTTCTAAAGACTCATTTATTTGAATTGTATCCGAATGTGTACATCGCACTTCGAATCTTACTAACTTGCCCCATGACTGTTGCCAGCGCTGAAAGAAGCTTCAGCAAATTGAAACTGATCAAAACTTTTAATAGAACGTCTATGACAGACAGTAGACTATCTTCATTAGCCATGTTGTCAATCGAAAATGACTGCGCCCGATCTCTTGATTATGACAATGTCATAACAGCATTTGCGAACAAAAAGGTTCGCTCCAGACTATTTAAATGATACTGTGTTTTTATAACTTTTTCATGTTTTTCAGTGTCATTGCTTTCGTTTCGCAGTGTCTGCATAAATGTCCTACTGAACTCTGGTATCGGTGCCGAATTTTTTATGACTTGCACCTTCGGTATCGGCATGCTTTATTCTGACATCAGCCTGTTTACTTATGTACAAATTGTGGTGTATTTTCTTAATGCAGCTTTTCAATTTTACACCTCTAAAGTGATATGACCTGTGCGCAGGGGCTCTTGCGCTTACTTTGGGGGGGGGCCCGAAGTTGGAGTGCTACGGGACTGGATTGACCTAATTTTAAAAAAACATTTCGGTACATATTTATTTTAGTTTAAAAAATCAAACAACATTTTCATTTGAACTGTTTATAATTATCATTGCTGTGATTTTTAAAAAATAAAACAAAAAGCTAAAAAATAAATGTGGTATGCCAAAAAGAAAATCAAAGTTTGCTGAAGAACTTCAACAGAAGTATCCATTTTTTAGAAAAAGGACAAGATGAGTTTGAAGCAGAATGCATTACTTGTGGCTACGGAACTTCTGTTTCTGGAGCAAATTAAGCCAAACTTAGCCTAGACATGCATGTAGACAGTTCAAAGCACAAAAAAAGCTGTCCAATTTACATTTCTTTGTTCATTGGCATAATAAATTAAAAAAATAAACTGCGGTATTTGTACTAGTTATGAAAAGCGGTCAGTGCCCGACAAATGCCCAGAAAAATTTTCCCAGCCTTGCAGAACAACTTGTAAGGCTGATAATAATTTTTATCAAAAAATGTTCTCTTTTTTGGGAATGAAAATATGGTCACCCTACTTAACGTGCACATTCTCACACTTGGATCTAGGTCTACGCGTTACCGCAGTGAGAGTTACTAAAAAGTTAATGCCAAATTTACAGATGTGTCAAGTAGATAGGTCGCACCTCTATTTTTTGAAGAAAATTTTGGTAAAAAAGGCGCAACCAATCTCCGAGTATGTACGGAACCCATTTCTTAGAGAAGCGATGTTGTATGTTGAAAAGAACTGACAACAGCTGTTACTATAGCCAGATGACCAGTTCACCTCCGCTCAAGCAGGCGTTTCAACTTTTTACCATTATAGTGAAGTGCAACTGTTGGTTTGCAAAAATAAATGTAGACTACCACAAACGCGCAAAAAATCATCGATCGTTTGTTTAATCGACGTTGTGTGCCCCATTACAAGGTGCATATGATGGTTCAGGCTGTGCACATAAGAAATCTTTTTGTTTTCTCGTTCCTGCAATAGACGTTGAACTCCTCCACAGTGCCCTGCCATTACAGATGCGCCATCATAAAGTTGACCAAGTATCATTGATGAAATCAGTCCTGCTTTAGTAAGTTCCGCCAAAATCACGTCAGTAATTGATTTCGCACTACTCGAATCGGTGCTTGATAAAACCAAAAAAAGTTCGTTCCGCTACTTTCAAAGAATGCTCGTTAAAAAACAAATAGTTATGGAAATCTTTTCTTTGCCAGTTGGATCCTTGGTGCCGTCAACTTTGATTGTATACCAAGAATTTCCAATTTCTTGCTTAATGCCCTCGGTTATTACTGAGTTCACAGCAGCCAAGTTCGTTTTGCACATCGGAATTGGTGCAGCCGACGTTGCATTTCGTGAGATACGAGGGTAGTTTCAATAATTTTTTCAACAGTGTAATTAAACAGACTTTAAAAGAGTCCATTTCCTCCTTCGTTTTTGCTTTTACGCACGTTAATTTTTCTTCTCAATACCCAAAAAAGCTACCATGTAAATTAAGGTAGAAAAATAGACGCGATTTCTTTTAATTGCTTCTGTGTTGACTAATGAAATAATTTGCTTACTAATTTCAGACCGCTTGATTTTTGCTTTTCAGGGTCTGTAGCATGCTGAGCGTTCTTTGGGGGCAGTATACTTGGAAAAACCTCTATTTTTTTTCTGTAGCATGCTTCTAGTTACGATAGCCATTCGTTGTAAAAGTTGATTCACAACGCATTCCTCGAGTCTCCTCCAGTTTCAGATTCAAAATTGCGGCAAGGAAAACAAAAAGCATCAAACTTGACAGAATATTTCAACCAATCCCACCTCTGATACCACGCAGCATTAAAGCATCTTTTCTTGGTCCCAAACATTCTTACAGGATAAGCACGTAGCATAACTTGCCTCGGGTTGTCAATTCCCAAATCATTAGCATCAGCAGATTTTCGTTTGCTCATAGGCCAACTTGCAGCAGATGTTGTAGGTGCACTGCAGCAGCAGACGAACTGAGACCTTGCAAACTTTCAGAACTTTCACTCGAATAGAACTTTGCAACAAGTCTCACAAACTTATTCTGCGTCTTTTACATCCTCAATGAATAAGCCAAAAGAAAACGTCTGCTGTAACTGTTGATGAGACGGTTTATTGCGTCACAATTATTGTGTTACAGCTTTTGATTGCGCCACTAAAGAATCGACAGCATCATACGAGAATTATGTTGAATTGAACATTACTTTGCCTCAGAAATTTAAGTTTCCAAATACTATTGTTTGTTGTCTTGTCGTAACGCGGTGCTCCAAACAAAACAAAGAATTTAAAGTAACCCAAAATAGGGGGACACAAACAGCCGTCAGGGGGCATGGCTCCCCTAGCCCCCCCCCCCATAGCGACGGCTCTGATTGGAAACACTGGGCACGTATGCCCCGAATGATAATTGAAAGGAAGTGTCTATTTTGCCTACGAATTCATTTTAGCCTTGGAATGTATTTTGCCGTTGAAAGTTTATGTGCCTTTAAATAAGCATATTTGTAACAGTGCGCAAAGTAATACTGTAGCATTGTAAATAGTACTGCTGCCTTTGAATGCAATGGTTAGGGGTTTGAATGCTTACAGGCAGGGTATTGCGACAAAGGCAGCGTACAATAGGAAGGGGTGTCTGATAAGTGTGAATGTAAGGGAGAGCTGTGCCAAATTCAGATATGTGAAAGCTCCTGGGCACTAGGTCATTTGAAGGATCCTAGTCCCATGTTTGAAGCTAAGGCCATGATACGACCAAAACAAAAGCGACCACCTTGAAAGGAATGAAGGAATCATGACGGATTCAAAAAACTCGTTGGCTAAGGTTGATCTGTGGAAACGGCGAGAGCGGAAAATTTAGCAATTTTACGATTTTTGAATTACTTGCTAACGACTTCGGAATAAAACACAATACCAGTGCAAAATTAGCCTTAATTGTTTAATCCAAAAGCAGCTTTCTAAAAATTGAAACCAAAACATAAAAAACAAGAAATGACAGTTGTTTTATTTCTTCATTCTGTTTAGATTCAGGGTTTTGATTTTGATATCAATAGCTGGCTCCATGCTTTCCTCGATAATGATTCTGGAGTATCATTAGTAGACCTCATGAAATCTGTCATACGCGACAGTTTCGCTCATTCTTCAGCTTGTTTTTCCCTTTTCTCATTAGCAGCCTTTCGCTGTGCTACCCTTTGATAAAAATGCGGGCACTTCTATGCCTATCAACGAGTCCACTCATGATTAACCGCTAAAAACTGTCTAAACAAACTAATGTGTAACGTATCGGCTTTTATATTTTTATGAAATTACATCTTTCGCTTAACAGTTGATAGTAATTATACGTTTAGCTATGCTAGGTTGTTATCAATTGTTTAAGATATTGTTAGCTATTTAAGTTTCAGTTATAGTTATTAGGTCTAGGTGTCACTTCGTAAGAAACGGACATCGCGCGCCTCACTCTTAAAAAACTGGCAGGTTTCACATGCGGAGCAAGTGCAGATAAACTGCGCATTGCAACCCTAGCCCTTGTCTACTCCTGAGTATTACGCTACCGTCTGGTGCCGCTGGTTGGCTATTCTACAAAAACCTAACAGTTTTGAAATCAGCTGGGCTGCTGGTTACTCTTAGCAACTTTAAATAAGGCCTTAACAGCAATTCATTGTTTTTAGTCACACCACTTTTTGCTAGAGCTTTTGATTCTTCGCAAGACCGCACATTGCTACTGCTTTGATATTCCACCGTTAGCTACGAAGCTGCCTATGCAAACTAAGGCCATAGCTTGCATATTCATTCCACAACTCTTCATGAAGTGACTATCTTCGTCGTTAACGCTTTGCAATCATTCTTCTCGCATTGCTTTTCCCACATTGATCTTTCATCCAAGAATAGTTTAAAACAAGCAGGTAATAGTAGCTTTAGACCTTTTTGTTCTTTTTCTTCTTGCTCAAATTAACGATTTTCTGTGAAGGCCCTTGGGCACGTGCCAAGGTTTGGTGCAACCTAAATCCGGCACAAAGGGGAGAATAAAGTGAGGGCAAAATTTTTGTCAAAGCACGTGTTAATACGTCGTAAAGATTGACCAATTACAAAGGACAAAGTGTCACGTATTCAATACATCATTGAAATTGAACAATCACAAACGTTCAACGACAAAATCGATTTCGGAGGTAAGATGCTGTTAACAGCAAAATAGCCATTGCCTAACCAAAAACCCAAACCAAACTTTATTTTTCCTGTTACTGTTTTAGGCCATAGGCTTTACAATTGTTACGACAGAAACTGTTAAGACAATGTAGAATAAACATGATTTTTGGGGTGTAACCTCATTTTTTGATGTGATCAGTTCAATTTATACCAGCTTTTTGCTGTTCGGGGAAAACCGGACTTTTGTCTGCGATAGTTCATCCATAAAGTCGGTCCAGTTTTACCAAAATGTGAAGTAATGAATTCATTTGTTGCTGTTAGTAAGATACTGGTGGAAGTGAAACTAAGCTTGTTTTAAGAGAATATAATCGGTCAGTTGTATTTGTAGTCTAAAACAATATTACAGATTCACAGGCACAAAAATATATGCGAGGTTAAAAAAATAAATAGGTTTTAGTTGCTTAACATTTATATACTTGCTCTGTTTTAGTCAAGCCAGTGATTCAACGACAAATTTGCTACATTTTTGCACATTTAGCTCTTTAGAGAGAGAAAGAGATCCATTATTTTAAATCCGGTTTTGTCTCCGTTAACAGAGGTGGCCGGATTCACCTCATGCCTCTTGAAAGTTCGTAAATACCATCACGCCACTTTGTTCTGTCAATGGCGTCTTCCTTTTTCAGTCCAATCTAATCGATGTGCTTTTCCACTTGTCTTTTCCATGGCATATTCTTTCGCCCACTCTCTCTTCTTTCCGCCACTTAAAAATTCAACGCTCTTTTTAAAACGTCACCTTTTTCCTTTGTCAAAACATGTCCATCCCATCGTACTTCGCTCGCCTTGGCTAGCCCATTTAAAGTATCCTTTAAACTCAGCAAACTCATAAGTTCTTGGATCCTTCTTTTCTCAATTAACTTAACTCCACACATTGCTCTTATTATTGCTTTTTCAGTTCTTCTCAAAATTTCCATCTCAATCTCCCTTAAACACCATGTATCGCTCTCGTATAGCATTGCTGATCTTAGGCAACTCTGATAAATTTTTTCTTTCATTTTTAAGGAAAACTTTCTCCCATAAAGCAACTACTCACATTCTCTAAATTTTATCGATTCAATTTTCTGTCTTGCTGTCAACGCTGCTTTACTTCCACCACTAGCATTTAATCTGTCCTTCAACTAACAAAAACTCTTCACAAATTCGACCTGGTCAAAATGATATTTTTTCACTTAGTTTCACAATTCCATCCGTTCTATCAACCAATAGTTGACAAACAAAATCTTTTGCCAGAGTTGAAGTCATTCTCTTCATTTTCGCGCCTCTACCATGCACCCATTTACCATAATTTGTTCACGTCGCCGAATTTGCCATTTCCCTCTTGCCGCACTTGGCACATGGATCAACTTTACCCTTGATTACTTCACCATTCGAACCACTCACCATTTCTTTGGTCTTCTTGAGGTTCACCTTTATCTCCTTGTTTTCAAAAGCCTCTTTCCATTTTAAAAACTTCTCTTTCAAATTCTCTATACCTTCGCTCTTTAAAATCAAGTCATCCGCACACAAAATTTCTTTCATCAATCCTTCTCTTGCATTTTCCTAGATTACATCCACTGCAATTGCAAAAAAGCAGTGGCGACAACACAGATCCTTGATGTACACCAACTTGTACCAAAAAATCTTCAGATCCCATTCCAACTTTCGTTTTTGCCCCTTGATAGAGGCTAATCACTGCTCTTACAATTACTTCTCATAAACCTTTCCTTCTCATCGCCCACTCCATCGCCTTTCTTGGAACTCTATCAAACGTTTTCTCAGTATCCACAAAACGCACGTACAACTTTTTCTTCTTATCCCTATATTTCTCCTGCATTCTTCACACTACAAACAATGCATCCGTCGTTCCTCTTTCTGGCATAAACCCAAAATGCATTGAATCAATATTGATTCTCAAATCCTTCTTTCGAGCACTCTTTCAACGGTCGTCATGGCATTCCCTAACAGCTTTACACCTCTGTAAGTAATGCAATTTCTTACATCTTCCTTTCCCTTAAAAATTGGTATCAGCACACTTGTTTGCCATTCATCCGGCTTTTCTTTTCCATCTAACATGCGTTGGCAAAGTTACACAATCACACTAACCTCTACTTCTCCACCTGCAGATATTATATCTGCACATATTTCAGAGGGTCCAGATGTCTTTTCTGGTTTCATTACTTTTATTGCTATTGCTTTTTTTGCGTGTAACCTTTTTATTAAGTCCCTCTACCATACTAGCCTCTGTCACGTAGTCCCAATCATTCTCTTTATTCATAATCTCCTTCATGTGATTTATGCATATTCTTTTTCTGTTTTTTTTTCACTGAAACCTAATCTTCTATCTTTTCCTCTCATGCATCTACCTCCTTTGATATCTTTCTCGTCTTTTTTTATACTCTCCACCAGTGTAAAAATGTTATTTGGTTTCTCGTTCAATTAATTTTTGTTCAGTTAACTCTTTCTCAGCTTCTTTCCTCATAGAATGAGCTATCCATTTCTTAGTTCAGTTTTTGATATTCTTATATCTAGCCTTGTTTTTCTCAAATCGATTTTCGCACATCTTTTTATATGCCACTTTCTTTTGCCGCATTACTTCCTTCACCTCTTCATGCCACCACCACGTATTCCCATGGTTCCTGCTACCTTTCTTCCTCCCACATACTTCATCACAAGCTTGTAGCATAACACTTTTAAATGTATTCCATAGATTGGGTGCATCAACATTTACCAATTCCTTAGCTCTTCTTGAAATCTTGCTTTCAAATTTTGTTTCTTCAATTTCCAAACCCTCCATCGAACAGTTTATTCGCTCTTCATAACTTCCTTCAGCTTTTTCTTTTGTCTTTGTCTGTTACCACTATCCGATATTTCAACTCCCAGGGAATGACTTTCACGTTTTTTAAATACTTTTTGTTGTTTCTACCAACCGATACAAAATCAATCTCAATTTCATTTCCACCTATACTGTATGCTATTTTTCTCTGCTCTTTCTTTTCAAACCATGTGTTTGCCACGCACAACTCCTTTTTATCACAAAACTCAAGTACTCTTCTTCCCTCAACATTTCTTTCGCCACTTCCATACCACCGAGCACATCCTCAAAACCACCAATCCATTTCCCAACATGTGCGTTAAAGTCCCCATACCAAGAACCACTTCTCCAGGGTTTTGCAAATCCCACTCATTTGTAATATCATTATAAAGTTGATTTTTCTCGCACTCTGATCTTCTTACCCGGGGAGCATACGCACATATTACTCTTATAACTTCCACCTCAAAAACCAGCATCACCGCCATTATTTTGTCACTTTTTTTTCGGACTTCTACAACCTTTTTGCATAGTTCTTTCATCAAAGTTCCAACACCTCCTATTCCATCATTATTTCCAGGTTACCACAGCTTATATCTCTTACCTTTGATACTAACAGATCGAGCTCTTTGCCCTGTCCATCTTACTTCATGCAGACAGCACATATCCATTTTTCTGTTTTTGACTGTTCACACACCTCTGTATCTCTTCCACACAAACTTCCAAAATTTCAGCTTCCAAATCTTACCTCAAATTTCTGTAACCCGGAGGTTCTTTGCACCCCCTGTTCGTTTAAGACCTGTCGGGGACTGGGAGCCAATTCTTTAACAAACTTTTTCATGAATGCTCTTGCTTACTGCCAACATCAGTTTTTAGACACAAGTGGTCCCCAACCTTAGTTAAAAATATAAACTGATAACCAAAGGTCGCCTCTTACGACATGCTGGGTGAACAGTCTCAATCTTCTGCCCCGGTGAAGTGCAGTGACAAGAAAAAGAAATTAGAGCAAATTACACCGTGCTGCGTTTAAAAATTTTTTCGTCAAGGTCAAGGATGTTTTAACTGTTTCTAATTTAATTTTTTGCGCTGAACTCAAAATTGCAATCCGTTTTTTCAATCAGGTCAAATTTTTTCTCCAAGACATTTCTAATTATTTGGTAGCTTTGGTCAATATTGAGCTCATGTCTTGAAAAAACTAATTTCTGTGGTAGGTTATTAGGTCACTCATATGGTGAATTTTTGCAGGTAGGATGGTATTTTTATTTGCATGCCAAATTCTTGTGTTAACAGGCATTTAAATGACACAAAAATTCATGACACCGCTGAAATGAAGGCATTAAAAACTAACAAAAAATTCTTCTCGACGTATAATTTTGTTCAACGGCACTCCATTCAACACTTTGACTTAATACTTTACATTACAGACACACATTTACTTAAGATTGCAAATTTGTTCCAAAGGCTCAAGACTCGCCAATCTCAGTAAGCACAGTAAAAGCAGTTGTTAAAAAAAAGTCTAACACAGAAATGATTGTGCGGCGCATGGTGATACTTCGACGATAAATGCATTGCCGCTATTAATTTGATGACAAGAAGTGTCGCTTCAAAGATTTTCTCCTATGTGTGGAATCAGGAAGATCTCTTTTTAAGCGCCAGCAGTAATATGCAAACATGTTTACGTCTCTATATCCTTGATACCTTTCTTCCATCTGGCGAAGGTCTTGGTGTAATCTCTCTCCCTGTTCTTCGCTGTAGTCCTCACAATTGCCAAGAAAGTAATCCAAGTGCATTTTCACAGACATTCGGGCTCCAAAGAATTGAAAGCTTTCAAGTAGCTCTTTAACCTGTTTTTTGTAATTAGGGCTTCTATGCTTTCCAAGAAAGTTTGAAATTACTATTCGAACAGCAGTCCATGTTCTTTTTTCTTTTGCACTCATGCTTGCGGTAAAACCCTCCTCTTTGGTCAGCTCACGGATCTGTGGCCCATCAAAGATTCCTGCTCGTAGTTCCGTTTCAAAGGTACGGAGAAATTTCATTTGTGAGAATTTAACGGTTGGGCCATCTTTATCAAGTGCCTTGGTGTAGTTTTGATGAGACTGATTTTAATGTGGAGAGGTGGCCAAAGAATATTTTGTAGATCGACTAAGTAAGCAGATTTGACATTTTCGAGACCAGGTGTAAAACTTGTTTTAGATGGCCAGCTAATTTGTGTGTTATGGCGATCATCTACCCTGGAGTCCCACAGACACAAAATATATGGATATTTTGTGTAACCGGCCGGTAGCCCAAGAACTACTAAAATCATTCTTAATCCACATTGGGAAATGGAAAAAGCTTTTTCGCCAAGTTACTCTTCAAGTCAAATACCATATTTTCCCGTGTATAAGAAACCCTTTTTTTGTCTGAATTTTTACTTTAAAAATAGGAGGTCTCTTATACAGGAGAGTACATTTTACTCATTACTAAAAAACTTTTTTCCAGAATTTTTGCCTAAAAATTGAAGGGGTTTCTTATACACAAGGGTCTCTTATACACGGGAAAATACGGTAACCTATGTGGAAGCGGTAAAATTTTCGCGCTTCCACAGAAAAAGGACCGCTTCCACATCCCTAGCCGCAACACAACCGAATATTCGAGCTAGCATGTTACCCAATATCTCCAGCAACGAGCTCATGACTGGTTAAAGCTTATTATGATGTAATAGACAAAGGAAGAACTGATTCATACAGATTTTTTAGAAAGAAATGTGATTGGCTTTTAACTGAAGAACCTTCTCGAAAGTTTTTTCGTCAGTATAAATACGATCGTTTATTCATCATATTTTTGTTTATTGGCATGTGGGAGTTCTTTCGGTGATAGACTGATAGAAGCTTTGTGAATTTTGAAATAAAATTTTGCTGTTCTATAAAGCTATATTATTATCTGCTGTTCTGCCTGACTTTATTTTTCTTTGCTGTTAGAATCTGGTTGCTTTATAGCTTTACTTGTATTATATTTGTATGTTAATATGTCTGTTCACCTTTGTGCTCATTTATTTTATGGACAAAATTAAACGTCAAAGTTAAAGTGGTAAACAGCAGCAAAAAGGTTGGGAACCCCTGTCATAGAGCTAAATAATTATTATTGTTGTTTAACAGCGCCAAAAAAATAAATGGTGAACGAATTACAGTAGGAGAAGGATCGATGTTAACTACGCTAAGACAATGTAGCGCCGCTTAGCAATGAAGTGAATAGAATGTAAGACATGTTCGATTGTTTTGTTTTAAAGGTTCTTATGTGCTCATGCTATATTTCTTGCTAAGAAATCAGCTGCAGGTAATGTGGAGAAGCACATATAAAACTGAATTTAATCAATCGTGATGACAAAATGTTTTACGCATGAAAAGTTTTGCAACAGAAGAATGTAAAAACACATAGACTACTTCATTTCGGATAATCCTTTGTCAGTGGTGGTTCGACTTCACGATGAACTATGCCAGCATTTTTCTAAATATTAAGGCTGATGAATTAATGCTTAATAATATGACAGAAACAGGTCATTTTCTTTGGTAAATGCAAGAGATTCAATTGCTTTGCACACTGATATATCAAACAAGAAAAAAATAAACAAAACCAAAAATTATACTCACTTTTGTAATAATTTATTTGCATACAGTAAAAATAATTTATTTGAATTTTTGCATATACAGGGTGTCCCACAAAAAAGTTTATTTTTAAAATTTTTGTAACGCAAAAACTTGTAAAGATAAAGCAATGAAAGTTTCACCGTGCATAAATAATGTGTTGGAGATTTGTTTGCCATCAAAATCGTCGTTATCCATTTTACTTAGCTGATGTTACTGGAGTTTAAAAATAGTCATATATTTTGATGATGCTGCTTAAATAACATGCTCAATGTGATCGCCATGGCGCAGAAGGCATTCCCTTACTCTCACAGCAAAATTCTGAATTACTGCTTTGCATGTGTCAGCGGAAATGGCTCTCATGAACGTAGTTATTTCTTGTTTAAGTTCGGAAATAGAGGTAGGCTTATTTTTATAGACATTATCTTTTGCGTAGCCCCACAGAAAAAAGTCCAGTGGGCTAAGGTCAGGAGAGTGTGGAGCCCAGATGTGGGAAGCTTTCAAGGAAATCAGCCTGTCTTCAAATTTTTCAGACAATAATTTTCGTGTTTCTACTGCAGTGTGAGGTGTTGCCCCATCTTGCTGAAACCATAATTTTTTCAAGTCAAAGCGACGACGACGAAGACAAGCAGTAAACTTTTTGATGACGTGGCGATAGTTTTCTTGATTAACCGTCACCGCATTCTCAGCATTGTCTTCAAACCAGTAAGGCCCGATGATTCCGTCAGAGCTAAGCGCACCCCAAGCTGTGCACTTCCTGCTGTGGAGTGATTTGGTGGTAACAACGTTTGGAGGTTCAGTGCCCCAAATACGGCAGTTATGACGGTTTACTGATCCATCCAGATGAAAATGTGCCTCATCTGAAAACCATATCTTGCCAACCCAATGTTTATCATTTTCCATCATTTCATTAAACCATGTGCACATTTGAAAACGTTGTTCTTTGTCCCTATCAGTCAAAGTTTGCTTTATTTCCAGTTTGTAAGGATATAAGTTGAGGTCTTGCTTCATTATTCTTTGAACAGTGGACTTTGTCAAGCCAAGTTCAGATGAACGCCTCCGTATTGATTTTTTTGGGCTACGCACAGTCGATTCACGTACAGTATCAATGTTTAATTCGGTGCGAGCAGACACTCTCCTTCCAGAATTTCCTTTATTTCTGTTGTGGCAGGTGCCATGCACTTCAAACTTTTGAACAATTTTCTTGATTGACGTCACAGATGGAGCTTCTTTTACACCAAAATGCTTGCGATATTCCCTTTGGGTTTGGACCAGTGATTTAGTTTCCAAATAGAACTTTACTATTTTTGATCGCTGCTCAATTGTGAAAGGCATGATTAAGATAAAGGCTTCAAAATTTCAGGTATAAAACTCCTATTACCATAGAATAAAACCTGAAAAAATGAAAGAGTCAAATGCTCTAAAACAAAAGTAGTTAAAAATTAAAAAATAAACTTTTTTTTGGGACACCCTGTATTAAACAATCGCAACTATCCTTTTGTTTAAACTTGAACAAAAATGAAAACACTCAAAATCAGTTTTACAAAAAACAATGCTGGTAGTAAACGTCTGCTATCAAACATAATAAATTGGAAACAAGCAAAATAATGACTTGTTAGATAGCAGAAGTGCGGCATTACGAAAACTTTGACATATAAGCTTAGAGATATTGATTCGAATCAGATAGCAATTAAAACACTTCCGTCTGTAATTCCATCTTCCCATTAAACGATTTCCCACTTATCTTCAGTTGGATCGTAACATTCAATATTTTTTACAAGTTTTCCATCATCACCCCAGCCTCCAGCAACAAAGATTCGTCCATTCAACACACAAGCACTGCCCCAACTTCTTGCATAATTCATCTCAAAAACAAAATTCCATTCATTTACACTCGGATCGTATCTTTCAACAGTTTTTTGTGCTAATTCGATATCATTCTCAGGCAGTCCCGTAGCACTCCAACTTCGGGCCCCCCCCAAAGTAAGCGCAAGAGCCCCTGCGCACAGGTCATATCACTTTAGAGGTGTAAAATTGAAAAGCTGCATTAAGAAAATACACCACAATTTGTACATAAGTAAACAGGCTAATGTCAGAATAAAGCATGCCGATACCGAAGGTGCAAGTCATAAAAAATTCGGCACCAATGCCAGAGTTCAGTAGGACATTTATGCAGACACTGCGAAACGAAAGCAATGACAC
Organism: Trididemnum clinides; assembly: GCA_963675345.1. Taxonomy (NCBI): domain Eukaryota; kingdom Metazoa; phylum Chordata; class Ascidiacea; order Aplousobranchia; family Didemnidae; genus Trididemnum; species Trididemnum clinides. The sequence continues at coordinate 16,641,019 of OY776291.1, forward strand.
TGAAAAACATGAAAAAGTTATAAAAACACAGTATCATTTAAATAGTCTGGAGCGAACCTTTTTGTTCGCAAGTGCTGTTATGACATTGTCATAATCAAGAGATCGGGCGCAGTCATTTTCGATTGACAACATGGCTAATGAAGATAGTCTACTGTCTGTCATAGACGTTCTATTAAAAGTTTTGATCAGTTTCAATTTGCTGAAGCTTCTTTCAGCGCTGGCAACAGTCACGGGGCAAGTTAGTAAGATTCGAAGTGCGATGTACACATTCGGGTACCATTCAAATAAATGAGTCTTTAGAAGATAGTTCAGAAAGTCTTGAGCCGTATTGAGATTGCGTTTTTTTTGTAAAATTAAAACAAACCGCTGTAGCTCAGCGCTCATTTCATCAGAATCAATGTCACCGAACTTTTTTTGGAACTCTTTACAGCAAGTAAGAAGAGCATTTTCTTGTTGCACAAGCAAAAGTTTGTCTCGTGTGTACAAAAACGAAAAGGCGGAAGAAACCTCACGTAACAAATTAAAGCGCTCCTTTATTGACATAATAGCCTGGTCTACTAATGGATAGAAAAAGTTGCTTTTAAATTTCAGTTCAGGAGTAGCTCGTTGTTCCTCTTCACCTTGGTAATCAAACAATCTTCTTTTCTTTCCACTTCTTGACGGAGGAAAAGAAAGATCAATATCCAATTCCTGTGCTATTTCAACAGCAGATGTTGCGGCACTGTCATAACCCGTTGTGCGATAGTTTTGCAAAAACTTTTCAGTTGCCTGGATTTCCGTTTCCATTGTATGAAGGGAAACTCCATACGATTGAAGAATCTTGCTTGCTTTATTGACTTGGAATAGGATATCATACCAAATAAACACCGACAAAAGAAAACTCCATTTTGATAAATGAGCTATCAACGATTTTGTTTCTGAGGCAGCTCTTCCATCTTTTCTTTCTATGGAAATGGCTTCCAAGTCTTTCAGTGCCAGCAACACCTCTTTTAAATTGTATCGAAGAGGTTTGATGCATTTAATTCTGCTTTCCCAACGAGTATGAGATTGTGACTTTATGGACAGCTCCACATGTTTCTTCAAAATTTCCCAACGCTGAGCAGAGGAAGAAAACAGCACATACAACCTTGTAAGTACTCCAAAAAATGTCAATGCTTCCGTCGATGAATTAGCACTGTCAACAACAACTAAGTTAAGGGTATGGTTTGCACAGGGCACGTAAACAGCTTTGGGATTGATGTCTAGCATTCTTGCTTGGACCCCAGAATGTTTTCCTTTCATGTTAGCACCATTATCATATGACTGACCTCGACAATCAGACAATTCGAGTTGCAGTTCGGTCGCTTTTTCTAAGAAAGCGTCCAACAAGCCTTTCCCAGTACTGTCACTTATTCTCAAATAGCCAAAAAATGTTTCTTTAACAACAGCAGCTTCTTCATTACATAGTACATAACGGAGAATGACAGACATTTGTTCATGATGTGACATATCTGGAGTGCAGTCCAAAATTATAGAAAAATATTTTGCCAATTTCAATTGCTGTAAATTTTCTTTTTCAACTTCTGTCGCTAGCAATTCAATTAGTTCATTTTGTATGGTAGGACTCAAAGAGTGATCTTTAGTGTTTTTATTCTTGATTCTGTCTTGAAGCTCTTTTAGGATCGGATCTCTTCTTGCCAAAAGCTCAAATATACCCAGAAAATTTCCATTGTGAGGAGATCCTGAGACTTCTTGAGATCCTCTAAAAGCAAGATTCCTTTCCGATAGAAACAAGGCAATGTCGATAAGTCTCTCTAAAACATTTCTCCAAAAACGTCTATCATTGAAAAAAATATTCATCTCGCGTTTGTCGATAGTGGATGAATTTCTTATCCCTTCAGCTAGCAACATCCATTGACTGCAGCATTCTTGGTGGGAAATGCCGTTTTCATGGTCTTTCAGTTTTTTCGAAAAACCCTCCCATGTATTTATACCACTACAAAAGGGGCTTAGTGTTTTTCCAAATAGCTTACAACAAAAGCAAAAAACTTGATCTGATTCCCCAGAATAAACTAGCCACGACCATGAAACACTTTCACCATTAGGTAACACACGTTTCTAATGGTTGGAGGAAAAACGTCGCCTTGGAGTTGTGTTATTATATGGAAAATTCATTATTAGTTGATGTGGTCCACGCTTTACTATATCACATCGTTGAGCATCAGAAATACTTTCAGGCCATTTACATGGGTCATCAGGGATAGGGGTAAATTGAGATTCAGTTATTTTTGATATTGAAGGTTGCGTATTGGCAGGTAAATCACAACTTACATTTTCTGGAAATTCACAATCACTTTGATGCTGATCGTCATAGTCTTCTTTTTCTTGTACACTATAGTTTTCTTCATCCCTCTCGGTACTAGTGCCAGGTCTACTCTGCTCAGTAATCTTGAAAAAATCTGTCATCTTGGGCAATTTCGCTACAGCATCTCGAGCAGTGGCTGCTTCTTTTCTCTTTTGAGCACCACTTTTTGAACGTTTCATTCTATACAATGTCAATAAAATACTTTATCTGCACTCTGCAGTGTATATATATTGTCCCGGTATTTATAGCCGAACAGAATTCCAGACCATTCTATGATTGTTGCGTAACAACGGCATTGTTACGTCAATCGAATATTGAAGATTCTACCAGAAAAATCAATCGAAACATTCTAGATTCTGCGAGATAAAATGACGTTGCATTCACTTATGATGTCACAAGCCAATTTCTTCCTACAGTTTAAATCGGTTGTAAACAAGTCTGCTGAACTGAAAATAGTCACGTAGCCAAAAAGCAATTTCAGACTAACTTGGGCCCCCAAAGTTGGCCTGGGCCCCCCCAAATTGGGGGGTTGGGGGGCAGCTGCTACGTCTCTGACCAATTGCATAAACGTAACCATTCAAACTTACACTAGCCGCTCCAGATTTTTTTTTCAACATCGGTGCTACAAACTTCCATTGACCATTTAACGATTCAAGCCGTTCAACACAAAATAAACGTTCAAGATTTTCATCTCGTCCACCAATGGCAAACAGATTGTCGTTGCATTCTACCAAAAAACAAAAAAGTCGTTTTTGCTGCATGGGAGGACCCATTTGCCATTCACTGGATGAACCATTGAAGTATTCGATGGATGACAAACAATCTTCCTTGGTCATACCACCAGCAACTACCAAGTGATCATGAAATACTGCAGCATCAAAGAATACTCGTTTTTCATTCATCGGGACAACATCACTCCATTCCAAGTTTGTGTCACTCAACTTCATTTGACAAACTGTGTTATAAACTTCAAATCCATCTACTAAATTTCCTCCTCCAATACAGAATAATATGTCATTCAGTTTCAGTAAGCAATGACCTAATACATCATACGGTAGATCAGGATACTTTTTTGGTTCAATGCAATTACAGTTGAATATTTCTGTAACTTTTTTGGGGTTTTCAATTCCTCCTATCATAATTATTTTTGATTCATTTTGGTTTATTTCTATTTCTGTCATCAATTTTGAAATCGATAATATCACTGATTTTGCACACGTCACGTTTTCATGGATAAGGGTTTCCGATAAAATATTTTGCAACGCATTCAATGATAATCTGTTGAGGTCTATCAGTTGAAACAAATCTGAAAAATCATTCTTACGTTCTTGTTCGCTGTGTTTGATCCAGTTCATGATCGCTTGGTTGATTGATGATTCATTCACTTGGTATCGATTCAAGTTAGACAAAAATGAAATCAAATGATGTTTCGTGAAAAGTTTTGAAATCTAATGTCTGAATAACTTCATCGAAATACTTCGTAATGAATTCATTGACTTGTTTTTGTAGCTGATCAGACCTGTACAATTCTGCAGCAGTTTGTACATCATACCTGTTATCAAGAGACATACGATTCATTAAATATTCAAAACAAAACTCTTTTACCGCATCCAACTGAAAATAATCAGCACCAGCCAATATATCCATGACAGAATCATTGTCAATTTTAATTTGTGCATTATACATGTAGTCAACCAAAGTGCGAGCTATGTTGCCATCAACCCCAGTAATAGGAATGTTGGATTCATATCGTTCCTTCATCTTGGACTTGAACATTGTTTCAAAGTAATTTGAACAACAAGCAAGAACCATCTGATTAGCTTCAATACTTAAATTACCAAATTGAAGAGTGACATCGTTGAAAACTCCTTCATCCCTATTTGTTTTGGCATATTCCAAAAGATCCACATTTGTTTCTCTAAATCGAGTGGCAGCATTTTGATTAGAAGCAGATAAAGACATTATCAACACTATTCAAGGAACCTATAACAAGTTAAGCAAACTTATTTTGTGAATAGCAGTGTTAAGAACGATTAGAACGTGTTAAAAGTTCGAGTCTCGCGTTCAGTCACGCGTCATTGATGTCAAGTCTCGAGTCGAGTCGAGTCACTTCGTCCAAACAACCGGAGTAAAGTAGAGTCGTTTTTTTATTACGATTCGAGTGTACTCGAATCTTTCCAACACTTCATTGCCAAGGCTTAGTTTCCTGTGATTTTTTTAATAATTACAATTGATTTGTGTAATGTTGTTTGGTAAATTATAATTTAGGACTTCTAAACTAGGCTTACCTAAGCCCTCTTCTCGACGGTTCAAGCCTCACTTTTAATACTATAACGATAGTGGTAAGAATAAAGTTTGCTGCTTTGCTAACTGTAGCTGCCGAGGAAGTCGAGCTTAGGTTTTGTAGTTTAAAAATTAATTTCAAGATAGTCAGGAATGCACTTATAAGCATACATATACAACGTGCTAGATGCAAAATTTCATATAACAATGACTTTTCAGGCTTGCAGTACAAAATTATAAAAATGATTCGCAAGATGTTGACTCAATATCAAAGTCTCTAGCAGGAGCGTTTGCAGAAGATTTTTAAGGGGGTGCAAAAATATCCTTTCGACATATTTTTGCTTTCTGAGTGTCAAAAGCAAGATCATCCTAGAAGGTCCGAGTGCATGCTCCCGAAAAATTTTTGCAAAAATACACTCAAGTATATGCAATTTTAGTGCTTTCTAAAACATTTTTCAAGGTCATTTTTGTTTGAATTTTGTTAACCTTTGTCACTCCTACACATTAGCATTTATTGACTGCTTTCGTATTTAGTGGCGCAGCCAGGATTTCTTCAAGCGGGAAGCCAAAGTTTTTGGAACAACACAGCCCAGGTGCAGTGGTAAAACCCTCAGGTTCTAGTCACAAGAGAGATATCGAGGTTTTTCTCCCCAGGAAATGAGAGGTGTGTGCGGTTTTTAAATAGAACGTAAAGAAATTTAATGCAATTGCACACACAAAAAATGTTTGCCCTTACGCAATTGCACCCAAAGTATTTACTGATACAAAGTGATTGGTAATGGCGATCGGCGAATCAAAACAATTTACTGGTGCTGTATGTCAAAATTTAACTTAATTGAAATTTAGCCTACGATTTTTACGTGAAAATTCATCAATCACATCTTTGAAGTTAATGTTGAGGTCACGGTGAACAAACAACAATACCAATCCATTCAAACGATTTTCTTTCGTTGTCAACCACAAATAGGTTTCCAAATATCTTAGAGAACTAAACGAACGCTCATTTGTTGCTGTAGTAACCTGACCAGCTGTCAATGTTTGAAGAACTTCCAAAGATGAATACGTATGTATTTCTTTAGCAGACAGCAACACGTCTAAAGTGTTGTACGGCAAAGAATTACCTTCGTGGTGCAGCCAATATGAACGCCATCGCATAAATTCAACCTCCACAGCGTCAATGCTGTCATCCACAAAGGGAAGATAGAAGTTTACAACATTTATGATCAAAGCAAATGCCATGCTTTTCACAGACAGATGATATCAAAAATCGGAGTTTCATGCAATCAACAAAATCAGAGCAAATATTTCGCCAAGTTAGTCAAGTACTGTGTCAACAATGGGCAAAAAGACAGAACGCCTGAAAAACTGTAATGGTGAAACAGCTAGTGGATTCGCTTTATTGGCTTGCCGATTCATAATTCGCAGCATGGGCATGGATTCCCCCTAGACACTTTCGACATGTCTAAAGAGTCCAACAATCATTTCTTCATTGTCCTTAAAAGCGTGGATAACATCTTTGTAACTAGTAATTCTCGTAGCATCTGATGCAGTCAAAATAATTTCTTGATGCCCTGTAGCTTCTTTGCGACTGTTTTGGTAAGTTTCAGTGTAGCATTGATAACTTCTAGGCTAACCAAAAACCTAGGTGTTGTTATCGCTTTCAAATAAGGCATAGGCCTTTCAAGAACTTCTCCATCTCTTCATTCTGACAGTTGATCAAGAAAACCAACAACCGCCGGATAAAACTCCTTCAAAACAAAGACAACATCATAGTTCTCAATCCACTTTGTGGAACAATTACGCTCGTAAAGGCGAATGTGAAGAATCAGGACATTTGTCATTAGCTTGAGCATGCACTAGCGAAAGATGTTTTTTCAGAATTAGAAAAAATACCGATATGTCTTTCACGGTGCTTAGGTATGCTTGAATTTCGCGTACGTTGCATGCCAGAAAGTGTTACTGTAATTTGTGCTATTTCTGATTGTAGCGTCTCTGCTACTTTCGTCCACTCATTAAACTTTTATCGCGGTCTTTATATAGTCTTCTAAAAAACTTTCCAGAGAGAATGTCGAATTTTTAATTAGCAAATTGATAGTTTTGTTTCCTCCACAGTTTATAGTCCACAGAATTTTGACTAAAATTAGAAAATTTAAGTCGTCAACTATGAATCCAGGATCGTCAAGATGATTCGGCCAATAACTTGCTGAAAATTCAAGACATGCTTTAATCTTGGCAATATTTCTAAAACTTTTCCAGAAAGCATAAAACTGGCTTTCACTTGTGGCAAGCTACTTGATTTTGTGCAATATTGCCATTATAATGTTGTACAATACTCTTGTGCACCTCGTCAGACACCAGTAGGTTATTGCTGCATGATTCTTGCGCAAAAGAACGTGCTCGTGTGATTTCTGCTATATATCAAAAAAACAATAAAAAGTTTGAAGCTCATGATTCAAGCTCAGGCATGAAGCCCAACGCTACTAGCAAATTTTCGGGCCATTGTTGGTTTTGAGCATAATTATATCTGGGACCAAAGAGGGGGCCATGGCACCGTAATAAACCCTCAGACACCTCCACTGTGACTAGCATATGGCGAATTAAACGTCCAATCTCTCTTCATCTATCGAAGAGATTTGTGCACCTGGGATTGGTTCCAAGATTCAATGGAGACCCGCAGGAGATATGCAGCGCCGACTAGGTTGGTACCGTTATCCGAATATATATGTTTGATTAGACCCCTTCTGGCCACAAATCTACGTAGTGCATTAATAAAGGAGGACATTGACAGATCTTGCGCCATCTCCAAGTGTATAGCTTGAGTAGTCATACAAATGAAGAGGTATCCGTATCTTTTCACTTCTGATCGTTTTATTTTAGTTAGAAAAGGTCCGAAATAGTCTACACCTACCTGAGAAAAGAGAGAGTCATAAACTTTCAGTCTTGCAGGTGGAAAATCTGCCATGAATTGATTTGAAGGCTTGGACTTGACTCTTCTGCGCACAGTGTAATCAGAGATGACGCACCGAATAGTTACTCTGGCATTAATAATCCAAAATCTTTGGCAAAGTCGGTTTAACGCTGAATTCACACCAGAGTGACCTACAACAGTTGAGTGAATTTCATAAATTATTAAGGAAGTGAGATGACTGGATTCGGGCATGATAATAGGGTGCTTCAAATCAAATGTTAAATGTGCATTGGTAAGACGTCCACCAACGCGCAGGATATTGTCCACTAATACAGGATCTAGCTTATAAAGAAATGACCTTTTTTTCAGAATTTTGCCGCTCTTAAGAACTGAAATTTCAGGGAACTTTTGTCGCTGTATGTACTTTATCAAAATTATCTCAGCCAACTGCATTTCTTGCACTGTTATTTGGTCTGTACTATGCGCAGTCTTAACTGTAGCCTTTGCTAAAAGATACCCCTTGAATCGTATTAACCAAGCTGTCGCCTACTTTAATCGGTACAAGGTCGAATGATGGGAAATCAACAAATCAGTTGGCGTACTTTCTGGAAGAAAGCTATGATCAGACTCTTTGAACAAACAAGAACTTACCTGAGTTACCGAATGATCTCTTCGAAATGCAGCCACCATTGCGGTAGCACTTTGAAGATCATACTGCTTGTAGATTTCATTCAAGACTGACTTGATGGAGAATCCAGTAAGCCATTGGTTAGGTGAAAGTTGAAGAAACGGAGGCCCATTGAACCACAACTCATCTCGTACTAAGGCCTTTGCTGTCAAACCCTGAGTGATCTTGTCCACAGGATTAACATTTGAGCTGATATATCCCCAATCGTATACTTTGCTGTTCATTAAGATTCGTTGCAAGCGATTGCTGGGAAACAAAGAAAATCTTTTGCAATTTGCGTGAAGACTGTGCAATAGGATGAAAGAATCAGTTTCAAGTATATTGGACAGGTAGGTATATCCAATTCCTGTTTAATTGTCGTAGATAGCTTTACTGCGTGTGGAGCTGCTTCTAGTTCTGCTCGAGGGATTGTGGTTCTTCCTGCTCCAGAGACGCGGGTTTTTGCCATCACCAAACTACATTTAGTACCGGAGTTTGGAAATATTACTTATAAGTAGCACACAGTTCCTCTAGCTACGTTAGATGCATCTGAAAATAAATGTAGTTGCATTTGGATTTTGTTGTCACATTTTGGTTTGTAATATCGAGGAATTTTTAAATGCCTAAGATGGACTAATCCAACTATCCATGCTCGCCATCTTTTCAACAAAGGCTCTTTGATTGGCTCATCCCAACCAAGTTTGTCTTGACAGATTTCGCTGTAGATCAGTCTTGCTAAAAGCACCACTGGTGAAACAAACCCCAAAGGATCATACAATGAATTGGTAACTGCCAAGATTCCTCGCTTTGTTGTCGGAGCGTCTGGCAAATCCACTTTGAAGAAAAATTGATCAGAAGAAACATCCCAGTTGATTCCCAAGACCCGTTCTTGAGGAACATTTAAAGGCATGAGTTTTCTAAGGACTTTGATCTTTCTTCTTCAGGGACAGTTTGAATAACCTTATTGCTTGAAGAAAGCCATTTAGTGAGTTTAAACCCACCCATTGCCAGCAAGGAACGAAGATCGCTAATTATCTTGATTGCTGCCTCTTCTGTATTGGTTCCGGTGAGACAATGCTCCACGTAAAAACTTTACATGATGGTTTCTACTACGTCAGAATCGAAATACTTTCCAAACTGTCTAGCAGTTTCACGAAGACAAAATGTTTCTCAACTTGGTGAACTCTTAGCTCCAAACAGACGAACCGTCATTTTATAAATGCTTGGTTCTGAATTAAGATTACCTTCGGTCTACCAAAAAAATCTCAACCCATCGCGACCGGGAAGAAAACGTTTACTTGGTAGAACATGGTTTCTATGTCCGCTATGATCGGCACAAGCCATCTTCGAAATCGCAGCAGAACTGCCACCAAGGAATTTGCTAGATCTGTATCTTTCATTAAATTATCATTAAGACATTTGGTTTCTGGCACTGCGCCGCAATTATAAACCACTCGAAGCTTATTAGGTTTGTTAGAGTTAAAGACTGGATGGTGCGGAATATACCAGATTTTGTTCTTTCCACATATTTGTTCTTCGGGAGCAATTTCATCATAACCGGAATTGATAACGGTATTCATTTGCTCACTGTACTTAAGCTTTAAATATAATGTTATTGTTCAAACGTTTCTTTAGGTCTTCTAAACGTTTTAGTGCCAATTTCCCACTACCAGGCAGTTGCATAGCATGGTTGCGCCATAAAAGTGGCAATTGGTAGTGGCCATTATAATAAACAAGTCGGCGAACCATGAAGTCGTATGCCATGGGATCCTCCATTGAGTACTTTAATCCGAGCTCAAGGAGCTTTTGGTGATCACGAAGAAGTTTCATTAAGCCTTCTTTATCATACAGATCGGTATCTGAATGCATTAGAAACGACTCTCCTTCGTCCGTTAAAACCATATCCTCAAGAGCACAAGTATCGGTAGGCAACAAATGACCTCGGACAAAGAAACAAGAGGACGGTTTGTAAAATTCATTGTCTTACAGTTGTGATCCACGTAACATCCAGCTAAAGGGAGTGAGTATCGTATCAGGGCTCTCGAGGGGATCAGAAGAATAACGGCTTTCCTACAAAATCATTTCCTATCAGCATAGTCACAGAGCCTCCCTCAACTGAAGGAAACGTAATGTCTTTAAGATGAGGAAATTGGGACACAAGATTCGGTGGCGGCGTTACTGAAGGAGTTACAGGGATCTCATCGACAACAATGACCTCAGAAAGCGTTAAGGAAAACTCACGATCCAATGAACCAACACATAAAGATACAACCTACAGTTTCGGCCCCTTTGCTAATCATAGTTTGTGTTGACACTCTAATAGGAGATTTTTTAAGCTTTGGACACAGTTCATCAACAAGATGACGCTCGCAAAGAATCCAGACGCTCGCAAAGAATCTATCGGATCCAGAATCAAGTAAGCCACAATAAGTCTGTATTGTAACATCTTTCCCGAAAACTTGGACTGGGGCTATATCTAAATAGATACCTCGCTCATTCAATGAGTTTGTCAAAGGTTTCATGCGAGATGCAGCCAAGGTTTTGACATTCGAAGATTCCTCGGAGTTTTTACCTGGTGCGGGAGAGGTAGACAAGGAAGAAACATTAAGGCGAGATTGATTTTTGTCAGAAATTTCTGGAGGATGCAATGTGGTATTGTGGGACAAGCTACCACAGCCCTTGACCTTGCATTTCAGCTTGAGCGAACACATGGAAGCTATGTGCCAAGGATTTAAGCATGAATTGCATAGATCAAACTTTTTTTCTGTTTGAGTTTTTTGAGAATGAGACAAAGAGAGAAATTTATGACACTGATAGATAAAGTGAGAATCTGAACAATGTAAGAAAGAAAACCCAAGTCGGCGTGTGGTTCATGATGCCGTAAACACGTCCACTTCTTAGTTTCATTAATTAACAGTCAAAAAAACTATTTGTAGCACAGCTCAAATTAACAACGTAAAAATCAATTACAATAGATCTATGCTTTGAATCACAAAAAACTTTGTCTAGATTAACAAAGCATATCATTTAATTTTAACTTTAGCTATATGCTGTGCCAGTATCGAACTTGGGACGTTCGATCAAGAAACATTCAAAGCAAATGATCAAATCGTTTGATCAAAGCAAGTCTTATCGCTACCCACAACGAGAAAAAATGGTGCACCGGCGCGATGGTGTAGTGGTTAGAGCGTCCGCCTCGTAGTCGGTAGACCTGGGGTTTATTCCCTAAGTCGAGTCATACCAAAAGACTTTAAAAAATGGTATTCACAGCTTCCCTGCTTGGCGCTCAGCATATAAAAAGGATAGTGTGGAGAACAAGCCGGCAAGCTTGCTTGTTGTGTTCTTGGGCAAGGCACTCAACGGGACGCCTCCACCTTTATGTGGCAGACAGGTGGCCCTCCCGTACTTCACCCGGTTACAATTGTGAAGCTGCTAACCCAGCATGTCGGACTTGGGGACACACTAGTGATTGTCCGCCTTGTTGGTGGTGGGGCTACCAGTCACTCAAGACTGGTTCAAAATGGGCTGCCATCTTTCCCCTAGCCTAATTTCAATTAGGTTGACGGCATGAATCTGAATTGCCGTTCATGCCGTACCTCCCTCCCGAGGAAGAGTAGGGTAACCACAAACAAACAAACAACAGTAAAAATGGTAAGCAAAATTCAGCTTGGCAAAAACAACAACCATTAACAAAATTAAAGGTTCTTTTCAAACGGCTATCACAGGTAACCAAAAGTTTACAATTACGTCCAATGCTGAACTGCAGAAAGCGGTCAATAATGCCGCTAGGCTAGACTATGAGTTCGCTGGCGGAATTAATATCAACGGCCCAAAATATTAGCAAGTTCTGGCGCTGTATGACTAATTAATTTGGCAACTAGAACATTAACAATCAAAGGGCGATTAATAAACTCAGCCGCGATCGCCCAGACAGAATTAATATTCACAGTCAACAAGATATCAACAAATTCTGGCACTACGCAACCAATTAATTTGGCGACCAGAAATAACGTTAAAAATCCAGAGACTAATAAATAAACTCAGTAACTGTGATCTAGCGATGATGGCAAATAGCACTAGAGTAAAGTGGCAACAATCTACAGTTCTTTACGACAAATTTGATTCAGCCAAAGCATGCAACTAAGTCACAACAGTTAACAAACAATACACCGGCAGATATAGTATGTGCTCGGTATTAAGAACGTAATAGTCAAATAGAAAAAACCTTTGTTGTTTGTTTCCGTAACTGCTTTCAAAATCTTGTAACACGCCGGTGGTTGAATAACTTGCTGCTTGTTTATTCTTTGCTTGAAGAAGTGCCACAATCTACAGCGACAACGGCAGCTATAAAGGCAACAGCAGGCAGCAGCATGAGCAGCAGTTTTTTTCTATACAGAAATACAAAATAATAACGCTAATACAAATTAAAAGGGAACATCACAACGAATTAAACAAATTAAAGGATAATTTACACACTTCACTTAGAAACATTATTGCACCGCGCTTACCCTACTAACAATTAATTCTATGAACAACAATAAATTTATTACATACCAATTTGTTGACCGACGATTCTTTAAAATAATCCAAATGAAAAAAACGTTTAATCCAATGAAATGCGAAACTTTGATGCAGTTAAACAAATCCAAACAATGGCAAACTACCGGTAAATTTTCTTATATAGTAAATTAGGCTAGGCTCAAAGCAGTGGTGTTTCCAATTTGAATTTTAACTTACAGTATAATGAAAACGCAAGGTTCAATAATGTAACTGAGAAGTGATTTATGGATCTAATCTACGGATCTGCGGCACCGTAGGGGAAGGAAAAAAACACAATTTAGAAGCATAGGAAGTTTTAATAACTAGGAAAAATGATTAACGCTAAATGAAACGTCCCACCCAATTTATTTATTTAATATGTAACTGATTCACCGATTATCTTGGCCTTAGCTGTAACTTACTGAAATTGTTTAATATAGAAGTGTAAATATCTGTACTATATTGAAATTAAAGTACTTTCTACTGTTTTAAATCACCTTAATTAGAATTCTCGTAGCTTAGTTATTGCAATCGTTTTGCATCAGTCTTCCTTTGTTACATAACAATCGTGGTAGTTTTAGTTATCCAAGCGGTACAATAGCTCACAAATTTAACTTAGCCTACTAGGTAAGATTTTAAATACAACTGATGATGCTTCAAGTATAAAGCAAAACGTTTTGAAATAAATATTCACAAGTTTACTGGCTATCATATTTCTACTCAGATAAGGTCTCAAACTTTCTTTGTCTTGCTGGTGTAAACAACTTTGTTTAAAGTTAATTTGAGGATCCATAAACGTAAACAAATATAGAACTAGTTGATTCTAATGATTTGAAGAGATTGTTAAGCAAAATGGTTAGCTAAGGCTTTTCTTGTAGGACAAAATGACGTCTTAGCATGAGACACTAACTGGCTCTGCCTGCGTGCCTCCAGAACCCCATCAATGACATCGTGGTAAAAATATCGATTTTGCCAACTGCACCGGCCACACTCAATGAGCAGTTACGAATACAGCAATAAGAAGTTGGTGATTTTTGACATAGATACTTTCCGTTTCGCAATCAAGTGTACTTTAAAAAGCAAAGAGTTAAAAATATTTTCCAGAAAGAAATAGCTTTCTATTCCCTTCATTTCAATCTTTTTTCCGCTGATTTCAATGAGTACAGGGACACTTAAAATAAACTTCGCAAAGTGGAGCTGAAACCCAATTGTTTTTTTTGATTTGCCAATCACAAAAGTAGGCTATTTAGTCGTATGCCTGTTTTGCTCTCTTTTGTAAGAATATATGTTACTTCTTTTAGAGATATAACTTTAGAACAACTTTTTTTTTCCATTTTCAACTCAAAAATTAAGAAAAGCCTTACTATTTTGGAGATAAAAATTTTTAAAGTCTTTTTGGGGGGGCATTTTTGTAATTTTTATCATGTTTTTTGCCCATATTTTAATTTTCTGGAGGTGGCTAACACATTTCTGGGATTAACTAAAAAGTCTTGGCGGCTTCAACCCCCAGCAAACCTTAATTTTACGCTTGTGCTGTCTATACTCTATTTCCTGCACAAGCGTACCCATTCAGATGAAATAGACTATGTCGCTTACCTAAAATTTTTATCTGCAATCCTGGTAAGCCTATTTAAGTACTTTCAAGCACAACAACATTTAGCACCGCAAAAATTGAACATTGTTGCTGGATCTGGGAGCGAGTATGCAGCCATGACAAGGTTAAGCCGCAGTGTTGGGGAAACTCGAGTCAATGACTCGATTCGAACAGACTCAAGTAGGTGTAAAAAAGACTGGTTAATTCGAATCATTTGTACAAAATTTATTTCTCTTATATTTGAGGAAAAATCTGTTGGATAAAATTTAGATGTGGACAAACCAGGAAGGACAGTTAGTGTATTGGCACAAGTGGAAAGATATACAAAATGCTGAGGTCAAAATACTTTTTGAGATAATGATCCTCACCGGCATTTACAAGTCCAAAAACTATTCTTCAACTGTGCAATAGGAAGCATGAAATGATACGTGATGATACATTTATACATGAAATGATAGATTTATACATGAATACGTGATCCGATGCAAAACAATACCAAAGCAATGCATGGAGTAGGCCAGGGCTTCCCAAACTTTTTTGCTCGCGACCCCTTTTAATCTCCTAAGATTTTTCTCGACCCTTAATGGTTAAAACAATAAAAAGTGCAAAATATGCATTTGTAATATTTATTGAAACAAAGCAAAACGAAACAATTATGCAATTGACGCAAACACATTATTTTATTCAATGTGATGGGTGTGACTGCTTTCTGCTACAAAGCAAGTCCAAAATGAACAGAGTAGAAATCTGTTCATCCTATGAAGAATTAATGTCAATAAGACTCATCTTTTTGTATAGGTGTTTATGGTGGAATGGTTAGAATAATGAAGTAATACGCTAGAAAGTGACTTGGCTCATTCTCTCAAAAACTTATTTTGCTTTTCGATTACACGATTTTATCATAAAAAATGAAACAGGGTAAAGTTTCACATTTATTAACAGAAAACACCGCCGCACACAAAATCGAAATTAATAACCTTTTGCTTTCTGCAAGAATCTGTCACAGCAAACCAGAATGGTTATGTCAAATGAGAGCAAAATAATGCCGTGATTTACATTTTTTAAATACAGTAATGGTCTTGTATCGTTCCTGGACTTAAACAAAAGTCACAAAAAATGAACAGGCTGATGTTTTATTGCAGTTTCTATTCAACAGGTAAGCTGTACCATTTATGGACGTCATCAGGTATGGCTCCAATTTGGCAAAGCTGCACAAGGTCCTTTTTTTTGGCTGATGTGATTCCTAGCTACTTTTTGTACAACTGGACAAGAGCTGCTGGTTTGGATCTGCGTCCTCGCTGCACTTTCGTAACACCTTTGCGGTATTCCCCCATAGGTTCGTAGGAATACAGAAACGAAAATAGCGAGTCTTTTTTGAATCTTATGCTGTGGATTTCCATTCAGTTGACAGTTGCACCATCTGTATTTTTGTTTCTGTTAACAATCAGATCATTCTTTACTTTTTCCAGATCGAAAAAACTAGAAAAATCTAGCTGGTATACAACGTATGGCTTATGACGACGAGCCATATATATAACGTTATACCATTCTCTTTGAGAGTACACGCGGACATTCTTTTTGGCAAGCTCTATGGCTGCATACATGGAGTCACACTCCATTTGAATGTGTCCTGTTTCGAGAAAGTTCAAAGTTATTTTTTCAAGAGGCAGTGACTGCACACTGTGCATGAGTACACTGGCAACATATTGGTTTCTATTTTGCCCACCACAAAAATCTGAGTGGAAGGACACTCTTTTGACAGTATCCGGCTAAGAGGAGAGGTAGTGTCTGATGCAGCTCCCAATTTCCGAACTTCCTCTCTTTCCATCTAACTCATTCCATAAATAGCAGTGTCCGACTCTTGAGTTTGCTTCATAGATTGTGAAGTTATATACGCACAGTTTTTGTCTATAGTACATTAAACTGACATCAGAGCACGGAAGCTGTAGAACAGATTGCAGGTCAAACGTAGCAGTCACAAAAGTAGGGTCTTTGGTCGCATTTTCTTTGTCTTGTTTTTTTTTTTCTTGTGCATCGTTCTTTCTTTTTATGTGTTCATCATAATTCGATTGCAGGTCTAGTTTTTTGTGTTCGCTAGCTCTTTTGAAAGTTTCACATTGGAGGCACTGATCTTTACGAGGGTGGTGAAATCCTAAATTGCATTCAGTTGCGAAGATTTTTCTGTATGTTTGACTACTGACAGGGGTAAGGTGTTCTTCTTCGCTTTTTTCTTTACAGAGTTAATGCATCTTAATGACACTCAGCCCTGGCTCCAAATACTTCCTACTTGTGTCAGCACGGCAATAATGACTCTCCACGACAGGAAAACTCTCAATATGATTTATAATAAATTGATGTCGTTCAGCTGAAAGTTTGTGTTCGGGTTCGTGATGTCCTCGTTTATCCCCACCAATGAAGGTATTATGATCAGATCGGTCAGAAAATGCTTTAAGGACAGCATTGTTGGATATACAAAAAGTGGCCAAAAAGAATGCCTTACACACCCTTACTTCTTCTCCATTGCAGGTAAAAAGGTATTTGTGTGATTCCGCCCGTGGTTTCTCGGATCTTCCCCTCCTTTGCTTGGGTGCAAAAGTTTTTACATTTCCCAAAATAAAGTCTTTTTTCCTTTTATAGTCTTCTAACCCCCAGTACTGTTGACAAAGACTTTCACGTTGTCGTTCATAAATTTTTCAGTACAGTTTTCTCTGCACTTGTGGCCTGCAACACTCCTTGGTGACTTTCTTGGCACTTCCTTTCCAACAGAGTTGATGTGTTGTTCACCTCTTCTATATAGTCTCTTTCGTATATTGCTCTTCCACATGGCTGGATTTGACTTGCGCCACCGTGTGCCATTATTTGCTTCATTTTCTGCACCATCATTGGCTTCATTATCTCTCCCAACATTGGCCCCATCATCAGCTGTGCCATTATTTGCTTCACTTTCTGCACCATCATTTACTTCCTCATCGCTTCCATCATTGGCTCCCTCGTATGTTCTATCATTGGCTCTATCATCTGTTGAGTCATCATCTGAATCTGAGAAGTAGTATGACTTAGGGCGTTCAGGTACTTCTTAGGTAGGATCCTCAAAGGAGTCATCATCTACATCAGAAGGGCAAAATCTCTTAGATTCTGGTTCACTTTCAGAAGAAGAGTCAATACGTGTGAGTTCATTGATAAGCTGGCCATCCAGTTTCAATTTTCGTCGTCTGTTATCCATGCCTGAAACCACAAAATACCAACTAACACAATCATGCTTTTTATTGAATATGTCTAATAGTGATTTAATTAAAAGTGAAATTTGTAAGAGTGACTTATTTAAAAGTAATACCGAAAGAGCTTTTATACATCAAAATTGCATATAATTCTAATAAAAAGTCATTTTACTGATCGTACTTAAAAATATAATAACAAAGTAGCCTTATACTCCCAGCATTCAAAATATTTCATACAGTGAAACATGAATGAATTTAAATAATAGTGAAGTTAAGGCTATTTTTTAGTTAATGAATTGTAATATAAAATTATATTGATTTATTTTTTAATCAAATTCTACTAAATAATTATACTATGCACGACTCACTCGCCCACTGGTCTCAACAATGCCCTGTGATTTCTCTCAAATTATGTATGAAATTTGCAGTATGAAACGTAAGGTGATAAATAACAGCACATGCATATTCAGAAGTCATAAACTCATAACTCAACTATTTAAGATTATTCACGAAATTAAAATATCAGTATTCTACTACTTTAGCAATATAACAAGAAACTGGCTAGTCTTTTAGTTCAGAATTAATTTCTAGCACAAATCATTGGATATCCTACAGTGCATCATTGACGGTTATTTGAAATTGATTTGAAAAAATGAAGTTATTCAATTACATCGGTTTGAAAAAATGAAATGCAGTTCAAAACAAATGTGAAACCCGAAGGTTGACATTGAGCATCGCGCTCGTCGAGTACAGGGGAAGCAGCAAATTAATAAATAAACAGAGAATAACCACAATTTAGAAATTCAATTCCTAATACATTTCATAACTTTGCAGGAACTCAAAGTCAAAACTGCTAGTCTATCTAACTTCATTCGTATTACATGCACCCGCTCAAAGTTCACATTTACGCCATGTAATTTCTCTTAAGTTAGCATAAAAATTGAATAAAATTTCCAGTGTAAAACCATTAGGTGATACAGTAGTACATGCACATACACAATCGTAAGTCATTTCCCCACTCTTCAAGATTATTTCCAAATTTAATAATGTCGGTATGCTAAAGCTTTTGAAAATTACAAAACAACACAAATGAGATTGCTAACTTTACACTAAGAGGGTGATGAGTATATTATTGCTTATTAAATTGAGGTGTTATAAAAGAACAAAGGCCATTGTTTGCATCTAAAAACATTGTTTATTTAATAATAATTACGCATCACCCTCTTCATGTCAAGTTAGCAATCCTTCTGTTCTAACTTATCCTTCATAATAACAGGAGACTAATCTTTTAGTTTAAAATAGATGTTACTACAACTTTTGGATAACTGCAATAAGCAAATTTCTACACCACACTCACCCGAACAATAAAAGTTTTTCAGTTTTCTCTGTATCCTTTCAGTATTTTTGATGTCTTTTCAGTTCTTCTCTGTGTCTTTTAAGCAGATTCGTTAGGACTAACAATTTTGTTATCAACTAGCAGACTAAACAGCAAATCAAGTGCTGAAGAGAAAAGAGGGTAGAAATATTTGAAAATTATTTAACGGCTAAGTGACAAGAACAATACAAGGCAAGAATTCATAACTTTTTGATGCAAACCACCGGTACTTTGCGACAACATTTGGTCACTAGAGTTTTCACTCTTGATTGATTGACTAGCAATCTTTCACCAAACATCGAAACTCACTGCTTACTATTCAATGTAATGTATAGCCAGCTACATCGTAAATTACTCTTGATTTGATTTAGTACTCACTCAAGCCTCAACTTTTCCAAACAGCAATTGCTTAAGCTAGTCTACCGTGCCTATTGTTCCAAATTCTAATCAGTAATATCACACGCAACAAATATTATTCACGCTTGGATAATTTTCTTATTTTATTACATTTCCACAGAAAAAAGTAGCGCGAACAAGTGCAGTAGGAAGATCAGCGGTTTGCAGTGCGCCCATAGTTGAAAAAAGTTATTAAAAAGACTTTTTTTTGCAATTTTACATTCAGGAAAAGGGAAATGAATAAATAGTAGGCTAATACTTCTCAAAATTGTAACTAGATATATAAAAAAAAGTTCTCAAAGCAATAAAATTCCACGACACTAATGATCACATAATGAGCTAAGTCACTTATTTTATCTTGCCTTCATGACAAAATGAGCTCTGTCACCTTAGCTCATTCTGTAGTTTAAAAATGGCGTAATTGCGAAAGTGACATAATAAGCTATGTTGACATAGCTTATTTTGTCATAGAGCACTTTGGAGTTAGTTGAAAATGGAATACCAGTTCTGAGAAAACCTGTTCATACAGACCTTAGCTCTTTATGTCACATAAAAATATACATCTTGAGAAATATCTCACATTATATAACGCCGAAAATAAAAAATGTGGACTTAGCTCATTCTGTCATTTGACCCTCGGTATGCGCTTCTTTTTTCTCGATTATATAAAAGCAAAATGTGTGGAATTTCGCTGTAGCGAGTTTTAAAATCGCTATGTTTAGTTTAAAGCTATAATGAAGATCTCTGCCAATTTGATGTCAATTAAAAGCCAGATAAATTTCAGAAAAAGTCGAAAAGTTTCAATTACTTGGCTTACTTCGAATTTGCTTACGATCGCATCGATCCCACCCTGGGCTTAATAAGATTTGAATACCTTGTTTGAAATAAATTACTGTTAGAAAGATATCGTTCACAGAGACGTAGCAGCCGCCCCCCAAACCCCCCAATTGGGGGGGGCTCAGGCCAACTTTGGGGGCCCAAGTTAGTCTGAAATTGCTTTTTGGCTACGTGACTATTTTCAGTTCAGCAGACTTGTTTACAACCGATTTAAACTGTAGGAAGAAATTGGCTTGTGACATCGTAAGTGAATGCAACGTCATTTTATCTCGCAGAATCTAGAATATTTCGATTGATTTTCTGGTAGAATCTTGAATATTCGATTGACGTAACAATGCCGTTGTTACGCAACAATCATAGAATGGTCTGGAATTCTGTTTGGCTATAAATACCGGGACAATATATATACACTGCAGAGTGCAGATAAAGTATTTTATTGACATTGTATAGAATGAAACGTTCAAAAAGTGGTGCTCAAAAGAGAAAAGAAGCAGCCACTGCTCGAGATGCTGTAGCGAAATTGCCCAAGATGACAGATTTTTTCAAGATTACTGAGCAGAGTAGACCTGGCACTAGTACCGAGAGGGATGAAGAAAACTATAGTGTACAAGAAAAAGAAGACTAAGACGATCAGCATCAAAGTGATTGTGAATTTCCAGAAAATGTAAGTTGTGATTTACCTGCCAATACGCAACCTTCAATATCAAAAATAACTGAATCTCAATTTACCCCTATCCCTGATGACCCATGTAAATGGCCTGAAAGTATTTCTGATGCTCAACGATGTGATATAGTAAAGCGTGGACCACATCAACTAATAATGAATTTTCCATATAATAACACAACTCCAAGGCGACGTTTTTCCTCCAACCATTAGAAACGTGTGTTACCTAATGGTGAAAGTGTTTCATGGTCGTGGCTAGTTTATTCTGGGGAATCAGATCAAGTTTTTTGCTTTTGTTGTAAGCTATTTGGAAAAACACTAAGCCCCTTTTGTAGTGGTATAAATACATGGGAGGGTTTTTCGAAAAAACTGAAAGACCATGAAAACGGCATTTCCCACCAAGAATGCTGCAGTCAATGGATGTTGCTAGCTGAAGGGATAAGAAATTCATCCACTATCGACAAACGCGAGATGAATATTTTTTTCAATGATAGACGTTTTTGGAGAAATGTTTTAGAGAGACTTATCGACATTGCCTTGTTTCTATCGGAAAGGAATCTTGCTTTTAGAGGATCTGAAGAAGTCTTAGGATCTCCTCACAATGGAAATTTTCTGGGTATATTTGAGCTTTTGGCAAGAAGAGATCCGATCCTAAAAGAGCTTCAAGACAGAATCAAGAATAAAAACACTAAAGATCACTCTTTGAGTC
This sequence comes from Trididemnum clinides, assembly GCA_963675345.1. Taxonomy (NCBI): domain Eukaryota; kingdom Metazoa; phylum Chordata; class Ascidiacea; order Aplousobranchia; family Didemnidae; genus Trididemnum; species Trididemnum clinides. The sequence continues at coordinate 16,662,553 of OY776291.1, forward strand.
CTACCATACAAAATGAACTAATTGAATTGCTAGCGACAGAAGTTGAAAAAGAAAATTTACAGCAATTGAAATTGGCAAAATATTTTTCTATAATTTTAGACTGCACTCCAGATATGTCGCATCATGAACAAATGTCTGTCATTCTCCGTTATGTACTATGTAATGAAGAAGCTGCTACTGTTAAAGAAACATTTTTTGGCTACTTGAGAATAAGTGACAGTACTGGGAAAGGCTTGTTGGACGCTTTCTTAGAAAAAGCGACCGAACTGCAACTCGAATTGTCTGATTGTCGAGGTCAGTCATATGATAATGGTGCTAACATGAAAGGAAAACATTCTGGGGTCCAAGCAAGAATGCTAGACATCAATCCCAAAGCTGTTTACGTGCCCTGTGCAAACCATACCCTTAACTTAGTTGTTGTTGACAGTGCTAATTCATCGACGGAAGCATTGACATTTTTTGGAGTACTTACAAGGTTGTATGTGCTGTTTTCTTCCTCTGCTCAGCGTTGGGAAATTTTGAAGAAACATGTGGAGCTGTCCATAAAGTCACAATCTCATACTCGTTGGGAAAGCAGAATTAAATGCATCAAACCTCTTCGATACAATTTAAAAGAGGTGTTGCTGGCACTGAAAGACTTGGAAGCCATTTCCATAGAAAGAAAAGATGGAAGAGCTGCCTCAGAAACAAAATCGTTGATAGCTCATTTATCAAAATGGAGTTTTCTTTTGTCGGTGTTTATTTGGTATGATATCCTATTCCAAGTCAATAAAGCAAGCAAGATTCTTCAATCGTATGGAGTCTCCCTTCATACAATGGAAACGGAAATCCAGGCAACTGAAAAGTTTTTGCAAAACTATCGCACAACGGGTTATGACAGTGCCGCAACATCTGCTGTTGAAATAGCACAGGAATTGGATATTGATCTTTCTTTTCCTCCGTCAAGAAGTGGAAAGAAAAGAAGATTGTTTGATTACCAAGGTGAAGAGGAACAACGAGCTACTTCTTAACTGAAATTTAAAAGCAACTTTTTCTATCCATTAGTAGACCAGGCTATTATGTCAATAAAGGAGCGCTTTAATTTGTTACGTGAGGTTTCTTCCGCCTTTTCGTTTTTGTACACACGAGACAAACTTTTGCTTGTGCAACAAGAAAATGCTCTTCTTACTTGCTGTAAAGAGTTCCAAAAAAAGTTCGGTGACATTGATTCTGATGAAATGAGCGCTGAGCTACAGCGGTTTGTTTTAATTTTACAAAATAACGCAATCTCAATACGGCTCAAGACTTTCTGAACTATCTTCTAAAGACTCATTTATTTGAATTGTATCCGAATGTGTAGATCGCACTTCGAATCTTACTAACTTGCCCCGTGACTGTTGCCAGCGCTGAAAGAAGCTTCAGCAAATTGAAACTGATCAAAACTTTTAATAGAACGTCTATGACAGACAGTAGACTATCTTCATTAGCCATGTTGTCAATCGAAAATGACTGCGCCCGATCTCTTGATTATGACAATGTCATAACAGCATTTGCGAACAAAAAGGTTCGCTCCAGACTATTTAAATGATACTGTGTTTTTATAACTTTTTCATGTTTTTCAGTGTCATTGCTTTCGTTTCGCAGTGTCTGCATAAATGTCCTACTGAACTCTGGCATTGGTGCCGAATTTTTTATGACTTGCACCTTCGGTATCGGCATGCTTTATTCTGACATCAGCCTGTTTACTTATGTACAAATTGTGGTGTATTTTCTTAATGCAGCTTTTCAATTTTACACCTCTAAAGTGATATGACTTGTGCGCAGGGGCTCTTGCGCTTACTTTGGGGGGCCCGAAGTTGGAGTGCTACGGGACTGATCGTTCAAGTAAGTTTTTGAAAATATAATTGAAAAATCTGATAATCTGTCAATTACGTGTGTTATTATAAATGCAATTATTCACTGAAGTGGAAGCAGTAATAGTTGAAGGCATTGATTTAGTGAGATAAAAAGATTATGATTTACATTGTTTTTGATCTGAAAACGAGCTCCCGTTTGTTTTTGTAAATTAGTGTTTTTCGCCAAAATGTATTTCGGCTTAGCACAGCCAAGGCCGGTAAGAGCTGGCTTTTTTCGGATAACACATTGCTTTTTTCAATGCAGCCCCACATAAATTTATAGCATTGTAGTCCTGGCTGAACAAAAGTGATAGCAGTTAAAACGTCGTCTTTTGTTTTGTAACATTAATGTTCTCGTAACAAGAAGCTATAGCTACGGCAAGCTGTGCAAAAATACACCGAAGTAACTTGTCATGTCCACAGCAATCCACTGATAGAGAAGCTCAAAAATTTTACTTTTATGACGTTTATTTTGATGTTATTGAATATTTAAATGGCTGGAAGATATTGCTTGCACCAAAGAGACAAACTTATGAAAAATATTTTCACAAATAAATCCCTACAAGCAAAACTTGGGAAAATGTTTCGTAACGACTTGTTAAAGTAAAAATGAGCTATGTCAAGAATAAAGCTTAAACTTTTATTTATTGGGTTGTGTTTCCATTTCTGAACAAAAATTCACTGAGTTTTTACATTCAAAATATAGCTTCATAATATTATACAATCTGCAAAAGCAAAAAATTGCGGCAAACATATACGAGTAAGACGTAGCCAGTAAAAATCTTCAAAAACCCATTTAAATTTCTTAATTGTATTTACATTTTGCTACATGTAAGTTTTCTAATTTTTCACTTTTTTTAGTAGCTTTATGCCATAACCTAATTAGTACACTCGACCCTTTTCTTTCTTGACCTCGTTGATTCGGATTTCGGTTTATTGGGAAAGTGAGTCCGGACGGTCGATTTATGAATTCAAACAACGCGCGCCTCGCGTTTTGCCAGAAATGCCAGATAGGTGGCTACCGACGCTAGTAAACACCGTGTTTTGTCGGGTATCAGTGAACAATTCTGCCGTTCCGTACAAGAATAACAAGTTTTCTTAATTTTGTAAATAGTGTAAATGCATTGTAAGCTAGGTATAGTCAAGGACGGTTATTTCATTTTATTTGCATTACATGAATACATTTGTGTTATCCGGATAGGTTCCTGCACCACCTAGTCCAAAAAAACGAGGGTCGAGTGTACTTTGATCTTTTTCTTTTAAGTAATTGGCTGTTGATCAAGGCATCATTAAGCGTGAAGAATTGGGTGGTCGCAAATTTACTGCTTAGTTTGTTTCTATGACATGAAACTTAGACTCGACAACATTAGTTCGTGGTTCTACTCAGATCTCGATTACAATGACTCGAACTCGAGTCCAGACTTGGCTGACCCTCTAATAATGAAATTACTTGCACAAAAAGTTTTTTACTTTGTGATTTCTATGTTGTACAAAAACTAGGTAAATGGTAAAAAGTACATTCACATATCACACAAAAATGGTAGCGGTCAACGATCTCACGTGATATGGTTCATGTAAAGTAGCGATCAGCAATAATTCTTATATGCTGTATCATAGAGTAATGCTAACAATAAACATTCTTGTGTGATAAAGCATACGGTAATTTAAAAAACGCATTACCATGCACTTGAAGCACAAAAGAAATCTCAATGAAAACATTTATAAATGATAATGTTAAAGCATTTTTTTCTATGGTTTACTTTTTTCTCATCATAGAAGAGTTGCCCAGTAGGCCTACAAATAGCACCCAATAATTTGATTACCCCTCCGCTTGCCAAAAAAACTTACATCATTTACCACTGGGGTCTCTTGCACCCAACTACCAAACATTTGAAAATTTTACCAGATTACGTACAGTCTTTTCATTTCTTAGTTTATAACAGCATGAAAAAAAAGAATTTTTGTTTTGTTTGTGACTGTTTTTGAAACGTGTGCTATTTCAATGGGCAAACATCGCAAAAATTCAACATGAAATGTAAAGACATGTTGTCTAGTTAGTTCAATTTACTGCATTCCATAAGTATAACAGCGCTGACAAATAGAGTTGGTGTCTCTACAGACGGGCTTCAGACACTCGCAACAGACATTTCGGCACTTTCGATCTCTACTTTTCCCAAAAAAATTAACATCTTGACTTTTTTGATGAGGAATCATCTTCACTCTCTGCAGCTACGTGTCGTTTTATGGCATTTTTTAAGGGTTGTCTGAAGAACTTGTTGCATTATGAGTTTGGAGGGACAAGCCTGCCGACTTCTTAGCAAGCTGTATTGGAAAAGGTTTTCTTTGTTTTACTATTACATAGCTCTTCCTGCCGTTTAGTTTAGTTGCCACAAAACAAAAGCATTGAAAGCAGTCAAATCAATGATGTTGTAAAAGAGCTTTAGAGGCCACCGTCTACTCATTCTCTCATTGCTATATGTTTTCACCATTTTGTCAACAATGTCGACCCCGGTTTTTCTTTTGTTGTAAAACAAGATTACCTCAGAATTTTTTTGTTGCAATTCGGCATCCACATCTGGTTAAAAATGTATGGTAGATAGCATGTTTACATTACATGAGCTTTTTCTTCGGACAGTATGAAGCAATCATTGCTTCGTTTTAAAATCCAAACAAGATACTTGTTACTTTTCTCTCTCACTGTTGGGAATCCCAGGGACAATTTTGACCATTTTTTTTCTTATTGCGCCCACAATTGTTAATTTTTTGCTCAGAAGCTGCATTGCAAGTACGAAACTGGAAAAGAAGTTGCCACAAGTAATATATCGACCATTCTTTGGATTTTTGTGACCATGTTCAAAACAACTCTACATCCCTGGTTAATTTTCCATGCAATGGTTTCGTCTTTTTGAATGTAGACCTGCATTTTTCAGGAATAATGTGAGTGAGCGTCACAAATAGTCCATATATTTAAGCTGTAGTCGTCCAGTTTACATGGAATCTACTGCTTCAAGGGACAATGGCGCGAAGACTTCCCTTATCGGCTGGAGGTTGTCATGAGATCTATGCACTCTACGCGACCGAGCATAATCAAAACGCAAGACTCGAAGTATTGCCAGATACCAATCTTGGCTCATGAGCTTATGGAAACTAGGTCTTTCATGTTTCCTATTCCACAGTTGAAGAATAGTTTTTGAACTTGTAAATGCCGGTGAGGATCATTATCTCAAAAAGTATTTTGACCTCAGCATTTTGTATATCTTTCCACTTGTGCCAATACACTAACTGTCCTTCCTGGTTTGTCCACATCTAAATTTTATCCAACAGATTTTTCCTCAAATATAAGAGAAATAAATCCACAACTGAAAAACAACAAGTTCTAGCGTATCGAGTTGATCCTTGTCTCTTTGTAATATAAATTGTGAATGGCAGTTCTTTCTGTTGAGATTGTCAAAAGATTGAGATTCCAATCGTCTATTTTATTGCTTGAAATCAAGTTGCTTAGGGTTGATATATATGGTGCCACAAGTGCCATGTCCACGCTAATATCGTCATCAGATGAATCCGCATCCGATGCAAAAGCTTTTGCACCAATCAGAAGCCACCTTAAAGTAGTGGTGCGGTCCCTGACACCGTTTGGGTTGGGTTGAGATGGCTGTTGGCTTTTTCGAGGGTCCCAGTTACCCCCGGCATTCCCTTCACACAACCATTTTTTCGCCGTGCTGTTTCCTGAACGACCGCACAAGGGCAGCACATAGCCTTCTTGAAATCGGTCGCCTGTTTTCTTTCTTCTGCCTCTCTCTTGGCCGTTGTCTCATTCTTCTCCTTCTCCTGATGAGCGGCAACGTTCATCCTGACCCTGGCCCTGTCTTTTCCTGTTTCGTGTGCGCTGCAAGTGTGACCTATGGATAGGTCAGTGCAATGCTGCACCTGCTCCAAATGGATCCATTTAAGGTGCTCACTTCTCTTTTTTTCTAGATGTAGAATTTCAGGCAGCTCTCACTCCTGGAGCTGTCCTCCCTGCTGCGACCCTGATCCTTCTAGAGATCTGATCCCTACCAATACTGCGACTTCCTCCCCGTACTTCTCCAGCTTGTACACGTCTCATTGCTACCTTGCTACCTGGCCGATCTGGTCCCCTTCTGCTAATGCAGCACTCCAACCCCATTCTCGCCACAAACCTCATATCCCCTTTCGCACTTTCTTTGTATCTTCTCCTTCTGCACTCTCACCACCGCCTTATGTTCCAGGATGTTTTTCTACACCTCGTGCTTCCTTCTCTCCCCTGACTCTCTCAGGGTTTTTTAGTGGAACGCTGCTACACTATCGGGCCAACTATAAAATATGCTGAATGCAATTACTAGCAAATTTTTACACGTTTGGATGCACGGTGTTATGCCCCTGATCTATATAATGTATGTATTTGTTCTTGGACAATAAAAAATGTGTTTCTCTGCAATTGAACAAAGATGAAAGAAGCGTTTAAACGTGACAAAATGATGGGTTATTTTATTGACAAGTTAGCACCAACAGACCCAAAACTTTGAAATTTTGAGTGATTCAAACGTGTCTACGAAAAATTTTTAATTTATATCTAAATAAGTTTCTAAAAACCGGCTTTTACTATTCAATAGTTTGAATGCAGGTCTATTTTAAAATTGAAAACACCTCTTGTTTCAGATGATGCTGAAACCAATTTTTAAAGTTTGGGGGAATTCATTTGTTGAAAAATGCTTATGTACCAAGGTCGGTGATGCTGGCAGTTTTTATTGATTTGGGTCTTCCAGTGAGGTATAGACCTAAACCAGGCATTCAGCAAAAATTATTTTCAGTGGCGACTAATCCAAAATGTTTTCAATTATTTTGAAATTCCTCAGAAACAATTTTATCCAAATTTTAGGCAGATTAGTTGGATGATTGTAAACAGTCTTCTTGCTTTAAGTAATGTAACCAAGATTAGAAGGAAGAAATGGGGGGCTTTAATTCTTTTAATGTCCTAAACAATATGATTGGGAAATCCGTAAAATAAAACAAATGACTAGATTCAGTTAGTTTTAACAATTTCAAGTAACAGACCAGCTAAAGCTACATTTATTGTGCACAAGGACTAATCAATATAACATTGATATAAGTCTAGACAACCTTTATAGATTTCTTAAACAGTGTTCATAATGTCTACTCCTCCTTTTATTCAAAATGCTACCATTCGATTCATGGAAAAATGTGTGGATCTTCTGGGATATGCAAAAACAAACAGAAATGAAGGAATTTTTACGATGTCACACTTCAAGTCGGGAATGTAAGCATTGGAGCTAATTGGATGGTTTTTGCTTGTTGTTCGACTTATTTTGAAACAATGTTCAAGTCCAAGATAAAGGAACGATGCGAACAAACCATTCCTATTACTGGCGTTAATGGCAATATAGCTGACACTTTGATTCATTACATGTATAATGGACAAATTACAATTGACAATGGTTCTGTTATGGACATATTGGCCGGTGCTGATTATTTTCAGTTGGATGATGTAAAACAGTTTTATTTCGGTAAAAAAACCAGAGCCAGTATACTGCTGTACATATTTTAATTAGGACGTTTCGCTAAACACTGCTAGCATTGTCAACCAAAATAGTGCAACTGATTACTTTAAAATTTGATAAACTACGGTCAAGTGTAACATTTATGATATCAAGAAATCATTTATTTATTTAATTAACATTAACATTAAGTAACATTTATTTATATCAAGAAATCAATGATATTCACACTAACATCAAATTTACTTATGAATTAGAAGAAAACGGAAAAATACCATTCTTGGATGTTTTCATTGAAAAAAGAAACCAATCATTCATTTCTTCTGTATATAGAAAGAAAACGAACACTGGACTGTACACCAATTGGAAAAGTTTTATTCCTTTCAAATACAAGATAAACATCATCAAATGCTTAATTGACAGAAGTTATAAAATTTGTAACAGCTATCAAAAAATACATGAAGAATTTCAAAAAGTAACCACTCTCTTATTAAATAATGGTTATCCACGAGGAATTATTGACAGGCACATAAAAACGTATCTTAATAGAAAACATAAACCTCTAAATGAAAATGCAAGCGAAATTAGAAAATCCAAGTTTGCTATTTTTTGTTTACCTTTCATCGGAGAAGCATCGCAACAAATTGAGAAAGAAATCAAACATTTTTTAGAAAATAAAATAAAAGCAAACTTTTGCCTTCGGATGAATCACAGCGTATCAACGATTGGAAACCTATTCAGAAATAAGGATAAACAGGCTCTACTACACCTCACTGGGACAGTATATAAACTTCAATGCTCGTGTAAAAAGACCTATATTGGACAAAGTAAACGAAATTTAAAAACAAGATTGAAAGAACATGACCCGATTACATTTGGAAAAAGCGATGTTACAGATCATTTACGGGAAAATCCAGACCACACAATCGACTTTCACAATCCACATATACTGGCTCAAGAAACTAATTGGCGAAAATTACGTATTAAGGAAACGTTATATATTCAAAAACTGCAGCCACAATTGAACTCAGATGAAGCTTCACACCCACTATACCTTTTTAATGTGTAAATTTTGTTTTATTTTTATTCCTAGTCATTGTCTCACTAATTTAACACGAAATAACTTTGACCCTAAAGTATGTAATAGCTATTGTTTTCTTTTTTCATAATTGAATTGTCACGTCATAAATGTTATACTTGACCGTAGTTTATCAAATATTAAAGTAATCAGTTGCACTATTTTGGTTGAAAATGCTAGCAGTGTTTAGCGAAACGTCCTAATTAAAATATGTACAGCAGTATACTGGCTCTGGTTTTTTTTGTTTTTTTTTTACTGAGAATCGTCAAGAGATCCCAATCGTTTGCTCCTAAGTTTTATTTCGAATACTTATTAAATCAAATATCGCTTGACAACTGGTATAATGTACAAACTGTTGCTAAACTGTACAGATCAGATCAACTACAAAACAAGTCGGCAAATTTATTATGGATCATTTCGACGCAGTTGTTCACATATTAGAATTTAAAACTTTCACAAAAAATGATTGGGCTTCATTTGTTTTGGCTTAAATCGATATCAAGTAAACGAATCATCAATCTACCAAGCGATTATAAACTGAATCAAGCACAACGAACAAGAACGAAAAATAGAATTTCCAGATTTGTTTCAACTGATAGACCTCAACTGATTATTATTGAATACGTTGCAAAATATTTCATCGGAAACCCCAGTCCAAGAGAACATCACGTATGCGAAATCGGTAATGTCATTGCTTTCAAAATTGATGATAGAGATAAAAATGAAACAAAATGAATCAAAAATAATTATGGCAGGAGGAATTGAAAAGAACAGAAAAGTTATGGAAATATTCAGCTGTAATTGTATTGAACCAAAAAAGTATCCTGATCTACCTTCTGATGTATTAGGTCATTGCTTACTGAAATTGAATGACATAATATTCTGTATTGGAGGAAGAAGATTACGAGATTCCCATAAAATTACAAAAAACACGGTCGTTCAAATGAAGTTAAACGACGCAAACTTGGAATGGAGTGATGTTGTCTCGATGAATGGAAAACGAGTATTCTTTGGTGCTGCAGTGTTTCGTGATCACTTGGTAGTTGCTGGTGGTAGAAACAGTACAGATTGTTTGTCATCAATCGAATACTTCAATGGTTCATCCAGTGAATGGCAAAAGGGTCTTCCCATGCTGCAAAAAAACATTTTCCTTTGGTGGAATGCAACGACAATCTGTTTGCTATTGGTGGACAAGATAGTAACGAGAAATCTTCATTTTGTGTTGAACGGTTTGAATCTTTAAATGGTGAGTGGAAGTTTGTAGCACCGATGTTGACAAAAAAATCTGGAGCGGCCAGTGTAAGTTTGAATGGTTACGTTTATGCAATTGATGGACAATCTGAGGATGATATCAAATCAGCACAAAAAAACTGTTGAAAGATACGATCCGAATGTAAATCAATGGATATTTGTTTCTGGGATGAATTATGCAAGAAGTTGGGCCGGTGCTGGTGTGTTGAATGGACAAATATTTGTTGCTGGAGGTGTAGATAAGGATAGAAAGTTTGTGAAAAATATTGAATGTTACGATCCATCTAAAGATAAGTGGGAAATTGTTCAGGTGTCGTGGAAGAATGAAATTGGATTGGGAAGCGCTCTCATTGCTATATGATTCAAATTAACAAAACTAAGCTTTATATGAGAATCTTCGTAATGCTGTACTTTTAGAATCTGCACGCCATCATTTTTCTTATTTCCAATTTATTTTAGCTGGTAGCGAGTGCTTTCTACCAGCTTTATGTTTTGTGAAACTGAACTTCAATTTAATTTTTCTTAATTTTTTCAATTTTTGTTCAAGCTCAAACTAGAAGATAGTTGCGATTGTTTGATGTTTGTAAAAATGTTGTTAAATTATTTTTGTTGCACAATTACAGAAGTGATTGTAGTATTTGATTTTGTTGTTTTTCTTCGATATTCAATGTGCAAAAACTATTAAATCTCTTGCATTTGACAAAAAACATCACCTATCATTGTCATGAGATGTCAGCTTTGATTCGTAGAAAAAAATACCTGTAGTGATTTATTGTGGAGTCAAACTCGCACTGACAAAGCATTAAATAAAATAAAGTAGTCTATGTGTTTTTGTAATTTTACATTTCTACTTTTTTAGCGCATACCAGATTTTGATCAATATCGATTAAAGTTCCGTTTCATATATGATTCTCCAGATCACTTATGACTGATTTCCTAGCAAAAGATCTGACAACAGCACATTAAAATCTTAGAAACGACTCAAGGAAAGAATCAAACCCGACTGCAAAGCGGATATTTCATTTAGTACATCGCTGAGCGGCTTTATATAGGATTGGAACAAAAGTGTTGTCCGATATAAAATAATATTTATTTAACCAATAAAAACAACATATACATTGAGAAATATATGCAAAACATCGCTGTGAAGAAATATTTAGCTTAAATGAAAGGAATTCTCGTGTGTGATGTTCTTCCTCAAGGAAAAATCATAAACGCAGAACTTTACTGCACTCAATTGGACAAACTTGTAGATGCGATTCAACAAAAGAGGCGCCGGCTGCGCGGAAACAGTTTTGAAAATTTCCATTTTCTCCAGGATAACGCTCGACCGCATACGGCATGATAAACTCAAAGCAAGCTTACTGAGATCGGTTTTACAGTATTACCACATCCACCATATTCCCAGACCTTTCCCCATCTGACTATTACCTGTTCTCTTCTATGAAAAACTCACTTTGTGGGAAAACGTATCACTCCGCTGAAGAAGTCAATGGTGATTTGGAAAACTGGTTTGCTTTAAAACCTGCAGACTTCTATGCAAACGGTATAAAACAACTTCCAGAACGCTGGAAAAAGTGTGTGGACCTTAAAGGTGACTATTTTCAACATTTCAGATCCACGGACGAATGATGTTTTGCTTACATTTCTCAATGTATATGTTGTTTTTATTAGTTAAATAAATATTATTTTCTATCGGACAAGACTTTCGTTCCAATCCTATATTATCAATCCACTTAATACTGTAATTGAAACACCATTTAGGTTTTTGAGCTTTTTACCAACAATTTTTTACCCCAATGACAACTTGTAATCATTACTGAGTAAATTCGGTATCATTGTTTGAATAACCACCTTAATTACGTTACTGAGCAGCAAGTAAGAAATCAAACATCTTGATTTTGAAAAAGCAACGTGTATGAGTATTTTTATATTTTAAAATATACATATAATATATCATGCGACAAATCGCTTGTTTGTAACGGTGATGCAGTTGCTAGAGCAGCGTTTCTTAACCCTTTCTTTTACGTCTGTAGCAGCTTTTGTATAAAAAAAAACTACGCCAAATCGCACGCAAATACTAAGTGAAAAGTTCTCCTTTTGTGGAGATGAATCTCAAATGGGCAGGATTTTTACACTGAAGATTTTACAACTTCAAATATTTCACGCCCTTATAGAATTTTCCCACGCTCTCGAAAACAAGATTTTGGTTACAGGATTTGCTTTGTAGTCGGTTAACGTGATTTCAATTTGGTATTGGAGTTTTGAGAAAGACTAAAACAACGTATTTGCAGATCTTCAAAGAAGACATTTGTAAATATATTTGGTCGCATATCTCATCCTCCGATCACGGAAAACCTTTGCGGTTATGTATTGGAACATGTCGTGTGCAGACCCGCTTCTCAGTTGCGGTACTGCTAGTACAGTGCACTTCTATGTTCTGAAAAAACTAGTAACCTATCAGTAGGCAGCGCCGTGGGGAAAGACATGGTATCTTTTCTCGCTAGGCCGGAACCACGGCAAATAGCGCAACCAAAGAACATCATATCTCAGATATAAATGCGAAAGGGTTCACACCTAGTCGTAAAATAGGCGCTGCCCACCACTAAATGGTTCGTTTCTTTAATGGCCAAAATGACCATCATTATGGCTTCATTATCATTTTTGACTTCATTTTCTCCCCACCACTACTTTTATAAAAGAACAAACAATAGCTTGTGAAATCCTATTTTGTATGTGACTAGTTATTGGTCTCACTTGATATAGCAAGATAATTACCATAACGGTTGCAGGATCTATGGTCTCCATTTATACAACTTTTCGTCACAACTTTCGCAAATATTTGTTTGGTAAAGCCGTCCCAGTTGCTCGAACCAGTATTTTGTAACTCGGCATGGCTGATGGCAAGCCCCCCCTGGAGTAAAATCGCACCATATTTGTGATAAACATTTTTGCTAGGTTGCATCATAATAGTTGCATAGACACATAGAAATGAAAGCTAAAAATTGAAGAAAAGCAAAGTCCTTTTCAAACACTTGTTTTGTTCTAGTCAAGCCAGTGATTCAACGACAAATTTGCTACATTTTTGCATATTTAGCTCTTTAGAGAGAGAAAGAGATCCATTATTTTAAATCCGGTTTTGTCTCCGTTAACAGAGGTGGCCGGATTCACCTCATGTCTCTTGAAAGTTCGTAAATACCATCACGCCACTTTGTTCTGTCAATGGCGTCTTCCTTTTTCAGTCCAATCTAATCGATGTGCTTTTCCACTTGTCTTTTCCATGGCATATTCTTTCGCCCACTCTCTCTTCTTTCCGCCACTTAAAAATTCAACGCTCTTTTTAAAACGTCACCTTTTTCCTTTGTCAAAACATGTCCATCCCATCGTACTTCGCTCGCCTTGGCTAGCCCATTTAAAGTATCCTTTAAACTCAGCAAACTCATAAGTTCTTGGATCCTTCTTTTCTCAATTAACTTAACTCCACACATTGCTCTTATTATTGCTTTTTCAGTTCTTCTCAAAATTTCCATCTCAATCTCCCTTAAACACCATGTATCGCTCTCGTATAGCATTGCTGATCTTAGGCAACTCTGATAAATTTTTTCTTTCATTTTTAAGGAAAACTTTCTCCCATAAAGCAACTACTCACATTCTCTAAATTTTATCGATTCAATTTTCTGTCTTGCTGTCAACGCTGCTTTACTTCCACCACTAGCATTTAATCTGTCCTTCAACTAACAAAAACTCTTCACAAATTCGACCTGGTCAAAAATGATATTTTTTCACTTAGTTTCACAATTCCATCCGTTCTATCAACCAATAGTTGACAAACAAAATCTTTTGCCAGAGTTGAAGTCATTCTCTTCATTTTCGCGCCTCTACCATGCACCCATTTACCATAATTTGTTCACGTCGCCGAATTTGCCATTTCCCTCTTGCCGCACTTGGCACATGGATCAACTTTACCCTTGATTACTTCACCATTCGAACCACTCACCATTTCTTTGGTCTTCTTGAGGTTCACCTTTATCTCCTTGTTTTCAAAAGCCTCTTTCCATTTTAAAAACTTCTCTTTCAAATTCTCTATACCTTCGCTCTTTAAAATCAAGTCATCCGCACACAAAATTTCTTTCATCAATCCTTCTCTTGCATTTTCCTAGATTACATCCACTGCAATTGCAAAAAAGCAGTGGCGACAACACAGATCCTTGATGTACACCAACTTGTACCAAAAAATCTTCAGATCCCATTCCAACTTTCGTTTTTGCCCCTTGATAGAGGCTAATCACTGCTCTTACAATTACTTCTCATAAACCTTTCCTTCTCATCGCCCACTCCATCGCCTTTCTTGGAACTCTATCAAACGTTCTCTATCAAATGAATAAATTTATCCATTAGATTTTGCATCATCAATCCTGCTTTTTTCTGTCTCCTATGCTTTGATGCTCTATTTTCATACTCTATACTCAATTGAGGCTCTTACAACTGTCAGGTACGAGAATGCAAATAGAAAATCAAGTACTAGTATCTCAATCGAACTGATAATTCACAAATTAGTCTGTATAAACGAACTTTTTTGAAGAATATAATTGTTGTAGACTTTATATTTAGATCAGTCATTATAATGCGTTAAAGCCACGAAAATGTTTTATTGTTTTCTGCCATAACTGAAGGTAATGGCAAATACTGAGCACAGCAACCATTTAACTAGTTCCCATTTATAACTCTATGCTGCGTATTTTTAGATGTTACTGAACAGTTTACGGCACTTAATGACGTTTTTGACGCTGAATTCAAAACTGTTATCCGTTTTCTTCCATCAGGTCTAGTTTTTTGGCAAATTGCATTTGAAATTTTTGATAACTAGTGCTTTTTTGGCCCTCTGATTGCAATTTATGATGTCATGAAAATGTTGCAGCACTTGAATCAAGTTTTGATGTAACTTTAGTGACATTATAATGAAATGACAGTGATGTCACAATGAGAATGCAATTGATGCTTGAAAAGTTAAACGTCTTAACCGGTTATTACAGTCTAGGTTGGCGTGAAATTTGACTGAAATTGTTATGTTTTACTTGGAATTAACAAAGGCTGATGTGCACTCAATAGTATATTGCTCATCAGTCTTTACTCCATTAGTATATTTGACAAGTTTGTGTCATAACAATAATTTCAAGTTTTAATTTCAAAATGAGAAAGTGCAAAAATGATCCAAACAGGCTCTGTTATATATGCAGCAAGCTCAACTTACCCTAGTCGTCAAGCAAGAATTACACGGTTCGTAAAGATGGCACACTATGCATATTTTATATTAAAACTAGGCGACCATGATAAAGTATTTGCTCCGCACATGTGTTGTAAAACATGCATTGAAGGCTTGAGGTTATGGAGCGTATGGAAGATAGAAAGTCTTTTAGAAAACTGCAGACAATGACACTGTTTCGACCTATCAGGTCTCTTCAGTGCAGTTGGTGACTGACAAGAAGCTAGAGGCTTTTAATAAAGCATAGCTTAGACTTAGACTGTCACAGTTGTGGGACCTATACTAAGTCCACTGTGTTACATACGCAAATAGCTCTTTTTCTTGATTTACGATTATGACGTAATGCGGATTATGACGTAATGTTGTCGTAACAAAGACTCACGATTTTCTCGCTTTCCTCAGCGCGAATTGCCACGAGGTGAAAACGTTAGATGCTGGTTATCTGGAATTCTCGGTTTAAAAGTGTACAGTTATTATGTTAGTTTGTTGAGTTGTTCGAATAATAATGCTAGGTTGTAGGAAATTTGAGATTCAGATGCAAGTTTAATATCGTGCTGAATTGTGTAACTGTTATCAAATTTACGATTAATTATGATGAATTCGAGAGCCTAGTCAACCTAAAATTGATTTGTTCCAAAGGGATAAGAAGCTGCGCTAGGGTCTCTAACCGTAGAAATTACTCTGGTCACTCTGGTTACTCTGGGTATACTGGTTATACTATAAGCATTGTTAGCATTATTGTGTGTTGGGTTGTAAATAGTGAATGACTTTGCTGGATTAATGGATTTGTTAATATAACTGTTCGAATTGTAAAAGAAACTCTGCTCAGCATACGATAGTGCCAGGTAATCGCTACTTGTAGAAATTGCAGCCTGGTCCATGTTCAAATAGATTCTACACACTGTAGTGGATGATCTTTCAGTTCTCTGCAAAGCCGCATCGCTGGTAAAGAAGTGGCGGTTGTCTCACAGTACTGAAAGATCATCCACTACAGTGGACCTAGAATAGGTCCCACAACTGTGATGGTCTAAGCTATGCTTTATTAAAAGCCTTTAGCTTCTTGTCAGTCACCAACTGCACTGACGAGACCTGATAAGTCGAAACAGTGTCATTGTCTGCAGTTTGACAAGTGCATTGCTAGCCTCTGGCTTTACTATAAAAAGTCATTTTTTGGTACTCCTGTGGTATGGAAAGAAGGAAAAGACCACGTCGCAGATTGTTACAGTATTTCTGCATGGCCAACTTAAAAGGTATGAAGATAATTGTAGGCCTACTGTATAATGGGATTTTTATTTATTTTTTTTGATTTAATAGTAGAAGTGTGTATTTTCATTTTAGGAATAAATCGGAAGAACAAAAAACATGTGAAATACACCAATGTTCTTTCAGCCATAAAACCAGTACCACATGGCCCTAGTATTCCTGTTCCAGTAGTAACTGGAGATATAAGTGAAATGGAGTGTTCTTCATCTACAGAGAGCGAAGCAAGTAAGAAAGACACATGGAATGTGGAGCAAAGTACAAACCAGCCGAAGCATTTAACACAGCTTGAACTGAACGACCTAACGCAAGATGTAAATCTCACCAAAGAGACTGCACAGCTCCTTGGATCACGTCTACGTGAAAACAACTTACTAGCTACAAGCACCACATATTTCTGGTGTCGGAAAAGAGATGAAGAGTTTACAAAGTATTTCAATTATGACAAAGTTCATTCCGGTTTACCGACATTTCATCACCCGACATTTAATCACCCGACACTTAATCACGGATATTTGATCACTAGACATCTAAAAACGTAGACTTTATAACACGACGATATTGCAAGTGGACTAGAATCGATCACCCATCCCTAACCCTAACCCTAACCCTAACCCTTGCTCTAACGCGATTAACTAACCCTAAACCCTAACCCTATCGTGATTAAGTGTAGGGTGATTAAATGTCTGGTGATGAAATGTCTGTATCCCGTTTATTCCTTAGTACACTGCCAAAATATTTCAGGATTAATATCAGCTTTGGGGATAGTCTATATTCCGCCGGCATGGCGAGTGTTTTTGGCTCGTTTGCAAAGAGTTTAAAGGCAATATTACTGCACAATGTGAATATTTGTTCTCTTCCTGGTGAACATTGCGTAAAGCTCACGTTTCAGTATAGCCAACACAATTGGAAAATATGTGGTGGCTTAAAAAAGAATATACGGCGTAAGCGGCAATGTGAAGTAAATATATTTCACATCAAACAACAATTGTAATAGCCTCGATTTATCGACCTCTTAAACAAAACATAGAAAAATCTTTACAAATGCTAAAAACTCGTTTATGTGCCATCTATATGTCGAGGAAATTGACATTGTTAGGCAATTTTAACAAACTAAAAACGATAAAAAGACTTTGCAGATACTATTACCGGTATAGGATTCGAACAGATGGTTTCCCATAAAACGAAAGATTCTTCTCCCACGCGCCAATCGATTTTAGATCATGTTTATGTACAAGATTTCATGTAAAACAAAGTAATAACGGCAGCGGTAATCGAACGCGATCTTTCTCATCACTTCCCAATTGTTTACATCTTAATGCTAGCATGCACATATATAAGGAAAAGCGTCCGGAAATGCAAAAAATTACGCTTGAAAAGCTTGAGATTTTTCTTCGGCCACGAACGGAACGGCTAAAAGAACAAGAGTTACAAAAAACATGGATTTTGATCGACTTGTAGAAACCATGACTGCTCTGACTAAAAAATATTTTCCCAAAGTCAAGCAATCTAGAAGACAATTTAAATTTGGTCAAACGCCATGGGTTACCAAAAGGATACCAAAATCAATAAAGTGGCAACAATACTTGTTTCATAAACCCCTGAGTAATAAATTAATGTTATATACAAAAAATATAGAAATAAGCTTAGACACATTAAAGAATTAGCTAAATCTCTTTACTATTAAAAATTGTTAAAATCTGATAGTAGTAGCTGTCACACTTGGAAGACCATAAACAAAATTTACTTAACCCATTAGTACCCATTGTACCCGTTTGGGTACAGTAACAAATTCCAGTTTTACCAAAAAATTATAACTGAATGTCAACTATCTCTTGATGAAAGTTGTTGTTCATGAGCATAGCTTCACCATTTTCACATTTGTTGTGGCTTCACTTCTTAATGTTTTGAAAAAATGTGCACGGCATTTTAGCATTTCCGAGATTCTATTGAACATCTGACACCGTCCTGTGTTTTATTTTTCAGTAAATTTTTGGACTGAATGAAATAATATTCCAGGCTGTACTTATTCGTCATAAATGCTTCTAAATTATTGGTCTATTTCATATTTTGCCATTCTTTACTGTGTTTGTGTAATTTGCATAAAAAATCTGATGTAGGACCTACCCGATTGGGTACACTGGACACTGATGGGATCAAACAGTCAAACTTTGTCGGAATGTAAACTATATGCATTTTTGTATTTTTTCGGATAGCATTATATGTTGTATCATGAATGCAAAGCGATTTTATGGGAAAAACTGTAAAACTTTACAGAAAGCAGCCCAAAAAGTTGTTGAAAGAGCAAGGGCAGCAGGAGTTGTCGTTATTGTACCACGTGATGTAGACAGTTTGACTGATGAAGGAGATATAAATGATGATATAATTGATAAAGTTGCTCTAACCAATGACGTGCCAGGTGAGTAATAAACTTACTATCAACACTTTTTTATCATCTTTCGTTAGTTAAAAATTTAATTTTAATAACTTTTTATGAAATAGTAAAGTTCATGTAAGCGATGTTTCACCAATGTGAGTTTTATTTTGACATTTCTCAGGCACTGTTGAAATTTCTTCAAGTGATTACGAGGAAGAACCCATGCCAGCTGAGGAAGCGATGCCAGCAGGAAGACCACCAAGAAAGAAGCGGAAACAAGCAACCCAATTAATGCAATGGAAAGAAGAAAAACCCACTTACAAAGAGTCTAGTTGATTTTGATTAGAGATATTCCGTCTATCCAACTCCGACATATCCGAGCGATTCCGTTTCTGTTGCTAAGAACTCAAAAGATGTGACTGGAAAAACTAAATCAGCTCGAAACTTTATTCATACATTAATACGTTAAGACAAATGCATTTCGCTATAAAGCATCATCAGTGCTGTAAAAGAACAATAAAAGCAACTAAATCTAAGGTTCCAAGCAATAACTCTACTGACAAATCTACACTCATCACATAAGTAATTATATATCCAGCGTATCAAAACAAATAATTTCATATTATAATATTGCAGTATTACCCACAAGGCAGCAGACCATTATGACGAAAAAAATACGATTAAAACGCAGGCTGATAGTAGACGAAATTTAAAGTACTAAAAAATATTAAAGCACAGTGAGAAATAATACTAGGTTATATGCGAGGTAAAATCATTTTATTAATATTTATTTTTGCATTAAGTATGCGATATCATTTGGCTTCATAAAAGTTTAAATTTTCAAATTCAGGTTTTATAATAAATATAACAAAAAAACATTGCGCCATATCAGGTTTACCGGTAAATATTTCCTTATGATGTTTATCATAATGTTTAAGTAGGGCCGAATTATTATTATTTTCAGAATAGTGAAATTTGTTCCATAGTACTCGATGTTTTGTCCAACATTGTGAAAAATATGTCATTGTTTGACCAACATAGTAATTGTCACAGTTTTTGCAACATGCCGCGTAAATACCATGATCTTTGCAGTTTAGTTTTTGGGTCAAAGGACGTACTCCATTAAGTGTTCGTATATGTTTCATCAGTGGGACCATAGAATTATGTGAGCCATGATTGCCACATAGTGCACATTTACCACAGGGCCCAGATATGCCTCCATCCTTACCCTCAAGAGGACCAAATAAAAGTTTTTTATAATGAGCGACAAAATTGCCTAGTGTGTGTGGGCGCTTGTATGCAAGCATTACTTTTGATTGCAGACGTTTTTCCATCTGGCTAGACCGCAGTAGCTTAGGAAACTGGGTAACCCATACGATTGTTTTCTGCTTATTTTTCTTTAATTTGCTCTTGTTAATAGGATGAAATCTATCCACCCAAGACTTGGCCTGCTCAATTATCTTGGATGTGAAAGTTTTAGGAAATTCGAATTTAAAACATTTGTTTTTTAGATATTCCAGACTAGTATCATAGTCGGTTTTGTCTTCGCATATACGCCGCATGCGCATTGCTTCAGATACTACAATAGATTGAAATACCCATAAGGGGTGATACGAAGCACCATTCATGAAAGTCCTGTCAAGGGCAGTTTTTTTGACATAATTACTCGTGACAAATTTAAATGGTGAGTCCGATGAGTGCTTGTGGAGAACGTCTAAAAATTCGACTTGTTGGTCTGAGCATTTGGTATTAAACAATTTAGTGGTTATTTGAAATCCAACTTTTCCAAGACTATTTTCTATTGCTTTGATTATATTTTGCGTTGAGTTTTCCCCAATAGCAATAAAAATAATGTCGTCGATAAATCTTTTTATAAATAACCGCTTTTTTTAGAATAGGGAATGCAGGAGTTGTAGCAAAATGTATAGCTATGTTTGCAAGCGAGACTGAATGGTTGTCACCAGTAATTATGTCATTAGATTGTTTATAAAAGTGCTGTCCATGTTGTATAATAACCGATTCTAGGGTAAGCATAATTAATTCAACAAAATACCTTTGACCCAGTGCGCAAAATTGCGATTGTAAATTGAGAGCTGTTGTGAGGGCATCTCTAAGCGTATTTCTGTTGATGTTGGGGTAGAGTGCAACAACATCTGCCGCCACAATAAACAGATCTTCGTTAATGAGCTTGTTTTGAATATTCAGGTTGTTTGATTTCCATTGATCTAATTCGAGTAGATAATGGGTGCTATCTCTGCAATATTCATTGATCCCATCCTGACAATATTTCACTGCAATAGGATGCAAGATGTATTCAATCATTGCAGTAAATCTTGATGTAGGAATGTGTCCCGCCGATTGCAATAATCTAACTGGTATGTCAGTAATTCGAGCATTCAATAGGTGATCGGGTTGGAGCTTGTGAGTCTTGAAAAGGGGGTACGCATACGCTGGGCTAGAGCATGCAAAATATTTAGCCAACTCTCCAGTTACCTTTTGATAACAATTTTCTTTAACTCTGCATCCTGTGCTATGATAAAGCAAATCTTTAGATATGACTCCTTTTTCAAATAACGAGATAATAAGGTTTTCGCATTTGCGTTTATTAACTTCAAATTGTTTATGCATAATCTGTGGAGTGAATTGTAGAACGTCAAATTTGTTTAGTTCTTTTTCCATAATTTCATGGTAGTCAGAATAGTTAACAATAAGGATTTTTCCATCCTTGCCTGTTCGACACACCACAACCTTTTGTTCAGAGATTAACATTTTTATAGTTTTAAGTGCTTGTTTTAGACGAAATGGAAGGTTATTGTTGTGCAGATATTGCTTTTTAACCTTAGGACCTAAGTTTCGTAATTTGGTTTCAACTAATTTTTTGTAGATTGCGACCTCTTCAGTGAGTGATTCAGTTGGTGGTCTAAAAAATTTGGGGATTATAAGTTTAGTAGGTAGGCACTCTTCATTTTGCGTATTTTCATTGTTTTTGAATATATCAGCCCACTCCACTCTTCGCGTATGTTCAGTTAAAAAGTACCACTTTTGGTCACAAATGTTTTCATTCCATTTGGGTGTGGGCACAAAGTTCAATCCTTTCGCCAGAAGTTCTTTTACGTCATTCGACAGATCAATACTGGATTTATTGAGAACAATTGAATTAACTTGGGCCAGATTAAGGGCTTTATTTTTTTCTTTGCGTCTCTTTCTATGTCTCAATCTACTGCGCCTGTTACGCCGAGTTTTATTCCGGTTAATTGTAAAATTAGTCGGGAGTGAACGTCTATTTTCAGCTTGCTTGTACCACAGCCAGTTGATTTTGTCAATATATTTTCTTCTATGATGCCATTTAATTTTAAATATAGCCTGCTTTTCATGTGGTTTTAATTGAATTTGCAATTTAAAAGTGCCAGTATCCTGTAACTGTTTAGAAATACGTCTTTCTTGTTGAACCAGTAAGAGGTCAAAGTTAATACCTTTTTTATTGTTGGATGGTAATAAGATGTTAAGTTTGACGCATTCTTTTAAGAATGTCAGCCTTGTCTTAATAAATATTGTCAGGATGGGATCGATGAATAACGAACAAAGATCTTTCTTCATAAATAGTTGCTTTAATGTACTGGATTTATTCATCGATCCCATCCTAACAATATTTATTAAGACAAGACTGACATTCTTAAAAGAATGCGTCAAACTTAACATCTTATTACCATCCAACAATAAAAAAGGTATTAACTTTGACCTCTTACTGGTTCAACAAGAAAGACGTATTTCTAAACAGTTACAGGATACTGGCACTTTTAAATTGCAAATTCAATTAAAACCACATGAAAAGCAGGCTATATTTAAAATTAAATGGCATCATAGAAGAAAATATATTGACAAAATCAACTGGCTGTGGTACAAGCAAGCTGAAAATAGACGTTCACTCCCGACTAATTTTACAATTAACCGGAATAAAACTCGGCGTAACAGGCGCAGTAGATTGAGACATAGAAAGAGACGCAAAGAAAAAAATAAAGCCCTTAATCTGGCCCAAGTTAATTCAATTGTTCTCAATAAATCCAGTATTGATCTGTCGAATGACGTAAAAGAACTTCTGGCGAAAGGATTGAACTTTGTGCCCACACCCAAATGGAATGAAAACATTTGTGACCAAAAGTGGTACTTTTTAACTGAACATACGCGAAGAGTGGAGTGGGCTGATATATTCAAAAACAATGAAAATACGCAAAATGAAGAGTGCCTACCTACTAAACTTATAATCCCCAAATTTTTTAGACCACCAACTGAATCACTCACTGAAGAGGTCGCAATCTACAAAAAATTAGTTGAAACCAAATTACGAAACTTAGGTCCTAAGGTTAAAAAGCAATATCTGCACAACAATAACCTTCCATTTCGTCTAAAACAAGCACTTAAAACTATAAAAATGTTAATCTCTGAACAAAAGGTTGTGGTGTGTCGAACAGGCAAGGATGGAAAAATCCTTATTGTTAACTATTCTGACTACCATGAAATTATGGAAAAAGAACTAAACAAATTTGACGTTCTACAATTCACTCCACAGATTATGCATAAACAATTTGAAGTTAATAAACGCAAATGCGAAAACCTTATTATCTCGTTATTTGAAAAAGGAGTCATATCTAAAGATTTGCTTTATCATAGCACAGGATGCAGAGTTAAAGAAAATTGTTATCAAAAGGTAACTGGAGAGTTGGCTAAATATTTTGCATGCTCTAGCCCAGCGTATGCGTACCCCCTTTTCAAGACTCACAAGCTCCAACCCGATCACCTATTGAATGCTCGAATTACTGACATACCAGTTAGATTATTGCAATCGGCGGGACACATTCCTACATCAAGATTTACTGCAATGATTGAATACATCTTGCATCCTATTGCAGTGAAATATTGTCAGGATGGGATCAATGAATATTGCAGAGATAGCACCCATTATCTACTCGAATTAGATCAATGGAAATCAAACAACCTGAATATTCAAAACAAGCTCATTAACGAAGATCTGTTTATTGTGGCGGCAGATGTTGTTGCACTCTACCCCAACATCAACAGAAATACGCTTAGAGATGCCCTCACAACAGCTCTCAATTTACAATCGCAATTTTGCGCACTGGGTCAAAGGTATTTTGTTGAATTAATTATGCTTACCCTAGAATCGGTTATTATACAACATGGACAGCACTTTTATAAACAATCTAATGACATAATTACTGGTGACAACCATTCAGTCTCGCTTGCAAACATAGCTATACATTTTGCTACAACTCCTGCATTCCCTATTCTAAAAAAAGCGGTTATTTATAAAAAGATTTATCGACGACATTATTTTTATTGCTATTGGGGAAAACTCAACGCAAAATATAATCAAAGCAATAGAAAATAGTCTTGGAAAAGTTGGATTTCAAATAACCACTAAATTGTTTAATACCAAATGCTCAGACCAACAAGTCGAATTTTTAGACGTTCTCCACAAGCACTCATCGGACTCACCATTTAAATTTGTCACGAGTAATTATGTCAAAAAAACTGCCCTTGACAGGACTTTCATGAATGGTGCTTCGTATCACCCCTTATGGGTATTTCAATCTATTGTAGTATCTGAAGCAATGCGCATGCGGCGTATATGCGAAGACAAAACCGACTATGATACTAGTCTGGAATATCTAAAAAACAAATGTTTTAAATTCGAATTTCCTAAAACTTTCACATCCAAGATAATTGAGCAGGCCAAGTCTTGGGTGGATAGATTTCATCCTATTAACAAGAGCAAATTAAAGAAAAATAAGCAGAAAACAATCGTATGGGTTACCCAGTTTCCTAAGCTACTGCGGTCTAGCCAGATGGAAAAACGTCTGCAATCAAAAGTAATGCTTGCATACAAGCGCCCACACACACTAGGCAATTTTGTCGCTCATTATAAAAAACTTTTATTTGGTCCTCTTGAGGGTAAGGATGGAGGCATATCTGGGCCCTGTGGTAAATGTGCACTATGTGGCAATCATGGCTCACATAATTCTATGGTCCCACTGATGAAACATATACGAACACTTAATGGAGTACGTCCTTTGACCCAAAAACTAAACTGCAAAGATCATGGTATTTACGCGGCATGTTGCAAAAACTGTGACAATTACTATGTTGGTCAAACAATGACATATTTTTCACAATGTTGGACAAAACATCGAGTACTATGGAACAAATTTCACTATTCTGAAAATAATAATAATTCGGCCCTACTTAAACATTATGATAAACATCATAAGGAAATATTTACCGGTAAACCTGATATGGCGCAATGTTTTTTTGTTATATTTATTATAAAACCTGAATTTGAAAATTTAAACTTTTATGAAGCCAAATGATATCGCATACTTAATGCAAAAATAAATATTAATAAAATGATTTTACCTCGCATATAACCTAGTATTATTTCTCACTGTGCTTTAATATTTTTTAGTACTTTAAATTTCGTCTACTATCAGCCTGCGTTTTAATCGTATTTTTTTCGTCATAATGGTCTGCTGCCTTGTGGGTAATACTGCAATATTATAATATGAAATTATTTGTTTTGATACGCTGGATATATAATTACTTATGTGATGAGTGTAGATTTGTCAGTAGAGTTATTGCTTGGAACCTTAGATTTAGTTGCTTTTATTGTTCTTTTACAGCACTGATGATGCTTTATAGCGAAATGCATTTGTCTTAACGTATTAATGTATGAATAAAGTTTCGAGCTGATTTAGTTTTTCCAGTCACATCGCACACACACACTTACAAAGAGGGAATTATTTCAACTAATGGCACTGAAGCTCGGCGAGCAGCTGCAATTGCAATCGTTTTTAATTTGAATCCAGTCAAAGTTTTTCAGACTCTCTTCAATGAAGAAATTGTACAACATATTGTGTCACAGTCCAACTTATATGCTCAACAAAAATTGAGCACAGGTTCAGCACTTCTGAAGATGAAATGAAGAGATTCTTGGGCATCCTGTTTCAAACAGGGTATCATAAATTGGGGGAAATTACCTCTAACATTTTTAAACAAGTTGCAAGTTAAGCAAAACCAAATAATTAAGATATCACCTATAACTTCAAACCTAAAACTAAATGCTTCAAACCTGAAACTTCAAACCTATTGTCTTTGTATAATCAAAACAACATACCAAAAATAAAAGAAATATATCAGCAGGAAACAAAAAAATTTGTGGCTAAAATTACGAGCCACACTTTATCACTTGATTTTGGGAATATCTGTGAAAAGTTTTTTGTAAATTACCAATATACCACACGAGCATCGCAAAAAGGAATCTTTTTCCTCCCAAGAAGTAACTTTAAAAAACTGAAAAGTCTGTATTAATTTATGGAACAAAAATTTGGAACAACATACCTCAAATTATTCGAAACAAATCAAGCAAACCTCAAATTTTAAAAAGGAACTTAAAAAATGTCTACTGAACGAACAAAAAAAACGAATAGGTTAACGTCCGATCCAATTTATTTTTATTTTGTGGTGAAATGGAGTGAAGTTTTTGGATGAACAATTTGATTAAATTGAGCTATAATAACAGCACTAATTTTTGTTCTTTGTGTTTAATTTATGAAAATTTGTATATTCACTTCCTTGATCGTGTACCTGCATTCTATAGTTTATATTTTGTTTTTTTATTAGCATATATAATTAGGTCAAAATCCTTGATTCTAATTTTTAAACTGTTGTCTTTTTCTTGCTTTTGTTTTTTCCTACTTTTTAGTTTTCTATTTTTTTTGATATAATGAGTAGCAGACTTGACGACCTGCAGTTGTACTGCTGCTTTACGATTTTTCGCCACTCCTCTAAGAACTTAATTCTAAAATTTATTTTGACATGGGGATTATAAAGACTGTAATAATTGTTCTTGACAAATAAACATCGCACTCCTGCCACTATCACGGGAGTTTGTAGTTATTCTGATGAAGGGTTTGTGGTGGTCCTACCACAAAACTTTGTAATATGTTGGCATGTTCATATTGTTGTCGAATGTTAGCATTGTATCGAAATCCCTGAAAGGAAGAAGTGTTTAATTTGGCTTGAACAGATCGCATCTTTGTGCTAATTTAAGTTTATTGACATTCTGTTTAGCAAGCAATAAACGTCATGCCATTATAACGCGAGTTTGTAGTAATTCTGATCAGTAGTTTATGGTGGTACCACTGTGAAATTTTGCAATATGTCAGCAAATTCATATTGTAGCGTGTCACGCCTCGCACTTCATCGAGCTGCCACGCCAAACATCTTTTTGTCTTTTTTTACATTTTTTTATTAGTTTGCTTTCAGTGGCTTAGCACTTTGCTCCCACTGATGTGTGTGATTCTAGTTGTTTACTGCAAGAGCTGTGTTTGCTAATTTGCAACATCGTGCGTCCCCAGTTTGACGCCCAGCTCGCGCACCTTTGCTGTTTTACCCTATGATTTTGCTGATGAACTAATGTTAACTGACGAAGTATCTACCGTCAGGTTTGTAGCCGCTCGGCTATCTCCGTTTAAAGTACATCGTGCTCCTATAGTCCGCACGCCTGGCGATGTAACCTCACGCCAGGAATCTAGCCTTCATGGCTTTCCGGCAACCTAGCCGTGATATTGCAACGCGTATTGTTTATTGTTATTGTATGCGTCTAAAATCACACACATTTATTTTTCTTTTTTTATTAGGGCTAGATTATGTTTAATTTTATCTTCTCTTGGTAGCTCGGTGATCGGCTTGCCTTTCCCGCCATTAGGTTGTTTATCCGTTATTTTTGTTGGTGTGACGTGTGCAGCATCCTGATTACATAGACGTGTGCAGCGACCTAATTCCTGGTGTCGCGTGCACATTTTGTTACCGACCATGTGGTCGGAGATATTTTGCTCTCTTTCTTCGTCGATCGCCGTGGCGGACGGACGTGTTCTGGTTGTTTGTCATGTTCTCGTTCGTTGTTGATCGTCGTGGCAGAAGAACGTGATTTTTGATTATCTGCCACAGCTTGCGCGAATTGATGGAATAAAATATTGCTGTAGTGCTTTCTTCCTTGTGACTGCCATAGTTCCCAGCAATTGGGATTCAGTCAGCACGTTATTGCTCGAAGGATCTTATTTCTTACATTGGTGACCCCGACGTGATTGAAGGAAGAAAGAAAGAAAACAGCAAAAATAAAAAAGGAATTTATTCAACCGCCAAATTTGCAGAAGAAAACTTACAAATCGTCGCAAGAATTTAAAGTTAAGTACTTTTCTCCAGTGTTTTTTTTGTATAGTTTCCACGTAACCATACTAAGTGTAATGTGCCGAGGTAAAACCATAATATTCCTGGTTCATGATAGGAGATCGACGGAGTTTTAAATTTATTCTTGTCTTGGGCATGACATAAAACTGCATCCGACCTTCGTCCTGGGCATGACGTAAAACTGAATCCGACCTTCGTCCTAAGCATAACGTAAAACTGCATCCCATTTTTGTCCTGGGCATGACGTTAAACTGCAGCCACTTTTTTGCTTGTGCTGGTACACCCTTTTATTTCTTTTGTTTTAGTCGTGCAGTTATGTTTTATGCTTTATTTTTGGGAGAAATTTTTTATTAGCCCTAGTCAGAAGCTATCTTCAATTATAATTTTAATATATGCCTGATCACTGCCATGCCTTACCATTTTGTAAACACATGAATATAACGTCTATGAGCCGCATTGATGCGTGTTTTATATTTTCTTTCCAGCTTACCGTACATTGATCCTGTGCTGCTGCTTTTCATCGTTTGGACGCCTGAAAGACAAGCCGGAGATCGACAACGATATCTTCTTTCATCCTTTTGCACGTCTCCGCTGGCTGCGCGTGCTTGAGGGGGGGGGTTGTGTAGCGTATCACGCCTCGCACTTCATCGAGCTGCCACGCCAAACATCTTTTTGTCTTTTTTTACATTTTTTTATTAGTTTGCTTTCAGTGGCTTAGCACTTTGCTCCCACTGATGTGTGTGATTCTAGTTGTTTACTGCAAGAGCTGTGTTTGCTAATTTGCAACTTCGTGCGTCCCCAGTTGCTAATTTGCAACTTGTCATGTTCTCGTTCGTTGTTGATCGTCGTGGCAGAAGAACGTGATTTTTGATTATCTGCCACAGCTTGCGCGAATTGATGGAATAAAATATTGCTGTAGTGCTTTCTTCCTTGTGACTGCCATAGTTCCCAGCAATTGGGATTCAGTCAGCACGTTATTGCTCGAAGGATCTTATTTCTTACAATATTGTTGTGCAATGTCAAAATTATACTGAAATCTCTGAATGGTAAAAGTGTTAATTTGGCTTAGACAGATCGCATGTTTGTGTTGATTTAGGTTGGTCGCTATTCTGTTTAACAAGCAATAAACGCCCTGCCATCATCATGCGAGTTTGAAGTTATTCTGATGAGTGGTTTATGGCGGTCCCACCATGAGATTTTGCAATAGATTAGCAATTTTGCATTTGCAGTGTTTCGAAAAATTACTTTTGCAATATCTCAGGAATAGTTTGAATTTGTGAAAACGAGAAAGCATTTTTTTTCTGCTTGCTGTCGCTCAATTTTTGTCGCGAAATTGCCAGAGAGTCAAAGCGGATCTTATTTTCTGGCAGAATTACAAGTGGGGGTTCTAGCGGTTTATTGTCAAATTTTTAGCTGCTCTTTACACATTGGCGTTATCTACCATGGGTTGAGATAGCCTAACTACCAAGTGTGTTTGTCAATCTTGTCGACAGCTTAGATTATGTAAGCTCTAAATTATTCAGATTTCTTAAATAAAGTTAACCAAAGAAGATAACATTCTTGATTATTTTTCTAGATAGCAGTATCAGGGCATTGCACTTGCAGACACTTTTATACAAGACCCAAGTCTTAAGTCCGACTTTATTGCACTAGATTAATTCAAGTGACTCAAAATTTCAAACATGAACCCCTGATCATTTATCTGTTTATTCATAAATTTAAGGTACAAACCAGTGATGGACGTTTACCACTAAAAAATGCTGTACTGGTATCAATGAAAGTACATTAGATATAATCAAAGTAAAAAACAACTGCGGTAGTATATTTTTATAGTATCACCAGAAGAAAATAGTTTTGCAAGTTTAGTACTTATGTCTGGGAGTGCAAGAATTACCATATGATAGCCTATTGCATTTAACTAAATTAAATTTGAACATGGACTTGTCTGTAAAAACTG
Organism: Trididemnum clinides; assembly: GCA_963675345.1. Classification (NCBI taxonomy): domain Eukaryota; kingdom Metazoa; phylum Chordata; class Ascidiacea; order Aplousobranchia; family Didemnidae; genus Trididemnum; species Trididemnum clinides. The sequence goes on from OY776291.1 coordinate 16,692,411, forward strand.
CAAATTCAAGTTCTCTCTTATGTAACAGTCTAGGCCTATATGCAGTACAGAACAGGTTTTTCTGTCGCAAACATGATGTATAGGCTACGCTATTTGTATAAGACTTCGATAAAAACAAATATAGGCTTTTTTCGATTAGTTTAATATGCCCATTTATTTTTAAAAGTTCATGATAATATGATAAGTGAATAGTGTAAAATGTAATTTGTGACCAATTGCAGCTTAAAAAGACAAATATGAAATCTCTCTATGGTAGAAGTTGAAGTATAGAGATAATAGGTTGAAGTTCTGCCAATACCACTGTTGATTAATTTCTGCCTAGTCTCTCCTCAAAAAAAGCTTAGGTAAATCCTATCAAGAAATGTAGAATCCTTGTCTCGTACTGATAGACTTCAACAGAGTTATACAATTCCAAAAACGTGAGAAATAAATTTAATGATGGAAAATTGATAATTCGGTTTAATTCCACAAATTACAAAATGAATGGTTGAAAGATGAATTGGGGTTTTGTGCTTTTTGTTATACATCCTTAAACTTCCTTTAACGCCCTTAAACTTCCTTTAACGTCCGTTTCTAAAAATGAAAAACCACAATTACTTAACTGCAAAACAATTACAAAAGACAACTGTCACGTACCAGAACTATTTTCCAGACAAGAATCGAACAAATAACCACTTGAATTTCTGAGTAAGACAACACTTTTCAATTGTATATACTCATCGCAATTATTGCGGAAAGTAATACATTCATTTTCTCGAAGCTTTTCGTCTGACTCGTCTTCAGGAGAAATACGTCAGAATGAAAAAGATAGAAGTGTTGCTCGCTTATATAGAGGAATACTCGATAGTGATTGGTCGATGGGTCGACCAATGAAAAGAGAGGAAACTAATGTGAAATTTTTAAGCTGTATACGAATTCTTTTTGCTTACACAAATTTGGTTTTGATGTTTTGATATAAGTAGCTTCAAGAGTTAAAAGATGGAAAGCTGTGCGGCCATGTGCAAGTATGGAAAATTTATCATCTGAATAGTTTTGTGCGCATAATTGGTTATGTAGGAGATGTTGTCCAATCGCTGATGAAGAAATTTCGGTGTTGAGGGATTTGATTGGTTTACAGGAACGGGCCAATGAGGTTCGAATGAGGTTCATCGCAATTACTTATCAGTTGTCTTACTCTACAAAACCAATATAAGGATTAATATGTTGAATAAATAGCTATGTAACACAAAACTCAATAATAACAAATTGATACTTTAACTAAACAAACTCTAGCGCCGTTTTCTATTACTTTGCATGCAGGCGCATTTGCATTTTACTGGACAACAAAAAGCGAGGATTTTACCGATACTACACATTGACTATTGCGTCAGAAAAAGGCAGTGGCTATTTTGCCATCGACAGCAATTTGCCCTTGGAATCTATTTTGCCGTAATCATTCACGTGTGTTCATGTAGGCAAATTTGCTATTATTACACCAGTGACACTGTGGTGTAGTGGATAGAGCGCTGATCTTGAGATACCATGGTTGTGGGTTCGAATCTCAGCTTGCAGGGCTTTAAAAGAAAGGCAGTGTACACCAAAGGGGCAGGCCCGGTATGTAAATGTACGGGGCAGTGTACACTGAAAGGGAGTGTACAGGGTGGGGGATAGAGACCTGGGGGTTCAAAATATTTTTATTTGGTTTTTAAAATTGACCAATCAGAAACGACCAGAGGTCACATGTTTAGTATGTCATTAAGATTGACCAATCACAAATAACTCACAGCAAAATAGTCTCTGAGGGTAAATTGCCGTCAACGGCAAAATAGCCACTGCCTCAGAAAAACGAACCATTAAGCGTAACAAATTCCACAAACTCAACAGAAGGTTACAACAAAAATATTTAACAACCACAAAAACTGTGACTTGATATACATGATAATTTATTAGTAGTTGCAATATGTTATTTTACATTACGTCCTATCAATAGTAGTTCCAGTAGTTTATCAAAAAGCGTTTTTGCTGTAAATGTTGGTCATAAAACAATTTCAAAGTAAACTTTTTGTAGTGTATCTAATGCAGTTGTTGATGAAAGTAGTAGTAAGGTACTATGTGTATATGGTTTACTGGTTTTTAATTTGATGTGATAGATGTGCTGCTTGGCAGATATAAATGGCCCCAGCCTCGTATTTTTCATTTGTTATCATGTATTCACCCCATGATTTAATCAATATTTTGGTGTTTTATGCTGCATAAGGAATCCTATTTGGTGGTAATATGGTCAAATAGGTTGGACAGCTGTCTATGGTAGCAATGCTCAAGTGCTCAAATGTCGCAAGTTGGGTTATTGCATCTAGGAAAAAGTGCTTCACCGCAATTTTGTCTGCTTATGTGCATTGCTTGTGGCAGAAATGTGCTGCAACAGCTGCATTGGTAACTATGAAGTGAATCAAAGTTGTTTACAAAGCATTATTGAACAAAGGCTTTCCAATGGCTGGAAGTAAAGATATTAAATGTGATTCAACTCATATTTATTTTGTGTGCAAAATGACTTAATGTACAAAAATTTCATCAAAAGTATTATCTACAATGTTGGTGATGGCAATAAATACATACTTCATGTAAACAATACTCAGTAAAATTTCATTTTGAAATGCTTAAATCAACAAAATACTTTTTTCTTCAATATGCTTTGTAATGTATTTGGTATTTGATTGAGGTATTTGATGATTATTGTGTTATGTGGCCTCATTGAAAAGTAAACCATTTAACTTTTCCACCCAGTAAACTGGCATTGCTAGCAAAAATGTTGTTGGTAATTAATAAGGCAGTGGCTATTTTGCCGTAATCATTCACGTGTGTTTATTTAGCCATATTTGCTTCAATTACACCAGTGACACTGTGGTGTAGTGAATAGTGCACTGGCCTTGAGATACCATGGTAGTGGGTTCAAATCTCAACTGGCAGGGCATTAAAAGAAAGGCAGTGTACACTGAAGGGGCTGGCCTGGTATGTAAATGTACAGGGCAGTGTACACTGAAAGGGAGTGTATAGGGTGGGGGATAGAGTCCTAAGGGTGCAAAATTTTTTTAATTGGTTTTTAAAATTGACCAATCAGAAACGACCAAAAGTCACATGTTTAGTACGTCATTTGGATTGACCAACCACAAATAACTCACAGCAAAATAGTCTCTGAGAGTAAATTGCCGTTGACGGCAAAATAGCCACTGCCAATTAATAATGGCTCTTAAAAGTCATGTTTTCTTAATTATTGATTTAAACGTAGCAGTATATGTTAAACTTCAAGCTATCTAATCAAGGCAAGATTTAAAGCTGAGACACTTTAGTGTTGCAATGTACTTTGATAAACGTATCAAAATTGTTTCTCAACATCAGTTTTGCTTGTAAGAAAACTTGAGAGCTAAAAATAACCATTTTGCCACCACAACAGAAAAATCAGAAAACTCGCCATCACCTGTTGAGCTGGAAGCACATAGTGTTCTGGTTTGTTGTGGATGTCACCTTGAGTGAAATTTCAATAAAGAAATTAGAAAAACCTGGCAAATGTTAATGATAAAACATTCCAATATTTCGGACTTGTTAATGTTACAGCAGAAAACAAGAAAACTTTTTTATTTTCAAATTTTTGTTACTAACAGAGTCAATATGCACCAAGTACTTTAGGGCAGAGGTTCCCAAACTGGGGTCTGCAGACCTCTAGGGGTCCGTGATGACCTCACAGGGGTCCATGGCTTCATTCCGATAAGTCAATCAATCAACAGTTGTCTCGGTTAGCAAAATGTCCTGGAAAGTCACTTCAGTGAAATTATGAAAAGTAACTCTAGCCTGACGATGAATCAGACCACAAGTGACACAATCGTGGCAGTAATACAAGTGCTAATCTTTTTTTAGAGGACAGCTTCATTTTCTTTTGTGTATGTATTTTAATTAATATTATTGGAAATGAGTCGGGTGACAAAAGTAATGCTACATATAATTGGGGTCTGCAAAAAAGCAGATTCCCAAAAAGGGGTTCGCAAAGCAGCAGATTCACAAAAAAAGGGGTCCACTAAGCAAAAAGTTTGGGAACCTCTGCTTTAGGGCATATTGATGATAGTGTATGTTAATATTCTTTCAGTGCTAGGCAGTTTGTCAATTTAGAGTACTGAACTTTTTTTAAAAGAACTTTGGCTTCTATTCTATTTGCTTGTGTTTTGGTGAAGCTCAGTTAAGAAATACAAAAGCTGGAGTCTACTCAAAACGGATAATTAGAGTATCAGTAAATTAAAACAACACCAATCCAAAATTGATCGCTAGCCCATTAAAAATGTGTTTTAAGGCAATTGATTAAAAGTAGCATATTGTGTTGATTTTTGTTTTGACTCAAGCGTAATTATAATGGTTTTGGTTGTATTAATTATGGCAAGGCATTGGCATATCGCTTTGGGTAGGTTATGAAGTATATTCGATAAGTACTAAGCAGCTAGCTAGCTAAAAGATATCCCAAATGTGGTTAGTTGGACTGTAAGACTTGATTGGAGTAAAGTGTGAGAATTTATGGTAGTAAAAAGTGTGTAATAATTCAAGAACTAAATGTCTTGGGTCTAAAAGTACTGTACAGTTTTTTGTTAAGCAATAACCAGATGTACCTAGTACTGGTAATGGCTATACCAGGGGTGCAAAAATATGGTCATGTGTTTGTGCCACATGACCAAAAAGTTGGCGCTAGCAAATGGGATTTGCCACAATGTAGTAGCAGCAAGTTTATTTTTTGAAGTGCACTATTAGAAAACAATAGTGGAAAGAATGGTATTATACATTTGTGGCTACTAAAAATTTCTGCACGCTGCTAAATTTCAAAAAAATTTTTGCACCCCTGAGCTAGATAAGTCCTAAAGAGTACATGTCCGTGATCTTCATGATGATCTCTTGTGATGTTAACCAACCCCGATGTTAACCCTTGCCCTAACCCTAGCCCTGTATAAGGCAGACATCACTGATATGTGCTAATTGAAACTACTGGCCAATTTTGGATAAATTATGACGCAAACTTGGATATATCATAACATTTAAAAAAATTGCAGTTACAGCAGGTTTAGTATTAAAATGCAGATTTAGGAAATTATATGGAAACAACAAAAGCTCAAACTAAAATACAGAAGTCTCAAAAAAACAGAAATTAAAAGTCTAGCCTTAAACTCATTTAGTTATTGGTATCAAATAGGCTACCTAAGTGCATACCAGTGGTTTAAATGAATTACAAATATTTGTCCAATTGGGTGGTTTTATTTTTGCTTGCAGAATCTTTTTATCAGCTCAGAAAATTTTTTTATTCTGCAATTTCCATACTTTAGTTGGTAATTTTTCTGAAATTTAGCAATTCTATTTTACGATTAATTTCTGTAAATCTGTGTTCTTGTATTTTGGTGTTGCTCTCTACAACTAAGTGAGAAATAGAATATTGTGGTAACGCTTTCACTTAAGCACTGATGTAAAAAGAGCAGAAACAACACTGCAAAATAATGGGATAAGTGACATTAAGTCATAAGGCCAGTGGATATTAAAATAAACAAGAACCTAAAACCTTCTGTATGTCTGATTTATTTAGTTGGTTCAAGCCTAAAATTGCGCAAACAACTTTTTATAATGGCAGATTAGTTCTGATATTTAGTTAGTTTCAGATCAAGTGTAAAACTTAAGATTTCAGTTGGTATTACAATGATTTTTTCGATTTTTTTTCACTGTTTTTTAATGTTAGTTTGGTTTACCAATTCATTTTACCACTTCTTTTGAGTGTTTGAGTTTTTAGTTTGATTTTCAAAAATAACAACGTCTTCATTTATTGTACTGCTTTCTTATCTGTTTGTGATTATTATTTGATTTGATAGGGTACTGCTAAAATGTAGAAATTTCACAGTCTAACCCTAATCTTAGCGCTGATCTGCAAGATCATCTAATTTTGAGATCAACATTTATCAGGCAAATTTTGTCAAAATTCTGTGCGTTAGTTTCTTTGACTAGATAATCATCGAAATCATTTAATTAGAATCAATCTTTACTAGGCAAATTTTTTCAAATAATTTCTGCAGAATTCTGCGTTTTATTTTTTTCTGACTAGATAAAACAATGAAGTCTAGCTACATTATTTTTGCTGTTTTGTAGGCCCAGACAATTAATTTTTTTCTTTTATCACAGACTAGTACCAATATCTGATCTGTGTTTCAGTTTGCTGTCATTTTATTATTGGCTGTATTTACCAATTTAGTCTATTCAGTACTATCTCCATAAAAGAGGTAAGACTCGAAGATTATCTTGATTTTAGACTTGTTATCATTAAAGGTAGGCTGGCTATGTTTTTATTGAAAGCACTTTAAATAAGTTGCATATATTTTGCATTTAGGCTTGAGTTTTTTTGCTGTTTATATTTACGGTACTTGTGGGTTATCTGTCACCACTTTTTTTCACCAGGTATTAAATTACTATTATTTAACTGTATATATAATGTTTAAGCCTAAAATGAGTTTGGAAGGCAGTGTACACTGAAGGGGCAGGCCCGGTATGTAAATGTATGGGGCAGTGTACACTGGAAGGGAGTGTACAGGGTTAGGTTTATTAAATTAAAAAAAAGTGGTGACAGATAACCCATAAGTACCATATTTACACCATGGCTCTCCTTAGTAGAATGCATGCCTTTTCTAATTCAACTGGTTATATTTATTATTGCATTGCATCTTAGTCATCTCTAGTTGTGCTGAATAGCAAGAATAAAACAGTTGTTGAAACCTGCTTTGGAGTTTACAAGTTTTGTGATTCTACTTCGATTGCTTGGTATTCCTTCTGACAAATTGCTCGTCATTAAGCTAAGTGAAAAAAGTTATTTTGATGTGCCTTTTCCAAAAGCACAGTGATGCAGTTATGAAGATTAACTGAATAAGGCTATGTGGACTTCTGATTTTACTTTGTCAAAGTTTGTCTGGATTAATGTCCAAAATGAGGACAAGTATTTCCTACCATAAATTTGCATGTACTGAATATCAACCAATCCAATTTGCCTAAAGAAAAAATTTGTTACAATGCTGTTTCATATGCACTAGGCATGGACAGTGATGCTACTCCAGAAAAGCTTTACCCTGATATCGCAGATGCTGGTGAAGCCTCCCCGGTTCTAGCTGCAGAGGATGCAAAGAGAAAAGAATTGGAACTTGAGCTAGCTAATGTATGAGCATTTAATATTGTTGCTGAACTTTATGCATACTTGGTTTTTTCTACATTTTTTGTCTCTAGTTGTTAAACGTCATGTGGCTGTAACTTTTATAAAAATAAATTTCTTAATCCTTAGTTTATTTACAGCTATGAGTAGATAAATAATACAGATTTAACGACCACATTACGAAATATGGTACTGGCATCTTAAAAATTAAATAACCGCTGATGCTTTTCTGCAATAAAGTATTTGTTGTTGAAAATGTGCATTTGTTAACAAATAACGAATGTGGACTGCTGCAATTCTTTGCCACCTTAAAGCAGACCAGAGCGGTAAATTTCTACATCATACAGTATATTACAATACATTGGGGGACTTGATTGCCAGTGTTTGGCTCAGACAAAATGCTTAATGATGATAAAGTGGCTGCATTGTTTTCAATCGGGAAAATCATGTTACACAGATAACGGTACCCCATTTGGTTGCGTTGCTTTTGTTAGAAATGCACTGTATCAGTAGTACCATAATTTCAACGTAAGTTTAAACACAATGGTGTTCTAGCAAAATTCGCAAAAGCTTTTCCTGTGATAGAAGGGTAAAAGTATGTAACAAAATAAGAAAGTGGTGGTTTAGACTACCTTTTATATCTCAAACTTTTAGACTGAAGAAGAAATAGCAACTCTTCGCCAGGTGTTGCATGCTAAAGAAGCTCATGCTGCTGATCTTAGAAAAGCATTGGGCATTACAACACTATCTCAATTAAAAGCTGAAATAAATAAAGTGCAGTCATCTCAAGCGTAAGTTCAAGTTATTTTTTGCTGTTTAAATTATCAATTTTGTTATATGTAGCACTGAAATACTAGTTAAAGTCAGTAATTAAGATTAAATTTGTTGGTAGTTACTTAATCTGCCTGCAAGAACTCGAAAGCAGTGAAAAAGCCTCTCGGCAATTTGTTGATAAGGTGTGGAAAGAGTGTGGTGAAACAAGATCGATTCCTGAATAGTGATGCTAGAAAAAGGAAGAGCAGTCGCTACATCACCACTGTGACGTACTTACTGTTTTCTTCATGACGAGCATTATTTTCCAAGTATAGATCTTAGTTATGCGATCCCTCTTCCATTCTTGTTTACAATGCAAGTTTTTTACACTTTGTTTTTGTTTTTATAGTTGTGATGGTTGTTTGCACATTGTTAGACCAGAGCAATCTAGTGCATGCTGTGTTTAGCTGGTAGATGTGTTTTTGTTTGTTTGTTTGTTTGTTTGCTTTTTACATTTTTACTGTGCCTCACATAGCTTAACTAGGCAACTGCCATTGGATGCCGAATTTGGTAGCAATAAACTGTGGTTACTGCAGATATCAAACTACTCAGGCTAAAGTAGCTGAATTGAATGAAAAAGTTACTTCATCTGAATAGTGAGTCAACATTGGCTTGAAAATGCACACTTTTTGCATGTCTTAGTAATTTTAAACTCGCTCTACGATTTATAGTTAAAAGCTTAATTGTTATTATTTACGACTTGGATAAGATAAAGAAAGAACTGCTGCTCAAGTACGACTTGCAGTAGTGTTTTGATTTCATTGCCAGATTCTTGACAGTACTATCTGAATAACAATTGCTTGACTTGTACTTGTGAGTGTATTTTATGATTACTAATCATATTTGATTAAATTATTAGCCTAACCAATGCATGGGACTGCTATTTACTGTTTATTTTTTGATTATTTCAGAATGCTTCTTTTTTAAACACGTAAGGTTGTTGTAGCTAACTATTTATACATTATTTTTTATCTATTACCATTGTAGAAAGGTGAAAATATTGTAGATTGTGTGATATTCAGTCGGGTTGAGCTTTGGCTTTAGCATTCAACAGCAGATGTCTGGAATTTGTAGAAGGCAAGTTGTACCCCATTCGACAAGCTTCTCCACGCAGCAGAAGCTCCCAAGAGAATGAATGAGTCACAGGAGTTCCAGAACAGTAGAGACTGTTTATGGGACTCAAATTATTTTTGATTTACTCCATTAGCCTTGTATTACTCATAGCCACCTGAAACCCTCTGAGGCTATTCGAGTCATAGCTGTCACCATGGTCAGGTACTCACTTAGCCTTGGGCTATGCAAAGCCATTCATAAGAAGGTGAGGCTGTTTGATTCATAGCTACTATTCCAGTCACGTACAATGGAACCCGATAACTTTATGCAGGTAATCTTTAAACTGCAGCCAAGTGGTCGTAATAGAGTGAAAAGTTTGGGGAGGCAAAAAGAATGCCTCGAGCATAGGTTGCTCCAATTGCATGTCGTAAGAAAGTTTATCATGAATCATTTAACAAGATTTCTTAAAGCAATTTGTGATTAGCATTTGTCCTGATTTTTTTGAGTGGAAACCATCGTATATCCGCATTTAATATCATCCAGCGTTGGCTGCTTTTATTACGTCACAATATCACTCATATCATACAAAAAGCTAGGTAACTTCAGAATAAAGTTGTAGCTGAAATTAGTCAAAAGTAGTGCTCACTCTTTATCAAAACAAATCGCTTTCACTTTTATCGCATTATCAGTGTTCGTGTTCAAAAAATACTTACAATGGAATTGATTTGCTTTAAAAAAAGTGAGAGCATACTTTAACTGATTCCAGCCTCAAGTTTCCTTGATAAAGTTTTGAGCTCGTTGATATTTATAAGGGAAACGTCATTCGCTTTCACTTGTATAGAAATTCTCCTGAAGTCATTACGATATAATTTATACAGTCCTAGGCGCTAGTTCTTTTTTATAGGTGTTTTATTGTGGTGGCATTGAAATTAGTTCAAATTCCGTCTCTAATATGCGGTATGTACCGCTTGGTATCTCGCAGTAGCTACAATGCACGCAAGGAGAAAATGTGTAGTTAAAACTGTCGAAATGCCGAGGTGGTCTTCATTTCAATTTCTCTGTATGTGCTATGCATAACTTGTAATCAGTATTATAAAGTGATGGCAGCAGTCAACTTTCTGTTTTAGTTCGATGCGAATTTTTTGAATTCCTTTGTGCGACCCGCTGCAAAAAATTTAGAACTGTGATTATACTTTTGCAATTCATTTGGCTATGCCGAATTGTATAAATCAAAGAAGCAATGAAATTATACTTAATACCATATGATTTTGGCATTTTTCTTTAATTTTTCTAGAACAATTGTACAACTAGTAATTTATGAAGCATTATACATAACGAGCTAATTGCACGGTAGCTTTTGCGTTGAGTCAGTCATTGCCTACTTGTGACCACTGAACTGCATCCAGCTAGGTGTTGTGCAATTTTACGCTGTAAAGTTGCCGTTTCCTGGTAGCAGAACTGGACAACGTTAAGCAATATTACACAAATTAAATAGCATACACGGTACTGTCAATTGCTAAATGTGCATCAGGTTTAGTTTACTACCCATTATACGTAGACTTTTCCCTAAACTCTTATAACGTCAAACATGTGCTTCAACTGAGTTCTGAAAAGTTAACTGACTCTGTATCGATGGTGGATATTATTGATTAATAACAGAGTTTAGCAATTTTCCGCAACACGTATTAACTTACCTGCATTAATTGCGTAAGTTTCAATATTTTTAACGAGATAATAATTTTCTATTCAAACCATTATGCCATCATGAGCAAAATTCTTGGGTAGGAGAAATATTAGTTCCGTATTGATTTAGCCGTTTGCTTGAGTGGTTTTATTGAAACAAAGCCTTTAAGCATAATGCTAATCTGAAAAATTTACGAGTTGCTAAATGGCTAATACAGAAATGCGCTTCAGTTTTGCCATTTGCCTATTTACCGCACGTGATGATGCAATAGCTTCTGCGCTTGCTCTAGCACATTGTGACATGACGTGTGCCTGTGGATAGGCAGCGATCCTGTGGATAGATAGTGATCGAATGCACGTATTCACGCCCAGATTGCTCGCTGGTTGCTACCAAGCTTTTTCTATTTGTACTGATCGATAGGGCTAAAACTGAAACAGCAGTTGGTGAGAAATTAATATCGACCATTTGTGATCTACAACACGGAGCAAGTAGCGCACGCAAAGCTCGTTTGATTAACTTTTTAAACGTCACTGCATTTCGTTGTGTCAACTACTGAAAGCCGTGTTGACTTGCTACTTGACTTGGACTTGACCAACAACTGCACGGACATCAAAACTCTGTTAATGCACGATATCGAGTTGTTTTGCATGTTGTACAAATTTAAACGTCATATCTGCCTATGAGTTGATATTTACAAAAATACTTGCTCTAAACTCGATTTTCCTTTAACAAGTCACGGGAGTAGTGTCCCTTAGAATTTTTTGAACACCTGCTTATGTTACATAATTTCCCACTATCGATATACTGCATTCATTTTGTATCAATCAGCAAAAGAATTTTTATGTGAGAATAAATACGGTATTTTTTCGAGTAAAAGTCTGTGCTACTATTTTTATTTATCACAATTTAATGCTGCTTTTAAACAAAGTTACCTCCTATCCAAAAGCGCCTTTTGCTCAAGAAAATACAGTACTTGATTTTTGCAATTTTATGGATATGAAGGGCTTCGTTTCATTTTACTTGTACGTGATTATAAAGTGTTTTCTTTACCGTATTTAATCATTTTTTATTTCCATTATTTAGTTACAAGAAAACGTCCGAAACTCTCAAATCTGCTGGCCAAGCTACTGCTTCTGTTTTCAATACCATAGGAACGTCAGTTTCAAACAAATTCTCGGAAATGAAGTAAGGCTATCCGTCTGAAGCTACTTAGTGTGCATAATTGAGTACTTTTCTGCTGATACGTTAGATTAATGATCGTTACTACATCAAAAGAATTGATAATAAGATTTACCTCTAGATTTTGATCTTCAAAGCGGTTAAAAACAAGGAGGAAGGTGGGGTTCGAACCAACATCCACACCAAGTTTCTACTTTAGCGATTCTGATAGATTTTTAACTCTTTCGTGTAAGTTTGCATACTGTCAGATGGTTATTTCTGTAACAACTTGTTGGACCCACACACCACAGCCAGCTGTACAGTTATGTTAATTGACTACACCCAAGGTGTACAACCTGCGCCCCGTAACGTGAAATTTTGCGACTCGCCGAGGGATCAGGAATGTGACTAGAAGGATCAATCTGCTGGCCCACGTCAACAGATTGAATTTTTAGGTCGGCACCTTTGAAATTGAGGCTGATCTTATAAGTTGATCTTCCGAGAAAAAATCATAAATTTTTTACTCTCACTTATAAATACACTCAATACAGTGCCATCGCATTCGTTTGCAAATCTGGCATTCTAATTTGCACAAAAACTTTAGTATTGACATTTTCACTTAAAAACAGGCATTTTAATGTAATTTTGCTGCAACAAGAACCGTCATTGACTAGTACAATATCAGTTTGTAAATATATTTAGCTGTTAAGGAGGTGTACTTCCATGCATTTTATTGATAAATATTGAGTCTTTTTTCATTTATGATACAAACTTTTTCTGCGCTTCAAAATTAGCAAAGTTTCTTGATGGGCTAAATCGCTCCAAAATCTCATAATTTTTCAATTTGTCCACAAACTAAGGCTGTAAAGTGCGTTTTCTCACGGGGAATAGGTTCCGTTTGAGGAAGTATATTCACTCATTTGTGGGTACAATCAGCCTGGGTGGTCTCTTGTTGATGTGGCATTTGAGGCTTTATATGAAACAAAGCAGATCACATACATCCGAGTCAAAATGCTCTATTTCGGGTGGTGTAGAATTTCATTAGGGGTGCACTCGCTGCCAAATTCTAAAATGATTCAATTTTTTCACAACTAAGGTTGCTAAAACTGCTTCTGGGTAGGAGTGCAACCACTCAATGTGAGGGGGCTATGCTTCAAGTTGACTGGCGTGGTTTTAGGACCAGGACTATATACGAAATTTTGTAACGGTCTATTAGGCCTGGTAAATGATAATACTGTAGTATACTGTTACACCTTCGCGCGTGACAAAGCAATCATATGGACTAATGCATCAAAAGAGAACATAAAAATCTTGAGGGCTCTTGGCCTCTCGGCCCCTGCTCATTAAATTTACAATCTTACGCCAATGTTTGCGATATAAACTGACTGCATGCGTAATTTTCCACTACTGTGCAATTGGCCCGTATGCAAAAAAGGTTGCACACCCTTTCATTATGCAGTTAAACTAACTTCATTGGTAATAGTGCCTCCATAATATAGTGTATCTTGGTTGTGTTGGCTTTGTAACATGCTTTTTCGCATGCTGTTGTCGGCATAAAGAGTTGCACACTTTGCAAAACCTAGTTAACTGTTGAAAATGTTGTTACTGAATTTTAATCTGACTTTTTAAAAAGCTGTTTTAAGGGAAGTTTTTTGTGTCACTCTTGTTTGAGCGATTTGTGTCACATTGGAAGCGCTCAGTTGAGCTACCGCTTTTGATGAAAGCGTCACGAAAAGCTTCCAACGAAACAGTCTTTATTGAAGCTGCGCTCAGTATATTGCTGCCACGTGGCATAGTGTTTTTTTGATTTCACTTTCGCAAGTTTTTCTGTTTGCTGTTTTTTAACGCTCAAGTTTTAGTTAGCGTATCTTTAACCACCATAACAAACAAAACTATCCCAGCTTAAATTTAAGTTAGTCAGTGTTTCTTAACCTTTTTGACGCTCGTACCCCTTAAAATTTTGTGAAATGTTTTTGTACCCCTAGACCAGTGTTTCCCAAGATGTACGCCGCAAAGATTCGCAGGTGTGCCACGAGTCTTTTTAAAGTGCCTTCTGTTGAAACCATTTTTCTACCAAAATCGAGATAGTGACCTTATTTATTTTTGGAAATCATCATTTCGGGCTGCATCAAGCGATTTCCACACATTGCCGACCAGTCATGAGGTCACCTTCAAAAGAAAAGGTCATTACCAGTCTCGCAGACGCCCGTGATACCACTCGACATCACTTAAGCTACACTTAACTGGTCGGTGTACCGCAAAACGTGTTCAACCACTTTCCTGTGCCAGCAGACAAAAAAGTTTGGGAACCACTGCCCTAGAGTTTAAAATAACCATTATTCTGACGCCTCATCTCGTATCCCCTGCTTTGGTGTTTCGTACCCCAAAGAGGTACAGGTACCCCCGGTTAAGAACCCCGGTAGTAAACGCAAGATAAAATCGGCTTAAACCTGATTCCAATTTCTTACCTAGGTATGGAATAGTTATTAACAGCAATGTGGTATAAAAATTTTCTTACAGTTTTTTGTATTTATTTGCTGTTGGAATCGATTAGTTTCTTGAAAAAGCGTACTTCAACCTACGAGTCGTTGCAGTAAGAATACCTGTAGACTGTGCTCAATGTCGTATATCTTATTTTGAATTAGATGTGTGTTTTAAGATGTGCTTCGTACATGCATTTTGATGTTTTTATTGGATACAAAAGTACGAAACTGAGGCCAATGATGTTTGGTTAGCTTTTGCATTTAGGCATTTCTTTTGGACCACATGAAACAACGCTATTTGATCGCTAACGTTTTGGCGGTCACTTATCAGGTCACCTTATATTTGAAGCACACACTGCGATTCATGTGTTTTGTTTATTCCAGAAGAAACGCCTGTTTATGTTAAGTTTTTATCGAAATGCAAATCAAGATAATTGCTGATCAAGTTGGAGGCTATTTGTAACTGAAAGTTTGTTAGGTCAAGGCCCAGGACGACAGCCGTTGTTGCGTGTGCAAGTAGAATCTAACTACTTGTGATTGTTGTTATTCCACACTAATGGGCTTTTTATTTTCAATCTTATGACGGGTTAAAGTCGAAACATGAGCACATGGCAGGTTGAAGCCGCAACCTGTGCAGTTATTGAAATGTATAGGTCCCTGAAAAATGTGTTTATGGGTTCGAGGGTTTAGTGTTTGACATGTGATCAAGACTTGACAGTTTTTTATGCTTGTTTGTTAATGTTTTTGCCCCTCCTCTAATGGCATGAAACGGACGTCCAAGTTCACCCAGTTGACCCGACCAAAAAAGTCTAAGGGAAGGAGCGGTCGATCTCCTTTTGAACCAGACGTCAATACGACTTACCGATCAAAAGAACAGACAATCTTTGGTGGGAGCACAAAAGTCGCTTTTTACAATATTGTAAATTGCACCTAATTGGTAACGCAGCATACGAGCGCAAAAAGGCATTAACCATTTACCAAGGTCTAATATGCAAGGAAACAGCAGTCAGTATACCACTCAACCAATTTTGACGAGACCATCCCTGGACGCGTTTCGTCCTTTTGGACTTATCAGCAGGGCCTGTCCCGTCACAAGCAAAAAGAACCCACTCATTAATGTTGTCCTTCAAACAAGCAATGTACACGCAAAAGTACTAAGACTTGAACCAACGACGTCTTGTGTTTCTTGTTGTTGTTGTTTACCCGACCCCTTCCGAGGGATGGGGGCATGGCGGAAGACCATGGAGCCCCAGAAGCCGGGCAACTCCCCAGGGTCTGGATCAGAGGTCGTAAAGAGATATAAAGTCGCCAAAGAGTGAGCGGCGCAAAGAGCCCGTAGCTGGACAGTGCAGAATGAGATGAGAGGCGCCCTGGGACGAGTATCCACAGGCGCTGCAAGAAGGATTCTCAATTCTGTCAATCCTAGAGAGATAAGAACCTAAAAGAAGGCTGTGTCCATTGCAGCGAAGACGAGAGAGGACACAGCGAGCATGACGAGGAAGCACAAGTTTCTCGATGGAAATCAAGGGAACCTCTGTGTCAGAGAATTTCGAAGAGACAGTACGCCTCCAGTCCGAGATAAGACGAGAGTGGATACGAGAGATAAGAGGAGAGAGACTACAAGGGATTGCAAAGGGCGCAAGTAGCGCTCTCCGTCTGGCTAGCTCATCAGCCGCGTCGTTTCCCAGGAGAAATGAATGTCCGGGGACCCATTGTAGCCTGATAGAACAGGGGGAGAAAAAAGACAGTTCCTGCCAGATCTACCACAGAGTTTGAGATAAAAGGAAAGATGGAGAGGAGGACAGGGTGGCGAAGACAGGACGAGAGTCAGATAATAGGAGAAGAGAAGAGAAATGGCAGACTTGTTGGTGCTGCCGAGATCAGCAAAGAGCGTGCAGAATGGCGCAGGCTTCAACAGAGAAACTTGAACATACTGGGCCTGCCGAAAAGGAAAGAGTGGCCTCAGTGCCACAGAGAGAGCAGTTGGCAAGAACGCCGGAGCCGCCCTTGCCGAAAGGAAAAGGAACAGAGCCGCCTGTCCAAAGCACCAGATCATAAAAGAGGAGAGAGTCAAGGTAGGCGAGAGCCGCACCTTGGCGAGAGAGAAGGGGATCAAAGCGAGAGCATGGAGTGGAAAGGGTGGACTCCACCGTGAAGAAAGGCAGATTCCAAGGAGGACAGGGAGGGCAAGCAAGAAGAGTCTCCCTAGAAGAAGTAGAAAGAAGCATGAGCGGGTGAGTGGACGCAAAAGCTCCCCAGGTCGATCTCCAGAGTTGTTTAGCGGGGCGGGTTGACGAATTGGTTGCTTTTAGCTTTATATCAACTTGGAGATCAGTTTACGCAACTTAGTGGACGACTGATCTAAAGAAGCTAGATTGAACGCTGTATATAAAGCCTAGTGCCTTGTTTTTACAATGCCATCACGCTCACGGCGAGTGTGCTAACAATTCACAAGGCTGGAGCTGGGCGACCTTTGATAGACGTGTCGAGTTCGTCAACCCGCCCCGCTAAGCAACGCAAGACGTCGTTGGTTCAAGTCTTAGTACTTTTGCGTGTACATTGCTTGTTTGAAGGACAACATTAATGAGTGGGTTCTTTTTGCTTGTGACGGGACAGGCCCTGCTGATAAGTCCAAAAGGACGAAACGCGTCCAGGGATGGTCTCGTCAAAATTGGTTGAGTGGTATACTGACTGCTGTTTCCTTGCATATTAGACCTTGGTAAATTGTTAATGCCTTTTTGCGCTCGTATGCTGCATTACCAATTAGGTGTAAGGTTTTATAATTTGCCACCTTCGCCTATAATTTTCAGATTTTTACAATATGCTGGGTGCTATACAGCTTCACTCGGGAAATCCGTTCAAGCATATGGACTCTTTGCTTGTTTTTTTTATCTTTACTTACTAAGTAAAAAGACTAGGTCAGACGTCATGTTGAAAATATCCTCTTAATACCGCACTTAATAGTTTAGTTTGAGACATATTTCATCGGCAAATTTTTTTAAGTATCGCTTATCCTTGTCTTTGCATACTTTCAATGTTTTTTCACTTGTAGGTATTTTAACCCTTGACCGAGTTTTTCGCGCATGCTTAAAGGATACTGCAAAAGTTCTTTTCGATTTTGAAAAACCAGTCATCTTGCATGTCAGTTGCTTGCTCGTGTCAGTATAAAAGTTGTTGAGCATGAGATGACTTGACGTTAGTTCAGCAATCGGTACATGCTGATATGGAACTTTAGCTCTCTTTGCGCGTTAACTGCTCAAGTGCTGGCTTTCGCAGGCTATTGTAGATATTCAATGGTTGAAAATTTTATAATGTTAAATGATGTTTTATTTTTCAACGTGAAATCTTTTTGAGCACACGCTCAATGTTTTGTTTGCAAAGCGGAATATGACAAAAGATGATTGCTTTTTAGAAACTCGCCGACTTTTAAGAGCTTCGAAGAAAAAGTAGAAGGCGTTGGTACAACCATCATGGTTAGTTTTTGCGTCATTTTTATTTTTTGTAAATTTTGAGCAAAATCAGTCTGGCGAAACGTGAAGCAGTCACTAACAATTTTAGTTCTTTTGGCCACAAACGGCACCGAGAGACATGATGATTGATGACTGTACTTTTTTCGAGATTAATATTGTTTGGATATAGGCTGCGGATTTGACATGCACCTTTCAGTCTCGTTATTTCTGCTATTCATTTTTGAAACGAAGTTTTAGTTGCGTTTATAGTTCCCCCTTCATTGCTTTTTTGTAGTATTTTGAGTTATACGCAAGCTTTAAAAAGCAGTGATAGCTTTTCACGATAAAGCATAGGTTGCTTACTCACTGTTCACGTGAGTCGTGTTTTGAGGAAAACTACTTCAGTGCTATTTTCGGAGCTTGATTGTTGTAACGGTGAGAGAAACAAGCCAAGCCGACAAACAAATCTGCAAGCAGCTCTAGTTGACAATCATTTACTTGGTTCTTTTCTGCTTGTTTTTTCATTGGATCTTTTCTGTTTTATCGCGTGAATCGGTGGTGTTGTGTTTATTGCATTGCACGTTCACGTTCTATGGTGAAAAGAAAAAAAAAATTTGTCAATCAAAGCTAGGTCGGTTTAACAGTAATTCCATTGACCGAAAAACAAAGTTGCTTGACTTAATCTTAAAATAAATGTGTTCAGGCTAAAGTGTCGGGGACTACTAAAGATGAAGAGAAGGGAGATGGGATTTCTGAACCCACTTCTGAACCTCCAGTAACTCAGCAGCCCGGACATACTGATGATCTTCCAATGTAATTACTGAAGCTTTGTTCTCGATATCTAATGTTGCTTAACTTAAAGTATCTCTGCTACTGTACTTGTTTCCCAAACTCTATTAAACTTATACTATACATTGTTAATAGGTTTAGAATTACAATCCTTGTGTTATTATTGCTCTGAACGAGAGAAACTCGAATGCTTACGAACTATGCCCGAAGTACAAACACTGACTTATTGCGCGCAAACTGCGCATGGTTCCTCTTAATGCAAAGTTACGTTGAGTCAGTGTATTGCACTGGGCCTTCGTTCATGGAAATGTTCGTTATTTGACATTGTTGGTGGGATTCACATACTTGGTGTTAGTAGTTAGCTCAATGTGTTGTTTACGTATGATGAAAAAAGTGAAAAAATGTGGCGAAGAATTTTGCCTGTAACTCTGCTCTGTATCTTTATAATGATTTTCATCAAAAAATTCCATGTGGTGCGTTGTAGACCTACTTACGTCTCCCGAAATCACTGAGACACGCGTGGTTAACTTGAGAATTTTACAAATGATGCATATTGGTCACCAATAATAGCGTAGGTTTGATATCACGTTTACTATTGAATATATTGATAATACCTGTGTTGAGCAGTCATTTCATTAAATAAAGGTAAATAGAATTTCACAATTTTTGGTGTAATTGAAAATTAGTAGGAGTGCCCCAGCGTAAACTCTTTGTCTTGTCATGATACGTCCAATCAAGCATATTTTATCTTGACGATACTATGTATTAAGAAACCGATTGGTTGTACAATGCAATTTCTTGTCTCTAACTTCATGTTTGCGATGGTCTGAATGGTGCGATTTATTGCTTGAAATGCAATTCAAAATTTCAAGCTGGAAACCAAATCTAAATATGGTTTGTTGTTAGCTTAGCCCTCCAGCCTTACATGATCGTATTGGCACCGATACACAATGCGCTGTCTTTCATAGTAATTGCATCGTTTAGTTTTGTTGTTTCATGTTGCAAGTTAAATATTCCGTTGTAACTTCTCTATTAGTGTTCAGTAGCTGACAGACTGTATGGAAGTCTTGTGTTGCTGTTATGGAGTAACAAATAAAATTTGGTGCAATGAAACATGCCACGTATCAGTTTTAAAAAAGCGGCACGGTTAGTCAGCGGTTAGAGGGGCCATTTTTCAGACTGTAGACCTGGGTTTAATTCCTTTGTCTTGTCATACTGATTGCTTTAGGAACGGTTTTCACAGCGTCCATGGCTATTGCTCAGCACAGAAAAGATAATGTGGTGAAAAACCCAGTGAATTCGCGTGTCTCCTTGGGTAAGGCACCACAAAGAGGTATCCTCATCTTTACGTGGCAAGACCGTGCAATCTACCCGTTGTGGTGGTCCAGTCTGACTACTATAACAAAAAGATCGTGAGCTTATAGTCGTAAATAGGATAGCAAAGCTGAGTTGATAGTTTAGGGGTCTCTAACAGTGTCGCTTTCAACTCTATCGAAGTGTATACACTCAAAACACTCGACTCGTACGGGTATAAAAAGCTTTTGTTGCATGACGCATATTTTCAGGCTGACCTCATACAAAGCCTTCGCCACAATGCTAGATTAGAAGTGAAAACAATTGCAATAAGAGTCCGTGCAACAAGGTAAAGACAAATTTTCGGAAAATATTTCACAAATTGGGGAAAATTACTCATTTTTCATGCAGGACCTTTTCCAGTGCATGTGCACCAGAGCTCTTGACGTAAACCCGCTGCTCACAGCCCACTCAGTCAGGCACGCTTTTATGAAAACACTGATCGAATGGTCATGCGTTCAAATTCACTCTATTTTTAGGGTCTTTGAGGAGACCTTTGACCAATGGTTTTCTTTGTTTGATTGATTTTATCAAGCAGTAGCTTAATAGATAAATTTAATTAGAGTTGTTAATTTTGGGAACTTCAAAGCAGGACTGGATAATTGCCAATGCTTACTGCCGTCAGGCCATAATTCTAGTGGACGAAAACAAATTGGCAAGATATTCGCTTAGTACACATAAATTAAAAACAAAAAAATGAAGTTAATTATGTACAGATCTGCACTAGATCGGAGTTTGCATCACTTTTCCGCATGCCGCTATATCCAGATAGGCTTCTATCAGGGACGTACGTATGAATTTATTGAGGGGGTACGAGAACGGCTTTTTATACAAATTTCGCGGGACAGAGGCAGTGAGGACCTTTTTTTGGAGATCAATAATGTGAATGCTAAATAAGAAGATGAGTGTGTAACCATTACAAGAATAGTGACTGTTAAAAACTCTCCTGAGGGGGGCACGGCAATGAATTGTTGCAAATAATGGCTAAAAATGACGTTTAACTCTGCCTGAGGGGAAGGGTACGCATAAGAGCCGCCCTCTTCCTACGCCAGTATCTTGTTCGTTTAGTTAGGGTACAGTGCTGTACTGCTTGTGCGCTGTAAGAGAGAGATGAGATGAGCCAATTTTTTTATGAAACTTAATTAATTAGTTGCTTACCGCTTAATAATCGTTTTCCCTCCCTATACTCTCACGTAAAATTTTTTTGAATTACTTATAACCAAGAAGCTTTTATCAGAGCAGGAGCAACCTGTGGTCAGAGACGTGAAATGATTTGGCCAGCGGGAGGTTATTGTGATCTGAGGTTTATGTCACCACTGACCATTCACCCTTTGCAAACAGTAATCTCTTTATAATGTAGGTCTTCACCTTAAATAGGAGTTCAAAATGTGGTCAGCTAGCACTAGCATGTGTGTGGATATAGCTTGCTGAGCCATATGTAACACAGAGTCGTTGGTTAATATTTGATTCACAAACTTCGACTGGCCAGCGAAAGTTTCAAGCGTAGGCCTGTAATTTGAAATTGACCCGTCAGCAAAAATGGTTGCACACCGGTGTAAAAAGGCATTCTATAATCTATTGTCCCGTTTTCTAAAAAAAGGGCCTACTAAATTTCCAATTTGCACAAGATTAGCAACTGTAAGAAATCAGTTTTAAAAAGAAAATTTAATCTACTTTATTGTCTCACCACAGTGTTTACTCTGACTACGGTTTGGATTAAGTAGCAGCCAATCTTCTGGCAATCAGTATACAGTGCAAGTGAATTTCTTACAACTAGAAGTAGAGTCACAAAAGCAATCATACAACAATAATTTATGCTATTGTCTTCTCAGCAAATTCACAAGTTAGGGTAGACTTCGTATAATTCGTTGATTGTGGACAGATTTATTACCAGAACAAAAATAAATTATTCAAATGTCCGTTGGAATAACACACACCATAAAACTGCAGATCAATCACTCAAAAAATGCTACAAAAAGCAACTATTGTGAAAGCCTGTTTTGCAAAGAAACGAACTTTCTCTCGATTCTGATTTACATAACACTATCTCAGCCAAGAGCTGGCGAAAGTTTCCTTAAACGGAGGTCGTAGAGATTAAGTGCTGGAACGCTTCTGGCAATAAATTTTTCAATGGGTTTTGACTCTGGTCCTTTAATTCAGTCTATTGTTACTCTAGTGCAAAAGTAGTTTATAGGCGTTGACATTCTATCAGCATTCCACTTACTTCAATTAAGTAATAGCACCACGTTACAGTAAGCTATCTCTCATTACTTGCAGAAGCAGAAACTAAGGCTACAATGCCTTTTTTTGGTTGATTTTAAGTAGGTATTGTTTATATCAGCCAGCCACACATGGCTGTGTCCATGGCTGTGTCCATTAATCTTCTGCCTGTGATGAAGCCTAACTACTAGCTAAATCTTCTATTGCCTCGTGCAGATCGGGTAGCTTAATTAAATAGCACTTTTGAAAACATATAGTAAAGCTTTTTCTTCGATGAAAAGTGTGGAAACAATTTTACACCCAGGCCTAAAACTCAAACTGAAACAAGAAATTGGTTTATGTCCCTTTTTTGGAAAGCTAACATACCATACTGACGTACTGCATTGAAAAGATTTGGCTGATATACTCAGACTGAGAAAAACTTAGTTGGCTACCTTCGAGCAGGGTTGTGGTGCTGAATTGATGAGTGATGTAGAAGTCATTGGCAGAATTAGGGCCTGCAACCACTTCTAATCGTGTAACTTGTGTACAATAGGCACGCAGATTGCACGTAGCCCTGCATATAACTTTTCTTTTCTAGAGACAGGCTGAAAATGTGGTAGAGGTCCTTTATTTTTGGCACCAACAAAATGTGGTATAAAACTCTTTGTTGTAAGATATTTCGTTAACATTTATTGAATCCTCCAGTGAGAAAACGTTTTTGCCAAATCACTACCGACATCATTCATAGAACCAAATTTTGAGGGTTCGGATTTTTTGAAATTCTCACTTGACTTTAGGCAACCGATTGAAAATTCAAAAACATTGTGATCCACCTCAATTTATTTCCAAAGCATTGCTCTACATATTTGGTAAAAATATTATACGCACATAAAAAAATGGAACATTTTTTGACTTCTTAATAAATTGTGCCGGGGTCGGTTCAACCTCTCAACACTTCTGGGCAAATTATGAGTAATGAAGAAGCAAAACGATCTTATCCGAGTCAAGCAGTGCAAAAAACGCAAATAAAATGTCTACCGTGGCCTATAACATTTTTGAAAAGAGTTAAGTTTCTATAAAAAAACGTTTAATACAACGTTATCACTCCGAATAAGTATTTGGAAAAGGCAGAATTGCCGAAACAGAAGAAGAAAAAGAAACAGTCCCCCTTTCTTGCCATGGCAAAACTGCTTTTGCAAAGTAGACGAAATGGCAATTTTTAGAAAGAAATCTAAAATAGAAACAATTGTGTACGTAGACTTTTGTGGAGAGAGACTTGACGAAGGGATATGTACCCGAGCCCTCATTAGAAGTAAAAATACTACCTGGAAACCAATATGCCCTTCTATTGGCTTGATTCGTTGCTCTAAAGTCTCACATTCGACATCTTTGAGAAGGGAAAAAAGAACGCGATTGCACGCCTAGACATCTGTTACAGCAACGGTTCTTTATCTATGGGTCGCGACTCAAAGTCTGGTCGCCTAGCCACTTGGATGGGTCGCCAAAGATTTGTTGACTTATCATTTTTCAATAATCAATGCTTATTTACAAAGTTGCTCAGCCGCTCAGGAATCGATACACTGGCTTTATTACTCTAGTCGTCTAGTGCAGGGGTGTAAAACATACGGCCGGCGAGACGATTTCATGCTGCACGCGTTACGCGACAGTGCGAATGCCTAGTCCCTGAATTTGGTTTGCAAAAAATTGAGATCATTGAAGTTGAGACTACGTGAATACATAAAGTGACGATCGACAACTGCTAAAAGTCGCGTCTGGCATTGCAGATAATGACGTATTTTTTTGAGATCAGCATTATTTTGGGCTACGCCGCATCACTTTCAGAGGTCGTTGCCTGGAAAAGTGATAATCTCCAAACAGTGCCGTGGTTGGTGTGCCGCGAAATTTCATCAACCGGTTTATTGCACCGGAGACAAAAAATTTGAGGAGCACTGATATACAGTCTAGCCTGCTTAATTTTTTTTTTAACAGAATATGACCCGTATAAAATCCACGTATGTAAATGTGGCCCGCAGCACTGAATGAGTTTGACACCCCTGGTCTAGTAACTTTGTGATAACTAGTTTTGCATTGCCAACTGTGACTCAACAGTAGTGTTTATGACATCGATCCTATCAGCAATGGCGTGCATTGCATTAGGCGAGGGGAATGGACAATAAGAGGTGCTTTTTGCGTTTAGTTAATTCAGCCAACTCCCTTTTCCCGCCTAATTTAGAAAAATTGACAGACACCAGTATGGTCAGGTAAAACGAAATTAACTGTATTAAGATTCTTTTATTCAGGTTGCTTTTTAGTATTAAGAAATCATGGCTAAGAGGCAGTACAGTAGGCGCCGCTTATTATGACAACGGATAATATGACCAGCCGCTTATTGTGACCGATTTGGTACGGTCCGGAATTTACGGCGTCGATTCAGGTGCGGTTATGGCGGCTTCGGTTTTTATGACCATTCGGATATTATTACCAAAATGGCCTGTTCCCAAGGTGGTCATATTAAGCGGCGTCTACTGTATAAGAATGAATACCTTAACCTGGGTTTCACATATATAATCTAACGTGGCAGAATTTAAGCCACAATGTGTGATTTGTGCGGAAGTTGTTAGTAACAAATCTTTCAAGCACAACAAAGAGCGAAGTTACTTTGAAAGAGAAGAACAAACACTGAAAAGACAGAGGTTGGATGCCCCTACCAACGCAGTAATTATCCGCGTGCAACAAGCAAAGCTTGCTTCCTACCTCGTAGCCAGGAGAATTGCTAGAACTAAAAAGGCACATAACATTGTCGAAGAATTGGTAAAGCCTTCAGCTCTTGATGTAGTGCTAACTATTAATGGAAATGTATTAGCAAAGAAACTTGGAAATGCTCCTCTGTCAAATAGACAGTTCATAAACGGATTCAGATCATGTCGCGTGACATAAAAGACCAGGTGATTCCAGCCATAAGAAAGAGTTGACAATTCAGTCTTCAACTGGACGAGTCAACTGATGTTAGTGATGATGCCCAACTCTTGACTTACGTACGGTATCAAGGTCCAGACAATTTGGAAAAAAAGTTTCTGTTTTGCCGGAAATTGCGAACCACAACAACTGGTGAAGACATTTTCATAATAATGGATCCATTCTTCAAGAACAAAGGACTTCTCTAGAAGTAGTGTTTGTTGTGACGGTACATCAGCAATGTTAGGAGCATGCCATGGCTTTACTGCGCAAGTCAAACAAGAAAATCCGAGTGAGGTGATTGTTCATTGTTTACTTGACCGTAAAAATCTGGCTTCTAAGAAGTTGTCATGTGAGTTGAACAAAGTGACGCATGAGGTCATTGAAGTTGTTAATTTCATTAAAGCACAGCTCTCAACTTACAGTTAATTGCTAAAATGTGCTCTGATTTGGGGTTTGAACATATACATCTGTTGTACCACTCAGAGGTTAGGTGGTTGTCACGAGAAAAAGTGTTACAACAATTGTTGTAATTGCAGATCGAAACTGAGGGGTTTTTGGCTGAAAAGAGTCATCTATTGGCGCACGAATTTGCAGATTCAAAGCGGTTGATACAAGTAGTCTATCTTGCAGATATGTTTGGTGAGATTAATTTCTCAAACGTTTCAATGCAGGCCCGCAATTGGACATTAGTTAGACTTTCAGAGAATCTAAAAGCATTCAAAGAAAAACTGAAATTGTGGATGAATAAAATTACTGCTGGTAAGACTACATCATTTCCATCTCTAAATGCCCTTCTGGAGGATCAAAATTTTTCTCTCACCGAAGTTCAAAACATTATTGAGGAACATATGTTCAAACTAATTTCAGATTTTAACAATTACATTCCAGAAAATGCATATACAGTTGAATAAGAAACCCATTCAAAAATAAAACTGAAAACCTACCCGATGAAATAGCAAACATCAGCAAGCGATAGGAGCAACCTATCAAGATCCAGAATGTTGAAACACTTTGTCATGACTTCAAAAGGTAAAAGGAATCGTTGAGCTCATTTTGGATCAAAGTTTACTACAAAGAAAAGCCCATTCTTGGAGGAGAAGCCTTTTGTTTTGTTTTATTTTCCATATTTATCCTCCATTCACGAGAAAGCGAATTGTATCGCTATACTTTGGACGGTAAGTCCGCACTCGCTTGGGAGTAGCCTTTTTCGAGATTTATGGTTCACCTGTCTTCCACATAAAGGTGGGGCGTCCCGTTAAGTGCCTTGCCCAAGGACACAACAAGCGCACTTGCCGGCTTGTTCTCCACAACCTCCCCTAAATGCCGAGCTCCAAGCAGGGAAGCTGTGAATACCATTTTTTAAAGTCTTTTGGTATGACTCGACAAGGGAAATGAACCCCAGGTCTACCGACTGCGAAGCGGACGCTCTAACCACCACGCCAGCCTTGAAAGCACTCTTTTCTTTTGCTGCAACGTTTCTGCGTGAAGCGGGATTTTCAGCCTTCCCAGTCACAAGGACAAAGTACAGAAGCCGTTTACAACCAGAAGATGACCTGATATGCAGTCTATTGCAGGAAATAAGTTCTTTTGAGCAAGAGCGTGCTGACTGAACCCCAATTGCTGGGAAATATGGCAGTCACAAGTAAGGAAGCACGACAGTAATATTTTGTTGCATCAATTCACGCAGTTGTGGCAGACAATCAAAATCACGTCCGTCCTCCACGAAATCCAGCATGATAGAGGTTGTGGCAGATAACGAGAACACGTCCGTCTGCTACAACGATCAACAACAAAAGAGAGCCGAAAATATCCGACCGCATGGTCCGCAACAAAATATTGCACACGTCACCAAATACTAGGTCGCTGCACGCGTCTATGTAAACCAGGTCACTGTGCACGTCACATGAACAAAAACAATAAACAACAAAAGAAGGCGGGAAAGGCAAGCCGATCAACGAGCTACCATAAGAAGAAAAATAAATAAACATTATCTAGCCCTAACAAAAAAAAGAAAAATAAAGGTGTGTGATTTTAGACGCATGCAATAATAATAAACAAATACGCGGTGCAATATCAATCGCAATCAACTCTAATCACACCGCAACGGGTGGATAAAAAATAATCTGTAAAACTATATGCTGCTGTACTTAACTAGCCTATATAGGAGACCTCGCGCTAATAAGCCTGCGCGGACAATTACTCCAGTCGCCAACTACGGGGACCATTATTTAAACCGATCATCTCAGGTACATAATAGAAATCACAGACCCGATGGCGTAGTTGTTAGAGCGTCTGCTTCGCAGTCGGTAGACCTGGGGTTTATTTCCCTTGTCGAGTCATACCAAAAGACTTTAAAAAATGGTATCTATAGCTTCCATGCTTGGCGCTCGACATTTATGGTAGGTTGTGGAGAACAAGCCGGCAAGTGCGCTTGTTGTGTCCTTGGGCAAGGCACTTTTATGTGGAAGACAGGTGATCCAGACAGCTCGGAAATGGCAATTCCCAAGCGAGTGCGGACGTTCCATCCAAAATATAGCGATACAATTCGCTTTCTCGTGAATGGAGGATAAATATGGCAAAAAAAAAATATCAGCCCACGGCCATAGATTGCCGGAAAGCCATGCAGGCTAAGATTCCTGGCGTGAGGTTACATCGCCAGGCGTGCGAACTATAGGAGCACGATATTCTTTAAGCGGAGATAGCCCATCCGCTACAAACCTGATGGTATAGACTTCGTCAGTAAAATCGTCGGATAAAACAGCAACGGTATGTAGCAACTTCAACTACAAACCACAAACAGAAAGTCACCAACAACGCTTGGCTTTATATATGGAACGCGTATCATGTTATGCACTAGTCGCCACATAAAGTGCACTCATTTTAACTTGGACTGCAATCGGATGCCTGCCGTTGCGCTACAATGGTCACTTCCATCATGATAGCTACTAGTGGTAGATGGCATTCCGTATATAAAGCCAAGTGTTGTTGTTGAGTTTCTGTTTGTTTTTTGTAGTTGAAGTTGCTGAAAGTGCTACAGGTGCATTGGCTGGGCGTCAAACTAGGGACGCACGAAGTTGCAAAATAGCAAACACTGCTCGTACTGTAAACAAGTAAAATCACACACATCGGCGGGAGCAAAGTGCTAAGCCGCCGAGAGCAAACTAACAAAAAAATTATAAAAAAAGGCAAAAAATGTGGGCATGGCAGCTTGATGAAGTGCAAAGCGCGACACGCTACACTATCATCAAAATTACCCAGATTTCAAAAGCTAATCAAAACAATCCAGCGCCAAGGATCTCACTGAGTGTAATGGTATTCCATGCAAAGTAGCCTTATATAAATAACTTCATTTTTTCACTATTGTATAAAATTATCTCCATTAGGAAAAATGTCTGTAGCCTATTTAGTTTTTGTTTCTGTCACACGTTGCAAGAAATACGATTGTTTTTAAATTTAAATAAAACATAACGTTAATAAGGGCATGGGTCGTTATGATTGGACTTGGACTGGATTTTGAGTGGCTGCCAAAAAAGGTTAAGAACCACTGTATTACAGAACAAAAAGTTTCCGAAGAACGCCTAGGCTTTTACTGTGTTCTATCCAAATCTAGAAAATATCCAATAAAAGTCAGAATGAAATTTTTATTATATGTTGCTCAAAGATAGAAAAATTTGCGATAAAGTAGCAACAAAATCAATTGAGACATATCTTTCTTTTCTGAATTTCAACAGAAAATATAAAATTACAAATACTCGTTGCTCAATAACACAATGCAATCAATATTTCAGAAGAGCATCTATATTCTAACGAGTGAAAAAGTGCTAGAAAAGGACGAAAAGCGAGCTTTGATGATTGCACAGAGGATTAGGCTAGTTGGCAAGTTGATAAGCAAATTTGGGTGAAGTTTCCAACCATGAAATGTAGCTAGCGGTTTCGAATACCGAGTGGGCTCATCTGAAGCGTGAAATAATGAAGGTGCTGCAAAAACATTATTTTTTAAATGTCAGCTAATCCGCTTGTCACCAAAACACGTGCCTGAAATTTCCTAAATTTTGTCACAATTCCAAAGCTTACAAAGTACACCTAGGGATGAAAAGAAATTGGAAAGACCAAACTTTAAAAGAAATTTTTGATATTTTGAAAGAAAAATTTGACCAAAATCATAATATTTCAATCTATCTTTTTTAGTTTTTGAGTAAATTTTGCATCCCGAATTGCGCTGGCTACAATGAAGCAATAACCTGCTGAACTATTTTCTTTTCTGCCATAGAAAGTCACTATGAGGAAGCTACGCTAGAAGTTGGTCTAGAAGTAGCAGAAAAGCTTTTACCTGAGACTCCCAATTTGAACTGTTGCATTTTTTACCTAGCCCAGCTGCTGGGCAGTGTTTCTTTGCTCATGGATCAAATATTTTCCCATTTAAGGGAAAAACAGCGCCCCATATGGTGGAAAAGTTGCGCCACGACTGCATTAAATGCAAAATTGTTACTACACCAGCTTGTTTTCCCAGCAGCACAATCCACTGGAACCAGGTAAAAATAGAGTAGCGAGTAAGATTACTGGGCTTGATTTTTTCCTTTCCAAACCTAATGCGTTTAAACAAGCACATGGGTCTGCAGCGCAACGGCAGGCATCTGGCTGAAGTCCGGCGTCAAAAGAGTGCACTCTATATGGCAACTAGTCACTTCTATCATGATAGTTACTTTCGTAGATTCCGTTCGGTTTATAAGTTAACACTGCTGTTGGTGACTTTTGATTTGAGGTTTATAACATCGAAGTTGCAGAGGCTGCAACAGATTACTGTTCGTTTTTCAATAAAGTAGTGTGCAAAAGAACTTTAGCTGCACGGCTATTCTTTTTCAAGTAGTACCAACAGCGGAAGTACTTTTTGCCTGAGGTTCATTCTTTTTTTGAAAACACTGTTTGTTTGTAGTCAAAATTCTATAATAATAAAAAAGATCTTCAAATCCGCTATTTAGCGGAACGCAATCTATATTCTATCCGTTGATCAAATACTGCATGCACATGAAACCAACGTGAGACAAGATGCTAATGGAAGTTGGTGCACCACGCCACCATCCGAGTCAGAGTAAAAAGTGTGTGCTTACAATTAAGCACAATGTTCCTGATTATGCCAAAATGTGTGCAGGTTGCTGAACAGCTCAAGTGTAAATAAAAGTAGAATTGATTCAGCCATTTGGCGTTAGCGAACTTTGCAGTGATATTTGTGACCATTAATTAAGATTTGTTTATCTTGAGTTAGTTGCGTTGCTATATTAATATTATAAGCTCGGCTGGTAATGCTAAAACCTTAAAAGAAAGTATTTTTTGAAGAGTCAGCTGCAGTGTTTTATTAACTATAACCTTAATTCCAAGGAAGTGGCTATTATGCTGTTGATGGCATTTTACTCTTTAAAGCCATCATTTGCTGTCATCATTCATGTGTGTTTAAACAGCCATAATTGCTATAGTTTTAGTAGTGACACTATGGTGCGTGGATAGTGCAGCTTCCTTGAAGTGCAATGGTTATGGGTTGGAATCTTCACCAGTGGGGCATTTATACAAAGGCAGTGTACTCTGGAGGAAGGTCTCAAGGCCTGGTGTGTGAATGTATGGGGTAGTGTACACTGGGAAGAAGTGTACAATGAGAGGGAGTGTAGAATAGGGGTGCAAATTTTTTTCAATTCAAGATAAAAATTGATCAATCATACATGTATCATGGCAACTGGGTAAAATGCTGTTAACGGAAAAATAGCCACTGCATAATTTTAACTGTTACTGTAACCCTGACTCAAACCCTACCGACCTACAAACTTTCAATTCTGAAGAGTTTCTATATTTCAGCAGTGTCCATTTCCCCATATCAAGCAGGTCAAATAATGCAATCGATTTTTAGACCAAGACAAAAAATTTTATCTTCCCAATTTAGGCAGTAAAATAATTGTGAACTTGTTATTTGTTTACAGATTATTCTACTGCCTAGGTTTATAGCAGTATACCATAGTTACGGCATTTATACTG
This sequence comes from Trididemnum clinides, assembly GCA_963675345.1. Taxonomy (NCBI): domain Eukaryota; kingdom Metazoa; phylum Chordata; class Ascidiacea; order Aplousobranchia; family Didemnidae; genus Trididemnum; species Trididemnum clinides. Next base: position 16,723,563 of record OY776291.1, read on the forward strand.
GCATTGTGGCTTTTAGTAATTTCAGTATGGTAGAATTATCTCAAAGCTTAACCAACATACAGACTTCAGATATTCTCTGACCTGTTGCGACACTGTCAAGTTATGCCTATAAAATATTGAGTGTCCTCAGTATTTAAAAAAAACTAGTCAATGCAAGATATCAGTATACACAAGGTAAGCATGTTTTACCTATTCACTTTACTATTTTAAACAGCAAAAATATTGTAGACTATGGGCACACTACCTATTGTGTCTGTATCATAGTGCTGTACTTATTCCTCCTAATTTTTCTTTTAATGTTGTAATGTGTCAATTTATTTGTTTTAGTTTGAGCAGTCTGTGAGTGTTTTTGAGAAGTAATAATACTTTTCTGCATATTGTTCAATTTCTAATTCTTATAACTTGGCATTGTGAAGTCCAAAAGTTTGTAGACATGATTAAATTGTATTTTCTTAGCTTGTAGTTGTGGTAAAATCTTTTATGGGCGTACCAAAACAACTTGTTCAGATACCCAAACTTGCTTTGGAACTATCACTGGAGATGGCAGCACTAAAGTGTGGCAATTTTTTCAAAAATTCATTCAAAGTTAAGTAGAAAGCACCAAATAAATTACTCCAATTTCAAAAATACAGAAATAGATAGTTTACTTAATGATCTAATTTTCCCCAACTGAATAATTATATTTTTAGCTTTCATCGACTTTTGCAATTTTGTTCCTAATTCTGCACTTGGTAGTTTTTCTGCCTGTTGGGAATTCCTTATTTAACAATGAATTTCTCCAGTTGTATGCTGTAGCATAAATTTTTTTATTTCTGTGGTTTCATAATTTGTAATGATATTGTTGTGGGCTTTAAAGCAAAAGGTCTGGAGTTCAAAACTGAATAGAAACATTGCTGGTATTCGTTAGGAAGGGCATTGAGAATTTAAAGTGCTACGTTGTTCCTGTAAAAAGTCTGGTTTGAAAGCAAGTGTGTAGTGGTAGACATACATTGAATCAGCATGTTTGAGTCTGCGAAACACAGGATAAATGACATAAAACCGACGTTATTTTTTATATTTTGCAATAAATTTTTGTATATCTGCATTTTTGTATTTTATTGTTGTACCTGTTGACATACAAGCAAAAGAAATTACTGTAACTTGTTTATATCATGCACACAACAAGAAGGGCAACACTAAAATATGTGACTACGTTAATAAAAATAAATATCAACCAAATACAGTAATCACTGAAATATGGAAATTCACTGAAATGCGTGGTTTAACTCAATTTCATTATTTAATTTTACCTAAGGGAGTGGTTAAATTTTGATTTTATTGACTTTCATAAATTTTGATTATTCCATGTTTTAGTACAATTTTTCATGATTCAGTAATTCTGAATCTATACTATAGAAATTTCTATAGAATTCTGGAATTTGTTGTTTTAGTGTGTTGTTCCCAAAAGGTTGCACAGTTGAGGCTTTAATGCACCACCATTGCTGCCATAAATGACAATCCAACTCATTCCACCTTGTTGGCTGACATTAGTTTCATATTGCCTGTGAACCCCTGACAAAATTGATATTTTTTCAGGGTTCTGTTGCCTTTTTGCAGTGTAGGGCATTTTCTTGCTTTTTATTTGTTGTATCTGTTGGGCTTTAGCTGTCATGGCTTGTATTTAGCTAGATTTGCTCTTATTTTTTGCGAGTATGCCAGACCCTTAATTAGAAATTCTTTGAAATTTCTGAAGTTCTTAAATTTGCTGCACAACAAAAGCTCCAAAATATGTTCAAAAACTTTAAACCTTCACATAAAAACAAAAAGTTTTTACTTATATGCAACAAGGGAATTGAACCTGTAATGTGACAATATAATTTCGTTATGCTTTTGTTGATATTTTTTGGCACCAAGTTGGGAGATAAGTTTTCTCAATTTTTGCTATTTCAAAAATGTCAAACTCCTGGGACTGCTTTTTCAAACCTGGGGAAGAACCACTAGACTAGGTCATTGAGCCGAGTTGACCAAGAGTCTTGAAAATGCGAATAAGTTGGCTAGGCATGGCCAAATTAGCTATGCAATGCATACTTTGTCATGCTGTTATATGTTTTTTCACATCATTAAGTGTTTTTACTCCACAATGCTTTACTTACTGTAACATATTTTTTTAAGATTAAAAACCCTTCCAGTTTTTGGGGAACAAGAACAGCTAAATTTGAAGATTCAAAATTTAGATCGCTTCAAGATGAAATTGCAAACTACTATAGCAATGAACAGTTGTTTAAAGCCCCTCTGTCTAATCCTACTGAGGGAATGGTATGGTATAGCACTATTATAGATTATTTGGTTTGGGTTAATTTCAATAGATTTTAACTTTTGTGCGTATGTGAGGATTGCCAACTTCTCTTCACCAGATGTTCCTTTTTGTAACATAAACTATTCATCAAAGTATTTGATAAATAGTTAATGTTATTTATTATCAAAAATTTATCTAAAGAAAAAGATTTATCAAAACTACTTATTAAAAGGAGTGACAATGCATCATTACTGCAGTTTCTCAACTTTTGGCAGTTTTGCTTATCCCGGGATTCCAGAACAAAAACAACCTTCATTCTGAGAAATCCCTGGAATAATTGAAATCAAGGATAATTTCTTCACCACAGTCATCAATTGTTGCAGATCTGCAGCAGTGATTTGGTATCAATTAAGCGAAGTTATCTAATCAATTAAATTAATATGAAATGAATTTAATTAATTAAATTCATTTCACTTAATTGATAGCATTTAATTAGGTAGAGTCAACAAATTCTATAGCAATTTATTTGTGTCTACAATTGTGGAAATTCTGCTAGCATCTGCCACTAAAACTAGTTTAGTACAAGTTTAGTTCACACTTGAGTTGAAGTTTTGAACCATTGTTGCTCACAACCCATATGGACTACATTATGTTCTTTATTTTAAAACAATCGAACTCTTTTTGGAGAACAATCTAAATTCATAATTATTACGTCAAAGCCCATTTCTCACGTCTAGATTCAGGTCATATCTTGATCTAAATTGAAATAATCTACCCTCGAAAATTTATACACTACAAAGTACAGAGTGATCATACTGTGGTGTAATTGTGTACTACAGCTTATTTGTATTAATCTATTTTCATAAAAATCACAGAATTTTCTTGGACAAAAATGATTCCAGGATTTCCTGGGATGTAACATTTACTGAAGTTGTCTGGGATTTTGGGATCCCAGAAAGCAAACCTTGTCTCTACAGCAATTTGTTTTTGCTTGTTTTTCAATTGATGTTCGTTTTTTTTAACTTGCTATTACTTTTATGCATTTGTTTTCACAAATCAGGAACAAAACTAGAATGGTAGAAATAGATTCTGAGTAAATAAACAGTAAACACCGTAATTAACTTTTCGAATATCTGTTTGTTTACCGTATCTGTTTGTGTTTAAGTCACAGCATATTGTCATAAAATATTGCTATGGTTTTAGTAGTAGTAGTAGTAGTAGTAGCTATTCAGTTTTTATCCGGTGTTTTCCCTTTAGCAGAGATGGCCAGATTTACCCCATTCCTTCTGCAATTTTTCGCTCTCCGTCCCTGCACTTGTCTCGTCTCAGAGCATCCTCCTTCTTCAAACCAATCTTCTCTGTCTCCTCTTCCACTTGCTTCTTCCAGGTCTTCTTTGGTCGTCCTCGCTTTCTCTTGCCAGTCACTTCAAGATTCAGAGCAACCCTCAAAACACTATCGTCATCCCTCTTCAGTACATGTCCATACCATCTAACTCCATTTGCTGTTGCTAACCGGTCTATCGTTTCCTTCAACCCTAACATATCCATCTGTTCTTCAGTCGTCTTTTCTGTCTACAGTGTACAAGTTATACCCACAGTTTTTTTGTAAATATTTGTTATAAAAAATGTGACTTGCACACAAATGAACACAATAACCAGGGTTAGCATTTGGTGTTTATTTCTAAGTTTGATCTATGCATATTTCAAGAAACGTGCTTATTTCGTCTCCGAAGTTGTTCTTGTTCTAGAAATTTATTTGTTAAAATCTGGACCTCCAAAAAAAGAAGTCCTTGCCAAACACGAAAAGCGAAATTTTCTCAATAAATTATTGAAAATAATGTTCTTAAAAATAGATCTGTACTGAATTTTGTGTTTGCATGTCTCAAAGTTACATGTTAAACACTGCGTGCTTTTTTTTACGCAGATGGTAACCCTGACCATAACTATTGGTTTTGTATTGTTCATCCTATGATTATGGAAAAAGACTTTGTATTTGTGCATCAAACTGCTTATGTTTAAGAGTCACCAGTTCTGGTGGTACAGTGCGTATCTATCACCTGCCTTGTATTCAAATAGGAATGATTGCAAGAAGTGCTTTTTCCAAGTTTGCATCGTCACAGAAATTATGCATACATTGAACCGGCAGTCTGATTGTTGTTAGCGTTTGCTTTAAAAAGCTTAGGACTTTGTTGATAATGAAGTCAATTTGTAGGTGTGCTTTTCATTAATGCACTTTCACTTTGTTGTAAGTAGGTCATTTAGGTGTAGTTCTGCTTTGAAAACTTGCAGCTGTGTGTTGTAACTCTTCATACCTTTTCAGCGTTGCATTGTTCGAACTGAAACTTGTGCATGGGATCGTGCATTGGTGGAATCGATTATGATCGGCTCGAAACACTACGTTGCTCGATGCTTTTTGGTAGACAAGATAAAGACAACTGTTGTTCCTACGACCAGGTAAATTATTGCAAATTTTAGACATAGTGTAGCATCGGCTGCCACTTGTGTCTTAATTGTAAGCGCTGGTAACAAGTTTTCATTGATAAATGGTGGATGAGCTAAGTAAATTATGTTTTGTCTCGAAATTTAGCTTTTAGCCTAACTCAAAGCAAAAAAAGTTTGGGAAAAATAAATAATGGTAAACCTTGTACTTGATCTAACTATGTTAGAATTACCTTAATCTCAATCTAATTATGTTAGTCATGATCTAATCCTTTCAAACTTATGGAAAACGCATATTTTAATAATTCACGCTTATTAATGTCCAGTTGGATTGCTAGTTAGTTTAAAGCCTAATCGTAGCTTCGCTTGGTATTCAATTTTGACTGCTGATTATATTTTTGTGTAGACTGTACGTCAGTCCTTCTTGGATTTGGGAAATTCCACCAAGAGGTATAAAGTACTGCTTGGAAGGCGTAATTCCTATTACTCTGTATACGGACTATGCAAATAATACCATCAACAGAATGTATGTTTTTGTGCTTTCACCTTCTATTGTTTTAGTAAAGTGACTTAAAAATATTCGATTCAGTTTAAACTAAAAATGTGTATATATTGTATTTAGAAGGTTTGAAAAACGATGTTGGCGTGTAATTTACTTTTTTCTATAGCGTCGAGTTCATGCTAACCTTTATTCAGACTGGCTCACTACAAAGGGTGGACTGCTAGCCTCTACCACCTGTCTGCCACATAAATATGAGAGTATCTTGTTAAGTGTATTTCCTATAAATACAACAAGCAAACTTGCTGGCTTTTACTTTTTGATATGACTCAACTGGGGAGTTGAACTTGCGTCTACTGGCTTTGAAGTAAGCGCTTTGATCACTACACCACCGCTGTTTGCATTGTCTACTTAAATAGTAGTAGTTATCCAGTTGTTATGTTGTTTTATCCCCTTTAACGAAGTTGACCAGATTTTTCCCATTTCTTCTACTATTCTTTGCACTCCATCTTGCCACAACTTTTGATTCAGGGCAACTTACGTCTGTAAACAATCTTTTTTGTTTCTTCCACTTGCTTTTTCCTGGTATTCCTTGCTTGTCTTCGCTTTCTCTTGCCATTCACTTCAAGATCTGCGGACTCTCAGAACACTATCATCATCTCTTCTCAGGACATGTCCGTACCATCTAACATCGCCGCATCATCCAATTTCTAGGCTTTTGCTAGCCCAGTGGTTCCCGACCGGGGAGGAGTTCCTCCCCAGGGAGAAATTTTGCCATTTCAAGGGAGAAATTTCAAAACTTCGATTTTAAGATAACTAGTGGCATTTGTAGTTTACTTCAATAATATTGGCCGGCATGGGATTGCATTTGTTCTCGTCAAAAGTGTGTTTATAGCATAGGTATTGTTGTAAAACCCGTTTTCATTGAGGTTACGAAGAAGCAATGGGAGGTGATATGAAGCTATGTAAAATGCCCGCTGCTGTCATCACTGAGGTTTGGCGCCGTTCATATTTAATGGGAGTTCATAACAGGCCCGATGACGGACAGCTCTAGAAACCTATGCGAGACGTTGTAAAAGCAGTTTAGCTCCTCGCTCTCAAGCACATTTATTGCTTCAGAGCGAATAGTAGCAAAACCTAGTCACTAGAAGCGCGCTCGAGAAAAGTGGTGTGCTTTGCTGAACTCAAGCACATAGAAAGAATAAAGATTTGTGCACAGCATCGCGTCTCGTAACCTGTCTAAACGGGTCTGTAGTTTAGTATCTTAAGCAAATTAGGATTGAAACCTGCAAACTGTAGTGTAGAGCAGGGGTCGGCAATCTTTTGGACGCGGCATGCCAGTTTTCGAATAATATCAAAATGTGAGCAACTTCGCGTGCCTAACTTTTTATGTGTTTGGTTTGCACAGTCAACTACCTGATTTGAATAGATAACGAATAAGACACAAATTTATTTAATTGACTTCATTGGATAAAGTCAAATAGAATCAAAAGAGTAGCTTTTTAAGAAGATTCTTGTTCTTGCTCAGCTCTATAACATTGGGACTAAATTTGGACACTTTCAGTTAAACACATATGCTTCCGTATGATCTTTCGTAAGTCGGCTGCGATGGGGACTGAGAATAAACTTTATGTGTGAAAATATTTGTTCACGCAAGCAAGTGGATCTAAATGCACACAGTCAAGCTATTGCCATCTTCTTCAGACAGCTAAATTTCTCCGGCAAAGATTCCCAACTGTTAAAATGCTGTTTGCTTGTTTTCAATCGTTTCCAGCGATTTCCGCTCATCAACAAATTTCGATGTCAACAATAAAGATGCTTTAAAATCGATCAGCAGCATCTGGAAGTCTTCAGTATCGATCCATTCAAATTCATATAATTTCAGGTCTTTGCTGCTCTCGGGCTTGATGAGAAAAGAAAACAATCAATCAAAATGCTGAAAATCTTGAAATCTATTGCAAAATTGAGACATTTGATCCTTTATGTACATGTCAATTACAACTGCATTAACATAGTGATCCACTGAAAAAGCCTTCAGATATTAAAGATGCAAAAAGTTGCAGTTTGGATGGCCTGTGTGTAGACATCTAGTTTAGATACAAATCCTTTCCATACCTCAAAAACACACATCACTGTTTGTTCTGTACCCTGCAAACGAAGATAAAGTTCGTTAGGAAGCATTGTGATATCCGCAAGAAACGTCAATTTTACTAGCCACTTTTCATCCTCCAGTTCAGGGTTGGCCTTTCCTTGTCCTATTAAAAAGGCCCTTATCTTAACTAGACATTCGACAAACGTCAAATTCCCCTACAAGTCACCCTGATTCATTTTACTCTTTCATCTTATGAGCAGGTTCTTCGTCTCCCAATCTCCTTTCCCATTTCAGGTTTGGCCAGACTTGGAGTGAAACCAAGACTTTGCAGATCTTCCTGGAGAGCCTTTGCGTCCACTCACCCGCTTACGCTTCCTTCTACTTCCCCCAGGGAAGTAGAAGGAAGCCCTAGGGAGGCTTTTCTTGCTTGCCCTGCTTTTCCTGCTTGGAACCCCCCCTTCTTTCACTGTGGAGTTCACCATCTTCTTTTTATACCCTCGCTCTGATCTTCCTCGTTCTCGCCAAGGTGTGGCTCACACTTACCTTGGCTCTCTCCCCCCCCCCCCTTACGATCTGGTGCTTTGGACTAACGGCTCTGTTCCTTTTCCTTTTGGCAAGGGCGGCTCCGACGTGCTTGCCGGCTGCTCTCTCTTTGTGGCACCGAGGCCACTCTTTCCTTCTCAGCAGGCCCAGAATGCTCAAGCTTCTCTGATAAAGCCTGCGCCATTGTGCAAACTCTTTGCTGGTTTCGGCAGCACCAACAAGTCTACCACTTCCCTTCTCTTCTCCTCCTATCTGACTCTCGTTTTTTCCTCACCACCCTATCCTCTCCTCCATCTTTTCTTTCACCTCAATCTCTCTGGCAGATCTGGCAGATCTGGCAGGAACTGACTTTTCTGGGAACTGTCTCTCCTCCTGTTCTATCAGGCTACAATGGGTCCCGGGACGCTCGTTTTTCCCGGGAACAACGCGACAAGACGGGGAGCGCTGGTTGCGTCCTCTGCAATCACTTGTAGTCACTTTCCTCTTATCTATCGTATACACTTATCTCTCTTTTCTCAGACTGGAGTGCTCCCTCGTCACTCTCGCTGTGTTCCCGCTCATCTACGCTGCAACAAACACAGCCTTCTGTTAAGTTTTTATTTCTTCAGGATTGGCAGAATTGAGAATTTTTCCTGCAGCGCTTTCAGACACTCGTCCCAGGACACCTCTCATCTCATTCTGCACTGTCCAGCTACAGACTATTTGCGCCGCTCACTCTTTGACGACTCTTTCTCTCTCTCTCTCTTTACAATCTCCGGTCCAGGCCTTGGGGAGTTGCGCGACTTCTGGGGCTCCATGGTCTTCCGCCATGCCCCCATCCCTCGGAATGGGTCGGATAACAACAACAACAACAAACGTCAAGAGAACCTTACCTCGACTTAACCACCCAACACTGCAGTGCAGAAGCATATCATGTTATGCACTTTCCATCTTCTCAAGCAAAGATCAAAACTGTTTGTGTGTGGTAGCAGAGTGTGCGACAAGGAAACTCTCTATTTCTGTTACAGTTGACATTACGTCATGAAGAGCAGAATTTTTATCTCTTTGCACAAATACTTTTTTGATGAATAATACAGTGCAACTTCATAACAGGGATCCCAATCTTTTGCTCAGCCATACTAACAAATCCAAGGTGCTGCCCATCATAACAGGTCCGCCGTCTGTTGTAACTGAGAATATCTCGCTTATATGAATCTCTCTTTCCTCGAAGTTCTTAGTGAAAAGTCAAGTATATCTTTTCTTTTAGTAGTGCCATACATAGGTTTCAAGCAACAAAGCTCTTCATGTACTTCGCCGTTACTGCAGTATCTAGCTACAACTGCTAAACGTGGATTATTGTTTATATCTATGCTTTTGTCAAGGAGCTATGCTGAAAACATTCGCTGCTTTTACGCAGCAGTTTGTTGCTCAGTTACATTGGTAGCCATATCCGTGATACGTCTCTCTACTGTCCGAGGAGAAACAGGCATATCCTTGATCCTCGAAATTAGTGTGCATTTGTTTGGCGAATCGTCAAACAACACTTCAGCACAACTGATAAAAGCCTCCTTCACAAACAATTTATCAATAAATGGTTTTCGATGTTTAGCAATGCCCTCTGCGATTTTGTAGCTATCTTTGATTGTTCGATTCGTGCTACAAATCACTTTTTTGAAAATGCCGCTTTGCTTTTCATAGTGTGAAAAGCAAAGCTTTTCATAGCCTTTTTTAAAAATTCGATCTTCTCTGCATAGTTCTTACTTCTTATGCTTCGTTTCAAAATGTCATTTTATGCTAGATGTTTGGCAAACGACACTTTGACAAGAAAGAGCACACACAGCTTTGTCGTCTTGAGAAACAAATCTGAAATCTGTCGTGCAGAATTCTTGGAAAGATCTCACATCTAAATTAAGATTCTTAGAAAGCCTAAATCCGTAATTTTTTTAGGTAAAAAGGCTGCTTTTGAAATCAATTAAAAAAAAGCAATAAGCAAGCAAATATTTTATTAAAAACTATTCAAACGCTATCGGTCAAACATTCAGCCCTCATCAGGAATATGCGGTACATAACTAACACAACTGTTCAGCAACAACAGTAGATATAACGAGCATTGCTTTAATTATTGTTGCAATACCATACCAAAAAAATTATGGCTTGTCTTCACCACAATTTTATTCATTCTTGCGCCGTCGCTCCCGCACATTTTTGTTTAGTCTAATTTGTTTGTGTTCATGGGAGCTCACATGACTGGCATGTCTTGAGCCAATTTTTTTCGCTCTCACAAGGAGCTAGTTGTGAGTGTGACTGGCAGAGCCAGAATAGACATCTCCGACATAGAAATTGTCTCGTGAATTGCATGCTTGACTAATTTGAAGACTGTTGATTTCGTGCAGTGTAGACAGTTTGAGCTTGTGATTGCGCCGCGAAATCTTAAGTGTAGATTTCACATGCGCGTCAAATCACTTGGCGTGCCATGAAATATCCTCTCGCGTGCCACAAGTGGCACGCGTGCCAGGGGTTGCCGATCCCTGGTGTAGAGTGCATATGCTTTTTTCTTGTGGGCGTCGGTATGCCTTTCTTCTCTCTTATCAAAAAGGTTTTGCTTTTTTCTTCGTCTTGCATCATCTCGATAGCAATGAGAAAATCCTTGCAGGTGACCAACGATGTACTTTGATGTCACAGAATTTTGGAATGTCAATCAGTTTAGCTTGCACGTTTTAATTCAATGTTCGATATTTTCAGACAAATTCCTAATTCTGATTTGTATTTATGTAAATACGTTTGCAAATTTTAGTCGAATTAGTCTTAGCAGAATGAGTAGTAAAAAGCGTAAATATGATGATTCTTATATCCAGTTTGGTTTTACGTCAGTGGTTATTGATGGTATGGAGAAGCCACAGTGCGTACTGTGTAATATAGTGCGCGGTAATGACTCCATGAGACCAGCAAAGCTAAAGCAACATTTGGAAAATGTGCACCCTCAAAGCAAACATAAAGATAAAAGCTATTTTGAGCGGCAAAGTAAAGCTCTGAAAATGATGAGACTGGATAGTTCGAGTTATTTTTTATAAGAAACAGCAAAATTGTGGAAGCATCGTATGAGGTCGCGTTAGAAATTGCGAAGCAAAAAAAGCCTCACACTATTGGGGAATCATTAATCAAGCCTTGTGTTCTAAAAATGGCTAATAAAGTTCTTGGAAAAGATGCAGAAAAAAATTAGCTGCAGTTCCACTCTCAAATAACACAATTCAAAGACGAATAAGTGACATGTCCAATGACATCAAAAGTCAGGTGGTGCAGCAAATTAAAGATGCTCTTTTTGGTCTTTTTGCAATTCAACTGGATGAATCCACAGATGTTTCATCTTGTGCACAGTTGATGATGTTCGTAAAATATATTTACAATGGTGCATTTAAAGAAGAATTCCCTTTTTGCAGCGCTCTAGAAACTAACACAAAAGCAACCGACATTTTCGAAAAAGTCTCATCTTTTTTTGAATCTGAGGACTTGGAATGGCAGAATCTTGCTGGATGATGCACAGATGGAGCACCCGCGATGTTGGGCTGCCACTCAGGTTTTCAAACTCTTGTGAAGCAGTTAGCTCTCACAAGCCAAGGTGTTCACTGCATGCTCCATAGACAAGCCTTAGCTTCCAAAACTTTGCCTGATTCAATTCAAACCGTTTTAGAACAGATGATACAAATTGTCAATTTCATTAAAGCAGGAGCTTTGAATTCTCGGGCTTTTAAAAAGCAGTGTAGCGACATGGATGCTGACCACTTGGTTCTTCTCTACCATACTCAAACACGGTGGCTTTCCAAAGGAAATGTTACTCGAAGATTCTTTGAACTCAAAGAAGAAGTGAAAGCATTATGTGAACTCAAAATAAGTCGGAGTTTTGTTCCTGGCTGGATGATAAAGAATGGATGCTCTTTTTGGCTTACTTATGTGACATTTTTGAACAACTTAACAAACTCAATCTTCAGATGCAAGGCAAGAATACCAACATCATTAAATTTGTCGATGCATTGAAAGCTTTCAAATCAAAATTGTCAAATTGGAAACGAAAAATCCGTATGCATAATTACTCTATGTTTGAGAAATTGCACATGCTTGTTGATCACAGAGAGAATGGACTGCCGGTTCAAATCAAAGTGACATTTTGGAGCATCTGTCATCACTTGAAAGTGAATTTGAGAGATACTTTCCAGAAATATCTTACGATGAACTTGATTTTGTGTGAAATCCTTTTACTTTTTCCGTTGAAAAGGTTTCACATGAATGCCAAGACGAATTTTTGGACCTTGTGAATGATTCGTCTGCGAAGCAAGTTTATCACAAAAAGCTTCTTACAGGGTTTTGGATCGAAATGAAAAATTCATATTCTAAAATTACTGAAAAAGCTCTTCTTATTCTTATTCCTTTTGTGTCCACATACCTGTGTGAGGTAGGATTTTCTACTCTGCTACAAATCAAAACCAAACAAAGAAATAAACTTCATGTTGAAGATGACCTGCGTTGCGCCTTATCTCAAACCTCTCCCCGCGTTCAGCGACTTTCGGATGACAAACAAAAACAAGTTTCGCATTTACTAATTGAGTTACAATTGAAATAAATGACATTTCGTTAAATTAGTGATTGTGCATTCTGTATTGCTTGTGTATTCTGTAGTGCATATTTGGATTAGGGGAGGAAATTTTTTTTTAATCAGCAAAGGAGGAATGTAGCAAAAAAGGTTGGGAACCACTGCTTTAAACCCTTACTTTCAAGTGCTTCCGATTCCAAAATCTTTCTTTTAAATCTCTCATGGTTTCGCTTATGAGAACAAGGTCATCTGCATATCATACCTCATTGATCATATCCTCTTGCATTTTTTATTGGCGTCCGTAGCTATTGCAAAAAGCAGTGGTGACAGCGCAGATCCTAGATGTATACCAACCTTTGCTTCAAACTCTTCTGAATACGTATATTCCACCTCTTGTCTTTTCTCCGTCATACAAACTCATAATTGGTCGGACCGTTACTTCTAATAAACTTTTCTTTCTCATGGCCCGCTCTATCACCTTTCTTGGAATTCTATCACATAGTAGGTTGAAAATATGTAGTTGACAAGCTTACTTTAAAGCATTTTAGATATCTTTACCAATTGAAGTTACTGGATTTAAGCCCAGAACACTTAATTGTCGTCAAATTTGTTTATAACGGAAGTGATAAATCGTTGTTACGATATCATCAAAGAGAGTAGATCAAAGAAATGTGCCCCCAAAAATTAAAAAATTTGCGTCTGAGTCTAAGCTTTACTCCAAATTAGGAAATGCTGCCTAAAAGTAAACTCTGCGAACGTACACCGAAAATGTGCTTTCCTTTCACCAAAAGAAACTAGGATGCTACTGCTTAAACCTATTGCTATTGAGTGTCTAAATTGCAACTAGCGTTTATGCTTTTAACAGTTTTTGCTTCATGTTAGGTCGAATTTACAATGGAGTACCTCTGCTATTGAATATTTTCAGAAAGTGGTTGCAGCAAGTAAGTGACTCTACCATCTTCCAAAATTACGTGCTCTTCTGATTTCTATGTTTTGATCCAATCGAGTCCAAAGAGTAAAATGCGTTAAATTAGATAGTATGTAAGCTATGCTTTGAAGCTCATGCTTTTTAAACGCGCAAAAGATTTGCTGTTTTTGCAAAACTGATATTCTTTACAAGCTCTTTTAGTAATGCAATATGCTAGCGATGCACATAGGAAACTGCAGACGGTGACACTGTTTCGACCTGTCAGGTCTCTTCAATGCAGTTGGTGACCGACATTTAGTTTTGCAAAAACAGCTATGTATGGTAAGTGCACAAATTATTATCAGCGTTCACTTTGTCGTTGAGTAGAATACAAATGACCACTACTATTTTGGTGCCAACACATCAAACACTTGCCATATATTTTGATTGCCTTTTTTTCATTAGGCAACTCGCAAGGCACAGTTGAGGTCGTCAAAGAATCGCCCGACGGGATTCAATTCGTCCAACTGTTTTTAAATGATAAATTAATGGTAAGTAACCTGCTTTCATTCATAGCATGATATAAGCAAATAGGTCAACGTAATTCTGTGTAGAAATCTCAATTTTGCATCAATGATGTGTTAATCAAAAGAAAATACGCCACTCCAGGATCGATTGAATTCTTTCAACCAAGAAATGTTTCTTTAAAGCGTGGCTTGCCAAGGTAATGTGTATTTTAGATGGATGCCTTAGGTAAGATTTTGACCACGTAAAGTTGAATCTAGCTATTTATTTCGCCAATACTGATGAGGCAATGTTAATGAGAAGGTTCGATCAATTTTTTGTTTTTTGCGAAGGATTCTGGCTTATACACTGCATAATATTAAGATTACCCTGATATTTAGAACTGTGCAGTTATTAGTAGGTGGACGCCCAAAGGCTTCTCTGACGACCTGCTGGGTGAGCGGCTTGACTATTCTAACCAGGTGTAGTCTGGCGCTTGAGCTTTGTGTTGTTGGGAGTCACCATTTAGTAGACCGTTTTTTTTCCTGAAACTTTGGCAAGTAGGAGTTCAAGTCACTGTTCCTAGTACTTGATCTGCTATTGGTTGTGGTTCTTTTTTTTAATAGTTTTGAAAGGGTTGATTGCTAATGCAATTTTGTGACGCATTTTTGAAACAGCATTGCGTCAACTGAAACTTGGAGCAAAATTTAATTTCGGCAACGCCATTTTTGGTTTCACACGTTTTGCAGGTCCAGTGACACAGAAGCGCGTTTGAAGGAAGCTGGCGATTATAAACAGGTTAGCGGCATTTTGTGTGAGGAATGATGTGCAGTGTAACCTCAGTTTATCGATCATCCTCACAGTCAAATAGTCGTCGGTTCTAATTCCCCAGCCCTTGTTCAGGATGGGGGTGCGACTGAAGTCCTTGGGCGCCCCAGTATTCCTGCTACTCTCGGCGGCCTGACCAGTTGTTGTATGAAGAAAAAATTGTTGTCAAAGAGCGTGCGGCGTAGAGAGTCCTTAACTGGATAGAACAGAGTGAGATGAGAAGCGTCTGGAGTTGGTGATCTCAGACGCTAGACCAAGGATTTGTTATTGTGCTAGTGATTGTGTGTGCAGTTTGGTTGCGTCAGCGAAACAAAACATAATTCATTTCATTAGAGAAATAGCAGGGACTGCGACAAAGTGATCGTGATGCAGTGTTGGTAACCAACCGTGGGTAGACTGAAAGTAATAAAATTTGCAAATAATGTTTTTAAAATATTCTAAAATAATAAATACTACTATTATTATTACGCTCTTGCAAGTACTTTTTGGTTTCTGGTTTTTGTTTTTTACAGGAATCGACTGATGCTGATTCTAATATACAGTTTACTTTGGCTATAATTAAAATCTACGTGATAATGAATCTCTTACGTTACATCGTTTCTTGAAGCAAGAATCAATCTGATCTGTAAATGTTTTTAGCGATCTGCAAAAGACCATCAATCTATAATGGACATGCTCGGTAAAAGCGATATTTCTGACGAGGCAACAGTTTGTTCTGATGGAGACTGTGGGCGAGCAACTTTACAAGAAGAAGACCCAGATATGCCTCCACTTAGTAGCATCGATGATAGCGACCTGAGGAACTCTTCTGATATTGAAATTTCCAACCGAAGTCATTCTTTTTCAGGCGGTGATAATAAAATCGTTACACCCCAACCAAACAGAGATTTTTCAAGTTTTGATCGACACGCTAGAAGTCCAAAAATGATGAATAGTGAAAAGAATCAATATTCTCCTTCAATCTTTCAAAGTGAGCCTTTAAAACTGCAAAGAAGCGGTTCTTCTTCTGATACAAGAAATCAAGGTCACGCATCGCAAGTTGAAAAGAAGTTTGTCAACCTTAACTTTCCTTGCAACCCGCCCGCAATTCAACGCTCGTTTGACAACTGTGACATATCTCATTTTGCTTTACCCGCAAAAGATGTTGAAGCAAACCAGTCAGTCGAGAGAAAGAAGGCTGATACCAGTGATAATGGCGTGCTTGAGAAATTAGTAGCCGAGCTGAGGACTTATGATGTGGACCAATCAACATCGGACAAATTGAACCGCATTCTTTCTATGACTAATGATAGCAATTGCCCATCGATTATGCCGATAAACGAAAAAAAAAAATTTCATTTGGAAAATTTGCTCGCTCAAGTCAAAACCGATGAACATGATGCAACAGCTCTTAACGCCAGATCCAAAAGAAAACCAACGATGAGTGAGCCTAGAAGTAATCTTGCCAATACCTTTCCAATGTAAGCGCTTTTATACCTATCGTTTTTTTAGCAAACAAGTTAATATAAGGTACCCCGTCCTTTTAGGGCCCATGCCCTGTTAAGACCTGCCCCACTATAAAACCAAATTCAAACCAAGCTGAGAAAAAAAGTTAGTTACATTTTGGTGGGCTATCGTAATCCCGTAGAACTCGTAACGACTTTGTTATACGAAGTGTGTCCGAAAAAACGAGACTGGTGTTATAAAAACTTTAGTGAAAAATATTGAAATATACCAAAGTCAGATTCCTTCAAAGTAATCCCCATCCACTTAAGAACACTTGTGCATTCGCCTTTTCCAGGATTCAATACACTCTTGGAAGGCATTTTCTGGGATCTTTTTGAGCTCCGTCGTCGCGGCTATTTTGATGGAACCAATGCCAGACGAATTGGTTTCCTTCAAAACAGATTTAATCTTGGGGAAGAGGAAAAAGTCACAGCAAGCCATATCGGAGGAATATGGGGGTGTTGCAAAGTTGCAATGTTCCTTTCTGCGAGAGACTGACGAATACTCAGGGCTGTGTGAGCAGGAGCGTTATCGTAATGGGGCGTCCATGTGTGGGCTTCCCAAAAGCTCCGCGTCTTGTCATGCACCGATCTCACGAGGTGCCGAAGATTGTCTTTGGCTCACTGTTTGACATTGGGGTAAACAGCCAACAGTGAACCAAATCGTCTATAAAGACATTCTTCAGCACCTCGTGAGATCGGTGCATGACAAGACGCGGAGCTTTTGGGAAGCCCACACATGGACGCTCCATTACGATAACGCTCCTGCTCACACAGCCCTGAGTATTCGTCAGTTTCTCGCAGAAAGGAACATTGCAACTTTGCAACACCCCCATATTCCTCCGATATGGCTTGCTGTGACTTTTTCCTCTTCCCCAAGATTAAATGTTTTGAGGGAAACCCATTCGTCTGACATTGGTTCCATCAAAATGGCCGCGACGACGGAGCTCAAAAAGATCCCAGAAAATGCCTTCCAAGAGTGTATTGAATCCTGGAAAAGGCGAATGCACAAGTGTTCTAAATGAAAGGGGATTACTGTAAAGGAATTTGACTTTGGTATATTTCAATTATTTTTAATAAAGTTTTTATAACACTAGTGTCGTTTTTTTCGGACACACCTTGTACTTGAAGTGACCTCGTTTCGACTGAGCGTGGTCATGAATTTGTAAGAGCAATTTACAAGGGCAAAATTTACTTAAGTATTAACATCCGTCTGCATATTTTGGTAAGTAGGTGCTTTTATTTTTTTTGTCAGAGCTATATGATATTGTGAAGTGCCTAAATTTTTGATACACATGGATTTTTAACGTTTCTTCATTGCGTTTATCAAGTGAGTTGCGTTGAATCGCATTGTGTCAGGTTGCCTTAATTAGGCCCTTCTTCATGTAATTTAAGTTTGAGAGTTACAGGCAATTATTTTTCTCAAGTTTTTATAAAATGCTGATGTTTACGTGCGGAGATTGATATTTTCCAGTATGTTCAGAAAACGATGTCCTTAAACTGGGGCAGTAAATATTGAGGAAATCGTTACCATCAAAATGACCATGAATTTATGCGATGCAATTATTACCTTTAGTGCCCTCACCTACTGCTCTACTTCCGATTTAAAACGAACTCATTGAAATGATTCTTTCCCGCAGTTATTTTCATAATGCAGCCATAATATAAATAAAAAAAATTATCAGCAGGATTTTTCTTTTTTCGTCAAGTGCTGCGTGAGACGTTTACCCCATTTTATGCTTAAAAATTCAATTTTCATGGGCTGGGGGCTTTATTAAGACCTTAGTGCTCGCTTAGAAAAATTAGCAAATCAACTTGTGATTTAAAAACTGTGCTCAGGATGACCACAGAAGTTGCTTTTAGAACTGCCCTAAAGATGCTAAATGCAACAAAACACAAATTGGTGGTTTATCTTTGCATTTTTAATAGTAATAGTCAAAAAAGAAAATGATGGAGCTTAAATTGGGCCTAGATACCTCACTCCGATTTCTTTTTTCCTGTGATTAAAATAATTTACGTGTGCTTTCAATGTGTTTAAACAAGGCACTTTACATAAGCTAGCGCTTGATTTTGCAGTTATAGCAGCCCTCCTGCTACTTAGCTAGGAGCGCTATTATTCGCTACTAAAAGTCGATTGCAACATGCTGTCGCTCTTTCAGAGAAAAAAATTATCTAAAGCTAAGATCTCCGCGCAAATTTTCAATTCTAAATTGTTATATGCATTACTAAAACAACACGATGCTTGTAGTAACAAAAAAACTTTGGAGCCAAGCAACGAAAAAAGAAATGAAAAAGTCAAAGAATCGAGCAAAGAGGAAGGATTTTTCTCATCTGCTATGTCGTTGATAAAGAGCAAACAAAACAAAGGAATTATTTTGGTGAAAGGGTCCGACCCTCCAAATCCCATTTCTCTCTTCTGTGATTCTCCCTTTCCCTCCTTCATGATTTCGACGATGGAGGTATTACTTGTAAACAATATCGGAAACTAATTTTAATATCCAGTCAAGTTTACCACATAACAGATAATTTTTGTTGAAGGCTAAACAGCGGACTCAAATTCATGTTTTCAAAAAATAGCTTTGCATGGTGTATAGCTATTGTTTTAAAACTCTTTTGTAACAAATTATTTTTACATGCTTTACCTCGTAGAAAAGCAAGGATGCTCACCCAGCATGTGGTAGTAGACGATATTGATGCTAACCCGTGTTTTAGACAAGTTGGTGGCCTTTCGTGTCTAAAAACAGATAGAGGCTGGCAAGGCTATGCTGTTCTTACAACAATAGCTCCCACAAATTACTTGGATGAAATAAAACGGCGTCGTTACTGGAGAGGAAACCGGATTTTTAAAATCAGATCTCTTCTGTTTAAGCTTTATCGGGCTAGAGTAATGAAGCTGTGCTCACCCAGCATAGTTAGGCGCCTACCGAATGGACCCGCAAACCTAAGGCAGTGATGGCGCTATTATCTGCAATTTGCATTCATGACTGGTTCAAAACTGACCGCAGCTCCCAGCCTGATCTTCATTTGGTTTTGCGGTGTGGGCTCAAATCACCATTTTATGACGAGCCTCCATTCCAAAGAATGAGGAAGATAAAGGTCGGCAGCAACGTTTTGTGCCACGTACGAACGAAACGTTTTAGCGTTTAATAAGCTTTCTTGTTTGACCTTTGGCTAAGTTGCAACTCATGTAGAAAGGAACTGTGATAAAGATTGATTACGCATTATGAAGAGCTTCAAAAAACAGGATTTAAAAAAATATCAGTTTTTTGTTAAGAGTTGTTAGATCAGTAATTCCTGCTTAAAAAATTGTTTGTAGCAAAATGCTAATCGCCAATATGCCTGAACAATGAACATTTTTTGAATATGAGTTTCGAGATAAATGTTTTCATACCGCAAACGAAAAGGCTAAAGTTAATAGCAGGCGACAGATTTTGCCTTCTCATTTCAGCGTCAAAAATAGTTCTGTGGAATAATAGAAAATTACTCCACTCATCCAATACAAGATAACGAAAAATTTGGAAGACTGCAGAGTATCTTGCTGTATCCGAGAATCTACTGCTTTCCTTAGATGCCATTGTGGTCTTTGAAACCCATAATTTGAATTAGTATGTTTATGTTTGTGCTTAGAATGATTTATCATTTCAAATGATTTTTTGCCTCAGTGTTATCATTGTGGTGTGGTTGTGATTTTGCTCAGATTGTTATTAGTTTTTATTTGACAGAGCGTGAGATACCGAGGCCCATTTTACCTGCAAGCTTACTCATGGCCTGCTATATTAAACAAGCGAAATGTGGTGGCACTGGCGCCTCCTGGTGGAGGGAAGACATTGGCATACGTTGCTCCTATTGTTTCAATGCTCATCAGTCGACAAAACAACCTCCTGAACAAAGATAATTACAATAAAGCTCAAGCCACTTACTTGTCGAGTCAAAGTCCACCTGTCATTGTGTTGTGTTCGTCTTGGAAAAATGTTGAGGTAAATTCAGAATCATTTGATTGTTTTTTGTTTTGCTTTTTGTTTACTCTGCAGACTCTATAGGTATGATTGAATATTGAGGTCTGTTAAGGAATTTCTGAACTTTATAAAAATGATGATTTTTGTTAACTTTCGTGATGTCTAAAAATTGTGTGAATAGTTTATTTGTAGCAAGTGACCGCACTGGTATTTTACTCTTATTTAAGCCCTATGCGCGTAATAGCTGGACATTTGGCATTTGCGAAGTCGTTTTCTTTTTGTCTTGATTACACCAGGCGATGTTGCGTGTTTGTTCAAGTTTCGCTGAAGCTGTAATCAAAGTGTTTTTTAGGCTGTGGTCAACAACTTCAGTGTCTTTTTGAAGAAAGCTACAGATTCCAATGCTCATCGAATCATTGGAATATCACGGGGCCCTGATTCAGAGAAAGCAGAAGCGCTTAACCTTCTCTCGGGCTGCAGTGTTTTGGTATGCTCGCCTCACACCTTATCGAGGATGTACAAAGCGAAAACGATTTCGCTTTCGAGGTCTGTATGTTTTGAACGTGATTGTTGAATAGTTTTCAATATTCACAAGCCTTAGATTTCGTCAGAAACGACAATTACATCCAGTGGTATAACTTTCAAAAGAGTTGTTTTACCATAGCCAGTCATGGCGTACAAGTTAGTGGCGATATTGTGTCGAATAGGAAGAGCTGTAGACTGAACATGCTTGATCACGAAAGTTTTTGGCAGCACCACTTCTGTCAAAGCTGCGTTAAAAATCTGTACCACCAACATTTCTATTGAGTGGAAAAATGCTGCCATTAAACTTAAGCCTACAATATCAAATTAAAAACTCACTATGATATGCTAAGTTGCTTAATGTATGTCGTGATATTGAAAACAAAATCCTGTCTGGCAATGTTGAAATAAAGAAGCATTGAGTTGGTGTCGAGTTGGAGCTTAAATTAGAAAGTTTTGCACCTATATTGTTTTGGTAAAAAGAGTTGATATGCAGTAGTTGATCGATTAATTGTATCATTCTTTATGAGTCGGAGTAAAGTTTGATTTCATCTTTCTGTATATGCATTTTACTTAAGTATACTTTGAATTGTAGATTGGAGCAACTAGTACTTGATGATTGTCACGTTCTGGTTGAAGAATTCACTCCGCAGGTTGGTGAAATTATGAAGTTCTGGGAAGAAACCCTGGGTGATCCTGATCGACCAAGAATTCCGTTCTTTAAACCCCAGGTAAAGTTTTTGTTTCTTATTATACTACAAAGCTTGTTTGTTGTTGTTACCCCTCCTCTTCCTTGGGATGGAGGTACGGCATGAACGGCAACTCAGGTTTATGCCGTCAATCTAATTGAAATTAGGCTAGGGGAAAGATGGCAGCCCATTTCGAACCAGTCATGAATGACTGGTAGCCCCACCACCAACATGGCGGACTGCCTCTGGTGGGTACCCAAGAGTCGTCTGACATGCTGGGTTAGCAACTTCACAATTATAATCCGGTGAAGTACGGGAGGGCCACCTGTCTGCCACATAAAGGTGGAGGCGTCCCGTTAAGTGCCTAGCCCAAGGACACAACAAGCGAACTTGCCGGCTTGTTTTTCACACTATCCCTTTTATATGCTGAGCGCCAAGCAGGGAAGCTGTGAATACCATTTTTTAAAGTCTTTTGGTATGACTCGACTTAGGGAATAAACCCCAGGTCTACCGACTACAATGCGGACGCTCTCACCACTATCAGAAGCATTTTTGTATTTGGTATTTCAAAACGTATTCCCCGTTCTCTTCCCGTTGCTCATCACAATACAAAGCATTCCATCCATTACTTTCGAACATTGTGCCATTGGAAACGATTTTTTACAGATATGATTGGTTTGAAGCAAAACTGACAACATTTTGGAAGTTTTGTTGGGGTTTAGTTTTTTCTTTGCTTTTTGCTGAAGAAAAAATTCTAAAAACCCAAAAATTTCCGATGATGATAATTATCCTCTCTTGTCTTTGAAATGAAGGCACAGTGTGGAAAGGACAGACTTACACAGCGCAAGCAAATAGGGGCATTTGTCGAGCTTGAGAAAAGCGGCAGCATTTCTAACCAGTCAAAAATCATTCTGGCAGCTGGACCTCCATGAGGAGGGACACATTGGTTGGCACCCAGTATTCGCCTTTTATGACTTATGACTTACAACTTGAGCAGCTTCAGCGGTACTGTGGTAACCTGGTGAAGCCTAGCTCCAAGAATTTATTGCGATTTAAGGAAAAGTCTTGAATTATTGCTAATAATAATATTTGATTTAGATTTGTTGCTTTGGCATCCAATGGACGCCTGGAGTCGAATGTTTCATGAAAACATTTTTGAAACAGCCGCTGCTCTATATAAGCGATCCTTTGGAGGCTGCTGTTTTTGCCCAGGTGCGTCGTAGTTTATAATAGTCGTAATGTGTTTTGTCATTACAACTGGTGTTGTGGTTTGTTGATTGTTGGCTGCCCATGCGAGCCTGTTTTATAGTTTGTCTGGCAGATATCCTGTTCCCACCTGCACTAGCTCACCACGCTTCGGTCGGCAACGTGTCGGGCGGGTGGGAGCGCGATTTGTGACGACAATGACCGGACGTTCGAACCTCGTGATTGGCCTCGTTGTGCACTTTGAAAATGCACTTCACGGCAATTCTCCTGATTGGTTGTACTGGTTGCGGTGGAAACACCACTGTGCCAGAAGTTAGCTACTTCGAACTGAGTCTGAACGCGGTGTTCTAGCACAGCCGACCGAAAGTCTTCTGGTGGCCGGAGAATAAAAATACATGACCAAAACGTGTCACATCAAATAGCTTTGTTTCGACATTTGGCAAAGTTTTCAGTTTACCAGTAAAACAAATGGGTTTCAACAAGATAAATAAACATGATGTTATTGTATACCATCTTGGTGTAAAAACGGCATGAAACGATTACATAAAATACCAACATAAATATTTCCATTGTTGTCCGTCTGTAAAAACGGTATACAATGCTAGTTTGCATCTGTGCGCAATACTAGTATGCAGTGCATTTTTTTACGTCTAAGTTTGAAGAAGACTCTTTATCAGTGATAATTTGACCATTAAAAATTATGTCGCTCCTTGGTGTTTGATGTCATTATTGTCTGGTTGTTCAAGCAATAAGAGAGGTGAAGAACCAAGGATGAAAATTGTGTATACAACCAACGTTTCGCTTTTCTGAAATGGTTATCAAAAAAGCACACCTTGCTGCGTACTTGGTTACTGCTAAGGTATATTATGATAAATACTGATGCAGCAAAGGCAGCTTAGTATGCCAACAACTTTAAAATGATATTCACAGAGCAGTTTGGCGCTCAGCAATTAGAGTGATGTCAAGATTGAATTTTGAAATTGAATTTGCGATTTCATATCTTGCTTGCGTTTTGTTTTCTTCCAAAGAAACGCTTTGTACGAAAGTTAGTACTTGAATACAGCTTTAAAGTATTTACTTAGTCACATTTAAAAAATGCCCTGATTCTAAAGAGCATAGAAGTTAATAAACAAAAGATCGTCATGTGATTTCATTTTTATCAGTATTAATGCTGCGTAATAACAAGATACATCAAATTAAAGGTCGACCATAGACTACAGATGATTACCTATCATTCTTTATTCAATCATTTGGTGGCTGTATTGAAAAGCAATGTTGAAGATAGGACAGGAGGAATGGCTGTGTTTGTGAGCTCTGTTGAAACCATGAAGTATATTTCCTCAACTTTAAAGAGATTGGGCTTTTCTAACGTTCAAGGTAATATTTTGCCAATTTATTGGTCATGTAGCTATGAATTGTTGGTATTTCGTGACTCCTTTTTTTTGTATCGGGATATGAAGAGAGACCATGAATAGTAAGTTTTCTGAAGCTAGAGGTCGTACCTGAAGAAAGTGTTGTCAAAATTAGCTAATTTCCGAAGGGGAATTTGGAAAGTTATTCGTGTGATATTGGAAAGAGCTGCTCCATTGAACAATATCTTTCATGTTCTGTTAGCTGAGCGACACATAGTTTTCTTGTTCCCGCTATGAGGTGCGTTAAAAGCTTCCAGCAATATCTTTTTTCAAAGCTCTTTCATCGCTTTATTCGGGTATTCCTACGTTTTAGTTATCATATTCAATAAATTTTTGGAATTGAATTTTAGTTTTGAAGCCCTTATACGGAGCGTTGTAGGATGTCCGGACTTGCTTTGGAATTGCTGTTTTCAACATCTCTCTTTGCATAGCATTTCAACAAATTCGCTACTTGTTAACATCATGCAGAGACGATCATTGCAAGTATGATTGACAGATGTCAACAGGCCTGTTTCGATCTAAGATCACCGGTCGGCTAGGCAGGACAAGTTGTATTCACGATCACTGCAAGTGTTAGCTCATCGGGGCAACTGCACAGTGATGGTAGGATTTAAACGCATGACCATTCGATCATTGCTTCACAAAAAAAGATGTTCCTGCTCCTTTGATCACATTGCAGGTTTTCGATTGCGTTTCGTTTAAATTATTAATTGCAGTACCACTTTACAGCTCATAGTGGGATGGATGATAACGAATTGGAAATGTTACAAGAGGGAAACGATGACCCATCGGAAGAACCAGTGCTGATAGTGTGCGATAACGTGCTCTCGGTCATTGATATTGACAATATCGAGGTAAACTTGAAAAGTTACTAGCATAAAATCTGTTCATTGCCCCTTAAAACAATGCAATTTTACCGAAAATCAAATTACGAACCTTCAGACTACTGGTCCGCAAATAGTGTGTCGTGGCCCGAATTTGAGTCACGAGACCCTTGCGCATTGGGCTGCGAACAAATTTAAACTTAAGTTATCGCGATAATTCTAATGTAAGGACGCATTATTGTCATTTTGCTGGCTTGTGCAAGCACTTAAAATTTAAGCGATTTCTTAGCATGGTGTATCTTTTTGTACAAGCATAATGTTGTTTTGTAGTCACACAATGTTTTCCGTAGTATTCGTTTCTTGCATCACAGTTATGTTTTATAATTAGTTAAACATTGTGTCGAGTTTGTTGCAAGCAGAGCCTAATTTCAGTGAAAATGTAGCTTTTTCCGAAATTAAACCGTCTTCAAAATTAAATCACTGGATTTGCTGTGTTCTAAATACAAAGCCCACAATTTTCATTGGGCAGAATATATTTTGAAACTCATTGATTTACAGTTAATGTACTAAGTTTCGTACGAATTTGTAATAAGAAAATTGCTACTTTCACCAGTAGCCTTAACCATGCTGTTTGATTAATATTTTTCGTAAAATTTTGCTCAGTAATGTTTGAGTCGCGAGGTTGTACGACTATTTTATGAGTCGCGCCAAAAAGTATTTGCGGAGCCCTGCTTTAGATAATATTGTCTTTTTTGTTTGTTAGCGATATATCATTATTATTCGCAGTAATACAGTGGTATCTGCCTTTGCTAGCCGTATCTACCTTGATTTATGTGGTTATAGATGATGGCATGCTAGAAAAGTACAGCGTAGAATCGGTTTAACTAGTAAATGTAACTGAATATGGTGAAGCGTAAGGTATTGTTGCTTACACTGAGGCAGCAGACATGCAGGAGAGATGCATGGTTTATGTTTGTTTTGTTTCTTAATTAACTGTGCCTCCATTGGTGTAATTATGTATTGCAGGTGGCAATTCACTATGACTGTCCGTCTTCTACTGAAGTGCTGGGTCTGAGATTGGCGCTCATGAGAAGCTTTTACAAGATTGAAGGAGTTGAGTCTTCAGCTTCTGTAAATCCACGGTAAGCCAAGCAGCTTTATCGCTTAGAATTTTGAAGGCTTTTGACCGGATCAATGTAGTGAATATACGTTTAACGGCAAAGGAGAATACATTTATTCATGTCAACAATTGTACGTAGCTGTTCGGAGGTTAATACATGTATCAGAAATTAAATAGGGCTCCACCGACACCGGTAAAACCGAAATCTTAAAGTTAAAGTTAAGAGTTTCATGTTGTTTAGTATTCATTTTGGGTCCAAAAAGTTTTATGACGATAAAACTGAAATATCCTTTATTCTTGCTTTTCTCGAGACGACCTAATGGAGAGCGTGTAGCGTATTTGCTACTCATCCATTACTCTTGTCTCCTAAGTAACTGATTATGCAGTACTTAATTGTTTGATAAGTGCAATTTGGCTGTCAACTTAAAAATCATTACATGCAGATCATACTTGCTAGTAACTGAGAGAGACTATATTGCAGCAACTAGCTGGCTTAATAAGTTTCTCTCTCGGTTAAAGAAGCCTATTCCTCCCACTATGAAGCTACTGGTCCGAAAGACTGTGGAGGTAATTTAGTAACTACTGTTAACTTACTTTTGCAAGTTTGCTGTTAAAATAAACTTCTTTGCCTATCGTTTTAAACATGGAACGAGCAGTAATTTTGCAGTGATCCTTTGGCTGTACCTTCCTAAATGATTTGCATCTTAATTAGAATGCTTAGCTGGAGACCTGACATAAAATGCTAAATTTTTGGTGTGAAGAACATTGAGCCAACGTCAAAGCCAGCATTTGGTTGAAGTTATATTTTCCGTTTTGTAGGTGCACGTACGTAATCATGTATTGAATGTGATTGTTTTGTGAAATACAGTAGACGCCGCTTATTAAGCCCACAGTTTATAACCCCACCCAGATATTGAACCCAAATTCGTCTGGCCCGGGATTCTTCCATTCGACTGTTGTATTAACAAAACTCGCTTTATGCGCCCAAAAACCCGTTTAATAAGCCCAAATTTTCTACCCAATTCTTTTAAGTTTGTTTAGAAAGCTTCATAACTAACAAATTTCATTACGTAATTGATTTTTTTCTCTGTATGGATAAACGTCAAGCATATTGGTTACTGTCTAAAATTTTTCTGTTTCGTCATAAACCCTTCATGTCTAAAAACTAATTATGTTTTACGTGGAGCAGGCTGCACCTGCACAATAATGCGAGAAAAAGGAAACTCAATGAAATAAAGAAGCAACGTCACAATACAGTACACAAATTACGGTCAATCAGTAAAGCGGCAGTTTTACTGATTCTTTACAAATTTCTGTGCACCATGTAATTAGCTTTAAACACTTTATCTTTATTACAGTTAGCCACAAATATTTTAGCTCCCGATATTTAGAAAAAGTCGTCCGTCGGTTAACAAGCCCAAAATCGTCCGGTCCCGAGGCGGGCTTAATAGACAGCGTCTACTGTACTAAACTAGTGTGTTTTACGTTTAGAATCAAGAATTGTGCAAGACTGACCACCCATTGTGTCCTTACTTGCAAGCTTATGGCAAATGCAGGGATTCAAAAGTATGCAAATATCGGCACTGGATCAGCCGCGTGTTGGATGCTCCCAATTCAAATCCAAACTTTGCAATAGTATGTTAATTTCATTATTTTAGCATTTGTTTGTAATAAATCACTTTTTAGGCATAATTAGTACGGCATACGTCATTTTACTGTGGACTTTATACAAAGCAAGGGACTGTAGATTCGGTGTGGTTGCTGATTGTTTTTGTCTTTTTTAAACCATAAGGTATTCTTTTTATGCCATTCAGCTGAACTAGGAAAAGTCAGCAGTTAATGCTTATGACGTTAAAGGTTTTGCCTGTAAGCCGTGTTTTATGCAGAATTTCAAAGCTGATCATAGTAATATCGTTATGCATTACTGATTTTCATGCACAACTGTATTTTAAAACCGTAAAACTACAAACAAAATCAAGTATATATTAAAGGTAACGCAAAAGTAACAAAGATAAAGTTCTTTGTATTTTCGCTAAAGTTTTTTTCTTAAAAATCATAAAAAATTGCTATGTATGTCAAAAACCTGTGTTTTATTTTTCAGGTTTAATAGGGTTATTATTTACTCGTGCGTTTAATGATTTCTCAGTTGATTATTGATTACTACTTAACTTTTAGGTTCCTACTACTGGCCATGTCAAGTTGGAAATAACCAGCGTTGAAAATGCCACTTGTTATTTCGGTCGACTGATCAAGCACAAAGCGACAGAGTTTGACAAACCTCTCTCTTTTCCTGACGTTTTCAAAGAGATTAGTGAAGATCTAGAAGCTCTTTACCGGTAAATCTTGCCCTCTAAGCGAGAAAGTTTTTTGTGTGTGAGCATTTATTTTTTGTTTTTTCTCAATTATTTTAGGGGCATGCAACGTTTTTCTCTGGCAGGCCCATTTTACTCCAGCGCATAAGGTTGTTGTTGTTTACCCGATCCCTTCCGAGGGATGGGGGCATGGCGGAAGACCATGGAGCTCCAGAAGCCGGGCAACTCCCCAGGGTCTGGACCCAAGGTCGTACAGAGACAGAGAGTCGCCAAAGAGCGAGCCGCGCTAAGAATCCGTGGCTGGACAGTGCAGAATGAGATAAGAGGCACTGCAGGAAGGATTTTCGATTCTGCCAATCCTAGAGAGATAAGAACCTAGAAGAAGGCTGTGTCCATTGCAGCGAAGACGAGAGAGGACACAGTAAACATGACGTGGGAGCACAAGTTACTCGGTGGAAATTGAGGGAGCCTGTGTGCCAAAATACTTTGAAGAGACAGTACGCCTCCAGGCCGAGAAAAGACAAGAGTGGATACGAGAGATAAGAGGAGAGAGACTACAAGGGATTGCGGAGGGCGCAAGTAGCGCTTTCCATCTGGCCAGCTCATCAGCCGCGTCATTCCCCGGGAGAAATGAATGTCCGGGGACCCATTGTAGTTTGATAAAGCAGGAGGAGAGAGAAGACAGCTCCTGCCAGATCTGCCACAGAGTTTGAGATAAAAGGAAAGATGGAGGAGAGAACAGGGTGGTTAGGACAAAACGAGAGTCAGATAGTAAGAGAAGAGAAGAGAAATGGCAGACTTGTTGGTGCTGCCGAGACCAGCAAAGAGCGTGCAGAATGGCGCAGGCTTCAGCGGAAAAACTTGAACGTGCTGGGCCTGCCGAAAAGGAAAGAGTGGCCTCAGTGCCACAGAGAGAGAGCAGTTGGCAAGTATGCTCGAGCCACTCTTGCCAAAAGGAACAGAACCATCTGTCCAGAGTACCAGATCATGATGAGGGAGAGAGTCAAGGTGGGTGAGAGCCGCACCTTGGCGAGAGAGAGGGGGATCAGAGCGAGAGCATGGAGAGGTAAGGGTGGACTCCACAGTAAGCAAAGGCAGATTCCAAGGAGGAAAGGGAGGGCAAGCAACAAGAGCCTCCCTAGAAGAGGTAGAAGGAAGCATGAGCGGGTGAGTGGACGCAAAAGCTCTCCAGGACGATCTGCAGAGTCTTGGTTTCACTCCAAGTCTGGCCAAACCTGAAATAAGAAAAGAGATTGGGAGGCGAAGAGCCCGCTCATAAGAGAAAAGAGTGAATTGTGTCAGGGTGACTCGCAGGGGAGGTAAAGAAGCCTCGGAGAGAAGAAGTGGGATAGGGGACGACGAGAGGCAGCCGGTGATGGCGCGACCAGCCGCTCGGTGGAGGCGTTCCAATTTGGTGGAATTGGTAACGCTTAGGAAAGGAAACCATCCGGGTGAAGCGTAAGTGAGAAGGGGCCGAAGAAAAGATTTATACAGAAGAGAGAGGGACTCCTTAGAGGGGACCCATGAGGAAGAAGAGATGCAGCGTAAGGCCTTGAGACGTGGGAAGAATGTGGCCTTCAGCGAAGATACATGCTTAGAAAAGGAAAGAGTGCGGTCAAAGGTGACGCCAGGAAAAGTTGGAGTGGGGTTAAAACGGAGGCGGGAGCCGAGTAGGAGGAGGTTGAGCTGGAGGTTAGCCTGGTGGGGATCCACTGAGAAGGAGGCCTCACATTTGCTCGGATTGAGAGGAAGACACCAGTACTCAGACCAGCGCTCCAATCGAAACAGAGCTCCTTGTGTGGCCTCCACTGATGTGGGGACCCAGGGGGAGGAAGACCAAATGGCCAAATCGTCAGCGTAAAGAGAGCAGCTGACGGAAGAAGGCAGAGATGCCGGAAGATCATTGATGAAGAGAGAGAAAAGTACAGGGCCAAGAACGGATCTTTGGAGAACACTCGAAAGAAACGACTTTTGTGATTTTGAAAAACCATTCCAGTGCACTTATCAGAAAAGAAAGATTGAGTCCAACGAGCAAAGCAAGGAGGGAGGCCAGCCGAAATGAGTTAATGGAAAAGGGCGGGATGCCAGACAGAGTCAAACGTTTTCGAGAAATCAATAGTAGAGAGGATCGTCCGAGAGCCCAGTCTGGGTTTGTTAAAGCCATCCAAAATTTATTGAGAAAGGAACAGAATTTGGTCAAGAGTAGACCGTTCAGGGCGAAAACCGGCCTGGCGGGGGGAGAGAATCGAATTAGATCCCAGAAAGAAGAGTAGACGGGATAGAATGATGCGTTCAAAAAGCTTTGAGATGCTGGAGGTGAGAGAGATAGGCCGGAAAGAAGCAGGAGAGTCGAGAGGCTTTCCCGTCTTGTGGATGGGAATAATGGAAGATGTCTTCCAGATGGAAGGAAAGGAATGCGAAGACCGGAAGAGATTGAAGATATGAAGAAGAAAATCCATGCCAGAGAGAGAGGAAGATGCTTTAGCATGGGATAGGCAACTTTGTCTAGACCATTGGCAGTGAAGGAGAAAGGTTGGAGGCAGCCGCAAGAAATTCAGCGGAGGAGAAAGGAGAGAAGTACGAGTGAGACTCCTCAGGGCACGTGGCTCAGCGGAGCTCAGAAAGGTAGTTTCTTGCTCTGCTAGACAGGGGCTTTGGCTGAGAAACGGAAAAGTGGGTTCTCAGGTAAGAGGCATAGACCGAAGCCGATTCCCTAGGAGAAGAACAGTTAGGAAAGTTAGGAGAGGAGGAAGACGAGAAAGGAGATGCGTCTGCCATGCCTCAGCCTTGGCCTTGGCGATGACTGACAAGGCGCTTCGAGAAGTGGAGATGTAAGCCTGGCGATCTTCATCACTTCTGTGAGCGGCAGCGAAAGTCTTGCGTCTTTCACTAACCGCAACTTCCACCTCAGCAGAGATGGAAGGTGCAGTTAGTGAAAGACACCAGGGTTTCGCTGCCGCTCACAGAAGTGCCTAAGTTCGGTAGTTTGGCTGTCGAATTTTTGCTTGGTTTTCTTCATTTGAAAAAACGTCCATCACGATTCCAATTTTTTCCATTTGAAAAAATTGTAATTGTAATGGATTGTTCGTTGCTAATATTATGTATATTGTCCACTAACTACGTGCTTTCGCATCAACGTTATCATTTCTAGTAGTTTTTTCGGCAATTGTAGTTGTGGGGTTCTAGAAAGCTATTCTTTAAACATCATTTTTGCAGTGATCAGCTTACCAAACTCTCAGCCCATCCGATCTTGGGCAAGTTGTACGGTTTGAAGAGCTTCGGTCGGTATTACCGTGTTCGCGTTGTGCCTACAGCTGCATGCAAGTTTAAAGATACAACTGTGAGTAATCACTGATGATAGTTTGAAATAATCTGCTTTGTTTTTTTATTGTTGTTGTTGCCATTCGTCCTTGAATTGGGGCATGGTGGAAATCCGTGGAACTCCAATAGACAGGCAGTATGTTTCGATTTATACTAGAGGTCGTATCTTTGATTTGTGGACTTGATGAATGTTACCAAATCGCAATTGAAAATTATTGTTAAATGTTATTTAAGTAGATGTAGCTTATTTCATGTAGAATATTAAAGACAATTTTGTGAATAAAGAATGAAGTTTCGATCGCTTCTGTGAAGTTTAAGGTTGCGTGTAAAATTTTGAGTGAGTTGCATTGGTAAGTTTTCCTGTTTACGTAAGGGCGGCTCTTGCTTAGCTGATCTCATGTGTTATGTGCTGTGAATCCTATTTGGAGATTTCAATTCTCTGGAGACTTCAATTCTCAATGATGGGGCTAAGGTTTGAAACATCCAGGACCGCAGGCTTGTTAGCTGAAGACCTCATTGGCACATTTATTCTGCTGCAGCATTATTTCGTACACGCACATTGCTGGTGCTTGGGTAAACTGACCAAATCAGTTGGTTGGTTAGACTGTTTAATGCAGAAGTGGGCAACCTTTTACGCTTAGATGGCCGCATTAAATATTACCTTTAATCATATGGCCGCAAAATTCAGCGCCAGATAACCTTTTACGGTCGAAGAGCCATTTGGACCTCTTTTCCACGGCAATAAGAGCCACCATAAGTCTGCTGAACATGATTGTGTTCCGAAAAAAAGGTCTCCAACTGCAACCGGTGGCTACAAACCGAGTATCAACACGTTCAATGAATGCCAAAAGAGCCATTCAATTTAAAACACAATGATAGAGCATTAATACATCATGCCTTACGTATGTAGAAGTTAAAACAATGTATTTATTTACAAAGCCACATATGGCCGCACATTTACTCTAAAAAGGCCGCATGCGGCCATATGGCCGCCGGTTCCCCACCCCTGGTTTAATGGTTTGGCTTTGCAAATGTTTGAAGAAAAGTGTCCATTCCCGAAATTTTGTTTGTTGGTCCCTTTGCCATGGTTGTTCTTTATTCACTGTTACCCGAAGATTGAGAATATTAAAGACGTGGCGTTTGGAACTAAGCGTCAAACTTGTGATCGGAAGCCTGCGAGTTCAGGGCTTAGAGCGTTTGTTGCATGCATCAGTGCAGACAAAACTATGGCTTGCTTCAACCTCGATGACATGCAAGGGTGTCCACTGAATCGAAGCTCAATTTTACAAGCTCTCCGTTGATGTGTTCGATGAGTTCATACAGTCCTCGTCATTTCAATTAATGCGATGCAGTTCAATTGTGTAATTACCGAATATCCTGTTAACCGTTTCTTTTTAGTTTGTTTTCATTAATTCTGCGGTTTTGTCAAAAGTTTTTTTTCATACAGTCTGTTTGTTGCAAGACGCCAGGCGGCGTAACGAAGACCAGAGTCCAGCTGGTTGACACTGGCGCCTTCCAGGTTGTCAATGTTGAAGATCTGTTGGTGTTGCCTCAGGACTTTTCGTCCATACCTTTCCAGGTATTGTTGACCTAGTTAAGATTCTTCTGGTGGTAGGCATACACGGCTTTCGTTTTTTACTTTATCCTGTATTTGAGTATGGTTGAATAAAGAGCAAGCACAACGCCAACGGACACCTTGTGGTTGGTTAAAGAGTAGAGTATTCGCTTGCAACTTGACTTAAAATTACAAAAAAAGCAAAACCAGACGTCACGTTAAAGTACGATTTAGAATTACTGGGAGATGATATGCAAAAAACATAATTTAGGTTGAATTTGACTTAAGTTTTCAGTCAAAACGGGTTTACTAGCTTGTTATTTTACCTGTTGGCTTTTACCGTAGTTTTGTTGTAAAACTTTTAACAGATTGACTTTTGCTATTTGGTTACGTATTTCCTTTTTTGCAGGCTATTTGCATTCGTTCTTGTTGTGCTGTTCCTGTTGATCAAGACACCGAGTGGTTGTTCGCTGCTAACAAACTTGTCCATGATCAAATAACAGGAAAGGTATTGCAAACATCTACCGGCGACAACATTTCCATTACTAATTTGGCCTTTACTGCAGTTGTGACATGTTACACAGTACTAAAAACTTAATACTGGTACTAAAACTTTTCACCCGGTGTAAAAGCATCTTTTTTACGTGCATTTAAGTAATTCTATTACCTTTGATCTTACCAGTAGCTTACTGCACATGAAATGTCGTAAAAACAATTTTTTTGTGCCGTTGTCGGCAGTCTGGCGAGGTGGACAGAGCGTCAGACCTGTCATCGAAAGACTGCGAGTTGTCGCATACCAGAGTTAAAGGTAGTTGAAGTGAACTAGGTTTTTATTAAGCGCAGAAAAACTCAGTTGTTTAGCGCATCGAAGCTTGTGCGTCTGCCTTTGCTGCATTTAACATGAATCAACTCTTACTTTGCGTGTGGTATGGTCAGACAAACGGCCGTCTGCGTTCATGATTACGCTGCTGGTTAAAGTCTGGTTCGAAAGCGAGTGTGTAGTGGTAGATATACATTGAATCAGCACGTCCGAGCTTGCCAAAGGCGGAAACAATGACGTAAAACCGACTTTCTCTTTTCTTTTTCAAACTAGGGCTTACCCCCATCTCAGCGTTATTTGTGATTGGCTTCTGACTTCAATACAGAACTTCGCAACCTTCCGCATTGTTCGTTCTATGTTTGATGAGTTGAATCAGTTCTCGTTTTTATTTTACTGCACTCAATACTGACCGGAAGCAAGATCACCGAACTGACGGAGACTTGATCTTAATGTTGTATGTTTTGGTGTTGCCTTAACTCATTCTCTTCATGACGGAGGAAGGAACGGTTGCTATAAGGGTTCGAACCGCCGCCCTAATCAAGATGAGCCTTGGAGTATCGGTAATTCATTTCCGAACCAGTCATAAATGCAAATTGCAGACTGGTAGCTTTACCGTCCCCAAGGCGTGCTGCTGTAGGTGGTAGCATAAAAGTGGCCTCTTTGACATGTTGAGTGAACAACTTCAATATTCTAGCCCGGTGAAGCTTAAAAAGTTATTTATCGCGTTCAAGACGCTTCACTCAGTTTGAAACGTGAAAGTTATTTAGGAAATCGAAGGTAACATCGTCTTGGCTCTTAATAACACTTTGTGGCTTCAACCGGTTGTGATTCGATCGAAGCTTCCTAAAACCGGCGTGCACGTAATCGAGTGCAACGTCGTGGATGAGTTGCTGCGGTCTGGCCTCGCTGAAAAATATCCGAAACACTTTGACAAGTGAGTTTCAAAGCGTGTAACCTGTGTTGTCGTGTGGCTGACGAATAAAGATGCAAAATAGCAGATTTTCGCGCACTTGGTCGAGCGAGAGAGTAATTGATCAAGATAGATCCTACTGGTTTACATCACTATCTACTTATCAAGGACATTTTACAAATTCTACTATCCGTCGATTCTACTCGCTCACAGTGCCGTGTATAACAAATATGTTGGGTTAAAATTTCACTGCACGTGTGCAGCAAGTTGTGCCAAAAGGGTCAGCTACCATTTAATGTGAAAGAACGTTGAACTGCTTGTGAAACAAGCTGTTTGACAAAACAAACTTCGTTCAATCTAACCATAACTGAAATTATGAATTAGAGAACTTTGGGAATAGGCAAGAGGATATTTTATGTTATGAATAGTTTAACTTTTCAAATCTCTGAATTTGACGCGCTTCAGGAAAATCATCAAAATCAAAATGACGCCGTGTTCTGAAAAGCGTCAGATTATGAGCTTCAGGCCTGTGCTGTTAAATGCAATCTCGTTTGACGAGATGCAGTATGCATGTCGATAAACACCGTCTATTGATGTTGTAGCCTTGAAGCTGCTTTGGAAGAAGCTGGAATGTCTCTCAATATTCTTCCGATTGCGAAAAAGTCGTCAACCAACACCGATCAGGCAGTTTCGAGCACTAGTTCCTGTGAGGCAAAGTGTGTGCCGCTTCCTTTTGAAAGCCCTCCGAACAACCTAAAACCTGTGACTTCTGTTAGCAGTCCAGGTGCAAGCGAAGTAAAACTTTCAAATATTCCTGCTTTAATTTCATCGAGACGCAACTCGAATGCGAGCACAATTTCTGCTCGCAGCGTTTGCCGAAAGAAGGTCGATACTTCACCTGCTGAAAAAAACAACAAAGTTTCCAAGGATGACCTTCCTCCTTTGATTTCTGATGGTTATCATTGTGCAAAAGCAGTAAACCGGCACGTACTCAGCAATGTTTTTACATCCGGTTACAGCAGCGAGAAGACTATTGATACCGATTCCACAGACGCAGTGTTGCAGCCTATACCTCGTTTACCGAAGCACAAAGCTCGAAACAGCACACCTAAAAAATACAAAAAACGCTCCACTTCCAAGAGCCCATCGTACAACTGTAATCCCACCTCCGTTCGCAAATATCGTTTTGCAAGTACAAGCTCAGTGGATGGCGACCTGGATTCATCCTCTGTATCAGATGCACCCGTAAACCCTCGAGATTTCGCTTCTTCCGATGAATCCTCGACCCCGACAAGAGCAACATCTTTTTCTCGTCGTTCGAGCAAAACCACTCCTTTACGCACGCCTACAAATCCTTCTTCTAGCACTATGAATAGGCTTTCACCAGGCAGTCATCAAAACGGAATTGACTCAAAGCCAAACGACATTCCGCTTTTAAAAACACCTGCAAACAAAAACAAGAAGCCAGCATTGCCTATATCAGCTAAAAAACCAGCATCCACAAAGAAGCCCAGCCTAATGGAGTCGAAAAAACGAAGTCCAAAAGCTATAACAAGTAAGAAATCGCGCTATGTTCTCACATGCATGGTTTGTCCGCAGCCTGGTTCGCTGGATTGAACGGAATCGATGTTTGATTTTAAGGTTATGCTTTAAATCATAGTTGTACCTTCCGAAACGATATGCATTAGTGCCTGCTGCTGGCTTGAAGATCGTACGGCCATTTCACGGTCTGGTAAACTCTCCGCGCATCTTGTGTTCGGTTTTCATGTAAAACATTTAACCAGAAGTAAAGTGAGATAAATATACGTTCAACGGTAGGCACAATAGTCTTCGACACCATCTTGCCGACGTGAGCTGATTGAGCAAACTCCTTGCTTTGCT
The DNA here is from genome assembly GCA_963675345.1 of Trididemnum clinides. Lineage (NCBI taxonomy): Eukaryota > Metazoa > Chordata > Ascidiacea > Aplousobranchia > Didemnidae > Trididemnum > Trididemnum clinides. The sequence goes on from OY776291.1 coordinate 16,760,226, forward strand.
GTTGTCGCCCCTCTTGCTGCTTGTAGTCTGAAAGGTTCCATCGGAACTGGGAGGGGCAACCTTTAAGCGGCCGCGAGCCAAAATCCACCGCAAGATCTCGGCCCGCCGGATCACCGCCACAATACGATCTACACATCGCACATATTAGCTTCTCTCTGATTATTGATAGGTGACCTTTCCAACAGCGCAAAGCGATGACCCTTTTTTTGGAGTTCGCACTTTACGCAGTGTATACTCCAGCTGCTGCTTAGAAAAAGACCCTTTTTGATTTTTGCGACACCACTTATAAATACGCCTTTGTAAGTAAGCACATAATTCACGTTATGCACAATTCAATAACAGTTCAATAAAGACTGCAGTGGCCGGCCACATAAGTCGGTTCGCGTGCCTGATTATTTTGCTTCGCGGGCGTAGCTTGCCGACCCCTGCATTGGAAGAACTTTTCTCCCAAACGATTAACGTGATCGTTTGTGTTCATGGGATGTGGCTGTTTGATGCACTTGATAGGCTTTTAGATCTTGACTTGACAGCCAGTTAGCAGGAAATTCCACTGCTGAGAGCGGACGTATCGGCACTGCTAGTCGAAACCAAATCTGCCTTTTATATGTCAAACGTTACCGTCTTGACAGTGACGCACTATGTTGCTTCCTTTATAGCTTAGCCCAAGGTTGGTGCGGATAGGCCTGTAGAAGAAAATGTTTTTTTCAGATACGTTTTCCACCATGGATCCTGAGCTGCCGCCTCGACAGGACGTCGATGCTGCTGGCGTCATTTATCCGTTTTACGTTCAGCTGGCATATTACGATAATCTTTCCGTTCGCCTGAAGATCTGTGAGCAAATCTACATACAGGCATCACAGAATACAGGACAAATCTCGAAGTGCGATCTTGAAAGTTTAAATAAAGCTCTGTTCCTGGTGAAAAACGATCGCGAGGCGTCTTTGGTAAGCGCGCTGAAGTAGATAAATTTAAAAAGCTTGATTTTACGTGTATTTTTCCTGTTCTGCATGCTCAGACGTGCTGGTCCAAATTTGTATCTGCCACTATCCAGTCACTTTCCAAACAAGCCTTTATCAGGAGAAGCACGGCTCTTTGAATTCCGTTTGCCGTTGACGAATACCAACGGTATTTTACAGTTTTGAGGCTCGGGCTTTTTGTTTTGTAGTCTAGAACAATTACCTCTAGACCATAGTGGCTCTTTACAAAGCAAATTTTTTTTGCAGCTGTTTTATACCTTACTGAGTCTGGCTGAAGGTTTGGTTCCTGTGGAGGATTTTATCAACATTCCTGAATTAATTACGACGTTTTGTATCAAAAAACAACCACAAAATGCAGATTTACCTGACTGCTTAATGTCTCTCACTATGTTTGTGTTTGACTCCTTGCTGGAGGTGAGGAATTGCAACTTCGTATTTATAGTAAATTTAAACTGCGTCCAAAATGTAGCTGTTATGGAGTTTCTTGTATGACCTGGTTTTTGCCATCCTTAATATCGCAAGGCAATGGAATTGTCGCTAAACATAATTTCGTTTGTCCAGACCTGCTTGTCTGCCTTTACATTAACTAAGGGACGAAATCTAATATTTGTTTTAAAGATGGATTCTTGCTAAACTTCGTTGTTTCATATTATTTTCGTTCTCAAATTCATTTAGAAATTTCCTTCCACCATTTGCAATCTTGCTGACGCTTTGGTGACCTATCTTGATCACGTCACTTGCTGCTGTCAATTTGATGACGAGATAATGGTTGCAGTTAAAAAAGATCTGGGACTTTTGAATCAAATTACTATTTGCAACAAGCGCGCATTTGTAGCTGGAGACCAAGACCGTTTAGTGGGAATATTATCCAGGTAAAATTAGTGTTTGTAGGTTAGTTGTGTAGGACATGGATCGAAAAACGGTGTCGTTTGCTTCCGTGTTGTGATGTGTAACTTCAAGCTTGTACTGGTTACTAGTCTTGAATTTTTTTCGGAAAATCGGTGATGGCCGCCAAAATAGGAATCCGAAAATTTTCGCGGTACGAAAATTCGAATCAAGACAACTAAATTTGTTAATTGACGATTTCAAAAGTATGGGTTCAAAATTTTGTGTTGATGGCAACCCACCAAGTTCCAACTTTATTAATGAAGAGCAGTTTTTAAGTTGCTCTGCTGCATGCCTTGTGCTTCTCATACCCTTTGAAGTCCAGACAAGTTTACGGCTATATCTCTCCCTACATCTTTAGTTTCGTGGTAGTGTACTGGTTTGGTGTAGTCTCTTTGCAGCTGCGTGGACATCAAATCAAAAAACAAAGCAAAATACAAATGAAATGATATCAACAAATTAAAACAAGGTGAACAACCGCTGAAATACACAAAACGCAAAAGTTAGAGAACGTCAAAGAACTGATAGGCTGTCGACTCAAAATGTTCCCGGTAGCACTGCATCGTCCTAAATCTCTGCCTTCTTTTCGGCCATTACAGCTCGCAGAGAAACTTGCCGTGATACCTTAGTTGGCATCCGCCACGAGAGTACAACAATTTCCAGTCTGATCCCCAGCTTTGTCTCGAATATTTCTCATCAGTTAAAGTGCACTGCGTTTTCTATCAGAGCATTACATTTTGACCATTTGACTACACTCTTCGATAGTTTGCTTAGTCGGCCATTCAATAGCTAAGTATCATGTGCATGTTTTGAAGATTGCAAAAGTTTCGTTTGTATGTAGCTTAAGTCAAATTTTTGATCAGTGATGCTACTTCAGGCTGCCACTTCGCGAAGAAACGAACGCATTACGACAACAATTGTTCGATTTCTTATCTTCTGATTACAAATACGAAAGCGAAAGTGAGATGGAAGGTAATTGTTATTGACGTGCAGTGTTCAAAGGTTCGTTGGCATTAGCATCATGTGGAAGCGTAATTGGAAGGATGTGTAAGATTTCTGGTTGGCCTTACACTTGATGCTTTGCCATTGAGCTGTGAGTTTTAGCAATAGCATTGAAAACATATTTTTGCATATTGTTGCAGAAATCCAGCATCCTCCTGTTTCCTTGAAAACTTCAACGAAGTCAAAAAAAGCCAAACAACATAATCACGTTAAAAAGGCAAGTTGAACCAATAGTTGATTGGTCAAAGCTAGTTTGAAACAAAGCAACGTTGCTTTTCTTCATTTATATTATATTGAGCCCATCCTTGCTGATATGCTCTAGTGTAGGTTTACTATTTTGTATGATGGCTACCCTAATAACCGGCTTGGTGATGTATTGTTTAAAGCGTACGGTTTTTTCCCTAGTTACCGGCGCGATGCTGTATTGTTTGAAGCGTATGGTTCGCAGTCAGAAGACTTGGGTTTAATTTCCTCGTCGACTCAAACCAAAGACTTTATTAATTATCTGTATTCTCAGGATCCCTACTTGGTGCTCAACACAAAAGAAATGGTGTGCAGAAAATGCCGACTAAGCATATTGAATTTTTGTGTGGTGCGCGTAATGGTATTCCTTCATTTCTATGCAGTAGACAGGTGCTGGGCCCGAGCAGACTTCCACTCACTAGACCATCGTGTGACTGAAGAGTGGCCAACAGTGCTCGAGTTCATTCGCGTGATCAAAAAGCGTGATCACCTGCTCGCTTCAAAGTATTTTGCTTTTGAAATAGTTAATCCGTTGGTCAATGAAAAGCTGAATCAACTTGCATTCAAGTCCTTTTTGAAGTTGCGACTGTTTCGCAGGTTCAGTGCACTTGTGCCAACCAATCACGCAAAAGTGCATGCATCAAATTAAACTTTATCTCTCTGACACAGGTTTACGATCCTTTTAATTATGATCGTTTCAATGACATTGATACTACTGACTCTGAATCAGCTAGGTCCCGTCCATACACTCCAATCCCTGTCCGATTTGGTAAGTTTGTTGACACTAGTATCTAGCTCTTTGCGATAAAAAGATGATTATGATTTTTGTATTTTGCATTTCTTGCTGTATTAGCGTATTACTTATTTGCGGTGTGGAAATACGATAGAGTTTTTTTTGAAGTTTTTTTTTTTAGCAGCGTTTCGTATTGCTATTTTCAGTGGTAGAATTGTGTTATCACTTTTCAAAACCTTTTTGTTTTGATTTTAGTAGAAGCGCGCCTTCAAAAAGTGGTCCCTGTTGTAGGCCGCCCATTACATCCGCAAGCGTTAGCGATCTCGACCTCGCTATTTTCGGCTTCAAGCAAAATGAAGACTTTTTTTGAGATCAAGTTTTGTAAAACTTGAAAAAATTACCAGAAAATCGCTGCTTTCTCTAAGTGTGAATTACGACCTGTAGTTTGGGGCCAACGGCCTTAAAGCGCAATTAGTTCGCATTTAGCGCTTCGACATACTACACAAATTAAGGAATATTTCTTTCATTTGCTCTGTCACTTCGAAGTGCTCATTTCCTCTGCGATCGACCGCGTTCTTTGTCATATAAAATTAACAAAATATTCTTTTAGTTGCAATTAAACATCTTGTTAATGGAAACGGGTCTTTCCCTCAGTGCATGGTCTCGTTAGTGTTTTATTCACTGCATCTATGGCGTAATGGTTGGAGCGTTTGCCTCGAGTACAGTAGGTTGCTGGCTCAAACCTCGAATAGGTAATGCCAGACTTTAAAAAATGGAACCGTTGTCACAGGACAGAGACAATATTCCCAGGTTTCCTGATGACGCTCTGCACTAAAGGGGTAGCGTGGAGAAAAAACTGGAAATTTTGCTTTTGCTCTCCTTGAAATAAGCAGCTAAAAGGATTCCTTCACTTTACGTGATAGACGTGTGGTGAAGCCGAGTAGTGTGCCCGTAGCGGTGGCTTATTTTGACTGAAGACTGGCCAACAGAGCACCATCTCAAACGCATGAGTGAATATTTTGTGTATTAAGAATATGCGACTAAGTGTGTAATAATTCATATTATTTTATAGACTCGGAAACGGATGCAACTACTACCGAAACCGACATCGATAGCGATTTTTTACCTGGAATCTAATCATTTTAACATTCGAGTAACTTTGAATTAAGCTACGCTTGCAGTTATTTTTTCTATTTCCGCTCAATAGACTGCAGTGTTGCCATTTTTAAATTTCACTTTGAAATGCTGCCGTTTTTGTGTTTCGTTAGCCAACCGTGTTTTTTTCAGTTCTTTTTTAACGTTTGCATTTAAAATGATACACTCCTCCACTAGGTCTTCAAGTGCAGTTATTAAAATGCATATAGCAAAAGCTATTTTTGTAACCTTTGAAATTTGTATCCAGGGTTATATCTAAATGAGAAGATATGATAACCATTTTGATATGGGGCTCAGTGTTTCAAGCATAAATCCTTGTGAACGTTTGCTTTTCGTACTGGCCTATTAAGTAATGTATCTTCTTCACGTCACTGATGCATTTCACTTGGTTATATCCAATTAATGGGTCCAAGGCAAAAAATCTCAGCAAATTTTCTTGGGGTGCCTCCGGAAAGTGTCTAAAACTCCACTAAAGATCGGGAAGTTTGTGTGTTTGACCAATTTTAGAGGCGTTTTCAATGACGAAATTTCTTGGCCTCGATGCAGTTGCCCTCCATACGTGTGTACAGGCTAAACTCTTAGGATGAAGTCACAGCAGAGACGTTTGTGTTCTGAACCACACCGGAAACGCAATAAAAATTATCTTTGCTCTCGACACGAGTTTTCGTGGATTCGATTCGTAAGTTTGAAAGGCAACGATGGCTTTGAGCGGTCATGTGTGAGGGGAGCTCCCGGGTTTACTGGAATCTTCGTGAAGGCCAACAGCCATTTCGACCCAACCCAAACGGGGTCGGCGACCGCACCACCACGTTGAGGCGGTTGTTGATTCTCCATGGTCTTCCGCCATGCCCCATCCCTCGGAAGGAGTTTTATTTAGCAACAAAAACAACAACAGCGCTCATATCGCTTGCATCGAAACGATTCAACGCTCAACTTAAACTTTGACTGGTAGTTAAATTATCTTCGCCTCCTTTTCGGCTTGCAGTGAGCGTTAAATGTTAAATCTTCCATGGAAAAATATTGATGTGATCATTGGCATATCTTTTAAATAATAATGGTAGGCAAAACAGCTTATAAATTCATTTTACAGAGTGCGATTTTGTTTGTAGCTCATCTTTTTTCGTTTCGTAGCTGCCGTATTTTAACACGTACGTACGTTGAACATACTCCACTGTCTTCTCACTAGTGCTTTGATGTATCTTAAATGTTTTGCGCTTTTTTGAAAAATTGAAAATTACCATTATCTTCCTTTTGACATGTTTATTGATCTGCGTGTGGATTGGAATGGTAGCTAAATCTTCCAGTAGTGCGTTAAAACCATTTTTCGCTGAGGCAAAAATATCAAGAAGTTAAACATCTTGATATTACGATGAAGTTAAACATCCTAGTTAAATTGTTTTGTTATTCTATATTGCGGAAAAACTTACTGGTGTACGCATTGCTCTGTACGGTTTGAAGTAGTCATCTCGCCTTCTGTCGAACTGGTGCATTAAAACCAAACAATGGGACGTATTCAGGCTGCGTGCATATGCTTCGATAAGAACCAAGTTTTTATTTCGTTGAAAAGGGCTTTCAAGATGCTAAATGTGATTTTGTACTGTTTCCTACGTTCATGTACGACTTGAAATAAGTTTTTTGAGGTGCTATAGCTTAGTTCTAAGTGTTGGCCAATCGCAATGTATTTTGCTTTCTGAAGTACAATTATATTGATCTCTGCACGAAAGTACACTAGTTTATTGGTTATCTTGCGATGAGAGTACTGAGCACAGTAAGGGTTCACTGATTAGGCATAGGGTTATTAAATTGGATAATTGAGGAGTGCAGTAATATCAACACTTGTTTCCTATATTTTCGGGTATTGGCCAATGTCTGATTTTGATAAAATCTGAGTACTCTGTCTGTGGGTGTAGCAAGTATTGGTTTTTAAAAATGCAAGTGGTTTTTGCATCTTTGATGGTCTTGCTTGTTCTTCGTCACTTTACTGCCTACTTTTCTTTGTTTCAGAAATAAATTCAATTGCTCAATTAAATTTGACAGTTTTCGACTACGCTTCTTACAGCAGAGCCATATATACAATGACACTAAGCGACAATTTAAAAAAATTTTTTTGCGGCCAGCTCAGAAGCCATTTCAGTTCATTTCTGCGCACGCACCTCAGGTTAAGTTAAGCTGCGTGAGCGTGATATCTGCAAATTCGTGACCAAGAGCCAGAAGTTTTTCTGTAGATCGCATGTCGTACTCTTGTCTTCTCGTCACAAACACTTTTTTCTTTTTTTTGGAAAGAACGTTTACGAAGACTTCGCTTATTTTTAACTCGTTACAAGCATGAAAACTTTTTTGAAGATCAGTTGCTTCAGAGGTTTTTAGGCCTACTTTGGTCTCCAAACCATCCTTTTTTTGGAGGTTAACCTTTAGTTGATGTTTTATGCACATTTGTTAATGCTGTCGTATCGTTTGCGGAAGCTGCTTACGACATTGTCAGGCAGCGTGGTCTCACCTGCAAGTTGCTTAGGCTTCTACCGTACGAGCACATCGTCCGGATGATCATGGACTTTTTCCGGAATAGAAGCTTCACAATCACTATTGGTGACAGCAAGCAAAGTGGATTAAGACGTTTGCGAAACGGCCTCCTTCAGGAATCGGTCTTGGCCCCTCTTTTTCAACATCTGCACATACGATCTGCCTTCCATGACTTCTCAGAAGTATGCATATGCTGATGGCTTAGCATTGTTGTATGCTTCTCGAGATTGGAAGCCTGTGGAGGGCACCCTAAGCCGAGACATGGAGGTTATATCCAGACTTGAAGGCTGAAGCTCAGCAATACGAAAACGGTGACGGCGGCTTTTCATCGTAACAACAGAGAGGCTAAACCTAAGCTTGATGTTTACAACAAAGGCAATCTATTGCCACCCTGTCCAGTCCCAACGTATCTTGAGGTAAAGCTGGAGAGGTCGCTCACTTTCCGTCACCCCCAACTCGAGGCTTTGCGCAAAAAACTCTCCACCCGAGTCGCGCTGTTAAAGGCGACTTGCAGGATCCGGATGGGGTGCAGGTGCCAAGACATTGCGCATTTCTGCTCTTTTTTTGGTCTACTCCACATCTTGGTACTGAGCTCCAGTTTGGTGTCGTAGTACTCATACTCGCCTCATTGACAGCATTCTTAATGATGCTTTTCGCAATGTCACTGGCTGCTTGCGTCCCACACCAACGGAGCACTTGTCTGTCCTCGCAGGTATCCAGCCAGCTGAGCTCCGTCGATTAGGAGCGACACTCTCTTAGGCAAATCGCGCAATCCAGGATTCCGACATGTACTACACGGACAGTTAATTGGGCAGCAGAATGCGCACCAGGGAAGACTTAGATCAAGACGCCCATTTGTACCTGCTGCGTGGAACCTGTTAGATAGTCTGTCTAAACTGAACATCCGCGTGAAACAGTGGACGAAACATAAATGGAGCGTGGACTACTTGGAGAGTACTTCAAGGGTCCGTGCTTCCATTCCCAGGGTCAGTTCAAGGCCACTTGAAATGAGCCTGCCCAGAACATCTTGGGTAAGGCTCAATTGCCTGCGGACTGGTGTAGGGCGTTTTCATTTGTCCATGAAGAAATGGGGTCTCGCTCTACCACCGAAATGCGAAAGTGGCGCCACTGAGCAAACTGCAGATCACGTCATATCTTCATGTCTCATACATCATATATCAAGAGGAACACGAGGTCTGCAGGTTTTGGATGATGCAACTCTATGTTGGCTTAACACCACCACTGCCAGCATCTAATCTGAACAGCGCAGCAGCCCGGGGTGGTAAAAGAATAGACCAGTGCCGTGTGAAGGCTGTTGGAGGCCCCCCCCGAAAACTCCAAATAGGGCCCTTTGATATCAGCAAGCATTAAGGCAGCTGCGTGCTTCTTCGAGCCAGTTGCAAATTTGTCCCCTGAGCAGCGATTTCAAAACCTAATCAAGCTAAACTAATAATCTTAAATCAGGAAGAAGTTCTTGCATTCTAAATAACTTGCATTGTTTAAACCAATCTAAACAAACTTAACCCATTTTTATTACACATTCAGCAAATAAGCAAACGCATGCACCGCAAGAACGGTATCAATGTTCAAAAAATTTTTTCGCGCCTTTGCAATGGCAAAAACGTCAACGATGTCATTGTAATCCAAACTGCGAACGCAAGCACTTTCATTAAATATTAAAGCCAATGATGTAAGTCTATCATCCATAGTTGTTGATCGATGGAAGGTTTTAATAAGTTTACTAAAACTTCTTTCTGCACTGGCAGCGGAAATGAAGCATGTCATTTGCACTCGTAAAGCAATGAACAAATTTGGGTAAACTTCCAATAATTTTTTTTTCCAGATGTAATTAAGAAAATCTCTTATTGTTTTAAGACTTTCTTTATTTTCGTTGATGACATGTACAAAACGTCCCCGCTCTTCTTTTATTTCAAATAGATCGATGTCTCTCAGTTTGTCATGAAGTGTTTCACAAGCATCAATAATATTGTTTTCATTAAATACTTGCAAGAGATTTGCTTGGCTAAGCAAGAAATTAAAAATTTCGGTCACAAAATACGTTTGCTCAAATCGATCATTCAGTGAAGCAATGGCATGATCGACAAGGTGCGAAAAAGTTAACTTTGAATTGTCATTCTTGTGACAATTCATTGCTTTGATCTTCTGATTCGTAGTCAAACATTCTATTTCTGTTTCTTTTTCTCTTTTCCACAAACGCACTCTCTACACCAGGGGTGGGGAAAGTGCGGCCTTTTCGAAGAATTTGTGCGGCCTTCTAACTGTTTGCTCACTTCATATTTTTTAAATTATGTTTTGCTCGTGTGTATAAGTCGTACTCTCAAACAAGTCCAGACAAAGTCATTAAATGCTACGAAATTGCTTTTGTGTATTTTTAAGTTGTTTATTATTTTTTATGCATGACAAATTTGTCTATGTGTACTGCTGTTGTAAGTTGCGGCCTAACTGATTATCTGTGATTTGAAAAGCGGCCTTCGACTTACAAAAGCTTCCCCACCCCTGGAGAGCAACATTTTCAGCAATCTCACGAGCGCTTACCAAGGCGGTGTTGTAGCCATTCTGTCGAAAATCCTGCAAGAAAGATTGCGTGGTATGGATTTCACTTTTTATAACATCCGATGAAATGCCGCGAGTTTGCATAAATTTGCTCGTTTTGTTAACTTGAAACAAAATATTATGTCATATAACAATTGCCAAAATGAACTTCTATGATAAAATTACATTTATTAGAGAACGAACGTCATTAGCTGTTTTCCCGTCTTGTTTTTGCATGCAATAACTCTGCAATTCTTCCAGTGCATCCAGAACGTCTGACAAGTAAAATCGTAACGATACAATATATTTAATTCGACTTTCCCAACGGGTAGCAGATGAAGATTGGATTGAAATTTTTATATGCTTCTTCATTATTGTCCAACGTGATGTAGAAAATGAAAACACTGTATATAATTGAGCAAGTACGCCAAAAAATAGCAAAGCTTCAGTTGAAGATTTGGCACCATCCACAACTATTGGAATGGTTAGCACATGGCACATACAGAGCTTATGAATTGATTTCCAAAAGTCTGGCTTGGACGCCTGCTTCTTTGCCTTTCATATTAGCACCATTATCATAACATTGCCCGCGACAGTCAGCAAAATTAAAACCGAGTTCTTCTGCATGCTTCATAAACGTGTCCAGCAATCCTTTTCCTGTACTGCCATATACTCTCAAATATCCCAAAAAAGCCTCTTTCACTGTAATGCCATCCTCTTCATCGCATTGAACAAATCGCAAGATAACAGTCATTTGTTTTTTGTGAGAAATGTCCGATGTGCAGTCAAAACTTAAAGCGTAATATTTTGCTATAGTCAATTGTATCATCAATTCTTTCTCCACTTTCTTGGCGACAATATTGATTAACTCGTTTTGAATTGTGTTGCTTAATAGTGCTTTTTTGTTGTGCTTTTGATTATTCAATTTTTTTGTTCCATCAAAACTGGATCTCTTTTTGCTAGCAATTCGAAGAGTCCTAAAAAGTTTCCATTGTAAGGAGAGCCGAGTACTTCATCAGACTCTCCAAAAGCTCATTTTTCTTCAGCAAGAAAAATTACAATGTCGATTAATCGCTCCAAAACATTTCTTCAAAACGTTTTTTCCGAAAGAAAGATTTCCATTTCTTGTTTGTCCACCGTTGAGTGAGATCGAATCCCTTTCTGAGCAGCATCCCATCACTAAAGCATGTTTTATGAGTTGTTCCATTTTCATGCTCTTTTAATTTTTTTGCTATACCTTTCCATGTATTACTGCCGGTACAAAATAAACTTTTAGAATTGCTAAAAAGTTTGCAACAAAGGCAAAACGCTTTATTCGTTTCTTGCGAATAGATTAGCCATGACCTAGGGACAACATCGCCATTGTTCATAACACGCCTGTAATGAAATGTTGAAAATCTTTGTTTTGCAGCATTTAAGGGAAAATTTATGCCAACTTGTTGAGGCCCTCTGTTGACGATGACACGTCGCTGTACATCTAATATATAAAATCCAAAGTCTGTTTGTTTGTCTGTCTGTCAGTCTGTTTGTCTGTTCCTTATGGAAAAAAAATTAGGAGCACCTAGAAAAAAATAAAACATGCATTCCGATGTATTTTTTTCCAGCGGAGTCAATGGGCCTATTTCCAAGTTCGTACCTCGCCCCCCAAGGGAGCTACGGCCCTTTTTCCACAGGAGGGTCTCAGATAACTCTTCGATTCTAATCGAATTGCGTATTTAGGTTTGGGGGATTAAATTGCAATTGACTGTAAAAGTGTATTCTTATGTAAAATTCTCCGAGAAAGACAATGGAAGTAGTTTCGAACCTCTAAGTGCCCCCCTAAGGGAGCTATGGGGGGCAGAACCCCCCTTTGAAAATTCAAATATATTCAATTTTGATGAAATTTAAATCATATGTAGAAGACACTAAGTTAGAGAGCTTTCCAAAATTTCAGCCTTTTTCGACAATATTAGGGGGCAGAAAGCCCCCTTAAAAATTTAAAGTTTTTGTTAGGTACCACAAACAGAAAAAAATTTGTGACAAATAAAAATCCAAATTAGATGGTTGTGAGAAAGACTGTACATTTAAAAATCCCTAGCAGATTTACCCGTCGTGGATCGGGTTAAAATAACTTTTTCCAGGGAAGCCAAGTACGGTGTTTTCATTTCGATCAGATTCGTCTATGGGAGGCTACGAGCCTATGGGGCTCTACTAGAGGCCTATCTGTACTGTTGTACGACGAAATAAAAATCATGAAAACACATTAAAATATGGTTGTTCAATGTAAAAGTTTAATCAGTCTTTACATTTTACCCGATCAACGACGGGTAAATCTGCCAAGTACGGTATTTTCATTTCGATCAGATTCGTCTATGGGGGGCTACGAGCCTATGGGGCTCTACTAGAGGCCTTTTTGTACTGTTGTACGATGAAATAAAAATCATGAAAACACATTAAAATATGGTTATTCAATGTAAAAATTTAATCAGTCTTTACATTTTACCCGATCAACGACGGGTAAATCTTTCAGCCTTTTTCGACTATATTAGGGGGCAGAAAGCCTCCTTGAAAATTCAAATACCTATAGAGAGAAAAGTTAAAGAAGCTTCAAAAAATAAGTAAAAGTGTATTGTCATGTAAAATTTTCCAAGGAATAGGGGAAGGGCAGGATAGTTGATACCCGAGGTTAGTTGATACACCGGCTTTACCGGTCAGCAAAAATTACTTTTAATTAAAATAGCGCCACCAATCAAAACACAATGCTGATGCCTATCTGTTGTGAAAATTCAGTGGAAATCCTGGGTTGTTAAGGACACGAAATATCGAAAAATGTTAAAAATTGACACATTTTCTATTTTTGATCAGTTGTGTTTATTGATTTATTTTAATTCCCAGAAAACTCGGTTGAGATTGAATTGTGGTCCACTTGTAGGTTATGGAATCAGGTCGTCAATGGTGTGTAAGGTTTTTATCACATTATTGAATTGCATGCTAAGGAGCACGTTTTTTGAAAAATATGCTCTGTAGGATAGTTGATACAACCTGCAGTGGGATAGTTGATACACTGTATCAACTAATCTGCCAATCTCTATAACATGAAATGTTGGATGATCTAGGTCAAATTGATTAGTTTAAAAGCTTGACTGGACTTATGAAAGTCAGGTTAAGCTCTAATGGATACTTCAACTTGTCCAAGCTGAATAATTGCGTTTAAATTTGCATTTAGGATTGAGATTAATAAGATTAAAATAACTCTTAATGCTGTAGGCCAACAAATGGAAACCAGCTTTGTTTTCCTTTGAAATATTTTTCAATTCCCAAATTCGACAAATTCACCTTGCTTGTTTGCAAACCTTAATCTTGACCAAAACTGCAAACCCTAGTTTTTTGTCCTTGAATCTATGGGGTCTTAAATTTCACTAGTAGATTACCATTAGGTTAACCGATCACTCATTTTTTGTTGACAGACTGTCATATCAGTAACTGAAAAATCAAACTTGCCTCTATTAATTAGGTCTATATCAAGGGTGTATCAGTGATGATGAACTGATTTCAAGCATGTCACAATTTTATAAAAGAAAAACCGAAAGATGTGTGAGATCTCCAAAAGAAACATTATTGCTGGCTGCCAAAGAGTGTGAAAAAGGGCAGTCGGTTCGGAAAGCTGCTTTAATGTTCAGTTTGGACAAAATGACCCTGCATCGGTACATAAAAAAAGCAAAAGAATTTGGACCAGAATGTGCTGTTGGATATAATGCTGTCTCTCAGGCTCAATCTATTTTTCCACCTTATATGGAAAAGGATTTGGCTGCACATATTCAGCAGCTTGCCGACCAATATCATGGATTAACGCTTGCCAAATGCAAAGAATTAGCATATGAATTTGCTGTTCAAAACAATCTTGATGTTCCCAATGCATGGAAAGAAAATAAGACTGCTGGTAGAGGATGGTGGTTAGGATTTAAACAAAGACTAAACCTGTCCATTAGAACTCCAGAAGCGACATCAATTGGGCGTGCATCTGCTTTTAATAGACACAATGTGAACCTTTATTTTAGCAATTTGGCAAGAGTTTTAGATGAATATCAATTTGAAGCAAGGCAAATTTTCAACCTTGATGAAACTGGAGTAACTTCGGTTCAAAATCCCAAACGTATTGTCACAGTAAAAGGAACAAGAAAGGTTGGATCAATCACTTCAGCAGATCGAGGTCAATTAGTCACAGTTGTCTATTCGATTTGTGCTAACGGGAATGTGGTACCACCAATGCTAATTTTTCCACGGAAAAATTATCGTGACCATTTTGTACGTGGTGGTCCACAAAGTTGCATTGGAAAAGCAAATCCATCAGGCTGGATAAATGAGAAGTTATTCATTGATTATTTGGACCATTTTGCATCACACACAATGTTCTAAGGAAAATATGGTGCTACTCATCCTAGACAATCATGAAAGCCATATATCACTTGCTGCAGTAGATAAATGCAGAGAGCTTGGTATAGTTCTATTAACTATTCCTCCTCATACTTCGCATCACTTACAGCCTCTGGATAAATGTGTATTTGGCCCCTTCAAACAGGCTTATAACAGTGCCATGGAAACATGGATTCGATCAAACCCAGGAAAAACAGTTTCAATCTATGACATTCCACAGTTGGTCAATCAAGCACAATTAAACGCAATGGTTCCTAAGAATATATTGTCTGGATTTCGATTTACTGGGAATTGGCCGTGTGATCCAAATATTTTTTCGGAATTTGATTTTGCTCCATCAAATGTCACAGATAGAGCCATGGTTCAAGATGATTCTGAAAGTCAACAGAAAGAAGCTGCAATACTATGTTTCCCAAGTAGGCGGGTGGTAAGTGATGCTATAGATATGCAGAGTGGTGCCCCATCCAGTGTTATTGGCACTGATAACCCACTGGAGGAATCGCCAAGCTTAATTGCAGGTAGAATTGCAGTGACCCCACAAGAGAACTTATCTCCTAGTGATCAATCTTCCATTTCATACATTTCTCCAAGTGACATACTGAGCATACCAAAGGCTCCACCAAGAAAACGGAAACTAAATGCACGACGAGGAAGAACTCAAATTTTTACTCTCACTCCAGTTAGAAATAAATTGGCAGAGAAAAGCATGAAGAAGACTAAAGATCAATGCAAGTCCTCTGCCAAAAAGCAACTATTTAGAAAGAACAAGTCCAGAAAACAAAAACAGTTTCCTGATACTTTTGAAGAAAATTCAGACATTCAATATGATGAATCGGATCTTTCTCTAGATGAGGAAATCTCTGTTAACTTGGGGGATTTTGTAATTGTGAAGGTAAGTAGGTTGATCATTTGGCTTTGCATTAATTATCATTTAGTATTTGGTTAGTTTTGTTTACAAAGGTCTTAGCCAATCTAAAAGTTGCTTTTGTCTCTGTATCAACAGGGACATCTAATTTAAATCTTGCACTAGCAAAGAGCTGGTAGGCCTACGCCAAAACATGTAACAAGTTACTAGGAAGCTTATTTTTGTGCAACTCAGCTATTACAAAATGCCACTGTTACATGACTGATGTTCTTTTGGAGGCATTGCCAGTCAAATGTGACAGAAAATCATAAAATCCAAGGCCTTTTACTGAACAATGGGACGCAATTATTTGACTTGTTTCACTTCCACAGGTTGCTGGAAAGTCGCGAAGCTTGAGGTGCGTGGCTCGCATTGATGCATATGATTCTGCAGATGATGACTACGAAGGAGTTTTTTTGAAAAAGGTGCCTACCAGACTAGGTGACAACAATGAGGCCACTTTTATTGTTAATGAAGACGATGAATATTCTTTTGCTGCATCTGACATTTTGATGAAATTGCCAAATCCTGTAACTGTTGGAGGTTCTTCGCGAAAGAACCATCATCTAAAGTTTAGTTTTGATTTTAAAATGTGGGATTTGGCCTACTGACTACCCACAGCAAAGCATTTTGTGGTGCATTTTACCCTAAGGAAAACATTTTCGTGTACAGCAAAATACTGAATGATGTTCTTTCTGTGTTTTCATGTTGTGCGAGTTTTTCAATTGACAACTTTGACATTTTTCGCGATGTAAATTGCTTAGCAATAGCTTTCAACAAAGACAATAAACATGCATTTCGTTGTGCTTAATTTTCTGTGTAGTCACAACTGCTCAAAAATACTGTGAAATGTGGCCCAAATTAAGCTGACGACTGTATGTATCAAATAACCTGCTGCTGTATCAACTGACCTGCAAAGGTGTATCAACTTGCCTTCACTTGTATCAACTAGCCTGCTCTGAGGTGTCCATGTTTCAAGACATCCCACAAGAAAACCAGACAAAGTAGGATCCTATAACCTTATACTAAAATAACCCAGGAACTGACCTTTCATTTGCACCATTAAGCACTCTTTAATATCAATTAGTTTTTGAATTATGCAAATTTAAGTAAAACCCGTATCAACTATCCTGCCCTTCCCCTACTGTGGAAGTGGTCTCGAACCTTTAAGTGCTCCCCTAAGGGAGCTATGGGGGGCAGAACCTCCCTTTGACAATTCAAATATATCTGATTTAGATGAAATTTAAACCATATGTATAAGACACTAAATTAAAAAGTTTCCCCAAATTTCAGCCTCCTACGACTATATTAAGGGGCAAAAAGGGGGGAGAAAGCCCCCTTGAAAATTCAAATACCTATTGTTATGAGTAGTAATGATAAAGGAATTAAAAATGAAGTGTATGTCGCTTTTTATTATCTGTATTGAATAACAAGATTTACAAACAAAACTTTAAGCAAATAATCTTCACCTTTACATAGAATATGGTTATGCTAATGTAACTGTTGAGGTATGATATTGTAACCTGTTTCCTCTTCAAGGTGATTAGCCTCCGATAATGCAAATATTACGTGACAACAGTTTCTAGGGGTTAAAAAGAAAGTGTTGTCAGAATAGTAATCACCAGGATAACTTACATGATCTGACCAATTGCATATACTGACGTTGCTTTTTTATCCTATACCCGGGCAACGCCGGGTACCTCTGCTAGTTTGATATAAATCTGGCCAGCAAGTTGGGTCATTCGAAAACGGATTGAATGAAGGTTGCGGAAATAAATATGTTCCTAATGCAACGCCAACACTCTTGTACTTTTGTTTTGCGTTTCCATATTAGCAGTTGATGAAGAACTAGAGGGTCGCTCTTGCTCAGAGAGGTCGAAATCTTCCGACTCTGCTGGGGCTGGTAGAATAGATTTCGGATGTTGTTGTCCTGTTGCATTCTTAGCAGGGGTGTCTTCACTTGGCTTATCTGCTTGTGCAGCCCAAAAAAAACGCGTCAACTTTGCTAATTTCGCTGCTGATTGCCTTAAAGATGATGCCTCTTTTCGTTTTTGCGCGCCACTTTTATAAATGCGCTTCATTTTGCAAATCTGATTAAGTCACAAAATACAAGAAACCTCGTAACCTAGAAACCTAGTCTCTATCAGCACGCAACTACAAAGCGATTCCACAACACTTCACAGCACTTTCATTATGACCTAAATTTTCCCGAGAATTTTAACGCTCAAGGGCAAAGGCACAGACTTTAAGTGGAGAAGGTTAAGACTTTATTAATGATTGGCCTTTTTCTGATGTAACCACAACTTTGCAAAATACTGTTATAGTGTCTGAACGTCCGCAATTCTTTTTCGAAATTAACGAATCATGATATTACATGCTTAATCTACCGGCTATTCAATGAGGGCAAAAACAAGACAAGTAAAAGTCAAGGGTTGAGAAATGGCTCTAACTTACTTATACAATTTATATTATGGGGCCCCTAGGAATGGTCGGATCCCCCCCGACTGGGGGGTACGGGGATGCCTTGACACGGCACTGGAATAGACCCTCGGCACTGGCCTTGATTTGTTCTGGTCCGGATTGAGTTTGAGTGCTTGACCAAGCGACGACGACGTTTGCGGAAGCATTGCTCTTTATCCCCCCTGTTGAAATAAGCTTGTTGACCAGAAAATAGTTGTTGAAATTTCAATGTAGGGATATCAGAGAGTTAAGCATAGAAAGACAAAAACGATCATGTTGTTTGACATAAAGGTGCTATCAATTCCAAAATTATATGAATGTAGTCTAAAGCTTGTGTTTGTACTGGCTGCGTACGCAGTCCCGTAGCACTCCAACTTCGGGCCCCCCCAAAGTAAGCGCAAGAGCCCCTGCGCTCAGGTCATATCACTTGAGGTGTAAAATTGAAAAGCTGCATTAAGAAAATACACCACAATTTGTACATAAGTAAACAGGCTAATGTCAGAATAAAGCATGCCGATACCGAAGGTGCAAGTCATAAAAAATTCGGCACCGATGCCAGAGTTCAGTAGGACATTTATGCAGACACTGCGAAACGAAAGCAATGACACTGAAAAACATGAAAAAGTTATAAAAACACAGTATCATTTAAATAGTCTGGAGCGAACCTTTTTGTTCGCAAATGCTGTTATGACATTGTCATAATCAAGAGATCGGGCGCAGTCATTTTCGATTGACAACATGGCTAATGAAGATAGTCTACTGTCTGTCATAGACGTTCTATTAAAAGTTTTGATCAGTTTCAATTTGCTGAAGCTTCTTTCAGCGCTGGCAACAGTCACGGAGCAAGTTAGTAAGATTCGAAGTGCGATGTACACATTCGGATACAATTCAAATAAATGAGTCTTTAGAAGATAGTTCAGAAAGTCTTGAGCCGTTTTGAGATTGCGTTTTTTTTGTAAAATTAAAACAAAACGCTGTAGCTCAGCGCTCATTTCATCAGAATCAATGTCACCGAACTTTTTTTGGAACTCTTTACAGCAAGTAAGAAGAGGATTTTCTTGTTGCACAAGCAAAAGTTTGTCTCGTGTGTACAAAAACGAAAAGGCGGAAGAAACCTCACGTAACAATTTAAAGCGCTCCTTTATTGACATAATAGCCTGGTCTACTAATGGATAGAAAAAGTTGCTTTTAAATTTCAGTTCAGGAGTAGCTCGTTGTTCCTCTTCACCTTGGTAATCAAACAATCTTCTTTTCTTTCCACTTCTTGACGGAGGAAAAGAAGGATCAATATCCAATTCCTGTGCTATTTCAACAGCAGATGTTGCGGCACTGTCATAACCCGTTGTGCGATAGTTTTGCAAAAACTTTTCAGTTGCCTGGATTTCCGTTTCCATTGTATGAAGGGAGACTCCATACGATTGAAGAATCTTGCTTGCTTTATTGACTTGGAATAGGATATCATACCAAATAAACACCGACAAAAAAAAACTCCATTTTGATAAATGAGCTATCAACGATTTTGTTTCTGAGGCAGCTCTTCCATCTTTTCTTTCTATGGAAATGGCTTCCAAGTCTTTCAGTGCCAGTAACACCTCTTTTAAATTGTATCGAAGAGGTTTGATGCATTTAATTCTGCTTTCCCAACGAGTATCAGATTGTGACTTTATGGACAGCTCCACATGTTTCTTCAAAATTTTTGAACGTTTCATTCTATACAATGTCAATAAAATACTTTATCTGGACTCTGCAGTGTATATATATTGTCTCGGTATTTATAGCCAAACAGAATTCCAGACCATTCTATGATTGTTGCGTAACAACGGCATTGTTACGTCAATCGAATATTCAAGATTCTACCAGAAAATCAATCGAAATATTCTAGATTCTGCGAGATAAAATGACGTTGCATTCACTTATGATGTCACAAGCCAATTTCTTCTTACAGTTTAAATCGGTTGTAAACAAGTCTGCTGAACTGAAAATAGTCACGTAGCCAAAAAGCAATTTCAGACTAACTTGGGCCCCGAAAGTTGGCCTGGCCCCCCCCCCCAAGTGGGGGGTTTGGGGGGCGGCTGCTACGTCTCTGTGCGTACGTTTTCTCAAAACCGATGCATGAAAAGACTTGAATTCTAGTGAAAAAATAAAAACGGCACAGCTTGCCAACCGCATGGAGCAAGGTAATCCGAAGGAGTCGGTACTGTAAACCAAAATTTTTGAGATGAAGTTTAGTTAGGCCATCATCAGTAGAGCCTCAAATGTTTAGGACAGATTTTTAACCAGGTGCTCACAAACAATTGACAGCAATGTAAATTGTTCATGCGCACTTAGTTTAGAAAAGATCTTCATTGCATGCTCTGGGTTCTTAGATAATAAAAAAAAATCTTTCCTAAAAGTTGGTTGCTCTGCTAATGGTAGCTTAACTTCATGCGGTAGGCAAGCTGTGCCGTTTTTATTTTTTCACTAAAATTCTTCAAATTTAGCGTTGCAAAAGTCTATTTACTGCCTTTCATGAAGTCCTGATCTGAGGTGGCCAAAATGGCCCAAAAATGTACTTTGAGCTGTAAAGGCCTAAAAATATGCTTTATGGCACTGAACAGGCGTACTATTTCTTTAATGCTGAAAATCGAAAATGATATGTTTGTAAGGGAGCTGTTTTTTAGCTGTCGTTGCTTTCAGGTCACCCTCGAGCAAGGTGTAGCACTTGATAGCCTCCCCTGTTAGGGTTAATACATGACATTTTTTTATTTTTAATATATTTTGCGGCACCTTGTACATACTGCATATGCTTTTCTTTTTGTTGGTTTTTATTTATCTGCTATCTTACAAGGGCGATTGTCTTGCCACTATCTTCAAATTTAAACTAAATTCTTTTCATGTGGATGTATTAGCGTATATCGTTTTGTCTTCTTTTCCTTTTTCTGTCCACTGCTGTCAAATTCATTTTTCATGTATGCTAATTTGGAAAAAAATAAAATGATTGATTGACTGATTGATTTTGCACTTTAAATTGATTGTTAGCGCAGAAATGCTGACTGTGAGTGAAGATGTAAATTTTAAAAAGAGCCAGTCAAAACTGCTTTGAAACGAAAACCGATTGATTCCGGAATGCCAAAAACTCAAAACTACATGCTTCTATTTAAACTTAAAGTTAGAAATGATCTTAACTTGAACACTAAACAAGAATTGTGATGAACAAAAACATTTAGATCATAATTTGACAAAATGTTTAATCTATAAAGTAAAGAAAGTTCCTATGCCACAGAAATTTTGCTCTTCAGTTGTTTAAAGACCGAAATCATTTTACTAAAAAAACTTGGCAACAACATTAAAACAAAAACCTGAAAATTTTATCTGTAACCCGAAGTCCTTTTATCAGCTGTGATATGTTGTCAAGCTGGTTGGGTTTGTGTGTAATGGTTTTGTAATATAGACAATAAAGTAGGTTAGACTGTTGGAAAGGCAGTTGGAAGAATGTCTTAAACTACTGTTATTTTGCTGCGTATGATGAGTGTGACTGCGTACATGTCTTAAACAAAGGATTTGTCCATCTGTTGATGTTAGTGTGCTGTAGACCTGTTGGTATCTTTATCAGTTTAGACTAATCTGTAATAGCTTGCAAACTAGTTTAAAAAGGGGTATAGAAGCTATAGATTTCTAAACTTTTTTGGTAAATAGCTTGGTAGGTTAGCGAGTCAATGGTTTCTATTTTGAAGAAAGATAATGTAAATCGGAAACAACATTAAAATAGGGAAATTTACAGAATTACAAAAATAAGAATTTACAGAATTACAAAATTTTTATAAAAATATAAAAAAAAATTATGGAATAACAGGAATACAAAAATTTATGGAAATACTTAGTGGAATTTAATGCAGTTATTTAATTTTTTCCAATTCAATGGTTATACTTTTAGTTTTATCAAGTTGCATTCATTTCCATATTTCTTTGATTTTCTTACTTCTTTTGTTGATACTTTTTTCATATTTCCTCAAGTCAGTAGTTTCGTTTTTAAAATGAATTCCTTTATTTTTGTAATTATATTTTTAGTATGAATTTTGTGTCAGTAATTTCATTATAAATTGTGTTTTATTGTTGTCTTGAGTGAGCTTTATTTTCTTTCAAATACAAATTCATTATGGTGGGCTATTAAAGATAAACATCACTGTAACGATGAAGAAATGTTAAGTTACTCTCAGATGATTCTGACTGGCTGATGATTTTTAAATCAATTGTTGGCAATCATGGGCTTCAAACTGAGTATAAATCTGTAAAACTTTGTTAGAGATCAGCATTCAGAGCATTAGAACATTGATGTTGCATGAAGCATGGTCTAGTGGAACTGCTCTGGGTTTGCTTTCAAGATAGTGCTTTCAGTACAAACTTTAAAATATGGCATTACCAAACAAAAATTGGAAAATAAGCTGATGTATCATTAACTGTTAACTGCACCTGAGTATGATCATTGTGGTGTCTTTCAATGTTCCATTTATTTTTATTTTGTGTGTCAAGTTGAAGGTATTAATATTTTTTCAGTTTTATGAATTCTGATGGTATACACTGAATGCTTAAACTGTTCTGTACCAGTAGAAGATTGTGGATACTATTAAACTGTCTAAATTCTGTTTATCTGTCTATTTGTTGCCTGCACTAACCCTAGGGCTTACCTGAACCAAAATTCAACTCCAATACTGATTTGCAAAAGCATCAAAGTAATATTAACATTTAGTGGGAATATTTTCTCACTGTTCACAGAATTTTGTGTTTGAGTTTCTTTATTGAGTTGTTCTGTACTGATAACTACTATACCTGCATCCTATCTTTGTTGTTAAATCTTTGCATTGTTTTAGTGTCTTTGTGCCTGTGCTGTTTCTTAGTCATACCGGTATTTAACTGCTGGTGTTACAGTTATTATCGATATTACTGGTAGCTTGTACACTTTCTGTTTGTATTTTGGTCATCAAATATCAATATCTACCACACAAGGCAGCAGGTAAACTGATTTAGTTTTGAAGCTCGTTCTCATGTGCATTATAACTCAAAACTTAATTGCTTGCATAATATGTCATGTGCCTGTGTACCAGTAACACCAGATTGTAAAAATCAAATGTACGGAAATGGAAAAGCATGACCTTAGCAACCAAAGTTACAGAAATTGAAAAAAATGAATTGTTTAGTATTTTTTAAAGTGGGAAAACGTAGATTTTGGTAATTTCCAAGTGAGTTATCATTAGGTTCTGTACCGTTAAAGCAATCAGATATCTATACCAATATAAACTGTTTTTTTCTAAAGGGATAAAACTTATATTTCCTTCAACTTTGAGAGATCATGCGTCAATTTCTGTAATTTTAAAGAAATCAATTGTGGATTTTGGTAATCTTGGTAGTAATCAATCATGGATTATCATAAATCTTCTTGCCTGTAGTTTTGGTGTTGCTTCATACACTGTTTTCACTTTTTTTTTTAGAGTAATGTAGTTATTGTGATAGCCAATGCATCTAAAATGATTATAAATATACTTTTATCTTTTTCATTCAGCTAGACACATAATCTGCAAATGTGACCAATTAGCCAATCACCAGTTTTTAGCAGAAAACTTACCGTATTTACCGGTGTATAAGTCGACTCGTTGTATAAGTCGACCCCCTAAAATTCGACGGAAATTTACTATTTTATGTTTTTTATTTTATTTTATTTACGACTCGGTGTATAAGTCGAGGTCGATTTTTTTAGGTCGATTTTTGATCGAAAAAGGTCGACTTATACACCGGCAAATACGGTAATTAGTAAAATGTCTCTGACTGCAAAATAGCCACTGCTTAAGATAACAGGATAATTAGTAAACAGAGTAAAGACAATGCATGCACCAGTAAAACTTTTTTTCTTAAAAAACATTTTATGGTACTTATGGGTTATCTGTCACCACTTTTTTTTAATTTAATAAACCTAACCCTGTACACTCCCTTCCAGTGTACACTGCCCCATACATTTACATACCGGGCCTGCCCCTTCAGTGTACACTGCCTTCCAAACTCATTTTAGGCTTAAACATTATATATACAGTTAAATAATAGTAATTTAATACCTGGTGAAAAAAAGTGGTGACAGATAACCCACAAGTACCCATTTTATGTTTAATAACAGTTGCATACTAAGGAAAATAAAAGCAAATACAAATACTTTTAAGAGTCTGAACCTGTATAAAGAATGCATCGGCTATTTGCTTACAAGCATTTATGCTTTAGCCTTTTTACTAAATATTGCAAATACAGCCTATTTTTGTGCTTCTAGAATGGAATTACCATATTTGACATTAGGTAGGATGCACTGGCATGTAAGGCACACCCCCATTTTAGCAGGTTAGATTTAGGAAAAAGTTTTTAGTGCATTAAAGCATGTTCTGTTAAAAGCAATCTAGCAGCACATTACACTGGCAGAAAACATAGCTGTATAAGTACAAGATTATTGTGTTGAAGCAAATTTAGCATAACTACACCGGCCATGAAATAATAATGCATGAAGTTAGGGTTGTTGGAAGTGCTAGTCACAAGCTAGGTTAGTGATTGTCGGGGAAAAGATCAGCCTTGGGGTGGTCTCAATTTTGCATATTAGATGCAGGGCATTTTTTGAGCAAAACGCTTGGAGAAAAAGTGCATCTTACTTGCTATGTAATATGATATTTTGGCAAATGGTATTCAATTTTTTCTTAGGCAAATCAGAACTATGATGAGCATAAAAACCTACCATTATTTTTTTTGATTGTAAAAATGTTGCTTAGGTTAGGCAATATAATTTCAGATCTGACTATGGTACAGCTGTAGGTATTAAGCAAATTATATTTTACTTTTTGCTAGGTTAGTATTTGGTTTAAGTTTTTCACTTCTAAATATGTTCCCAAAACTTTTGATTAATCGCTTCAGGTGCTGTAGGTTCTATTAAAATTATCTCATTTTTTCCAAACAGTTCACCGTTGTTGCCTATGCACATCTCATTTTCTTTAACCCAGGTGCAACAGAAATTATAAGTTACAGCTTGTCTTGTGTTACATCAAAACCTTCACCCATCAAAGTGGTAAGATTCAAATAGATAGCTGATTTGGTAAAAACATATCACCCAGAGGAATACTAACAATTGTAGTTATTCTTCATGAATTATTTTCTTAGGCAGCTACTATCCATAAAAGGCATTAGACCAAGTAGATTTTGTTTGGTTTGTAATTTCTTAGCAATTTAAATTCTTGGGAAATCAATAAATCATAAGAGAAATTTGTACAAACGCTAACATTGTTAGAGCGCATGTTTTTGGACGAATGAAGGTGAATTCTCTTTATTTCCATGCACAATTCTACATGGAATGAAAAGTACAAAAATTATTCACTTTTGTAAGAGTTGATCTTTGTTTTAAAAATAGGCAGGTGTATAGGTTAGGTGCATTCACTTTTGGAATCATTTGGGACACATTCCTAGTTTTCAGAAACTGAGGTAGCATTTAAGTGGTTGGTTGGTAAATCAGTGTGGCCAATGTCATCAAAGCTTTATAGAAGTGAATTACTTCATTACATTTTGATTTGTTGCAGGAATGGAAGATCCTAGTCAAAGTCAGGCACAGTTGTGTCGAA
Organism: Trididemnum clinides; assembly: GCA_963675345.1. NCBI lineage: Eukaryota > Metazoa > Chordata > Ascidiacea > Aplousobranchia > Didemnidae > Trididemnum > Trididemnum clinides. Next base: position 16,785,687 of record OY776291.1, read on the forward strand.
ATGGATGCGGGTTTTATGGAAGCTCAAAAAATGATGGAATGTGCTCTATCTGTTATAAAGATTATGTGCAAAAGAAAAATGCATCTGGAAAAAAATCTCCAAGTACAGTTGATATAAATATTTGATATTCAGATGCAATTAAGAAGCAATCATTGTTATTATATTTCTTTCACTTGAAACCGCTGTGGTGTAATGGTAGTCATTCTGGACTTTGAAGCAAAAAGGCTTGAGTGTGAAACTTTTTATGATCGCCATTCTTACTTGTCTGGAAGGACATTTGCAATTAAAAGTGCTGAGTTGTTTTAGCAAAAAGTCTGGTTTAAAATCGGGGGTGACGTGGCCTGGGAAAACATGGGTAAAAAGAATGTAGATTTGGCTTTGTATTTTCTTTACTCAAAATGCTTACAATGTGATGTTTGTTGAGATGATAGTGAAGCTAGTGATTGCAATTGTATCTAATGTTAACCTGATTTCAAGTAGAACTTATTGAAAACAAAAACTTTTAGGAAATTGAAATGCTAATGATGTGATTCTGACAGGGCAGGGGAGTTGGGACTCTGAACATCCGACTCTGACTCTAACTCCTATTGTTTCTAAGAACCTACTGTTATTTTTTGATAAAATAAGAATCATTAAATATTTTTATATAATTTTCTTATTTTATGTTGCTTGTTACCTAAAATAGCATTTCATCACTGCCAAGTGAATCATCAGGCTCATTTCAAAGTTATAAATATTTTGGAAATTTCCCTAATGGTATAAATAACCCCTATAAATACCTCCTCCAGTCCATAAATTGGTCTCGACTCTCAACTCCGACTCCACAGCTCTGGCTTCTACACTTACCCATTTTTTTGTTCTAACAGAATCACTCTTGCATTTTTTGAAAATACAAACTAAGCTTCAAAATGAAATGTTTACCACATACTGTAACTGGTGATGTTGCTAAGGACTGGGGGAGTTTTGACTTGTTGCTCTATGAGGAGGGGACACTTTAGTAAGCTCACTTCGAAAAATACTATCTTGCAAAGATAATTAGTAAAAGCTATCATTATTTCAAAAATTTAGGTAGGTTGAAGGTCTGCTTGGCTTAGATCGGTCACTCGATTTTCCTGCTTTTGCAGGGTTTTCACATCCTGGTGTGGTGTGTGTTTCTGCCACTTTATCCAAATATCAAATATCAAATTAGATTTGTGACTGGTAACAACACACTCCTTTGAATTCCGAAGGCTCTTTTTACAAGTACCAGCATTGTTTTAGTAGAGTTTCAACTCCTGTTTTTGTTTCCAAATTTTGAACAACGTTATGACCGTGGCTTCATAGCAATTGCAAGAGATGCCACTTTCAATAGTTACTTTTAGCGGTTGTCTTGTTATAAATAGTACTGCCGTGCTAAATATGCCAGATTTTAAAACAAAAGTTTCAGAATTCAAGACATCATTTGTATTCTGTTACTAAGTAAAGAATCTGGTGTTGTGCTGCTCGCACAGTAAAATGTCCTGTTTAAAACCAAGTTTGTCCAAATGGCAAACACACACTTAACCAGCTAGTCTGAGTTTGCAAAAGCGAGGAAAAAACTTAAGTCTAGCTTAATTAGCAAATTTTTTCCTTTTCGAAAATTTTATCAAAGTACTTTTTGTAGGTTCTACACTCGCAAATCCGGAAGATGTTGCCAATAGGTAAGGTTTTATATATCAATATCTAGGTTTCTTGAAAAATTGAATGGAGAATGAGTTGAGAGATTTTGGTTATAAAGTTAGCAGCTACCCACTGATTTTAATGCAATCGCGCCGTCCGAGCTTAAACTAAGTGGGTGAACTTGAAAGCTACTGGAGATTTTTCTCGGTGATGTAGTATTTCTCCAAAAGTAGAGCTCTTGACTTTCTAGCACATATTTCATGGTTTACATGTTGTTATACGTTGTTGGCGTTTCAATGTTATGCTGTTGCTAATTTAGTTTCTGCATTTTTAAAACAGGCTGCATTATAACAGTGGAGGCAAAGCAGTTTTGAATATGTTGTGGCTCACCGTAAGTGTAAGCTGCTCGGCGTTGCTCACGCAGGGTTTTTATTACACAAAATAATGCTTGTTACTCAAGTTTCATTAGCTATGGTTCAATCGTCAGTTGTCACTAATGTTGAATCATATTGCGAAAAGGGTGTGTTATTCTTTAACAAAGCGAGGACAATTGTAAATAGCGACTCCATCTATGTTTCATCGCTAGTTTAGGAGGCTGTAATATATAATCATAGAAGATGTCATATGTTGCAGTACAAATGGAAGTGCCTCACAAAATAATAAAGTCGACACCAACATACCAGTATTAACAATATCCAAGGCTGAAGGCTCATCAATGACTCAAAGGTATGTTTTTGACTTCGTGCCGTTTAGCACCAGCATCTTATGTATTGTGGTGTATTTATTCAGGCAAAATAATGAGTCTGTAAGTCGGTCATTCATGTCACTCACTATACTATTGCTTTTACCTTGCGTTATAGTTGGCATGAGACAAGCTGCAATTACTGCCTTTAACTTCAATCTTCATTCAGAATACTTGTAGGAATCGTTCTAAACTAGAGAAACAAACAGCCGTGGATTCTACATTTCACTAATAATGCGTAATATAAAATTAGATGATACTGGCCTCTATTTTCCATTTCACGGTCAGTAACTTGTCAAAGTTTATGGTGTCAGCTGTGGCGCTTCTCACTGAGCGACCAGACTGCCGGGCAATGTTCGCTTGCACGGCTTTCTCTCTTTAAAAAAGCCTCAAGGCAGCCAGCCGTCGATGACTCATAGACTTTTGTGTGCTTGTTCATACTAGCCTTTGTGCAGTGGCCATGACCAAGCCAATTTACATTATGCAAACATTATGCTTTTTTTCTATCGAGCACGTTTAGGTTGATTCCTAACTTTATGACAAGGTCAAAGCCTTGTGGTATTCCCATGTAAACAAAATAGATGTTTATTTGGCATTATTTTATTATTTAGAAAACAATGTGGAGTGGATGGTGTGAACTTTAAATACATGTACAAACGTATAAGTATATTTTTAAGCTTAGCACCGATCAACCTGTTAAACAGCGGGAAGTGGGTTTACCTATCGCCTCTTAGTTGGTTCAAACCACATGGTTGTTTTTACATCTATGGACGTTGTACAAACAATGGGTTCGATTCTTGGTCAAGATGTCGCAGTTTTCAAAGTGTTTTAACTAGTTGAGGCATGGTCGATTTTAAAAAGAGTGAGAACTTTCTCAGCTCTTCAAACACAGGATAGAAAAGAGTTTGGAAGACTGCGAAATGATCTCGCGTTTTTCAAATCAGCAACCACTTTTGCATGTCGCTACGGTAAGCGCAAGCTGTAGCATATGAACCAGAATCGTGAGCTAGAAAGCAAGCGATGGTTCCGCTTTGCCGTATCCGTGAAACGTAACCCTCGAAGTGCTCGACTCATTAGACTTCCGACTGCAAGTTTAGCGCTCAGTCCATTTCTTCATGCTCCCAATTTCTCAAGACGATACTGTATTATTGTTGTGGAAAACTGTCTATAAATAATGCTAGAGGCCTATCTTTTTGTATAGGGCTAGTCTGTCTGCTATCTTGTAGCAAGACGCCCGGCGTTATATTTTGGTTAGCCTACTCAAGTAGAGATGTCTTTCGAATAACAAGACTGTAACGTATTCACGAGAATGTTTCGATTGATTTGTCATGTCTAAATTCGTGCTCACACCCTGAAACTTTTGAGCGCTCGCCTCGATACAGTAAAGTAAGCAAAGATTGCTTCCGATTACACTCGAACACGAAAGTGTGGTTTAGAGACAAGCAAATGAAAGTATTCAAAGATCACGTAAATTTGGGTAGATACGATCAGTTTGTTAGAAAGCTTTTGCAGTTATGCATTGAACAGCTTGTGTTCTAAACTAACTTGAAGTGATTGGTATTGCCAACACCATGCTTTTCTACCACAGGCAATGCAATAGTGGAAGAAGACTGACTAAGCGATTTTTTTGCTGCGTGCAAGGCGCGTTGTGCAACGCATAACAAGCTTACTTTAAAGAGCACAACTACGCTCTTACGAGGCAGGTATTGAACTCACTATCTCACACTTTTTAAGCTGCTTTTTTGTTGCGTGGAGCAACGCTAGTAAACGATCATATATTTCGTTTCAGCTCATCTGGTGCCTCTGTCCCTATCTCATCTCCTATCGCCATTCCTTCGGCAGCCAATCCTAGCACCTCTTTAACTTCACCATCCACTCAGGTAAATAAAGTGCTCGTGTGTTAACTTATTGTTTTCTCCTAGTTAGTTACTGGGGCATTTATCGGCTGGACTAGTAAGTTGTGATGGCAATCAGGGAGTCATTGAATTTTGCTTTTGAAAATGTGGGAACTTATGCACCGACTTGGTAGCGGAAAAAAAATAAAAGGTGATGTTGCGTTGACGTTAATGTTTACCGATCTTTTGCGTTGGGACGGAAACACGGTCTGAAAGCGAAATCAAGGTTCAAATCAAACTTCCAATACAATCGAAATCATGCTAGAAGAAAGTGGCAGCCGATGTCGAGCCAGTAAAGGACACAACTTGCAAGCTGGTGGTCCCACCCCCGTCAAATCGGACTTCCACTGGTGCATACCGAGGGGGTCTTTTAGTGCATGCTGGGTTAGCAGTTTCACTATTTTGGCCCGATGAAGCAGGCAGAAGTAATCATCGTACGAGGTGTTCAATCAATATGTTGGTCGTTGGTAGGAAAGACATAGAATTTGAAGTGTTGCTTCCTTGAAAATCTGATGCAAAGCTGGTGGCTTACAGTAGACATGCACTGCATGAGCAGCAACAAACTCATTCAAACAGGAAAATTGACGTAAGACGACATTGTGTTGTTGCCTTATAGATAGGATCTTTGTTTGGCTTGTACAGTAATAGCAACAGTGGTACTAGAAGGCGACTTAGGAGATCGCTACTGCTTTTGTTAGTTTACCATTCTTTGCTTATAGCATTAATTGTTTGGCTATTATTTGTTTCCCTCAGTCCCACTTTTGTGAAGTGTAGCCGAAAAGAGCAAAATGCAATGTATTGTGAACAAAACTCTAGTTGTTTGTGGCAAGAGGAAATCTGCCTCTTGCTGGTTGTTATTTGATTAGCGAGTTTTTTTCCTTGGTGAGGAAGCCTAACATCCTTTTTCCTTTTGTAAAAGCGAGCAGTGATGTGATACTGTCGATGGTATAATAGCTTGTTGTTTCTCTTTAAACTTACGAGTTGACAACTTATTCTCAAAGCTTGCAGTTGTGCAGTCGCTTCAAAGAAATTAGAATACTTATGTATTGTTCAACCTACTATGTTTTGCATTTAAATTGGTGATTCATCAGTCATCATTTTTTTATTTTCCTTCCGCGACAACGATTTCGGTTACCATAAACGAAGTATGGGCATCCCGATAAAATGGTCGCCAGCGACAAAGTGCGTGGTTTCATAGGCCGCCACGATGGTCAAATTTGCTGAGACACGCGAAGAAATTTTCAAAACGGCATTCACAGTTTTCCTGTTCGGAGCTAAAGTATTCAGGCAATATGAAAAATGAAGTATCAAAGCAATTTTACTCAGTCATGACTAAATCACAATCTGGCGCTAGAAAAATACTACTGTAACAAGGACCATAAACTGCGTGATCTTTTATATCAGTGTTTTTCAACTTTTTTTCAATCACGGAACACTTTGTGTATTTAAAATCTCCCAAAGATGAGTTGTGGAGAATGGAAGCAAGATCGAAATAGCTTGAGCTGCCAGATGGTAAACTTGTTGTAAGTCATCATCCGAAAGCTTTCTAAACGTCGATCGAAATATTGTAATCTTAATCTACGGTCTTGTATAAGTTGATTCAATTCTTCTTGCTCCTGCAAAGTCTAGAGTATCGCAAAATTCTACTTCTGGGCTGTAAAGATTTCTGACCCAATCATGATAATTTATGAAAGTAGAAGAAAAACAAAAGGTCAATTTCTCAAGAGTAATTAAATATTTTTGAATGGTTTGGCGTGGAGAAGCAGTGCTCACGTTTCGTTGACATTTCTGGCTAAGAGAAAACATCTCAAGATTTTTGTTTTCACATGCTGTTGCCAAAGTTGCACTTTTGAGCGAAATCATTAGTATTGTCCGTGCTCGTCAAAAGGTTTTCATTGCGACCATGAATTCGAGATTGAGTTAATTTAAATGTTGCAACATGTTAGCCGTATATGCTAACCTTGCCCACCAATCATCGCTTGCCAGCAGCTCTGCCTCTTCACGTCGTTCGTTGGTCAAATTACAATAAGTTCATTTCTCTAGGCATAAACTCCTGATAACCATCGCACTTCGGTGTAAAGCAAGAAATTTGTGTTTTCTGCCCACATTCCTTCGCATGAAATTGCGGACATGCGACTTTTCAGGGGTTTTGTCTTGACAAAATTAATGATACCACAATATTAATTACCAAAGTTAAACCTTTCAGGTCTATTCAGTGCAGTTGGTGACCAACAAGTAGCTTATGGCTTTAAGTGAACCGTAGCTGAGGCCGTCACACTTGTGGGACCTACACTAGGTCCACTTTAGTGGATGGTCTGTCAGTGCTCTTTAATGCAGTTTTCTCAAAGTGCATCGCTGGCCGCTTGTATCATGTTAACGCTAGATCTGCTGGCCTCTTGTATCATGTTAACGTTAGATCTGCTGGCGAAGTCTTTGCAAAAAGTCCCTGTCGGTGCAAAATACAGTGCGTAACTACATTATCTGGTTGTTTCTCCCTAATTCCGCTAACAAAGCCTTTGTAACGTCCGACCTGGCTGCTGCTTCATCGGTGCAGACATTTATACAGTTCTTAACATGCAAGTCCTCTTTGTTAAAAATAATCGGAGGTAACACGAACAATTTCTTCTCCGTTTGTGTTTTCCAGCAATCTCTTGCGGAATAAAAAAATGTCTTTGATCGCTTTTCCATCGATAAAGCGCGCATTTGCTAAGAGCTGAGCCTGTCCACTGATGTCTGTGGACTCATTAACTTGTAATGCAAACCTTCTGCCGATGCGAACCTTTTCCATAATACTATTTTTAATAGCCACAGACATATTTTCAATCCGTCTGGCTATTGTGTTGTCTGATAAAGGAAGCTTCGCTACTTCTGCAACTGCATTAGGTCCAAGCATCTCCTTAACAATAATCTTGCAAGCTGGTAGTATCATTTTCACTGCTACGAGATCATTTACAAGTAAGCTCACTTTGAGAGCTTTCTCAGGTACTGTTGTTGCTCTTTTTATGAAATCCACTTGCTTTTTGTTATTTTCAAGAAGGCGAACAAAATATTTCGTGTTTTTGTCTTTAAAGACTTTGGTGATTTGTTTCGAGATGACGTTTCATCTTGACTGGAACCATGGCGCTGTTAGATAGCTCGTTCCTACATGCCATGCATAATGTGATTGGGGTAGTCGGATTACTGGTAAAAGTAAATTCAAACGAAATACACTCGACCCTCTTTTATCCGGACAGTGGCCGTGAAACAAAAGTCATCAACTTCTCTCCACTTTGCTGTTCCACATTCCAAGCCCCAACCCTGTAAGTACATTGTAAATATTGCAAGGTAAGCAAAACTATAGTTCTATTGTCTTTTATCTTTTTCTGGACGGTTATTTCACTTATTGGCATCAACCGTGTACATTTGTGCTATACGGACTTTTTCATTTATCCTGACCCATTCTTGCAACATTTAGCTCAGATAAACGCAAATCAAGAGTGTGTTGCACATATTGTTAAGGACAGTTATTTCATTTGATTTGCATTGTATGCAGTACAGTATATATATATGTGTTATCCGGACTTTTTATTATCCGGACCGGTTCCTGCACCATTTAGTCCGGAAAAACGACGGTTGACTATATAACTATCGCTGTAGTGTCTTATCATTGATTTTGATTTCTTTTCATTGCTAGCCTTTTCATTTTCATTTGCATTCTTTCTATTCAAATATCTGTTCATCTACACTCAGCAATGCTTTGATTTTTGTTTTAACACTAACCACAATATATGACGATTTTGTTTTAAAATGTTACTACATCAATGTTGCTATAAAACAACAAATCTACTATTTGTAAGCTTACACCATTATATCGTTTAAGCAGCAAACATGCTGACTAATTTTTCTTATTAATTGAGTAATAGCCTCACGACAATAACATTGGTACTCACATGAAAGTCAATTACGCTCGTAACGTCCTATTACGCCAAACATGCTTTTGCGGAACAGCTGAAGGTCTTGTGTTCCTGTTGATAACCACTGTTTTATATTAAAAAAGGCGTAGCCAAAAGCGAAAATATTAATTTGCTGCATTTTACACTAGCAGCATCTTTTTTGGTGTGGAAAATTTAGGTAGCAGCATAACTAACCGAAGATGCTCTTATTGCAAGAACAAAACTTATCAATCAAAACGTTTGCGATTTGAAATTTTGGCTGCATTCTTTGGCCATGAATTACCAAAAAATATATTATATTACCACTGTTTGTCTCCGTTGTATTTGATAACTCGTACATTAACAGAACTACAGCTTGGATGATTCAAGCACTTCGCTTGACAGCACAAGCTCATCACCTTCCAAAACGAAAAAGAATCGTTGTGCCTCTTGTAGAAAGCGTCTTGGCCTTACAGGCAAGTGATGATAATTTCTTTTATGAATTAGTTGACGTCGTGCTTTTGACGTTGCTTATTTGACGTGAGATGTTGTTTGTATCACATTTTCAACTACCACTGTCGTTACAGAAAGATAACCGGGGAGAGAGTAAAGAGATGATGTGTCGGAAAAAAGAGTGTGTGTGAATTTTTAAAAAAAGGCGGTATCTTCGATTAACCTCATGATTATTATTTTTTACCCCTCCTGTTGCTTTGAAGGTACGGCCTGACACCGTAACACAGATTCACGCCTCAAAACTTATCAAGGTCACATTGGGAGAAACCGGCAGTCTATTTCGAATCAATCATGAGCGCTAATTGGAAACTGATATCCCCCACCTTCAACAAGGCAGATTGCCATTGGATGCAGCCTTAAAGTTGTCTCATACGACATGCTGGGTGAGCAGCTTCGTTACCGGGGCGAAGCGCGGCCAATAATCTTTGGGGTTGGAGTTTGTCCAGCGATAGCTTTTATAGGCCATTATCGTCCTTTGGAAGTTTACTGTAATAGGTCTCGATGGTAATGAGCAGCTGTTAATATGTTATCCTTGTTGTTCAGGATTTTACTGTCGCTGCGGAAATCTTTATTGCAGTTTGCATCGTTATTCTGACCAGCACGCTTGCCAGTTTGATTACAAAGCTGACGCCCAAGCGAAGATCCGCAAAGAAAATCCCGTCGTCGTGGGTGAGAAGATTAACAAAATTTGAGAACAGCTGAAAATTTTTATCTTTCTTTATTATCTTGTTAGATCGATTGTTTCTTTTCAAACTAACAGACAAGTTGCTACTTAAGATCACCCGTGTAACAGTTGTAGTTTACCAAATGTATTAGCAGCCGGCCATGTGGAGTTGTGCTGTCATGGACAAGTCACTGATAAATAAATTGTTTCGTGTTAGTCGTTTGATCCTTTGTTCAATTTGAGAACATTTTCGATTTTTAGCTTCAAAGCACTCGTTTGTTTGTTTGGTTTGCGCTTCAAAGCTTTCACCTTGCAGAGGATTATAGTGTGCTTGTTACCACGCAGCCTCTTGTGTTTTACAGCTGCAAATCATGAGAGTTTCCGCTTTTTGGCTTAGAAAAATTTTATTAAAAAATCGAGTCGATTATAAGGGTTGTTCTCGAGAAATAGTAAGACTGCACACTTTAAACAACATTTGGGTTTTTTTTTCTAAAAGCGGCTGTATTATTTTATACTCTATCACTATGCGTTCTCAGTCATAACAGATTGACTTTAATTTTTGGCCTTGTAATGATACTAAATATGGACATCCAGATCTGCTTGTCCGTCCTGTATATTAGATGGTTGCTTTGAATGTTCTAAAGTTTCTGTAATTATCGTCAGCTTCATCGTGCGCTGTAGAGATGCTTTGAAGCCTTTAGACAGTTTTGTTTTTATAAAAGTTCACATTGTTATGTTGTTTACTAATCTATTGATTTTTTTTCTCCCTAAACTAACCGCTAGGTTAGTGCTTTACAATTAGTCTCCTCCAGTAACTACGTGGTTCTATGGCAGTGACTCTCAAATTATTGTTGGGACTATTGCACAGATTTCGAACGGAGTTTTAAATTGACTTCCCACAGTAATTCTTCAACTAATGCTCATGTTTAGGTTGATTTAATACTGGGTTTTCATTGCTAACTTTACGGCTTGGCCTTTGTTTAAACCAATCGTAATGTCACGCCTGTGATACTGTGGAAACATTGCAATTGTTTTAAGTATCAGCTACGCTGCAAAGTTGGCAAAGAAAGCGCATTGATCAAAAACTTCGCGCTTTATTTCGAGATCTTGACCCTTAACCGCGTTTCATACTGATAAGCAGGTGATGCGGCGTCCTCGTTTACCGCTTATATCTTTTCTTGTTCATGGTGTTTATAACTCTATTTGACATTTGACCGTCAAATGTTCCAAGAGGATCGACTGCTGACCGTTTTAAGGATCACTGTTTCAAACTATGCTTGACGTAGCCATGATTTTCACCAGTATAACAGCTGGTTACTTTACCAGTCAAGACTTATTCTGTCCTTTCAGTGAATCGGGTGCACGTGTGCCTTTTCTTGCAAGATGACAGTTCCATTAAAATAAGCATAATTTTTGTTATTGATCAGCGTATTGATTGTTTAGCATTTTGCTTTGTATCTTTCTGCCCCAGTGACGTATGTGTGTTGTTGTTTATTTAGAAACGACGAGAGACGTAGCTGTAATACCTGATGCCTTGTTTAGTAAAATTAGACCCGGCATCACAAGGGTATTTTGAGGTAATCTTTCAAATTAAAGCCTCCAACGCTTTTGTATGCCTAAAAAATTGTCCTCTAGCTCTTTGAGCTCTCAAATAAAGTGGTTTAATGCCGGGTCTACCACACCTTGAGTGAAACTGATTGTAAAAAGTAATTCAAAGTTGCATGTGACCACTATAGTTTTATGTTGTGCGTTCGTTCATTGTAGTCTGCATCACAGCAAGAGACTTATTTTCAAATTTTCTCGACCCTTTCAATGTCGTGCTGTTAAGAAACTTCACTGGCTTACTTTACCCTAGTAGTTCCCAATCTTTTCGATGCCGTAAAACCTTTTGAAGACTTTGCTAATGCCGTGGACTCCAACTCACTAGCCAACCATAGTTATTCAAAAATAGCTGAAAAAGGTTTTTATCCGCAGATGCATTCGTTGTTCACCCACACCTATTGGTCCGACCGCATAACCCTTGTGCGGTTTATCTATGCAAACCTTTGTGGACCAAAAAAAGTCTGCTCGGGTCGATAAACCGCCGGTCGAAAACCACAGCTCTACACCGAACAAGCGCGAGCTGGAGCAGTAAGATCGTGCTGTGATGTGTGCGAGCGAAACCAGACTTACGCAATGAAATACCGAGTTGGTTCAACTACACTAAGCTTTTTTCAGACTCAACTTCAGGACTTTAGGTGCATAAAATTCCAGGTCCAGGCTGCATAAATGTGACTTTAATGCTAAACATCCCAACAAAACTGCGCATTTCCGCGGCCTGTTATATCACTTTGTATCTGCTAAGAACAACTGTGATATCACGCAAGTCATTGTGGCTTCATAGGATGTGGTGTGTGACATGCAATTTAAAGCAAAAACTAAGCCAAAGTTGGCGATGAGACTCTCTGCTACGAATAAACAACTGGTTATCTGAAGCTAAGTACTGAGAACACTTCGTGCCAAGAGTTATTGTTTGAAACGTCCAGTCCTCTCCATGTTTACAGTTGAAGCGGCTAAGACTTAACTTTCGGGTGGTGTCAAGAATGCTGCTCACGTACAGTATTACTTGCATTATGTGCTGCATAATGAAAATGTGTTAATCTGGCATTGTTACGTACGGTCTAGCAAGCCACTCTTAAGTGGAGGCCATTTTGTTAGAACTATATACATATTTGTCTATAAGCGTCTAGACGTTTTTCGCGTAATATTATGCATGTATAAAGTGTGTATGAATTAAAAATGACTTGTAGAGCAGTTGCTGTGATGTTTTTGTGCTTTTTAACCCCGCTTTTGAACTCTAGCAGTTGCAACGTGCCATGGGATCATCCTTTCAAACTGGACAACACGTGTTCATGAACTGCAGCTTTCACATCGCAGCAATTATGAGCCGCATCTGTGAATGATACATTCTACTTCGTATTTCTATCTTTCCTGATGCAGCTCGGCTCCCATTAATTAAGAATGAACGTGGCCAACGTTCGATAAGTTATCGCTGACGTTTTGCAAATTCATTCGCTCTGGATGCAAGTTTTATAACTCTGCGGCTAGATGTCGTTCGTGCTATGTATAGTATACATTACAATTTCCCTCAGAACAGTTGGCACGGAAATTCGCGAATCGTGTCTGGTATAGCGAACGATCAGGAATAAGCAGATTTTGGCCCACGGAAAGATGCAACGTAAGGCCCACGTCCATAAATAAAAAAGGTCCACCGATTAAAAAAAACAAAGATCCAGGAAAGAGTCCACGCTACGATCGCGGCACGCAAACGAATTTTCCCGTTTATTATCAACGAAATGGAACAGTACCACAACGCTTTATATTTCACCTTTTTTCTTTATGCCAAGTTTGCGTTGGGTTTCTGGCCATTCATTTTTACTACAAAACGACACGCCCAATGAACTAGCTAGGCATGACGCGCTGCTTCAACCATCCTTTTGTTTTTTTTGTGGACGCGTAGATAACTGTCTTGTCCAATTTTTTTGGCGCACACGTCTTCTTTGAAGAAACTGCTTCTTCGCTGCTTTGGGGGCTGCCCGGTTAATGGAGCTCCATGATCTTTCGCCATGCCTCCCCGGAGTAAGGAAACCGGTAGCAGCGCTGTGTATCGCAATGCAGATGTAGTAGTTAGAGCGACTACTTTGGGCGCAGTAGATTGCATGGTGTACATCTCAATTAAATCATAACAAAAACTTAAAAATAATACTGTCTCTAAAGCTTTTTTACTTAGCGCTTAAGGTTAGAAGAATGTGTAGAAAAACGATTTGATCTCCTTGGGAAGGTACTGCAACATACATGTTGCTGTGAAGCACGTCGTCCAATGCTTGGATGAGTGAACAACAACCGATAGCATACTGTCCCACGATTCCCATTTTATTGTAGGCTCCTTCCGAAAGCAACGTTTTACTGTACGGTAATTTCTAGGATTAAATGCTTCATCAGCAGTAGGCTAGCGACAAATACAAGCAGTTTTGTATCTAAAATTAAATCGGAGGATAAAAATATCAACACGTATCACTAAGCCAGACCTTCATAAGCAGCCGCGTTTCAGAATGTTTATTCTAACCCAATTTGGAAAAAAACGCAACAAATGGTGCATAAAAAATTAAACTTCGAAAGAGATCAAGTACAAGAAGAAGCGCACCTACATAGGCCTAGCAACGAGTATCATAAACGCTATCATATGATTCAGAAGGTTCGTACCTCTACCTAAAGGGAAAGAAAGGAGCCCAAACCTAATGTGTAAAAATGCTAGGCTAATTTTTTTTGAGATTTTCATTTCATGATCTTTTTCTTAATTTGGAGAGGGAACAATCCTTTCCATTAGATCATAACGTCAAAAGCACTTTTTAAATACGGTCAGAAATAAAAAAAAATTAGAATACTGTACAGAAGCAGTAACATTAAATATGTTAGTTGTCTTATATTCGACCACGTACAACTTGTAACGTGATACTTTTAAAAATGTTGACCCAAGAAAACCGAGCTTACAAGACAAATTAACTTTAAAAAATGGCATTGAGTGGTAAATAAATAGCACTTAAACTAGACACTAATCGCCGTTTAAAGCAAGTTCAAGTGCATAAATATTAAAAACCAAGTCACTTCTTCTCTTCGTTACTCTTCTTTATCTTTTCCTTGCAGTTGTGCATTTACAAGACTAAAGTAAGAACCTTTGAGAGCCAGCAATTCGGAATGAGTTCCGGTCTCCACGACTGTTCCGTTTTCGATTACAGCAATCACGTCAGCATTTTTGACAGTTGACAATCGATGGGCAATGACGATGCAAGTGCGACCAGCACTCGCTTGATCCAATGCCTCTTGCACAACCTAATACACAAAAACAAAAAGTAGAGAATGCTGTGTAGACTTTATATCTGTTACAGCATGGGCGTACGACCTCAAACCAATTTGGGGGGGCACCAAATTTTTGCCCGAAAAATTTGTCACTGTAATAGTATCTCCAAAAAAAAAGGTCATCCCCCGTTTCGCTGCACCTTATCTATTACTTTTGGACTAAACATGCCATCAAACGTGGGTCCAAAGTGGTATTGACCTTTTTTTTTTGGTGATGCTATTACAGAGACAAATTTTTCGGCAAAAATGTATGGACACTTACTCAAATTGCCCGAAAAATTAAAAGTTGCCCAAAATTTTTACTCAAATTGCCCGAAAAATTACAAGTTGCCCGAATTCAAGGGGGGCCAGTGCCCCCCCGGACCCCCCACTTCGTACGCCTATGTGTTACAGAGTCAGGTTCGGAAAGGAAAAACAAATTTTTGATTTCCGTAGCTGAACTGAAGTAGCGCCCTTTGTTCTCGCACGCTTTTATTTTTTCTTTATTAGGCGTTTGGTAGCTTGAGGGTAAAATGCGACTCTCGTGCGTTTTTTGCCTAAAACCAGGCGAGATTTGCATTTTGATTAGCTGGGCTCTCGCTCCAAACAGTAAAATAGTAACATTTTTGCATTTCTACAATAGTTGCTTAATTTTTGTTGCTCCACGAAGGTTAAATTTGTTACTGCATTCAATTTATTTTACGAAGAAGCCCTCAGTGAATTTTTGTTCTTTTTTATTTGCTACTGGAGGTTATTTTAACTGAGTTTTCCGCATTCCATTTTATTCAACTGAGTTTACCGCAATAAAGAAGTTTTTACTCAGTTGTTGGTTGAAGAAGGAACGAAGGCCCTGGAGTTCCTCCCGAGCACTTGTGGACAAATCTTTATTTATCGAAGATTTGTAAAAATATCAGCTTCATGCTTTCATAAAAAAATACAAAAACTTTCTGGAAAAATGATATTATTTGATCTTTTAGTAATTCTAATTCTTTGATGCATGCTACTTTGAGCTCTTTTTAGAGGGCTACTTCAGAATCTAATTGCAAGAAAAGACCTTAAAAGATGTCACAAAAATTTCTGAAACAATTTAGTTTCGATAAAAGATAAATTTTACTTTTACTCCTCCTTTGAGATAAATAATCTCCTACATAACGTTTTAAAATTACAACATTATAAAGATAAAGACCCTCAGTTACACCAACCTTTTCACTCTCGGCGTCCAGAGCTGAAGTAGCCTCATCTAACAGCAAAACCTTTGGATCTCTGAGCATAGCACGGGCAATGGCTACCCTTTGTTTTTGTCCGCCCGATAATTGGGTTCCTTTTCCGCCAACACTGGTGTCGTATCCCTACAAACGAACAAAATTGACAAGTGAATAGAATAAATATAAGTGATTTCTCCGCTCGGAACAAAACTAAATCCAATATTTTGGGGAAGCATCAAAGGCCTACCCTCCTAAAGTAATTCTAGCGAATAAACAACTAAATTGCTCAACATTACAAGTGATTTGCAATATTGGTGAGCAGATCACTTGGGGGTTTCAGATTTCATCAAAAAAATAATGGCACATGCCAAGGCTTAAGATCTAATTTCACTTAATCCTGTCGGACGCCCCGAGGTGAAGTATGGACTTTATAGCAAATAATTCCCTTGCCTCTCTTGAAGACGACAATATTGCGTGGAATTCGAATTGTTTTAAAAGCCTTTGAAGACATTGCGCCGTTGATTAAAAATAGTACCAAAATTAACCACCAGTAGCCTACTTTGTTTTTTAAAACTCAATGGTCAATGATTAAGGCTGCTTTTTTGCTTTGGCCTGGAAGGCAAGCAAGGCATGTGGGTAGAAGTTGGAGCACCATTTAAATTTCAGTGGAAACAGAAGCTGGAGCAGGAACCAGATTTTTAACCCACCTCCATCGCTAATATTTTCTTAAGACTCTATTGTTATAGTGTTGAGATACACACATTCATGCGCGTGCGGTCACGTATCGTATAAGGTACAACTGTGACTAAACCACCGATTAATAGGTTATGCGATTAGCCAGATTAAAATTTGAGATTGGAGCAACGCGCATGCATATTTAGAGCAATTTGTAATCAAGTCGAAGCGGTAGTCGGAGCAGTTCGTGTCAAAGAGCTCCAGAGCTGCAGTTAAAGCAATATATAATTGATGGAGGAAAGTTATGGAGCTGAAGTAGATTTAAATTTGGACCTGCTGCAAAGCCTTGGGTTTACCACAGACTTAACATAAAAAGAATAGCGTGCTAAGCTTATCAAGATGTGCCTATCGAATTCTGTCTGATTCTTGGCGAAAGAGAAAAGGAGAGTGGGAGTAAACCATGAATGAAAGTAAATCTTTCATCTTTTCAAATGTTGAAACCATTTCGGGAGATTTTGGAATATCGTTCGGGTTGAGCTTGGAAATGTGGTGCATCTTGTCTTCTTTTAGCAAACAGGAATGTTTTGTCAAGAGAAAAAAGGTGACTTCAGCCTCTTCAGTGTTTCCTAGTTGCCACTACGGGTTTATCAAATACAATATTTGACTAACCTTAGGCAAACTTTCAATGAACGTGTGGATATTTGCTTTCTTGGCTGCTTCTTTTACTTCGCTCAAGCTCGCCACTCTAGTGTTGTCACCGTATCGAATGTTATCAGCGATCGATCTATCGAAGAGAACAGGTTCTTGAGAAACTATTCCGAAGTTGGATCGAAGCCAACGAAGTTGAAGCTCTTTCGTGTTGATGCTGTCCAACGTCTACATAAAAAAATATGGTTGTCATTTGTGTGGTCTCGCTGTAGTTAAGTACATAAGCAGAGCTAAGGGGGGGAGAGGAATGCCCCGAAAATTCCTTGATCTAGGTCAAAGAATGAAACTGCCTTCAGATTTTATTTCAACAACAACGATCCCAACTACGCTATTGGTTAAGTGGGTACATTTACACTTTGAATCATAGTTAATTGCATTTTTAAAAATTTTGTCATCTCATTTAGAACTTTATAACAAACGGAGAGCGTTCGGTCAGCTAAAATGTCTCAAAAGTGATTTTCGAAACTAACAAAACTGAAAGGAATATTTTGTTCTGCAAGGCGAATGATAGAGTTTAAGTGCTATTCATGATGGCAAAGATTGTGTGTTCAAACCTCACGATGGCTACGTTGGTGCGTCATTTGAGAAGGGCAGTTAGCGATGATTTTCCTTGTTTTGTTGCACTGTTTGAGATGATAACGCACAAGGCCTGTAGTTTCGGTAATTTTGAAGCGGTTCTGAGCACACAAGATGTTTGTCATAACCGACAAGGTTTCTGGGACAGAAAATATAAATATGTCTCGCTCTTTCCTTTACGGAAACGATACAACAACAAATCATGCATTTTCCAGACTGCAAAAGCAAAAAAGTAATGCAGTGGAGGCTTAGAGTCGAGCGATTGAGAGTTCAACGCTTATGTAGTTTACATTGTCATAGGCTGGCCCAATCGCTCTGTCACTCGCTTTCAAGCTTTCTATTCAGTTTGGAACCTTCGTTTGCACCGGCCTTAACCATATGTGGCTTCCGACTGGAATAGGGCAACGTCGTTTAAAAGTTTATACCCCATCCTTATCAAGATCGTATTAATTTAGCAAGTTGCAATACTTGTGAGTTTTTGTCTTTCGGTTGTAAGAAATTAACTTTCTTTTAGCGTTCACTCAGAAATAATAATTTGATGACAATGTACAGGTGAAAAATAAATTTACCTCAAGCTTGAAAAAATTTGTTTTGTCCAAAACACGATAAACAACATATCGTCAAAAAAGACACTGTCATACATGTCAAAGGAAGCACTGTTTCGTAGTATCGATTCGGTCACTGCTGATGACTTTTGGGATCAAATCAACTTTACATGGTAATGAAACGACAACTAATTTTTCGATGTTTTGTTTAGACTTTTGTTAAAAATGCTTAAGTGTTATCGTCGTTAGGCTTTTTGGACACAAGTACGATCCCACTCTACAAATTATCAATGTTCTTTGTTACCACAGTTTGTCAAGAGCAAAAAAAATAGTCTTACAACTGTGCCTTCCACTGGATCATAAAATCTTTCAAGTAATTGAATACAAGTTGATTTTCCACAACCGCTCTGTCCAACCAAAGCAACTGTTTGTCCTGGTCGAATAGCCGTGGATAAGCCCTTGAGAACTTGAACGTCAGGGCGAGTGGGGTAGGTGAACTTGATATCTGTGAAGTTAATGTTTCCATCGCAAGATTTCTGAAAAGCCAATTTTTGATAAGTAGCTGTAATCGAGTGCGTTTATATGGCGGTATGCATTGGAGAGTCGTTTTTTGTAGCAAAAATTAAACAAGACCTATAAGCTACGGCGAAAAAAAGGTGTACCACAAGCAGCTCAACTGTGTAGGTGATAAAGTTCAAAACAAACTTAGCCCTACGACGGTTACTTTTTCTTCATCAATATTTACTTTTTCTTTAATCAGAGGCAATCTAAGTTTGAGGAACTTGAACAAGGACTAAGTTGAGCTTCCGCAAATTAGTAACCTAAATGTATATTACTTCGAAGATGGATTGATCAATACGTGACTGGAGGATATACATTTTTTCAGCTTTTATCCTCGCGACTTACCAAAAAACAATTAGGTTTTAAAATGTGCTACACTAGGCACACAGTGTAAATCTAGGCTATGCTGCATGCTTGTTACGTCAGCACCGCATTCTGCAAAAAGAAAAACCAAATTTAATAGCCCACTCAACACCCCGCCGCAAATTATGTGATAAATTGCCACTTCACTTTTTCAAACTTTTGCACAATATTTCTTTCCGATAATATTTGTTTGAGAATTCTCTATTCTATCGACTGACCCTTCCAAAAACAAATCTCAAATATACTGCAGCCTTGTATTGCATTACATTGCACTTACTGGTTTCATGCCTCCGTCATTGTCGCTGTCAATCTCCGGAACACGGTTGAGCAATTTGAATAAACGAGCAGCAGATATTCTAGCTTGAGCATAATCTGGGGCGAATGAGCTGGTCTGACCGACCGCAAAAGCACCAAATATTACAGCCATCAAACATCTGCAGCACAACAATCAATCATTACCTTTATATAATCGTGGTCTCAGCAGCTATGGCTAGTAAGCCCACAGCTCCATGCCTACGCTAGAATGAGTTTATTGATCTCGAAAAAATACAACTTAGCAAATCAATTTAGCGCATAGTAATTCTCTTGAATCGCAGAATAGTAAAAATGGTTCCAGAGCAAAGCAATTGTCTAGGCCTGATTTCCAGTTTCCAAATTGTAACATCCCTTTTTGAATTGTTCTGAGTACTTTCAATAAATTTACTATTTGTTAGAATTCTCTAAAGTGAAGAAATAATCGCAAAATGCCATTTCCAAAGATACAACTCGAATCATCAAGATTCGCGAGATTTGATCAAAGTCGCCACAAAAATGCTCGTTAACCCGGCTTGTATGTATGTATGTATTGCTCATATTTATCCTCCATTCACGAGAAAGCGAATTGTATCGCTATATTTTGGACGGGACGTCCGCACTCGCTTGGGAGTTGCCATTTCCGAGATGTCTGGGCCACCTGTCTTCCACATAAAGGCGGAGGCGTCCCGTTAAGTGCCTTGCCCAAGGACACAACATGCGAACTTGCCGGCTTGTTTTCTACAACCTCACATAAATGGCGAGCGCCAAGCAGGGAAGCTGTGGATACCATTTTTTAAAGTCTTTTGGTATGACTCGACAAGGGGAATGAACCCCTAGTCTACCGACCGCGAAGCGGACGCTCTAACCACTACACCGCTTCCGAGTTGATGCAACATAATCTAAAAAATGTACGGTTTTTATCAAAACCATTCATTAGAGGCCAAAAGGATGGGTTCAGTCGTAATACAAAATACCGTTATTTACTTGTAAACATTCTGAAACTCCATCAATCCTTCTTCTACCAACCATCCACCGAACCGGAAGGTAGCAGCATAAGCAAAGAAGACGATACATTGTGAAAATCCAAAAGACAATCCGTAAAAATACGCCTTCTTTTTTGACTCCCTGTTGAACAAAAATGATTAAAACTAAAGTAACGAATCCAACTCATTTCGTCATTGAAACAAGTTTATCACAAAGCAGCTCTATAAATAATTATAGCAAGAGTCAAAGAGACGCCTGCAGTAACCCAGTTATTAAAATTGGCAAAACATTGTTGCTGAAATTTTAAAGAAAAGAGCAAGGTTTCCTAATAGGAGAACGCTGGCCCAATCACTTGTTCGTGGGGTGGGAGGTTCATCTGATAAAGATTACTTTCCCCGAAATTCGGGTAAACTGCACCTCCACTTTTATACTTGCAGTCGCTATCACTTTTATTTACATCACAAAAATATGCTTACATGTATGGAGTCAAAAGTGCTTCTTCATAACGTTTGAAAAAAGCTTCTTCCTTGGTGAGTGATACAACGGTTCGAATGTTGATGGTTGCTTCAGTGGCTATTTGTCCGGCTTTTTCATAAGCCTTCTGTTCTTGACCAGACTGAAAATACATACAACTTGAAGTCACTGCAAATACAGCAGGATGCAAAATATTAACAACAAAGATAAGCGCGCACTAAAGAAAAGCAACACAACTCAAAAATATTAATGAAAAGACATTGGCAGCGAATAGGCACCACCAGTTCGCTAAAAATATATTTGGCACAACTCAAGTTCATCTAATCCATATGTGTATAGTGGCATGTCAAGATCTTCTTTTACATAGATTTTGTGCTTTTTACCAAATAAAAACGTTATCTTTCCCCGTCATTAGTCAACAACAAGTTTTAAATAAAACGAAAGGAATTCTTGTAAAACTTACTTGACCAGTCAACACTTTCATTGTGATAACGCCAGCGCCAATCATAAAAGGAACAAACGCTAAAGTCAGAAGAGTGAGCTGCCAGCCATAGGCAAATGCAATTCCCAATGCAACTCCTGTAAAAATTTAAAGCAAATTTGATTATGATTATGAGAAGCATGCCATATAGTTTTGCATTTGGAAAATCGGGGGGTAAATAGTTGTGTAACTACTCAGGCAGAAGAAAATACTTTTCTTCTAGTACCGCTTAAAATATCCAAGTTAGCCTCTTGCATTACTACAAGTGCAAACCGTTTCGCAAAAACAATTACTTCTTATTCACCATCTTTTAATGGCAATGCTATAAATCATACTCTTGACTTACCCAAAGCAAATACGCTTTGGATAATGATTCCTATTCTTGTTCCAGTACATCCTTGAACTCTAGAAGCATCGGTTGCTAATCTAGTAGTCAGTGCTCCTGTACTGTTCATGTGATCATCAAAGTATCCTATTTCTTGACGGAGCAAAGCTCGGAATCCCATTTTTCGGAGTCGCGCAGTAAGTTCCTCACCAGATTTAGCAAAAGAAGAAGCCTAAAACACAACAGCAAAAAATCCTTTAAATAGTTTTATCCAAAAACTACGTTTTTAAATATGTCTTCATCAAAATAAAGGTGATGAAATTCAGGTAGAAAATATATCGTAATATCAAGGTTTGCAACCAATCCGACATGGCGATACATCAGATTAAAGTAGTGAAGCTGCTCGCCCTTTTTGTCGTAAGGGGCGATTTATGGATACACTAACTAACGACAGTCCATCTTTTTATTGGTAAGGCTTCAATTCTATTCTTATAATTGATTCGAAATGGACTGTCGATTTTTCCTAGCATAATTATCATTCATTTTGCGCTGTGGACCTTAAAGTTTGCTCTTCGACGTGTTTCTATCCAAAGGAAAGTGGACCACAACAAAATCTTTATTTGCGTGCTTCACCGGAAGAGAATAATAAGGCTTCTTAGTGCTCTTCCACACTGTCGTAAAAGGTAGTGTTTAATCGAAAACCCATGTTTTTATAATTGAGATTGGAATACCTAGGGTGTGCTTTTCATAAAAATTGTTTCCAAACAATTACCTCCCCCGTAAGACTATCATAAACATTTCTTTATTCGATTGTGCATACATTAAAATAAATTGCACACTACGAAGATGTAATGCAACCATCTCGCCAACACCATCACTTTGACTATAATCCGATAGGTGGTTTAGTTAGCCCGGTTTCACTGCAAAAGAGTCTTCAAAGTGCAACTCGTACAAATCCGAAAATATGAGCTTAATGGCTCCGGCAGCGGAAGGGCACGAATTAATGCACTAACCATGCAACCGTGGGACCACAATCATCAAATCACTTTCCAGGTTTGCCGGTTCTAAAACGTAAGCTATTCCTTTGCCCAGTGCGCAACACAAGCGTAACATAAAGTATAAATGAACAGCTTTTTTGTTCAGCTACTTCAGATTTCCATTGGCATAAAAAATACAACGTCCTATTTAGAAACTAGGTCTAAGATCATTTAAACGTCAAAAAGTATTAAATCAAAAAATGCTTTTACTCTTTTTTTTGGAGAAGTTTGAGACCTTTGTTTCCTCTGAAGTATCCTTGCAATGTTCAATCAAACCCATACCAAAAATAGTTTAACTTTATTCAATAATTTACTATCCGTACTTGGATGATATTTGCAAAAAATGCAGCGCCTCCCATTGCGACAAAAAGTCCTGAAAACAAAGCGATTCTTTGCCGTTGCTCTTCGATATCAACCAGGGAAAAGACGTTGAGAATTTCCGAGAAAATAATGGCAAAGCACGGCTGTATGCCTCCGTTCACTGCAGCGCCAATGCAACCAACTGCAACAAGTTTAGGCCTATTACGTGATTGGATTTATAGCCTACATCGCCTTGCCGAACGCCTTTTGCATCAATAACTATCCAGTAAACCTTTGATTGTAATCTACAGATGTTATACCTGAAATACGGCGTTTCCTTTTGCTTAGTTTATGAAGTAGCTTTTGCTTATTTAAGAGCATAATCATGGTCAAGTTGTAAAAATGCAAGCTAAGCTATAAAGTATTAAAAAATGTTCAGCTAGGAAAGAAAAAGATATTTTCTAAAAGCAATGAAATTAAAAAGCTAAAACTTTTTTAATGGAAATGCAGCAATAGTTTATGTTTACTACTCATTGAAGCAAGATAGTACCATGAGTAGCCTTGTTTTGTTCCAATTTGTTCCGTGACCAAAAAAGTGAGATGCCAAGAAACTTCTTGATGTGCTTGTTGGCAATCAAGCAAACCAGTTTTAATTAATTAAAAAGTTGCATTAAAACCGAGACCCATCCTCTCACGAGAAGTTGATTTCGGAAAATTTGCTGCAACTATCAAAAACTTTATTCTACATAAAAGCCAAAAAAGTTAATTCTAAATGGTTTTACGCATTTTGAAAGAAAAAGAATGGAATAACCCCCTTTTAGTAGGATCTTTGCTTAACCGTAAAACCGACAACCATAACAATTTTCTTACATATGATATACATCAATTCTGGTTTGTTGTAGCTCATTACAGTTCCAAAGGACACTTCCGGTAGATCTTCGTCTTCATTTGCAGCAGCTCCATCACCACTTTCATCATCACCAACTGCACTAGAAGGACCAGAACCAATGCTTGTCGTACTGGTTACTCGCTTCCTGCTCACCCGTCTTTGGCTGCTCTTTTTAGCTTTGCCGCTGGCAACTGCAAAGGTAAATACAAACTTTTACAATGAATTGGTAACAAAGCTCAAAGAGTTTTTCAAAAAATTTGGTTTGCCAAACCTATTCATGACTCCTGTGACGGTGTCGCGACAAAGTGAAAAATATAAATTAGCTCGTCTTATTTGACTTGATACGGTCACTGTTGAATATAAAATTTGGGAAATTGTCAAGAAGACCTAACAATGCCTTTTGAGGATACCAGTAAAAAGCAAATTTGTTCCATCATAAGCAATGCTGGGTAAATGCATTTGTTGAAATTAATGTAAGCAGGTGAATCCACAATAATCTGCTTTCCAAATAAAAACAAAGCTGCTTGCTGAACTAAACAGAAATGCTACCAATGGCTGTGCTCTTAGTGATTGAAGATAAAGCATGACAAAATTATTATGTGTAGCCAAAAACAACTTTTTTTAGGAAAACCTATTGACAAGAAATCAGAAAAAATGCAATTTGGCAACGTTACCTCGTTCAAGCACTTTTTCATGACCGCTATCTGCAACATAAAATCATTTTCTTAATGATTTGACAACACCATCAAACATAAATAGAAAATTTCAAAAATCAGGAGCCGAGCAAATAACGTATCTCAAGAAAAGATTTGTGGCATAGTTTTAGCAATCATCAAGCATGTAGTACAGTCACATAGGTGAAAGTACTGTAAAAAGCACCTGCGATCCAAGAAATACTGATGCCATATTTGATCTTTCTACCTGACAAACGTAACAGTGAAAGTCCAAAAATAGATTTTTTAGAACAGTTATTACTATTTTGCTCACGTAATGGTGCGCAGTACATCAACCGATATTGAAACATATTGTTTTAATTAAAATGAAATGTTTGCATCAGTTAAGATTACTTGCTGTGGAGAACCGCAAAAGGCTAAAACTAAATTCGGTGAGATTCAAATCAACAGCTCCCTAATTATCAGTGAGAGCATCCTACACCTATTGAAACACTTTTGGTTGGTGTTTGCTGTTCCGTTACAAGTTTAAGTGATTGCGATTGCAACGTGCTCATTCTTGAGAACGCCATCTTAAAAAATAAAAATGTGAATAATTTTAAGAACTATTTTTGAGTTGTGCGCTTAGGTTGTATTAGAAATTAAAAAAGGTCTTTACTTTAAATTTTGGGTGAAATTATAAATCTACGGCAAAAATATCGTTTCTTCACAGCGCGCTTATTTTTTAGTCAAGGCACTTGTTAGCCCTGCCTTAATAGCTTTTGTTTTGTTTTGTTTTATTTGCCATATTTATCCTCCATTCACGAGAAAGCGAATTGTATCGCTATACTTTGGACGGGAAGCCCGCACTCGCTTGGGAGTTGCTTTTTTCGAGATTTATGGGCCACCTGTCTTCCACATAAAGGTGGAGGCGTCCCGTTAAGTGCCTTGCCCAAGGACACAACAAGCGAACTTGCCGGCTTGTTCTCCACAACCTCCCCTAAATGCCGAGCGCTAAGCAGGGAAACTGCGGATGCCATTTTTTAAAAGTCTTTTGGTATGACTCGACAAGGGGAATGAAGCCCTAGTCTATCGACTGCGAAGCGGACGCTCTAACCACTACACCATCGCGTCGGTTAAAGCTATCAGAAAAACATCGATAGATGCAAAATTACAGTGTACTTTTACCATCACATCATCTAAAAATGCAAATTCAAAATTTTAAATCTGCTTCTTACCCTACCTTCATCGGTATTGTATGTTTGCATGTTGACAAGATTCTGGTAAATTCCATTTTCACGCTTCAATAACTCATCATGACTACCAGCCTCAAGAGCTTTGCCTTCGTGAAAGCCGACAATCTTGTCAGCGTTGCGGATTGTAGACAAACGATGAGCGATAACAATTGTAGTTCGACCTGAATGAAAAGGAAAAGTCAAAGAGACTGCTTTCGGCTCAACAGCAAGTGAACCACAGACGCATGAATCCAGGCCAAGCCGTATTTTTTAAAAAATCAAAGAAAAAATTAGTACATGTTTTGAAACTAAGAGGGAAGAGATACTATTACCCAATTCCTACCTGTGGCCGAGATCACGGCGAAAAACCATGAACAAGCGAGTTGAGTAATATGGACATAGCGAAACATTTTTGTGTTTCAATCCGTTTTGGAGTTGCTGGCAAAGCAATACTGCTAGCAAAGTGTAACTCTACTACAAACACTGCAACCACACAGGAGAAGTTGTGCAATCTGGTCATTCTAAATCATAATAAAATGGTCGTTGGGAAGTTTGAACTAACGATCATTATCACCACGAACATCGCTCCAATCTACGTTGCCGGCTTTGAAATTCCAATGGAGCATTGAAATTTCTTTTGTTTTGATCTTGACCCGGGGAGGAAGAGTCTGGACAGCTGTTTCACACCGCGCCTCCGTCTCAAGAAGAGAAGTTTACAAGGGCAGCAAGTAGTTGTACAAATGTGCAAGTAACACTACCGCCGATTACTTGTGATACCGGTAATACTGAAACAATCAAACTTCAATAATCTGGACTACAAACCTTGAGAAGCTTTTTCCAGGGCAGCTTGGACAATTGCTTCGCTTTCTGTGTCGAGCGCAGATGTGGCTTCATCCAGCAGCATAATTTTTGGATTGCGAACAATGGCGCGCGCAATCGCGATTCTTTGTTTCTGACCTCCACTCATCTGTGCCCCTCCTTCGCCAACCATAGTGTCGAATTTCTAACAGTAATTAAGAAGTTGGAAGACGTCATTTCCGGAGCTGGTTGTACAAGCTAGAGTGCCCCTTTACCTTCCTGACTGGTAGAAGAGCGACAGGGACGTTTAATAGAGAACTTATTTGTGAGACCTGGTTTGAGGTTTCCAATTCGACGTTCAGCTCGAGTTGCTCAGTATTTTTTACGATAGCTTACTGCTTACTAGAATTCGAAAAGAAAACAAAATCATGCAAACTGTTTTTTTCAAAGGCTCAACAATGCCAGTTTTCTTGCTGTTTGAATGCACGAATATTTATAATTGCGCCACAGATAACTTTATCCTTCATTCACCAAAATATGATTACGGTTATTCATAAAACAGCTCGTGTTGAAATCCGCTTTGGAGTGGCAAGACTGTATTCCTGCCATAACGTTGTACTACAGCATAGCGATCCGGTAGACAAATGACCGCAAGGTGTCGTTTTCAAAGGAACGAAAAATCCATCACTTTTGCGAGCTGGTGGCATTACTCTACCAAAAACTCATCGCACAAAGCTCATTCAGAAATAACCTTCACGTACTTGTGGCAACTTCATGATAAAGTCGTAAGCGTTTGCTTGTTTGGCCGCTTCCTCTATTTCCTTGTTTGTGACTCCATCTCTTCCGTACCGGATGTTCTCACGGATAGAGGTGTCGAACAGGATTGGCTCTTGAGACACCACTCCTATGTTTTCTCGAAGCCATCGCACGTTGAGAGTTCGAATGTCAACACCATCAAGAAAAACAGCTCCTTCCTGTAAATATATTGTAGTTTGTTTGCAATCTCTAAGATTTGTAACTCAGGGTGTGGGTTTGATTTTCCGTGACTTTTCTGTTTTCTAGACGGCTACTTCACCAGATGACCTAAAACTCCTTCTAAAGACCTTCCAGGTATCCCAAATATTCCCAACTTGTATGGCGTTTTATATTTTACATTTTTTGGTTGTGGTTAAAAGTAAAATAAATATGGCTCATTGTTTCCCTGGAAAGACAACCGGCTTGCGCAAAAATACACTAAAGTAAGCTTCTGATATCTGCAAAATGAGCCTTAGCAGTGAACACAAATTGCTTTTTTTTATAATTCTGAACTTAGGCTGCTAACAGAGGATAAAAAAAAGCAACGCGAACCCATCGCTAGAATTGCTAAAATGTGGAAATTTTATGTAGTTTTTATTAGCTCTTTGCAGAAAGTAAGACTCTAAGATTGGATACAAGGATAGTGGAGCATTAAAAAGCAGGTAAAAGAAAAAGTTTTTTATTTAATTTTAAATGGCTAAAATACGTTTTTCTCACTTCGGGGAGATGAAAGTAATTTCTGTCGTCTTTAATTCGACTTCGAACTTCCACTTTTGAAACGCTGTTAAGTTACTGGCAGCCTTTTGCTGATGCAATAGTTGAGAAATATAATTAAGGAAAAATTATACAGTGAACTTTTGTGTACCGTAATGCTTGTTAAGATAAAGCAGTTTGCGGAAGAATAGTTCAACTTCTTAGGAAGCCGGTTATCCTTAGCCTACTTAAGTAGATGTGCCCCTTGCTTTCTTAGAAAAATCTCGCGCACTGGAAGAAGCATAACAAAGCCAAGCATGCTGTTTCTAATTGCAATTTGAGGATAGCATTGCGTCATTAAAAGCATTTAAGTTATGGGCAATATACAATGCTCTAATTTCGACGTAACACTCAGCTCATAGTTACATAATTTCTTATGCAACAAAAGTTAATGCATAACAAACAGTCAATTACTTATTGTGTTACGTAACAAATGCAAAATCGTCTATAAAAACACTATGCCTAAAATAATATCATAGCTTTTTTAAAACCTATAGAAAGTTATCGCTTTCGAATCCATTGATGGTGAACACAGTAAAATTATTTTGCTTCTAGCCACGCTATGTTATGTATTTAGCGAAAGGTTCTAGACCTTTTTATAGTGGTGGCCCTCTTCTTAGAATTTTGTGTACATTTTCGTAGTTTCATTCGCAATCGAATTATGGTGCTGTGGTCCACCGGTTGAGAACCACAGGGCTAAACCAAAACAACAATTAATGACAGAAGCTATTGTTTGAATGTTTCACTGGTACAGGCCAACAAAGGCCAGCAAGATCAACATCAGATAGTTAATGAATAACTAAGTTACAATGCTGCAATTGGCTACCAAGTTAAGCTGTGAATAAACACTATGATATTGATTGAATAGTCAAGCATCGTGCGTGCTTTATCGGATACGAAAGCTGCTCGTCTAGCATGACTAAAAATGCCACAGCGGCAACTCCACCAACGGCAGTTCGCTTTCTGGCAGCATCCCCCCCAGTTGGCCGATGGCATCAATGACTGGTTCAAATTAGACGGCCGCATTTTCTTTTCTTGATCTCGATTAGGTTTGTGACGTGAAGCGGAATAGTGAATATTTGTTTGATACGATGTGATCACGCCTGGAGAAAGAGAGGTAAAGACAACACGCGAACAATAACACCGGGTAGTACGCTACTACGTAAAGGCATGGAAAGTTACGTAAAGCCTAGAGCGAAAGCAAACCTATGACCAGTGTGGTTTAAAAATTTTAAAGTAAAAATTGTGGGGCATTTGCTATATCTTTTAATTTTTTTCCCTAAGGGACATGGAAGTACTTTATATTAAAGCAGTACTTTACATCAATTTTCAAAGCAGGCCAGTTTTTCCAAAGTGGAACTAAATATACCGGTGTGCAAAAGAGCTGTAAAGGAGCAAACTAAAAACCATACTCCATTTTTTACCATTTGGAACAGCAGGTCTTTTTGTTTTGAAGATAGGACAATCAAATGGCTGCTTGATTTGCAGCCAGATAATATATCCCACGACTGGCAAAATTTTCAAGCTATAAGAGCAAACGATAAGCCAACAACTAAGAAAAAGTTGCAAGTCATTCTAGCCTCACTACCAGTTAACCTTTATCCCACTTAAATAGAGCAAACAAAGATTTAATGGCTGAACCAATTAAAAATATTGTTGGCAGAAAGACCACAAACAATGTCAAGGCATCCTATATATAAATGATACACGAGGCAATAAAACCTTAGTTATACAAACTTGCCAAAGTGAACTTACTCGATTTCAGTGACATGTCATTTTTTGCGTCATGCGGGACTGCCCCTGCGCGGACTTAGGTGTCTAAACATGCTCGGTAGTTTTATTTTTAATACTTTACTTTTGAAGCTCACTGACTAGCCCTCTTCAGGAGAAATCGTGAAGAGAATCTAAAACGCAGCCCTAATATGGCAAGAAAGAAGAAGATTTGACGGAGATTGGCTTTTTGTAGAGACCAATCATTGTGGTAATGCAAGAGGCCAGGGATGCACTTAGCAAACTGCAGACAGTGACACTGTTTCGACCTATCAGGTCTCTTCAGTGCAGTTGGTGACCAATAAGAAGCTAGAGGCTTTTAATAAAGCATAGCTTAGACCGTCACACTTGTGGGACCAAATACTAGGTCCACTGTAGTGGATGGTTTGTGGATCGGGAATTCTCAACCTTTTTATAATCGTGATCCACTTTTGTTTTGAAAAGTATTTTGTGGCCTACTTCCAAAAAGTCTGCAAAATAGGTTTTCGTATTTTTGTATGTTCAACCCACATTAAAGGCGAAGACTCTTTTTTCGTAGATGGACTTTTTCGAAATCTATATTGTTGTATTTTCGCTCATTTTGAAAACCATTGTCCTAAAAAGTAAAAATTCCACCGAATAGAAACCACTGCTGTAGACCATAGCGTGCGAATTCGAGACCGCAAAACGCCTCTTTTTACTGGCATAAATTCAACTTGAATTAGTGCAGCCAACAATAATTTCATTACGATAAGAAATTCACCTCACTTTGATTTGCTCTTTCTCGATCAGTAAGAATCAAGCTACCCTTCACCCAAATATAAAAATTTAAGAGGCGTTTTTCTTTGGATACTATGAAATTTGTAACGATCAAAGAGAGAGGATTTTGGTGCCATTTTTCCTTTTCACCAACTTCTCAGAAACAGCATTCTATAGGCCCAATAACAACAGTTTACAAACTGTGGTTTGTTGCAAACGTTTTTTTCGAATTGACGATTAAAAATAAAGGGAAAAATCATCACATTACCTGCGGATCATAAAATCTTTGAATCAGTTGTACGCACGTACTCTTCCCACATCCACTCTGGCCGCAAAGTGCAGTTGTTTTGCCACTTTCAGCTTTGAAGCTGACTTTGTGCAAAACCTGAACACAAAAAATCAGTTGAGGACGCAGAACTTTTTATGCGAAACCTGTTTTGATGAACAGCTTTTTGTGACGCGCTCATCAATGGCATGCAATCCGTCAAATGAAAAGAACCAAAGTGAATATGATTTCGACAACAATACAATTGGTGACTGAGAGAACACGAACGAAATGGCAAAAGTGTGGCACTGATGTTGCATCTGATCAATCTCGGTTTTTTCTTCCATTCTGGTTTAGATGCCATTTTTAGACACCAGCTTGAGTTTTGACATCTAATTTTTTTGGCAAAGTTGACGCCGAACTCCAAAAGAAAACTTTATTAACTTTAATTCTTCCTTTCTTCCAGGTTCCTTAAGATAATTTTAAGAAAAGTCTTTTTTACCTCACATCCCAGTCTTTAAGGCTAATTATAGCAACTGCACACCTCACCATTCACGAATACCATTTAGTGGTCGTTTGGTTAAGATATGTGTGAACTGCAGAGCCATTTAACACGTTTTTGGCCTGACGCAGTCGTAATGGCTTTTTTCATCTGAATTCGCAACCCCATCAAGCTTTTCTATACACCACATTAAGAGCGACTGATTTTTACCTTTTTGTGTCACCGTATACAATGCATATTCAAAGTCCCATTCATATATTTCTGAAGAAAACACCCCCCCTATTTTTTTGGACATAAAACCACCAAACCGCACCTGTACGTCTGTTCGTGACGGATAAGTAAAGTCGACGTTCCTAAGTTCGATTTCTCCTTTCACTCGCTCAGGCTTGTGGCCTTCATCAGACATGCTATCAATCAACGGCACTCGATCAATTATTTCAAAGATTTTATAAGCAGCTGCTTTTGCAGCGGCAAAGTACTCCATGTTGCTGGCAGCCTAAAGAAAAATTAGCATGTAACGAATGACAAGTGTATCAATTTATCTTACCAAGAATTATAAATGGTTCATCGCTACTAACAAACAACGATAAACTTCTTGCTGCCCTGCAATATCACCATCTTTGTTTTGTATGGTTTTTGCTGCAGCATAGTAGTCTACGTTACGTAAAGAGAAGGCATTTGTTTAAATCTATTTTACACTAGGACAAAAATACAGCCTAATATTATAATATACATTTTTGAAACTTGATGAGTTACAAAACAAATGACCAATAAAAGAGGTAGATTTTCCGGCAAATTTTTAAAAGCGCCATTGCAAACAGACTTTTGTAACTAATTTTTCATTAGGCCATAAACATGATTGACATTCTCCAAAAATCCTTTTCTTCCAATCACCTGTTTGGTAAAGTTTTTAGATTAACCACAACAAATAATTTTATACTACTCTTAAACCTATTGTTATTTGGTTGCAACAAAAAAATAAATTTTATGAGGTCACAGGAAGCAGACTTCAACTATAGAGTCGGAGCAAGCAGACTACTTAATGATTACAAAATCACATTCGTTGACAGAAAAAGTACACCACAACTTTACTAAATGTTATAAAAATCGATTTTCATCCAACAACACCAACATTCATCTAGTCCCCGAGAAATCAGAGTCTTAAAGTTTTAGCTGCCCAGAATTAAATTTAAAATTTTCAGTTTTTCAAAAGTCAGTATATTGGAAACCAGTCAGCTTTGCCGGCGTCGCCCGCAGGGCCTCCGGCCAAGCCGGTTTCACCCGAAGAACAGTAGTGAAAACAGAAATAAGAAGTTAATGTCTTTTCACATGGCCAAATCTCGTTCCGAAACAAAGCTACCGTTTTTTGAAACGCAATCGATTAAAAAATATTATGGGGGCTTTTTGCATAAAGAATACATGCCTCTGAAGTCTATCGAGTCCCTGGTAACGTGTTGTTAGCCCTGCTTTAACCGATGACGTCTTTAAACCAGGGATGTGGAAGCGGTTATTTTTCAACCGCTTCCATACCTATCGCTTCCGTTTCCGCTTCCACTAACAAAAAACGAGAAAACGACCGTTGACAATTTTTTAAACTTTTGTGGTTCTGTAGCCTGCATTTTCTTACACTTTATCATTTTGAGGGGACAAAAACCTTCATTTATTGCTATTACTTTAGCTACTTCGGTTGAGCTTATTGTTCCGAACTACTTCGTGTTTCTTTTTCTTAGATATTAGAACTCTTGTTGAGTGTAGAACAGTGCTTTTTAATCTTTTTGTCATCGCGGAACCCCAAATGTACTTTCGTGTTTGTCACGGAAGCCCCACAAACAAAAATTTAGAAATCACCAATTGCTTGCAAGAAAATCAAATGTTTCGTTACTACAATTCAAAAAATAATTGAACACTTTAACAAATAGACAGTTATTACAAGCTCTCCTTCACAACTTACAACTACTTTTACAACAGATAACCTAATGCTTCTCAGATCTAAACCGTATGACCACATATTACAGCTCTCGACAAGAACTTGTCGTCACATCAACAAATTACACCGTATAGCGTTGATTTTCCCTCGCTATTCTCAACTAACTCTGACTTTGTGTTAACTTTTAACTCCAGTCATCATTACGGATTTTCTGTCCGTCCCCAAAACACTTACTGACTCCGGTCGTTTTGGATAGTAAAGTGCGAAATTTCTGTCGTATATATACTGCATATATGAAAAGCGAGCAAAACCGAACTGCATCAATCAACTGCCGCCTCAACGTGGTGGTGCGGTCCCCAACCCGTTTGGGTTGGGTTAAAATGGCTGTTGGCTTTCTCGAGGGTCCCAGTTACCCCGGGCACTCCCCTTACACAAACTCTACTCCTGCCTTTCTTTTGGCCGTCTTCTCATTCTTCTTCTTGTTCTGATTAGCGGCAACGTTCATCCTGATCCTTGTCCCGTCTTTCCTTGTTCAGTGTGCGCTGAAAATGTGACCTTGCCGGGTAGGTCACTGCAATGCTGCTTATGCTCTAGTTGGGTTCATATTAAGTGCTCACTACTCTCCTTTTCTAGACTCAGAACTTTTGACAGCTCTCACTCCTGGAGCTTTTCTCCCTGTTATGTCCCTGCTTTTTTTGGAGATCCCACACCTACCAGCACTGTGACTTCCTCCTCGGACTCCTCCAGCTGGTATACCTCCACTGCTCAATCTGGCCCATCTGGCCCCCTTCTGCTAATGCAGCACTCGCACATCACTGTCGCCTTCAAACCTCTTATCCTCATTCCGTCCATTTTGTATCTTCTCCCTCTGCACTCTCACCACCGCTTCATGATCCTGGCTGTTTCTCTTTACTTCATGCTTCTTCTTCCCCTCCCTGACTCCTTCAGGGTTCTTCAATGGAATGCTGGTGGTCTCCGAGCCAGGAGCACTGAACTGCTACACTTTACTTCGTATCATACCGTTGACCTTTTTGTATCGAGGAATCTAACCTTTATTTATCTTCGTCTTTCCGGATCCCTGGATTCTCTGCCCTGCGATCTGATTGCAGCCACTCCCGGTCTGGTATTTTTCTCTGATGTCACAGACGCTAGCGACGGCGTCATCATTTTGGTCAGGCAGGGCTTATACTTCTCTAAACTTTCTACCTCCTCTCTTTCTTCGCTTGACCCCTTCTCTGATTACGTAGAGGTCATCATCTCTCTAAACGACTCCTCCTCGCTCTCATTTCTTAATGTTTGTGCTCCCCCTATTCTCTCTTCTCCGAAGGATAGCAGAACCAATTTCTTTTCTCCCTCCATTCTTTCCTCCTTTCCAAATCTTTTTATTCTGGGAGACTTCGATTGCCATCATCCCCTTCTAGGACTCAAAAAGTACTTCCGATCCCTGTGGGGAGAAAGTGTTCGATTGGGTCATATCCTCTGACCTCCCCTCCTCAATGACTCTGACATACCAACTCTTCTCGATCGCTCTTCTGGCAGTCGCTCCTCCCCTGACATCTTCTTTTCTATTTTCTCTCTCGCCCTGTCTTGGTCCTGGGAGGTGCTTCAGAACCTGGGTTCTGCTCAGTTACGAATTCTACCAACTGTCTCCCTTTCTTTGGTCTTCGCCCCAACGAACGTCTCCTTTCCTTGAATTTTCAGAAAGCTCGTTGGGATGACTTTGCTTTTTACTTCAACTCTCACTGTCCTTCTGCAGAGGGATACTCGTCTCTTTTTCTTTCTTTTGCTGCTGTTCTTTTTACTTCTCTGACACTGAATTCCCTCCTTACGATCTGGTGCTCTGGACAGACGGCTCCGTTCCTTTCCCTTTTGGCAAAGACGTCTCTGGCGTACTTGCAAACATCTCTCTCTCTGAGACACTGAGGCTACCCTTTTCTTTTCAGCAGGCCCAGTATGCTCAAGTTTTTCCGCTGAAGCCTGCACTATTCTGCAAGCTCTTTGCTGGTCTCGACAGCACCAACAAGTCTGCTACTTCTCCTCTCCTCCAATCTGATTCTCGCTATTCTATTCTGATTCTACTCCGTCCTCTCCTCCATCTTTCCTTTTACCTTAATCTCTGGCAGGAACTGTCTTCTCTTTCCTCCTGTTCCATCAGGCTATAATGGGTCCCCGGACACTTGTTTCTCCCGGGCAACAACACGGCTCATAAGCTGGCTAGACGGGAAGCGCTACTTGTTCCCTCAGCAATCCCTTGCAGTCTCTCTCCTCTTGCCTTTCGTATCCACTCTCGTCTTATCTCGGACTGGAGGCGTACTGTCTCATCTAAATTTTTCGACACACAAGTTCCCTCGATTTCCACAGAGGAACTTGTGCTTGTACGTCATGCTCGCTGTGCTCTCTCTCGTCTACGCTGCAACGGACACAGTCTTCAGTTCAGTTCTTATCTCTCTAGAATTGGCAGAATTGAGAATCCTTCCTGCAGCGCTTGCGGACACCCGTCCTAGGACACCTCTCATCTCATTCTGCACTGTCCAGCTACGGACTCTTTGTGTCGCTCGTTGTTTGGTAATTTTCTATCTCTCTATGACCTTTGGTCCAGGCCCTGGGGAGTTGTTCGGCTTCTGGCGCCCCATTGTCTTCCGCCATCAATCTATCCCTTTGAAGGAGTCGGGAAACAACAACAACAACAGCAAAACTGAAATTACAGACGCACTATTACGTAACAAAGGAAGTTAGCAAATTCAGACGTTCCTAAAGTTGTAAACAGAATTACGTCACAATCTGCAACTTGCTATCACAAGATTCCATTACTATTTATATAAACGGAACACCACTACACATAAGAAATCAATATACTGAAATAAGAAATAACTACTAGTAATAAACGAAGAACCTTCGCGGTGCCCTCAGGGAACACAACTGCATGTTTTGCGAAACCCCTGTTGAAGAGCACTAATGTGGAACGATCAAGTTGTTTCCGTCGTGAGTAACTTCTTTTTCAACATTTTCAACCACCCAACCAAGGTTAGTTAAATCTAATCAAATCATCATTTTATTAGCTACGTTTTATTATCCAAACTACCTTTTTTTTACCCGTAATCGATATAAAATGTGATGCTAGTTATATCTTTTCGTGTTCTCTCGCGCCACGAATATCGCACGTTCATTCAGACTTATAGTGCAACTTCACCGTTTAATCCACTTTGGGAAATAGACAAAACTTTTTCGCCAAGTTACTCTTCTAGTCAAATAACCTATTTCGAAAGCGGAAGCGGTAGAATTTTCGTGTTTCCGCTTCCACAGAAAAAGGACTGCTTCCACTGCTTCCGCTTCCGCTTCCATATCCCTGCTTTAAACTCAACTAACTTTCATCCGTTAAATGTAGCAAGTGCTTCAAAGCAGCGTTGGGATTCAATTTTTTTTAGAACAGGTTCTGTCACAATCACAGTCTCTAGAGCAGGAATCCAACAACCGGTTCTCGGGATTAAAAAATTCCAAGAGCCGGTCGAATCCCATCATTGCTTCAAAGCATATCAAAGTAGTAAAAGGGCACCACGATGATTAATATGTATTTTCGGGATAAAGTTACAAAATATTGGGCCCACTACTTACGACTTTTTTCGTAACTGCAGGCGTATTTGTAGCTAACGTCTTTGGCTCGCATGGCATAAACGCAGCCAGTCAAAGAGCAAAACTAACCCGAAATGAAGCACTAACAGTTAAGTGATTACAATAGCACACCCCCCCTATCAGTAATGTTGAAATTAACAATAACGATTAAGCTGGCCAAGCCGGCTTTACCAAATGCAGGTTGGTGAGAACAGTAATAAAAGATTAATGTGTTGTTGACATACCCAATTGTTGTTACAAAATCGAAAGTACTGTCTTTTAAAAGGAAATCAATTAAGCCAAAAAATAACATTTGTGTGCGCATGGCCGCTATATTTTTTCCAAAGTTTTCTGAGTTCTTGGCTATGTCTTGCTTGCCCAGTTTGGTGGTTAAGAATTAGATTTGCTCACAATTGAAACAGCCAACAATTTCAAAAAGTTTGATTTGTTTATTTTTTGAATTGCATGGATGAACAAATTTAAAGTTTTGGGGTAGGGGGGGGGGAGGCGCCAAGGTGAAGTGGTTGAAACGTTTTTTCAAGAATAACCTATGAAATATTAGGACCACTGCTTACGACTTTGTCGTAAATATATGCCCATTTCTACGACCAAAAGTCTCGGACTGCGAGTGTGTTGCTTGGTCTTGGCCTATACGCAGTCATGGAAAGAGCAAACCAACAGGAAATGAAGCACTTGCAGTTAAGTTACTACAGGTACAGGGCCTTTATTAATAATGACGAGGTTGAGAACGTCAAATCAGCCGGGTACGGCAGCTTCATCCAGTTGCAAAGGATACTGCTTCATCATTGATATGATATCTAGTTCGATATTAATATCTAAGTGCAAGAGATAAAACAGGACCATTTTTACCTCCTCTTTTTTGGAGGGAGTGATTTGGTTTACTCGTGCCCTTTTTGTTTAATCTTTTCTTTAATGATTTTGCGTGCTTGCCCGTATCTAAAATGAGTAATTAATCCGGTTGGCGTAGTTTGCCTAGCGCATCTCGCACTACAATCTATTTTGAATCTCCTTTGTTGCAGTAGCAGTAGTAGTTTGTTCTTTGTTAAGGAAGCTGGACACCTGTTAGAATTATTTTAGTTTTCGAATAGCATATAGCTTTAGTTAGAATTTGTTCAATTAACAACATTTTTATTTGATCTAGACTTGTGTAGCTAGTACTTATGTTCATAATCTATCCTGTCTCTAAAATCTATTTCGGCTCGCCACTTTTGTAAGTAATTAGTTTATTAATTCGTTTATGAGTACATTATTTGTTATTTTATGTTTTAGGGTTACGAGAAAATACATCTACGTAAACCAAGCGAGTGTTTGAAACAGAGGCACGCGGTGTTCCCCCAAATCAGGGGGATCACCACGGTTTTTGTTGAGGTAGGCTGCTTTTTAAAATTGTAGAGACTTCAGATTGGACTGAAGAAGGAGGATGCCATTGACAGAATGAAGTGGCGTAATGGTGTTTACGAACTGTCGAGAAGCACGAGGTAAATCCGGCCACTAGCGTTAACGCAGACAAAACCGGATTTAAAAAACTGGATCTCTCTCTTTTATCGATGAATCTTTTGATTATATTGATAGAGAATGCCAAAGAACCATGCTTGCGAAGAAAAACAGTCAAAATCTACCAAAAAACTAAATTTTTCTAAAACTCGCAAGATTCTTAGGTCTATTGGGAAACTTTTTTACCTAAAAATGAAACATGATGTATGGCAGCGAACTTTTGATTAGCCAACATAAATTAATTTTTATCCCTAGCTAAGTAAGGTTACATATTGCTGGGAAGCAAATGTTCTAAGCTTTCAAAAGATACTAATTGTCAGTATTTTATTATAACCTTTATATATTAAATATACCTGTTTTTATTCAGCTTATCACTTTTTGGGGGTACAAAATTACGTCATAGATCTGATAATTTAATTCTTTTCGCGTAAAAAAATAGTTAAGATACAAGTCATATGTTGTCGGAATTGCCTTGAAATATCCGTTAATTTGTTAACAGAATTTTGAAAATCGGTTGATAGACGAGGTCACAAATCAGCCTTTGAGTAAATTTTGAAATTAAAAAAAATCATCAAGTGTTGCTGATACCAGACAGCATAATGATATTAAAGAGAGGAGTTTGTAGCTTGCAGCAAAAAAATTAAGAAGCATGCTTAGAAGACTTGGAACGCTTCAAAAAAGAATCTGTTGTTGCATCGTCAACTCAGCTTACTCTTACTTGTTGTAGAGAATTTTAATGGAGAGACCCTTGTTAATACCTCCCCAAAAAGATTTTAATCGCGTTTCTACGATCAGCACTTATCGAAAAATTACAGAGAACAAATTTAGCAATTGAGCCTTAGCTGTGACGTCATTTTAGATTCAAAAAGATAAAATTGTTTGTATGTTTGGGGCTCGTTTTCGTTTCAGGAAAAAAACGATTCAACTCTGTCAAGAAATGTAAATTTTAAGCAAATTATTTTTGATCATGACTTCATCGTTTACTCAAAGGTGGTGATCAATCGTGCCAAGTTTCATGCTCTTGCGTCCAGTAGTCTCGGAGGAGTTAAAACACACACACACACACAGAGAGAGAGAGAGAGAGAGAGAGAGAGAGAGAGAAGAGAGAGTTTTATGATTTGAATTAATAAAATATAAATTTAGCATCGCATTGGCATTGTAAATTTAGAGCAGTTTTAGGCTACAAACGGTAACAACAACTTACTCCACCCAGCGAAAACGCTCCAATCAAGATTGCAAAAAAGGTGGTTAGCATGGTGCCAAAATCAAAATTTGGTTCGCCAGCAAACACCAATTCGCTTCCATACCAAAAAGCTAGACCGTAAGTGCTAAACATGATCAGAAAGACTGCTCCTAAACTGATTCCAGTCGTAAATCCTTTTCGTATTCCGACTTGCTTTGCTTTGAGTAGATTCACGTTATATCTACATCAAAACTTGGTATTAAAAACAGCTTAAAAATTGATACTTTATTTCTTTCACTAAATTAAACCAAGTATTTTCCAGATTGGAGTTTCAAACAATAAGCAACTCAGCCGTGATTCTTTCGAGATCACAAACACTAACAGCAAATCAAAAAGATCCACGATTGTTTGTATTTTTTTCATCTGGATACAATCAGTCAAAGTCAGCAACTAACTTGTATTGTTTCAAGACTTTCATTTGATAGCAAAATTACAAAACACTTAAATAGCAATTGTTTAATCTTTTGGAAAATCAGTTCTTCAAACTTTAAAAGTAACTATCCCTTTCCTCAGGGGTAAGCTAAATCTTGGCTAAGACACTAGACGCATAGAAGCAGCACCCAACCTTTCGCATTCTTTTTCTTGTCCAGAAAACGCCACGACGGTTCGTATTGACGACAACACTTCTTCTGCAATACCTCCAGCTTGAGCATAAGCATCCAGTTCTTTTTTCGTAAAAGCAGTTGCTATCTGCACAAACCGTAAAGTACAATAAGCTGCAACTCAGTGAATAACGTTTGGTTTGGCGAAGATTTCTACAATGAGTCTGCGTACAAGTGCAATTCAGCACTAAGAAAAAGACGGATGCTTCTCTTCCTCCCAACAGAAATAGGTTTAAACTTTAAACAGTTAAAGAGCTGCCTCTTTATTAAACTAAAGGCGTATTTTCTTACATTGAAACAAATCCTATTAAAATAAACCTAATTTTCAACCTTGGTCTTTGTGCTACATGAGTCGTCTAGAGAACATCGGTCGAGTTTTACTTCACCACGTTAGAAAAGTGAAGTTGATCACCCTGCATTTCGCAAGAAGCAACTTTTAAGCATCCCAAAATAGCAGTCCACCTTGTCAGTGGCGCAGCTACCGCTATGCGAAAGCTATGTTTTTCACTTGCTCGATCGAGTAGCAAATTTCTCTTTGCTTCATCAACAAGTTTCTATGTCCTTAAATGCATTTGTAATGTGGAGCTAGGTGTTTCGTTTTACTGCTGGCCTCCGTTCCATTAAACAGAAAAGGCAACCATGATCATGGCATGGCCTACAACTTCCTCATCATATGTTGTAACACAACAACAACTATCTTACCTTAAACATAACAACAGCAGAAGCGCCTAAAAGCGGCGTGACTGCAAAAACGACCAGAGCTAGCTTCCAGCCGTACACAAAACCAATAATCAAACCAGCAACGGACCGACACACCATCTGAATTGATACCGACACCTTGTCACTGATTCCATCTTGTATTTTTTGAATATCACTGAAATGTATAAAATTGCTTTATCTAGGTCGCAATTAGAATGATTTTTGACTGGATCGTAGAACTATGTAGCATAGCAATGCTAACGAAGAGAGAGGTTTTGTTCAAGTAAACGAGAAATACAGCACATGTCGAACCGAAAAACAGTTTTGCAAAATTTGGGAAAAGCCACACTTCTTAGTCTTAAACTGGGCTTTTTTTGTTAAATACTTAGCTGCCGTTATTCTTTCTTGGTTCAGGGTAAGCTGCAAATCAAAACAAAAAAGACACAAAATACATGTAACATAACCAAAGACAGGTTCAAAATAATAGTAGTAAACTGACCACCTCTTTTGAAACAGGTACACAACTTAAAAACAGAGTTGAAAGAGTTAACTTTGTTATGAAGGTTTGCATTTATGTATAGTTTATTGTTTTAAACAACATGATCAAAACAGAGTAATCAGCCGTACCTAAAAATAATTTCACAACAGCTTCTGTTTTTTGAAGTAAAATGACTTACTCTGCCAGCCTCGTGTTCAACTCCCCGGCCGAGTTTAAGTCAAAAAACGAGATGTCTTGTCTGAGAATGCTTTTGAAAAACAGAACTCGGATTTTCTTCACTTGCCGTACAGCTTGCATCATCCAACAAAGAACCTGGTAAAAAATAGATATTGTAACTGATAAAACCGATGACGGAGTTTCACGCCATAAATCTCTCGAGTGGTTTCGAGTTAAATTCTCACGTGAAGCTTCCGCGATGTTGAGTCCATCGAAAAATATCTGACAACATTGTTAGCTGAATGTATTTGTAGGCCAGCAGCACTTGTAGCTTCTGAACAGGCTAGAACAAAAAGCTGTTTCATGCGTTGTATAACCGGAAAGTTTTTTCGGCGGCGAAAAAATAGAAGTATCCGACCGCATATAACAGCAAAAACATTTTTGTATTTTATCGGATATAAGTCATCAAGAACTTTAACTTTCTATCAAATTGCGCAAGTTTGCTAAACTACGTCATTCAATTATTTGAT
Source organism: Trididemnum clinides (assembly GCA_963675345.1). NCBI lineage: Eukaryota > Metazoa > Chordata > Ascidiacea > Aplousobranchia > Didemnidae > Trididemnum > Trididemnum clinides. The sequence continues at coordinate 16,827,628 of OY776291.1, forward strand.
TTAATAGATATGAAAGAGTGAGAAAAACTTGAGCCAAGGGAAAACTTCAAAAGTTTGTTCGTTGACCAAAAGTTAACAGTGCATTTCGATTCTCCTGCCACTGGGAAAATTTTTGTCGATTTCTTCCGTAAAACTTTGCTCCCAACCACTTGACCATATTGAGTTTATTGACCAGAAAAAAGTTAAACAAAATTGTGAATCATCGGTTTAAAAAGCTTTCTGTGGTGTTTATCCCGCCTCTTCCTTTGAATGGAAACAAGGGAAAAGCAGTAATTCAAGTATGAATCCATTGAAATCAGGCTAATCAATAACGTCAGTACATTTAAAATCAGTGTTGAAAATGAATTCCATTCTGGCAGCCTCACCACTACCAAGGCGGAAAGCTATTGGTGGGTAGGACAACCCAAAAGCCGTTTCCCGCGACATCCTGGGTGAGCAGGATCATTTATTCCATCCAGGTAAAGGGCGGAAATTTTATGCTGCTCAGTAGTTGCAACGAAGTTACAACTTTGTTTTAATCACTAGTTTGAAATGGATTGCCGCTTTTCCTAGCCTGATCTTCATCAGGTGGTTTTCGTAGTAAACCTGGGCGTTCTTTTCATGTTCTTGTCATGTCCTTTTCATGCATTTATCCCAAGGAAGAGAATGGATAAACACAATAGATTAAACGCCGAGTAAGGGTTCTTGAGAAAGGATTATAGAGTTTTTTGTGATTAGGTTTTCTTCAGGCGAATGACATTGGTCCTTCAGGCGAAAACTATTTTTTCAGGAATTCGAGATTAGGAAAATAAGAAATATATTACAAACAAATGTTCGTACTACACAACTAATACATTAAACTTTGGCTTCAAGCCGACGACTTTGAACCTTTCTGAGTCAGCATAATGCAGGCGCAGTTTAAAAAGCACACATTGGGCCGCATGATTCAGACCAACAAGTGTCTCTCGACGTGAAGGTCGTGTTTAAAGGGTATACGTGTAGGCACTAATTATATAATTGCAGCATACTCACCTGCAGACTGGCCATCACCAAAATTCCACAAGCCAAGTACGTATAATACAAGGAAAACTGGGCAATGTCGTTATTTAAATTCATGGCTTCTTCTATTATTTTGTCAAATTCCCTGAAAAGAACAGGATTACAAACAAAACATTCTCTAGCAAAATTTTGATGACAGTTGACTCGTCAAACAAGCCATACGTAGTAGTTGTAATTCAAAGCAAAAGGGGAAGTATAAGCATATAAACATTTAATTAAGGGATTTGCTCCGTTACTTCGACAGATTTTAGAATTTTTACCCATATTTCAGATCATAAAATGTTTTAAATCCTTGACTTAAATCCTCTAAATCTCTTTGAACTATAGTTTTTCAAAAATTGTCTTTTTGGAATGTATCAGAGATTTCAAAAAGATTTACTTTGCTATTGGCCAGCCCCCCTTTTCCAATCTCCTAAAAATTTAATCTTACATGCTGCTTGATGTGATTGCTGTTGTTTACCCCTTTTCTTTGTCAAGGTAAAGGCATAACTTGAACAAAAGTCCAAGTTCACGCTGCAAGGCTAATCAAATTAAGATCAGCAGGAATCTATTTTGAACGTCTAGAATCTGATACACAAAGCAGAGTTCTTTCCGTATGAGCGTGCATACGTAGGCAACTGCGCTTTTACTCCTCCGAAACTACTGAGCGTACAAACATAAAACTTGGCACTATTGATCAACACCCCAATGTAAATGTCATTACTGTTTTGGCGACTTCAGGATGACGTCCTGATCAAAGATAATTTTTTTTGAAATTTAGATTTCTCGACAAAGAAAAACGGTTTTTCACTCAAACAAATGCCAATCCCATCTTATCAATTTTCAGAACTTTTACCCTTTTGCCGTGTAAGATGACGTCATCATTACCACCTGATTACTGAGTTTGTTATCTTTATTTTCTCAAAGTCCTGACCGCAAAAATGCGATTAAAAGCTTTTTCAGTGGATATTAACGCGATGGTTTTCCTAAAAAAAAATTCTACGATAATATAAGCTGAATTGACGGGGCAATAAGCATTTCTTTTTTAGCATGCATTTTTCGTTTTTTGAACGCTTTAAACTAGCTCTGTGATGTCATGATGTTAGTATGATTACACTGAAAACAGCATCAGTCAGCAGCTACACTTGAAGTTGTTTTCCGTTGTCATTTCGAAAGCAAACATGTGATATGCGGCCTGCTAAAGAAGAATGATATATTGGAGTATTAGCCTAACGGTAGGCCAAAAAACCTGTTGATTTTTAGGAATGCAATGTCTAGTTGGAACATTTTGTTCAATCGTGTCGCAAGCCTGACAAATTCTAAACCTTAATACAAGTTAATTACGCGCAGCAAAGTTTAACAAATTGACGATTTTTTATGTGAAATCTTGCCCCAATCACCAAAACTGTTTGCATCTTCACTACAAAAACTTGGTCGATAAATTATACTCTAAATCGTAGCCTAACCTGTTGTAGTAGCTTAACTACGAGTGCTTGACTTTGGCTGAGTTTGCATTTCATCTAGCAGCACTAATGCCAGGATCAAGCAATATGTGCGCAGCCACAGGTTTTAGTTCATACAAATAGGCTTACCTTTACGAAAAGTTGTTGGTAGTATGCCCAATATTTAAGGTCTTATTCCTGACAATACGCAGCAATTACGTTGGCGCCCCCTACCCCACAACTAAATTTATTCTTTAATGTAAGTGATAAAATAAACGGATAGAAGTTTGTAAAACTATTGGCTGTTTCAATTGTGAGCAAGTCCAGCTCCTAAGCAAATGCTGGAAATCGGGCACATAAGACGTTGCTAGAAACTTCCAAAGTTTAGAGGGATATAGCGGCTACGCTTAACTCCCTATAATGTTTCTATGTTTGATTCCTTGTAAAAACACGGTACTCTTGATTTTGAAACGAGATTTAGCAATGTCAAAAAACATCAACTTTTCATTACGGGACCACAAATGCTAATTGAGTGAAGCTGGGCCTTGGTGCAGTTTGCTCTTTGCTTGGCAGCGATTATGCCAGGACCAAGCAACATACGCGCAGCCAGAGGCTTTTGGACGTACAAATAGGCATACAGTTACAAAAAAGTCGTTAGTAATTGGCCTAATATTTTATAGCTTAATCCAGAAAATGCATTTTGATTATTTTGGCGTCTTTGACTTTCAATTGAAGAATTCCATGTGCTTTATGAAGTGCACAGATAAAAGTTGCGATATCGTTGGCTGTTTCAATTTTGAGCAAGTTTACTTCCAAAGTACGCCTACGCTGGAAGCAGGGTTAAAGAAGACGTTTCAATGGACTCCAAAATCTTTGGGTAAAATATAGCGGCAATGCATAACCTTCACAATGTTTTTTAATCAATTCCTTTACAAACAACAGTGCTTTTGATTTTGTAACGAGAAGTGGCTATGTCAAAAAACAATGAACCGATATTTGTAACACCGAAATTTTTGATGGGGACCCTAAGGGCAACGCCAGCACAACCTGATAGCACACTATAATAGTAGACTCGTACATCCAACGAGGTGGACAGTCATTGACGGGTGATCGTAAGTTGCAGCTTACGACATTGTGGTTAGGCAGCTTTACCATTCTACCCCATGACGATCAGGTAATTTGTCTGTCTAGATTGATGTAGAGCAACTTACGGTTCTGTTCCATTGAAAATGTTAAGCGCCACGCAGATGGTATAATTGAAATAACAAGGTGCAAACTTTCCGAAGTCAACAAAGGAATTGGTCATATCTCCAAACAATATAAACATGACAGGGAGACCGGCACCATGTACTGCAGCGGCAATTGTCCCGACGAAAAGCAGAAAGTAATCCAAGCCAGTTGCGTAACGAAACTAAAAAATTTGAATTGTTACTTCGATCATTTTTTTCGTTGAGTGCCCAGAGCTTAATGACGTGATAGAAGTTTAGTGCCATCACCACCAGGCATAAGTCCAGAAATATTTTCTAGGCGAGGATTTTAATTTTGGGGGTACGAGCTATATTTTTAAATAGGCCAGTTATGGCGCGGCATGAACATTATAGAAAAAGGTGACCGAATTTAGAAGGCGACCGGACAGTTTTCTCGCAGCTATATCGTTTCTCGTGCTCAAAACTAAAAGTTTAGAGAATTGATCCCATGTAGGCATAATATTATGTATTCGCAAAAGGAAATAAACCTGCAGACAGTGACACTGTTTCGACCTATCAGGTCTCTTCAGTGCAGTTGGTGACCGACAAGAAGCTAGAGGCTTTTAATAAAGCATAGCTTAGACCGCCACACTTGCGGGATCTATACTAGATCCACTTAGTGGATGGTCTGTCAGTACTCTGTGAAGCCGTATCACTCGTGAATGAGTGGCGGTTGTCGCAGGTGCACTAAGTCTAGCAACTGCTAGAACAATAGTGCTGTCACAGCCTAGTGGTCACAAGGTCTTACATGTATAGTAATGCAAGAGGCTAGCGATGCACATAGCAAAACTGCAGACAGTGACACTGTTTCGACCTATCAGGTCTCTTCAGTGCAGTTGGTGACCGACAAGAAGCTAGAGGCTTTTAATAAAGCGTAGCTTAGACCGCCACACCGCCACACTTGCTGTCTGCAGTTTTGCTATGTGCATCGCTAGCCTCTTGCATTACTATACATGTAAGACCTTGTGACCACTAGGCTGTGACAGCACTATTGTTCTAGCAGTTGCTAGACTTAGTGCATCTACGACAACCGCCACTCATTCACGAGTGATACGGCTTCGCAGAGTACTGACAGACCATCCACCAAGTGGATCTAGTATAGATCCCGCAAGTGTGGCGGTCTAAGCTACGCTTTATTAAAAGCCTCTAGCTTCTTGTCGGTCACCAACTGCACTGAAGAGACCTGATAGGTCGAAACAGTGTCACTGTCTGCAGTTTTGCTATGTGCATCTCTAGCCTCTTGCATTACTGAAATAAACCTGATTTCTATGTTATTTTTTTATTAAAAAATCACTTTATAGTAGTTTTTTCTGCTTGCTGCAGAGCTTATGGCAGAAATATACCGTTTCAGCGATAGCCAACCAAAAAATTCAAATTGAGTCTGCACATACTGTACCCTAAATTCTAAATGTGTCCCATAACTAGAGAAATAAATGCATTTATCATGCTGCGATTTCCAAGGATTGTCACCCTTTCTCATATCAAATTCTATTTTAGGCCAACGGGGCTAATTGTCTGTAGCTTACAATTTTGTAATATCCTATGGTTGGCTCCGGTTCTTTCTTTTCTTTGTCTTTTTCTTCACTCGTAGATGTGTACGATGAAGATGACGATTCACCGTCATAACTGCGTCTAAAAGATAAAAGCCGATGGTCATGAATCATAGAAATCCAAACCGAAGGTATAGGCCAATTACAGATCGCATATAAGATTGAGAGATGGACCAAAACAAGAAGTGGTTGCTTACAGCGTCAAAAAAGTTAACCCTCTACTTCTATTGCTTGGGCTTATTTTTCGTCATAAAGGTGATTGTTTTTTCTTATCACCTTCAGGTTCCCATTGTTAAGAAAAGATCGGCTTCAACTGTTTTATAATTGTTATTTTAAACGCAATGCAGTAAAACAAAGATTGTTAAACTTTGAGGGTTCGCTGCTTTCTCCAAAAAATCAATGCTTAATTTTTCCCTCTTCCTCAATGCCATTGCCAATGCTTTGCGTTTATATTAAGTAAATTGCTGTCTGTAAATAAGAAACACACATTCAATCAAATGGGAAGGAACAATGGTTCACCGGTATGATGAATGCTATGATGCCACTTCTAAAATAAATACGGTTTCATAATAATGCAATACTAGAAGAACGAGTTCATGACATCAAATTGTAATACAAATTGTTCAAACAATGGTCTTCCTCATTCTATTTCTGTTTATCTATCGTTAACCATTAAACCTTATTCTAACAAACAATAAGAGTCGTTGTTTAAGATGACGTAATTGCTGGTCAAAGGCAAACGATAATTATCCCGGCAATGCCTAATCTTTCAACCTAATAGGCTTTTGAAGCCTTGAATTATGTCTTGAAATGCTTAGTATTTTCCGAGATTGAACCAAGTGCCCGGGAAATATGCTCTATAAAATTGTGTCCATCCCATGGATTTCTCAGTGTTCGTTCCAATCTGATTCAACTCGCAGACTTTTAACTTGTAGTTTGACCACAACCAGCGGCGTATTCAGGGTAAAGAGGTAAAGGGCGATTCTCCCAAACCGAATATTAAAAGCAAAAATGTAAAAAAAGATCTCGATGCCTGTTTAGAAACCGAAATGGGCGAAATTCTCAGTTTTAAATTTTTTTTTCACCAAAAATGGTCTAAACTATTTCAAAATGCTTTCGGCCCTCAAATAATTTGTTTCTTAATACACCAATCACAACAATGAAAGACTATAAAAGTTTTTCGCAAACGCATGATCAAGATATTAAAGAAACCACTCGTCTTACTTTCCATTCTTCATTACTTCTACTGTTACGTCATCATCAAAATGTTCTTCTTTGTTGTAGCTCTTAGGAACCACTGCATTGTTTTCATGCTTGCCCATATTGCTCATATCACAACTTTATATCAACTTTGCACAATGTTGTACCTATTTGTAAAACACAACGATGCCTGATGGCATCAAATACCTGTTTGCGTCTTCGTCTCAATCTAATTTGTTAAAAAACCATAATTATTAAAGATTACACATTGCATAGAATTTTGAATTCAAATTCAAATTGATATTCTAAATGCTGTCCAATGTGTGATCTTTTATGATAATTATGAACTAGCTCTGACTCATCCGTCAATGCGAAGGCTTGCCACAACCACCGAAATTAATTGTGGTTTTGAGCAAACTGCAGACAATGACACTGCTTCGACCTATCAGGTCTCTTCAGTGCAGTTGGTGACCAATAAGAAGCTAGGGGCTTTAAATAAAGCATAGCTTAGACCGTCGCATTTGTGGGACCTATTGTCCCTATAGACCTGGGACCTATACGTTGAAACAGTGTCACCGTCTGCAGTTTTCTCAAAGTGCTTCGCTGGCCTCTTGTATTACTTTAATTGTAATTTTTTGGATGGGTTTTTATCATAATTATGATGTCATAATGGCTCCTACTAAGCTGGACTTCAAGCATATCTGGCTTTAAGCTTGTAGTTGTAAGCGTGCAATAAGTTCTAATAAGAGCAAAACCGATCATGGATGTGGTATTTTTCAACAAATTTATTTACTCTATAAAGTGCCTACCTACATCCAATAAAATAAGTTGTAATTTGTTTGTGATATATGCAGCAGAGTTGGAGTTAAGAAACTAAGTTTCTCCGCTTCCTCCTTTAAGCATCAATCTCCGAAAAATTTGCCAACTTTACCAAATAATTTTGGATAGTTATATTCAAAAACCGGTACAAGAGGCGGATCATACTTAACACAATATATGGGTATCACTTTCATCCCCAGTTCAATCTCTTTTCCCATCCCCCGAAGCAACGTTTTGGTTGCCCGCTCTGGTACAGCAGCATGCTTTGGATCATCTCTCATTTACTTAAAAGTTGAAAAGACGCTGATTACATCTTGCGTTACACGACAATGAAGTAAGCTCTCTTCCACGTAGGCCAGTAAATTAGCCTACACAGGAGTACAGGTAACCACGTTAGGTTAAGTTGCTTGCTTTTCTTTGCACCGCTTTTTGTTAAGTTGGCAATTTCTCAGTGGTGAAATCTGGTAACTAAATTCTATTTTGAGCTCACTAACTAACTTCCTTCTTTAGTGAAATTAACGCTCAACGTCGTAGAATAAGTAGGTCTACGAAGGCAATTAGGATACGCTTGTCATTTCTAATTTCTTAAAACTTCTAGTTACTTTTGAAGTAGAAGGCATAAAAACTGCACAAACAACCATCAAAGCAATTTCTTCATTTGCTAGCATTGCATCACATTTAAAATCAACTTTCAAGTTGGCTCATTTCCTTTTCAAGGGGTAAAGAGAAACGTCCTTTTTCGTTTAAAGCAGTGGGCTCCAAACTTTTCAAACGGCGGCCACATTGCTGAATTTTTAAAGCTTCGGTTGCCAAAATTAAGTTAATGTTGCTATTAAGTAAAGGTTGGCAACGTTGGAGCTAGTAATATGTGACCAGAAAAAGTGGTAATCTCCAAAAAAGGTAATCACTTTTCTTGCTTTTACCTATAATGCCAATCCATCAACTTGAATAAATTCAAGTGGCTCACTCTGAGAAAATGCGCTACACATTTGTTTTTCCATTCTGAAAAGGGCTCTGCGGGCCGAAGTTTGGAGACTCCTGGTTAGAAGGTATGGGTAAAATCTCAAAGCGTTCGTTAATGCATCGTGATGTTATTTCGAAATTTTCTTTCGTAGAAAAAAAAAATTTCTAGGTTAGTCAAACTTTCATAATACAACCACTCCTGTGACTAACCTTTTTATCCCAACGCTAAGTATTTTATATCCCGTTTTAATGATGGATACCACCCTGCTTAAACTATGACTTGACTAAAGGGCTCATAGCTTTGTAAACAGCACACTTCTGCTTGAATGATGGCTTATTTTTGAAACTACTACATATAGCCTACTTGAGCAAAACCAAAGTTCAATTTTTTTCTCCTGAAATCACTGTTGCCAACTTGAGATGCGCAAAAAGGGTCCAAAAGATGCCAGAAATGTCAATTTTTCGTAAAAAAGATGCCAGAAATGTCATTCTGAAAAGCTCTGGCACGTGGTATGTTTGAGTTCTGCCACACAACCAATTTCCCCAAAATTTTAGAAAATATTCAGCATTGTGGGGTTGATCTCCAAAAAAAAGATCTTCACTTTTTGTCCAACACGAATTCGCATCTTTTGTTGCTGCATCTTTAAAAAATGGATTCTCGTACGAATTGTTTCAAAATCCCGAAATTTCGGATTTCAACACCAAAATAAGATGATTTCGCAACATATCTCGACCAAATTAACTCCAAGATTTTTCGAAAATCACCAACTTCGGTTTCAAAGATCGAAAGATTTTTTTCAAGATCATATTGGAAAAAATTCCAAGTGGCTTTGAAAATTGCCAAGATCTAGGGATAAATTTCCAATTGGAAACTACGCTCGAAATCCACAAAAATTGCTGTGTTAAAGAAATGCTGTTTCTGGTTTTAAAAGTTTTGGTTTCAAAATGGTTTGAGTACCCGTTCCTTAGAATTCATCTTTCCTTACAAATCATTAAACATTTCACGTTTACACTTGCTTTAACCGACGTGTTCTGTAGCCTACAGCCAGCAATCAGCAGCGCAAATCTACCGCAAGCACTGCAAACAACCAAGAGAATTTTACGTGAAGACCTTTTTCTTGCAGGCAGCATGGCGCTGTAGACTGCTTGTTGGACTGGTCGTCAATATACTGCGAGTTTAGCGTTCAGAGCGTCATACGGCATGGCTAAACAAACCGTCGTTTCCATCAATGCTCATGGTTGTGGTTCAAACTGCGGCTGGTGCTCATCACAACGACACGAGTGACTGACTGCTGACTCGATTACCGCAAAGTCACTTCGCAGTCTCCAAACACATTTCACTTTTTTCCAAGACCGCAAAAGCATGTTCTGGCGAGATTAAAACCCATAATTGAGCCGCCTTAATAAGATGATCGTAATCGCTCCAACTCACCCGACCACGTTACATACAGCCATTCCATGCAGTAATATCATCCTTTGCAAGCAATTCACCCAAACGGCAATTCCGAAGAGGCCTACGGACTGCCCAGTTTGTGCAATAGTTGTTTTGTGCACACTCTTGTAATTAAAAAGTACAATAGCTTACAAATGGTGCATGACAGGAAGAAATGCATAGTGCCAGCAACCGGCCTTGAAGGTGTGTCTAAACTTAAGTTGTTCTATTTATAGTCGCAAAAGTTTTCACGTAATTGGAAGGTAAAAATATGTATTTAAGGTAGAAACGGCAGCCGTTCGGAGATTTGAGTATAACGCTTTGTGTATTGTACAGCCGTGCTGTGCAAATTAAGAACTCTACTGGTCAGCATCATGTCGCACTGCAATAATGCATAGCTCACTGCTTGCGCAGTTTCAGCTTTACGCAACGCCGTGTCGATAGGTCGTTAACGTGCCCCAAACGAAATTGTTTTTCCAATATGCAATAACCTGCTGGTTAACAATGTTCCTGACCATAAGTGTGCTCCGCTTACATAACCACAGATGTAACCTGAAAACCCCGTTAGGCGATTGAGTATTCCGTCAACTAACGTTGCTCGGCATTATTTGTTCGAGAAGTAACTGTCAGCTAGCCGACATAAGATGATCCCTCATGGCAAAGCTAATTTCTTTCTCAGCTCATGTCAGTAGTAGCTTGTAGTAGGCTTCACCACTTCAGTGCAATGATTTAGCTGTTTGAAGGTGGCAAGCCAAATGCCTAAACTATTTCTGCCTCGCTGTTTCCTTAAAAAACACTTTTAACTCATTTTCTCGGCTTGGTACGCTACAGCAGCAATTCCGAAACGGTTTTAAAACACGACCGTTAACCTTCTTCCAACACTGGATGATAAAGGCATCTGATAAACTAAGTAAATTAAAATAGCACTTGACTCTTTTATCTGCAGTAAATCGACGCATATTGGGTAGTATCTGGCTGAACTGTAGTAGTCGAGGCAACGTTTTTCTGACCAGGGTATTTTTCAACTGCACTTTTTAAATCGAGAATGATCTTTTTAACCTGCAATTAATTGTTGGTTTTCCTCGCTAAAAACACAATAGAGGTCAAAATACTACCACGAAACTCTGAGTTCAAGTTGCGCAACCATGTTTTATGGATGACGAAATCAATGAGTAACAAACTGAGTCAACAAATTTTTGGTTTTTGTTTGTTTGCTACGTTTAGGTTATGTGATTGTGTTCTTGGCCAATTTTGGTCAAACAACGAACAAAAAGTTAGGTCATTGGCAAGCTAACATTTTTCACCCAATCAAAAAGTCTCATTTTTATATGAATTTCTAAGTTTATGTCATTGGCATTTACAACATTTTCTCAAAATGTTGTTGTTGCTTAAAGACAAAACTTAAAAAGACAACCAGAAATGATTTTTTAAAAAAGTATAAATGCAGGTACATACAGTTTTCATACGAATAATGAAACATTGCCCCCAAATCTCAATAGAAACTAATCTTGACAATGAAACGATGAGAACGTGCTCAGATACTCATCATAACTTCTTCTTCTTTCGACTTTTCCTATTCGGGGTCGCCACAGCGCGAAAGTATTTTCCTTTTCACCCGATCGACTTCGTCTCCCTTCTTAGCTCCAACCCTTTCCATGTCTCCTCTCGCCAAATCTATTCACCTTCTCCTTGGCTTTCCCATTTTCCTTCTACTTTGGCACTCACTGCCATCTCCATCATCCTTTTTCCCACGTAGCCTTCTTTTCTCCTTTCACGTGTCCATACCAGCGCAGCCTTGCATTCCAAAGTTTGCGATTTTCTCCGTTCCTCTCACGTCTTCATTTCTTATCTTGTCCTTTCTTGTCACTCCAAGTGCCCATCTCACCATTTTCAACTCTGCAACTTCCATTTTTCCCAGATGTTTTTCCGTCACTGCTACCGTTTCCATTCCATAAAGCATGGCTGGTCTAACAACAATCTTGTACATTTTACCCTTAACCCTTGCTAATAACTTTCTGTCGCACAGAACTCCAGACACCTTTTTCCAACTCATCCATCCTGCTTGGGTCCTTTTCTCCACTTCTTCTTTACATCTTCCATTGCTACTAACTGCCGAACCGAGGTATTTGAAGTTTTTTGCTCTTTTTACCTTTTTTTTCTTGCAGCTTCAACTCTTTTCCATCATCCACACCCCCAGCTTTCAAATACTTGGTCTTGCTCCGGCTCACTTTCAGGCCTCTTCTCTGCAATGCATTTCTCCAAATCTCCAGATCCTCCTCTAGCTTCCTATAATTTTGCCTAGACAGCACTATATCATCTGCAAACAGCATATCCCATCGTGTGTCCTTCCTGATGTCCTCCGTCATCTTGTCCATGATGATGGCAAAAAAGAATAGGCTGAGTGCTCAGCCTTGGTGAAGTCTAACACCTACCTTGATTTCCTCGGTCAACCCTGCTGCACTTCTCACAGTTGTTGCCGCTCCGTCATACATATCCTTGATAATCCTTGTGTAGCACCATGATGTTTCAGCTAACTGCAAGCATTCCCACACTTCCTCTGTGGGTACCCTTTCGTATGCCTTCTTCAAGTCAATAAAGGCACAGTGCTCTGCCTTCTACCCTTCAGTCCACTTTTCCAACAGCATCCTCAAACAGAAGATTGGGTCGGTGGTACACCTTCCTGACATGAAACCAAATTGTTGCTCAGCGATCGTCACCTTCTTCCTTAACCTTGCTTCTATTACCCTCTCCCACAGTTTCATAGTGTGGCTTATCAACTTGATTCCCCAGTAATTTCCACATTCCTTGATGTCTCTTTTACCTTTGTACAAAGGTACGAGCACGCTTCTCCTCCATTCATCTGGCATCTTCTCTCCTGTTGATGTTGTTAACCAACCCCTTCCGAAGGATGTGGGCAATTTTCTCTCCTCGAAGGAGTATATTGAAGAAGTTCACTAGAAACTCTACACCTTTATTCCCTAGAGCGATCCATGCTTTCACTGGTATGTCATCAAGTTCTTGAGCTTTTCCCTTCTTGACCTTCCTCAACCCAGTCCTGACTTCTCCTCCAGAAATATCCTCCACGTCCCTTTTTCCCTCTCCTGCTCTCATTTCTCTTCTTTCTCAAGGGTTTTTCTGGTTGAGTAAGTTGTCAAAATACTCCTTCCATCTCTGTTTCACTTTCTCTTCTTCCATCAGTATCTCCCCAGTTTTACTCTTGATTACTCTTACTTGTTGTATATACTTGCTTGGTCTGTTTCTATGCTTTGCTATCTTGAACAACTCATTCCCCCACCTTTGTTTGCAGTTTTCCTTACAGTTCCTCGTATGCCTTGTTTCTTGCCTTTGCCACTTCTCTCTTAGCTTGTTTTTTTTACAGTTTATAGGCCAACTTGCTTGCATCATCTCTGATGGTATCCCATACCTTTTTAGCTTTTCTCTTATTCTTCAGCTTCTCATGGATTTCCTGGTTTCATCACCATATCTCCCGTCGACCTGCTGTGCTAACTTTTCCCGATGTTTCACCCAGTTTGATTCCGGCAATGCTCCGTATCATGTCAGCTACTCTTTGCCAGTCTTCCTGTCCACCAAGTAATTCCGCTTCAATCACTTTCATTTTGAATTTGTTCTTCACTTTCGAGTCTTTTAGCTTCCACCATTTTATTCTCTTCACTGGTTTTGGTGCTTTCCTCCACTTCGTGCAGATGATTATTGCACTGATAACTATTCTGTGCTGTTTCGCTACACTTTCACCAACAATAACCTTTGTATCCACCACCTCCTTGTTTCTTCGTCTTCTCACCATAACGTAATCCACCTGCGAACTGCGTTCGCCACTGTTGTAGGAAATTCTGTGAGCTGGTTTTTTACAAAGTAGGTGTTAGTGATCGCTAGTTCCATTCTCTTAGCAAAATCCACCATTGCTTGTCCTTCGTTGTTTCTCTTCCCCAATTCGTGTCTGCCCATGTATTCTTTATCACCGTTATTCCCTTCTCTTACGTGCCCATTCAGGTCTGCTCCTACCACAATTCTTTCATTCTTTGGTATCTTTTCCACTGTCACATCTAGGTCCATCTAGAATGCTTCCTTTTCTTCGCGTATGCTCCCCACCTGCGGCGCATACGTACTGCGAACATTCAACATAACACTATCAAGTTCCATCTACCAGCAAATACAAGTTTAAAAGCTGACAGAAGTTTGGCTCTCGAAATCAAAATTTGCTGTATCCCGCTTGTTTCTCAACAAATGGGAAAGGGGTAAAAAATCTTCAGTTTTATTGCTAGTGACGACATATTCTGTTTAAACTTAATATTTTCTGAATTTAAAAGAAATTCCCTTTCCAAAAATACATTCTGTAACATTGTTTAGGCTAACCTTTAGCAGATAATGACTGATCATATTTTCGGTACTAAATTTAACTAACAAAATTTGGTACCGGTCGGTACCGGTCAAAAAAGGTCATGGGCCTCAGAAAGTTGCAAATTGTAGAAAACCTAGACTTTTAAGTAAGTTTTAACAGATATACCTTGAAAGCTTATTTCCTTAGCATCATCTAACGACCATTTCTAAAAAAATTGGTAGAAAATTATAATTGCTAGTTATCTTTGAGGTAAGGGTACTACTTTAATTTGGAAGGCAACTCAGCACCTATTGGGGGTAATTTGCATAAAATTTGCATATTTAAAAATTTTTTTTATATTTGAAATTTTCGAGAAATAGAGATTTCGGTAATCCTGTACTTTAGCGCGGTAAATTATTTAAGCTGAAAGGGCAATGTACACTGTAGGGCCAGGCCCGGTATGCAAATGTACGGGGCAGTGTACACTGGAAGGGAGTGTCCAGGGTGGGTTCCAGTGTACACTGCCCCGTACATTTACATACCGGGCCTGGCCCTACAGTGTACACTGCCCTTTCAGCTTAAATAATTTACCGCGCTAAAGTACAGGATAACCGAGATTTCAACGATATTTAACATTCGATGTAGAAATAAGCAGATGAGTAATGATTTAAAAACAAACTTGGGGTATTTTATGATGATTAATTATGACAGTTTTTCGCACTGCCACTTGACGGACATTTTTTCGCAATGCACGCGGGAGCGAACGAGTTAATGTAGCAATCCTCAGCTTGATCTTCTTAGCTTTCTGCCTCTCTATATTTCTCTCCTCCTTTCTTCTCCACTACTTTCCACCTCTTCTTTGCATCCAAGTGGCATGCCCATCAGTGGCCCTTGGTGCCCTGCCACTGGTAGCGGTCGTTGTTATCCCGGACCTCGACTGATCCGGTATAAAGTCAGATACGACACGCATTGAACATATTTGGCTAGGTTTTTCGCCGGAAGCCCTTCCTGTTGGAACCATCCCCATTTATCCGGGCTTGGGACCGGCATCAAGACTGCTCTGATTTGAACAACCTTAGAGGCTAAGTTTAGATATTCATCATAATATATAAGCCAAAGTTTGGCATACTGAAAACTCAACTTACGGTCTTTGAGTGAGAAGTTACCCACAAAAATTCGTTGCAATCGGCGTAAATCGTAGTTTGAACCGGAAGCACGAATTTTATAGCAAAATTCAGTTCCGCTCGGCCGCGCTACATGTAACGCAATGCAGAGCGCTGAAACCCGGACTTTTCGATGGCAAATCCGCGCCATGCTACCGATAATGCAAAAACTCTGACAGAGTCACATCGTCGGACTCTGCCGCTCATAATGGAATCGGCCGCACTGACTTGTCGCATTGAAAAGTTGGTGGCTTGCTGTTGCGACGTTACTTTTATCCACCAAATTTGCGTGCTTTTTGCGGTATTGTGCCAATGGTAGAAATGTTTTATCGACAGGCTGCACAGCGACAATTGAGCTAAACACTCAGCAAAAACTTACCAGATCTGTTTTGCAGTAGTTACATTCCGCTTGATTATGCTTCCGATAAATATGCCGCTTTTTAGACACCGCTAAGCAGAACAAAATTACTGTAAAGTGTTTTTCCCAAGAAGACAACAACGCAGCCGTCAAACGATTTTTCAAAGAATCGCCGTCGGTGCTTAACAGAATTACAATGTTGAAGCTACCAGTCTGCAATTTGTATTTATGATTGGTTCGAAATGGATTGCCACTTTTCCTTATCCTAATTTGATTTTGATTTACCATGTAAATTTGGATTGCCTTTCATGACATACCGCCTTCTTAACAAAGTGGGGAGCGGTAAATTCTCTCGAGTCAAATCGCTTCCACTCGAACCTGCTGCTAACGATTCAAGCTGATTTTGATTGCACGCCGTACCTCGATCTTGAGTAGGAGGGATACAAACAAGTCAATTTGTTTTGTATGCACTTGTGGTAAATTTTCTAAAGTGTATTAGCTTAAATGCAGGAACCCCATTGCTTCAAAAATCGCTGTTTATCGCACACCGGACTTTTGCATTGACATACTAAAATCTGAACCAATTTGGAATTTAATTATTTACATTGAATTTTACTTCAATCGCAACTACTTAAATAAGAACCAATTTTGGAAGATCTAGGATTGTAATTGCAGGCCTCAGTATGGCAGGAACAATCAAACGATGCAAGAATACTCCCACGGATTATATCAGAAACGCCTTTGGTTCAATCTATTGAAAGTATAAATACTACCTTGAAATAATTGTTCCAGTATTTGAAAGGCTTTGTAAAAAGTTTTTTTATCGTTGTGTATTGTTTTCAAGTGTGAGTTTTTTTGAATATCTTATATTTTTTGGGGTTTTGCTTTTTTGGTAGCTGATATGAACGTGATTGACGTGATGAGACGGCAGCTGACTTGATGAAACATTAACCTTTGGAGTGTTTTTCGTTAAGTCACGGCACAAAAAAAAGGCAATTTTGCCCAGCGTTTTTACATTATCATCAAGTACTATGCCCGTTGTGGGATGCAACATTTCACGTGATAAACCAACCTGAACTGAGCGATCGTAAAATATCTTCGTACATACTTTTGTGCCCACGACATTCGCAAACTTTTCATATTTTCTTCTGACTGTATTTATGAATGGGGTCCAGTTACCACAGTACGACTCTGACAGCACCAATAACATGAAATCTTTTAACATAACTACAGTATATAAATATCGGGTTGAATAATAACAAAATGAAAAATCTAGAGCGAACAAATAATACAGTGTAGAATATATTCAATATAGATTTAAACAATAATCAAGCGTAAAGCATACAGTCTTTTATTGCAGTGGTTCTGCATCTTTCCTGTTTGTGTTACCACCTAAAAGTTTTTGTTTTTGCACACCACTAAAGTAACCACAGGGAGTTAGCTCATTCATCTCCATTAGCCGTACGCCCGACGTGTCAACCTCAAAAACCGAGTAAAGATTTGTTTTAGATACTTAATGAGAAAATAAGCCTTTAAAAATCGATTTAAACCTTTTCCAGAGATCTAAAGTTTCTAAACGAGCACACCTGTCTTTGGTCAAAGTAAGCGATAGTTGGAACTGCAGACGATAAATTTCTTCGACTTCGCAAGTGGCCCAGAGGCCTCCAGCGCACCACCTGGTAAGGGTAGGCGTACCACTAGTGGTAAACATACCATGGTTGGAGAACCACTGGATTACTACTACTCATTACGAAGTTGATAGAAACCTCAATACAATGTGTTCTGTACCTACAAGAAATTATTGACGAAATCGGCTACGGTGGTTACCGGTTGCGGCTAGAAATGATCAATTGCCATTGGTGACGTTAACCACATACAGAAATCACATTGCAAGGGTTTATGAGACAACCCATTCTACACTCAACTCGAAAAAAGTATTGCAGAAACAGCACAAATAGAAAAAAACCACCACTAAAACAAAATGTATCGTTCCACACAGTGCAAATAAGCGCGTGTACAATGAAGAAAAATGTACAGTATAGTAGTGTATCAGTTGAACGAGGAGATTGCTAAGCAAGAACATGGGTAAAACAAAAGGACGAGTTAAAATAACTACGTCACTTTAACTGAAGAGTGAGGAATTACAACTAGAGTTCCAAACCCTTTGCCGCCCCCCAAAAAAAGACCATTGGAGTTTTTGTTAGCCCCATTCCCTTCTTTATAAAAATTCTAGTTGCGTCCCTGGGCTAATTATTCATAAAAAACCAATTCTTTTACGCAAGGCATAAAGCAATCTTAATTACATGAAGCAAGCAACTTTGCATTTTAAAAAGATTTGGATCGCGTACAGAATGCACTACATCGCGTAAGTCACTAAAAGCAATAAACTTTATGGAATCTTGCATTTTTAATCGTATAAAAATAGAATAACGCCATCCAGCGACAAAATTAATTACTATATGAAGCACGATGGAGTTTGTAAATACTGATCGAAGTGAAGTCAGTTGAAATGTTGGCAAACGGCGAACTATGGCTTTCAAAAATCGCTTTTATAAAAACTTCCCGCACCCGCCCGCCAACTTGAACGACATACGATTTGACTTAAGCGTCACTAAAATCGAGTGAAATTGGACGCCATTACGAAAAGCTTACCAGTGCTGGCCTCACTTATCAGTTGTACGCACGCGTCGCTAATTAGAGGTTTCCATTCCGGTTAATTTCTCAGTTCGTAGTACTTGCCCGTTTTGGGATCGAAATAACAATTCAAACATGGGTCGTACATGAGATCTAGCATCTCCTCCTCATCCGTTTCTCCAGGAGTGGCGGAGCTTCGGATGCTAGCCGAACTGCTTCCATCAGACAGCCACATGGGGTCGCATTCGTTCGACATCGAGTCGGCATCTGACATGCTCTCTTTCTTCTGCAAAGCAGCAAAAATTGGTGTCGACTCAGTGGTCGCGGGTCGGTGCGCCATCCACGACTCCGAGGCGCGCGAGTTCAAACCTCAAGATGGACACAACGTTGCGTCGTTCGGAATGGCATTTTATTGCAATTTTTTTTGCTTGTGGTAGAAGTGCAACCGTACTGGTAGTAGGGTCAACTCCGAAACGACTTTGCACTCAACGACGGTTTAATGTAACCGACAAAATTATTTCCCAAGACCAGAGGATAAAAGCACAAGACTCGCTCACTCAGAATCATAAAAAGTGGATCGATAATGAAAGCAGCTTTGCTAGAGAGCATCAGACTAGGCACTAATTAGAAGCCAACTGTTCTTGAAATGGATTGAACCTTATTTTTAAAAACATTAAAAACTCGGGGAGGAATTAACAACAGATCTATTTTTCCAAGTTCAATTGAAGCGCTAACCTTGCAGACCATTGCCGTAAGTTCAATACAGAAGATGGCTGCACGCTATCAACACTACAGAAAAAAATGGGCTGTAAACGAAAACCATGACGATTCTTACGGAAATCCATTCTTATAGCAATGCAAGAGGCTAGCGATGCACTTAGCAAACTGCAGACAGTAAAACTGTTTCGACCTATCATGTCTCTTCAGTGCAGTTGGTGACCGACAAGAAGCTAGAGGCTTATAATAAAGCATCGCTCAGACCGTCACACTTGTGGGACTTATACTAGATCCACTGTGGTGGATGGTCTGTCAGTACTCTGCAAAGCCGCATCACTAGTGAATGAGTGGCGGTTGTTGCAGGTGCACTAACTCTAACAACTGGTAGAGCAATAGTGCTGTCACAGCCCAGTGGTCACAAGCTCTTATGGTAACGCAAGAGGCTAGTGATGCACTTAGCAAACTGTACACAGTGACCCTGTTTCGACGTATTACGTCTGTATAGGTCTAGTATAGGTCCCACAAGTGTGGCGGTCTAAGCTATGCTTTATTTAAAGCCTTTAGCTTCTTGGTGGTCACCAACTGCACTGAAGAGACCTGATAGTTCGAAACAGTGTCACTGTGTGCAGTTTGCTAAGTGCATCGCTAGCCTCTTGCATTACTATAAAAGCTTGAGATCACTGTGCTCTGACAGCACTATTGTTCTAACAGTTCTTAGAGTTAGTGCACCTGCGACAACCGCCACTCATTCACCAGTAATACGGCTTTGCTAGCTTCTTGTCGGTCACCAACTGCACTGAAGAGACCTGATAGGTCGAAACAGTGTCACTGTCTGTAGTTCGCTAAATCCATTCTTTTTGTACAAATTTTTACTATTCCCAAACCGAAACTACCGTTTCTGTTTGAAAGCTAATCAGCATGTGTGCAAAATTCAACTTGTTAATGCTATCATAATAGTGACTTTCGTAATCTTGCACACCCTCTTTTCTGCTGTTGTCAGCCTAGGTGAGCTCCTCTTATCATTCACGATCGAAAATCTATCTTTTTGTAACTTGGTCATTCATTGCATCCGTCTTCCAACAGAAATAAGATCTTGATAGAATAGCCGTCTTAATCGAATAATTCTTTAAATTAAGACTTGAACCAACGTTACCTGTTGAGTTCTGACTGACGGCAGAACTAGAGGGGGACTGAAAAGATTGGCCCACTCTCTCGGATTTGATCTGGATAGAGTGGGATCGCTTGCAACGTTCGCAGGATAGCCTTCCTTCATTTCACTATCGTAATCCTAAACCAAATGAAAGTGTTAGCGAATTGTACGCTGATAATATTGATACAAGGCTATCATGATAACATCGCGCGGTGGTTTATTGGAGCGTCCGCGACACAATTGGTGGACAAGAGTTTAATTCCCCTTTTCGAGTTATACAAAAGACTTTAAAATGGCATTCACAGATCTTCTGCTTGGCGCTCACCAATAGGAGTAATGTGGGGGGTGTAATATGAAAATATAAGTTATGATTATAAAAGTGCAACGAGGCTCATGCAAAGGCCTAATCAGTGACTATATAATCATTGTATAAACGCCAGAACAACAGCTATTCTGACAAGAAAAACCAAACGACAAATCCAAAACGTTTCGACGACCAAAAAAGTTATCTTCCATTAGGTTAAAATTAGAAATTTTACCATCGATTTTAAAAGATCCATTACCGCGAAATGCAGAAAGTTGTTTTAGACTCTAGCTTAACCCATTTCTGGCAAGTTTGCTTCAAACATTTTCCTTTCTTGATCTGAAATGTGAGTACTATGGCAAAATTCTACATCCACGACAATCGAAGAATCAAGTTATTATTAGTGCGAACCGCTACCACATGCAAAATGTGCATGCACTTGTAGTAATTTTTAACAATAAACCACTACCTGTGCGTGCATGAGAAGAGGTTTTTGGTAGGTGCTTAAACTGGCATGAAAACTGTCATCAAACTTCACTTTGTAATCTTCCACACCGCTGCTGCCCTCTTCATCCTCCTCATTTGGATCTTTCATATCTTCTTCCACCGCTCTCTTCATGCTCTCCAACATCCGAGCTTCAAACGAGTCATCCCAGTTTCCGACCTAAAAACAGAATCAAAATGTATTTTAAGTAGGCCATGCTGCATCTTTATCCACCTAAAATAGAATCTGCACAATTTATGTGAATATGCAGTTGGCCACCAACCGAACATCGAAATTCTTCTGAATAGCAAACATTTTAACACAGTCTCAAATGTTCTTTGGCTACTGAATTTCATTGCATTCTATTTCAATAGCAAGACAACCTGGCTCTTATGATCACTTGACTAAAGACGGCTACCACGTAGATATGGATGCTAAACGTAATTCTACCCTGCACATAAAAAAGCTTTTATATGCTATTGACCAGAGCTATCACAACTGCAACAACAAAGTCAGGAAAATTGTCCAAAGTTAAATCGTAATTAGGCCAGATGAAAATATCAACGTTTCATTCAGAGCCTCCACCACCCTCATCTATACCTACCATCAGTTCCCGTGGAAGAGGAGGGGAACCAAGCTATACACAAGTTGGGAAAATCGCGTAAATTAATTAACGCTGCAACGCAAAATCTATTCGAGCATTGTAGTCAATTACTGTTTTGCCATACTCCGCATTCTGTCAAATGCCAGTATTTAAGAATCAATGTTCTCCGCTAGACATAAATGTAATATAACTCACACAGCAAAACTACCAGCCTATACTTTACCGGGTAATTGCTCGACTCCGGCAATACAGCCTTGCCAGGGACTTCTCGAACATCACGAAAACTGACTGTTAAGCTGGTTCCGTTGGGAGAAATCTGAAAGTTTAATGAACACACAAATAACTATATGGTTCTTGACATAATGGCAAAAGGTTTTACGAAGAGTCATGTACAAAAAAACACTTATTTCTTAGTGCAACAATTGTACACAAGCCTGAGACTCAGCCTGGCATCATCACACCTAAACATGACTTTGCAATACGCCTCGACTTTTTCCGAAAAAACAAATTTCAGCAGGGTCACTAATTATGCATAATTTTCTTTTTTTAGCAAGCAAAAGAAAAACCACAACGCTATTCCACGAATAAAGGCTTTCCAAATACTATTTGTTTGCACTAATGCGGCAAACAATTTCACCACCGGGATAGCAATGGTTACCGAACTCACCTTATTAGTAGGAGGCGAGAACGAGCAGTCGTTAGTCGCATGAGCATGATCTAAAGTTGCATCAGCAATGAACGAATTTTGAACGAGAGTGTCTACAGATCCAGTGAGGGTCGCATCGGAGCTTTTCAGAGACACAACACTCTTATTCGTAAGCGCCGTATTGTCTAGGTTCTCACTAGTGTATCTCGCGCTGTCGTAAGCGTGTCCTGAATGAGAAAGATCAGGTGATAAAGAGGAGGGAGGTAACACTGCATCACGCTTCCGGTTACTTCGAGCCTGTTTAAAGTTCCGTAAAGCTTTCGGACTTCGGTTTGCCGAACGAGGAGTCGGAGTGGTTCGATTTATCTTCCGTTGAATTCGCTCTCTTTCTTCTTTCGAAGGAGCAGGGGCAGAGGAAGAACGGTCGGCCTTGAAATCACCTTTGTCTAAATGCGTGAAAGAACTACGCGGCAGCGAGTGAGGTTGAGATGCGAACGCAAACATCTTATCGGCTCTTGATTCACTATTAACACGAATGTGAGAACCGAATTCAGAATCAGACAGCTCCATTTCATCTACGAGACTGATCAAGCTGTGTGGCTTTGGCATATGACGTTCGGTTTCTAGACGCTCTTTTGATACTTTTTCAATGGCTTTCGTCTTGTCTTTACTTGGCTGCAAATCATTGGCGTTAGGCATTTTTGCATTCCCATTCACAACCACAGCTTCTTTAGACGAAACCTGACAAGGCAATCGAGCTTTACTAGAATGGGCTTTACGGGAACTGCTAGGCTGCTGAAATGTTTCGTGTGTCCGCAGACTTCTTCCATGATCCGCTCGTGCTGAATTGCAACCTTGCTTTGATCTACTAGTTCTTGGGGTCTCTACAGATATCTATGAAGTTAAATTGCGTTAGATATATAACAGAACGATCGCTGATCTTACAAAAATATAGATACAATTCAACATTAGCATGTGAATATTGTTGCAACGTTTCAAAAACACGTTTTTAATTGTTTGTTTTGAGTCTATCTCTACAAAAACTTTTAAAAGCACTCAACGTTTTTCGATGTCCATCAAAATAAGCATCTCTATCACTCTCCATTATTACAAGTAATCGACAATGTTAATACAATTGTAAACGTCATGAAATTGGCTATTTGCAACAACAGCTAGTAAAATGGACCAACAAAACTGCAAGAGAAGAGTAACCTTGGTCCCAAATGCGATGCGGGTTTGTCCATGGTCCTTCGACAGTTTGCGGGCACTGTTCAAATCATCGCTGGATGAAGACCAGTAGCCAGAAGTTTCACGAGTTTCACATGAACGTGGATCTTTAAGACCAAGATACTTGCGAATTTTGTTCACAGAGACTACCTGAAAACAAGCCGGATATATCAACCAGCACTTATTTGCGGCCAAATCTCCAAATACTTACTAAATCCGTTAATTGAGCAACTACAACATACTCTACACGGCACTAACGTTCACAGACTCAAACGTTAAGAGCTTAGGGTTCTCCACAAACTTTTAATAAATTGTGGAGTTTATCTAACTTAAGCCAGCTACTTCCCAAAAAGGACACTGCCTACACTAAATTCAAATTTTTGTGTCTTCGATTGCCCATGGGTGTGAAAACTTTAGGCGTGTGCCAAATATAAGAAAAAATAACCTAACAAAAACTAAAATAAAATATACTATTTACACACAACATTATTATATAGTAGATAAGGAAAAAGCATTTCATGATAAATATAGCATAAAATTTTGCTTAGAAAACATACTACGAATATTTTTGAGGCAATTTCAACGCAGTGTCATTGATTTTCACTAAACATGTCAAAGCTAGAGTGGCTATGATTTAAATTAACGCCGGAACAACTAAAATCCCCATTGATTATCTTGATCCAACGATCTAACGGTTCCAATAGTCGTGCTGGCTTTTCTGCTAGCGATTTTGCGTGCGTAGCATGCAGCATTTAACACGGTAAATATATGCGCTAATTATATATCTGTCATATAAAAGACTGAGCAGACCTGAGTAACGTAATTGACAGTGCTGGAAAACTGCAATGAAGCTGGAATAGTTTCAAGCTGTTCCGAGGTGAACTCATCAGGTGAGTCGCTGGTGTCAGGTGGCTGTCTTTTCATGGTGAACGCTCTTCGAATTTTGCACGTACCTAAAAAAATCACCATTATAGCACGTGCCAGAACATTGGGTTTAATCAAAGCACCACATACTGTAGCGCACACGCACACACACACACACGCAAACACACACACGCAAACACACACACGCGCGCACACCAAAGCACCACATACAAGTACATTCGGTTTAATTAGTACGGACATGTGCTGAAAAGAGATCACAATAGTGCCTTGAAAATGGCAAGAAAAGCGTGAACGATTAAAGAAGACCTGGAAGAAACAAATGGGAGAAGTGAGAGAAAATATTGGTTTAAAAATGGAAGGATGCCCTAACTCGAGGGATGAGGCAAGTTCGTGTACGAACAATTGCAGAAGGAATGGGGTGAATTCAGCCAATTCCATGACGGGACAAAAACAGATAAAAACTGAATTAATACTACTATTACCCGGTGAGGCTAAAAATTTACTGATAAGTGAATATATTGAGATATTTACACGGTATTTTACAATTGTTGAAACAAAGCGGCAGCTTCTGAAAGCTTTATTCATGACTTCATTTTTTTCTGTTTTCAGATTGTCGCAGGCAAATAGATAAATTAATACATATTAATCGAAAAAGAGTCTAATCATGACTTGGTCGATAAAGCAGTTCTTTTGTGTGAAGACATTTAGCAAAACAAGGTACACAAGGAAGTTCAGCGTGAACACATTTCCAAACAAGAGTCAAATTTTTAAGTTGATCATGAACTTTGAAGCTCACGGCTTACGAAAATCATAGGGTAACGGGTTCCTTGCCCTCTGGGCCTCTGATAACAGTCCTAACCACAGACAACATCGCTAGAGTTCAAGAGTCAGTCGGTCATAGTCCGACCAAATCTATGCGATGCTGGAACCGAGAAGGTGGCATCTCCATATGTCTTTTGCAGGGTGCATTCTGGTTATAGATATGAAAGTTTATCCTTGCCGGATCGGCATAAAGCATCAATTGACTGTGGCTGATATAACCAAGACAGTAGCCATATGCCAAAGGTTTTAGGAAAACATGGGCAAGGATGAAAAATTTTTGAGTGATGTCTGGTTTTTAGATGAAACCCGCTTCCTCTGGAATGGTCATGTTTACTCTAAACATTTGTGGGGGGGTTTCTCGTGGATAGCATTTAGCAGGACGTCCGAACCACCATTGCTGATTTGAAAGCAGCCACTACTGCAAACATTCAGGCCATTATACAGGAAGAATGCGAGTGTGTTATCAATAACTTTGCATGAAGCGTTCAAGAATGCCTTTGAATAAACAGCAGACATCTGGAGCACGTACTCTAGCACTCCTCTTGACATGTTACTTCAGATTTGAGAGTAAACAGTTTGAAAATCTAAAATGTTATTGTTTTACCCTTTAATAAATTCAATTATTATCGTATCATTTGAGATCCTTGGTTGTGTTGTTAATAGTTTTGTTTCAACATTCGTGAAACACCCTGATCAGCACAATAGCAATATAAATGTATTTCTGAGGTAGTAAAGGTAGTCCTTTAACTAAAGAACAACTAGATATAAATTAGAACAAATCACTTTCAAAATTGATAAGTTAATCGACAGCAATAATACTGGGGTGCCTGCAATTACAATAAGCACCAGAAGTCTTACAAACTACAATCCCGTTCCTCCAAGAATGAAAAATATGCTACTAACAAAGAAATTGCAGAATATCGTACACGCTTGGCCTGTGGGCGTAAACTGTAAACAAACATACAGTGTATAAACACTGGTAAACAATACAGTAACATAGGATTCCATGCTAAAACAAACACTGCTTCTTTATTGGCCACTTTTTGCCAAAAATATTGCGGACGTAAACATAGGCATTACATCCTCATGTTTTCATAATGTGACGTCAAAACTACTAAAGGCAAACGCGAAGATGAAAAATCAATCAAAATGCAGCTACAAAACCTACCACTAATTGTAAACTCTTCAAGAGCCTTAAATACTTGATTTGTGAACATTTCATTCATGAAAGAAAGCAGGTCGAAGCAAAGATTAACCCAAATATCTCTTTTCATCATGGAAAGTGGGAGTTTAGCATGCAGTGCGGTAGACGAGAGGTCTTTAAACGACGAAGAAAGCACAATTCGTCTTTTTCTGTTATTAATATCTGCCATGGCTAACTCAACAGCAAAGTCTTTGGACAATGGAACAAACACTTGAATAACAAAGAATCTGAAAATAAAAAAACAAAACAATTTTTAGTGCCTACTGCTCAAATTTAGAGATAATTGTTTGAAAACACATACATGACATCAAACATAAAACCTGCAACCATTAATCCCTTGACTCCAAAACTATTCTCTGCAGTTGGATGGAGGACGAGTCAAACTTTACTTAGTAGTGTATGAAAAGAAGAACTGATGTCATTCATCATAGAACAATGAAATGAAAATGGCTGGGCAGGTTTTGAGTCAGCAACCACCCATACATTTTTATGCAAAAGATGCCAGCTATTTAAGCCTCTTCCTAATGATGACATGGCATGAAATGATACTTCAGGTTCACACTGCAAACCCAATCAAGTACAGGATTAAAAAAACCCGGCAGCCAGTTTGGGCATCAATGTAATACAGAAATTTAGATTCACAGAAATAAGAAAAAACACTATCTGAATTACGGAAATTTGCAAAAATCAAATGTCTAATCTGCGTACCAGCTTTGCTATAAACTATAAAGATGCATAATATCAATGTCATGAGTGGGTGATGGTAAAGAAACGTTTACCAAAAGCAATTGCAAGTGCGGTAATAGTAAGCCTCTATTATGGAGCAAAGATGAAAGTTAGAGTGGGATCAGAGTTATCAAAAGAATTTTGGGTACAAATTGGCGTACATCAAGGATCTGTGTTGATGCCTCTGGTTTTTGCAATTGCGGTGAAAGTAATTATGACCTATACAAGAGACGGCCTGATGAACGAAATTTTAAAAATGGCATTTTATAAGCTTGTGATGAAGAATGTGGAAAGAAGGCAGAAGAAAACATGGTGATACGTGGTGGTGCAATGAAAAGGCGAAGGAAGCAATATAACAATAGAAAGGGCATGTAAAAAGATGTGGATAAATTGACAGGAGGAAAAGAAAGCTAAATATCACCATAAAATAAGTCCAACAAAAAAATCATAGCCAATTCTATAAGAAAAGCTGAATATAATTAACAAAATTGAGCCAAAAACCAACTAATATTTTTAAACCAATAAACCTCATAAAAGAGGAGGTAGATATTGGAAGAATATGCATTAAAGGAGAAGACAGAAAGCTAGGTTTTAGTGAAAAAGACAGAAAAAAGAATACTACAGATTTGAAAGTTATTAAGCAAAGAGGGAAATTGTAAACCTTGCAACTAATTGGCAAAGCAGCATACGGGCGTAAGGGACATTAACAATTTATTAAAGTGAATATGCCAGGAAACAATAATGAGTATACCACCCAACCAATTTAGACGAGACCATCCCTGGACGCGTTTCGTCCTTTTGGACTCATCAGCAGGGCCCGTCCCGTCACAAGCAAAAGTAACCCACTCATTAACGTTATCCTTAAAAAAAAAAAAAAAAAACCCAACACATGCAGAAGCACTGAGACTTCAACCGACGACGTATTGCTTTGCTTAGCAGGGCGGGTTGACAAATTGGTTGATTTTTTGGTTGCATATCCATTGGGAGATCAGTTTACACACTGATCTGAAAAAGCAGATTAAACGCTGCATTTATAGCCTAGCGCCTTGTCTTTGCAATGCCATCACGCTCGAGGCGAGTGCGTTGACAATTCACAAGGTGGGAGCCGGGTGACCTTTGATAGACGTGTCGAGCAAATCCATGCCAACGAATTTTCACTCTATCTCACTTCGCAGTTAACCGGGCCTCCTACAGTGAAACGGGCAAATCCATGCCAACTATTTTCAAGTAGGGAAAAAAAACTATAGATTTGAAAGTTATTAAGCGAAGAGGGAAATTGTAAACCTTGCAACTAATTGGCAAAGCAGCATACGGGCGTAAGGGGCATTAACAAAAATTAATGCCCCTTACGCCCGTATGCTGCTTTGCCAATTAGTTGCAAGGTTTACAAAAAAGAATACGGAGAATTCACACATAGGAGATGATGAATAAAGAGAATGATTTAGATCAGCAGTTTCCAACCGCTGGTGCACAAGAAAATTTTGCCGGTCTGCAATTATATTTTCACTTGCAGGAAGTACATTTTCACATGATATTGTATCAGCATTAGTTATTGTCACGCGACTGTTCAAAACCTTTATCATTATTAGTTCCTGTTATGTGAACTGACAAAAAACAACATAGAAACGAGAAAATCCTAAATTATTAGCAAGCAAATAGGGGCAGTTTACAATTCATTTATAACTGACATAGATCTAAACGCCTAATTGACATTCGTGTTTTTGTGTGGCTGCAATGCTACGAGTCATATTAGTGAGTCAGCAGTTCTAAGAAAAAATAACGTAAGACAACCAAAGGGGATCAATATATATCTATTGTTGCTTTGCTGTGGTAAATTTTACGTACCGGTCCGTGAATTTTTTTATAAAAAATTATCGGTTTGCCAGTGTAAAAGATTGGGAACCGCTAATTTTGATCATATGACTGCAGCAAGTATGTAGATGGACCCATTAAAAAGGTTTCCAGGAAAGAAATGATCATAGCAAAAAATGCAAGGAAACCAGAAAATGCAGCTGAACTCCTCGGAAGGATGCACAGAAATAATATCTGCCAGTGGAGAAGTAGGAATTTCTGTGATAATGGAACTTTGCCAATGTGGTTTGAATGGAAAAGGTGACAAGAAATTGCGATGCGTACTGCAGAGTAAAGCTGTTACAGCATGCTACGAAGATTGCTGAAAGAGTGCTGGTACAAAGAATTTGATAATAGTGGATGTTAATGCAATGCAATATGTTTTTTACCAGACAGAGAAACGACAGATGCATGTTTCTTGTGAGAAGAATGCAAGAAAAATATAAAGATAAAAAGAAAAAGCTGTACATGCGTTTTCTAGGTATTGAGAAAGCGTTTGATAGAGTTCCACAAAAGGTGAGGAAGTGGGCAACAAGAAGAAAGATTTACCAGAAGTAATTGTACGAACGGTGATGAGTCTCCATCATGGAGCAAAGACAAAAGTTAGCAAGGGAATAGAGTGATCTGAAGAATTCTAGGTGTGAGTCGGCGTACATTAAGCATCTGTGATGTTGATCCTGCCTTTTGCAGCAGCAGTGGAAGCAATAATAAGGTATGCAAGTGAAAGCTTGTTGACTGAAATGTGTTATGCAAATGACTTAGTTTTAATGTGTGAAAGCATAAAGAATCAGAGAAAAGTTTTTGAAATGAAAAGAAGCGTCCGAGAGCAAGAACGTGAAGGTTAACTACAGAAAAACCAAAGTGATTGTCAGTGGTTCAAAAGTGAAGTACTTATGAGCAAAGTTGATACATGTACCAAGTGCGGCAAGGAGGCGATAAAAGTATGTGCTGAGCACCAAATATGGTATGTGGGTGCATGGTAGATGCACAAATATAAAAGTTTCTTCGATTCTCGCAAAAGGTTTTGCTTGTGAAAGATTTGTAGAGGCAAGAAAAGTAATTGTGAAACCAGTTCAAGAATAATCATTATATGACCAGGAAGAATTGGAAAAGTGCTTTTGGTACCTGGAAAACAGGATGAATGCCAGTGGTGACAGCAAGAACGAAAATTAGATGGATAAAATTTAGAGAATGTGGGGAGTTGCTTCATGGAAGAAAGCTGTTGTTGAAAATAAAAGGATCTATCACAGTTTTAGAGATTGTAACACACTTTTATATTGAATCAAAAAAGTTTTAGAATGATGCATAGTAAAAGGCAACATTTTACATTCCTCTAGAGGTGTAATTATAAGCAATTTCTCTGTATTACAGATTACCTTTCAAGCAATCACTGTAAAATAAGATTACATTTTAAAATCAAAACTGGAATCCTTATTGCTTCCTATTTCAATCATGACTGTTAAGGTATCACTGAGCACAGCTCTCAGTTACACTTTATTCCAAAAATCATCATTTTTTGATAGCCTCAAAACTACAATTAGTTAAAAGTCTTACTTCCTTTTCACTCCAAGTTTTCATAGCTGGCAAGTGTAAGAATGTTATTTTTTATAATTTACATAAACAAAACCATTTCTAAAAAAAATAGTGCGTTTGGTGCTAAATTGAAATCAAAAGCTGTGTGCTTCCATAGTTTAACAAGCCCCATTGAAATTAGCATTAAAACGTCAGAAAAAATATAGGTTTTAACCAACTCTAGTTACGATCCTCTTCAAAAAATGATATCTGGAATTAAACTGAAGTTGAGAGGTACTTGCTGGTATTTATGCTCATTAGCTATGGTTGAAATTGGTCAGGAAAAGAAGAAAAATCCTTTGGTTTCATTTTATGTTAATTGGTCAAGAAATAATTTTTAGTATATAAGAAGCACTGCAACAGTGTGCGCAATATCAAGTTATCATCACTAGTTGTTGCATGATGGCCATGAGATGTTTATGTGAGATATCACGCAGTCTTGAAAAACGTCAGTCAAAACTTAATTCCTCTTTGTTGTCTCCATCGCATTACACAGTCAGTTGAAAAATTTCTTGGCAAAGTTGTAAAAATTTTAACAAAATGAAAAAAGTTACCAAAAACTGCCAGACATTTTCACTCTGTTAATTTTTAATTGCAAATCCACCACACATATTTTCACAAAATTGCACTCTTTATCTGCTTGACGGAAACACGGTTCAGAGAGCATGTGCAAACTTTGTGATGTCATAATAAGTATGTTCACTTTGGCATAAACTTTGAATGGTTATCAAAACTGTGTTGCAATAATAAATGTTGAAATGCTACAGTGACTGTTAAGCCACTGGAGCAAAAAAATAAATTGTGTTAATCATATTGGAAGTTGTTACATGGGGATTTGTGCTCTTTTAAACAAATAATTATCATCAACTTTAGATTCGAATCTGCTTATAGCTATTTATTGAAAGGGATGTAGCAGTATTTAACCTTATGTCAGATTTAAAGTACTGTATGTAGGAACTGATGATTTTTTATCACTTGGATTGAACAGTGTTATGGTGATTATGTTGTAACCCTCAGCTTGCTTTGTTTGCATGCTCAAGTGCAATCTTATGAGTGAGCATGCTATGCACACCTGTAGCTATCACCCCTGATTGAATTGCTATTGGTGGTAAGGCAAAAGTCACCATCTGTGACAAGCTGGATGAGATGCTTCACTATTCCAACTTGTGGATCATGAGAAAAGCCATAGTTTGGATATCTAGCAAGAACTTGAAAGCAGATTATGAATTTGCTGCTAAAGTTACATTGCATGTGACATAGAGCTCCTGGGTGCTAAACTTGCTATGTTAACGCTCTTTTGACAAGAAATTTGATGCACAGTTCCATGAGTTGTACTGGCAACGTAAATACACTCTACATCTACAAATACTAATTTAAAACCTCTGGAACAGTGTGCTTATAACAAAACAGAAGACAGTCAATTATACACAACAACTGAAACATCCTTATATGTCATTAAGAGGTCTGTGGAAGGTTTTAGTTACTGCTTAAACAGTTAAAGACATTGATTAGGGTTAGGGTTGTTGGTGTAAGTTGATAGTAGCAATTCAAATTCAAGTTGCTTGGTATCCCAGAAAGCTAGTTTTTAAAAACTAGAAACAAATCAATTCACAGAATTCTAAGAAACTTTTTCCTATTTTTGCAACCTATTATATTCTTGTGTTTACACCAACACAATACCATTACAAACCTGAGACTGTAGTGGAAAAACAAATTCATTAACTGTGGTATGCTATAATACCTTTGAGTAAGTGCCAAGTGTTGTTTTGCTTCTGGAGGAGGGTACTGCAGCTTTGCAGTTGTTGTACTGCCCTCCAAAATGTAAACATTTCCTTTGACATCTTGATCAAAAGATTTCTTCACAGGATGATTCTTCAATTTACTAAGGCCAGCTTTTCCACTTGCACTGAATACTTCAACCGAAATGCCACCTTGATACTCGTTTTTGAACATCGTTTAACAGCTAAACACTGCAATTTGGCACTGGTCAGAAATCACAAATTCATAACCATCCAACTAAATTACAGAATGTCACAGTACATGAAATAATATAAACCAAATATTGGTTAGGACTACACACAAACAGACAAAAAATCTGTAATGAATAAATCTTTAAATCATCAGAAGACTACTTTTTCTTGGACAGTCACACTGACAGCTTAGGATAACTACAACTCATTGACCACAAAAGAAACAAAGTTTTGGGAGACTGTGAAATGACCTTGGGTCAATAAAATAAATGGCCTTATTGTTCAATATGCAGAATTGGTTATTACTGGAAAGAGAAAATTCCATGGAATTGTATATCAGCCTGAGGGTTGCAGCAATATGGCTGATCACCCATTTAAGTTTTTCAAGTCAACAGTTACCCACACGTGCTGTCACAATTGATGAGTCAGAACAAGCCATCACATGAACCCAAAACATTAGCATATTGCAAGTGATAGTTCTATTTGGCCAAGCAACAAGTAACATAACAGATAACACTTTGGCCAATTATTCACTTTTTGATGACAAGCAAAAGTCTCATACTCAATTTATTGCAGCACACAGTCGACTTTTGGTACCCTAAAGGCTGACTTATAAATTTTAATAAATTGTTAGTATTTTTTAAATTTCTCATTTCCACATACTTTAGTTTACATAAGCAACTGATCTAAAACTAGAAGCCTAATCCCTTGATTGTTATTCTACAACCAAGGAGTCTACAGCTACTAATAACTGATTGAATGATATCTGATCATACCAGTAGATAACCATTAATATGGTAGCTATTTACTTCATTCAGCCTTACCCCTTGTTCCTGTGTCAAGTAATAGGAGTGGTCTTTATACATTGACAAGGCTGGCCACAATACCCACACAACCCACAATACAAAACTGGCATAGCTCTGAGCTTTTTGTTTTGTTAACTTACACAGTTAGTGGCTTATGAATTCTTCCTCAACGTTGAAATAAATTTTTGGTAATCCTGTACTTTAGCGCGGTAAATTATTTAAGCTGAAAGGGCAGTGTACACTGTAGGGCCAGGCCCGGTATGTAAATGTATGGGGCAGTGTACACTGGAACCCACCCTGTACACTCCCTTCCACTGTTCCATTGTACACTGCCCCGTACATTTGCATACTGGGCCTGGCCCTACAGTATACACTGCCCTTTCAGCTTAAATAATTTACCGCACTAAAGTACAGGATTACCAAATTTTTTCTTCAGTGACCATAAACTGATAAAGTTATCTTAATCTAACATAGAAATAAGAAACAATCTAAAAGCAATGCATATACACCTGACCCACTTTCACACACCTCTTTTTTTATCTTTATTTACTTCTTTTTGGTTTGCTTTGATTTGCCGTTTAGTTTAACAGGATGAAGGTGCTAGTTAACAAATTTCAAGCAATCTCATAGTTATATGGATCTGCCACCAGTATTACACCAAAATGCAGAAAAATTGCTCAAAAAAAATCACCAACATTATACCGTACCACACATTAATCCATCATAACCTGTCCAACCTGAAAACCAGTTTCGATCGTACTGGGTGTCATCAGGGGAATGTAAAAAGCATGCCACAATAAAAATGTATAATACATACCGGTAAGCTAACAGATTTGCTACTGCGTGCAAAATAATGATGCAATGCAAAATAATACTGTACAGCAATACCTGTATCAAGCAGGTCCAGTCAAGAACACACACACACAAAAACACACACGATATGGACAAAAAAAATTTTTTTAAGCAAGTTTTCTATTTCACCTCGGTTACATTTTGAATTAAGTCAAACACATCAATATGTGGTTTGTTTGGGAGTTTAGAAAATATGCTGAATCCTACAGCGATCCGGTTATGGTTAATCACAACAAAGCAAAGCAAATTTTATTTTAGTTAAAAACACAATCAATAACAATCGAAGTACAAAAGATAACACAGCATTGAAATGTTTGTGAATAACTGGAAGAGCTTCAAAAGCACCTTTAGGTCATGAAGTGATGCAGCCGCTCTTTTTGGAAACACTATCTTTGTTTACTTATTTGTGGGATTGTTGAAAAGATCATTTATAACAAGAGCCTGCTAAAGTCAATAAAGTCAAAATTTTTTCACGACCTTGTTACATGATCAAACGTGTACTAACGTTCGTTTCAGGTGTTCAGGAGTCTGTTTTGGTACATTTTATAAGTCAAAATAAAGTCAAAATTTTGCATAAAGTCAAAACTTGTCAAAATTGTCTTCATCAAAAATTTCCTTACAAAAACTAACAAATTTAGATTTTTTTATATTTTATTGAATTTTTGAGCTGCTATTAAAATTTTATGCGCAGTTTTATTTGATTTTAAACTTCTCAAATAGTTGCAATGATAAAAATACATGCCGTAATTGAGAAGGAAATAGCACTTATTATGCATCAAATCGTCATTGTTGATGCATAAACACATATTTGTTAGACAATTAATCTATTCCTATAAAATCTTTGCGCTCTTTACACGTGGTCTCTATAAGTCGTAGCTTGCAAAGCAAAGAATGCCTAAGCAAGCCAAATCTTCTACAGCGAAAGTTAGGCAAATTTTCCAGGAATATCCGGATGAGTTTTCGGCAACTCCTGCCCGCGACTTGCGATGCAACCTTTGTGACGTGCGACAAAAAGTTCTTTGTGGAAAGCCACCGAAAAAGTAAGCAACACCAAAAAAAATTGGAGATGAAAAGCAAATCCCAAAGTAAGCAAACCTTTTTACAACTCGATCAAGTAAACTTCAAGGAACAGGTTGTCTCTTCATTCTTGGCTGCAGATATCCCACTTCATAAACTCAACCATCCTTCTTTAAAGTCTCTGTTTGCTACAATGGGAAAACTATTGCTTTCCTTCAGCCCGGGCATGTGTTGCTAAATTAGCATCCCAAAAAGAAAAACAAATTCAAGAATTACTTCGTGACAAACAATTTTTTTAATTGTGGATGAAGCAGGATTGCTAAACAAAAGTATATTAGTGTGCTTGAGGGCAGCTTAGATGCCCCAAATCAGACATTTCTCGTTGATTGCCATCCACTTGACAGTGGTAGCAATGTTAATAGCAGTATTATTCTGCACACTGTGGATGACATGTTGCGACAACTTGAAATAAAACGCGAGAATTTTTCATTGTTCGTGACTGATACTGCTCGGTACATGTCTTTGGCTGGAAATGCATCAAAGGAA
Source organism: Trididemnum clinides (assembly GCA_963675345.1). Lineage (NCBI taxonomy): Eukaryota > Metazoa > Chordata > Ascidiacea > Aplousobranchia > Didemnidae > Trididemnum > Trididemnum clinides. The sequence goes on from OY776291.1 coordinate 16,863,175, forward strand.
TTATACCCTTCTTGATTGCATGTCACCTGCATAGCGCACTTACTACATAACTGCGCTATGCGTGTGCGTGCTCATTTTAAAATATTGATGAAATAATAGCAACGATCAAGGCAGCAACAATCAAATAACAAAGATCGCAAGAAAGATTTTCATGATGCTGGTCTGCCATCTCCTCCTGACCCTGTAATTACAAGATGGGCAACTTGGCTTAGAGCTGCCTTATATTACAGTGAGAATGTTCCAGCTGTTCGTACCATTGTCAACAATTGGACAAGTGCAGGCCTCTTAGTCAGCAGAGCAAAAGACGCTATCAATGTGGAAGATGTGGTGCCGGACTTGGTTAAAATAAATCAATATCGGACTCTAGCAGCCAACGTAGAGTTCTTAGAAGGAAGTGTCTGCACGATAACCGAAGCATACGGACTGCTGAAGAATATGCAATTCGATGATGATCCGTGCGCAATTAACACTTTCGCTCCCGCGTGCACTGCGAAAAAATGTCCGCGAGTTGGCAGAGCGAAAAACTGTCATAATCAATCATAATTAATCATCATAAAATAACCAAGTTTGTTTGCAAATTATTTCTCATCTGTTTACTTCTACATCAAGTGTAATATATCGTTGAAATCTCTATTTCTTGAGGATTTCAAATATAATAAAAACAAAAAAATTTTTTTTTGAATATGCAAATTTTATGCAAATTAGCCCCCCTCCCCAACAGGTGCTGAGTTGTCTTCAAAGTTACCTCAAAGATCACTACAGATTTTATTTTTCTACCAATTTCTTTGGAAATGGTCGCTAGATGATGCTAAGGAAATAAGCTTTCAAGGTACATCAATCAAAACTTACCAAAAAGCCTAGGTTTTCTACAATTTGCAATTTTCTGAGGCCCATGACCTTTTTGTTAACCGGTACTGACCGGTACCAAATTTTCTTAGTCAAATGTAGTATCTAAAATAGGATTAGTTATTATCTGCTACAGATTAGCCTAAACCATGTAACATTATGTATTTTTGAACAGGGAATTTCTTCAAGATTCAGAAAATATCAAGTTTAAATAGAATATGCTGTCACTAACAATGAAACAGCAACCTATTTACACCCCTCCCATGTGTTGAGAAACAAGGGGGATAGAGCAAACTTTGATTTGGAGAAGCCAAATTTCTGCTAGCTTTAAAACTTGTATTTCGCTTCTTATCGCCTTGGAAACTTGATACAAAATGACAACTTTAGAAGTGAAACATTTGCAATTTATTTTATCGTTTGGAAGGGTGTAGTTTTTCTAAAAATTATACTTTAGATAGTGAAGGTAAGTCAAAAAATTTGGGGGGTTTTGAACTGACATGATGTACAGTATCAGTAAATCAGTAAATATCATATATTGCTTAGCCTAAATTATTTAAAGCTATATATTGCTGGAAAGCAAATTTCCTAAGCTTTCAAATGTAACCGGTATTTAGCAACATATTATATTTTTTACGCACTAAATCAACTTTTTTCACTTACCCTACAAATATGTTTGGGGGGTTTTGAGACCCCTAAAAACTTTGAAAATTTTAATAGGTAAATTTTATCATTATTGCTAAAAATTTTGTGAAATGATGCCCCAAAAGAGTAGTTTTCAGACTGTGTCAATGATAAAGGGTTTGGTATTGTGGTAAACCAGGTATCTTGATTTGAATTCAAGGTAGTTGGCTCTTGCACGTGTCTGCTGAAAATTTTACAATTTTTGTCGTCTGCAACTGGGTTGTTGGTCTTTTTAATCGTTTTTGGGTGTGAAAATCCAAGAATTAGAACACAAATTGTATATCTTCTGATGCGTGAGAAATTAAACATGATCTTTCGAAAATTTTATGAAAATCGGATAAGAAATAAAGTCACAAATCGATTTTTTAGTAAACTAATTTTGTAGCTCATTTTGAAAAAATTTGAGGGTAACTCTGTTCTATGTTGCAGGTATGGTTACCGGCGCGGGAGCGAAAGTGTTAAAAATTACATTAAAAAACGACTATCCAACTCTGATTTAGAAACAATAATAAACTGTACCAACTTGACCATTGATCCAACAAGCTATACACTATTGCAAAAAGCCCAGCCAACCTCTGCTGCTGTTGAGAGGTCGTTTTCTATCCTCAGTAAATTATTGAGAAAAGACAGAAAATTTGATGTCAAGAACGTAAAAACATAGAGTACTGACAGACCATCCACCAAGTGGATCTAGTATAGATCCCGCAAGTGTAGCGGTCTAAGCTATGCTTTATTAAAAGCCTCTAGCTTCTTGTCGGTCACCAACTGCACTGAAGAGACATGATAGGTCGAAACAGTGTCACTGTCTGCAGTTTTGGTAAGTGCATCGCTAGCCTCTTGCATTATTATCTGATGATGTATTACAATAAAAAGTCCTGGTAATTATACTGTGTGGCTTTCGTTAAAAACATCATAGACAGACTGTTAATGTACAGTACAGTTGCGATAACAACGCATTTGTTGTAGTACACACTAATTCAGGGATGGGCAAACTTTTTAGTTGGAGGGCCGCATTGACCATTCAAGAGTTCGCCGAGGGCCAGTACTTAAAATCTTCCAATAGGTGTATACAATGCAAGAGCTTGCATTAGCTTAAAATCTTGCGATAACTTCTTGCAATGTCGTATTACATGGGTTTGAAAATAATGGTGTCCAAAAAAAAACAAAAAAAAGGTCAACACCCTTTATTTGGACGGAAAATGCGTCAGTTCAAACTAAGAATTGAGTAGCGGCTCTCTCAATGATGGCTTCTAAAGTTTCTGGCTCTTTAATACGGCAAGTGTTCCTCCTGTCGCGCAACGGCAGGCATCCGACTGTTATCCTGGTTAAAACGAGTGCACTCCATGTGTCAACTAGTCACTTCCATCATATTAGCTACTGAACGTAGTTGGCGATCCATTTATAAAGCCAGGTGTTGTTGGCGACTTTCTGCTTGTGGTTTGTAGTTAAAGTTGCTGAGGTTGCTACACTCCCCTTATCATATTAAATTAGATATGTGGAAGTTTCTACAAGTGTTGGCGGGCCGCGTAAAATGCTCTGGCTGGCCGTAGTTTGCCCACCCCTGCACTAATTGACACCGGTACACACAATGGCTCGTTATCCTAGGTTTTGACGTCATGCATCGCTTTGTTGCATTAGCTTCAAGACTGAGTGATTGAGAAAATGTTTAAAGTAAGCTACCTTCTTCTTTAAAAACTTATGTAAATTGCGGATTATAAAACATTTTTAATCAAAAAAGTGCAACAAGACATAAATAATAGGCGAAAGCGGTTAGGTCAAAATAAAGTCAAAATTTTGCTATAATAAAGTCAAAAGTATATTTTTTTTGGTCAAAAAAATGGCCCTATTTATAATTTGATAGAAAGTATGTGAGGAAAGGTGAAGGTCAAGTGAAATATTTTTTTAAGAAGTTTCTTTTTAGCTGTTTATGTTAATTGCTTTTCAGATGAAGCCCTTTGAATTCATAATCAATGGAGTTCAAAATTTTGCCTCCACAGCACTTCATTGACCTTAGACAACGCTATGTTTTTCTTTTTTGTTTTTTTTGCCATATTTTTCTCCATTCACGAGAAAGCGAATTGTATCGCTATGTTTTGGACGGGACGTCTGCACTCGCTTGAGAGTTGCCATTTCCGACGTGTTTGGGCCATCTGTCTTCCACATGAAGGTGGAGCGTCCAGTTAAGTGTCTTGCCCAAGGACACAACCAGCGAACTTGCCGACTTGTTCTCCACAAACTCTCTTAAATGCTAAGTGCCGAGCAGGGAAGCTGTGGATATCATTTCTTTTAAAAGTCTTTTGGTATGACTCGACAAGGGGATTGAGCCTTCGGTCTACCGATTCTCAAGCGGACGCTCTAACCACTACGCCATCGCGACGGTTCAAAATAAGGAAGAAAATCAACCGACGCGTTGGCGTAGTGGTTAGAGCGTCCGCTTCGCAGTCGGTAGACCTGGGTTTCATTCTCCTCGTCGAGTCATACCAAAAGACTTTTAAAAATGGTATCTATAGCTTCCCTGCTTGACGCTCGGCGTTTATGGGAGGTTGTGGAGAACAAGCCAGCAAGTTCGCTGGTTGTGTCCTTGGGCAAGCCACTTAACGGGACGCTCCCACCTTTATGTGGAAGACAGGTGGCCCAGACACCTTGGAAATACCAACTCCCAAGCAAGTGCGGACTTACCGTCTAAAACATAGCGATACAATTCGCTTTCTCGTGAATGGAGAATAAATATGGCAAAAAAAATGATAATGTGAACATGATCTTGTGTTTTTAGAGTGTAGGCTGGAAGTTAAGAAAAATTAATCTAGAAATAAACTAGTGGTTAATTAGTTGTTGTATCTGTACATGATAGCAATTTGCAGTTGAAAAATATCTTCAAGTTTAAAGATGCTAAATTTGTTATAAAAGTATAATAGAATCACGCCACTTAGCCCCGCTACAATTTTGATAGCTCTGTTTTGGAGAAATGCCAATTCTTTCAATTAAGATTAAAAGATTGAGCCCCACATCAGCATTATGTATTCAAGGTGATAATCAAAAATAGCGTAATAGGCCTACAGGTTTAACAGACAGCAAGTGTTAATAAAGAGTTTAAGCTTGCATGGAATATAAAAGCTTAGCTTTAAGTTGACCAAGGCGGGTTGAAATGAAAGTTTATCATCTAAAATCTAACTCCCTAGTATCAAGCGTTACTAGTGACCTTTACATAAAGATTATTAATCTCAATTATATTAGAGGGTTGATGTTAGGTTTATTAGCAATAGGTGGATAAAAAATCACGTCAGACTTTCTAAGATTAAATGACAGGTTAGCCCAGTGGTTCGCAAAATGTGCTCCCCAGAAGCTGTCTAGGTGCGCCCTGTAACATTCCTAAAAAATGTATTCAAATATGAAAAGCAAATGTGTAATTATCATATTATACCATTTCTTTACGAATATTCTGTTCGTTTCATTAACAACATTATTGTGATAATTGTAAGCATGGCCGACCAAAAATACGGCGAGTCATTTTACATTTTGGCTGTAAAAGCTGCGAAGGCTAAGTCATTCAGAATAGTAATTGTCCTCGATTGTTTTAACAATGGGAGAAGTGCATTTTACAATCAATTCCAAAGTTTCAAGGCAAAAAGAAGTTGCTAGTTACTGGTACTGAATAGGGCCGTTGAGAGAACAGTCCGGGCCCGGTATTGACATTAATTCCGGGCCCGGTATTAACATTAATTCCAGGCCCCCTTTAACAAGGATCTGGTAAAGTCTGAAACTTCTGAAGAAAGTGTAAACATTTTCCAGAGAAGAATTGTGGCCTGTAGACCAAGCGATAGGAGGGCGGTGACCTTTTTTTCTAGAGATCAAACTCAACCACCTGCTGATGTCGATTGCCGTATCGCTGGAAGATTTCTTGAGCAGGTCTAAATATCTAGACCAATACAAAACGTGTGACAACCAAAACCAATCCGCGTTGCGTATGAAAACAACGAGGGCTCCCCCTATAGGAGCCCGGGCCTCGGTACTCTGTACTCCCTTGTCCCCTTCTCAACGGCCCTGTTACTGAATTAGTGTTAGGTGGAAATGCATTTTGCTGAAGCCAACGCTAAGGTGATTACAAATGTATTAACATAAAGACAAAACTACTGTATATGAAAAAAGTTATTTTTCTTTAAAAAAGTAAGCCAATTTAGCATCGGTACTTTTGCCAAAATTTTTGAAATATAAGAGTAAGACAAAATGAGGTAGGCAAATACTGATGTAGCATATTTATTAATAAGTATATTTTTCCTTTTTTGGAATAATTTACTCATACAAATGGATAAGTTCCTTAAAAGAAAGCATGAGAATAATAAATGTACCTTGAAAGTGACCTAAACGTTGGCCAAAGTGTGAAAAGTGGTAGTAGTAAGAATTTAAAACGATTGACTCGCAAACACGATGATAGTTATCTAAAGTCTGGGTTTTATTGGACCGGAAGCGATGATAATCCTTTTCTAGCATGCTTATTTTGTGGAAAAATGTCAAATGAATCAGTGCTTTCTAGTAAACTTGATAAACATTTTAAAAGTAAGCACTCTCATTTGCAAGGTAAACCAACAAGTTTTTTTAAGAGAATCTCTGAACAACAAATAAAAACAGCATCTTCTTTTGAGAGTATTATGACTGTTTTTGATAAAGCTCAAATTGTTTCTTACCAAGTCTCAGAACTGATCGCACAAATTTGAAAACTCATACATTAGGTTAGTCACTTATTTTACCTGTTTGCAAAAAGATTGTTAGTACGATGTTTGGAAATGAAGTAGCAAAGAAAATAAGCAAGATCCTGTTCACAGGAGTATTTTGGAAATGTCATCTGATATTGAGAAAAATGTACGTGATAATAAACTCCAGTGTTCAAATTTTGCTCTGCGAGTTGACGAGTTGACGAATATTGCCAACAAGGCGCAACTCATAGCATTCATTCACTTCATTATCGAAAATGAAATAACAAACCAATTTCTTTTTTGCAAAGAATTAAGTGTGACTGCAAAAGGCGAGGACACAGTTGTTAACAGTTGTAAATCAAGGCAGATTCCAGTAACCTGTGGCGTGTCACAAGGCTCAACCCTAGTCCCATTATTATTTATAATTTATGTCAATGACCTGCCATTGGCCTCCAACCTCAATACTAAACTCTTTGCTGATGACACTGTATAAAACTTGTCAAACAAATGCCTAAAATCACTACATACTGCAGTGAATGAAGAATTAGCCAGGATTGATTACTGATTAAAAATCAATAAACTATTCCTATAATATGATAAGACAAAATATATGCTATTTTCAGGCAACACATTAAACAAAACCAATAATTATAATGTTGCAGTTGGGAAGCACTCACTAGAACACGTTGACAGATAAAGTATCTTGGAATTATATCGGACAATAAACTTTCGTGGAAGCCGCATATACAACATATACGTACCAAACTCTTAAGTGGCTCTTGGGCGTTGACAGGGTTTAGAAATTATGTAAATATCTCTACGTTAAAAACAGTTTCTTACAGTTTAATCTATTCTCACCTCCAATACTGCATAAGAACATAGGGTATGGGCTCTGCAATTGCCCCTTATGCACTTGAAAAATTACATAAGCGTATCATTAGAATTATAACTTGAAGCTAATACTGTGCCCATATCACACCGCTTTTTCACAAATTAAATTTTCCAAAAATTAAAGATGTATTTAATTTTGATATTGCTAAGAACTTATTCATGCTATATAAAATCTTGACCCAAATATAAATCAAAATTTAGTTCTTTCCGAGAATACTCACTCATATAATACCAGACATTCCGCAAACAACTATTTTTTAGTAAAAAAACGGACTGAAATGGGTAAAAAGTCATTGTTTCATTGGCCCAAAAATCTGGCAAAACGTTCCTCAAGAACTGAAATCTCACACTTTAAATACATTCAAAAGAAAATATATATAATTGCAAAATATTTATGTGGGTAGATAAATATTTGTGCATTTCTAGTGTTTTGTTTGTGCTTCATTTATCATCAACAATGTTTAAAATTAAATAATTGTAGGTGGCGATAGACCTAGAAGACCGTATGGTCATCTCTATTGTCTCCTTGTGCCACAGCTATATTATGTTTCACGTAACATTGTGATGTGCACAAAATAATAAACTGATTGATTGATTGATTAATTGAGGAAATTTTAAACATTCTAAATAACTACTTTGATAAATGGCAATTATGGTGGAAATCGTATGTAGGCATTTGCACAGAGAAAGCTCTTTCTATGGTAGGCTGTATCAAAGTCCTTGTATCTTTTATTAACAAGCAACGAGAATGCTATTGAAATTCATTGCTTTCTTCATAGAAAGGCCTTGCTATCAAAAACATTAGGAGAGAAATTAAGAGAGATCTTAGATCAAGTTATTCAGATGGTAAATTTTATTAAAAGAAGATCTGCTAAATCGCGGCTATTTCAACAGATGTGCATCAATATTGGTTCTCAGCACAAAAGGTTTTTTTTATCCTCCATTCACGAGAAAGCGATATATCGCTATGTTTTGGACGGTAAGTCCGCACTCGCTTGGGAGTTGGTATTTCCGGTCACCTGTCTTCCACATAAAGGTGGGAGCGCCCCGTTAAGTGGCTTGCCCAAGGACACAGCAAGCGAACTTGCTGGCTTGTTTCCACAACCTCCCATAAATGCCGAGCGCCAAGCAGGGAAGCTATACATACCATTTTTTAAAGTTTTTCGGTAAGGTGACTTACATACCGATGTAAGGTGGCCGTCAAAAGGCAAAGTACTTACCCGTGTACACGAGTTACGACAAGAACTTCTCGCATTTTTTCAAGAAATAAAACAATCACGTTTTTAACCTCCTTTCAATGTGAAATTTGGTTTGAAAAGTTACAATATTAGGCAGATATTCTTTAGCATCTCAATATTTTGAACACTAGCATGCAAGAGAAAGAGGAAAATATTCTCACTTCACTGACAAAACAAAAGCGTTTCAGAGAAAACTACAGATTTGGAAAAGAACAGCGACCAAAGCAGTCTGGAAATGCTTCCATTGCCTAGTAATACTTGCAAAACTGAAATTTTGCCACTAGTAGTTGAACATTTATCAATTTTGGAAGAAAGGTTGAGTTTTTTTTCCATCTCTCAACACTGCACAATATGACTGGATAAGAAATCCTTTTGTAGAAACTATAACTGAATTTAGTTAAACATTAACAGAAGAAGAAAGACTGGCAGCTGTGTCCACAGATCGGGATTGATGATTACATGCAAATAATTGTCTCATAAAGCTTTATGGATTCCTATCAAAAAATCAATCATCAATCATTTTATTTTTGCTCAAACCAGCATGTATAGAAAATAAATTTGACAGCAGTGGACGAAAAAAAGAAGAATATGCTTCAATATCTAAAAAAGCTTTGACTGTTTTATTGTAATTTTCTACGTCATATTTGTGCAAACTTGCATTATCTACCCTTGCAACAATTAAGTGTAAAAAGAGAGGAACTCTCAAATGTATTAATGAGAAGATGAGAGTTTGCCACTCAAACATAAGACCAAACATTGAAAAAATCGCACAGACTCATCAAAGCAATATTTCTCATTAACACAGGTACAACATGATAATAATTGCGTTATTTTTGCGTGTATTCAACTTAATAAACATGTTTGTCACATTTTTGTATAAAATTTGCCTTGAATAATTTGTATTATTTTAAGTGCGCCTAGACTGTATATAGTTTGAGAACCACTGGGTTAGCCAGTTGACTTGCATCCAATTATTTACTTTATGAATTTCAAGAGAAATCTTAGCTTTTTGGTGATTATAACTAGGGTTTTGAAGTACTAGACAAGTGTTTTCAGCAAAAAATCTAGGTTTATTGGTTGTAACAAACTTGATTTTATTTATACCAGATAGAAATAACAAACGGCTCAAAACAGAACCTTGGGGTATTCCACATGTAATCGGATTAAGACTTGATGTCATGGTAAAAGTGCGATTCGTTTCGAAACTAACAAGAAACTTTAATACAGTAGCTAATGATAGTGCGTTTAAGAGCTATGCCCAGGTCAAATCTAAAGCGGCTTGTAGATCTATTGGGGTATAAGTTCTGCGTGGTATGAAGATGATTCCTCGTGACCCTGCAACATAAGCCCTCTGTGAAAAAGGCTTCCGTGGCAGAGGCATAGTAGCCAACATTACATTAAATCTTCGGCCTGTAGCCTAATTGCAAAAATTGGATTTTTTTGCTTTGCATTATTAGATCCTATTCCCCTTTAATCCAACCTTAAGTAACTGGAAGTTATTCTTTAGTGAAATGCACGCCAAAAGTTGGCTATGCTTCACAAAAGATCTCGGTTGACCCAGATTATGGAGTGCAAATCCAACTTCGTTATACAATAAGCTATTAATCAGTGATTAGACATTCGATAGGATCTATCACAGACAACTACTTCATTGCAAATAAAACAATCGTACAGCTTGTCAACGCAACTTCATGTTGACGATTCGAGCCTCAGCGATTGGTTCTTTTAACTTCAAATTATGGCAGAATAAAACGCAAATGTAGTCCTCACCATTGAGACAAAAAAAAAGAAAATATTTTCTGTGCCAAGCAAGCGTAGGCCAATCCATATTTATGGAGCTATTTCTTTTTAGCGATATTTATTTTTGTGGTTGGCAGACCTACCGGTAAGTACAGCAATTTGCTATTTGGATAATGCATTAGTGACATCATTTGGATTAAAAATTCTAGCAGACGTATCCTTTTTTGAGCTTAGTTTGCAGGCTAATTCAATATTGATGTCTTAAAAGATGGACAAATAAGCTAATAATCTCTGTTTAGCTAAGGTTGAAGCGATGCACAATCACAAGGCTAAAGTAAAAATAAACAATAGTTATTTTGGTATTTTGACTTTTTTTTTATCTAGATCGGTGTTCTCAAACTTTTTGATGCCACAGACCTTTTTGAAAACTTGGCTGATAGGGGAAAGCCACCAAATAAAAAACCTTTTTCATACCAACCTTAAGAGGACAATTTAATACTTTAATCCAGTGGTTCTCAAACTTTTTGCGATGCGACGCATTTAAAAAAGCTTGCGATACTTTGCGACGCACCAGACAGCATCCTACAGTTTAGTTTGCCGTACTGCGAGATAAATGTGACCCATATTCTACATAAATAACTACCCCTAAGCTCCCGAGATTTTGGATTGGTCTGTCATCTTCAATCGTAAAATTACGCTCTTCTAAGTTTGTAACTCATCTTTCCTGTTTTTGTCCAAGAGACAACTGAATGCTTTATTCTTTATATATTTTTCGCCAATTAAGTTAAACTTCTGCAATTTGATTCTTGAATAACAAGTCAACCGTTGCAACAGTGTATTAAAAACATCATTGTGAAAATGTCAGAAGAAAGTAAGAAAGGAATCTGCGATCAGAGTTCTTTTGACGCAATAAAATCTAAACTTAATGGCACAAAACCAAAATTTTCCGCGACGCCTTTGGAAAATTGAAACGACGCACCGGGGCGTCGCGACGCACAGTTTGAGAACCACTGCTTTAATCGATATCAAGTTGAAATGAGAGATTAGTAGTAAGATATGAGAGAAGATTTTTGATGACAGAATCGTTTTTGTTTTGAAGATATAAAAGAATGAAGAAATTAAAGGTGTTTCAGCTTGCGACTTTGTCGTTTTGCTAGTGCCATACGTGAATGGGTTGAATAGAAAAACTTTGATAGGTAGATTTGTTAAAGACATAGCATACGACGATCTTTCATGTCAGTTTTGTAAAAAATTGGTTAATGTTTTTACATGTAGGTCCAAGGGAGGTACCACTATGTTTATCTTGGGAGTCCATGCTCTATCATGAGGTTTGTAATATGAACCTTTGTCTCTAAATTTAAGATGAGAATCGTGAATCTAGTAAAAGTTATTTCAAATTGGTTTAATTAGAATACGTAGGGTTGTCCAACGACTACATAATGCCCCAGTAGGCTGTCATACTTGCAAAAGTCACTAATGGAATTAGCAACATATATTCTTTGTGGGCCCATATTACACTGCTTTCCTTATGTTGTAAACCCAAACTCAATTATTGGCTTAGAACTTGCTATTTTTATGGGGAAAGAAGTTTGGGTGTGTTTTTGTCTCAAAAAAATTCGAAGATCCTTTTGAAAATCAACTTTTTGAAATTGATGTAGGCTAGATAATTGAAGTGTTTTGACGACCCCAAAAAGTTTTCTGTGCACTAACGGTTTGAAACCACTGATCTAGGTAAAAATAATTTTATGAAGTCGGTTTAGTGCGGAATTAAACAAATGCCTTTACAAGAAAAAACAAAAATTTCGTCTGTTTTTTAAAGGGTTTAAAAAGCTTTAGTTTAATGTAGAAACAACCAGCGATTTATTTGTTGATTCTTTTCTTTTGGGGAAAGCGAGAATAAAAACAAAATTTACACCATTGCGCCGCATGTAGAAAGAAATTGTGCGATGAAAAACTAAATCATGCTGGACAGAGGTAACGTATCGATACAAAAGATATTTATTTTTTTTTGGAATGCACGCATACAGTTAGACCTGCACCAGGCTAGCTGTAAGCTGCTGGATGTTATGCAGTAACAAAAACTCTTGTCTTTATATTTTACTTTATTAGAAACGAATAACTACACGCGCTCTATAGATGCTACTATATCAAATCAAGTCGTTTCAAATTCAAGATCTTAGTAATCTTCTCCTTCTTCTTCGCCCTCTCCTTCAACGGAGTCAACTCCTACTTCTTCATAATCTTTTTCCAGAGCTGCCAAATCCTCTCTTGCTTCGGAGAATTCGCCTTCTTCCATTCCTTCTCCGACATACCTACAAAGTAAAACGTAGAAAGACGTGCACGTTAGGAAAGGGACTTGGACTTAAAATTGAAGAACTTTACTATTTACTTATAATTTGTCTTCTTAACATTTCAAGACTTTACTTTATGGAAAATAGATTTCAAGAATTTCCCTAAGCTTGTTCCTTCTCCATAATTTATTCTTCCTTAAGGCTTTTCTTTTGATGTCAGCCTCGTAACATCGTGTTTTCGAGAAAAGACATCTATTTTTTTTCCAGCTTGGTTGCACTGCTTATGACAGAAATACTTTTTGCCAGCTGTGTACACAAAACTTTGAAGGTGATTTGAACACAGCCACGTCGTTTTATAGCTGACGAAAAACTTTGCCTCCACCGGAGGATAAAACCACTATATAGGCTCATAATGCATGGTTTCAGTAATCGTCAAAAATCACGATTGAACTCATGGCCCCCCCTTTTGGCAACTAATAAGCCATTATTTTTGCTCCTTCTTTCCCTAGAAAAAATTTTGAAATTACTATTTATTAGCTATTATGAAACATTGGGGAAAAGAATTCATAAAAATGACAATACTGATGTTTGTGATTATGCTGAAAATGAGAAACGATGCGTATAATAATGTTTTTATTCATTTGCGCTAGAGTTCGCAATAGAGTAAGAAAAACTTACTGGTTTATTGATGAAAAACATTTCACAAATATTTTGGTTTTTTAATAGTCTCTTTTCCTTTTAAGTATTGTACAGTAGTTAAAAAAAGATGAATTTATTATTAATGTGGTATCTAACCTTTTTTAACCTTTACTTTAATTTTAGCCTTTCTTTTTTTAAATTTAGCTAGCCTGATGGCTTTTTTTCTATTATTGTCATTTACGAGGGTCAGTCAATAAGTAATGAGACTTTCTCAATAACTCAAGTTTGCAATGACTGGTAATCAAAAAATGCTTTTTTATTTTTCAACATAGTCTCCCTCCTTTGCAGCACACTTGTTCCATCTTGATATTAGATTGTCTATTCCTTTGGCATAGAATTCCGTGGACTGGGTCCTTAGCCAGTTGCTCACAGCAGCCTTCACTTCTTCGTCAGTCTGGAAGTGAATTCCTTTCATACTCTCTTTGAGTGGGCCGAAGAGGTGAAAATCAGATGGTGCAAGGTCTGGGCTGTAGGGTGGGTGTGTTAGAAGTTTCCAGCCTAAATCTTCAATTTTGGCTAGGGTTCTTGCTGCTGTGTGGGGCCTTGCATTATCCTGAAGAAGAATCACACCTCTTGATTGAAGTCTCCTCCGTTTGTTCTTAATGTCTTTTTTCACTTAAGTTAGCAGCTCACAGTAGTTCTCTGAGTTCACAGTATTGCCCCTTTCCAAGAAACTGATAGTGATAGGCCCATTTCTGTCCCAGAACACAATGAGCATGACTTTCCTTAAACTTTTCTGAGATTTGAATTTTTTCTTCACTGGGGAAGAAACATGCTTCCACTCCATTGATCGTCGTTTCGATTCAGGTTCATAATGAAAAACCCAGGTCTCATCAGTTGTCACTATTCTCGACAGAAATGCATTTCCCTCCTTTCTGTATCTGCGTAGTGATGCTCTGGAAGCCATCAGGCGTTGCATTTTGTGATCATCCGTTAACATCTTGGGAACCCAGCGACATCAGTATGAAAGGAATTCACTTCCAGACTGACGAAGAAGTGAAGGCTGCTGTGAGCAACTGGCTAAGGACCCAGTCCACGGAATTCTATGCCAAAGGAATAGACAATCTAATATCAAGATGGAACAAGTGTGTTGCAAAGGAGGGAGACTATGTTGAAAAATAAAAAAGCATTTTTTGATTACCAGTCATTGCAAACTTGAGTTATTGAGAAAGTCTCATTACTTATTGACTGACCCTCGTATTTTGAAGTTCTCAATTGGCATTATCATAGGAACAACTGCACATTAATCTTACTTTCACTTTTAAAGCTGTAAACGTGTATTAAACGTAGGTCTCCAGAATTTGCGGCTGCTTTATATTTTCGTTGGTTGGCTACTTTGATGCATTAGGATAATTTTGTTTTCCTATCGATTTTTTTCTGCAGTGGCCAGAATGTCACCAGGCAGGCCCCCATCAAAGACTTGAGCAGGGCCGATTAAATGAGCGCGAGGTCCCCGAACAAATTATTATAAATCCAACATTGCTTGTAAGGACGTCTTCACTTTGTTACAGTTAACTTAATCATATCTTACGGCAGCTATTTGTTTGGAATTAGGCGTAGCTGCTACCCGAAAGACAGAATTTTTCAATTTGCTATCACACTGTCTTTATGATGACACAATGGTCAAATCTATTATACTGTACGTTTTACAAGCCAATTTCATTGACATCAAAATTAATTTTGATTTCAAACGCCACTTAGTTAAAAGTGATTTTAAAACAGAAGTCGACTTATGTGAGGCAAAAATACCCTAAATTACCAAGCATCAATAAAATACAATACGAATCACGTCATATTCAAGAAAAAGTGATTTTTCTTTAATGAAGCACAAGGCTCTAGGCATTCACGGGGTTTGTTTGGGGGTTAATCCGTCACTGGGAGTTCTCTAGCGAGCAAGGTCCTAAAGTAAGTTCCTTATGTACTGAATAACAATCAATTTCTTTGCCGTTGCTTACCAGTGAACGAATGCTCTCTTGGCGTACATCAAATCGAACTTGTGATCCAGTCTTGCCCAAGCCTCAGCAATAGCTGTGGTATTGCTCAACATGCAAACTGCCCGCTGTACCTTGGCCAGATCGCCACCAGGCACCACTGTAGGAGGCTGATAGTTGATGCCAACCTTGAACCCGGTCGGGCACCAGTCTACAAACTAAACAATCATTACATTAAATACGAAACCAAGCTCGAGACACTTATAAACAAAAAGAAGTTCCTTGAGGAGATTTTACTGTGAATATTTAAAATTCGCGTTAAAAAATCATAAATATAAGTGTATAAATAGTATTTTATATTGCTACGTTGCTTGAATATCTACATGTTTTACCGTTGTGTTTCACATTACTATCAAATGAAGATTTGTTGAATTTTAATCCACATTAATCAGCCTGAATTTTTTTAATTTCAAACTAAATTTTGAGTTTTTAAAACCCCAATAAAGCTTTGCACAGCCTTGAAAGCTTTTTCGTGGAAGCAATGTCTTTGTCTCCTCACAAAATGCTCTTTGCCAGGCTATGCCAACTGAAAAATTTTTTGTTATCACGTGAAATGCTTGCAAGTTTTTTGAAATGTCCTAAGAGATCAGCGCACTGCTATTACATAACTTTGCTAACCTGGATTGTTCTTTTAGTTTTGATAGTCGCAATTGCGGCATTAACATCTTTCGGTACCACGTCACCCCGGTAAAGCATGCAGCAGGCCATGTACTTTCCGTGACGCGGATCACACTTAACCATCTGATTGGCTGGTTCAAAACAAGCGTTCGTGATCTCAGCCACTGACAATTGCTCGTGATACGCTTTTTCGGCTGAAATCACTGGGGCGTACGTAGCCAAAGGAAAGTGAATGCGAGGATATGGAACCAAGTTGGTTTGAAATTCTGCATATTGAAAGAATATTTTACTCCATTAGTTTTATATTGTGGATTGTTTAATACCAAGGCCATAATTTGCTACTAATGGGTAAGCTCTTGTTAGAGCTTATTCTTCAATCTAAAGCTAAATTGGTCATAAATAATTAGGAAAATTTCCTTGCTTGGCTACTATACCGATTAGACTTGATGCAAATGAAAAGATGTTGGGCCAAAATAAAAGAGAGTGCACGACAGAAGATAGAGCTAGCAGACATTTATTTATACAAAAAAGACGACAGCATATTTCTCCGTCGCTCTAAAATTTTGCAGTCTACGGGTGTTTCTTAATCAAATGGAAATGTTAAGAGCAATTGCATTTCAAAATTGGACATGTAAAATACTACTTTACCGAATTTTGAAAAATTAATGTGTCTTTGATTTGTTTATTACACTGTAGAGTTAACAAGATTCTTCCTTCCTCTAGTACAAGGTAATTATGGCCCAACGTTGACTTAACCAACTACATGTGATATAAAAACCTACCGGTGAGATCAACATTCAAGGCACCGTCGAATCGGAGAGAAGCTGTGATTGATGACACAATCTGTCCCATCAGTCGGTTTAAATTGGTGTAAGTTGGCCGTTCAATGTCAAGGTTGCGACGACAGATATCGTAGATAGCCTCATTGTCGACCATAAAAGCACAGTCTGAATGCTCCAAAGTCGTATGCGTAGTTAGAATAGAATTGTAAGGTTCTACGACAGCGGTGGACACCTGCAAAACAACAATTTAGCTTCAGACAAAGAACCTTAAATAAGCTTAAAACAAGAGTATTGATGTTGCGACTTGCACATTGAGTATATTACAAGTCACAACACACTCTGCTAGCTTTTAGCAGCGGTGCAAAGAATGTTCACGTGAAAGTTAAAAGAAATAAATTAAATACCACACAAAACCGTTTCACTTCTTTTAATGTAAAAAAACTGAAGCTAGTCAATAAAGTTAATTAAGTCTGTGGTTAGCCTTAGCCTTAGATTTGAAATGCAAGCCTACCAACTGAAATCGCCATCGCGTCAGTAAAAAATAAAGCATACTAGTCGGCTCTGCAGGCTTCGCCCGAACGACCCCAGTTAGCATGTCGAGGTTATGAATATCAGTTCAGTCGGTTGCGCCGGCTTCACCCAATGCTGCCGCAATTGCTTTCTTTTATTTTCGCTTTTAAGTATTGGATATAAACTTCATGTAGTTTGTGATTTGATAGCTTATTGTTTTGCTTTCGATTTTTCGATTTTACAAAATGGCTAACCTTGAAAGTTGCTCAAGGATTGAACAAAGATAGTTATTTTGGTAGCAAAATAGCGCAAACCAAGTTAAATATTCAGAAGAATGTCTGATGTACAGGGTGGGCCGTAAATAACGCACCAAAGATTTAAAATAAATTGTGATGTGAAATAATGTAAATATCTTTTCTTTGGGTATTTTGAGCATTTTGAGCATTTGTGATTGTACCAGCGTGTACGTGTTTCTCTGTTCATTTGTTAAGTTTTGTTTTAATAAAAACGTTTGTTATTATTATCTGAATTGTTTTATATGCTTTGGTGCGTTATTTATGGCCCACCCTGTATATGAAGAAGCATGTTTCAGTCAAAAAATGTTTACAAATGGGCTAAATCATTCAAAGAAGAACGAAAAAATGTTTTCGATGAAAACAGGCCAGAAAACCTACAGAAGAGAGAACTCCAATCATGATCAAATCATTTGATGACACCATTTAGTCGGACAGAATTTCCTTGGAAAGGAACTACTGTTAGCAGTGCCAACTACAGTGAGCTTCTGAGACAGGCGAAGAAAGATGTAAAGAACAAACACAGAGGTCTGCAGTCAATCGGAGTGATCTTGCATCAAGACAATGCTAGGCCTCACACTGCAGCCAAAACAGTGGAGGCCATTAATCAGTTCGGTTGGGAAATGCTTCTTCACCCTCCTTATAGCCCAGACCTTGCCCATTCCGATTTCCTCCTGTTTGAACCCATCAAGTAATTTACCACAGGAACAAAGTTTAATAGTAATGAGGAGATAAAAAATACTGTGAGCGATTGGCTTAAAAGTCAATCTAAAGAATTCTACAGAGAAGGCATACAAAAGCTCGTACACCAATAGCAGAAATGTGTGGCAGTGTAGGGGGACTACGTACAATAAATGAAAGAAGTAAACTTTTATTTCCACTTAAAAACTTTTTATGGCAAAATTCGCCTATATGTTGAATGGCCCTCGTACGGCCGCGTTGGCTTCAGCCAACGGTTGATTGTTAGAACATCGGTGAAAAATTAATATTTTTTGTATAGCCAATTTTCTTTGCAAAATCAAGTGCACCGTGTTTTCAATGGTAATCGAATAGAAAAACATGGGGGGAGGGTTGCGCCTAGACGCTATATTTCTCCCAAAGTATTTAAAGTTTCTAGCAGCGGCTTACTTGCCCTGTTTTGAGCCCAGGCGTACTTAGGAAGTAGACTTGCTTACAATTGAAACAGCCAATAATTCACAAACTATTATTCGTTTATTTCAGCAATTGCATGGAAAAATAAATGGAAAGTTGTGGTGGAGGCGTTGGTAAAGTTATTGCTGGGTAATATCCGAAATATTTGGCGTACTACTAACAGCTTTTGATAATTTTATGCCCATTGGTGTGACCTAAAATCTCTGGTTGCGCGTATGTTGCTAGGTTCTGGCAAAAACCGACGCGATGGCCTAGTGGTTAGAGCGACCGCTTCGCAGTCGGTAGACCTGGGTTTCATTCCCCTCGTCGAGTCATACCAAAAGACTTTTTAAAATGGTATCTATAGCTTCCCTGCTTGGCGCTCGGCATTTATGGGAGGTTGTGGAGAACGAGCCGGCAAGTTCGCTTCTTGTGTCCTTGGGCAAGGCACTTAACGGGACGCCTCACCTTTATGTGGAAGACAGGTGACCGGAAATACCAACTCCCATGCGAGTGCGGACTTACCGTCCAAAACATAGCGATACATCGCTTTCTCGTGAATGGAGAATAAATATGGCAAAAAAATCCCTGCTAGGGAAGGGGCAAACTAATAAAAAGTCAAGCACTTAAAGGTAAATTATTACAATACATTAGGTTACGTTTCAAGAGTATAATCAAAGGACCAGGTTATTGTGGTAAAAATACGGATAATTGTCGTGATTTCTGTAAGAATTAACGTGAAAAATTTTCAATTTGTTTAACTTCGATACATTTGTTTAATATGTCGTAGAGGTTAAGCTGTCATGCTTGCGACGCAACTGTACGAAATTATTATAACTCGCGGTTGCACTACTTCAAGCCAGTTTTTTTGACCCATCGCTAGGTCAATGCTGTAACGTATCATTCTTCTGTAACAGGCAGCATATAAGTTGCTTGCTTTTAGCTAACAAGGAATAAAAACTTTTCGCGTAGCTGCTGCCAGCCGCTTTTCTTCACTGTAATTACGCCATACAACATAATAAAATCATAGAGCCAATTTGAAGCGGGCAAGAAAGAAAGAGAAACATGCTTTAGAGCGCTTAAAACAGGGGTTTTTAACTGGGGGTACCTGTACCCCTTGGGGGTACGAAGCACCAAAGCAGGGGGTACGAGATGAGGTATCAGAATAATGGTTATTTTTAACTATTTGCTAAAAATTTATTTTCAATGTTATATAAAACAAGAAAACATTTTCTTAACATATGCATCTCTAGAAAAATTTGCTCAAAAATGATCACCAGCATCATACGGTACCATAAAGCAATCTATTACATCATGTCAATAACCCGCGACCGGTTTCGACCTTATTGGATCTCATTAGGCGGGTGTAAAAAACACTCAATAATAAACATGCTAAAAAACAAATTTGCCATTGGGTGCAAAAAAAATGCAATACAAACAATATGATACAGCAATACCTATATCATGGGAGTCACATTTAAGGACACACACACATGACATGGACAACAAGTCACATCGGTAAGCCCTAATAGGGTAAGTCTATATCGGTAAGCCCTTTTTTTGCACCCAATGGCAAATTTGTTTTTTAGCATGTTTATTATTGAGTGTTTTTTACACCCGCCTGATGAGACCCAATAAGGTCGAAACCGATCACGGGTTATTGACATGATGTAATAGATTGCTTTATGGTACCGTATGATGCTGGTGATCATTTTTGAGCAAATGTTTCTATTATATGTTGATGCTGGAGGCAGATCCCTCTTGATAGGAAATTGCCTTGAAAATTGCTGGCTAGCAACTAGCAGCTCATGTATTAATGATAAGTCTTGACAATGATTCTGCACCCCTATTAGGGCTTACCGATGTGACTTGTTGTCCATGTCATATGTGTGTGTCCTTGAATGTGACCCCCATGATATAGGTATTGCTGTATCATATTGTTTGTATTGCATTTTTTTTGCACCCAATGGCAAATTTGTTTTTTTAGCATCTTTATTATTGAGTGTTTCTTACACCCGCCTAATGAGATTCAATAAGGTCGAAACCGGTCGCGGGTTATTGACATGATGTAATAGATTGCTTTATGGTACCGTATGATGCTGGTGATCATTTTTGAGCAAATGTTTCTATTATATGTTGATGCTGGAGGCAGATCCCTCTTGATAGGAAATTGCCTTGAAAATTGCTGGCTAGCAACTAGCAACTCATGTACATATGCATTTCTGAATGATTTTTTGTCATAAGAAAGAGTTACTGTGACGTAATAAATAGCTTCTTGCTTGTTTCGACAGAATTGGTTTTGCACTGAATTGGTTTTGTTGTGAACAATATTATGGTTAATAAATATACACCGGTAACATGCTACATTGTGTTTTATTTCGTTGTTAGATTTTATATTTACTGGTAATTTTGTAGGTGTTTGTTCGATAGGTCTAGGGGTACCAAAATATTTCACAAAATTTTAAAGGTTACGAGAGCCAAAAAGGTTAAGAAACACTAGCTTAAAAAAGAATCGCTTGATGCATTGCCAATTCAGCACAAATTGTTTTTTTCGAAAGCAATATTTCTCGAAAAAACTTTTAATCGCGTTTCTATGGTAAGTACTTCATGAGAAAATAGAGAAAACAAATTGTTCAATCAAGCGTTAACTGTGACGGCATCTTGGATCTAAAAATGAAATTTTTGCAATTTAGTAAGTCGGGAACTGGCTTTCGTTTAAGCAAAGAAGTGTTTTCCTCTGTCAACATATACAAATTTAAAAATAATCTTTGATTATTAGACCATAATGACGTCACAAACCTTCTTATGACACTCACTTCGGGGAGGTGATCAGTCGTGCCAAGTTTGATGTTTGTGAGTACAATAGTTTTGGAGGAGTTAAAGCGTACGTACGTACAGTCAGAACACTGCTTTACACATTAGGCTGAGATCGCATCTAGCGGTTTGCACAACCAGCACTAAACTTCTCACCAAGTAACGTCTTTAGTTCTGGTAGCGCAAACCGCTTTGTGCGAACGCAGACTTAGATAGGCAATTTTTCTCAACCAACCGCCCAAGCGCGTAATCCGCCTTACAAAAAATGGGCAAAATGCAAAGAAAAACTAGACACGTATCAATTAAATAAAGAATGTGGTTCTTGCGAAGATTTTCCACAAAAAGATTTAGAAACTATTCTCTAGTTAGGGACCTGCAACCTGCGGCCAGCGACCTGAAGCTTCATTGCCCGCGGAAAGGATTCCAAATATGGCCCGCAACGTAAACTTTGGTGATCTTGGACGGAAACCTATCACTTATATCTCGGAAAAAAACGATTCTCGCATGTAAAATAGAGAAAATTTGAAGAAAATGTTGCTCCGAAAGTATTGAACTCCGAAAAAAAGATCTTGGTTGCTATTTTGGATGAAGACAGCAACCATACACTGTTTCGAAGCTTATTTGTGCGTGGAAACGACATGATATACAAAATTTGACCTGCCCGAAAGACATTCAAGAAGTCTGAAATTGACCTACAACCAAGAAAGTTTGAACATTCCCGCTCTAGCTTACAGCATCCATTATATAAATAATGGTAACTTTATCTACGCAAGAGCATGAATGGTCTCATGTAATTGCAATTGGTTTTCACAGATGTTTTGATAATAATTACCTGCGGAGCTGGGTAGATTGCGAACTCCAATTTCGACTTCTTTCCATAATCCACAGACAATCGTTCCATGAGCAAAGAAGTGAAGCCTGATCCTGTTCCTCCACCAAAGGAATGGAAAATGAGAAAGCCTTGCAGCCCGGTGCACTGGTCAGCCAGCTTCCGCAATCGGTCGAGAACCAGATCGACAATTTCCTTGCCAATAGTATAATGACCTCGAGCATAGTTATTTGCCGCATCTTCCTTCCCAGTTATTAGCTGCTCAGGATGGAAGAGCTGCCGGTATGTACCGGTTCGGACTTCATCTGCACAAATTTGCTTTGTTATATCCTCGGTGATGTATGATTATGTGTGCGCGCGCGCGCGCGCGCGCGTGTGTGTGTGTGTGTGTGTGTGTGTGTGTGTGCGTGCGTGAGTGCGTGCGTGCGTGAGTGCGGTGTGTTTGGCGTGAGATCAAGAAAAAGCCTTTGGCGGTTTCACTCAAACAAAGTTGTATCTATATCCGAATCGTAGTTACCAATACCGCTGGCACAATGCATTTCAAGTAGTGCAACCAAGCAGAAAAAATTGTGATAGAGTATTATTTCGAAAGATACAACAACAAGCCTCTATGAGGTTTGACCCCACGAACATTTAGCTGCCACTATACACTGCGACCACGCTGTTGATTTACAAACAAATTGATAAGCTTTTGTCACTTCTGATGTTAAAACTTATTGTCAATCATTACCCAATAATGCCAAATTTTAAGCGCTTTGGAAAAGACTGGTAGTCAAACTCGAGGCCATTTTTAGAAATCAATTTTAGGTAAATTAAAGAAAGAATCAAAATGAAATTTAAGTAGTCAAAGGAGTACAAATAGCTGTCGAAAATAAAGACTTACTCATTTGCGAGGATTCCGATCAACTAATCTTCCATTCAACACAGCTCGAATGGTTATTTTAATTTGTTTCAAACAAAACTTTTACATACGCCACCGGTTCTTACCTACAACAGTTGGCTCCAAGTCCACAAACACAGCTCGGGGAACATGTTTTCCAGCACCAGTTTCACTGAAGAAAGTGTTAAACGAGTCGTCGCCTCCCCCGATTGTTTTGTCGCTGGGCATTTGGCCATCTGGTTGTATGCCGTGCTCCAAACAATACAGCTCCCAACAAGCGTTACCAATTTGAACCCCTGCTTGACCCACATGGATAGAGATGCATTCGCGCTGAAAAATAAGGTTGATGATAGACAGGTAAAAGATAAAGATAATACCATAGTCAATTCCAGGCTTTGGGGATGGTAACATTAAGTTTCCCATCTTCCGGAACCCATGGCACTGATGAAAGCAGGAGAGTCAGATTCTTTCTGTCGACAGCCTTTCTTATGTTGCGAATGTCTAACGGTGTTTTCAAATTTGCCTTTCAAAAACTTAATCAAATGCAGGCAGGGCAACACTGTACTGATTCTTGCTTTTTATCAAAAGTACATGTATTTGGGCTCTAATTGATATTAGTTCATGTCAAGACCAGATAATGATTGAATTTGGGCCCAGGTCCACAAAAAGACCCTAATTATAAGTGCATGCCTAAGATTACATTTTGCGACAAAGAATTTTTTAACGATGGAATTCATTTTGAAGATAGAAATCTCCTTATATCACAGAACCTGGTGCGCGTGTCTCCTGCTCTTCTTCCGTGTTGATCTAATAACATACTGGTTCATGTAGATGTATTGTACAGTACTTACCATGATTGCTGCTATAGATTGAACGTTGTAACTTCTGCTTGACAGCTAGGCGTCTTTGCAAGAACAATACAAATGTCGATTTGAAAAATGAGCTTTCTTATATATATACTAATTCGATAATCTGATTGGCTGATGGGGCATTAATCGAACCGTTTCCAACAGCAACGAAAAAATACAAATAGAAATAAGGTGTACAGATACTAGTAGAATATCGACATAAACATCCATCAATTAGTGTGTTTACACTGTCTACAACAACAATTTTTGATTACAACACAGAACAACAGCGTTGCAACAGCGACGTCACTAAAGTCGGTGTCAGTTGGGACAACTCAAAAGTTGTCGCTCGACAATTTCAAAAATTTATCAACTAGGAAATAGAAATGGCCTTTTTACGGAGACGAATGTTTGGGAGACGCTAAAATATCAAAACATGACTCTCACACGTTACCTTGTACAGCAACAAAATGTTTACAAAATCGAACCAGGACGCCGATTAATCTGTTTGTAATATCCGGCCCCTGTAGAAGCAAATTATATAAAACAATGCCTTTATACAAATATTATCAGGCGGAGAGACTCCTCTTTCCTCGGTGAGGCCACTGACTCTCACTATGAAAGACAACTTGGCACATTCGTATTTGACAAGCGTAAGCTGTAGGGTATCTTCTGTTATTTTCCGAAATGTGAAAGTAACAGTATCATCGTTTTCCTGCAGTTTTTGTATGGATCGTGTAGTGGAAGTCAGATTAACTATTCCACAGGACTTTCAATTTTGAATCCATTTTGTAGACACGTGTAAAAACAGGAATGATTTTTCGGCTAAATGATTCCATGGAAACCTTTCGCAACGTCAAGTTCAAGGCCTTTTTGAAATCGAGGAAGAAAGAATAATATGCGTTAATACTGCGTCAAAAATAGTGTTTGTATGTTTAACTTGCCTTACACTAATTTTGATGTTACAAAATTCCTTTCATTTCTATTGTTTTTGCAAAACGGACGCTAAACCGGAGCTGCGTAATTGATCTTAATCATAAGTTAGATTTGTGATTGTCCAAAAATGTAATATTATTTAAAGTTTGTCGATTCCCAAACTATTCTTAATTATCGTTTTGAATAGTCAGCGTTTTGTAATTGCTTTGGTATCATTTGGGAATTTTTCTAGGAGAGAAAAATATAATGTCTTTTGTTGCTTGCAAATCAATTAAAAAAGCGATCTTTAAATGATTAAAGATATAAACAAGCAGTCTGACCTCGGGTTAATTGCGTTTAAATGCAGTTGACCTGCCAAAAGCAATAGTGAGTGAGGATCAATAATTTGAAATTCCAACTCTTACTTCTGATTGGCATCCAGCTTTATACAATGTCATAACGATCATACTATTTTCACTTTGATAGAAACAGGCACATTTTCTTGTCAAAACAATCAAACAAAAGCAAAATTTAACAAGATTTTAATTGTTTAATACCTCGTTTTGTGCATTGTACAAACTTGACCAAACAAAGGTTAGAAAAAGAGAAAAACATGTAGCAGTCTTTCTATAGCGAATTCGAGAACGAAGCTTTGTCTTTTGAGACAATTGATATTTTGGTAATACAAGTTCTTCTCTGTGTTTGCTACGTAAAAAGCATGGGCAAAACATCGTGTAGTAGAAGGTGATTTTTCGCTATTCAGCTTGCCGTTGTCACCACAAAGAGTTGTTAGAAACTTTCAACTGTAATTCCGTGATCCACCGGGCTGTAAGCAGGCGAATTGCCAGAAAAATAATTAGGAAGTTGATTCCTAGTTGTCATCATCAGTCATCATTATCCTCGCAGAGGTGCTGCAGGCCCAAAATTTTGAAAAGAATTTTTGACAATTCTCTTTCTTTTTCTGGCAATGAGTCATTTACGTTTACTTCAAGACTACATAGGGATTCGTTTAGTGGCAAGGAACTAAAAGAGGGGGTTTTTCAATGAAAGAAAAAATAGTTTAAAAAGTTTGTCAAGCACAGTTATTCACACATCCATTCCATTTCTGCTTCTTCGTCAATAATGCATGGTCTTGCCCATTTACCAAACTTTACTTTTTGCTGACTTCCGCATGAGCCCACGCTAGATTATTTATTGTGTGACATATTTTGTTGACAATGCGCTAAGAACAGTTTTTTAGCAAACAAAAAAGCAGTAGACACCTCGCGTCCTTTTGCAGAGAGAAGAAAGTGAAATAAGTTTTTCATCACCGGGCTGATGGTTACCAGCACTGTTGTCATAGTACCAAGACGTAAAGCAATCAAAGTTTTTTACTTGTTGTAGTTTATTCCTCGTTTTCCTTGAAACGTTGGCATGGCCTGAAATAAATATTCAAGTTGACATGGCAAACTCAACCAAAAACAGGATAAGAGAAATATTTCCCGCAGATCATAATCAACTATTTTTACTATTATTTACGAACTAGGATTTAGTTGGATGACGTTTCCTACCACTAACAAGACCTATTAGACTACCGTTGGCATGTGCCGAAAAGTCGGTTTTTGCATCTAGCAAGCCAAGCAGCGACGCTATGCAGGCTGTTTAGTCAAACTTATTCTTACATCACTTGGTTTTCAGTCAGTTCTGTAATCACGAAGACTTTTAGCGGCATTTTCCTCTCATTTAGCCTTTGTTTATCCCCCCCCCATACCTTAACACAATGATGGCGCGACAAGAACGCGTTTGATATTCTTGGAACATTTCTTCAGTGTTCACTTATTTTACAGATTTTTCGAATCACTAACAGGCTGTTTACAATCAAGCATTAGATAGCGATACCCCGTCTGGAAATCTGCTCTACATATCTGGTTGTCGTGCCTCGCTTCGAGACGTGAGAATGCGTTTGCACTGATAAGAAGTTTAGTTTCTGGTCGCGAATACCGCTGGAAGTATGGAAAGTATAGATTACTACTGCAGTAGCTAGTGGCACATCCGAAAATTGGTAGTTGGGGGCATGGACCATTTTGCAAATTAAGAAAAACTTCTATAAGGTCTGTTATTGCGCGGTTTGAGAATAGGTTTAAGCCTCGGTAATACTTGACTTAACCAAAGTACGGAATGCCAAAGTGAATGAAGCAGATATGTTCAGACAACATTATTTTGTCGCGCAAAGTGCGAAAGTTTGGAAAAGAGGAAGTTGTGACGAGTTACGCCGTTTTCGTATCTTCGCTCAGTGGCCAAAAGGAAAATTCGATTCAGTAATGTAGGCTACGTCGGTCTCCGTGCTGTAAGGGTGAAGAAAAATTTTCGACACAGTAATTTTTGGTGACAAAGCACGAATTTTTAGTAAATTCAAAAAATTTACAACAGCTAACCCCTGTAAGTTTCAAAGTTTTGAGGACCTGTAGCAAAAAAAATACTTTTTGGTATACAGTTTCATTTTGAGGTGAAACTTGAATTGATACGCATTGCTGAACGCTCCCTTATTCACAACAAAATTCTGGAGGTGCGCCCATACCGACCAAAGCCTTTTATTACTATTTGAAATCAAACAAACTTAAAAAAACCAGAAAATTACCCCACTTCCCTAATGCTTAAATTTTTGGCCCTAATCGCATTAATGAAATCAAAGCAATGTTTAGTATAACCACTATAATCGGTGCTTTCGGACGCTACTATTGCAAAATTGCAAAACAGATGATAAATACAAAACCTTTACAGTCTCTGGTTTTTTTGCTGAGTGGTCAAAAGATTCCAATGGCTTGCTTCTAAGATGATATATAAATTGAAGGGAGCAGGCGTTTTCCGTTTGTCGAGTACATAGAATTTGAGATCTTATAAACAGACCTAGTCTTTCATTCGCAATTTCATATTTAAAATTTACATTCCGCTCTCCTCAGTCACCGGGTAGCTTCAGGTTAAAACGAGATAGCTCTTAGGTCCAAAGTCACATATAGATTGTTAAGCACACAATTATCAGAACAACTTAGCATATTAATCACTGAAAATTATTGCAAACAAAACAGGCAATTACGTTTTAAAAATCTCTATTACGTCATAGAACCACGAGTGAGCTCAGGTGCATAACACATTGTATACAAACAACACGAAAATTTTCACCAACGTCAACTATTAACTAAATTCAGCAAACGAGCATTTTGGTTGATCAAAAAGCTTTGCGCAACATGACTCTTCTATGCATGTAACTCTGATTTCATTGCTTTGACATTATCGCGAGCTATTCCGTGATCAAAACCCATGAAATATCGACTCAGAGCTGACTTTTTGGCATTGAAAGACTTAATCGCATTAACATGCTTCCGTTTTCTGGTTCTAATCCTACGTCATGTTTATTTACATTCTCAGCATTGCAATTCCTACAAAGAAATCTGATGCAGAAAACCATGTTTTTGTTCAAAATTAATCTCTATTTTTGGTTAGGGAAATAATGAGGCTAAAGCATAGTCTGATTTTAAAGCTACTTTGATATCAACTTCAGCCCAAAATCGACAGATTCGTTCGAAAGCAAATTACTTCCTGGTCGCTAGGAAGAAGAAATTTTTTAAATAAAATTGTCAGAAGAACATTTGTATCTGTTTATAAAAGGGTAAATTTATTTCAAAGGGATAAATGCATGATCTGTTTTCATTCTAGCGAACCAGCTGAACAAGCAATCTCAGTCACTGCCTGTTTCGTTTATTGCTTAGCATACTATAAAATGTCGGCAACTACATTTAGATCGAATGTTTGAAAGGTAGCCATTTGAAGTTCGGCGACATTTATCATTAGCTACGATAAAAAAGTCGATGTTGTTGGAGGGCTGACCATAGCGCCAACAATGCTGCATACGAGGCTGAGCATGGCGCAAAAGAGAGGGAAGAGTTGAGCAAAAGAGGCGCAAAAGAGGGGCGGTTGAGCATGGCGCAAAAGAGGGGCCGTTGAGCCCAATGCGTAAAAATGTAATTTATTTTGCCGAGCATTATCGTATATGCCCATGGCTTCTTAAGGGAAGGTGAATGCATGAGAGCTTGCTGTCTTTTAGTAGGGGAATGCGAGGAAAACATTGATATCTACTTGAGAAGCGGGAGGAGGGGTCTGCTTGCAGATATGTGGACTCAACAATTTGCAAACTGATCGAATTAACAAAAACATATAATTTATTTGAAAGGCTAATAATGTGGGTGGGAGAATGTATGCACCTATCAATTTTAGAATTAAACATAACAAAAAACCAGGATTGGGAGAAGGGAAGCCGGCGGTTATCCGTTGCTTTTAAGTAAAACAAAACCATGTGTACACAAAAATCTTGTGGGTGGTACAGAATTTTAATAGAGCTTTGAAAAAAGCTGTTTGAGCCATAAACTTTTCGTGACGCTCTCATCAGTGGCGGTGTCGCGCCAAAAAGGAAAGATTCGTGTGATTAATTTGCGTTTTACGTCATTAATTTGAACGTTAGGCAATCAAGACAAGCCAATCATATAGCGCGCCAAGGAAAGATTTCCCAATAGCAAAATGCCAGAGAAAGCGCATCAAGAGGACAAATAGAAACGCCGCGATTTATGAAAAGAGTTTCAAAGTGTAAACAAACTTTTCTGTCTCGATAACATCGAGCGCTGAGTCTTGATATAAGTAGCCTCTAAAAGATTAAGGTGGAAAGAGCTGCGTGCTGTGGCGAGGATTGAAAATCGCTTGTTATCATGGTTTAATGCAAATTGATCATTTTCTAAAAGATGGCAGAGTCACAGTCAGGCTTGGCGTCGTTTCGTTTGCACGATCTGTGTGGTTGAGATCGGCGTGGACGGGTCAATTGTTGTCTTAACCATTGCGGAACATGCTGCTTGATGCAATACCGTAGTCGTTGAGATGTTCGCCCAACGTACCGACTATCATTGTGGCACTTGTATTCATATATGACAAAACTTTTCTGAGTGTTAGGTGGAACATCCTTGCAGGCTACTGGACGCAAAGACCAAGCGGACGCTGACGGAACCATAGCAGCTTTCCACGGCGGTTTTGACTTTCAGTTTCCGGAAACCCACTTTCACCGGCCAGTATTTACGTTGGGAGTCTTTTAGTCATCTCAAGCGTAAAATAATTCTAATATCTACCCTGGCGCATTGAGCCCTAATGATTCGCTCCAAGCGTAGACTCAATGGAGAAATAAAACGGATCAAGAATATATGTTTGGACAATGGCTATCCTGAAAACGTCGTCAATGCTCAGATCGCTAAGAAAATTGCTCAGTTCTCCACCCTTAAGCGATTCGGCCCAGAAAAGTGCCCTGTGTACTTGAGGGTCCTTTGGATGGGTAAGCCCTTCACAAACTTAAAAAAAGAAGTCAAAACTGACGTGGAAAGCTGCTTTGGTTTCATCAGCGTCCGCTTGGTCTTTAGGTCTAAGTGCATGCTGCCTGTGGCCCGCAAGGATGTTCTACCAGCCACTCAGAAAAGTTTTGTCGTGAATAAATACTACCCGGCTTTGCCGGCGTCGCACGGCAAGGGCGCTCCAACAGCAATGTCTGGGTTTAGTATTTCGGTTCAACCGGCTGCGCTGGCTTTACGCATGGGGCTCTTGTGTGAGCAGTAGCGAAATGTTAATGAATTTTATGCACTTTCACAATTCATCTACACGAATAATAACCATCATATTCTCCTAATCATGACTGGCAATTCTCACAAAGAATCTTGCCACAAATTATCGTTAATACTTGTGAGGAAACAGGGATTGCACATAATCAAAACTGACTGTAGCGGTAAAATGGTGGTTGCTTTCACAATTAAGAAAATAAACTATTTAATGATAAGCCTATTTTGCCAATTGGTGCTGCCTCTTTCCTATTTATATTTGTGGTATTAAGTTCCTAATTTGGCTGCGCTATTGGTCATGCTTCCCGCATAGCGACAAAAGCGGCTATTGTTCTCTCTATATTCAGTTTACAAATTTTTATGGTTATGGTTTTATGTTGATTTTTTCTTAAACTTGGGATTTTGTTACAGTGATGTAGAGTAAAGACATAAATGACATACAATACCATAACAAGCAGCATATCAGCATGAGAAAAACATCCTTGCTTTATAGTATATTTGACGGCTTCACCCGCAGAGACCCCATTAGTAACGTCGGGATCGAGAGTGTCGGTTCAGCCGACCAAGCCGGCTTCACCTATCAGATTTTTGTATGAAGAGTTACCAAAAGTTTATGTGGTTTCTGCACATAAGATGTTTACGACTTTTTGTGCTTCTCTCCCCAATAGAATATCTCATTTCAAGATCCTGGCTATGTCTTAGATCTATGTGCTCTGTTCATTGTTGACACGAACCCAAGGGAACTTTGCGTTTCCCGTAGTTTGGAAGTAGGGATTACATTTGTGATATTAAGCTATTTTAAAGCAAAAAGGCAAGAATATCTTTCGTGTGGTGCAATTTCACACAGTGACGCTGTTTTCTTTTGATTTCCCCTTAAGCTTTTTCAAGTTCTCGCGGGCTACACATTATGTAGCATGTTCTTGTCTCCCTGCTTGACGTTCCCTGGGGAGTTTAAAGTGTCCTTGCTTTTCCTCAAATGTTTGTTTTTTCCTCGTAGCTCTATAAAGCAATTATAAAGCAAAATACCAATAGTATCTTTCATGTGATGCAATTTAACATAGTGACGTTGTTAATTTTGATTTCGCCTCAAACTTTCTCAAGTCCCTGCTGACTACGCATTATGATTCATATTCGTTTTTCCTTTCTTAGGTATGCTCAAAGAAGTTAAATAAGTTCTTGCTTTTCCCAAGCTTTCAGGTTTGATTCCGGTAGGTCTATAAAACTATTATCAAGCAAAATAGAAAAAATGTTTCTCGTAAGTATGGTGCGATTCAACTCCGGCAGGCCATACTATCACTCGGGCCGATTTAAAACGTATCAATTAATGCAGCTGCGCCAGCTTCACCGTACAAACATTTGGGAGAACCACAACGAAATGTTTTATAAATAAAAGCCATAGCTCCTGTACATGTAATGGTGATCATATTGGTTTATTAATGAAGACTGGGAGTATTCAAAAACAAAGAACGATGACACAAACTAACATCCGTAATTTTTAAAAAAGTAAGTTGGAGGAAGTGAAGCATAGTCAAAATTTACGGGTCCCCCAAATGGTGGTCGTTTGACTCATAAAGAAATGAATTGTTTGGCGGTAGGCATGTTCGACGATTTGGTGGGCTCTGCTTTGGTATCAATATTTGTGACATTAAGATTTTTGCCGGCGCTCTTTGCTTTAAATCGGCCTTAGCATGAAAAGGGGTCCTGCCTTTCCTGTCATACAACCTATCGCAATAGGCGCCTATTAAGCTCTTTCCAACAAAAACATTTCTTCTTTAATACAGTGTTGCAAATTGATGCTATTATTGTTTAATTTTGATTTTTTCTTAAATTTGAGATTTTATTACATTTAACTTTGCCCCTAATCCAGATCTCCCTACTTCCAAATGAAGAGTAGTGTTTTGTACCGATACGCCTATCCTTGCAATTACAAATATCAGTAATGGGTTTTACCAATTATGTTTGCTATCAAAATGATAGTAGATAATTTTGCTGCCTGCTGCTATTTTGAATAAGTAGTGGCAAGCATTGAGATGTCATTCAACATTATGACCTCGCAATGCGTTTTGAACCATTATTGGTAGGGTTGCTACTTTCCACTTTTTGTCACTGTAGGCGAATTAATATGAACTAACGACTCTGACTGCGTGCATGTTCCTTGGCCCTGGCATAAATGCCGCCATGCAAAGAGCAAACTAACCCGAAATGAAGCACTCACAGTTCAGTTATAGCAGTCGCGGGAGCCTCCATTAATAAGGTCAAGATCAAGAACATCAAATTAACTAGCTGCTGTAGCAGCCTTGCCCAATTGCAAAGGAAATTGCCTCAACATTTAGATCATATGTAGCTCGACACTTGCATTCTGTTGCAAACGATAAGAAAGGACCATCTTTACCCCCCTCGTCTTTTATTTGGATGATCACCAAGTGTTTTGCTTGGAGTAGGCTACATGTTAAAATTTGTAGACTTCACTTTTCGATGAGTCTTTTAAATAATTTGATTGATAATGCCGAAGATCCATGCTATAGAGAAAAAATAGACAAAATGTATCAACGGAGTTAGTTTTTCTAGAAATTGCAATTTTGTGAACTGCAGACACAACAATTTTGTGTATTTTTAACCGGTAGACTAGATTATATAAACATTTGGAGACTTCAGTTTTTGATGGATCTTTTTGAAAACGTCGACAACAATGCAAAAGAACCGCGCTTGTGAGGAAAAGTAGTCAAAATATACCAAAGAGCTAACTTTGCACAACAATAGCAAGTTTGTTAGCTCTAGTAGGATAATTGTTCAACAAAAAATTAAACATGATGTATGGCAACCAAGTTTTGATTAGCAATTATAAACTAACCCTTGGCCTCAAGTAATTGGAGTGACATATTGTTGGAAAGGGAATTTTCTAAGCTTTCAAAGGATAGTAATTGTTAGTACTTTGTTATAGCGTTTGTAATAAAGTCACCTGTTTTTACTGAACTCACTACTTTTGGGAGGGGTAGAAAGTTCACCACAGGTCTTAAAGTTCAGTTTTTTCAGTATGAAAACAAATATTAATTGTACATATTATACACTATCGGACTTGCCTTGAAATAACCTTTAATTTGTTGAATAAAGTTTGAAAATTAGTTGAGAAATGAGATCACAAATCATTTTTTTAAAAAACTGATTTTCCAAAAAGGTTGCAATTTTTGAAAACATCTTCATATTATGATCTGCGGTAGCGAACATTTGTGTTAATCGTACGAGGTATATTATGACATCATAGAGCCAGTTTGATTGTGCAAGGAAAAAAGAGAAGAAAAATGCTTTAGAGGGCTTGAAGTGCTTAAATAAAAAGGGTTCGTGGCATAATCAATAAGCATTAATTGTTGTAAAAACTGTTTTCATCAAAAGCTGCTTATTAACATCTCCTAAAAAAACGTTTAATCGCGTTTTTGCGATGAGTACTTTTTGAGAAAGAACAAAAATCAACTTTCAATCCAAAAATAACAGCCAAACAACTTATTACAAACATACTGCGAACGTTTCGGCTCTCAACTGGTGCCATTTTCAACGTAAATAATGTACCTCAAACAAGTTGACCAGCAACTACCCCATACTGACACAAAAAAAAGTTTGGTTGATTGTGACGTCACTTTAGACCCCAAACAAATGAAAGTTTTTAAAATGTAGTAGGTCGGAAGCTGGTTTTCGTTTGAGGAAAAAGCGGTTGTCCACTGTTAAGTAATGGAAATTTTAAAAAATTATTTTTGATTATGACGCCATTATGACATCACGAATACCCTTATAACACTCACCACGGGGTGGTGATTAATCGTGCCAAGTTTGATGCTTGTACCTGTAGCAATTTAAAAGGAGTTAAAACAGACACACAGACAGAATTGCCCTTTATAGTATAGATAAGTGCCACAATGATAGTCGGTACGTAGGGCGAACATCTCAACGACTACGGTATTGCATCAAGCAGCATGTTCCGCAATGGTTAAGACAACAATTGACCCGTCCACGCCGATCTCAACCACACAGATCGTGCAAACGAAACGACGCCAAGCCTGACTGTGACTCTGCCATCTTTTAGAAAATGATCAATTTGCATTAAACCATGATAACAAGCGATTTTCAATCCTCGCCACAGCACGCAGCTCTTTCCACCTTAATCTTTTAGAGGCTACTTATATCAAGACTCAGCGCTCGATGTTATCGAGACAGAAAAGTTTGTTTACACTTTGAAACTCTTTTCATAAATCGCGGCGTTTCTATTTGTCCTCTTGATGCGCTTTCTCTGGCATTTTGCTATTGGGAAATCTTTCCTTGGCGCGCTATATGATTGGCTTGTCTTGATTGCCTAACGTTCAAATTAATGACGTAAAACACAAATTAATCACACGAATCTTTCCTTTTTGGCGCGATACCGCCACTGATGAGAGCGTCACGAAAAGTTTATGGCTCAAACAGCTTTTTTCAAAGCTCTATTAAAACATTTTTTTAAAAGACTGGATATAGGGAGAGGGATGTCAATAAACTTTCGACCTGTTTTTAAGGGATATGCGCACAAACTTCGAACTAAAACATATTCTAACTTAAGCAATTGCTTTGTAGTTAAGTAAAGTCTTATATTTGGAAAGCTGATTAAGAGGCCGCACTTTCTATCTCAGTTAGATCCGCCTGGATGCGTCCCCCACCTGATTCCCTTGGATTCACTACTGGCAATAGCGTAACTGGGCGTGGAGGAGCTCCAGATTGACATTATTTTTGGAGTTGGCACTTTAGCATTTGCGTTTTTAAAAAGTCCTCATGCTTTATTTTATATGTGGTTGGCACTAGTCGCTGAGTATTGTTTATTAAAACTGGAGGTGACACTTTTGTACTGGCACTCAAACCGCTCTGGTCCAAAGAAAAGGTAAACATCTTTAATTGAAAATAGGTAAATACTGTTTTTAATGTGACGTGCAATAATTCACATGCCCGTCCCATGTGTCACAAATTCAAACGCCGCCGTCACATATTCTAATTCCACCTTCAGAAGTTCAAATGCCACCCTCACATATTCTAATGCCGCCTCTGATGTCGTGCAATGCTGCAAATATTTTTTGCGAGGGCAAAAGTTAAAGCTTGTGCGATTGATGAGCGGCTCGGTTGGAATTAATTGGTTCAGGAGAGCTTACTTCGATTTATTACTCGTTATCACGAGAAAGAAGTTTTAAACTGGGGAAGGCCTACTGTTTGTTTGTTGCCGAAATCAAAGATCAGTCTACAGAGCCCAGTACTTATTACGAAATATATGTTTGACAGGGCCGCTGCCGCGGAGAAGACTAAAACGACCAAGCGCAACTTCCGACAAATTGATTTCCGAAAAAGGAGTGTTTGGTTTAACAGCAGGTCAAAACTTATCGCTAGCGTATTTACATGTACACTTTAAAAATGGGTTTCAGGTCAAAAGTTAAAACTTTTGTTGGCCTAAATCAGTGATGCTCAAACTTTTTGGCTTGTGGGCCACATTTGTCTTTCAGAAACCCTTCGTGTGCCACAAGAATTAATAATCTTATTTTTGAAGTAAAACTTTTTAGGGTTAAATAGTAAAAATGAGCACTGCAAAAAAGAGATCTGCTCACAATTGTATCCATCACACTAAAATTAAGTACTGAAAGCAGTTATTATGAAATTGCAATTGTTGGTTTACTTGACATCTTCAACAAAAATTCTCTTAAATGATTGAAGTGTTAAGTTTTCTTTCCAATGAAAATTGCTTCGCGGGCCACTGCAGAGGGCCTTGCGGGCCACGGTTTGAGTACCACTGGCCTAAATCATAAAGTCGTTCGTGCTATAAACCTGTTTTCAAGTAGCCCATAATTTTTCTACTCTGCAAGGTTTCAGAGTGAATTTGTAAACAAGTGGCATATTGTGTTGCTCATCACGAGTTTAAATTATATCTTTCCGAAAATAGATGGAGTTATTGCCTTTACTCATTAGCGTTTTTAATGTTTGTCAAACCGACGGTAAATACGAAAGTTGTCAGCTCTTGTTAAAAAAGCATCATTCAGCGGTAAAAGATGATGCTTCTTTTTAAAAACTAATCTTCAAAAGTTCTTCCTCCAAAAGAAGGTATTCTGGAGTGGGTCTCCCCCCACTGACGCCACTTTCTTTAAATTTAGTTCACCTCCCCCTCATTCCTCCCCTTTTGATCAAATTTTAATTTCACCTCTGGCTTAAGCAAATGTACCAATTCCAGCTGCTCAAAAGAACATTCCACAAAAACGTAGAAGAAATGCTGCTTTGTTAATTTCAACAAGCTGAAATGGTGCAATGAACAAATATCTGAAGTGTAATGCAAACAAGGAACAAAATTTCCATGAAATACAACCAGGAATTCCGCAAGTTAGCAGAAACTCCTACTCAAATAGTCTTTTAGGTCAAACTACTTTGGCAAACACAGTTTTGGATAATTTCACTCCCAAAGGGTTTTTTGAAGTTTTTCAAAACTAGCTGTGAAAATGAAAACAAGCGTCACAAAAATCTTTCTCCTTGGGCTGTTTCTAAGCTTAAGTATTACAGTAAATGGGATGAAAATGAAAACAAGCGTCACAAAAATCTTTCTCCTTGGGTTGTTTCTAAGCTTAAGTATTACAGTGAATGGGATATTAAAATTTCTTTTAATATTCCATAAACAAAAACTTGCTGTGTACTTAATGAAAAAAGCTTTTGTAATTAAACTGACATTGGCCTTAGCAAGTTGATTGCGCTCAACGTTGCAAGCAGGATAACAAAAAAGAGCACGTGACTAAATTGATAGGAGAGAGTGCTTTTTAAGTTTTACAGGGCTTGTCGTGGCAGCTACATTCACCATGATTTTGCTGGAGTGTGAAAAATTGAGAACTTATCAGTCTCAATTGCACTAATTTTGCTAAAAAAAGTAACCTCGTTAAAATCGAGTTAGACCTGCAATCATTGTTCCAGAAGTAATCGTGCGCAAGAAAGTTTTGTCCAAACATTGTTGCTCTTTAGCACTTATCCTGCTCTATTGATTGTGTACATGGAAGCAATAAAAAGTCTGAACAAACTGGCGGTGGTATCATATTACTGCCTAGTCCACAATAGATTAAGCCAAAAATAAAGTTTTTATTGACTTTTACTGCCGTTTGGTTTATCATTTGTTTACCGGCTTGATAGCTTAAATGTTCGCTCCGATATTTTCTTATCATAGTTGTTTGCAGACAACAAAATTTTGGCTTTTCTCTCTGGTTGACGTCACAACAAACGCTCCTATTTAAAATTCTGACTCTTGTCTAGCAACACAAACACTTGTAGATTAGGTCATAAAGTTTATTCTAATTCAGAATTTCAAATCTTTCTTAATTCTTGTAAATGTAGTTCACAAAACAAACAAAGGTAAAAGTGCAAATTTTAATATAAGAAAAAATACAATTAGGCCTTCTTTATATTGAAACGCGTTTTATCAAAATTTTAAAAACTAAGAGTGCCTTCAAAAAGGTATCCTATGCAGAAAATACCTTGCTGAGCAGGTTTAGCAATGAGGTATCAGTCCGAAACTTAGAATTCTGAATGAAGATGTATGGAAAAAGTTTTTGTCAATTTTGAAAGGATAAAACTATGTAATTAGTTTTAAATTTTGAATTGATGTAAACCAAACGTTTTGTTACAGAACGCTGTCTATAGCTAGTTTTAGCATAATGTTTCATTTCAAACTAGTATTATTCATTGCTGCTACTTTCCTAATTCATGTGAATTGTCAAAGTAAGTAAAATTCTTTTTGGGCTGAGAAAAAGTCAATTGAAATTCGGTGCTACTTAATTTGATAACTATGATGTCTTTGCAACTCTCTTTGTGAAATTAAATTTACTCTGGGATATATTTTATTTTATTAGAAGAGTTATTATATGATGACTTGAACGTAATAGAACAGAGTTTATTTGTGTAGTATTTTCAAGTGGAGTGTGCTGGTGTTGTCATGCGGTCTCTTGAACAATAGGAATGAAAAGACACGCAGACCTTTTGATGAATACAAGAATTGCTTGTATATTAGCGTCAATCAAATTTGAGCAATTTTTTTAGATCATGGCCGCGAATATCAACAACTTCAAGGGTTTAGCGGCCGGCACGGAGGCCTGCACGGTCCTCAGGAACCGTTTTCAATAAGTCGCAACTCATCAGTAACTCCTGACCATGACGTCAGCAACTGCTTGACAAGGACTCATTGCCCACCATTTTTTGAGCAAAGGTAAGGCAGGATTGTAATATAAAATTGTTTCATTTTCGAAATTACGATAGCAATTTTGTCTATACGCTGACATGTTATTTTGAAGTCATAAAAAATCATCGTTATAGCACGAAAGTGTTGCATCTAACTTAATGCGGTAGTATTAAAGAGATATTTACGCCACACGACAATGGCGTAATTAGGGAACGAAAGAGTTCATCACTTCCTCATTTCCTGCAGCCGATCACTGCTATTGAATTATTTTGAAGTAAAGCAAAAATTTCTTTTCGACTTTTCTTCAGAATCGGATTTTATTTAACTTTACATTATCATCAAAGAAAAACGGAATCGCATGATTTATTTGTGCTAAATCGATACAAGGGGCAGCAATCTCATGCAACTTAAAATACAGAACTTAACTTGAAAAACCAAAAAAAACCTGGAGCGCGTTAGCAAAACCACGCTTTCTATTTTTAACTTGACTAGATTTTGACTGAAAATCCCAGTAAAAGCAGATTAGAATTAATCGACTTTCCAGAGTAAAATCTAACACATTGCATTTTTCTAGGTATCCCACCATAGACGGAACTTGTAACAACAGAGTTAGAACACGACGTGGTAGTGTTGATCAAACTTTTAGAAGAATCGTCAAAGCAGAATACAGCGACATTGGTATGAAAGCGTAAATAAAGATTTTGTAAAACGTCATTGCATACTTTTCAAGGAAAAGCTGGAATGGCTTGAAAAGTGATCTTCAGTGGTAAATACGCTTGAAAATCACACAAAAAAAGAGCAAAGTTTAAGGTGGAAAGCTGGCAAGTTGGAGAGTCAAGAAGTTGAATGACTGATGAAATGAATTAAATGTTTTGGCGCTTTTTTTAACTGCAACGGTTGTTTAACACCACGAGACATGACATTCTTGACTGAGTAAATTCGTTTTCCTTTTACGCATTACTTCCGTTGCAGAGTCTCAAGCAGGATATTTGCGAATTCCAGTGTTTTTAGGCTTTTGGTATGACTCAAGAAAAAGTAATCAAAGAAGCTTAAGCACAACATCAATTAAACAGTAAACAAATCACTGGCATTTTTAAGATCTTGTGCTGTTTACTTGTAGGTGAGAGCACATAGGATAAAAACACGAAGTTGAACTTAATGGTCGAAGAATTTTTAAGCTTTTAATAATGTGAACATGTGGTAAGGCAAAAGTTCGTACAGATATGCCGAGATTAGACAGCACCGGAGACATTCTGGCTTCTGCTCGAGCTATTTCGACTGCGATTCAGCAAAATCCCCAAGTTTCATCGACAGCCACGCAGATGCTCCCGTTTTTCGGACAATTCCTCGCTCACGATCTGACATTGACTCTGGCTCCTGAAGAAGAGACAAGTGAGTTATTACGTTTTCAAAACTTGGTTTAAATTTATCTTTCGCGTTTATTTAACTCAGAAAAATAAGAAATTTCTGAGTCAGAGGGAGCGAAACCATCCCTCAGTTCTAACGAACGCCTAAAAACAATCTAGGATGGCAAACAAAAGTACTCACTTGCTCTGAGGTAACATATCTTCAAGTCATCATGACGTGATTCTACGCTTTATTGCTCCTTTACAGTTGGCGAAAAATTAGATATCATGAAACAGTAGTAAAACAAGAATTAAAATTGTTGTAGAAATTAGAATAAAAATTGTCTGAGGAGCATTTTGAAATCTTTAAACAAATAGGCTTGTTTTACACTTTTTTATGGAAATATGAATATTTTGCTTTATGCTAATTTTTGATTTTGGTACATTTTACAGTTAACTGTTCGTGTTTTGTGAGCTCAGCGCAATGCCTCAATATTCCCATTCCCAGCAGCGATCAACAGTATAGTGCTGAAAAGACCTGTTTCCAGTTTGAAAGATCATTATGGGGCGCCAATTCGGACGATTGTAAGCGACGGTTTTAAACTTTTGCGATGTTATTGATTGACTTCTGCGACTTAAACTTTGTTTGATGTACAGGTAGTTTGAAAACTCGAGAACAAATCAACGAACTTAGTGCATTTATTGACGCCAATATCATATATGGCAACTCTGCAGAACAAGTTCTTGCGCTGCGTGAACAGTCAGGTAACCCAAGTGATTAACAAACTTTACAACTCAAATTTGACTATTAAAAATAGCACTTAACCTATAAATTAAAAAATTGTACTGATTAGATGCTTGCAATTTTAGTCTACAAAAAAATTGGTCTCTCCTGACCTGATTTATAAGCTTCCAAACAAAGCTATACTTATGGTGTCACAACAAATACTCTTAGATAATAGAAACTAACTCTTACATAGACAGTACGCATGCAGCGATGTAGCAGTAAATACTAGTGAAATCAATTTTGAGGTCTGATAAATGTTTTTTTAACAATAAGTCTGATATCATATTTAGCAATAAGTTTTTAAAGATGTCGAACTTGTTTAGCTGACAAACCAGGAGAAATAATAATGAAAGATGCTGCGCATAGTGCGGCGGGAAAACTTTTACCACAGTCAGGAGACAGCGCTCAGCTTAAACCAGCAGAAGACAAAACGTTTTGCCCTCACAAGTTAATCAAGCCGAAGGAATATCCCTGCTTTATTTCAGGTAACTAGGCACTTATAAAAAAATACTACGGAAGCAAAAAGTATTCTATAGCTAACCTTATTTCAGCTGTTTAATCATTGTGCATTAAAAACCAAAATTCTTTTTCAAGGCGAACCAAGGACGAACGAAAACAGCGTGCTCGCTTCTCATCACACAATATGGACTCGTCTACACAACTTGATTATTCAAGGACTGAAAAACGTCAACCCCTCATGGGATTCAGATAAACTATTTGATGTAAGCATTGACGCAAAACAACTAATGTGCTGTAGATTAGCTTCCTTTTGAATAATTCTCGGCTATGCTATGTTGTCATTGCATTAAAACAATTTCATCTATAGACTGCAAGAGTGATTGTGATCGCGTTGTTTCAAAAGATAACCTACCAACACTTTCTTCCTCAAATCATCGGACCACAGCAAATGAAAATGTTTGATCTAAATTTGCTTTCAAATGTGAGTATTATCTAGCCTTTCTTTAAGTCCAAATTGAACGTGCTTTTCGGGCTCTCGGCTTGGCATTATGACCACTCACCATACTTTGTTATTGAGCTTGACCAAATAGTGATAAGCCTACCAATCCTTGTTCAATGTCCAAAGCAAAATACAACGACAACGCTTGTTAAAATTAGAAAGTTAAATTCAGATTAAATAGGAAAACGACACTTGCTTTTACGATTTATAAACTTTGCGCCGCGAAAATGTTCCAGTGCATTGACAGAGTTTCTGACTCTTTGGTGTTTATAATAAACATGTATGTTTTTTCTGGAGTTTATAATGATTGCATTCAATTTTTCCTTTTACAGGGATATTATTATGGGTACGATTCATCGGTGGATGCGACTGTTATTAATTCCTTTGCCACAGCTGCATTTCGAATGGGGCATCCTCTCATCAACATGAATTTTATTCGACCAGACCCAACTTACACTAAACCACAAGGCCCCACCATTCGTGTCAAGGACGCGTGAGTTTTTTTTTGTAGCCTGGTTTACTACCATTTCAAATTAGAATTTATGAGTTGGCTTTGAGATAAAAACATTTTTTTATGAAGTCATGCATTGCATAGCTATTCGTGCCTTTTATAAATTTTGTTGTTGTTTCAGTTTGAACAATCCTGGAGTTGTTGCTGGAAACGCTTCAGGAACGGAAACAGCTGGAGGTCCAAACTCGTTTATTCGTGGCTTGGCTGCTGAACCATCTTTAAAATTCGACACAACTATTCCCGATGATTTGAGGAATTTCCTTGATGCTGAAAGTAGGTCTTTGTGTAAGCAAACCAGAAAGCAGCACTTGTTATAAAAGATCATACGCAATCATCATAGAACTTGACGTCGTAATACATTAGCTTCGCTGTCTCAAGCTATATTTCAGCCCACTGCTGCGCTTTTACTAATATTTATCTGTCAACAGCTGGTAAGTTTGGAAGCGATTTATTGGCGAGAAACATTCAACGAGGTAGAGATCATGGCCTTCCATCTTACGTGAAATATCGGAAATTTTGTGGATTGTTCGTTCCAAAGTCCTTTAGAGATATGCGTTCTTTCATGGAACAAGTCAATATCGATAACCTAAAAGCGCAATACAAGTACGTCTCGAGTACAAAGCGACTGACTCATAAAATAAGTGATAGTAGTTGTGTAGTAGGAATTTAGAAAGCCCGTGCTAAATGCAAGCGCCAAACGCTTTTTGAAAAGTAGTATGATCGGTTTTATTGGCCTTTGAGACATGTCTTTATCAACAACCCAATGACTTCATCCAGTATCATTTTGTTTTGTTTTTCAGAAATGTTGAAGACATTGATTTATTTCCTGGAGGAACAGCTGAAAAGCCACTTGAAGACGGAACTGTTGGACCAACGTTTGCTTGTATTATCGGCTATCAATTTCGTGCTGCCAGGAAAGGAGATCGGTTTTGGCACGAAAATCCTCCCCCGTTTGGAATGTTCACAAAAGGTAGGATGCATTTAACCAATTTTGTTGTTTATTTTTTATTCTGAGTAATTTATCTGGAACCAATTTACACAACGAATACTTATGAGCCACATTGCAACGCTGTAATAACTTAAATGAGATAAATTGAAATGCGAAACAGCTTGAAGTAAACCAGTGCCATCTTTCAAAGGTCAAGAATAACGTTCACTTCTAATAGTTGATCAAGAAGAACAAAAATTTCATTGAATATGATCCCATTTCAGAACAACTTTTTGCCATTCGACAATACTCGTTTCCGGGAATTCTATGTGATACTGTCAATGACATGCTGACTATTCAACCATGGCCACTTAGGCGCCTTGCAGGAGACAATCAACGAATGCCCTGCGAATATTTTCAAACTTTTAACTTCACCGCTTGGCGAGAAAACCTTCCGCAATCCGACTATCGTGCATTAAAACAAGGTAGGTATATTCCATATTGTTATTTTGATTTAGTAGATCTATAGTTTTTCAGGCCGAGAGGGGGGCGATTACTCACAAAACATTGGCGTAGACTAAAAAATTCGAGGAGAATTGCATCCACAACTTTTTGAAAAAAATGCTTAGATGGTCTTCATTTTAAAAAGCCATCATCTTATGTTTGGCGAAACTTTCAACATCTTTGGGGTTACAGCCCTTTTCCCTACCCCCTAGATATGTACTCTTACTTCCAAGTAAAGTGGAAACCAACAAATACCATAGCTGCAAAACTTTAGATAGACAATAAAATTTTTATTTCAAAAACAGTAGTAGTGTGGCTGACGTCATACTTTGGTTAGATACGGAATGGACAATGTGGTTTCCTTTGAGAGATAGCCGATCATCAGAGCAACTGTCTGTGTCCGAAATGTACAACTGGTTGTTGGTCAATCGGCGAGATCAGGTTTGCAGCCAAGTCCTGCGAACTGAAATACGACCTACTAGAACACATGAAACTCAAGTTCGATTTGAATGTCTGCCAGGAACTATAAAATATTCGGATTTCCCGTTGGTCCCGTCTGGTCAATGTAAGTTGTTGTATAATCTTGGTAGCATCATTTTTTGCATAAATACCAGGAGTGAAAAACCAAATCTTCTTCATCACTGATAGATAATCACTATGCACAGTTTCAAGTTAGTTTTAATGACAGTTATTCTCATTACTAACATGTAAATCAAGGCCATATTCAAGGATTGGGCTTCGGGTTTGGTTTTGCTTGGCGCCAGGTTATGTTTACAAAAAGAAATGCTTATTCCATCCTTTCTAGGATCAGCTTTATACATGGTTCAACTTACAGTAGAAAAATTTGCTGTGTCAAAATAACATGTTGGTAACAACCAAATAACTAAGGTCCTGAGCATGGTGGTAATGGTGGTAAATACGATGGTAAACACCAAATAAAGTTTTGTTTCAAAACCAGCTGCAATGTTGCTCATCAAAAGTTTTGGCTTGCTACGAAATAAATGAATTTAAGCACAGTTTTTGGTGGAAAATATTTGATTGGTTTAAACCTCAGGGTGACTGCCTTGTTGCAACCTTGGAAAAGACACTTTACAGTGATTTCTTCTGCTTTGCGGGTTCTAATACGCAATACAT
Source organism: Trididemnum clinides (assembly GCA_963675345.1). Taxonomy (NCBI): domain Eukaryota; kingdom Metazoa; phylum Chordata; class Ascidiacea; order Aplousobranchia; family Didemnidae; genus Trididemnum; species Trididemnum clinides. Next base: position 16,907,861 of record OY776291.1, read on the forward strand.
TTGTCGAAAGTAATGCCAAGCTAACGGTGTTTAAAAAGAATATTGTAGCTTAAAAATTCCAAAGCGAGTCTCGAAATTATCATATACTTGGCATTACTGTCTTGAAGTCAGGAAAGAAAAAAGGCATCAAACAAACAAGCACGCAATACAGCAACGCCGACTTGGGAGAAGGAAAAGTTAAATCAGTTCAAAAACAGCAGTTTATATTTTCCTGTTCCGACCACATGCAGTTTCCACATTAAGAGAATATATTACCTGATCTTTCGTAAAGGAGGGAGCTTAAATTCTTCTTTAAATAGGCCTTGAAGTAAACTATGTTGCCTTGCAGATTATTGGACAAAATGGAACACGGAAAGATCGCCCCAAAAATTTAGTTGCCTCAGGCCATTTGCAATTCAAGCGCAAACCCGGCCTTCTCAAGGGGTAAGCAGTTATCATAATCTATCAGAAGTAGAATGACTTTAAAATTGGCATACAAATTGTAATCGTATACAAATCGTATTTTTCCGAAAGTAAAGAAATCCTGTGTAGGCAACGCGCTGAGGTTGTGAGATGAAAGACCTTAGGCTACACCCAGTTAAATAAAAATAACAATTCAAAGTGCAGACTTTTTCACCGGACAGCTAAACATACTCTCAAAACCTCTAAATGGGTTTGTTTTCTCTTGTCTTGAAACAGGTCAGGATTGTTTAGGCGAAGAAAAATTGCTTCGTTTTCGATCGTTTAGTGTCTTTGGAGTAGCTTATTGTTTATGCTACCATCAGTTAAAGGCCTAAATTACACATATTTATTATTGCGCTGTTTAGGTGACAATTCCTGCCGGATTAACAAATGAAGTTTTCAGTCAGTTTAGTTCTCGTGATGGTCTCGTTTGCGATGATCGTCAACAAGAAGATGGAAAATGTCAGCAATACTTTTTCCGATACTTGTGCAGAGAAAGTAACTAGATATCGATACTAACCTAGATAAAAGTACCTGCTTCGCTTGGTTTTAGCTGCTGCTTACTAGAGACAATTTTTTTCCTTTTTGTTGGACAACGCTTTGCTGTTCTGAATGTGGTGATAGAATCAGTCTTTAAAAACAATGGTAAAGTTCTTACACGACAGTTGCTTTTTGTATTGCTTTATCTTGTAGCAGAAAGTACATTCGTATAAAGCGCATACAGAGATTTAATTTTTACTCTGCTTTATAGATATTTTGTTTTTCATGTTTTAAAATGACAATCTGGCATTCAAAATGAGACAACTAAAAGTATGAATCAATACTTCGTCAGCCGTTTTTACTTGACGTTTTGCAACGGTGTTATTGCATCTTAGAAAAAACTTTACACTTAACCTGCTTATTACAATTTCAAATCATCTGAAATTTTAACAGCGAAATTAGTTTTTGATTGATGCAATCATGCTTTTGCAAAATACCGAGTAAGAAAAATAAATGATGTTGTAACTAATGATTCTCCTGGTTTTTAAATCCTACCAACTTCCTCCAACCAATCAATCTATCAACCCAACCAACCAATCAATCAATTTATTTTATTATCTTATTTTGTCGTAAGTAATACATTGCACTGTAAACCAATTCCGAAAACAGCGATTGATCTTTTGCTGAATGCTATGGGATTTGCTTTAATATTCTCAGAGCTATGTACATTTTGCGTTAATAAAACTGCCGCTTTAAAATGAATATCGTTATTGATGTATTACTATTAGAACACAACATGTTCCGGGGTGTTAATATGCCATCTATGACAGTGATCGTCGTGCACTTTAACTTCACCAAAGAAAAGTTGTTGGTGCTTTACAAAAAGCACTTTACATTAATTTTTTCTGCTCGGTCGCAATGCTTGTAGCAGAAATGGCCATACTAGTACTACTAATATCTCCGATAATTGTGTAACTCTAAACCAGTGGTTCTCAACCTTTTTTTACCCATGGACCCCTTTTCCCTTCTTTTTTTCTTGGTGGACCCCTTCATAGCTATTGGACATAAGAACAATCATCTTCGCTTGTTCTTGCCATCGACTGATGGGTGGACCTCTAGTGACTAATGTTACATGGACCCTAGGGGTCCATGTGGACTCCGGTTGAGAACCACTGCTCTAAACGCTAAAATGTTCCATTGTAACCGATAAAATGTTTTCTGTTGACTTGAGAATGAAAATAGGTACTCAATTATACTTTCAGGAATATCTTAAGTGCAATCAGTCAAACACGGTAAGACGCCTTTGAGACGAAGTGATTCGCAAAGCGCTGCCACCAGTACTAGTAACTTGGAAGCAGATCAGAAAAAACTGAAAAATGTTTACTTTGTAAGACAATAAAATGTTTCCTGTAACACAACTTGATAGACAAACCACACGTCTTGCATTTCATTCCACCTCTTTTCGTTCTGCCAAAAAAGCTGATAATGAAACTGCCATTTTTGTCACTCAAACGATGTTCGCCGTTGCAACCGACAAAACTAGTCGTATTTATATTAGCATCTAATTTTTCCTATCAAATGCCACGAATCACTGGCAAAATTTAGATAGATCAGGGCCGGATTAAATCTAGTAGAGGTTCTGGTGCAGCGTTATTGAAAAAACCTGATCGTGAGTGCGCTTCATAAATTTCTCCCACAACAAAAAAGAAAATTTTACCTCAAAGACGGAAATTGACAGGCTATGGAGCAGGTGCACTCTATAACCTCCTCTCTCTCCACAATCTAGCTCTGAGGACATAGTTCTATTTTTACACAGAGTAAATAGTTTTATCTAATATGGCTTGCACTGTTTTATAAATAAACTAACCAGCGTCGCCCGCAGGGCTCCCATCAGCAACGTCGGGGTTAAGTAATTGGGTTGTCGTCGCCGCTTAAAGTCTTTATGTCTAACCTACAAAGATCAGAACAGAATTATCGTACACTACATTAGGTCTGCATCACATTTCAATTATTTATAATAAAATGTATAGCATTGACAAAAGCAGAAGTTTATTGCAAAAAAAATCAGGCAATGTCATTTTATAGGTATAAAATATAGGCTGAACGATTTATTGGACACAGGCTTGGCGCACTTTTGGCACTTGCTTGATTTCTTAGATATTTTGGGATGATTTAATCAAGATTTTTTCCTGTTCCCTGCTTACAAATCAATGACAAATTTTTTGTCTCATTTTCAAGCCCTTTCACCCATATGTGACCCATTATGACGTTTTTATAATCCCTCTTTTCCCCCATATGATGCATTATATAAAAAAAGGTACCTAATCAAAGTTTAATTTTCGGGTTGTCACAAAAATCTATTCAATAAAACGCTTGAAAACTTTAATTCTTTTTAATATAATGGCAAGTTTGTCATATAACGTTATCTCTTTTTTTTTTAACAAACGTGTCATTAAACATTCCAGCTCTTAATATAGATCCCATTTTGTTGATTTGATGGTAGGCCTAGCTTTAAGTTATATTGTTTAACTTTGTCAGTTAGTGGTAATGAAGAGGCAAGGTTATTCAAGAAAATTTGGAAAAATTTGTTTCTTTTTGATGTTGAGTAAATTTTATTTCAAATTCCTTGCAAATGCATTGTAAATGCGCAAATGCCTTGAACTTCATCCGTTGATTTAGAATTGCTTGTGTTTATAATACCAAAATAAACCTGTAGTTTATTTTTTGCATTATTTTCCCCTTTGTTGAAGCTTAGGTACTATTTATGCTAATTTCCCTATGTTGCGGCGTAGCCAGAAAACAAGGGTTGAGATCGCCCTCTACCTCAGTTTCTGCTTTGAAATTGCAGGACAGCATCATCATGGCAAGCGAAAACTTAAATCTTACACACTCAAAGTTATTTTTCAACGATGCGCCTGCCTGCGCTCCTCTATTTAAACAATTGTTGTTACATTTGTCAGGAAACAGGATTAAAAACGTTATTTCCAATTGTTTTGCTTGTGCCGCATGATTTAGATCAAAAAAAAGAAAATTATATCACAAAAGATTTAGAAATAACTATTGGTATCCCTGGGAAAGAATTTGATGACATCGGCTTTTGATTCACAGCAGAAAAAATCGTGTTTCTAGTACCGATAACAACAATTAATAATTTCTTAAAAGCAGTTTGTTAGCGCTCTCTTCAAAAGAATTCTAAGGTTTGCGCGACGCTTTACGGTTGAATCTATGCGTTGCTTCTCCTGTTTTTCTTAAATATGTGAAAGCAAAAGATGAAGGATTTTGCTGAAGTGGATTTTTAAATCGCTATTTATAGTTTAAAACTATGATGAACGTCTCTGCCAATTAATGTCAACCAAAAGCCGTATAAGTTTCAGGAAAAGTCAAAACAATTCAAACAGATAGCTTAAATGGTCGCAAAGTTACAGCAGTTTTAATTTGCGTGAGGTCGAACCGACCTCACCCCGGGCTTAAGAGACTGGTAATTGAAAAAGGGGCCCGCAGCATTAGCCCAAGTTATCAAACGTATTCATGGCTTGAAAATGTTGAAAACAGCTGGTGATTTGGGTTTCATTTCCTTGTAGACTAAGTTATACTGCAAATTTTTGAAAACGACATTTACGGCTTCCTGCATGACGCTCAGCACGAAACAGATAAATTGGAGAAAAGTTCGGCAAGTTTGCTTGTTGGCTCTGGGGTATCGCGCTTGAATGTATACACTTATCTTTATGTGGCAGATACGTTGTGGGGTCAAGTGGTCTTTGGCGGTCTATCTGTCTCCGTGGCCTAGTCTGACAAAAGGTTTGTTAGTAGAGAATGAGCTCATTTGTATAAATATTGATATTTCAATGAAGCGTAATTTCGAACGTTGAACTTTTATTTGGTAAAATGCTGACATAAAACCAAGTACAAAAATGATCAAACATGAAGGAAATTAAAATTTTTCTAGAAACACCTTGCGTACGGAAAAAGACGTTTTACAGCGGATGCTATATAAAGTCGTTCGCAAACAAATGCATCAGATGAATTTGTATTCCGAAACTAGTTGATATTAGAGCATTTTGTGATAACTTTTCTGCAAGTGCAAAAGTTGTTGCTCTTACACTGAAACACAGGAAGAATTTCAACAAACTTGCATTCTTTGCTAAAAAATTAAGGAAAAAAACGACAGCTACCGAAATTTGACAAAAATTGTAGTTGATGTTGACAATTTGATTCACATTTTTGACCAAAATGACTTGCAGCAAAAAAAAGTAGAACAAATTTTAAAGATATGCATGGCCAAGTTCGACTTTGCATTCTACAATGATATAAAGGATTTAAGTTGGCGGTATGTCGAAAGGTTGCAGAAAAGCTGTTGCCATGCAAATAAAACTTTTGCTAGAGCGGTACACTATAAAATAAAACAGACACAAACCACTATTGCTCAAAGCAAAGAACAAATTATAGAAAAGGTTAGAAATTCAATTGTGACATCATTCATTGCGCCCTCAAGTGGTGTGACAAAATTCAGTGATAATTTTTCAGGTTAGCTAGCGACAACATCAGACTATAGCTAGAATCTTGGTATATCATTCTATTTCTCCAAATGGCAGAAACTAACTTATACTTGAAAATAAGTCCAAATCTGAATCTCACGGACCCACGCATATAGTAAAAAGCCAAAGTACTGTAGCGCTGTGATGCTAAAACTGTAAAATGCCAACCGAACCGGTTTGTCTGTGGGCGATTGCCTGTGCGCGGATAGTTTGACAAGTATATAAATCAAGTCTTTTATACACGACGCAAAGTGTAGCCTAAGTTTAAATTCACGGTGGCCAAACTGCAGCTTATTTGTGGCTTTCTGATTATATAATCTAATTGCTGGACTCTGCTCAAGGCACCAAATTGGAGTTTAGTGGTATTAGTGGTGGGCAAGTTACTGAGTTACAGTTACAGTTACCTAGAGAAAAAAGTACCTTAGTTACAGTTTCAGTTACACATTTTAAAAAGTAATTAGTTACAATTGCAGTTACTAGCTCACAGTTACTTTCAATGGCCGAAATTTTTGATGGAAAGTGCAAGAGAGGCCCATTTTCGATGCAAGGCGAAACAGCCAAATCCGAACTTGAAAATGCCGTTTAATGTGCTTGGAAAGCAAAAGCTTCAATTCATAGTGCAATATCGTTCTGAATCAATATTCAAAAGCTATTTGCATCCTTGCCAAAATGAAGTGGAAGCCAGCGAATAAAAAAACATTCTTATGGATTTCCCTCTACAATAACTTTAAACTATAAAGTTTTGCAGATTTTTGAATAGATGCGTCAAACTTTCTGAGCTCTACCGCTTCTGCTAATGTTCTCTGGTTCAGGTCAATTGTAAAAGTGCATGCGTAGGTTTGAAAATCGACCTCAAAACAGACTCCGTAAAACTTAGGTCAAATGGGATTCGAACCCATGCCCGCATTAAGCACTGATCTACACTGGTTTCGAGTTCGTGGCAATTCTTTCCCGTAGGACAAGCGTAGAACCACTCGTTTTGGTAGCCAACTGTCAACCTGCTGATTCAAGCATTTTGAGCGTTGGCATAAACAAACTAATCAGCCAATGTGTTCGTGCCGCCTTCGCGTCATTCTCACATCTGCTCGCCAACACAATCGAAACTAAGTTATCATACTGATTTTTGAAACCGTATTCACTCTCGTATAACATCGGCATTTTTAACAAGTGTTTGTGCAAAGTAATGGGAGATCAATGCTGAAAGGCAAGAACATGCTGCCGTAATCTCTCACATTTTCAGTCCCTTTTTTCTTGCGAATACAGGAGTACCAAAATAAACAGCAACACTAAACATCTCGCTCTTCTGAAATTCCCTATCGCTTCTTTACAATCAAGATACGGATTCAAGGGCTGATTTCTTAGTGCGTAGTTACCACAAATATAGTGGCTGCTGCACACATATTGATTAAACACATCTGTTTTGATGAACAGCCTGAAAAATCAGCCATAGTTCTAGGTTGGTAAAAGGTTTGATCATCGGCCCTAAAACTTGACACAACGACTTACCTCATACGTAGAAGAAGAGCGTTAAATAATTCTAGAACAGTGGCTCCCAACCTTTGTAATGGCCCGCACACCTAAATTGTTGTAATATGTTTTCGCGCCGCTGAAATATCGTAATATGTTTTCGCACCCCTAAAATATCTTAATATGTTCTCGCACCCTTAAAATATTTTAACATGTCAAGAATTCATAACATGCTTCGGACCAAGATGTGGGCCAATTTTGAAGTCACGACTGAAATTGCATGTGTTGACCTTTTCTTGTTTTTGAACATCGGCATCATCTCGGGCTGAATCGAAGGCCATGCACTAGGCATACTTTAATTAGACACAGTTAGTGCAGAACAATAAGCACGGGATACACTGAGCATGACAGTACAGTAGTGGAACAGAAAGTCTGAATGACCATCTCCGACCCGGTAAGATGCTGCCTCGCACCCCTGGTTGGAAACCCCTGTTCGAGGGCAATTACAAAACTAAAATCATTTTAATGCAAATAAAAGAAGAATTATGAGCTACAAAAATGTTGGTACATCACAGGCGAGATTTGTTTCCGTAGATATTACGCAGGATATTCTTCCCATAAATATTCCAGATGATCTCGTTTATTGATTGCTACAAAACATAATTCAGCGCTAATTTTTTTCGAAAACGTGTTAGCCTACATCGGCAGTTCTCAATCTTATTTTGATGCGATGCATTTGAAAAATAATCTTGTATTTGCGACAAAGTAGACAACATTTGCCGTTGAGGTTTTTGCACAAAAATATTTATTCTATTTCTTTAGTTGGCGACCATTTTTAAATGAATTCTTTCTGAACCATTTTTATGTTTGTTTTCGTGGCCCACACTTATTCTTAATATGCTTTTCGGTGATCACTTAATCGAATTAATGTTATTAAATTTTTAGAAAAGATGAAAAACTTTGTTTTTGGTGATCAACTTTACAAAATCGAATTATTTGGCTCAGTATTGGAGGGCACATTAGCAAATCTGGGCTTTACTTAAGGAAACTTTAAAGAACGCACTAGAGCAGTGGTTCTTAAACTTGTTGGAGGTGCCGAACCCCACAAGTTTTATGCGGGCATTTACCGAACCCTTCGTTGAAATTCAAAAATTATCTGTTAACAAACTTGAGCCTAAAATGAACTATGCATCTGTTGCACAAAAGATCTTATTGTTCAAAGAAAGAAAACGAACAAAACATAAATTCCACAGAAAAACATAACTCAATAAACATTTACTACAAATCAGTGCGTTTTATGCTGTTGCATTTTAGAAACAATTCTAAAAATGTGTAGCTTGACCTTGGAAAGTGCCACTCTCATGTCATTTTCGCAATAAAGTCTGTTCCTTTTTTGTTTTTATGTCTACCATGGTAGAAAAGGACTTCTCGCAAAGACACGTTATAACAAACCGTATAGGTACCTCAAGGGTTTCCTTAGGAAAAAGTGAGAAAGCAACGATTTGGTGACACCAAAACCTTCAGAGCGTTGTTGTTCAGAAGAGTTGCTGTTGAACCTAGCTCTGCTAAAGTTCAATGATTTCATCAAGGTATTTATCATCGACATCTGCTTTATCAACACTAAACGTAAACCGCTGTCTTACCCATGCTGGATATGACTCTCTGTTTGGGAAGTATCCGTCAAGAGACTTTGTGAGCTTATCTAGGTGCAGGGAAATGGCTTGTTTCAGTTCTGTGCGTACTGAAATATTTCCGGACACATCTTCGATCTCACTTATACAGTCATCCAACAGAGAAAAATCAGAGAAGTTATTATTCTCCGTTGGTCGTTTCCATAGTTCGATTTTTTTTCAAAAGCCTTTAGATGTTCTTCTGCTTTGATAATGTTGACTCCACTACCCTGCATCTGTTGGTTGAGATGGTTGAGAGCTCCGAAGATACCGGCCATGTATGCCAAAACGAGAATGAACTCAGAATTTTCAAAACAATTTGAATGACAGTGTTGGTGCTCTCGCAAAAACACGGCTAATTCCACACGCAAAGCGAAAACACGGTTCAGCTCTTTTCCCCAGGACAACCACCGAACGTTAGAATAGTACAGAAGTACCTCGAATGCAGAGCCCATTTCATTGCACAGCTCCTTGAATATGCGGTGCTTCAAAGCATTATTTTGCACATAGTTCACACATTCCACAGCAATTGTTTATACTTCTATCAATTTTGGAGGGAAGGTTTTGTTGCTAAAGCATGCCTGTGAAGAAGACAATGCGTTACAGTTATGTGTGGTGTGTCGGCTTTCACTAGCGCACCAAAACCAGTTTTTCCCCTAACAAGGCTGGGGCTCAGTCCGAACAAATTGCACAAACCATATCTCACGAAAGATCGTTGTTTCTGAAGGTATTATCCACAAGTTTCTTAACGTCAATAGCCTTAGTTGATGTTGTTAGAGGCTGACAAAATATAAAATCTTCCTTTATCACGTCTTCTTTCACATAGCACACGAATACAGCAAGCTGGCTTAGATTGGCATCGTCGGTGGTCTCGTCAAGTTGGAGACTAAATTTTGCCGGACTTGAAATCAAGTCTGAAACTATTGTAGCCAAAATGTCATCGCTCTTCTTATCAATTCTGTTGCTGATGGTGTCATTCGAAAGAGGAATTTGAGATAATTTATTTTCGGCTGCTTTTCCAAGCATGGTATTTTCCATCTTCAACGCAGCTGGTTTCACGAGTTTTTCCCCAATGTTGTGTGGTTTGCCCTGTTTGGCAATCAGGTATGCAACTTCGTACGATGCTGTGAGGATCGGTTTGTTGATGGGAGCAATGCCGAAAACAAGCAGAATAGCCTTTTCACCATATCTGGCTCTATTTATTTTAAGTACAGCGAGAGTAGTGTTCTTGTATTTTCCATCGCCATTCATCTTTAGAAAGTGTTCCTTTATTTTTGCCGGTGCAAAGCTAGAATTGCTCAACTTGGCGTCGCAAATAGTGCACTGAGGACGCTGACTTCCATCAGGTTCTGTGATATACGTTAATCCATATTGTACATATTCATCTGACCACTTCCTTATTTTCTTCGACATAGTTAGAATGAAGAGATTAAAATACTATAAAAAAGATTGATGTCTACTAAACTAAATTTAAATGAAGTTAAAACTAACCTTAACCCTACCAAACAATGTCAAAAACTAAATAATATAATTGCAGTCAGCTGAAATGTCTTGTAACCGCAACAAAGCCTGCTGCGTAGTGACAGGTCTTACCATATTTAAGCCTTCACTGTGACTAGCAGAACAAGTTTTTGAAGCTAAGAACACAGAGGTATATAATTCAACGCCTGAAATGTATTAGAAAAACGCTCATATATTCCTGGAAATAACGCTTTTATTGCGGATAACAGTAAAGTCAATGTAAAATAGCAGTCTCTGCCTTTCCTTCTAAATATCTGAATGCTCGCAAGCACGTGCTAGTCTCAATCTACAGAATTAGGACGCTGGAGAGAAATTATCCCAATCCTGCTGTAATCTCACAATACTTAATTACAGCTCTGACTAAAGCCATGCTTATTATCTCTTGCCGTATGTTTTCATGTTGTAATGATTCTGAAGACTGCAATCGCATTCATTGTGAAACTTTAAGCTGTGTGCGTCAACTGAGGCGCTTGGTCGTTTTAGTGTTAAGTAGAGGACATTGTGATTGCTATACACATAGCGTGTGTATACTTATCCTAATCTCCGCTGAACCCCTGATACTGACTAATCGAACGCAGTTTAAGAACCACTGCACTTGAGCGTGGCAACGCACATTTTGAGAACTACTGGCCAACCTACAGTAGTATAGATACATGGTGCGATGAAAAATATGCCCCCGATACCTGGGTATAAAATGACTGAAAAGCACTGCTTTTTTTGAGATTAAAATTTAGGCCTGCGAAAGAGCTGGTATGTTTTTGTTTATGCTTGCCTTCTATAGACTAACCTAAAGCTTGTTTTGAAAAAGTTATAAGTGATGAGAGATGCTTCAAAGAGGGCACTTCCAGCTTTTTATAATATATTGCACACTTCGCATTAGAAACATTTACATGTACTTGATTTTTTTTTCGTGCAATGCATACTAGCGTATCTAAAAGACGTGACATGACCCCTTTTATTTGACTTTGTCGACTTCTTCTTCTTCTTCTTCTTCTTCTTTCGGCTTCTCCCTATTCGGGGTCGCCACAGCGCGAAAGTATTTTCCACTTCTCCCGGTCGACTTCGTCTCCTTCCTTAGCTCCAACCCTTTCCATGTCTTCTCTTGCCAAATCCATCCACCTTCTCCTTGGCCTTCCTCTTTTCCTTCTACCTGGCACCGCCATCTCCATCATCGTTTTTCCCACGTAGCCTTCTTCTCTCCTTTTCACGTGGCCATACCAGCGTAGCCTTGCATTACGAAGTTTGTCTCCTAGCTTTGCGATCTTGGCAGTCCCTCTCACGTATTCGTTTCTTATTTTGTCCTTTCTTGTCACTCCCAGTGCCCATCTCACCATTTTCAACTCTGCAACTTCCATTTTTCCTACCTGTCTTTCCGTCATTGCCACCGTTTCCATTCCATAAAGCATGGCTGGTCTGACAACACTCTTGTACATTTTACCCTTAACTCTTGCTGATAATTTCCTGTCGCACAGAACTCCAGACACCTTCTTCCAATTTATCCAGCCTGCTTGGATCCTTCTCCTCACTTCTTCCTCACATCGTCCATCGCTACTAATTGTTGAACCCAGATATTTGAAATTTTTTGCTCTCTTTAGCTTTTCTCCTTGCAGCTTCAACTCTTCTCCATCATCCACATCCCCAACCTTCAAATACTCGGTCTTGCTTCGGCTCACTTTTAGGCCTCTTCTCTCCAGCGCATTTCTCCACATCTCCAGATCATCCTCTAGCTCCCTGCAATTTTGCCTAGACAGCACTATGTCGTCTGCAAACAGCATATCCCATGGTGCGTCCTTCCTGATGTCCTCCGTCAGCTTGTCCATGATGATGGCAAAAAGGAATGGGCTGAGTGCTGAGCCTTGGTGAAGTCCAACACCTACATTGAATTCCTCAGTCAACCCTGCTGCACTTCTCACAGTTGTTGTCGCTCCGTCATACATGTCCTTAATAATCGTTACATAGCACTCTGATGTTTCAGCTAACCTCAAGCATTCCCACAGTTCCTCTCTGGGTACCCTGTCGTATGCCTTCTCCAAGTCAATAAAGGCACAGTGCACCGCTTTCTGCCCTTCATTCCACTTTTCCAACAGCATCCTCAAACAGAAGATTGCATCGGTGGTACTTCTTCCTGGCATGAACCCAAATTGTTGCTCACCAATCATCACCTCCTTTCTTATCCTTGCTTCTATTACCCTCTCCCACAGTTTCATAGAGTGACTCATCAACTTGATTCCTCGGTAGTTTCCACATTCTTTGATGTCTCCTTTGCCTTTGTACAAAGGTACAAGGACGCTCTTCCTCCATTCATCTGGCATCTTCTCCCCTCGTAGGAGTCTATTAAAAAAGTTCACTAGAAACTCCACACCTTTATTCCCTAAAGCGATCCATACTTCCACTGGTATGTCATCAGGTATGTCATCGAAAAATTTGACTTTGTCGACTAAGCAAAAATATTAAATTAATTTGCCTTTATAAATGACAACTAAAACATGGCCTTCACTGAGATTATACGTTATGCCTGCGTAAAAAAAACCTTGGGATATTGGTAGTTACATCTGTTAGGTCGCAAAAAAAAAACCATACAGGTCTTGGTGCACGTTTATTGAATGAGGGCTTAACCGTACATGCGCTTTAAATGTCTGTAAATCGTCAAGGGTTTTCTAAAAGAAAAGATTTTTATCTTGTTTTCAAGGTACCTTTTTTATCTCGGCCCTGGTGTAAGTAGACAATTTGATCCTCCTTACTCCCCATAATCCAGCTCTGAGAGAAGCAGGGCTTAACTTTTTATGTCTGACGAACAGCTTTGTTGTGCACTCTTCCTAAATATATAAAACTAATCAATTAGATATGCTTCTGGAGTTGTTTTATTTCTTGTTTTTTATTTTGTACAAGCAAATTCGGTAGCTTAGGCGTTCAATAAAAAGTTGTTCAAAAATCAACCAAAACAAGTGATTAAATAATAACGCAAAACACATAAACAAATGGATAAATAATCCGATCACAAGTTGAAGCAATGCGATGCATCTTTCAAAAGTACGTATCTGAAAAAAGAAAATTTAATTGTTCATAGCGAGTTCGATCTTTTCGCCCAAAAGGAAAAATAGCTTTATTATCATAATAAGTCCAATGTTTAAAAAAGTATGATCAACAACAAATAAGTTGGTTGATAAGTTTCAGACATTCAAAAAATGCCAGGTTAAGAAAAGGTGTTTGCTTTTTAAGCCCAATTGTGTATCGCTTGATTATCTGTTTTGACTTATTTTAGTGGAATTTTGCTCTCACATTATTCTAAACTTGCGAGTTTAAATTTTCAATTTCTCTGCGACAGGCTAAATTTTTTGCATACAGTAAACCATGAAGGCTCCCAACTGGAAAACCCAAAATTCTCCCATTTTAATAGCGACGACCTAGCCCTAACTGCGAAGTGACTTTGTCTGCACCAACCAACAGCCGCCTCAACGTGGTGGTGCGGTCCCCGGCCCCGTTTGGGTGGGGTCGAAATGGCTGTTGGCCTTTCCGAGGGTCCCAGTACTGGGGCTCCATGGTCTTCCGCCATGCCCCCATCCCTCGGAAGGGGTTGGGTAAACAACAACAACTACAACAAGTGACTTTGTGTTTATGATCTATCCCAGAACCAGGATGGTAAGTATAAAACCCTTGTTTTGTATGTGTTACTCCAGCCTTGTTCGGTATGTATTCAAGATGGATGTTGTCAGTATATTTTTTGGTTGCCGCACTGTGGTGTAAGAGGAAATGCGTCCGCATCGCACTCGGTAGACCTCGGTTCAAGTATCAATAACCTGAGTCATAGCAAAGACTTTGATTACGGCATTCACAGCTTCCCAGCTTGGCGCTCAACAATAAGGGTAATGTTTGAGGTAGAATATAAAACAGAGTTAACTCAGTCATGATTATAAAAGTGCAATTGGCCCCAGCCAATGGCCAGAGCACGTATCCACTTTTGCCGTCAAAACAATCACTAACGTTTGGTGCGATACTTTGCTCACCGAATGCTTTGCCCTAAATAAGTTGTACAGTAAAGCTGTCAAGTACCTCGTCATACAAAAAAAGCTTGTTCGGCAACGACCGTCATGAAATACGACATATTATCAGAAAATACAATAATCATAAGATATTACTAAAGCTTACATGATACTTATGGTTTTATGCACAAATATCGAACATAATAAGGCAGGCATCTTGTTATGAGTTGATGACTATCTTCACAGGCAAAACCATTAAGTGCACTAAATTCACTAAATACTTGTCCTGTCATGCTGGCTGGAACTGTAGCCTAAAAATTCAAATTGATTATGCAGTTAAGCTTAGCCATATACATATATTTTATCATGAAAGGGCAAGAGAAAACCATTTATCAGCATACATAGAACATTGCTTTGTTCAGATTCGTTTCGGAGTTGCTAATAGATTTCACAAAACTCCAGTAATGTCTTTTCGGAAAACACAACATTGCAATCATTGTGAATTTTAAACGCGCCACAGCTTCATTGGTGCGCTAATAGTAGAGCGTTCCAACCCACCCGACTATAGGAGCAAGCATCAATAGTATGTCACACTCTTGCGATTAATATCACTCGTGATAAGAAAGAATCAATTTATAACATCAACCAATCGCCACGATCTATGTCAGCCGTTTCACAAATAGATCAATTTATTTTCGTCATTATAACTGCGTTGCATTTTTAGCAAAGTTTGAAAATCAAATGATTGATTGGATGACTGTGTTGACGCACTTATTGGTTGGTTAAACCTCGGCATTGACGTGGCAAGAGATCGCTTGGCATATCGAAAAAACATTGCCTATTTTCATGCAAATTTTGAAAAAAATCAAGCCCAAAGGAAGATTGATGTTTGCTTGTGAACGCTTATCTGTAGTACAAGAAACTAATTTGAAAGTTGTTTTCAAACGATACTGAATGACGATGCTGCTTCAAAGACGACACTTTTGACTTTATATTTTGTATTGTACCCTATTCACTAGTAACACTAGAATTTTTCTTTCATGCTATGGTCACTAGCACAACAAAAGGAGAAATGAGGCATTGTATTATGGCCTTCTTCTCTGGCCTTGACACCAACGCAAAGAAATCAGCTCCTATGCATTTGTAAGTGGCCTCTGAAAAAGATCTATTTGCAACAATTTTACTTCAAAAAACCTATTATTGGCCAAATATGTAGTGGCTTTTACTAAGTATTCGCTGATGCAAGTCTTTATGCTTCTTCTCCTCTCCTTCCACTTTCAATACTCGTCGAGGAGCTGTCAGCAACAATTTTAAGAAATTTTTTGATGCACTTACACTTTTACTTGGTCTTGTTTGCACTTGTATGGCTGCTGGCCTTGTACATGGCTTTGTGTTTGTGGATTCTGATTTGAACCAATTTGTCCATTCATCTGCAAATACATATTAATTTTGAAACTCCAAGAAGTGATTAAAACTTCCACTGTCAATAGTTGATAACACAGGCCAACAAAAAAGTTTTGAGATATAAGGTAAAAGCGGATTAAGGGTAAATTGGGGGCGCTGAGTTCAAAAATCACGTTATTTTTTACAGATTGGCTTTAGCTTTTAAGATATTTTGAATTTTTTATTTATTTTCTACAGTAAGTATGGCTACTTTCAAATGGCCATTTATATAGGGCTGGTCAATAAATAAAATGTGTTTTTAGTGTAACTGATCCATATTGCTCTGACATAAACGATTACTGAGCCAAAAAAGCAAAGCTCTTAATTTACGGAATGAATAAAGCATGCTATATAGTAAACGCGCAATGTTCAACATCATAAAAAACTACAAAGAATTGTATCGGCTCATCATTTGCAAAACACAGCCTCTGTAACAAAACAGTTACATGGATATGTTCATAGACTTAAAGAAACTTCAGCCTGCCTGTCACATTGGATTTTAACTGTTCATCTGAAGAAAAGTTTGCTTATATAATTTTCGGCTATGGCTTTGTGCAGTACAATCACGGACCTATGTCCAGCCATAATCTGCCATCATGTGACAGTCCCAACGACCTTGAAATCTTTCTTCCATCGTTCTAATGTCTTGATGGAACCCCCCCCCCCCTTGTTCCTCGCTAACATCACCGCGATTCTCTGGAAAATAGTCTAGATGGCTAAATAAATGAAGTTTGATGCTCGTCCCTGCACCAAGAGCTTGAAGATTTTCGAGTATCACATTCACAAGGTTCCAACTAGCTTTTGTGTTACCTAGAAACTCTTGTATCACTGAGACATATGAGCAGCAGGCAACCCTCTTAGCCACTGTCATACAAGCAGTGAAGGTTTGATCTTGCATCAGTTTGCCAATTTGGAGTCCATCAAAAATACCTGCTTTAAGTTTTTCCATGCTGAGATCAGGAAAGGTTTTGCCGATATAATTAAAACAATCACCATCTTTATCAAGAGCCCCCATAAATTGTTTCACCAAACCCAACTTTATGTGAAGAAGAGGCAGGATAATGCGAGAACAATTAACCAGTGGCTCATTTATGATATTTTTATCGCCTACTGCAAGATCTTCTCGTGCCGGCCAATCCTTGTTTACCCAGTGATGATCAGTAGCGCGACTGTCCCAGTAATAGAGAAAACAAGGATGTTTGGTGTACCTCTATCGCTGTCCTAACAAAAATTGACCATTTTAATGTCTACGCATATGGCCCAGTTGTGCTCACTGCAGCGCAGTTTCTGCAAAAACATCTTCACATTCAGATAGTGTTCTTTAACAATCACGGAATGTCCAATTGGAACACATGCAAACTTGCTGCCATTATGAAGTAACAAACATTTCAAACTCCGTTTGGACTTGTCTACAAGTAATCTCCATTCATCTGGGTTGTATTCTGGAAGACCCATTTCTGAAAGGAGGCCTTAAATGTTGTTGCAATAAACAAAGTCATCTTCCATAGTGAAAAAACAAATCAACAAATTAACCCTATCGCGGCAGAATGTAATTTTAATTCCCGAATCCAGTAAACCATGCTCACCGAGACGAGATGCCAAAATCTCAGACGATTTCTTGGATAGGCCGAGATCACGAACTAGGTCATTCAGTTGGCCTTGACTAAAGAGTTTTGTTTTTGCACTAAGCAAAGATGCTGCAGCAGCCATGCTGGAAGAGCTACTAATACTACTGTTAAGGAAATTGTAAACCTTGCAACTAATTGGCAAAGCAGCATACGGGCGTAAGGGGCATTAACAATTTATTAAAATGAATATGCCAGGAAACAATAATGAGTATACCACCCAACCAATTTAGACGAGACCATCCCTGGACGCGTTTCGTCCTTTTGGACTCATCAGCAGGGCCCGTCCCGTCACAAGCAAAAGTAACCCACTCATTAACGTTATCCTTAAAAAAGAAAAAACAAATCCAACACATGTAGAAGCACTGAGACTTCAACCGACGAACTATTGCTTTGCTTAGCAGGGCAGGTTGACAAATTGGTTAGTTGGTTGCATATCCATTGGGAGATCAGTTTACACACTGATCTGAAAAAGCAGATTAAACGCTGCATTTATAGCCTAGCGCCTTGTCTTTGCAATGCCATTACGCTCGAGGCGAGTGCGTAGACAATTCACAAGGTGGGAGCCGGGCGACCTTTGATAGACGTGTCGAGCAAATCCATGCCAACGAATTTTCACTCTATCTCACTTCGCAGTAAACCGGGCCTCCTACAGTGAAACGGGCAAATCCATGCCAACTATTTTCAAGTAGGGAAAAAAACTAATAGATTTGAAAGTTATTAAGCGAAGAAATTGTATTAAGGAAATTGTAAACCTTGCAACTAATTGGCAAAGCAGCATACGGGCGTAAGGGGCATTAACAATTTATTAAAATGAATATGCCAGGAAACAATAATGAGTATACCACCCAACCAATTTAGACGAGACCATCCCTGGACGCGTTTCGTCCTTTTGGACTCATCAGCAGGGCCCGTCCCGTCACAAGCAAAAGTAACCCACTCATTAACGTTATCCTTAAAAAAGAAAAAACAAATCCAACACATGTAGAAGCACTGAGACTTCAACCGACGAACTATTGCTTTGCTTAGCAGGGCAGGTTGACAAATTGGTTAGTTGGTTGCATATCCATTGGGAGATCAGTTTACACACTGATCTGAAAAAGCAGATTAAACGCTGCATTTATAGCCTAGCGCCTTGTCTTTGCAATGCCATTACGCTCGAGGCGAGTGCGTTGACAATTCACAAGGTGGGAGCCGGGCGACCTTTGATAGACGTGTCGAGCAAATCCATGCCAACGAATTTTCACTCTATCTCACTTCGCAGTAAACCGGGCCTCCTACAGTGAAACGGGCAAATCCATGCCAACTATTTTCAAGTAGGGAAAAAAACTAATAGATTTGAAAGTTATTAAGCGAAGAAATTGTATTAAGGAAATTGTAAACCTTGCAACTAATTGGCAAAGCAGCATACGGGCGTAAGGGGCATTAACAATTTATTAAAATGAATATGCCAGGAAACAATAATGAGTATACCACCCAACCAATTTAGACGAGACCATCCCTGGACGCGTTTCGTCCTTTTGGACTCATCAGCAGGGCCCGTCCCGTCACAAGCAAAAGTAACCCACTCATTAACGTTATCCTTAAAAAAGAAAAAACAAATCCAACACATGTAGAAGCACTGAGACTTCAACCGACGAACTATTGCTTTGCTTAGCAGGGCAGGTTGACAAATTGGTTAGTTGGTTGCATATCCATTGGGAGATCAGTTTACACACTGATCTGAAAAAGCAGATTAAACGCTGCATTTATAGCCTAGCGCCTTGTCTTTGCAATGCCATTACGCTCGAGGCGAGTGCGTTGACAATTCACAAGGTGGGAGCCGGGCGACCTTTGATAGACGTGTCGAGCAAATCCATGCCAACGAATTTTCACTCTATCTCACTTCGCAGTAAACCGGGCCTCCTACAGTGAAACGGGCAAATCCATGCCAACTATTTTCAAGTAGGGAAAAAAACTAATAGATTTGAAAGTTATTAAGCGAAGAAATTGTATTAAGGAAATTGTAAACCTTGCAACTAATTGGCAAAGCAGCATACGGGCGTAAGGGGCATTAACAATTTATTAAAATGAATATGCCAGGAAACAATAATGAGTATACCACCCAACCAATTTAGACGAGACCATCCCTGGACGCGTTTCGTCCTTTTGGACTCATCAGCAGGGCCCGTCCCGTCACAAGCAAAAGTAACCCACTCATTAACGTTATCCTTAAAAAAGAAAAAACAAATCCAACACATGTAGAAGCACTGAGACTTCAACCGACGAACTATTGCTTTGCTTAGCAGGGCAGGTTGACAAATTGGTTAGTTGGTTGCATATCCATTGGGAGATCAGTTTACACACTGATCTGAAAAAGCAGATTAAACGCTGCATTTATAGCCTAGCGCCTTGTCTTTGCAATGCCATTACGCTCGAGGCGAGTGCGTTGACAATTCACAAGGTGGGAGCCGGGCGACCTTTGATAGACGTGTCGAGCAAATCCATGCCAACGAATTTTCACTCTATCTCACTTCGCAGTAAACCGGGCCTCCTACAGTGAAACGGGCAAATCCATGCCAACTATTTTCAAGTAGGGAAAAAAACTAATAGATTTGAAAGTTATTAAGCGAAGAAATTGTATTAAGGAAATTGTAAACCTTGCAACTAATTGGCAAAGCAGCATACGGGCGTAAGGGGCATTAACAATTTATTAAAATGAATATGCCAGGAAACAATAATGAGTATACCACCCAACCAATTTAGACGAGACCATCCCTGGACGCGTTTCGTCCTTTTGGACTCATCAGCAGGGCCCGTCCCGTCACAAGCAAAAGTAACCCACTCATTAACGTTATCCTTAAAAAAGAAAAAACAAATCCAACACATGTAGAAGCACTGAGACTTCAACCGACGAACTATTGCTTTGCTTAGCAGGGCAGGTTGACAAATTGGTTAGTTGGTTGCATATCCATTGGGAGATCAGTTTACACACTGATCTGAAAAAGCAGATTAAACGCTGCATTTATAGCCTAGCGCCTTGTCTTTGCAATGCCATTACGCTCGAGGCGAGTGCGTTGACAATTCACAAGGTGGGAGCCGGGCGACCTTTGATAGACGTGTCGAGCAAATCCATGCCAACGAATTTTCACTCTATCTCACTTCGCAGTAAACCGGGCCTCCTACAGTGAAACGGGCAAATCCATGCCAACTATTTTCAAGTAGGGAAAAAAACTAATAGATTTGAAAGTTATTAAGCGAAGAAATTGTATTAAGGAAATTGTAAACCTTGCAACTAATTGGCAAAGCAGCATACGGGCGTAAGGGGCATTAACAATTTATTAAAATGAATATGCCAGGAAACAATAATGAGTATACCACCCAACCAATTTAGACGAGACCATCCCTGGACGCGTTTCGTCCTTTTGGACTCATCAGCAGGGCCCGTCCCGTCACAAGCAAAAGTAACCCACTCATTAACGTTATCCTTAAAAAAGAAAAAACAAATCCAACACATGTAGAAGCACTGAGACTTCAACCGACGAACTATTGCTTTGCTTAGCAGGGCAGGTTGACAAATTGGTTAGTTGGTTGCATATCCATTGGGAGATCAGTTTACACACTGATCTGAAAAAGCAGATTAAACGCTGCATTTATAGCCTAGCGCCTTGTCTTTGCAATGCCATTACGCTCGAGGCGAGTGCGTTGACAATTCACAAGGTGGGAGCCGGGCGACCTTTGATAGACGTGTCGAGCAAATCCATGCCAACGAATTTTCACTCTATCTCACTTCGCAGTAAACCGGGCCTCCTACAGTGAAACGGGCAAATCCATGCCAACTATTTTCAAGTAGGGAAAAAAACTAATAGATTTGAAAGTTATTAAGCGAAGAAATTGTATTAAGGAAATTGTAAACCTTGCAACTAATTGGCAAAGCAGCATACGGGCGTAAGGGGCATTAACAATTTATTAAAATGAATATGCCAGGAAACAATAATGAGTATACCACCCAACCAATTTAGACGAGACCATCCCTGGACGCGTTTCGTCCTTTTGGACTCATCAGCAGGGCCCGTCCCGTCACAAGCAAAAGTAACCCACTCATTAACGTTATCCTTAAAAAAGAAAAAACAAATCCAACACATGTAGAAGCACTGAGACTTCAACCGACGAACTATTGCTTTGCTTAGCAGGGCAGGTTGACAAATTGGTTAGTTGGTTGCATATCCATTGGGAGATCAGTTTACACACTGATCTGAAAAAGCAGATTAAACGCTGCATTTATAGCCTAGCGCCTTGTCTTTGCAATGCCATTACGCTCGAGGCGAGTGCGTTGACAATTCACAAGGTGGGAGCCGGGCGACCTTTGATAGACGTGTCGAGCAAATCCATGCCAACGAATTTTCACTCTATCTCACTTCGCAGTAAACCGGGCCTCCTACAGTGAAACGGGCAAATCCATGCCAACTATTTTCAAGTAGGGAAAAAAACTAATAGATTTGAAAGTTATTAAGCGAAGAAATTGTATTAAGGAAATTGTAAACCTTGCAACTAATTGGCAAAGCAGCATACGGGCGTAAGGGGCATTAACAATTTATTAAAATGAATATGCCAGGAAACAATAATGAGTATACCACCCAACCAATTTAGACGAGACCATCCCTGGACGCGTTTCGTCCTTTTGGACTCATCAGCAGGGCCCGTCCCGTCACAAGCAAAAGTAACCCACTCATTAACGTTATCCTTAAAAAAGAAAAAACAAATCCAACACATGTAGAAGCACTGAGACTTCAACCGACGAACTATTGCTTTGCTTAGCAGGGCAGGTTGACAAATTGGTTAGTTGGTTGCATATCCATTGGGAGATCAGTTTACACACTGATCTGAAAAAGCAGATTAAACGCTGCATTTATAGCCTAGCGCCTTGTCTTTGCAATGCCATTACGCTCGAGGCGAGTGCGTTGACAATTCACAAGGTGGGAGCCGGGCGACCTTTGATAGACGTGTCGAGCAAATCCATGCCAACGAATTTTCACTCTATCTCACTTCGCAGTAAACCGGGCCTCCTACAGTGAAACGGGCAAATCCATGCCAACTATTTTCAAGTAGGGAAAAAAACTAATAGATTTGAAAGTTATTAAGCGAAGAAATTGTATTAAGGAAATTGTAAACCTTGCAACTAATTGGCAAAGCAGCATACGGGCGTAAGGGGCATTAACAATTTATTAAAATGAATATGCCAGGAAACAATAATGAGTATACCACCCAACCAATTTAGACGAGACCATCCCTGGACGCGTTTCGTCCTTTTGGACTCATCAGCAGGGCCCGTCCCGTCACAAGCAAAAGTAACCCACTCATTAACGTTATCCTTAAAAAAGAAAAAACAAATCCAACACATGTAGAAGCACTGAGACTTCAACCGACGAACTATTGCTTTGCTTAGCAGGGCAGGTTGACAAATTGGTTAGTTGGTTGCATATCCATTGGGAGATCAGTTTACACACTGATCTGAAAAAGCAGATTAAACGCTGCATTTATAGCCTAGCGCCTTGTCTTTGCAATGCCATTACGCTCGAGGCGAGTGCGTTGACAATTCACAAGGTGGGAGCCGGGCGACCTTTGATAGACGTGTCGAGCAAATCCATGCCAACGAATTTTCACTCTATCTCACTTCGCAGTAAACCGGGCCTCCTACAGTGAAACGGGCAAATCCATGCCAACTATTTTCAAGTAGGGAAAAAAACTAATAGATTTGAAAGTTATTAAGCGAAGAAATTGTATTAAGGAAATTGTAAACCTTGCAACTAATTGGCAAAGCAGCATACGGGCGTAAGGGGCATTAACATTTATTAAAATGAATATGCCAGGAAACAATAATGAGTATACCACCCAACCAATTTAGACGAGACCATCCCTGGACGCGTTTCGTCCTTTTGGACTCATCAGCAGGGCCCGTCCCGTCACAAGCAAAAGTAACCCCACTCATTAACGTTATCCTTAAAAAAGAAAAAACAAATCCAACACATGTAGAAGCACTGAGACTTCAACCGACGAACTATTGCTTTGCTTAGCAGGGCAGGTTGACAAATTGGTTAGTTGGTTGCATATCCATTGGGAGATCAGTTTACACACTGATCTGAAAAAGCAGATTAAACGCTGCATTTATAGCCTAGCGCCTTGTCTTTGCAATGCCATTACGCTCGAGGCGAGTGCGTTGACAATTCACAAGGTGGGAGCCGGGCGACCTTTGATAGACGTGTCGAGCAAATCCATGCCAACGAATTTTCACTCTATCTCACTTCGCAGTAAACCGGGCCTCCTACAGTGAAACGGGCAAATCCATGCCAACTATTTTCAAGTAGGGAAAAAAACTAATAGATTTGAAAGTTATTAAGCGAAGAAATTGTATTAAGGAAATTGTAAACCTTGCAACTAATTGGCAAAGCAGCATACGGGCGTAAGGGGCATTAACAATTTATTAAAATGAATATGCCAGGAAACAATAATGAGTATACCACCCAACCAATTTAGACGAGACCATCCCTGGACGCGTTTCGTCCTTTTGGACTCATCAGCAGGGCCCGTCCCGTCACAAGCAAAAGTAACCCACTCATTAACGTTATCCTTAAAAAAGAAAAAACAAATCCAACACATGTAGAAGCACTGAGACTTCAACCGACGAACTATTGCTTTGCTTAGCAGGGCAGGTTGACAAATTGGTTAGTTGGTTGCATATCCATTGGGAGATCAGTTTACACACTGATCTGAAAAAGCAGATTAAACGCTGCATTTATAGCCTAGCGCCTTGTCTTTGCAATGCCATTACGCTCGAGGCGAGTGCGTTGACAATTCACAAGGTGGGAGCCGGGCGACCTTTGATAGACGTGTCGAGCAAATCCATGCCAACGAATTTTCACTCTATCTCACTTCGCAGTAAACCGGGCCTCCTACAGTGAAACGGGCAAATCCATGCCAACTATTTTCAAGTAGGGAAAAAAACTAATAGATTTGAAAGTTATTAAGCGAAGAAATTGTATTAAGGAAATTGTAAACCTTGCAACTAATTGGCAAAGCAGCATACGGGCGTAAGGGGCATTAACAATTTATTAAAATGAATATGCCAGGAAACAATAATGAGTATACCACCCAACCAATGAGTATACCACCCGCACTCGCCTCGAGCGTAATGGCATTGCAAAGACAAGGCGCTAGGCTATAAATGCAGCGTTTAATCTGCTTTTTCAGATCAGTGTGTAAACTGATCTCCCAATGGATATGCAACCAACTAACCAATTTGTCAACCTGCCCTGCTAAGCAAAGCAATAGTTCGTCGGTTGAAGTCTCAGTGCTTCTACATGTGTTGGATTTGTTTTTTCTTTTTTAAGGATAACGTTAATGAGTGGGTTACTTTTGCTTGTGACGGGACGGGCCCTGCTGATGAGTCCAAAAGGACGAAACGCGTCCAGGGATGGTCTCGTCTAAATTGGTTGGGTGGTATACTCATTATTGTTTCCTGGCATATTCATTTTAATAAATTGTTAATGCCCCTTACGCCCGTATGCTGCTTTGCCAATTAGTTGCAAGGTTTACAATTTCCTTAATACAATTTCTTCGCTTAATAACTTTCAAATCTATTAATACTACTGTCGCTGCCATCAGTATCATCCATCGCTTCCAGTAGCATTTCACCTGCAGTAAAGTCAGGTAAGGAAGTGAAAACTGGAACTGGAATTTCAGCGCAATGTGGTATGGATCGTCGAGCAGACGTTATATCAGGAAAATACCAATCTTTCTTCTTTCGCTGATTCCATCCACACATATCCACCATGCAAAAATAACAATCAATATGATGATTTTTGGGCTCACCCATAGTATAGAAACCCGAGACCGCATTGAACTGACTTTGCCTTGGGTCCAAAAACGCAGTGTTTCTGTACAGTGTTAGCACACCTTGTGGGGTGCCCAAGATTTGTCTTGATCCCCCAACTTCATGCCAAAGTAGGCTTCATAAACTCTCTTGGTAAAATCTCTCTCATTCAATCATTACTTCGTCATCATATATTCACTAGAAATGTAGCAAAATACGTCTGGATTGCTTCGGCATTGCCTTCGCTTAGTGCTCATCTTTACTACTTTCTCATATACAGCTTTATTTAAGACAATGTAACTAAACTTTCCTGCAAATAAATGTATAGTATCCATTGAAATATCTGCCAAAAAGCAGCAATTCATTGTTTATTATGTCCTTAAATCCACAAATCTAGCATTTTAATTAGCTGAATGATACATGCTTTCCACACTATGCTGCCTTTAGACCTCGTCATGGTTGTTTTAATGCCTTTAGGCCTTGTCATGATTGTTTTAACGCACAGGGGAGGACCAATAAACTAAAAGTGTTAACTCTTCTCTAAGAATAAATATAAACGTAATAAAGAGAAACTTTTGATAGGAGTAAGTCGTAAATTTTATGGTTTTTAGCTGATGGCAATGCTCTAAACTGCATCAAACTTTCGTGAATCATCAACATTATGACTTGTCTTTATACCAATTGATGTACATATGGGTTGTATGGAGTAAATAGACACTAAACTTTGAATGGGAATCCAGTAATATTACAATAAAGAAGCTTCGCATGCTTGAGAATGCACCGTGCTTAAGCAAAATTATAAAAAAAAGTAAAAATATCTCCAAAACTAGAGCCAATTCGGCAAACCTAAGTGCATTTCAGAGTCAGCGCCCCCGATTTAACCCCAAAACGATTCAACATCCTTTGCGTTGACAAAAATTTTTTTTTGTTGGCCTGTGTAATTTAAGACTAATGGGCACGACACACTAGAAGCCAATGCAGCAGGAGACACAAGAGCTGGCATCTTCAAACCGTAGTATTGCCAACGTAAAATTCCATGAGTTGCTGCTTCACAATCATAAAGTGTTGACTTAAATGCATGCCTGATCACTTTAAGTTTTGCTTTTGGGAAAATTAGCTAAGAGCAATTTCTCGTAGTTGGTTGGAGTATTTGCTTGTGAAATGTTCCATTGTTGCCTGTGATTCTGTGCGTTCGTAGTACGCAGGGTTGGACTTCGAAAAAGCAACCCAAAATCTCAAATAACGATAGCATTTATTTTTTATCAATCACTTATTGACAAAATAACGAAGAGATGGGTAAGCTCTTTAAAATTCTCACGCTAGGGATATTAAAGAATAGACGGAGGGGCACACAAGAATGCGCCTACTAAAAATTATTGGTTTTTATTGGACACACTATTGCATTCTTTTTAGATTCCAGGCCAACACAGTTTTTGCCTTTTTAGATTTCAGTCCTTCCTCACCCTTGACCTTGCATCAAAATTTAGCTTTCACTCCAATAAACACTCTCGCATTGTTGCATCAAATATACTTACATCGATCTGATGGCACAGGGGGGAAGTCAGAAAATTTGATAGTTCCTGGTAGACATTCAAAGCGGACTTGGTGGCGGTTCGTGTTAGCGTATCTTTCTGTAGTATTCAATACTTGGCTGCACACTTGATCAAGTCGATTGATCAAAAGCCAATTCAAAAGCTCGGATACTGATGACCGTTCCGTCTTGTAATGAGGAGTAAAATGCGGATCATAACGCGTTCTGGTCAAAGGAAACCACATTGACCAAACTGTATCTGTAAATGTACGGAAGTAGTGCTTTATGTATTTACTGTGCGCCCACATATAGTAAAACACCACAAACAAACAGTTTTTTGCAAACTAGCCATTATCTATACCGCTTTGAACCATTTCAAAAAGAAATAAATTACTCCCTTTACTGATATTTTAAACTAGCCGGCTTCGACGGCGTCGCCCGGCAGCACCCCTATCTGTAATGTCAAGATTAATAATATCGGTTTAGCCGGCCAAGTCGGCTTCGCTCATTGGATGGTGGTAAAAACAGTAATGAAAAGTCTATGTTTTTTCACATAGCCAAATCTCGTTTCGAAAGATTACTATCGTTTTCTGAAACGCAATTTGTAAAAAAATATTAGCGGGTGGTTGCACATAGCCACTGCATGTCTCCAAATTCATCGAGTCCGTGACAACGTTATATTTTTCCTGTTTTTAAAGTCAAACTGAAAATTAACAAACTTTTGTCCGTTAAATTCAGCAAGTGCTTGACAGTTTGTCAAAGTTGTGGGAGGGCGCGAAAGTAATTGATATATGTTTCTAGTGTAAGCTACTAAATATTGAGCCCACTACTTACGACTCTTTCGGTACTGCAGGGATATATGTATCAGCTAACGCTGGGAGCGCGTTGCTTGGTCCTGGCATAACCGCAGCCAGG
Source organism: Trididemnum clinides (assembly GCA_963675345.1). Classification (NCBI taxonomy): domain Eukaryota; kingdom Metazoa; phylum Chordata; class Ascidiacea; order Aplousobranchia; family Didemnidae; genus Trididemnum; species Trididemnum clinides. The sequence continues at coordinate 16,935,318 of OY776291.1, forward strand.
CAAAAAGCAAACTAACCTAAAATCAACCACTGGCTGTTAAGTTATTACAATAGCAGCGCCCCATTAGAAATGTCGAGCTTAAGAATATCAGTTCCGCCGGCTTCAACCAATTGATATTTGTGAGAACAGTAATGTAAAATAGAAACATTTGCTCAAAAATGATCACCATTATCATACGGTATCATACAGTAATCTATTACATTATGTCAATAACCCGCGACCGGTTTCGACCTTATTGGATCTCATCAGGCGGGTGTAACAAACACTCAATAATAAAGATGATGAAAAAACCAAATTTGCCATAGGGTGCAAAAAAAAGATGCAATACAAAACAATATGATACAACAATTCCTATATCGTGGTATTGTATGATGTTGGTGATGATTTTTGAGCAAATTTTTCTATTTTACCTTAGTGTGATGCTCTAGGTAGATTTCTCTTAATAGGAGATCGCCTTGAAAATTGCTAATTAGCAACTAGCAACTTCTATATTTTGAGAACAGTAATAAAATGGCAATGTGCTGTTGACATATCCAATGGTCGTTCCAAAATCAAAAGTGCTGTTCGGTTAAAGAAAATCGATTAACGCATAAAAAATCATTGCAGGTGGTTGTGCATAGCCGCCATTTTTGCCTTGCAAAAAAGCAAGAAGCATGCTGAGAAGACATAAAATTCTTAAATAAAGAATCTGTTGTTGCATTGTCAGTTGGCCTTCACATGTTTTGGCGTAGTTTTTATCAAAAGCATCTTATTTAGATCTTTCCAAAAAACTTTTAATCGCGTTTCTACGATCAGTGTTTTTGAGAAAATGAAAAAAACAAACTACATACAGTAACACTGTTTCAACCTGTCAGGTCTCCTCAGTGCAGTTGGTGATCGACAAGAAGCTAGAGGCGTTTATTGAAGCATAGCTTAGACCGTCACACTGGTGGAACCTATACTAGGTCCACTGTAGCTGATGGTGTGTCAGTACTGAGCGAAGCCGTATCACTCGTGAGACAGTGACGGTTATCGCAGGTGCACTAAGTATAACAACTGGTAGAACAATAGTGCTGTCATAGCCCAGTGGTCACAAGTTCTTAAAGTTACTAGAGGCCAGCAATGCACTTTGAGCAAACTGCAGGCAGTGACACTGTTTCAATCTATCAGGTCTCTTCAGTTCAGTTGGCGACCGGCAATTTAGCTTGTTGTTGGTCACCAACTGCACTGAAGAGACCTGATAGGTCGAAACAGTGCCACTGCCTTCAGTTTGCTTAAAGTGCATTGCTAACCTCTGGCAACTTAAAGAAAACAAATTTTACAAATAATTGTTAATTGTGACGTCATGTGACATCCTATAGAAATAAAATTTGTTGAAGCTGGTAACTAAAGTCCTGTCTTTTGTTTTAGCGCAAAACCGCGTTCCTCGGTTTAAAAACGGAATTAAAAATTTATCTTTGATTTTAACGTCACCGTGACGTCACGAACTCCCTCATAACATTCACCCTAAGGAGGTGATTAGTTGTTGGCAAGTTTGATGTTTATATGCTAAGCAGTTTTAGAGGTGTTACGACAGACAGGCACACAGACAGACGAAAAGAATTGTGTTTTCTATATCAGATTTCTCCAAAAACAAACCTAAGTTTCTTTTTAATAGGATTAGGGAAATCAAGCTTTTCTTGCGTTTCAGTTGTAGCGCCTATCTAAAGGCTTAGCTGGTTCAAAGTCAATCCAAGTTGTATACATTGCCCAGTGGTCAGTCATAGTGTTTTTGTTGACCGAAGGTAGAAAACGAGACAGTGATTAAAACGCTTTATTGTTGATACTAACCTTGTTCGGTGTAGTCGTCCTCTCTGTTAGCTTTATGTTCTTGCCATGGCGAGATATCAAAGGAAGGGAAAGTTGTGCAAGCTGCTCGTCTGTTATTAGGTCCAACGTTACGTAGTGGCCGGGGTTGAATGGTCTGCATGTCGTTCACCACATCACATAACACCCGAGGAAACGAATATCTTCGGATGGCACTAAGTTGTTCTGAAAGCATAGTTGTTACTCGCCACTGCATTTTAACCGCTTGTAGTTTTTCTCACTGTCAGGATTACACGGTTGGTTGGCAATAACATCACTGTGTTGTGATTGTTCAGTCATTCTTCATCTAGACACGGCAGCAGAAGAGAAACGGTCATTAAGATTTACTCAGCAACTGCATTCGATGTCAGGCTATATTGGGGCAGGACTTGTAACTATTTCCAACCTATTTGCTGATTGAACTCTTTGTTTATTTGAGGAGTTTTTGAAAATTTCAATAATATTCAATGAAATATTAACGACGCAAACACGGTGACATAGTAAACTTTGTACAACATAAAATCTATTCCTATAGCACCAAGAAATCGGAAAAACTCCGATTGGAAATATATGGGTTCAAGGAAAAGAGCAATTTTAGTCAAAACAGTCAAATTTTACGCAAATGAAATTCGATGAAATTGGTTTGTGACTGCCTGGTACCAGAACAATACTATTAAATTGGTTTTGGCTTGAATAATCTGGTTTAATCATTCAAGAAATACAGAACAATTATTATAACTTTTAAATGTGGAACGTCTGTGAATGGTTGTTTTTATGTAATTACTTCTGTGTATATAGCAACAACATAATTGACTATTTATAACTTTTTTGTCATTTGCTAATTTAATAAAACCAATTCAAATTTTTTGTAAAGAGGTCAACGATTTATGTTAAGCGTAATGGCAGATTGCGTACTAAATTTCAATCCATTACAGCTCACGAGTTCACTTGGTGACTGACAATTATCCGGACGCTTTAAAATATAGCATAGTCTAGAAATTCATACTTGTAGGACCTGAACTAGATCCATTGTTGTAAAAATTTTTTCAATGCTCTGCTTGTGTTCATGTTATGAGACATACCTTTGTTGAACATTCCAAACGGGGGTGGATTTTCATGCCAATATCTGTCACCATTTCGCAAAGCACGAAATTGGTAAGCAATAATGCAAGCGAAAGTTGGTCCAATTGTTCCGTCCTCAAGAGGTCTTTCAGCTATTCCTCCAGGAAACAAGTCAATGTCTTCGACGTTTCTGCAACAGGTCGAAGAGTTTAGCATCAACATAAAGGGAGACTCGGTTTTTCATGATTGGGAGACTTGAAGGTTATAACCTTTGACTTCAAGCTATGTACGACGGTATATCAGTTATAACCTGACATTTCGGTTACGTGAAAGCCTTGACAATGATACAGCTCACCAAAGCAGTTTGTATTCATGCCACCTTAAAATCATCAGCACTGAAGATAGGAGAGTAAATTTCTTCGTCAAACATCAAACAAGTAGACGAAAAATAAGCGTTAATATTTCTTTTACAAATAGCAATAGGACAGAAATTATTTTAAAAGTCACACACACATCATACCTGTATTGAGTTTTCAAATTATTGATGTTTGTTGATACCATGATATAACTTAAATCCTGAAACGATTTTGGTACAAACAGTCCACAAAACTCCCTGTAATGTACGTAAGATGTAATGCCATGATCCCTGCCTCGTTGAATGTTCCTTGCCAACAGATCGCTTCCAAACTTTCCAACTGTAATAGAAATCGTGCATAGTGTCTACTTCCTCACCACTGTTATGATCAAACTGTTTCATGTTTCTCAATGTTGCAGGTAGAAGCAGTGTCATTGAATACTGAGATATCAAGGACCCATTTATAGAGCGTCAAACATTATATAACGATGGCTTTTATTTACTACCAATCAGAAAAACTATTCAATTTATGGTAACGAGTTTCTGCTTGGGTGTCACTGTTGAGTTGGACCCCATAAAGGAATGTTACTAAAAGGCTCAATAGCATTCACAACAGATTGAAAAGCTAATTAACTGGATTAACCCTTTGTGTAAAAAATTAGCTAGGCTCTTGTTTGTACGAACATGGCAATGAAATGTATACGATTAACAGGCTGCGTTGAAGATTAACCTTGTAAACAGTTACCTACCTTCAGCATCAAGAAAATTCCTCAAATCATCGACAATGTTTGTGTCGAATTTCAAAGATGGTTCAGCAGCCAAACCACGAATGAACGAGTTCGGGCCCCCAGCTGTTTCTGTTCCTGACGTGTTTCCAGCCACAACTCCAGGATTATTCAAGCTAATGCAATGAAATAAGCAAAGTTTTAAAATTTGTAGCGATGTCTAATTTTGTTGGTACAATAATTCACTCAGCGTTATAAGGGTTGAGATTGTAATCACGAGGTCGCGTTTTCATTGCGCGCACGGTTTTCAGCTCTACCACTCTGAAAGTTTAAATTAGCTCAATTTAAGAAAAAACATCTTGCTGGTTGGAATGTCGTGCTCTTGAAATTCCCTGTGCCAGCAATACTGGGAACTAAGAAGAGGATTGAAACAAACTTGCTCTATGCACAAACTTCAAAATTTGGTGAATAAGTTTATTGCCCAATGGATGTTCTACACATTGAATCTAAACACTAATCACAATAATTTAAACTTGAAAAGTACGTAAGTTATTGAATACTTACGCATCTTTGACACGAATTGTTGGGCCTTGTCTCCGTAAGAAACTTGGATCGGGTCGAATAAAATTCATGTTAATGAGAGGGTGGCCCATCCGAAACGCTGCTGTGGCAAAGGAGTTGATAATTCCCGCGTTTGCAGTTGAATCGTATCCATAATAGTATCCCTGCAAAGTGTACAGCCGTTATTGATTGAGACAATAAAAGGTATAAAAGAAGGCCTATACGTTGTTGTAATGTTTTCTTAAACATAGCCTAAATTTTAAGTACTCCTTCAACCAGCCGAATAGGCAATAAGCACGTGGTATTAAAAGTCTTTTCCTTTTTGTTTATACAGTTTCAAATGATAAAACAAAATTTTATTAATGGATTCAAGTTGAGCATAATTTTCCAACCATTTATTTATTTTAGGTTTTTTCTCTAGCTTGCACGTAACCACCGCAAAGAAAATGACGTAGTCAGTAATATTGTTGTTCAATTTTATTTGAGCCAGACCAACGACTTAATGAATTGCGATTTGCAACCTTGACATCACAAGAAAGTGTAAGGAATCCAAAGATTTTGTGCTACTGTTGTGTGTTTGTACCTCTCAACTATTTGGCATCTCAGTAAATAATTAAGGCAGTGGGTTGCTACTCCATGATCTAAACAATAGGCCTATTAATTTTTGACTATAAAACTTACATTTGATAGAAGATTAAGACCATAAGTCTTCATGAAATTAGGTCCGATTATTTCTGGCAGAAAGTGTTCGTAGGTTACTTTTTGAAAGATTCCAATGACAATTCCTCTTGCAGTCTATGAAAAAACAAACGTCACACGTGGGATAATGTTAAAACTGGCCAATCTAGTTTAGACTACCACCAAATAAGAGAGGCTACTGAAAGACTTCAACTTTTTGTGATATAACTGCGTTGCTTTTATCAAAATGGCACGTCTTATGGAGAGATATAATGCAATGTTAAATTGTTTGCAAAGAAATAAATTCTCGATTTTCTTATTGCCACGTGTCGACAGGTGTTTGCAGCAACTGTTGCAACATGACTTTACCAGTGAGATAGTCTTGTGGTTTAAATCTCCGCTTTGCAGTTGGTTGACCTGTGTTTGATTCCATTCACAAATCATAATAAAGACTATAAAAATGATAGATACAAGTCTTGTAAATAATGCGGAGGAGAACATGGGAAACTGGGTGTACGCAGTTATATTTAGCCAAAGATTGCAATGATCTTCAGTGGTCTCAGAACTTGGAAGTTTGCGCCAAGCACCACACTGCCAACAAATGATATTGCTCTTGGCTACAAAACCATAATAGCAGAGCAAAAATTTAAGCTTTTGTTTAATTTATGAGAATCGAATGAAGAAGTATGGGAAAAGATGACTAGAGATGAGTTCTTCCTACCGCATTATCGATTGGCATTGATACAGCTGAAAGTAACCTACGACCGAATGATGCAATTTTCACTAACAAAGTTGCCGCTGACGACCTTGTTTTTTACTTTGTTTTTACAGAACATCTATTGAAATCGGAAAAAATATTTTGACTACTTTGTATATCAACGAATGCTTTTCAAACTAGGCGTATGATGATTTTGATCAGAGGTAATTTGATCTTGTGCATCAACAGGTTTTATTTAAATTTGGATCTGTTGCGATTTGATCAAAGAAGGTTTGCCATGGTATCCTTCAGAACAAATTTTTAAATTTTACCACTGTTACAGAGAACTTTTTTGTTTTAGTTTGCCTGCAGTGTTGTGTTTTTTCTTATTTAAGCGCATTGTTTTGTTTTTGATACTGTTTTTCTATCTTTTGTTAATTCAGTTTTCTCTCTGTCAGAGAAAAATGAAGAGAACTGGTTTATAGGTCGTCTGCAGCGCCCTAACGGCAACCGCCACGGGATAGATGAGATGAGATGAGAATTTAGTTTCGATTTTGATGAATAAAGATATTGAATGTGCTTAATGAGGTAGCAATTGACTTTGATGACCTTTTGTTTTTTTTGCTATCTCTTTGTAAGAAGTTCGCACCATAAACAACTTCTCCCATTGAAAATTGATATGTATTATTGCAGCTATGATGTGCAACACTTGACAAAACAAACTGAACTGAACTGCAGCAACAAAAGTAGAGGACAGCTGCCCCTAAACTTTTCCAACCCTTACTAGAATGATCAAATCCAATTGTATGTAAACATACCTCAAATATACGGTCTGAATTCCATTCTGGATTGACTTTCCTCAAACCTTGAGCGATATTGTTATGCAGCCTTGTCCAGATGTTGTGATGCGAAGTTAAAACACTATTTTCGTTGGTTCGTGGTTCGCCTGAATTAAGAAAACTTGTATTTCTATTTTTCTCATTTTAAAAATCCCTTTTTACAAACTTGATGAGAATATTTCGCTCGTGGATTGTATATCGTAGCTTTCAGTCACTGGCAATATTTTCACAAATACACAAAGAACAATTTCTATTCAGGTTCGTTTAAAATCTGTGCTTGTTCTGACGGTATTCCACATTCTATTACAGCCAAGTAGGGAGAATTGCTTTACAAGAACTCACCCCAGGCACATCACATGCAAAACACATGGACTAATGTCACACTGAACTGTTGTTACCAGTTTAATGTTGTTATTGGAATAATTGGCTATATCAAACAGAGACAGCGAAATCGTTTGACGAACTGGCCGTTATAACAGTTAAAACTTGTGTCTTTCTGATTAACGTTCGTACTGTCACAAGCAAGGATGTAATCACAGGGTTGAAAGCTAAACTCCTCCATCTCTGCCATGACACTTTTCCTCAAAAAAAAATAATATAATTATTTAGGTTAGACCCCTTCACAAAAATCTTACTTAAGAGCTCAAATAGTGATTGATATGCTAGTGTGAAACTTTAAAGTTGTTCGAGTTTTATGCTGATATTCCATTTTGATCTGTTTTATTATACCTGATATGAAACAGGGAAATCCTTGAGGTCTAATCAAACGGTGTGGACAGAACATTTTATCTCCGGCAGGAGCCAATTCAGGATTATCTCCCATCAATGGAAGAAGATTTCCAGCGCGTCGATCAACAGCCTTTCTTATTACCAGTTCACCACGTCTTGAAACTATAAAATTTTATATGAATTATTGTGAAAGAGTTGTATATTTTTGAAAAGCAAACTATAGTGGTTTATCAACGCCACAGTTTGAACCAGAACTGTGATCTCAAAGCAAACAACCATGCAGCTCGCTTATGTTTATGCACAAATTATAATGCTCCAAACACTCACACAATATAGGTCACAGTACGTTTTCGCGGAAAATGGTTATAGCTCTTGTTAGCCAGCAATAAAGGTACATAATTTTTTTGTTACCAGTACCTGTTATTGTAAATATCTGAGGTAATAGCGCTCGATGAGCCCAGTTGTTTGACTGTTTGCCAGTGCAAAGCAATTTTTTTGCAGTATATATTCTACCAGTATTATTGTTGAAGCAATCTATACTATGAAACAACGTTTTGTTTGTCGGTACTAACTCCTCTAAGACTATTGAGTGTACAAACGCGAAACTTGGCACGATTGATTATTACTCTTGGGTGAGTGTCATAAGGAAGTTGGTTACGCCGTGAAAAAATCTTGTACTCCATTGCGAAGTTCTGTTTATACGTACATGCGTATGCTTTAACTCCTCCGAAAGTACTGAGAGGCAAACATGAAACTTGCCCAATGAATCCCGTCCCGAGATGAGTGCAACAAGGGTGATGGACGACGTCACAAACAAATGCAATTTTTGTTTCAATTTGCATTTGCTGATGGAGGAAATTCGGTGTTTTGCTCAAACAAAAGCCAGCCCACAGCTCAGTAACTTGCAAAATTTTACCCCTTTAGAGTGCAACAAGATATCACAACTAATGCTTGATTGAACGTTTTGTTTTATTTTTTATCGAAACTACTGCCTGTAGAAATGAGATTAAAATCTTTTTTGAAAAATATTCACAATTTGCTTTTGACAAAAAATATTCTCGAACAGTTTAAGCTGATTTGTAAATGCAACAAAAGACTTTTTTAGGTATTTTAAGCATTCTGATCATGCATTTATTCTTTTTTTTTAAACTTTTCAAAAAAGTTCTGTTTTGTTGAGATGCTTTGAGATCTGTTTTGTTGAGATGCTGTCGATTATCGCTATGATGAAAACAGCAGCAAACAGCTACCCTTATAATTGTTATCACTGCCATTTCGAAAGTAAACAACTGATATGCTGCTTGCTAAAGAACAGTAATACATGGCAGCATTGAAAAACCTGTTTTTAATTATGCAATGGTAAGTTACAATATTTTTGTACAGTCGTGTCGCAAGCTTAACTAATCGTAACTTCTACGAAATATTAATAAGTGTAACAGGGTCCACCGAATTGGCAATTTTTCAAGTGAAATCTTGCAGAAATCACCAAATCATCAGCAATAAAATCTAGTTGATATATTTTCAAATCATAACCTAAGCCAGTGTTTCTCAAACTTTTTTGTGCCGTGGCCCATTTCAAAGAGCACATAAGAACTTTGATGTAATTATGACGATGTCACTGGGATTAGCATAAGATCTCATGGCAGTGAAGTTGACCTCCAAAAAAAAGGTCGTTGTTTCTCAAGTTCACAGGATGGCTAGCACACAGCACAACAGTGAAGCTGATTTCCAAAAAAAAATGATCACTTCATATCTAGTTCACAGGATGGCCCCTCTAGTGCTCAGTTACTGGTCCGTATCACTGTTCTTATTGACCAGTATTGCTCAACCTTATTCGGCTTGCAAATCCATTTTCAAAATGCGCAGACGTCCGTAGCCCACTGGTTAAGAACCGCTGACCTAAGCAAATGTAACAACATAACTTTAAGTGCTTGAATTCGGGTTAGTTGGCTCTTTCTTTAGCTGCAATTATGTCAGACCAAGCAACATATGCGCAGCCAGAGACTTTAATTTGTAAGAGCTTACGAAAAGGCCTACAATTTTGAAAAAGGAGTATGTTGTATGCCTAATATTAAATTTATTATTAAATGTTGTATACCTAATATCAATAATAGCTTATTCTCATAAATAGGCATCAGTCAATTTGATGATCTTTCACAGCTTTGCATTTATGCTTCCATACACTTCATGAAATGAAGGGATAAAGTTTTATGAAATTATTGGCTGCTTCAATTGTAAGCAAGTCCAGTTCCTAAGAACGACTATGTTGGAAACAGGACAAACTAATCATCGCCAGGGACTTCAGAAACTTTGGAAAAATATGGTTGTTGTGGTTAACCCCGACAATGTCTTAGCTAATCAGTTTGCTTTCAAATTATGGTGGTTTTAATTTTCTAAAGAGGTTGGCTATGTCAAATAAACATTAAGTCTTTGTTACTGTTCTAACAATTACCCATTGGTTAAAGCTAGCGTAATCGGCTGAAGCAATATTCTTAACTGATAATGATTCCGCGGACGAGGCTAGCGGAGCCGCTTTGTATAGAATAACGTCTATTCTACTCTACTAAAGAGGAAGGACATAGAAAAATATTGAATCAATAAATTACTTTTCAAGATGAACACAATACTTTGAAAAAACTCAACAACTGGAAAAAAGCTTACACAAAATGTCATTTATGCCCACAAAAAGCTACATAAAGCAAGGTATTATTTGTTTCAAGATGCCTAACTTTAGATGTGTGTTGGCAAACACACATTACACTTACATAATCTGTCACGAAGAGCATTCACTTGTTCTTCAGTAGTTCCATAAATTGTATTCATATCGATGTACGAAGTTAATTCGTTGACCTGTTGCCTTGATTTAAGGCTACCTATACATATTTATAAACAGACTTAACAGTATAATTGAGTAAAAATGAAAAACAAAATCTTTGCCTTAATTCAAAAACAAGAACTCTATTTCAATTTATGCTTTATAAATAAGTAGTCTCACTCAAATGACTTTTTCACAACTAGATAGTTTGATTATTCAACCTTAAAACTATTTTTATAAAATCTGTAAAGTTTAACTTAAATTAAGCTATACATTACAGTTTGTTTTAGAATTTACAGTATTAAGGGAGTACTTCTTCCCAACCCCTCTCATTATATCCGCACTTAAACCTTAAGTGCAGTATTACTTTCGACCTTATTAAGTTGTGCTTCGATGGAGATGGATCCCAGTTCAAATATTTGGAGTTCATACTATCGCGCCAATTATTCCGGCGCCGTGTTGTGCTGCTTAGAGTGTGCACTTTGCAGTTGGTAGATCAGGGTTCAATTTCCTTGACGAGTCATACCAACGATTTAAAAATTTTATTCGCAAGTCTTCTGCATAGCGCTCAGCAATAGAAGTAATGGAAGAATAAAACAGAAGTTGACTTTTCTTGGTCATCATTAAAGAGAGCAAATTAATTGGTTTCTATGGTCTGAGCAAATGGTATCGCAAGCACAACAGCGCCATTTATTTCGTAACAGTAAATGATTAAGTGCATGTTGGATCACTTCATATTCTTGGGGTTATTGGCAATACTTGACTTTGAAATCGGTTTGAAAATACCAGTTTTAGTCAAAGTTTGTTGCCATGCAATTAGCTATGGCTATTCTATCCTGTTTAATTAAAGACATTCTGGTAACGATATGTGTGTTAAAAAAGAGTATTGCTTATTGATTCTTACAATCTTCTGAATTGGCCGCCCAAGTTGATCTCTCAAACATAAAACATGTCTTTCGAGGGCTAAACTGTATGTCCGTACTTGGAATAGGAATGTTGAGACAGTCCGGTGAATATTTTTTGCATGAACAATTGGCTGAAACATAATATAAGTATTATTGGTAATTGTTCAATCAATTGTTTTGTTTTGTAGATCGATTTGCAATAGCTTCTGCTGTTCAAATCTAATACATGTTACTTACTTGATTCTTCTTCAGGAGCCAGAGTCAGTGTTAGATCATGAGCTAGAAACTGTCCGAAAAACGGAAGCATCTGACTTCGTTCGGTGGATTCTTGAAGTGGTTGCTGAATAGCGTTGGATATAGCTCGAGCAGAAGCCAGGTTTTGTCTGTTTGTTGCTAACCTAACTCCATCTGCAAACAAAAATAAAATGACCACTTGTAAATATATACAAACCATGAGTGCATATTCAACTCATTGAACCTAAAATAAACAAACATTTGGGAGACGGCGAAGTGACCATATTCTGTTGGATATAACAGCTAATCCTATCATGTTGCGAAAGCACAAGCAATGTAACCTAAACGACGGTACCTGTGTTGGATTAGGACGCGAGAAGTGTGATGTTTTGAAAGTGAACCTGGCAGCCATTTTACTATAGAGTTGATTTTTCTATTACGAGATCGATGTTGTTTGTTGACCACACTGTCAACTTGGCATAAAGTGTAATTAGTTGTAAAGTTTGGGAGCGAGATAAATGCATTGAAAAAGCACTGTAAATGCGAACTTTCACCATTCTGATATTGAACAGATACCGATTTGTAGATCGCTTAATTTCAAATTAAGTCAAGCTAGTAATTTTTATCCTCCAGACACAAGAAAACTTTTACAGTTGCATATAGAACAACCAGTGTTTAATTCTTCCTGTACTGCAGGTATTGAGCTTGCGTTTCAATGGCAAGCTCTGCAGTTAAGCAAAAAGCTGCGATAAAGTACTTGTACTAAGAAATCATCAATGCAGAATTGACGCAGAAATTCAACTCACAACCTCTCGCTTGCTTTCCAGTGCCTTAAAACGCTAAGATTGATAAGGACATTAGCACAATTCAACGCAATAACACTCTAACCTCGCATGCAGTGAGTATTCGCAAGCCAATGCTTGCAGGCCGGGGGGTTTACCATTTGTCACTGTGCTGTCATAAGAAAATTACACAAAAATGGGATTTATTCGCAATTCTTAGTAAAAAGAATAAAGCCAAAATGTTGGTGAACATTTTATTAAAACGTTTTGCTTTTACACTAAAAGCATCATCAGTTAAATAAAGGGTTACCTAAGGCTAGGCTAAATAGATACTGCATTGATAGCTAACCACTGTACAACTAAATTAGACGACTGCGTTACGTAGACGACTGCTTTGCATTGCTTTCAAGTCAAAAAGAGATTTTAAAGTTCTACCAACAACTCAATATGATTCATCCCAATATACAATTTACCTACGAAGCTGCTGAAAACCATCAAATGCCTTTTTTGGATGTTTGGATAGACAATACCGAAGGAATATTGAAGCTAAGCACTTACCGAAAACCTACAAACACTGGTCATTACATTAATTGGCAAAGTTTTGTTCCCTCCCGTTATAAATAAAATCTAGTTAAAACCCTGCAACACAGAGCATATAGCATATGTAATTCGTATAGTTTAATCCATGAAGACTTTCAAGGCATATCTTCTATATTGAAACTAAATGGCTATCCTCTCCGGTACATTGACAAACAAATACGTCTATTCCTGAACAAGCGACATAAATCACCAATCATGCAGAAATATGATACAAGTAACAACTGTGAAAGTCTGAAAACGTCAGAAAGCAAAGAAATTCCCCTTTTTTTGCGATTACCTTACCTTGGCAATATATCGTTGCAAATTGAAAAAGAAATTCGGCAGTATTTAATTAAAAATCTTTCTACAAAATTTCGATTCAGATTGGTACACGACACTCACAATATTGGCAAATGCTTTAAATTTAAAGATCGTCAAACCCTATTACACAATGCAGGAGTTGTATGTAAACTAAATTGCTCGTGTGGACAATCATACATTGGTCAAACTCACCGTAATCTAGTCACACGAATTCAAGAACATGTACCAAACAGAAAACAAAATCAAGAATCAGATGTAGCAAAGCACCTTGTGCGCAATCCTAACCACAAGATTAATTTCGATTCTCCCGAAATACTTGGTCATAGCAACAACCGCAGAAAGCTACGAATCAAAGAAACATTACTTATTCACAAAATTCAACCGCAAATTAACCTGGATGGAGCATCGTAACCAATTTATTTGTATAATACGTAATAGTTATAGAAAGTATATCTGCAGTGTGCTTTTTTTTTTAAGTTAGCCTTGCCTTGCTAATTTATGGCAGTTGTTTGTTTTATCAGTTTGTGATGTCATAATTTTGATACCTTACTAAATTTAGTTGTACAGTGGTTAGCTATCAATGCAGTATCTATTTAGCCTAGCCTTAGGTGACCCTTTATTTAACTGATGATGCTTTTAGTGTAAAAGCGAAACGTTTTAATAAAATGTTTACCAACATTTTGGCTTTATTCTTTTTACTAAAAAATTACACAAATTTCTTCTATTTCAGTCATATTTGTGTTAGAAAATCCTTGCGCCATAGCTACTATTAACTGAAAAACAGATCTGAACAAAAATTTTATGTTTGTATTGATAGAAACTTTCCAGTAACAAAATAATAAAAATAATGATTAATTAACTTATGGCATGACTGCTTTCTACATTTGTCTTACCAATACCGTTGTAGTCAGGTTGAAGAAGTCTTCTAAACGTTTGATCAGCACTGCCACGTCGTGGTCTAACTCTGTTGTTACAAGTTCCATCGATGGTAGGATATCTAGCAAAGGTGATAACAAAGTAACTTTTACTTGTACACGCAGGGTGCGAAATAGTCCTGTAACCAGTGATCCATAATGCCAAATTGTCAACAACGTGCTCTAAAGAGTCGCTTTTTTAAAACAGCCCAATATATTTCGCAAGGACTGCGTTGGTCTGAACTACAATAAAAAAATACTTTGCAATGATAATTATTTTTCTACTTGGCTGATTTCAATGAGTAGCAAGCTGGCCAAGAGTAATTAAGAAGCCGAAAAATATTTAGATAGATAAGCTTTCTATCGGTCGTGTTGACCACGCCAAAAATATTGCGATCGCTTTACAAGAGGAAAGTGTACGCAAGTTATTCTTCTTTGTTCCTGTAAATAAACCTTGTTAAGTATTCATAGAAAACACTCACTTTTGTTGAAAGAAAGGTTTGCACGATACTGACGTTAAGCATTTGCTGACATCATTGTTTTTATCAACAGGTTGGGTATGACCCAATATAAAAGGAAGTTTCGGTCGTTGTTTTGAAGCAAACCGCTCGCTAAAACCTTTCAATTGAACAAACTCTTTTTGATGGTCTAAAATATAACTTTTCATATAGGTTTACAGGCGTACCACCAGAATGTTTGCAACACCAAGGAACAGCAGAAAGATAAATGATATTATTAAAATCCAAGTTTCTTGGATTCTTAAAAAATATATTCAAAATGTAGTTTTAACTATTTTTTGAGAGAAAAGTCAGCCCAATTAACCTCTTCCTAGGTTTTGATCTTTACCATATGGTTTATCATTAGAGATATGTGTTAATCTTGCTAGAAATTTATCACAATCAATCCACAAAGCCATAAAACTAAAAAAATTTACGATACTTTTTACAATATTCAAATCACGAATATCATGAATCAATACCGGCAAACAATAAACTATATTTAATATAGCTTATGTCTCCATCACTTTTATGATTAATTTCAAGATTATATAAAACTAACTTCCTTTCATGTGGTTATATCAAACCTAATCAGGCTTACAAATAAAAGTCTTAAATATAAAAATTTTACAAAATAATATTTTTGTTACATAGCTGTACCTACTTTGTAGTGTAACCGGAATATATACGAAAATAGCAAGTACACCTGTAACTATGCAGCTGTAGATTGTCATGTTTAAGTTTATTAAAAATCTGTCAAATACAGAATACTATGATAATGTTGCAGGTTGATAGAATATCAATTGTGGCTTGGGCCCAGAATTCAAACTCTGGCACAGTGAAGAAAGCAACAATTTTGATGTAAATGTCTGAGAAGAAAATTTCAAAAGCGTATAAATATATTTTTGAAAATTATTTAAATACAACTGTTGAACTCCTTTTGTATAAGACGAAAATGATTTTACAGCATATTTTAATCAACTTCGCAGCCGATTGTGCAAGCTATAAAGTTATTTAGGTAAAATTGAAATTGAAAAAACTAATTGTCAGTTTAAAATACTCTTCTGAAAAAACTTTGTTGGGTTTTCGTAAAAAAAGAATCTATGGCCTAAAACGCAATTTTTTTGTCTGTTTTCCCTCTTACGGAACTGTTAGGCATACAAACAAGAAAACAATCAAGTGATGTTCTGCCTGTGAGAGAGGAATGACCCATCAGAGTAATAACGTAGCTCTTGATAATAAACCACTTATTAAATAAAGCAATGGCAAGTCACAATACTTTTGTGCAGTCGTGTTGCAAGCATGACTGATCTTAACCTTTAAGAAATATTAATTAAATTTTCCAAACTAAATAAATTGACGGTTTTTCACGTGAAATCCTACAATAATCACAACAATTATCCGCATTTTTACCATAAAATCTAGTCCATGCATTATACTCTCAAAACCTAACATACCCTGTTGTAATAACTACTGTTAGTGCTTGACGTTAAGTTAGGTTGCTCTTTCCCAAGGTGCGGTTATGCCAGGACATACGTGCGCAGTAAAAGAAGTTAGCAAATGCAACTAAGCATTCAATTACAAAAAGTCGTACGTAGTATGCCAAATACTGAATAGCCTATTTTAGTAATTATAAATCAATCGGTTTGGCGTCTCCCTCCCCCACAACTTCACATTTATGCTTCCATGCAAGTGATGAAACAAACGTGCGAAAGCTTATAAAATTATTTGCTGTTTCAGTTGTGGCAAATTCGGTTCCTAAGTACATGGTGCAAATCGGGCAAATAAGACGTGGCTAGGAACTTAAAAATCCTTGGTAGAAATTTAACGGCTATGCGCTACCACACCTAACGTTTTCCTACTCAGTTCCCATTGAACACAGAGTAGTTTTGATTTTCGAACAAGTTATGGCTATGTCAAAATAACATTAACTTTTTGTTACTGTTCTCACAACTATCCATATTTCAAACCTCTACATTGCAGAAGGAGGCGCTGCAATTGTAATAACTAAACTGTAAGTGCTTCATGTCGGGTTATTATGTTCTTTCCGTGAATGCGTTTATGCCAGGACCTAACAACATGCCCGCAGCCAGAGATTTTAGGTCGCACAATTAGGCATGCAATTACGAAAAATCGAAAGTTGGGCTCCTAATATTTAATAGCTTATCCTGAAAATACGTATCAATCACTTTGGCGCCTGCCACAATCTTGAACTTATGCTTCCATGCACTTCATCAAATGACCTCATAAACATTTACAAAATTTTTGGCTGGTTGCAATTTTGAGTAAGTCCAATTTCTAAGTAGGCTTGTGCTGGAAACATGGCAAAACGTAGCCAGAAACTTGAAAAATTTAGGGAAAAATATAGCGGCTAAACGCACCCGAATATAATGTTGTTTTGATCAATTTAATTTTTTGAACAAAAATTTACTATAAAAATTGACATTAAAAAGTTGATATTTGTTTGACTATGTCAAACAAATATCAACTTTTTATTGCTGTTCTCACAACTCTCAGTTGGATGAAACTGACGCAGCCATCTGACCCAATATTTTTAAACTCGACATTAATGATGGGGCTTCTGCAACACCAATAACCTAAGTGTGAATGCATCTCTTTGGTTTAATATGCTCATCCCTAGCTGCATTCATGCCGAGATATCCGCATCCAGAAACTTTTGCTCATAGGCGTTCGCCTACAGTTACGAAACGGACGTATATAGTGGCCCTAATTTTTAATAACTTAGCCTAATTCTAAAAATGCACATCAATTTCCTTGGGGCCCTTCCGCAATTGTGATATGCTTTCAAGCACTAGCTGAATTGAACGGATAAAAGTTTGTTGAGTTTAAGTAGGCCTATGACGAAAACAGGTTAAATAAGACGATCACAGGGACTCGAGAAACTTGCAAGACATGCAGCGGCTATGAGCAACCTTCACATTATTATTTTACACAATTCTCCCTCAAAAACGACAGTTATGCTTTGGAACGAGATTGGCTGAGTCAAACAAAAATTAAGTTTTTATAACTGTTTTCACAACTATCCATTGGGTGAAATTGGCTTGGCCGACTCAACCAATGTTGTTAACTTCGACAGTACTGATGGAACCCCTGCCGGCGACAATAATCATTGAGGCCACAGCGAGCAGAGCCGGCTAGTAGCTTATAAGCCCATTTTTTCACGTAGAGAATCCTGATATCAATATTGAATTTTTCTTTCATAATTTCTGAATTTTTAGTTATTTGTGATTATGCGCAAATATAACAAAACATGAAA
Organism: Trididemnum clinides; assembly: GCA_963675345.1. NCBI lineage: Eukaryota > Metazoa > Chordata > Ascidiacea > Aplousobranchia > Didemnidae > Trididemnum > Trididemnum clinides. The sequence goes on from OY776291.1 coordinate 16,953,109, forward strand.
ATTTGGTTTTAAAGCCAACTGTAGCTTTTGAAGTTCTGGAAAACTGCAATTTTAAACATTTTGCGTTTGCAAGAAAATGTTTTCTAAAATGGTGATGCTGCTAAAAATCGCTGAATTTATAGCAGATTTTATACGCAAAAGTATATCACGATAATGAGTAATATTAACTTATTTTGGTTTTAAAAAAACCGTGACATCGAGCGTCTGTGTCGTAAATGCATCGGCGTTTAAGGTTAAACGGAAGCAAGTTTTTTGGAAACTTTTGCCTCTGCTCGGTAAAATATCGCGTCTCCCAAAATAAACATAGACACTCAATCTGCAGTATAGTAATTGACTCGTATAAAAATTCAATCAAAATTGAGCAATTTTGTAAAAAATTTGTGAGAAACAAAAATTGGACAGTAATTGAAAAATTGCTATAAACGAGACTGTGCAGTGTTTCAGGAACTGAAATTTTCCTCAAGCTTTCTCATTTAACACGTTGATTTGTCAAAATTAATGATTAAAACATTCAAAAACACATCAGTTATTATAGATTGCTGCATTAAAATTTGAACTTTTTAATCATGAGAACTATGATATAATTAAACTAATTGATTAGGCTAGAAAAATCAATTTTTGCATATACATGTTGAGCCAAAATATTTGTTTCTCCCATAGTAATAGATTTTGATAAAAATTAAATGCGAATAAAAAATAGATCAGAGATATATTACGTCACACGCAGGCCTGTAAACAAGGGATGTGGACTAGTTCAAAATGAGATTTATTTCTCTGCAAAAAGTTTGAAGTATTTCTATGCAGTTAAAAAGCTTTGACACACCTGAGAGATTTAAAACTCTAATGCCGTTCCATTTAAATAAGTTTTCTTTTACTGGTTCAAACTTATAGTTGTGCAGTTTATTTAAATAATATTATCTTTTAAAATCTGTTTATTTGAGGCACGCAAAGTCTCATAACTTTGTGTCTCAATAAAAACGTGACCCATGCGTATGCTTCCTATTCATAGACAAGACAGAAAAGTCAAAAAATGTTTAGATATTCTTACATCTGATAAAATACAATCAAAATGAGCATTGTTGAACAACTTATTACAAAAAATGAAGCGTTTACACATGTTCATCTTTGCACAGTTTGCATACTTGGAGCCTTCGAGCTAAATTCCCGATAAGCCTGACGCATTCTTGCTTTTGTATCCTGCCGGTCCACTGGGTTATGGTTGTCCTCAATTCTTTTGCTGATTGTGGATTGTTGCAGTAAATTTTGTCTCAATTAATTAATAATCCAGTTTCTTCAAATGTCTTTACCCAGTAGCCAATTTGGAATTTAGGAGAACAGCTGTTGAAATTGAAGCTTCTGCTGTATTTTGCCTGTACAAATTTGAACGAATTTGTCTCCAGATAGACTGTAACACAAAACGTTTTTTCTTCCATTGACCGTGACATTATTTATTGATTTCAAAACGTTGTGGACTTAACACAACGTCATTTAATAGAAAGACGTTTAGCTTGGTTTCAACAAACTTTGCTCACTTGTAAAAATTCCAACATTACTGCACTTTTTTTCAACGAATGTTGCAGTTTAACCAGAGGAGTGTGCCACATCACTTACAATAGAGCAAAGCCAGATGTTTCGCATTCACAGGAACGGTGCCACATTTAATTCATTCTTTCTGTGAGATAATTCTGTTTTATTTATATACCAGCAGACTTTTCCGGCGTCGCCCAGCAGCGGCCCCTATCAGTAATTTCGGAGTTTTTAGTATTTCGGTTCTACCGGCTGCGCTTGCTTTACCCATACGGCTCTTGCGTGAGCAGTAGCGAAAATTTAATGAATTTTATGTACTTTCACAATTCTTGTACATGAAATTGTGATCATCATATTGTCTTAATCATGACTGGCAATGCTCACAAAGAATCTCGCCACAAATCATTGTTAATACTTGTGAGGGAGCACGAATTGCACATAATTAAAATTGATTGTAGCGACAAAATGGTGGTCGCTTTCACTATTAAAAAAACTATTTAATGGTAAGCTTATTTTCCGATGCAGTGCTGCCTCTATTCAATTTATATTTTTGAAATTCAGTTCCTAATTTGGTTGCGCTATTGGTCTTGTTTCCGGTATAGCGACAAAAGCGGCTATTTTTCTCCCTATATTTAGTTTTACAAATTGTTATGGTTATGGTTTTGTGTTGATTTTTTCTTAAACTTGGGATTTTATTACAATAATGTAGAGTAAAGACATGAAGGAAATAAATACAACAACAGGTAGCATATCGGCATAAGAAAAAATCCTTGCTTTATGGTATATGCAACTGCGTCACCCGCAGAGACCCCGTCAGTAACACCAGTATTGAAAATTGCCCTCAGACTCTTGTATGAAGAGTTACCAAACGTTTATGAGTTTTCTACACATAAGATGTTTACGACTTCTCGTGCTCCTTTTCCTAATAGAATATCTCATTTCAAGATCCTGGCTGTGCCTTAGGTCTATGTGTTCTGTTCATTGCTGTCACAAACCCAAGGGAGCCTTGCGTTTCCCGTAGTTTGGAAGTGGGAATCACTTTTCTGATAATAAGCTATTCTAACGCAAAATAGCAAGAATTTTTTTTGTGTGGTAGGATTTGACACAGTAGCTGACTACGCATTTTACACTGTGTGGTGCGATTTGACAAAGTTGCTGGCTACGCATTATGCAGCATGATTTTTTCTCTCTGCTTGACGATCCTTTGGGGAGTTTGAAGTGTCCTTGCTTTTCCTCAAATTTTTGGTTTGATCCCGGTAGCTTTATAATACTATTTTAAAGCAAAATACCAATAATATCTTTCATGTGTGGTGCGATTTAACACAATGACGTTGTTAATTTTGATTTCGCCTCAAACTTTGTCAAGTCCCTGCTGACTACGCATTATGATTCATATTTGTTTTTCCTTGCTTAGGTATGCTCATAGAAGTTAAATAAGTTCTTGCTTTTCCCAAGCTTTCAGGTTTGATCCAGTAGCTCTATAAAGCTATTGTCAACCAAAATAGAAAAAATGTTTCTCCTAAGTATGGTGCAATTTTACCCCGTCCGGCCATACTATCACCCGTGCCGATTCAAAACATATCAATTAATGCAACTGCTCCAGCTTCACCGTACAAACATTTGCGAGAACCACAACGAAATGTTTTGCTTAATACAAGCCCTAGCTCTTGTACATGTAATGGTGATCATGCTGGTTTATTAATCAAGACTGGAAGTATTCAAAAACAAAGAACGATGACACAAACTACCATTCGTAATTTTCAAAAAGATAAGGGGGAGGTGAAACATAGTAAAACTGGTGGCGTCGTCCAAATGGTGGTCGTTTGACTCATAAAGAAATGAGGTATTTGGTGGTAGGCATCATCGACGATTTGGTGGACCCGGTTTTCTATTAATATTGGTGACATCAAAATTTTTGCCTGCGCTCTTTGCTTTAATTCGGCCTTAGCATGAAAAGGGGCCATGCCTTTGCGTTAATTCATACAACCTATTGCAATAGGCGTCTATTAAGCTCTTTTCAAAGAAAAAAATTCTTCTTAATACAGTGTTACAGATTGATGCCATTGCTGTTTAATTTTGATTTTTTCATAAATTTGGGATTTTATTATATTTAACTTTGCGTTCAATCCAAACCTCCCCACTTCTAAATGAAGATTGGTGTTTTGTATTGATAGGACAATCCTTGCAGTTGCAATCTTCAGTAATTGGTTTTACCATTTGTGTTTGCTATCAAAATGACAGTGATAATTTTTCTGCCTGCAGCTGTTTCTGCTAAATAGTGGCAAGCATTGAGATGCCATTTAACATTATGACCTCACAATGCGTTTTGAGCCATTATTATTGGGATTGCTACCTACCACTTCTTCGTCATTGTAGGCGAATTAATATGAACTAACGTTTTTGACTGCGTGAATGTTCCTTGGTCCTGGCATAAACGCCACCATGCAAAGAGCAAACTAACCCAAAATGAAGCACTCACAGTTAACCTTATTTAGCCCAAGCAGGGCAATAATTGCCCTAGCAATTTCCTCTTAAGTACAACTTTGTCCACGATGGCTCTACAATATCAAGATTTCAGGACTTTTCCTAAAAATATTTCAATTTGTTTTTGACAAAATTTGAGTTGACTGTTGGTTGTAAATGAAAGTTATGAGCAAATTTGAACACATGACTGCTAAAATATGCACACATATAGCAGAAAGATAAAATATATAGCAACCTCACTCTGCGCTCATCGTAGCAGCCTGAGAGGGAAACGGGCAGTCGTAAACAAGAGATAACTAAAGTTTACGAAAAACTACTTAGGGTCAATTGCCATGTATATGAGGTGTGTCCGAAAAGTAACGATACTGGTGTTATAAAAACTTTATTGATAAATATTGAAATATACCAAAGTCAAATTCCTTCAAAGTAATTCCCTTTCACTTTGAAACACTTGTGCATTCGCCTTTTCCAGGATTCAATACACTCTTGTAAGGCCTTTTCTGGGATCTTTCTAAGCTCCGTCGTCGCGGCCATTTTGATGGAACCGATGTCAGAAAAATGAGTTCTCTTCAAAACAGATTTGATCTTGGAAAAGAGGAAAAAGTCACACGGGGCCAGATCGAGGGAATATGGGAGTATTCCAAAGTTGCAATTGTTCCTTTCTGCGAAAAACTGACCAATACTCAGGGCTGTGTGATCAGGAGCGTTAATGTGATGGAGCCTCCATGCGTGAGCTTCCCAAAAAGGTCCACCTCTTGTCACGCACTGTCTCATAAAGCGCCGAAGAATGTCTTTATAGACGGTTTGGTTCACTGTTTGGCCTTGGGGTAGGAATTCGAAATGAACGATGTCTTAAAGACATTCTTCGGCGCTTTATGAAACAGTGCGTGACAAGAGGTGGACCTTTTTGGGAAGCTCACGCATGGAGGCTCCATCACATCAACGCTCTTGATCACACAGCCCTGAGTATTGGTCAGTTTTTCGCAGAAAGGAATAATTGCAACTTTGGAATACTCCCATATTCCCTCGATCTGGCCCCGTGTGACTTTTTCCTCTTTTCCAAGATCAAATCTGTTTTGAAGAGAACCCATTTTTCTGACATCAATTCCATCAAAATGGCCGCCACGACGGAGCTCAAAAAGATCCCAGAAAAGGCCTTACAAGAGTGTATTGAATCCTGGAAAAGGCGAATGCACAAGTGTTTCAAAGTGTAAGGGAATTACTTTGAAGAAATTTGACTTTGGTATATTTCAATATTTATCAATAAAGTTTTTATAACACCAGTATCGTTACTTTTCGGACACACTTCGTAGTATGTACGAGTACATTCCCCAGAGAAACCAGCTTATTGCCTTGGCTGTGGCTTAAGAAAATAGAGGAAACGCGTTTTTTGCAAACAGACAACGCATTTGTTCTTGAATTGTATCATCACAAGCAAAGTGACTGTTGATGAGTGATGAGCAATATCACTTTTCCATCACATTCTAACTTTAGAGTAAATCTTTGTTATACATAAATGTAATTCCATAATACGTGTTGTTACTGGTGCTGTTTTTACTACGCAGCTAAACGGATATAAAAGTATGGTTATTTTTTTTTAGTTTTTAGGAAAAACGTTACTGCGTGAATTGTCAAATATTCGGAAACTCGTTCCGTGCGATGCTTCAATAAATAAATCCCCGTGTGTAAATATAGACAGTAACAAACACAATAAATCAGAAAAAAGCCTGTTCGGTCATTTAAAAGCATAACAATAGTTTTCAAATTGTGACCTACATTAGTAGCTCCATATAATTTTCCCGGACTTAATTAAGTAATAATATTCAAGATGTTAAAGCAGCGAAGGATATTTTTCACAACGCTTTCTCTAGGTCTAGATCACAGAAATGTTGGTACGTAATTTTGGCTTAATTATCATAAAAGCTTCTCGACAATTATCCTAATTCTGGTTTCACGAAACCATAAACTACCAAAAAAAACTAAAACAAAGTCAGTCGTATGCTTGGTGTAAACTGTGCAATAAATAATGATCAAACAATTAAGCCACTACGCTATATTTCGAAATGTAATATTATGTCAGCATTTCACCATAAACAACAACATTATATTGTTTTGATTTGTTACTCTCATGTTTTTGTGCTCATTTGTCAAATAGACATAACACTACGCCACTTATTCTCCGGAATGTCTTGTCAGCATTTGCCCTTGAACAACAACACTGCATTCCTTTGATTTGTTACTGTCATGTTTTTGTGCTCATTTGTCAAATAGACATAACACTACGCCACTTATTCTCCGGAATGTCTTGTCAGCATTTGCCCTTGAACAACAACACTGCATTCCATTGATTTGTTACTGTCATGTTTTTATGCTCATTTTTCAAGTAGACATTTCATTACGCAACAGGGTTATTTATCGCGTAAATTTTCAACAACTTTCTTTTTAGTTTATCACTCTTGTTTTTGCAACATCCTTTGTTCTGTAATCGGTATGTTTTTGTGCATCTACCCATTTATCACGTAGAAAACTGTTCCCACCATGAAAATAACGTGTGTTCTTTGCTTTTGGCATTTGATGGCGAATGATATAGAAATATCTCACTTCGCTCTTCATAGACGCATTGTCGAACAATTGACTTGAGAAAGCCAAAATCTAATCTATGTCAAACGTGAACTATTATCAATTGTAAACTAATTGACTGTTTTGTATTCAATTCAGCTATTTGGTTTTATTAACGCGAGTTATGAGTGAGTATCTCAAAAAGCAGTGTATTTGAAAACCTAATTGAGTTGGCATATGCTTGCTTCGAAGATCTATCTTGTGCTGTCAAAATAGCTGAGTGCATAGCCTGTTTATATACTAAAGAGTGTGCTTTCCAAGTCCAAAAGCAAGCCATAAATTTGAGATTTGCCTACTATACTGCGCCTATGGTAGAATGATTTATAAAAGATAAAAATGGCGTAAGCCCACTACTTTCAAAGCAAAGTCTTTTATGCGTTGTTATCTTGGTAAACATTAAACTGGTGCCAGGCATTACTTATAAAGAAAAGCAATTGTACAGCTAACGCTGGTGCTAACTTTAATACTAACAACGTTTCGACAGAGTCCTTCAGTTTTCGTCAACTAAAGGCTTAAAAAAGCGTTTGCCTAACGAAGACCAAAAGGACTCTGACAAAACGTTGTTAGTATTTTAGAGCCACATTATATTGGAGCAGTGGTTCTCAACCTTTTTCGTGCCGTGGCCCATTTTGAGGAGCCACGAATCCTTGCGGCCCGGTTTCTTGCCGTGGCCAACTTTTTCTGTGTACCGTGGCCTACTTTGATTACCTTTATAATGTGATGGTGACAAAGTTGCTGGGATTAGCGTCAGAACTCATCGCAGCAGAGGTGATCTCCAAAATAAATGAGTCATTTTCCCCCCAATGCCGATAATGGCCAGTCCGTTGTTGGAATTGATTTAAAAAAGTAAATAAGGTCATTGCGCCTCGCATTCATGGGTACTGGTCCATATGACGGCTTATGAGCACCACTATTACTCAACCTCATTCGACTTGCAAACCCATTATTAAAGTAACGCAAAAGTCTGTGGCCTACTCGACTTACGTGTTGTGGCCCACCGGTTGATAACCAGAGTATTAGAGCTACATTATATTTTTGTCGTGTTGCACAGTAAACTTATGGCCATTACCAAGAATTACTTTATGAGAAATACCGCTTTACTAAGTGCTAGTCAAGAAATTCAAAGACAAAATTTTATGTAGCGGTAGTAATTGAACATTTAGCTTAATAATTATTGGAGTGACAAAAACGATCAAATTCTTCAGTTATCACCATTTTTTTATCTACAAGGGAGAGTCAAAAAGTTCTTAGACAAATGCTGTTATTTCAAAAGGCGCAAAGTTTTACTTGTTTAAACATGTCTTTATGGTTTCCCTAATTATCTGCAGACATTTCGTCATTCTATCTAACGGCAATATCAAGATAGGTGGCATCTCAAAAAAGCTAATAATTTTCGCTAGTAATGCCCGAAAAACGTCAAGAAGAGAGCTGCACAGTCAAATTTTGTTTCATCACGACAAGGTCATTGTACATTCTTCTGGGGCTGTCAGGGTCCTGTTGCACTAATTTCAAAAGGAAAAAAACTCCCACACCCACCTTGTAGTCCAGATTTATCTCCCTTTGGCTTTTTTGGTTTCTAAAACTGAAGAAACATCTTAAAGGCACCCGGTTTATTTCTTAGATGAAGCAAAAATGCAAGTAATTTCATGGTGTCAGAGACAGCCCACCGAATTCAGAATTCTACAAGGAAAGAATTTACAGGTGGAAGCTTAGATTGCAAAAGTGCATGGACAATAATGGTTCTTATGTAGAAAAATATGTGTAATTAGTTGTAAAATAAAAATTTTATGGTATATGTCTGAGAACTTTTTGACTCACCCTCGTATTTGTATTGATGACTGCGTATAACACTTAAACATATTTCCTTGACATAGACTATCCCACGTGACTACTCAATATTAAAAATTCATTTCAACTCATTTTATTTGGCAAAGAAAAAAACTGTTGCCTTTATGAAGTTGTGCACAACACGCTAACAAACTTTGTTTTTTTAATTTTGAGACAGATAAAAATTACATGTTTGATGCCTAGACAAAGTAGTTGCATCACCATGAACAATTCTACTCGTTTTATTGCTGCAGAGGCTGAGGATTTAATACTTGATCTATCTGAATCAGAAGATTTTGATGAGGTGCTATGTTCTGAATCGGAGAGTGATGACGACTATTTTGCAACTCCTTCCATTGTAGCAGTTGCTGAAGTTGATGCTCAGTTTGACAATGAAGCACAATCCTATGAAATAGACTTCAATCAATCATCATGCAAAAAAGACGTAGGTGATGCCGTCAACGATCGCGATAATGCTTTGGATGCAAATTGCTTGCAAAGCTTATCGCCATCTCAGCCTCCATCGTTTTCTACTAATATTATTTCCAGCCTTGAAGTCGCACTAAATGAAAATAATTACGATTTGTTGGACCTAAATCCAAAAGAAAAAAAGAGTACCTAGCGAGTATTGAAGGTAAAGGAAAAACTGTAGACAAAATCATCAAATGGTCCAATATATCTCCACTTCATCTGGCCGGCAAAGTGCGGCTGATGTTGTAAGTGGAGATATTGGGGTTGTAAACGCCCGTAGAAGCATTTCTAAGCCAAGAGATGTGTAAGAAATTTTTTTTATTCCGGACATGCTTTCACACATTGTTCACATCACGAACAAAAAAATCGAAAATCTGCGTGAAAAATTATTGCTGAGAGGCCGTGATATTACGTCTGTTCCATACACCAAGAACTCTTGCTCTTCAGAAATTTTAGCATTTTGATCTTTGGTACCTTCAAGGTCTGCTAGGTTTAAACAATCATGATATTTCTTTTCGTTTTGACGATGTTACTGGAAATCCTGTGTTCGCGGCTGCAATGAGTAAAAACAGGTTCAAATTTTTATTTTCCAATATTTCCTTTGATGATTTTGAAACAAGAACTCAGAGATGGGTCTATGATAAATTTATTGCCATTGGAGACGTTTTCGAATCATTCAATCACAACTGCAGCAGTTGCGTCGTTCCTAGAGATTTTTATCTCTTGATGAAACTTCATATCCAATGGGAACGCGTATTGGATTCAAGCAATTTAATCCAAACAAACCAGCAAAATATGGACTATTATTTAAGTCGATAAATGCTTGTCGCTATCCATACACATTCCGAACTGCCCCATATGTTGGAAAACCCAGAAATCATAGCAATCAAGAGCAGTGCAAGTTTTATGTTTGTGAGATTGAAGATACAGTCAAAAGGCTTGTAGCAGACTAGGAAAAGCACACATCACTTTCTGGCAGCAATATATCGTATAACCGCTTGTACACTTTATTTCACTAGCAAAATGGCTGCTGGAACGTAATATCACAACTGTAGGCACTCTGCAGGCAAATCGCAAAGGTATTTCTGAAGAAGTAAAGAAGGTTGGCAGTCGGGACTCTAACTCTTAACGAAGTTTTTGAGATGAATCTGGCAAATTGGTTTTAAATTCTTACACCGTGGACACCAAAAGTTCTGAAAAAAGAAACGTACTACTGCTATCCACAATGAGAATCCAAATTTAGGAACAGCCAAGGACAATTTACGATTAAAACCAGCAATCTATAAGCTTTACGACTACACTAAAAGAGGCACAGATATCATTGATCAACGAATGAATTTTTATTCCAGCAAGGCTAAATTTCGTCGTTGGACTATAACTGCTTTTGCCTATGTACTAGACACTTGCCGAGTGAATGCTTCCACAGTCATCGCACTAAACCAGTCTATTGAGCCACGCAATACAAATTCATTCGATTTTGAAATAACTTTGGTTTTACAATTAGTACGCCCATTTGTTGTGCTCCGTTCAAAATGGGGCTTGTCAAAAAGCATTCAAGATAAAATCCATATCACCCTTAGTGAACCCAGACAAGAATCTTACGATTTGTCGCAGTTATGTGAATTTCCAGTGCAGTCTACCAAGCAATGCAGGTGTGAAGTTTGCGCAGCTGAAGCCACTGGCTGTGAGAGGGATAACATGGGATGTGTTTTTAGCCAATGCCAAAGATGTGGTAAAGCTGTATGCAAACGGCTTTACTTCAGATTCTGCGGCGCCTGTCAGTAACTGGTGATGTTACGCTTTATATTCTACGAGGTGCTCATATTGCAGTGTTTTTTGAGATGTTTTTTTATTATGTGTGCCAGTAAAGAGCTCTATGTGTTTTTTAAATTTATGCAGCATAAAGTACGTAGCTAGTTTGTGAAAGTTAAAGTTTTCTCCGTCAAATATGTTACTAGAAATACAAGGTTTTCGTGTACATATGACTACATGCAAGTCATTTCCTACTCTAAACTGCATTATAAAGTATGACAACGTCTTTGGCTTGGCACCCACACCTGCAGTAGTCTTGCCGACAATTATATTTGCTCACTGTCGACAAATTAGTGGGGACAAATTCAAGCTGATATGTGGAAGTAAAGCCTTTTGTCTCAAATTCGCAGTTATATCGCTGCTTGTTCTAGCTTATTGCACTGGCACTTCGGGGCGTTCAGGCGTCGCATCCGGCCAATATATAAGTGAGCCACAATTTTTGATATTATTGCATGTTCATTAAAAATGCTCGTAGCACCGGTAACTTTTTTAACATCATTTGCTATTCGCATTGACAAAAAAACAACTATAGTTCCTATCAATATGTCTGCAATTGAATGATTATTTGGTTGAGGGGATTGCAATTGCAAAAGTGTACATAAAAGTTTAATTCCTGCGACAAAGTCATACAGTATATAAAGCAGTTACTATAGTTTACTCATAATTGCTGTAGTGAAGAAAGTTAGTATTCGTCTAATCATCAAACAAAGTAAATTATTTTGTCTCCAACCTCAATCTTGTTTTACTTTGTTGTATTCGTTAAATAAAAATAAACACTATAAAGAAGGATGGTCCACGCATGACCTCAGTGCAGCCGGCCATATTATCATGCGAAGCCGATGTGATACACATCGCAATAGAAGCTGTGAAATCTACGTCATACTCATCGTAATATAGAAACGGTATCATAAACTATATCTCAATGATATCAGCCAGGGAGGTAGAGGCAAATGTCGGCAGGCGAACAATAACTCGCAAGGAATTTTGAAATAGCTAAGCACAGTAGTTTCATGTTGTTGACATCAAATAAGCTAGGGAATTTTCGCGCCTTTTATGGTGTTGCACACATGTGTTACGTAAATTGTGTCAAATCCGTTTCTTGACAACAAAATGCTTTTGTGTGAAAAAGACATTAAACTTAGTTTTAAAAAATTGATACGGCCCGGGTCGAAATTTAAAATTTCGTATTTGGTATACCAGTAAATAATGTTACAGATGCCTACTAAAATGTTATAAATTGTTTAGAGGCGATCTATTGTTGGACTTCATAGGTTACTAGAATTCGCTGACCTTACGTGACTCAGCCAAGCGCAACTGGCCTAAGTAGTCGATTTATCTTGCTGTCAAAATAGAGGAGTGAATGAGAAATATTTGTTTCTTTTAAATGAGAACTAACGGCACCTATCAAAATGCGACTTGCCTTCAGACTAATTGTTTTTTCTTCTACAGGCAATAATTTCAGAAACATGTTAAACACAAATACAAAATAAAATAAAGTTTTCTTCCGTTTGCAAGTTCAATCGTTTTTCTGTGTGGTGTAGTTCGAAAGATAAAATGCTTTAAAATTTCCTGGCAAAAACTACCCCACGTTGGACTTAGCACGACGCAAATCTTTTGGGCCGAATAGGGTTAAGTTATAGTAGTAGCGGGAGCCCCCATCAATAATGTCGAGGTTAAGAACATCAAATCATCTGGCTGCTGCGACAGCCTCGCTTAATTGCAAAGGAAATTGCTTCAACATTTAGATCATATGTAGCTCGACCCCTACATTTTGTTGCAAACGATAAAAGAAAGGACCATTTTTACTCCCTCGTCTTTTTCTTGGGTGATCACCAAGTGTTTTGCTTGGAGTAGGCTTCATATTAAAATTGTAGACTTTGAGTCTTTTGAGTAATTTGATTGATAATGCCAAACATCCATGCTATCGAGAAATAACAGCCAAAATGTACCAAAGGACTTAGTTTTTCTAGAAATTGCGATTTTGTCAATTGTAGGCACTACAATTTTGTGTGTTTTTAACCAGTAGACTACATTCTTAAACATTTGAAGACTTCAGTTTTTGATGGATCTATTTGAAAACGTCGACAGATAATGCAAAAGAACCATGCTCGTGAGGAAAAGTAGCCAAAATGTACCAAAGAACTAACTTTGTTTCACAATTGCAAGTTTGTTAGCTCAATTAGGATAATTGTTCAACTAAAAATGAAACATGATGTATGGCAACCAATGTTTGATCAGCCATTATAAACTAACCCTTAGCCTCAAGTAATTGAAGTCACATATTGCTAGAAAGTAAATTTCGTAAGCTTTCAAAGGATAGTAATTGTTAGTACTTTATTGTATCGTTTTTGTATTGAAGTCACCTGCTTTTACTGAGCTTGCCAGTTTCGGGAGGGGTAGAAAGTTACACCACAGGTATCAAAGTTCAGTTTTTTCAGTATAAAAACTGATATTAATTGAACACATTATACACTAACGAAAATGCCTTGAAATAACCTTTAATTTGTTGGAAAAAGCTTGAAAATCAGTTCAGAAATAAGATCACAAATCAGATTTTTAGTAAACTGATTTTGCAAAAAGATTGCAATTTTTGAAAACATCTTAATATTTTGATCCGCGGCAGCGAATATTTGTGTTGATCGTACCAGACATATTATGACATCATAGACCCAGTTTAAGCGTACTCGCGAAATAAAGAAGAAAAAATGCCTAGACAGTTTAAAGTGCTTAAAAAATAAATTGCTCGTGGCATTTTCAAATAAACATTAATTGCTGTAAAGTTGTTTTTATCGAAAGCACCTTATTAATATCTCCTAAAAGAATATTTAATCGCGTTTCTGCGATGAGTACTTTTTGAGAAAGAACAATAAACAGATTGTTCAATGAATCGTTGATTGTGATGTCATTTTATACCCAAAACAAATGAAAGTTTTTGAAATGTGGTAAGTCGGAAGCTGGTTTTCGTTTGAGCAAAAAGCGGTTGTCCTCCGTCAACTAATGCAAATTGTAAAAAATTATTTTTGATTATGACATCATTAAGACGTCACAAACTCCCTTATGACACTCACAACGGGGTGGTGATTAATCGTTCCAAGTTTGATGCTTGTACCTCAAGCAGTTTAGAGGAGTTAAACAGATAGACACACATACACACAAACAGAATTGTGCTTTATATATTAGATGTCATGTGACATAACTCAGAGGATGCAGCCCAGAAAGAGCGACAGTTTTTTAAGGCTTGATTCAATACTATTATTGTGTCTAAAAAAATTATTGAAAAGTAATAACAAAAAAGTAAAATGTCTGCACTTTTAGCTGGAGGTTATTGTCAGCTGCAGTTTTCAAATGGAGCCATGGATTCTAGTGAAGACACTGTTATGACAATGGTAACAGAATTATGTTTCTGGGATTAATTCCAATAGTTTTCCGTCATTTTTTCGTTTGAATAGCTGATTCTGATTAAGACCCCGAATTACATGTACATATGATTTGTAGATTGTAAACGTTTAAAATTTTAAAGTAAGGGCTCCAAATTTTAAAATGAGTTAAGTGAAAAAATACAGTAGAATGAACAAAAAGGATTTTAGCAGCATTTTATTTTTTTGCGTAATTCACTTTGAGAAATGTGTTTGGATTGAAATTTGGACCTAAAGATTTGAATTCCCTTTCCGACAACTGCAACTCAATTTATTTGAAAAAAATAATATAGTGAAATTAAATTGGATATGACCAATAGCGCAATACATTTTTGAAGTAAAAATTAGCTACCGATAAATCCGTTTCCGCATTAAGGTTAGTGTAACATTATTCGCTAGATGATTCTTAAAAAATTTGTGCAGGATTAGCTACTGCATTAAATTGGAATTATTTCCAATTTAATGACAAATCGCTTGATTCAATTATTTTCTTCAGCTGTTATTCTGTTTTTGGGAGTAGCGTTTTATTTCTTTATTTTTTAGTCATACTGTACAGGGCTGACCTAATTGCATAATGGTGGAGAGTTGAAGACTCATTGTTCTTATCACCACATCAAAGCAATTCTTATCTGCCTCATAAAGATGAAGATATGCTGTTGAGTGCCTTACCCAAGAACCTCACAAGCGAGCCTACAGGCTTTTTTTCGACATAGTTCTTTTTGCGCTGAGCGTCCAGCAGAAAAACTGTAAATGACATTTTTTTAAAAGTAGTTTGCGATCACTTGACAAGGTAATCGAAGACAAGGCTACCGACTGCAAAGCGAACACTTAAACAACTTGAACGCTTGTGCACTGACCAACAGTCAAGAATGAGAACGACAATCGAAAACACAGAATTGCTCAAAGTAAGTGAGGCGAGGCTGTATAATGCTCCATGCTTGTTCTACACATTATGAATAACTTTTAATGAGAGTTGTAACGACAAGTGTGATGAAGAAGCACAGATGGTGAAAAATTGTTGAATAACCCGCAATTTGCGGATAACACAACTCTCCTCCGCTGTAGTAAAGACTTGCTACTATATATGGTAAAGAAACTGAAATCTAGAGCGAGGCACTAGATCTTCCTTTAAACCCAAGCAAGACAAGCGGACGGACTATAATGACTTCAAGTAAGAGGACAAAAAATGAAAGAATAAGAGTTCGAACATTCAAGGTCGACAATTACTAATAAAGAATCTACTGCAACCGAAATCTAAAGATTACTAGGTATTGCAAAAAAGTAGCAAAGAAGATAGAAAAGGTATTATAGAGAATTTGTGGCACTGCTTTGGGGTACTTGTGGGTTATCTGTCACCACTTTTTTTCACCAGGTATTTATCCCCCACCCTGTACACTCCCTTGCAGTGTACACTGCCCCGTACATTTACATACCGGGCCTGCCCCTTCAGTGTACACTGCCTTTCTTGTAATATAGCAAGGGAGTGTACAGGGTGGGGATAAATAGTAATTTAATACCTGGTGAAAAAAAGTGGTGACAGATAACCCACAAGTACCTGCTTTGGCTTTTAAGACGAGGCTGCTCTGCAGCTTGGGTTTTGCCATGACAATGCATGGTTATGATATCTCACTGCGTTCAAAGCGGACCAAACTGAGTGAACACCTTTGAAAAGTAGTGGTATTGGAAAATTCTCTGGGTGCCTCGAACAACACGAGAGATGATTATTTGAATGCGTGATAAGACTGATAGCAAGATAATGTTTCGACTGAGCACTAAGAGAAAAAAGCATGTAATGAGACGCGATGGACTGGAGGTTATCAGAGCGGGCGAAGAAAACGATAAGAGAGGACGACAATCTACATCATGGGTGAAGATTAAAACTGGACAGCAATGAGTTAAACTGTACTGGTAAAAGCGACAGAATTTCGATTGGATTAGTGTGGGAAAGTGGAGGCCATAATATCTCAACGCGACCTCTAATTTAAGAAGTAAATTTACTGCAGAATAATTGTGAATGTATGCAGTATATGTTTTTGCCGGCATTATACGTTTATTGCTGTCAAGCATTTTTGTAGAGAAAAGCTTATTCGCTTGAATATTTGTTTGGTGTCACATAGTAAACTTTGTGGTGTGAACAATCGGTTGCGTCAACAAAAATCTTTTGATAAGTTTTTGTCCACAAAAACGCATACGCTTTTTATAGGTCCTTCAGCAACAAAATAGAGCATTTAAACAAAATCATATACTGTGAAGCATCAAGTTAAAAACACCTCAACATTCTGTTTCACCTCTGGGGCTCGTCAGGAGGTAGTTCCAAAACACAACACTGGTTTAAGATGGAATCCAAAATTTAAAAAAAAATAAATAAAATTTGAATTAAATTAAATAGAAGGCTCGAAATTCAAAATAAGGTAAGCTCTACAGATCTGCCTTATTCAAGCGCTGCTCGCTACAAATAGCGGGTAGATGATGTTGTTGTCGCGCGCGCTGGCATTTGTAAGACGGGGAAGTCATTGAAGCGTGGAGAGGGTTAAACATAAAGAGTGTAGGCAAAATGATGGCAAGAGTTAAAATATAGAATAAAAAAGAAAAGCTCGGAAGTTTATCAAGAATCTCAGGTAGAAGGTCTTCTTCCTAGACACAAATGGCGAAGCTACTGAATACAGCAACAAAACGTTTGGTTTTAAATTCGAAGCAACACCCCCTCAGCTTGACGGACTAAAATATTTCGAACAAGATCTTTGTGAAATGGTTCGCCGAATTCAGTTCAGACCTGTCGAAAGCAGTTTCCAATACCAGCTTATGGCAGACGTGAAAACCATTAGGAAATCTAGGAGCGTAATCGTCCAAGCTGACAAAACGACCAATTTACACAGAATAAGCGTTGCAGATTGTTCTAGGAAAATTCGCCGTAAACAAGTTTGCCGTAGGAAAACTCGCCTCAGGAATTTTCGCCTCAGAAAATTTCGCTTAATAGGAGAAATCGCGGTAAGACAATTTTGCCTTGATAAGGTCAGTGATAAACCTAGCCCTAACCCTAACCCTAACCCATTTTTCCTATTAGGCGAAATTTCCTGGGGTGAGTTTTCCTACGGCAAACATGTTTACAGCAAATTTTCCGGACTCGGTTGCAGATTACAGCAAACTAATGAATGATAGCATCACTGCCAAATGCAAGAAAACTGGTGCAGATACTGTAAGCGCCATCAACAACGAGCCAAAAACTATCGCCAGGGAGCTACAACTAGACAGCAGGACTGAACATTTCTAAGATAAGAACGCTTTTGTCACCATAAAAGACTATAAGGAAAATTTTCCTAACAACCTCAAGTGCCGCCTAATAAATCCTGCCAAATCGCAGATTAGAATTGCTATTAAACTGGTCCTGGAAAAAATCAACAAGATCATCCGATCACACAGCAACTTCAACCAATGGCGCAACACTTGCTCCGTAATTTCGTGGTTCCACAGTATTCAAAACAAAAGCTAATTTCTCAAGTTCGATATAATAAACTTTTACCATACCATCTCAGAAGACATATTGAGGGCCGCCATAACATTTGCGAAATCCTATGTCGACACTGAAGACAGCGACATCTACTCTATCCTGCACTCTAGAAAATCACTTCTGTTCAGCGCAGTTGGCGTCTGGATAAAGTACAGCGGTTCACTGTTCGACGTAACGATGGATTCTTATGATGGGGCAGAAATCTGCGAGCTCGTTGGGTTGTTCCTTTTAGGCAAATTGTCCAGCATCATTCACATAAACAGATAATATTGGATTATATCGCGACGACGGCCTGGCCATAATTAGGAAAGCGTCCGGACCTGAAATGGAAGGTACCAGGAAGAAGGTAATCGCCATTTTTAAAATGCACGGTCTAAAAGTCACAGCCGATACCAACTTATTCCAAGCAGATTTTTTAGACGCAACCTTTGACCTCAACTCTGAAAACTTTTGGTCATACCAAAAACCCAACGACTCACCCCTTTACATCAACACACGATCCAACCATCCACACTCCATTACCAAGCAGCTGCATCACATAATTAGCAATAGAATTGCCCAGCCATCATGTGACCGTGAGACTTTTGACAACGCCATTCCATCTTACGCAGAGGCTTTGAAAAAACCCGGACATTCACCTTGCACGTCATGCACTCAACTACTCCACCAAACCGCAAGAAACCGAGGAAAAGAAACATCACCTGGTTCAATTCCCCATACAACATAGAAGTTAAAACAAATATCGGCAAAAAGTTCCTCTATCTCATCAACAAGCACTTCTCCCCGAACAACCGCCTTCACAAGATTTGCGACAAATTTAACGTCAAACTCAGTTACAATTGCATGAGGAACATGGCAGGTATCATCAAAAGCCACAACAATAAGCTGATATACCTAACCACCAACACCGACAAGATGCCGTGCAACTGCAGAACAAAATCCGAATGCCTGCTTAACGGCAAATGCCAAACCAAATCAATCGTGTATAAAGCCTCCATCACAACTCCAAACATACCAACACGGCACTATTTTGGACTTTACGAGACCGAGTTCAAAGCCCGGTTTTACAACCACGGCTCATCATTCGAAAATCAACGAAAGATGAACGCTACGGAACTCTCCAAAGCTGTGTGGGACTATGAGAACAGAGGAATCGAACCGCGCATATCTTGGTCCATTGTATGCGAAGCGGGTGCCTTTAGAAGTGGCGCCAAGCGCTGCAATCTCTGCCTAGCTAAAAAACTGGCCATCTTGCAAGCTGACCAGCGTACACCTTTAAGCAAACGATCCGAGTTAATCTCCAAATGCAGACATCGGACCAAGTTCAAGTTGAAAAACATTAATTAATACTAACCTTTTGTTCTTGGTTTTATTCGTGGTTTTTCATTTGTGCACTGGTTTTACCTTATTCTGTTTTATTCTATATTTTAACTCTTGCCATCATTTTGCCTACACTCTTTATGTTTAACCTTCTCCACGCTTCAATGACTTCCCCGTCTTACAAATGCCAGCGCGCGCGACAACAACATCATCTACCCGCTATTTGTAGCGAGCAGCGCTTGAATAAGGCAGATCTGTAGAGCTTACCTTATTTTGAATTTCGAGCCTTCTATTTAATTTAATTCAAATTTTATTTATTTTTTTTTAAATTTTGGATTCCATCTTAAACCAGTGTTGTGTTTTGGAACTACCTCCTGACGAGCCCCTTAGGTGAAACAGACTGTTGAGGTGATTTTAACTTGAATAAATTTCATTTTATTACTCTGACCCAATCATTGACCTCTCTACTGTCAAATCGACCGACTGCGTATACTGTGAAGCATCATATAAATATCCAAACAGATAGAAAATCTCGCGCAAAAATGCATGAGCGCAGAAAACGCACATAACATATGCTGCGTACAGCGATCTCAAAGTACACTTCAAGCTTAGCACTTATATTCTGGCAGTATAAATCTTAATCCTTATTGAAAAAGCTGCAGTCATCACAAACTTACGTTTTCAGCACACTTATTAAACCTAATCTTAACAGTTTCTTTTATCTTTATCTTGAGATTTTTTAGCTAATTAAAGGTAAGAATGTGTTCAAATCGTCAAGAACTTTTTGGTTAGCAAATCAAAACTCGAGTAATGAAATATGCAATTAACAAAGCTCAAGTTAGCAATAAGTAGTATTTTCCAATTTTTGAACACAATAATCTACCTGCAGTAGATCGCCTTGCGCCAAAGTTCAATTACCACATAGCCTAATCTGTTCCAAGCAGATCAATTTCTTCTTTTTTTGCAATTATAGTTGAATATTTTTTCAATCTTCCTTGTGGGTTGTTTCCAATCGTTGATTTACAATTGAAGGAAAAATTTTGATTTATCTTGAAGTGAAACAAAAATGTTGATCTTGTTTTGACCAAAAGCGATTTTATGCAAGCAGCAAAAAAATAAATTTTTCTAATAGTGAAAGGAAACTATAAAAAAACAAAAACTAAAACCTCCACGTTATACGCCCAGGCGAAATTAAAACTCTACGATAAGCGACACTTTTTTGACAGGGTAATACATAACGGTCTCGTCTAAGCGAAAAGAAAATAGTAGCATCTAATTTTAATGAAACAAAATGACATTGCGTGCGGTTGGAGGGAATATTCTAAAGCAGTTGTTTCCAAACTTTGTGTTATCACGCCTCTCACAAATATTCATTCATATGACGTCTACCCCTATTTTATAAAAAATAATATGAACACAACAAAATTTTAATAGCAATATTTTATTTTTATCTTTCAATGAGTTGGATGTGCTTGTCTATTAGTGCAAAGGCTGTCAAATCTCGGTGCTATTGACGAGATAGCTACTCGTAGTTCTTTTTCTACAACCAATCGAGCTTGCTATTTCGATTTCTTTGCTGCTGGTGCAGAAAATCCTGTTGCGTCGGGCAGCAGTACTTCTAATGCTTTGTTTGACAAATTATTATATTCCAAATTGAGATTCAGCCAAAATTAAACCGGAGACACATTCTGAAATCTTTGTTTTAACGAAGTATCACAAGATAATTCAATCAATTGTTCTTTTTCAATACTTGTCAATTCAAATTCATCATCTTCTTCATCGATCAATAGATTCGGTATTCACGCAAATTTTGTAAATTCAAGATCATCAAAGTAATTCGAAAAATGAAGTAACAAACCATTCAAGTGTTCGACAAACAGATTTTTGTTGGCTTCTGCATAATCTCGGGTGCATGAATTTAAAAGTGGAAACATGTCAATCTTATTTTTTTACAAATTTAACTTTTTTACAAAAGCTTTTACTTTGTCTTTTTGCATCAGCAAATCCATTTTTGGCCCTTGCATTGATTTATAAAAAAAAGCACTCCATTTTCCGAAAATTTCAACCAAATAAGTGAGTTTAACAAAAAATTGTCATCCCTAAGCATATTTGCCTCCTCACTATGATTTTCAACAAGAAAAATTGCAATTTGTTCTTTGCGTTCACGTAATCTTCGAATCACTTTTGCACGAGATAGCCAACGCACTTCACAATAGTACAGAAGTGAGGTGTAATTAGCTCCCATATCTTCACACAGCTTTGTAAACAACCTAACTTCTAATGGACTGTTTTTTAGGTAACTTATAACTTTCGTTACTTTTGGAAAAGCTTTGTTAAGTTCCTCGCTTGCATTTTTTGATACGAGAGCTGCTCTGTGGAGCATACTGTGCGTCCAGAGAACGTCGGGTGTTTTCTTTTTAACAACTGCTTAAAGACCGGCTTTGTGCCTCGACATTGACCGTGCACCGTCAGTAAAAAGCCCAATGCAATTATTCCACATTATGTCGTTCTTATCAAAAAATCTTTTTATCTTATCAAAAATTCCATTGGATGTGGCTTTGTCTGGAATGGGTTTGCAAAATAATATATCTGCAATTATATCTGTCTCTTCAACATATCGAACATATGCAATTAAATGTGCGTCTTTAGCTACATCAGTTGCTTCATCCACTTGTATGGCGAATTTTGAAGTACGCATTTGAGAAACTAATTGATCGCAAGTATCTTCAGATATATCATTGATTCTCCTGCCAACTGCATTATCAGCCGGCGGGATTGGTCGTAGCTGTTTCGCATATGGCTCTCCAAACATTATTTTGACCATATCAATAGCTGCTGGCAATAATAAAGTTTCTGCTATTGTGTGTGGTTTTTTACCCTTCGCGATTCTGTAAGACACAAGGTACAATGCTAGTAATGCATTTGATGGAAAGTGAAATATTTCTTTGAACGTTTGCTTTTATTTAGTAAACTCATCCAATTATCTTTGAAAAAATTCTTTGGGCTTACCAACGTAATTAGAATGCGTAGTTTCAAGGTGCCGTTTTAATTTTCAGGGTCTCATAATATCAGCAGCCAAAACTTTCGAGCAAAGCAAACACATTGGTTTTTCCACCTTATCATTAATAACACTTGTAGATCCGTACGATTGATAGGATGAATCATATTGTCTTTTCTTGGAAGTTCTTCCTTTCTGTTCTTTGTTCCTTATAGTCCCACTACTTTACCAACATCAGTATTTTCATTTTTGTTGGATTTTTTTTTATAACCAATCAAAAATTTATCCATTTTTCTGAAAATAATATTATTTATAAATTGTTTTTAAAAAACTATACTTCTGCATTACGTATTTACTCTTACTATAGTATTTTTTAATTTCAATGATTTTTACCGTATTATTTTTTTGATTACGTAATTAACGGTCTGTTTTTTCAAGAACGTTAAACTTTTTGCCAAAGACGGATTTTGCCACTTGATTTTGCAACCAACACTTCGATTAATCGAATAAATAGCTTTTATTTTTATGCAATTAAACGGGTTGTGCTGTAAGCCTATAATTTTAAATGATTGTCATTCGCGCCTCCCCTTAGGCTAGTCCGCGCATTCCAGTTTGAAAAATGCTGCTCAAAAGAATCTTTTGAATTTTGTTATACACTCAACAGTTCCATCACTTAATCTAAAGATCAAAACATAATTCGTTTTCCACCAAAATCAAACAGTGGGCTTTTAAAGACAAATTATTATTTTGCATCAGTGCATTTAAATTTTTTTATTGAGCAGCCTGCGCAAGTTTGATTTGTTGGAATTTCGAAACAGAGGATCATTGTACTCAGCGGCACGTGCTTTCAAAGGGAGCAATCCATATACCAGAATTTTTCTGCGGTAATGAATACGTTTTTTCTCTAAACACATTCGTTAGTTTTTAAAGATAATAATTTATTTCAAATGATTTCACACAGAGGGCAATTTTTTCCCTGTGACATTCAATACTATGACAATTTACTTCTTTTTTTTCAAGACTCTTTGAAATGTAGAGGGTGGGAAAGCGAAATTTGCAATGAATATTTGAAGAACACATGTGCAAGTTTCAGGAGACGTGTGAACACACTTATTGAAAGAGAAGGAAGACACATTAAATAAAAACATTTTCTCTTATGTATTTTCTTATGGCAAATAAAATGTCTTAACTTTCTATAACGTAATGATTCATATGCTGATGTTAAAGTTTTGTAGTAAAATATTCTAAATTTTGCTTCCCCACCCTGTACAAGTTACATTGCTGCGCATAGAAAAAACGTTGCAATTTTTCACCAAATCCTTTTCCAACTTTCTAGAAAACTCAGCAAAATGTTTTTGAGCACAGTTTCAAGATGACACTCACCACCAGCAAAGTTTAGAGCAGAAAAGTATTTTTTGCCGATCAATCACAATGGCCGACCCTCCCAGGAGAGAAAAAATCAGATTTTATGGGAGGTAAACAAAGACTTGCTGAAACACAACATTCAAAATGAAAAGAGCTTCAAGTTTGCTTTGGGACAAAAATGGAGAAATCGATTTTTTCGTGAAGTTGATCGCCTCAAACAAGTCATTTAATATTTTGCTATTTGTGTTGTTTGTATGGCAAATATAGTTAATGTAGGCTGTGGTGGCATTCAAAACGTTGTTAAAGCAGATTCTATTGGAAAAAAAGCCGATAAATATTCCCTCAATACAACGCAAAGATTATTTTTTATTGAGGATCAAATTTTCGTTATTAAAATTTTCATAATGAAAAGTTTAATGAGGGAAATTTTGGTCGTCGTCGTTTGGTCAGGCATCCCAAATCGGTCCGGGCTAGCACAAATCAAAACCAGGGGTGAGGGTCTATCCTTTTACCACCCAGGGATGCTGCACTGCCCAGATTAAATACTGGCAGTGGTGGTGTCAAGCCAACATCGAGTTGCGTCATCCAAAACCTGCAGACCTCGTGTTCCTCTTGGTATATGATGTACGAGTATGAGACATGAAGATATAACGTGATCTGTAGTATCCTCAGTGGCCCCACATTCGCAATTTGGTGATGATGCGAGACCCCATTTGTACATGGACGAGTGAAAACTTTCTACACCAGTCCGCAGGCGATTGAGCCTTACCCAAGATGTTCTTGGCAGACTCATTCGAAGTGGCCTTGAACTGACCCTGGGAATAAAAGCACGGGCCCTTAAAGTACTCTCTAAGTATTTCACGATCCATTTATGTTTCGTCTACTGCTTCACGCGGATGTCCAGTTTAGACAAACTATCTAGTGGTTTCCACGCAGCAGGTGCAAATGGGCGTCTTCATCATGCTGCCCAACTAACTGTCTGTGCAGTACATGTCGGGATCATGGATAGCACGATTCGCCAAGGAGAGTGTCGCCCCTAATTGGCGGAGCTCAGCTGGCTGGATGCCTGCGAGGACAAGCAAGTGCTCCGTTGGTGTGGGACGCAAGCATCCAGTGACAATGCGCAAAGTCTCATTGAGAACGCTGTTAATGAGGCGAGTATGCGTACTACTACACCAAACTGGTGCGCAGTACTCAGCGGTGAAGTAGAACAAGGAAAGAGCAGAGATGCACAATGTCTTGCAACCTGCACCTCATCCGGATCCCGCAAATCACTTCAACAGCGCAATTCGGGTGGAGAGTTTTTTGCGCAAAGCCTCGAAATGGTGACGGAAAGTGAGCGACCTATCCAGCTTTACCCCAAGATACGTTGGTACTGGAGAGGGTGGTAATAGTTTGCCTTTGTTGTAAACATTAAGCTCACGTTTGGCGGCCTTTCTGTTGTTACGATGAAAGGCCGCCGTCACCGTTTTCGTATTGCTGAGCTTTAGCCTCCAAGTCTGAAGATAAGCTGAAAGTGTAGTCATGTCTTGTCTTGGAGTGTCCTCCACAGCCTTCCAATCTCGAATAGCACGCAGCAATGCTAAATTATCAGCATATGCGTACTTCTGAGAAGTAATGGAAGGCAGATCGTATGTGTGGATGTTGAAAAGGAGGGGGGCCAAGACCGATCCCTGTGGGAGGCCGTTTCGTAAACGTCTTAACCTGCTTTGCTTGCTGTCACTAGTAGTGAGCGTGAAGCTTCTATTCCGGACAAGCTCCATGATCATCCGGACTATGTGCTTGTCCGGTAGAAGCCTAACCAACTTGCAGGTGAGACTACGGTGCCAGACAGTGTCGTAAGCAGCTGTCAGATTGACAAACACGGCACCAGCCTTCTTCTTAGTTTCGAACGAATCCTCGACGTTTTGAGTAAGCAAAACAGTCTGATCTACGGTTGACCTTCCCTGTTGGAACTCAGCCTGCTCCCTTAGAAAAAGTGGATCAACAATCGGCTCAACACGAGCGTGTATGAGCCTCTCGAGATTCTTGTAGGAGACGCAAAGAAACGAGATAGGGCAATAGCTTTTCAAATCCTCTACAGGTTTCTTGGGAATTTTGATTTTCAATAAAAAAAGAACAAAATTTTTATGATGGAAGTCGACCGTTGAGTGCGTAATAATTTTAAACAATTTTGGGTGGATAATTTTAGTCGTCCCTCACGCTTTACATACTGGAATTAGAACAAAAAAAACCCAATTAGTGATTTGCTCAGTATGATTTTCTATTTCTGAAAATGCAAACATTAACATGATATCATAACTATGACGTTTCTGATGACGTCATAACTAATTTTTTCTGCTATTTTAGCGGCTTTGTGCCACTTTTGGGTATGATAACAATAAAAACGTGCAATAAATCACGACTACATCAACAAAAGTGTATTGCACTAAAAGTTATAAATTGAAATTCAACATAAACAAACAATCAGAAGAAATGAAATCGATAATTTATCACTGTGTGATATATGCGGAAGCATGGGGCTATACGCAATGCTTTGCCACACTCATGGCACATATGGCAAATCTCGGTTCTTTTGTTGGGTGAATAGCACGCATGACAATAGCATGTAAGTTTTTCCTTATTGACAGTGGATGGAATTCGCGCAGGATAATTGGGCGCATAAAGACGAAGAAGAGTGTCTGTTGTTGATGGTTTTCCGGTAGAGCTTGGATGACTCTCCCTGTGATTTTCCTCTATCAATCTTTCCATCAGAGACAGAAAAAAAGCAAGTCTGGATTTATATCTACATTCTTCTTATAAAGTATGAAGGCATTGAGTGTTGCCACATCCATGATGTGCCGTAACTGCTTTTTGGAGTAAGTCTTCATCCTTTTTCTGGAAGTTGGGTATGAAGCCAAGTATGCATCGCTCAAATCAACTCCTTACATTTTATCATTGTATGCAATGCAAACGTCAGATTTTTTCTTCACATCAGTACATGTTCTTGCGTCTGTGGTGGAAGCATCAAGGATGATACTGAGCATGTGGACGTACCGCTTGTTCCTCCAACGAAGCTGACAAAAATACTGATTTCAAGTATTCAGAGATGTGGAAGCTTTAGAAAAACATTGAATTATTTTGATTAAAACCACAAAAGTACAGATTGTCAAGAGACAGAGATCGAGCATGTGCATTTAACATGATTACGAGATAACTCCTCACTTCCATAATACCAAGAAACCGTATCTGTCGAGTACAACGTGGTGAGACCCTGCCATGACGAGATATCTCGTCATATGTACCGTAAGAGGAAATATCTCATGACAAGATATCTCGTCATACACCCTTAACTAAATAAAAATTTTCTTAACGGAAATTTTCATAATGAAAATTTTGATCAACAAAAATAGATCAAAATTTTCATAACGGAAATAACGGAAATATTGATCATAACGGAATACTCATAACGGAAATTTTGATCTCCAAGAAAAAGACCTTCGCCATAAATGACACTGCTAAATATAGTTGAGGTCAAGGATAATTTTAAACAGGGCGAAGGAGGCAGCGTTACGAAAAGGTTGGGATACATCGACTTAAACAAAACCCGATTTAACTACTTGAAAAAATAAATAGTGAATACAACTTATCCCGCCAAGCCGACTAGTGGTTGGAGACAGAACGTCTCTGTGTGCTCACAGATAGCCAGAACGGCATCGACAGAGGGACCGAAATCTGTGTCTTCAAAGACAACAGGCTATAAAAGACTCTAGTCAGTACAACGTATGATTGACAGGTGCTGACAGGCCTGTATCAATCTATTAGATTGTTGACGGAGGTTGCCTGAAGAGATCTGATACATCGAAAAAAAACTGTGGCATCTGTCAATCAAACTTGCAAAATTTTTTCTCTTTTGGAGGGTAAAATGACGTCGTAATAAACAATTGATTGTACAAAACTCCATTCTTTATCTTCCTAAAAAGTGCTGACCGTAGAAACGTGGTTGGACGCTTGTTAGAGAGATTATATCGTGACGTTTCCGACCAAAACAGCAATTTGAGTTTCAGTGGTGACGCAGCAAGCAATTATTTTTGCGAACATTTTAGGCATGATTTTTTCGCTGAAAAATGTGGTAAATACACTTATTCTCATAATTTATAGTGACGTGTTAATGCTACTCGC
The DNA here is from genome assembly GCA_963675345.1 of Trididemnum clinides. NCBI lineage: Eukaryota > Metazoa > Chordata > Ascidiacea > Aplousobranchia > Didemnidae > Trididemnum > Trididemnum clinides. The sequence goes on from OY776291.1 coordinate 16,980,617, forward strand.
TATCCACTATTATATCATAAAAGCAGACACAGGTACCAAAGTTTATTACTAATACAAGTACACTTCCAGTTAAGGCAGTAAAACATATTAATTATATATAAACATGTTTGTGATATAATACAACAGCAAATATAAAAACTGCAATTTCCGACTCTACGCGGACTTCACGTTAGGCTACCTTGTACATTCGTATTGCACGCCAGACAAATCTCAACCCGCAACGCATATTGTGGTCAAGCAGCAAAGTGAAACAAGATGTTGAGTCTTGATATGAGCTTCTGCAGCGTTTGAAATAAATATTTACTGCCTTGGATCAAGAATTTGGTGGGTGTGCTATCCACTCATGCCATAACCTATTGCAATAGCTAAACTGTAGGTACTGGAATCCCGGATAAAGCTGATTGCACGTGATATACGCATTTGTAGGGTTTTATAGTGTTCACTCTTACGAGTTTTTGTGTGGAAATTTACATCTGCTTGGTTGTTCTTACGATATTACACAGTCCACGTTTTTGCTAAAACAATCGATTTTGTTCGCGAAGTGCTTACGAAACCATATTTGTTTTGTGTTTGAAAACGTACAAAACGCTTTCTGTTTTTATATTGCTGACAAAGTCAAATGTTTGGACAACAGCATATATTGTGTACCATCATATAAAATGCCAATTGGATAAAAATTTTTATACAAAACAAACAAAAGGAAAAACTACAGAACTGTACAAATACGTATATTGTACTGGTCATTTATCTTAAAGACTTCGTGACTTTACCAATTGAGTGATACCTGAACTTTATGATTGAGGAAGATACATGGCCACTTTTACCCTCCAAGAGTATCAATTACTTTGGTGGCCATTAATTTGTTTATTCCTTCGTCTGTATAGACTACAAAATTAGTGGTTGGAAGGAAAAAAGTTCTGTAAAAGGATACCTTTTTTCATAAATAGCACCACTATAGATAAAAATATAACCACCAACTAAAAAGCTGCAACACTTGACTTTCTCCAAATGACAGAAACTTACCAATTTATTCAAACGCACTAAAACCACATATACAGTAAAAAAATCAATGCACTGTAGGGCAGTGATACTAAAACTGTGATATGCTTGCCGGTATCGGTTTGCGTGCAAGCGACTGCAAACGCGCGGATAGTTCGACAAGTATATAAATCAAATGCTAAAAACACAACTGAATGTGTAGTCTACATTAAAGATCACGTTGGTCAAATTGCAGCTGATTTGCGACTTCCTGCACAGGATGTCTATAAATTGTCGCCATAAATTAAAAAAGTCAACAAAATTTTATTTTTTGAGATATTTTTATTTGGTTTGTTTTATAGTAAAGGAAATTACTTGAAGTTTTTTCTCTTCACAAGTACTTTTTGAAACAATCAAGTTTGAAATTACAATTTATGTAGCGATTAAGCAGAATCTTTTATATCTAGCAGCGAAAGTAGTGTTTATGAAAGAAAGTACTCTGGAGAAAAAAGCTCACTGCGTTTCCTGATTTATAGCGACAAAGTCAGATATTCAAGCCCAGCGAAATTTTAGTCGCAAATATGGAAGAGAGTGCCTGTGAGATCTATGGTTTGATGGTGGCATTAAAATTTATAGAGACTGATAGTGTAATACAAAGAAAAGTAATTGGCCAACCTCAAACATCAAAAGAACGTTTGTTTTTGACCGAAATATTTCCACATCACTGAATTCGTCGTGATGGTCCTACCACTTGTTCACCTCATTCCCCCGATATTACATTGTTGGATTCTATGTGGGGTTATAAAAAGGATATGGCCTACCAAGCAAAGTGCGAGATATTATTGATTTATAGCGCCCAACAACTGACTCAACTACTGCAGTTTATTCGCGGCAGTGCAGTTGTAGTGAACAGAGGTTTTTTTCTGTGTTGGTCTAGCAATATCAGATCCAAAAATAGAGCTAATCGAAATCAATTGAGTTCCGGTTTCAACGACGAGAACAGACAACAACTCACCGAAATTAATACAACAATTGTGAAACTAATTGAATACCTAAAGAAGTCGAATACCTAAAAGAAGAAGTAGAACAAAGCAAACTAAAGTATGAGGAAATCAAAACTGAAAATGAAAAACTAAAGCAAATTGTCAATATAACGTTTTTTAAAGTAGATGAACTTGAACATAACGGTAGACGAGGGAATATTAGAATTTTTGGAATAGCCAAGAACTGATGAAAAGAATGATGGTGAAGAAGTTGTGACAAAAGTGGCCGAAGCCCTGAATGTTGAGCTCAACCCTGAGCTGGATATTCAGGGGGTTCATCGACTTGGTAAAAAAAAGAAAGATCCAAAAGCGAAACCATGACCTGTAATTGTGCGTTTTGCTTCATACAGAAAAATAATGGAGTTAATGTATAAAAAATCAAAATTAAAACTTCACCCCAACTTCAGTGATGTTTGTCTTTCAGAAAATTCGACTTCCTTGCGAGCAAAATTGGTAACACCTGTGACAACCGCCACTCATTCACGAGTGATACGGTTTCGCACAGCACTGACAGACCATCCACTACAGTGGACCTAGGATAGGTCCCATGAGTGTGACGGTCTAAGTTATGCTTTATTAAAAACCTCTAGCTTCTTGTCGATCATCAACTGCTCTGAAGAAACCTGATAGGTCAAAACAGTGTTACTGTATGCAGTTTGTTTTCTTCATTTTCTCAAAAAAACTGATCGTAAAAACGCGATTAAAAGTTTATTGAAAGATCTTAGCAACGTGCTTTCGATAAAAGCAATCTAAAAACAAGTAAAGCTCAATTGACAATGCAACAAATGCAACAACAATTCTTTATTTAAGAATTTTATATTTTCTAAGCAAGTTTCTTGCTTTTTTGCAAGGCAAAAATGGCGGCTATTCACAACAAAAAAAAGAAGCATACAAAAAAATATTGGCAATTAATTATCGCACTACCTTCCTAATTTAAAACGTAAACCTGATGTACCAGCAGTATCTAAGACCAAACTTAAAGAAAATATGATACACAGCAATACTAAACTAGATGGTTATCAACCAGCGCAATGGTGTAGTGGTTAGAGCGTCCGCTTCGTAGTTGGTAGACCTGGGGTTCATTCCCTTAGTCGAGTCATACCAAACGACTATTAAAAATATGGTATTCATATTATCCCTGCTTGGCTCTCAGCATAAAAAAGGGAAAGTGTGGAGAACAAGCCGGCAAGCTTGCTTGTTGTGTCCTTGGGCAAGGCACTTAACGGGATTCCTCCACCTTCATGTGGGAGACAGGTGGCCTACCCGTACTTCACCGAGTTACAATTGTGAAATTGCTAACCCAGCATGTTACAAAAGGCGATTCTTGGGTACCCACCAATGGCAATCCGCCTTGTTAGGGGTGGGGTATCAGTCACTCAAGACTGTTTCAAAATGGGCTACCATCTTTCTCCTAACCTATTTTCAATTAGGTTGTCGGCATGAACCTGGATTGCCGTGTGTGCCGTACCTCCACCCCGTGGAAGAGGAGGGCAATCACAGCAACAAATGGTTATCAATTTATTCGCCGCAATAATCACACGTTTGCTAGCGGTGTTGGAATTTACGTTAAAATTTTGTTTTTTATAATATGAAACCTGATATTAGCATTGATTTGCCATCGGCAGAAAATTAATGAATGGAAATAGAAATTGACAAAAAAACTAACTGTAGGCGTTGACTACCACCATCCTGTCCAAACAGTGGAGCACATTAATCTATTTTCCAGAGCATTGACAAACATTTTTTATGAACTTAATTCTGAAAAATCCAAATTCTACGAGTTTGGAGACTTCAATATTGATCTGATTAAATTAAAATTTAGCAATTGCATCAAAACATATGCGGGTGATTTAATTGGCAGCGCGGTAAATGTCTAATAAATCAACCAATAAGAGTATGCAAAAGTTCAAAGTCATTATTGGACAATATGTATTCTAACAACTTAAATAACCAGCTTATGCCATGCATAGTAATTAGCGACATTTCTGATTACTATCCTGTTTTCGCTTTAATTTCCACTGTAAAGCATTTCAAAACTAACGGTCGCCAAATCTGGAAACGAGATATGAAGAATTTTAAAGCTGATCATTTTACCGGAGACTTAAATCAAACTTAAATGCATCTTTATTTTCATTTGTCTCTGAATCCATAGTCAGTTTGAACGATTCATTAACTCTTTTGCGAGTGTGGTAAATATACACGCTCCGCGCAAATTAGCCACCATGAAAGAAAGCAAACTAAAGACTAAACCATGGGTATCCTCGAGTCTTCTCTGTTTGATTAAAACCAAACACAACATGTTCAAATCGATTTGTTAAATATACGAAGAAACAAAACACAAGAGCTATAAAACGTATCGTAATGTTTTAAATCGAATGATGGAAGAAGCGAAACAAAAATAATACAATGAATAATTGAGAACAAAATCGATAGCGGTAAGACATGGAACATAGTGAATGGATTAGTAAACTTAAAACCTTCTAAACAAGTTGACATTAACCAACTCAACGCCAAAACAGGTGACGTTATAACTAATCCTGCTGCTATTTCTGAAAATCTCAAAGCATCCTTTGCCAACATAGGGAAAAAATGGTTGAGACCATTCCTGATATTGACGCGATGATATGAATGCAACAGCGCCGACAGGCTTAACGATTTATTTCTTCTCAACTCCAGCGTTTCCGAACGAAATTAATAATATCATCAACTCGTTTAAAGATTCAAAAGTAACCAGGTATACAGACGCCGAAACTAAATTTATAAAAATTAGTAAATCATCAATATCTCCATTTCTTTGTAAATTGATGAACAATTGCTTTATTGAAGGCGTCTACTCAAACTGCTTAAAAGTCGCAGAAGTTATTCCAATTTAAAAAAGGGGTGATAGTAGGGAAGCTTATGATTATCGTCCCATGTCAATTTTATCACAATTTGATAAAATTTTAGAAAAATTAATTTAATTCCGCATCATTAATTTTATTGAAAAAAATAAGATTGATGATACTGAACAGATCATAATATGTGACAAGTTTATAACCAATAATAATCAAAACTTATATATATGCTGTTTGTTTTGGATTTATCAAAGGCCTTTGATGCGGTTGATCATGAGATTCTTTCAAATATATTCTATCGTAACTTTGAAATTCGTGGAAAAACTCTGGGTTTATTAACAAAATAATTAAAAAAAGAAATCAGCATACTAATGTACGTAACTTTATGTCTTCATTTACAAAAATATCATGCGGGGTACCATAGGGATCTTGCTTTGGGCGGCTGCTTTTTTTATTATACATTAATGAGAGCCCGTAGATTTCCAATTTTGGCACCACATCATTTTCCGATAACACCTGCTTGATGATGGCTGATAAAAATCTGAAAAACCTGGAACACAAAGTTCAAACAGAACTCAAAAACGTTAACTCTTGGCTCTGTCAAAATAAGCTATCCCTAAATTTTTCAAAAACTAACTAAATGATATTAAACAAGCAACCCCTTAAAACTTGTTGGTGTAACATTGGAACAGCTCTTAATAATATTTCTATTAATAGAGCGCACACTGTCAAATGCCTTGGGTTATTTATCGGTGATAATTTTAAATGGACGTCTTAAATAAATTATTTGTCCATGCAGTTTGCCAGATGCACGGGGCTTTTTTACAGATTGCACAATTTTGTTTCAAGGAAAACCCTTTGCATGCTTTACTATAGTCTTGTCTGCAGCAAAATTTAATCTAGAACTACTGCGTCGGCAACAGCAAACAAAACTTTACAAAAAATAATTTAGTTAACACTTGATTAAATTTTGAGAGTAATATTATTTCGTAACTTATATACGTCTGATATATTGATGTTCTCATCGAAAAAACTGACAAAGGAATTAAAACTAGCACCTATCACAAACCCAAGCGCACTGGCCACCTTACAAAATTTTCTAGCTTTTCCCCTCTTCGTTACAAGCGAAATCTAGTAAACTCCCTTCTTCATCGTTCCTATTCTATCTGCAATTCCTATTCTCAAATTGATACAGAATTTCGTTTCATCAAAAACACACTTTTGCGGAATGAATATCCATCTGGCTTCATCGATAAATGCATCAGACAATTTCTTAACAAAAAGTTTGCTCCTCGGACTCCTTTCATTCAAAAGAATCCCTCCAAATATTTTTTATTCAAGTTACCTTACCTAGGAAATATCTCCCATCACGTTGAGAAAGAATTAAAAGAATTCATTGACAAGCATTTACCAGATACAATGCTTAGATTCGTCCATGTTACCAAAAACCTCAAGCAACAACTACACTTCAAAGATCCCCAACCCCAGTTATTAAGAAGCAACGTAGTATACCGGTTAAACTGTTCTTGTGGTTCTTTCTATATTGGCCAAACTCGCCGGAATTTAGCAAAATGCCTGGATGAGCACCAGACTAGTCTCAACTCGGAAGTGTGTAACCATTTACAATCAAATCCAAATCACAGAGTTGACTTCAACAACCCACAAATTCTCACCAGCTCTCCTGACAAATCCAAACTCCTCATTCTAGAATCTCTTTACATTCAGCAATTTGAAACCTAGTTTAAATTTAGACTCCAAATCCTTTCCTCTCCGTTTATTTAACACGTGACCATCGCTTCTTGTGTGTTCATTTTTGTGTCAGTATGGCTTAGTTGCTAGCCAACCTGTTTGAGGTACATTATTTGCGTTGAAAATGGCACCTGTTGAGGGCCGAAACGTTCGCAGTATGTTTTTAACAAGTTGCTTGGCTGTTATTTTTGGATTAAAGTTATTAGTTTTTCCCAACTATACCGTGTGCCGAATTATATACGTCTATTTCACAATTGTAAAAAGAACTTCAAGTGTTAAAAGTAAAAGACATATACCCACTATAGTTAGCTAAATTTGTGAATCAACTCCATCATAATCAATTGCCTAAAAACTTTTATCATTATTTTCGTAAGATAAATACTATTCATCAACATGAAACGAGTTTGATAAATTCGACTGCTTACTATCACCTCCGAATAAATAAATGATTTTGCTAAAAGCTATTTCCTTACAGAGGTTCAAAGCTGCGGGATAACCTCGATTCAGAATTAAAGAGCATGAACTGGCATCTTTTACAAAAGCATATCAAGTAAAATTGTAAAAGGATATTTACTTTTGCACAAACATTAGATTGTGTAAAGAACATTATTGTTATTGCCTTCCATTTCTCTTTTTTTTATTATTTCTTAAAAACTTGAACTTGTGTAGACAATTTACTCGAATTATAACAGTGTCACTTGATGGATTTCGCTTATATCTTAATCTGCTGAGACCACGGAGCATCTCGATTCGATAACCGAAAGGTTTCTCAATGCTCCCTGGCTTTTGATACAAGTGTCTTTTTGTATTACTAATGTGATTATTGTGTTAGTACACAAAAGCAATATTTAATAAACTCTCTCTCTTGTTGTAGATATGTTGGCAAGATCGTGGCAAGAAATTGAAGACCAGATGAGCCTTTGTGCGACTGATAGTGCTCTCGCAGAAGTGTCCTGATATATCTGAAAAATCTTGGAAGTAGTTTCCTTTACTACAAAACAAACCGAATGAAAATATTTCAAAATACAAAGTTTCATTAAATTTTAAAACTGTAGCAATAATTAGTCAATGGATTTTCGTCTGGATTCTAAATTAGACTCTGTAGTGCTACACTACGGGAGGACCACGGTCCGAATCAAACCTCACAAATGATGAGACTGGACCTCAGGTTCCAGGATGAGTAATCAAAAGCGTAGCCTCGATGAAAGCTAAAAAAGATCATGTACCTTCTTCCCAATATTTTGCATTTATTCCAAGTACCAAACTGTATTCACATAAAGTCGCAAAATATTTTCGCGTCTTTAGTGCAATTGCTGACATAGGGAGTGCTTCTACCGATTTCTATTTTAACTTTAAGAAAACTATAGGTTTGTTTGATTTGGTATTATCAAAAAATAGATTTGCTTCATTTTTTTTACAATATTAATACAAAGTTTTATCCTGCTTTTTTTCATCAGGCTATGCGTAAATTTATTTACGGAAATAAATAACGTTTTACAGATAACGCAGCTACAATGCAGCAAATGATTGCTGCATTGCTACTACAATGATTTCAGCTTGAAATGGGAAATACATGTAGTTTTAGGGGGATTGATAAGCTCAAATCATTTTTTATGCAAATATAAGAAGAATTATGATCTACAAAAATGTTGTTACATCATAGGTGAGGTTTGTTTCCGTAAATAAATTTACGCATTACTTGATGAAAAAAAGCATGATGATTCTTCTCCTTAATATTTCACATGATCTCGTTTATAATTTGTTACAAAAGATAATTCAGCGTTAATTTTTCCAAAATGTGTTAGCCTACATCGGTAGTTCTCAATCTTATCTTCATGCGATGCATTTGAAAAATAATATTGCATTTGCGACGAAGCAGACAACATCTGACGTTGAGGTTTTTGCTAGAAAATATTTATTCTATTTCTCCAGTTAAAGACCATTTTTAGATGAATTCTTTCTGAACCATTGTTACGTTTATTTTTGTAGCGCACATTTATTCTTAATACATTTTTCGGTGATCACTTAATGAAATCAATGTTATTGAATTTTCATAAGAGTTGAAAAAAATTGCTTTTGGTAATCAACTTTACAAAATCGAATTTTGTGGCTCAGTTTTGGAAGGCACATCAGCAAATCTGGGCTCCACTTTAGAAAATGTTAAAGGACGCACGCTTTGAGAGCAACTGGCTGACCTACAGTAATATAGATACATATTCTGATGAAAAATATGCATCTGGTACGTGGGGATAAAATAACTGAGAAGCACTGCTTTTTTAAGATTAAATTTCAGATTTGCAAAAGGGCTGGTATGTTTTTGTGTATGCTTGCCTTCAATAGAGCAACCTGAAGCTTGTTTTGAAAAAGTTATAGGTGACAAGAAATGATTTAAAGACGGCACTTCCAGCTTTTTGTACTATATTGCACACTACGCATTAGTAACATTTGCCAGCTTTGCTTTCATGCTACGCCTACTAGCGTATCTAAAAGAGGCATGATGATATGACACATTTTATTTGGCGTTGTCGACTACGCAAAAATATCACCTTAATTTGTCTTTATGAGTGACAACTAAAACATGGCCTTCTTGAGATTATACGTCATGGCTGCGTAACAAAAAATCTTGGGATGCTGGTGGTTACATCCGTTAGGCCGCAAAAAAAGCCATACAGGTCCTGGTGTGCCTTTATTGAATACTAGCTTAACTGTAAATGCGCTTTAAAATGTCGCCGAATCGTCAAGTGTTCTCTAAAGCAGAGGTTCTCAAACTGGAGTCTGCGGACCCCTGGGGTCCGTGGCCTCGTCTCGGCCAGTCAGTGATTCAACGTTTATCTAGGTAGCAAAAAACCCCGGAAAATCTTTTCCGCAAAATTCTGATATGGTTCCCTAGACTTGTTCGAGAGCGACACCATCTCGGCGAAAATGCAAGTGCTGACTTTTTTTCTTTTTGTGAACAACTCAATTTTCCTTCGTGCTTGTATTGTTAAGATTGTTGTTGGAGGAAACGGGTCGGTCGACAAAAGTGATATTGCATATGATTGGGGTCCGCAAAATAGCATGTTCGCAAAAGGGGTCCGCAAAGCGGCAGTATCGCAAAGAAGGAGACGCGAAGCAACATGTTCTAAAAGAAAGGGTTCGCGAAGCAAAAAGTTTGGAAGCCTCTGCTCTAAAGGTAAAGATTTTTATCCCGTTTTCAAGGTACCTTTTTTTTATCTCGGCCCTGGTGTATGCAAACAATTTGATCCTCCCCTTCCCCATAATCCAGCATCGGGAGAAGCAGGATTCAACTTTATTTTTATGTCTGATGAACAGCTTTGTTGTGCACTCTTCCGGAATAAACAAAACTAATCAAATGAGACATGTTTCTGGAGTTATTTTATTTCTTGTTTATTTTGCACAAGCAAATTCGATAGTTTAGGCTTGCAATAAAAAGTAATTTAAAAATGAACCAAAACAATGTGATAAGATAATAACTCCAAACAAATAAACAAATGGATAAATAACCCGATCACAAATTGAGCTATACAGCAGTGTGATGTATCTTTCAAAAGTACGTATCTGAAAAAAAGAAATATTTTTAAATTGTTTACTGCGAGTCAGATCTTTTCGCCCAAAAGTGAAATAGCTTTATTATCATCATAACTCTAATGGTTAAAATAGTATGATTAACAACAAACAAGTTGGTCGATAAGTTACAGACATTCAAACAATGCTAGATTAATTGAAAATGTATGCTTTTCAACACCAATTGTTTTGGATCTCTTGATTATCTGTTTGACGTATTTTAGGGGAATTGTACTTCCACATTTTTCTAAACTTGCGAGTTTAAATTTTCGATTTCTCTGCCACGGGCTGAGTTTTCTGTGTACAAATTTCTGAGCAATTACTGGCTTACTCTAGCCTTGTTTTGTATGTATTCAAGATGGATGTTGTCAGTATATTTTTTGGTTCCCGCACTGTGGTGTAAGAGTTAATCCGTCCGCATCGTAATCGGTAGACGTCGGTTGAAGCACTAATTGGCTGAGTGATAACAAAGACTTTGATTATGGCATTCACAGCTTCCCAGCTCGGCGCTCAACTATAAGGGTAATGATTGAGGTAAAATATAAAACTGAGTTAACTCAGTCATTATTATAAAAGTGCAATTGGCCTCAGCCAATGGCCAGAGCACGTGTCCACTTTTGCCGTCAAAACAATCATTAACGTTTGGTGCGAGACTTGTTCACCGAATGCTTTGCCCTAGATAAGTTGTACAGTAAAGTTGTCAAGTACCTCGTTCTGCAAAAAAAGCTTATTCGGCAACAAATGTCATAAAATACGCTATATTACCAGAATATACAAATATCATAAGATATCACTAAAGCTTACATCATGCTTCTGGTTTTATGCACAAATATCGAACATAATAAGACCGGCATCTTCCTCTGTTTTGCTGATTATCTTCGCAAGCAAAACCATCACGTGCACTAAATTCACTAAATACTTGTCCTGTCATGCTGGCTGGGAGTGTAGCCTACAAATTCAAGTTGATTATGCAGTTAATTTGAATCATATATTTTATCATGAAAGGTCAACAGAAAGCCTTTTATCAGGATACATAGAACATTGCTGTGTTCAGATTCGTTTCTGAGTTACTAATAGATTTCTCAGAAATTGCAGTAATGTCTTTTAGGAAAACACAGCATTGCAATCATTGTGTATTTTAAACGCACAACAGCTAAATCACTGCGCTAATACTAGAGCGTTCCAACCCACTAGACTACATGAGCAAGCATCGATAGTATGTCACGTTCTTGCGATTAAAACTACTGGTGGTAAAAAAGAATCAAACTACAGCATCAACCTATCGCCACGATCTATGCCAATCGTTTCACGAATACAGTAGAACCTCGCAGTACGAGTTTAAATCGTGACCAGGCTGAGCTCGTATTGCAATTTACTTGTATTACGAAGCAATTTTTTGCATTAAAATTAACATGAAAATAAAAATTTGTTCCATCCCCAAAACGACTGTTCTTCTGTTTATTTTTTTAAACAAAAAAGGTGCAATTAGAAAAAAATAAACAATACTGTAGATGTAATATGAATAATAATCATGTTTATTAATCTACTAAGCTTAAAACGAAGACCATCTAAGCGTATGGAAAATAGTGAAGCTGAGAATAGGTCATTGTCTGTCATGAGAATCTATGTCCATTGAAACGTCAGGCCGAACAATTTCTGGTGTTTTAGTAGTTCTGTCATCATCAGTTACTTTGGCATTTTTGGCCCCACTTCCGTCACTATGAGCACTTGCAGATCGTCTCTTGAAAAGCCTATCAAGGGTAATCTGCCTTGTTCTTGAATTTAAAATTTGAAAATACTTAGTAACCTTTCAGCTTTCAGCAGAATACGCACAAAACAAATTGTCTTTGTTACGATGCAAAAGATTGAGCAATAGCTGCTTATAAGGTAGTCGAAACCAGTTGTGTATAGACTTTTCTAGTCCGAAAAGCTTGATATGTACTGTAACGGGTTCGTGGAGCAGAGACCCTTGGGGTAGTGTCCGAACCCGAGACAGATTGCAGTGAAGCTGAAGTTGTAAATAGATGAAACGCGCTTTTCCTCTCGTAACGCTGTTATTGTCTGACTTTCTTGAATAAATTCTTTGATAAATTTTTATTGGTAATACGCAAAACTGAAAATGGAAATAATGAAAATGATAAGCAGATATGAAAAAACAGATGGATTGGCTTCGGCGACGTTGGCGTTGTTAGCGGTGTAGCGGCGTAGCGTTGTAGCGGCGTAGCGGTTTCAAACTATTTTGACCCCCAAGTACCTTCTTCTTTACATGTACTACAGCTCCAACACAATAACAATCGACAGAGAATCAGCTCAACCAACTTTTCTCTACGTTGGAATCTACGAGCTTCTTTGATAGTCCTTTGACTTCTACTCAAACGTGCAGGTTTTACAAACAACGTAATCCTTCTTGCAACGTGTTTACTTGAGAATAATGTAAAGGTGTGTTAACAAGGCAGTTACTACTGCGTTGCTCGAGGGTCAACCTCGCCAATCCAACGACTAATCAATAAGAGACAATACCTCGAGAGAAACAAACATAACAACCACACAACGTGGGTTCGAATCACAGATTGGCTACGCAAAAACTAGATTTAAAGCATTATATGTTGCCAAATATTGTAACAATATTTACATGTACTGTTTATACTTCAGGTGGGTTTTAAGTTTGTCAAATTTTTAATAAAAATTACAAACTTTGAAATCGAATTTCGAGATCCCTGGACGTTATGGGCCTACGATAGCTCGTACTAAGAATTTTTACTCGTCATCGTAGAAAAAATTTTTGGAAATAGCTGCTCGGAAAGCGAATTTCTCGTACAACGAGGCACTCGTACTGCGAAGTTCTATTGTAGATCAATTTATTTTCGTCATAATAACTGCGTTGCATTTTTAGCAAAGTTAGAAAATCAAATGATTGATTGGATAACTGCGTGTAACGCACTTATTGGTTGGTTAAACCTCGGCATTGATGTGGCAAGAGATCGCTTGGCATATCGAAAAAACATTGCCTATTTTCATGCAAATTTTGAAAAAAATCAAGCCCAAAAGAAGACTGATATTTGCTTGTGAACGCCTATCTGTAGTACAAGAAACTAACTTGAAAGTTGTTTTCAAACGATATTGAACGACGATACTGCTGCAAAGACGACACTTTTTGCTTTATATTTTGTATTGTATTGTATGCACTAGTAACACTAGGATTTTTCGTTCATGCTATGGTCACTAGCGCAAAAAAAGGAGAAATGAGGCATTGTATTACGGCCTTCTTCTCAAGTCTTGACACCAAAGCAAAGAAATCAGCTCCTTTGCGTTTGTGTGTAACCTCTGAAAGAGATCTATTCACTATAATTTCACTCCAAAAAGCAAATATATAGTGGCTTTTACTAATTATTCACTGATGCAAGTCTTTATGCTTCTTCTCCTCTCCTTCCACTTTCAATACTCGTCGAGGAGCTGGCAGCAATAATCTTGGGGATTTTTTTGTTTGCACTTGTATGGCTGTTGGCTTTGTACATGTTTTGCGTTTGTGGATTCTGATTTGAACCAATTTGTCCATTCATCTGCAAACATATATTAATTTTGAAACTTCAAGAAGTGATTAAAACTTCCACTGTCAAAAGTTGATAATTCAAGACTGATGGGTACGATACATTTGAAACGAAGGCAGTAGGAGACACAAGAGCTGGCATCTTCAAGCCGTAGTATTGCCAACGTAAAATTCCATGAGTTACTGCTTCACAATCATAAAGTGCTGAGATAAATGCATGCCTGTTCACTTCAAGCTCTGTTTTTGAAAATTAGCTTAGAGCAATTTCTTCTATTTGGTTTCAGCACTTGCTTGCGAAATGTTCCATCGTTGCCTGCGGGGTCATTAAGTTCGTGGCACGTAGGGTTATACTTCAAAAAAGTCTACCAAAATCTCAAAATAACGATTGGGTTTACTGTTTATCGATCGTTTATTGATAAAATACCGAAGAGATGGGTGAGCTTTCCAAAATTCTCACGCTAGGGAGGTTAAAGAATAGACGAAGGGGAACCCAAGGATACGCCTACTAAAAACTATTGGTTTTATCGGACCCACTATAGCATTCTTTTGAGATTCCTAACAAACATACTTTTTGTCCACACGATCCCCTTCCCGCCCTTGACCTTGCATCAAAATTTTGCTTTCACTCCAATAAACACTCTCGCATTGTTGCATCAAATATACTTACATCGATTTGATGGCACAGGAGGGAAGTCCGAAAACTTGATAGTTTCTGGTAGACATTTGAAGCGGACTTGGTGGCGGTTCGTGTTAGCGTATCTTTCTGTAGTGTTCAATACTTGGCTGCACACTTGGTCAGGTCGATTGATCAAAATCCAATTTAAAAGCTCGGATACTGATGACCGTTCCGTCTTGTAATATGGAATAAAGTACGAAATATAAAGCCTTCTGGACAAAGGAAACCACATTAACCAAACCGTATCTGTAAATATATGCAGCTAGTGCTTTATGTATTTACTGTACGCCTACATATAGTAACACACTAACAACGACAGTTTTCTGCACACTAGCCATTATCTAAACCGCTTTGAACCATTTCAAAAAGAAATAAATTACTCCCTTTACTAATATTTCAAACTAGCTGGCTTCGACGGCGTCGCCCGGCACTACCCCCATCATTAATGCAAAGATATGTAATATCGGTTTATCCGGCCAAGCCGGCTTCACTCAATAGATAGTTGTGAAAACAGTAATAAAAAGTCTATGTTTTTTCATATAGCCAAATCTCGTTCCGAAACATAACTATCGTTTTAAGCTATTAAGTTATGAAATGTTAGGCCCACTACTTACGACTCTTTTGGTACTGTAGGGGTATTTGTATCAGCTAACGCCTCTGGCTGGGCGCATGTTGCTTGGTCCTGACATAAACGAAGGTAGGCAAAAAGCAAACCAACCTAAAATCAACCATTGGCTGTTAAGTTATTACAATAGCAGCGCCCTATTAAAAATGTCGAGCTCAAGAATAACGGTTTCGTCGGCTTCAACCCATTTGTATTTGTGAAAATAGTAATAAAATGGTAATGTGTTGTTGACATATCCAATGGTCGTTCCAAAATCAAAAGTGCTGTTCGGTTAAAGAAAATCAATTAACCCATAAACGATCATTACAGGTAGTTGCGCATAGCTGCCATTTTTGCCTTGCAAAAAAGCAAGAAGCATGCTGAGAAAATATAAAATTTTTAAATAAAGAATCTGTTGTTGCATTTGTTGCATTGTCAATTGGGCTTTACATGTTTTTGGGTGGTTTTTTTCGAAAGCACCTTGCTAAGATCTCTCAAAAATACCTTTAATCGCGTTTCTACGATCATTTTTTTTAAGAAAATGAAGAAAACAAACTGCAGACAATAAAACTGTTTCAACCTATCAGGTCTCCTCAGTGCAGTTGGTGATCAACAAGAAGCTAGAGGCTTTTAACAAAGCATAGCTTAGGCCGTCACATTTGTGTGACGAATACTAGGACTACTGTAGTGGATGGTCTGTCAGTACTGTGCGGAGCAGTATCACTCGTGAATGAGTGGCAGTTGTCGCAGGTGCACTAAGTCTAACAACTGGTAAAACAATAGTGCTATCATAGCCCAGTGGTCACAAGTTCTTAAAGTTACAGGAGACCAGTGATGAACTTTAAGCAAACTGCAGACAGTGACACTGTTTCGACCTAACAGGTCTGAACAATGCAGTTGGTGACCGACAAAAAGCAAGAGAACAAGAAGCTAAACATAATCAGGTAAAAGTGTTTTCCTATCAGTGAAACTTTCCCACTCTGCAAAATTTAAATTTTTTTTGCTTTTTGCCATATCCTTCATTACTATCGAGCAGATACGTAACAAAAAATAATTATATTTAGCAAATCAAAAAAGTACCACAATATTGTTTGTTATTTGCAAAATGGGAATCTTATAAAATTTGGTTTGTTGATTTTCTAAACAACAATTGTTGACAGTGGTAAACCAAATGAATAAGTTTTCAAAAACAGCAATTCTTCAGTTTACTGACAATATCTTATCTTATTTCATTTTGAAAATGAAGAAAATTTTCTCTTTAGCACAAACAAAACATGATGCTTGTGAAATGTTTAAGTTTTATTTTATGATTCTAGGATCAGTGGTTGCCGAGATATAAAAATGAACTTTGCGTGTGCTCAGTTTGCGAGGTTGCTGGTTAAAATATAGTGGCAATGCCCTCAAACCAAATTTTAAATACGTTTTAGGCCCATTTATCAGGATTTAAGAACTACAGTTTTTTCGATTTCCAAAAAAGTGCTTTTCAGGACACCCTATTTGTAGATCGACAGCTATCAACCAAAAACATAACCACTTGCAATAGACATACAATATAAATGCGAAACAAATGTATTTATGGACCTGCCTATATGTTACAGTCATGCACCTTGCCGTCTCCGCTTAAATTCTTTATGTCTAAGATGAAAAGATCAGAACTGAGCTGTCGTAGACTACATTGGGTCTGCATGAAATTTTAATTATTAATAATAAAATACATAGCATTGACAAAAGCAGCAGTATATTGCGAAAAACCAAGGCAATATCATTTTGTAGGTATAAAATATAGCCTAAACGATTTATTGGGCACACGCTTGGCGCAATTTTGGCCCTTGCACAATTGCTTAAATATTTTGTTTCTTTTTTCGCTTGTTTCTTCTGTAATTTTGCTACTAAAGTTATCACAACGTCTTCGTTTTCCCTTCGTAAAGGGAAAAAGCCATTTGACAATTTTACGTGTTTGAAGAATATATTTTGCCAAGTAATGTCTCAATTTATCCCAATATAACTTCGTTGTGTGCTATATGGCGAATCAATGATGTAACCAGTTTAAATTTGAAATCTGCAGACTTTATATTTGTAGGATCCAGGTCTTTGTTCATTGCATATATCGTGCTGGCGTTTACTCGACACGAGTCCAGAACACATGAAAATGCATTTGTAGTCAGCGCTTTGATTTCGATTTACAGCTGTACAACCTAATTCTCTGATCGCAAAATCTGCGCTGCCTTTTGAAATGTCTTACAGCTAATATTCAGCATTTTTTTGTTTCTCATCTTTTGTTGTTCCAAGCAGCGGTGGCACTATCGAAAATAATAGGACCGTTTGCTTTCCTAAACTTATGGTTTTCACCATGTATGAATGCAGATTTAATATGCCGTCGTCATTTTCCAACAAATCTCATGCCAGCTTGTTTCTCGGTGTTTGATTTCCGTAATTTCGGCAAGAATTACTTTTCGATTTGATTGTTCAATTCCTACAGAAGTTATTCTGCAATCAAGCAGTCACTCCGCTATTGATGTTGAGGTACATAACCTGTCATATGACATGTTTTTTTTCACTAAATTAATGCGCCATTTCAACTGTTAAATTAGGTATTTTACAGTTTGTACCGTCCAGGGGTATAATAAGATGTTGGTCCCACTTATGGCTAACCAAAAAAACAACAATACAAAGAGAAAAGGGATAACAAGAGCTTGTTGATTTTGAAAGCATTCCGTACTTGGCTGGTTTGCTCGGGTTAAATTGTTTGAAACTAATTTGCGCTCTCGTTAGATGATGAGCTTCATCCAATGTCAATCAATCATCAGGAACTAGATATTTTTCACAGTTTGCGTCAAATTCTTCAAAATTTCCCAAAAAGCTGCGAATCTAACGTGTTGCCAACGAGTAGAAAGCATTGTATGGTTATTAAAATTATTAATATTCCAAGTGCTTTTAATCGTCAAGCAATAAAAACATCGCAGCGCATTTTTCAATGAGGCAGCAATGCAGATTCGACGCTGGATTTTACCTTTTAACGGTTTCTATATTAAACTGAATTGATGAGAACGTATTTAGCTCATTAAGCATAAGATGAACGTAGAGTTTGGATGACTTCGAAACAGCCTTGCTGTCTTTGATTCAGCAGTCAATCTTACATGTTGTTGTTATCGGCGCAAACCATAGCTTGAACCCGAAACATGAGTTTCGGCGCAAACGGTTTCGCTCGGCAATGTGGATTGCAACGAAACACTCTGAGCGCCCAACCCACCGTCTTTCGATTACTCGTTCGACGCTCATTCCGCTGCCAACACTGCGAGACCATCGCTACATTTTCTCAAAAGAGTAAAGATTGCTATGAACTTTCATTTTTTGAAGAAAATGCAAAATATTATATACTTTGTGATAATGATCATTTGATCATCGTAGAAGTAAATAATAATCTGAATGTTTATATTGAGCCGAAGCAAAATCAAAACTCATACTCGCAAAGTAGCCTACGTTTTTTGAAACTGAAAGTGTAGCGAAATAAAAAGAAGCGGATAGGCCAATACATAAAACCGACAGAGTAGCTTGTAACGGAAGTTTGATGGCCGAAAAGTGTTTGGCTGCTTCATACCACGCAGCGTCTAATACAGGAATCGCAATGAGTCATTGTAGATAAACTATGCGACCCACATGATCTTGTTTTAAAAGACGACTCCTTCTGACTTCATTTCTAATGACCAACTTGCTGGTGATTTATTTAATAACATAGTGTATAAATCATAGTAGCATAAAGCAGCAAATGAATTTAAATTTTTTACTATAAAGTGTGTTTTTGAGTGAACGTGAATTGCTTTATACATAATTACGTGATTCGATGTGACACAATATCCAAGCAAAGCATGGAGTAGGCTACGTGCTTTGTGTTGCGTCATAGTAAACCTCATCGCAAAAGCCGTGTTGAGTCATAATAAAAACAGTAAAATATTTTCTGGTTTGATTTGATCAAGATTTTCTCCTGTTCACTGCTTACAAATCAATGACGAATTTTTTGTCTCATTTTTAAGCCCCCTCACCCATATGTGACGCATTATTACGTTTTTGTAATCCCTCTTTTCCCCCATATGATGCATTATATAAAAAGTTTAATTTTCGGATTTGTAACAAAACTCTGTCTAATCAAACGTTTGAAAACTCTAATTCTTTTTAATATAATGGCAAGTTTGTCATATAACGTTATCTCTTATTCCCCTCTCTTTTTTTAACATCAATATGATGATTTTGCTTTCCTCTTCTCCCCTGGAGGCATCGCATGATATTTAAACTGCTTCTCATTTCGCTTTTATTTGCTAACAAACGCGTCGTTCAACATTTCAGCTTTTAATGTTGATTTTATAGTAGGACTAGCTTCAAGTCACATTGTTTAACTATGTCAGTTAGTGGTTATGAAGAGGCAAAGCTGGTCAAGAAAATTTGGAAAAATTTGTTTCCTTTTAATGTTTGAGTTAATTTTATTTCAAATTCCTTGCAAATGCATCGTAAATGCGCAAATGCCTTGAACTTCGTCCCTTGATTTAGAATTGCTTGTGTTTATAATACCAAAATAATCTTGAAGTTTATTTTTTGCATTATTTTCCCCTTTGTTGGAGCTTAGGTAACATTTATGCTAATTTCCCTATCTTGCGGCGTAACCAAAGAGCAAGACTTGAGATCGCCCTCTACCTCAATTTTTAACCTGAAATAGCTGGATAGCATCATCATGGCAAGCGAAAACTTAAATCTCACACCGCCAAAGTTATTTTCGGGCGATGCGCCTGTCTGAAGTTTAATGACTTAGTTGTTTTTTTCATTTCTTTTACAATTTTTTTAAATTGTGGCTCCAAGTTGCTCAATGCAAGTTTCATACACATATTCAAACTCTACAAACAACTTCTGTTTTTGTTTTTGATGGTTGTTAAATCAGAAAATGCTGTTTCACCCAGATATGTATTGGGAAATTGACACAGAACTTTCAATGCTTCTTTTGCAATTGCTTTTCCCTTTTTGTAAAGAAAAATCCAAAAATATTCCTTTCCATTTTTTTTTCAAAGATTTCCTCCAAGTTAATACTATTGCGGATATCCATGAGTTCTTCTTGTTGTTACAAAAAAAAAAAATAATAAATAAAATAAAAGGATTAACCATCCACTTCACCAAGCAGAAATTTTTAGATTTTTCTTCAGGAAAATATGAAATGAAATTTTTTCTCAGTAGCTTTAAATGCTTCAAAACCAATTTCTTTATTTCAACTGTATCCTCAACTCCGTAATCCTCACTTAGAAATTCATTCAAAAACCGAAAATATAAATAATCACTGCTTAAATCTTTATTGAACCAGCAGTGAATTTTTTTGAAGGCATCAATTTTGCCAACTTGGAAAAATATATCTGATCTTTTTCCTTGAAGACTGGTGTTGAGTGTGAATAGCACATCGAATGCTGAAGCCAGATATGTCAGTGTAGAAACCCAATTATGGTCAAGAAAATATGTTGCATATTCATGATTTTTCTCTGTAAGAAAAGCTGATATTTCTCGTCTTAGTTTGAACACACGAGTCAAAACTTTGCTACGCGATAGCTGACACATCACTGTATGTAGTAAAAAAGTGACATTATCTGCATTCATTTCTTCACACACTTTTTCAAAAACTCTGGCGGATTTTCCTTTACCAACACATTTTAGGTAATTCACAGTTTTTACAATTGTATCCAAAACACTTTCTAGTTCCATTTTTCTCTGCTTATCAGAACTAAGCGGTTTTACAGCCAAAGCTTCTCGATGAATATTACAATGATTAAATACACAGTCAGTAGCCAGTGACGGATTAAGCTTTTTATGGGCCTGGGGCTCTATGATAATCAGAGGCCTATTTTTTATTCTATTCGTTTTTTGCTCTTCGAGAGATATACATTATGTTAAAAGATAGCTTAAGTGTTTGTTAGGAGATTTGTTTCTGGCCAGGTCACGTGGTGTATGCTTCCAGTCGCCATAACCAACTAATTTGCTCCTTAATATACTTTTCTAATATATTTTTTCTTAAGCAGTAGTTTTCAAAAACTAATTATTAAAGGCGCTCTTGAAAAGTTATAAATATTTGCGGTGCACTATTTAAACAAAAAATACCATGAAATTGTATCTAATCCATTTTCATTATTTAAAATGCAAAAATATTGAAAATATTTAAATTAAAAAAAGTTAAAATTTGCAAATAATCATTTCTAAATGTACCTCCATTTTATATCAATATTGATATATTTTTCAACAACAAAAGTAAAAAAAAATAATTACTTTTTATGTTTTTAATGTTGAAAGAAAATGTCTCGTGGAATTGATATGAATTTCATTGAGCTATCGAAAATTAATTTAGAAGTAATTTTTTATTTAACACGTTCGCTCCCACGTGAATCACATTTGAGCGACGCAGTATTTTGAGTCACACTGCGTCGCTCATATGTGATTCACGCTGTACTCTGACGATAACCCGTGTAGCTCGTATGTGCTTCACAATGGAGCTATTCTTTATGGGCGATAATGACTTCGGTACCTACGAGTCTTATGTGATATTATTTCCGGTACTTTAATCACGTATTTTAGTGACCAAAGAGAGATCATGCAGCAGTAAGCTAAAAAGCAATGAAAACAAACTTGCAACTACAAAACCATTCAGCAATTTAACAAAGAATGTGTAATATGATGATATTAAAAACAGATGTCAAGTACAAGTTTACACAGGGTGATCCAAAGTATCGGACAATTATCAAATAAGTGAAGAATCACAAAACATTGTCGCCTAAAGAATGATGAAACCTCAAGTAATGTAATCTGTTAAAATCGGGAAAATATCATATTCATCACTTGTAGCCTATCATTATTATGAAGAAGGTTAGTAGTTAGTACATAACTTTTAGACTAAATTAGTCGAAACAGAATCAAAATTTATTATCATATGATTGTTTCATGAACATAAAATTCACAAACACAAACAAAATATTTACAGTAACGGTATTGAAAACCGTGTGCAGCTAATGGATTCTGCACAAAATCAAGTAAACAGTTATCTTGTTAGTCTTAACAGTCTCAACGGGTTTCTCATCTCAACAGCAATGGGGCATTAGCCTGCATGGAAGTCTTGAAAGCAAGGTAAGCAAAAGAATGGCTTTTTAGGGCATGTTTGGCAAAAGGTATTCACAAGTTTAGCCTTTTTTGAGGCTATTTCTCTGCAATGGGTTTCAGCTAAATTGTTGAGTGATGCATGACATAAATAAACAAGATGGATACGTAAATAAATTAACTTTTTGACGTAAATATTCTTTTAGAATAGTTGAGTACTGACTGGTATAAGAATAATTACGCAGGAAATGTAAATAACTAACATGTTTCACACAAACTTGCTCATTTGCGATGTCGCTCACAAATGAGCGACATGGGCCTACACGTGAAAATTTTACCGTTGTGTACCGTGTTGCTCATTTTCAAAGTTTAACCCTATTAAGGCCGGGCTTTTTTTTGCTTTCTATGTCCGGGGGGGGGGGTCGATTTGACCCGACACTTTGGCAGCTAATAACTTTTAAACCGCTGACAATAGCGATTTCGTATTTGCTCAGATAGATGCAGAATTTATTTTTCAATCTAATTATATACTTTTCGTTATGATCAGATTAATAGCGTTCAAGTTATTGCAAATTAAATGCACAGCATTAGTTTTTAGATTTTTGACTGAATTTAAAATAAAGAAACAGTCGGCGAATTTTCTTTTTTCGTAGTGTTTACTCTTCGACGTTGTGGCTGTGCGATTGCCTAAGCCCAATTTATCAATGTCAGCTTCCAGGTAAAAAGTTCAACAACTTATCATCAATTTGCCATTTCGCATTTTGCAGAAAGTTACCAGCCGTGATGTTTGTATAACATTTCTTATGTTGGACTACTTGCCATATGCCTCATCTCCAGCTATATTTTTGTGATTTGAATTGACTGTTTGTAAATGTGAAGCAGGGTGTGAAATAGCATTTCAACGACAAAAATTTCTTAGCTTTATGAAATTATTACTCTTTATTTAGACAAAAAATACAAGCTATGCTTGTTCATCACGGATAAATATTTTTATTGATCAAGATATAAATCTCATTCAAATTAAGGAATGCTCACGAATTATATGACTCTTTTATCTTTCCTCTCCCTTATGCGACGCAATACGACGTTTTTGTAAGCCCCTCCCATCCTTGTGTGCAGACTTGGACGATTAAAGATTTTTTAGCATTTTCAAATTAAATTAAACTTAGAGTTAGAGCATTAATGCTATTCTCAAATTAGGGTAGAATAAAATGAGAGCTTTTCTGATTATCACAAATTAAGTGGAATCGGAATTAGAATTAGAGCTTTCCAGTTTTTCTGAAATTAGTTTGAAATTTTAATTACCAAGCGAATTTTGATGCGATTTGAACATCTTCGCAAAACCACTTTGTATTTGCGACAATTCTAAGACTTTTTCATTTTTGCCACCAAATCATTGTGAAGACCTTTTTTCTTTTTGAAGATCACCTAATTTCGATTTTGATTTTCGGCCAAACTTTTCGCAAATAATAAACAAAGTTTTTGTCATTTTTCAGATTCGACCCTTCGGTCAGGAACTTTTCTAAAATTAGATTAGAATTGAAATTAGGGATTTTTTATATTACACTACAATAAGAGACTTATAGTTTTTTTCAAATCAGAATTAGCGACTTTTTGCTGTAATTTACCGAATTAGCCTGCTAGAATTAATCAGTTGTCCAAGTCTGCGTATGTGACGAGTTGCATAAAAAAGTGCTCAAGCAAACTTAAGTTTTGGATTTGCTACAAAAACCTGTGACATCGAATGATTGTAAACTTTGATTCTTTTTAATAGCAAGTTTATCCTACAACGATATGTCTATATAGCCTATCTTTTATCCTTTTCACCATGACAACGCCAATACGGCAGTTTTGTTTCCCTCTGGAGGCGTTATATGATATTTATACGGTCCTTATAATTTTATATTTCACCGGGATTAATTATAATGTCACCAACTTGAGCTTTATCTTCGTTACTAGTGCTTTGACGCGTTAGTGATTTTAGAGCTATTAATTAAAAAATTTCTTGCAATTAACAGAATACATTACAAATGTGAAACGAAATAGGCTATTTCTGGATTAGCTAGTGTATTGCAGTCATACGCAGTCATTGATGTTTCTGCTTATAATCTATCGTTTAATATAAAAATATGGGAACACTACATTGAATTTACGGATAATATCAACAATACATATATCACCGTCAAAAGCAGCAAAACGCTTGTCTGCGTGTGTATGTGACGAATCATATGAAAAAAGTCCTTAAGCAAACCTAAGTTTTGGATTTGCTACAAAAAGCCTGTTACATCAAACGATTGTAAACTTTAATTCGTTTTATCATCAAGTTTGTGCTACAACAATAGGCCGACGTAGCCTATTTTTTATCCTCTCCCCCATAATAACACCAATACGGAAGTTTTGTTTCCCTCTGAAGGCGTCATGTGATATTTATACGGTTCTTACAATTTTATGGTCATCAGAAGCTAAAGAGGCTGTGTTTTCAATTCGTCGTTTTTTTCGTCAGATACTTCATTCAAAATTTTACTTAACACTTCTTCAGGTCATATATTGACATGAGCTATTTTTTACTACTTTTGTTTGCAACATTTATATATCTGAAAAAAGAAAATTATTCGATAAATATCATATAATCAGGGTTACCATCTGCCTACACCAAAAAATAAGCACGCTGCTGTGCAATGACGTAATAGATTACCACTCCTAAAAATTTTGTATAAAAAAAATATATTAGTATCACCTGGTATGAATTTTTCCTAGCGATTAACAAATTGAAAAAATGTAAATACTAGAATTAACGGAAATTGAGTATTTTTATACAAGCAAGATCTATTTATTGATTTAAAAGCCAAATCATAAATATTTATCACCACTAAGAATTTGCTTAAGCAGTTTTTGATCTTTGGAAATGACTTCGCGCATCTCGGAGCAACTGAAGTCTAAATTTACTCGAACTTGTAACAGTGATTTGACAGTTTTTTCACTTAGACGATTTCTTTCCTTACTCCATTGCGATGGGGCAAGAGAAAATACTCATTCCACGAATAGGTTGCTGATCGGAATAGAGAAAACACTAGCAACTAATTTCTATAAAAGCGGTAGAGAATCATTTTCAGAAAAAAGTTTCATCCACTTTGTCTCTGGGCTATCTTCATTGAATGTCTCATCAGGAATATTTTCAAGCATATCATTGAGAGACGAAACTTCGTCAAACAGCTATCTGCCATCGCTACCTCGGGATTGACCTACTTCGCCATTTCTTTTACTTTTTTATGTGTAACTAACCGATTTCTCAGCAGTGTCCAGGCGACGTTGGCTGGATGCTTATCTGGTCGATATCATTTGTCAATGTATTCTAGAGTCACTTCATAAAATTCTTTGAAGCTTGATTTTAGCACCTCAGCACAGTCACTGTCAATTCCTTTTAATAATTCATCTGTTTTTGCTCCATAAAATTCTGAATTACGACGCTGAAAAATGGCCGTCTTGAATAATTTAAAGATGCCAGCCAGTTCCGGAAATAATGCACTAGTGCCCTGTAACAAAAATAGCGGCTTTTTGAAAACCGACAAAGCACTATGAAGAAACGACACGATAATAAGCGACTCTTCTGATCTGAAAAAATTCTCAAGAATCCGTTGTGGACACCGTAGGGAGAGAAAGTGTTGCGTTAGTGGTTCCCAAAGTTCTATCATCTTTTCAAGCACATTACCTAATGTAGTCCAACGTGTTGGCGTGTTAGTGAGAAGTGCAGTGCACTGAGCTTCAAGCTGGGCGCAAAATTGTTTAAGATTTTGTACTCTACTAGTTTGACTCTTGAAGTGACTGCAGATTTTTAAAACTATTGTTTCAATGTCTACAGTAAGTTTTTCAGCTCCCTTTTCAGCTGCATTATGTAAAATATGTGCAGAACAACCAATTGGGATTAAACGTGCACTGTTTTTTTCTTGCAGGCGATTGAAAACGTTGTTTATTCCTTTTTGTTGCCAACCCCCAAAGTTTGCTGGTGCATTGTCAGCACAAAAAAAAGTTATATTTTCAAGCTTGAGCCCATTTTCCTCAAGAGAAGAACAGATGAAGTTCATTATCTGTTGTGATGTTTTACATGGCATTGACTGCAGATCGAGAATTTGCACTCGCACTCCAACCTTGGCGCTGAAAAATCTGACAACCAAGGGAAAAAGTTTCACTTCGTTGTGATTAGAAGCATCTATCGATATTGAAAATAGGTTTTCTCCAAGTTCTGATAATAATGATTTCTGGGCAAATGGAGCAAGCACACCAGTGATAATGGATGCTGTTTTTGTTCTGGCACTTGTGAATTTTTTCGCTATGTCAGAATCACTGAAAATCGCCTTTATGAGATGTGTAGTGCAATCATTGGAAAGAAATGATCGCTGATGCTTGGCAGTATGAAATGCCCAAGCCCCCCCTGCTGCCGCCGCCTTGTAATCCAGGTTATTTGGTGAAGTTCTGCTCGTAAAAAAATTCTTCATTGATTGGTTTGATGCAATACTCCTATCATTATTTTTGTGTCTTGTGATAGCATTGGGTGCACTAATAGCTGTTTTTCACATGGCCTCAAGGTTGATTTTACTATCGCAATAGCAGCAGTGAGCATAGTTCTTGCCTTTTCGACTTTGCTTTACATTAGCAAATTCTTTTTCATAATCATCACGAAATACATGATTACGCTTACTCATTTTTCTAAAGTACGTCTAAAAATTATACGAATTAACTTTAATAAATGCTGTCACGCTTATATGATGTCAGGTCGTACACAAAAGTTGTTGATTGTAAACCTGAGACGACTCAAATTACCACCCTCTATGATAATTACAGATACTTTAATACATTTATCAAAATTTCTTTAAGCTACTAGGCTTGCTTACAATATTATTTACGCAAGCCTCTCTACTCTAACAGTTCCCTTCTAATCTTAATCTTTCCACTCTTCGTAATTTTTACTACCATGAGCCTACCCGCCTACTCTACTCTCGCCAGCAAAGCCTACTGTTCTCGCTAACAAAAATTTACGTAACAATAACAAAAAGAACGCATGAGTAAATTCATCGCAATTGCACAAAATTAAAGAAACTACGGGAACATTTCCTGAATTACGTGATAGTAGACCATTGTTACGTGTGTTAGCCAAGTAATAAAGAATTTTATACGCAAAACAAAGCTTAATAAGCAAACAAGTTATGCAAAACCTAGATGTATTAATCTATACTCTAGAAAATAAGCACGGCAATCGAAAATAAGCACATTTCTTAGAAATAAGCGCATTCATATTTTGTTAGACATTGCTCTTGAAAATAAGCACAAATCTTAGAAATAAGCACGATATGGCAACCCTGCATATAATCATCACTATCTTATACACCGGCAGAATATTTAAATTTTAATGGAAACGAGCAATTTGAACATTTCAAACATAGAACTAAAATGTAGTGGCTGCATTCCCAATGTCATAAGAAACTTTTGATTTCTTAACTATTCCTGTATTGAAGTAAAACAATTAGAAATTTAACTTATCGAACGTAACATGAACGTAGTTTGGAGTAGGGGTGGGCAAACTACGAATCGAGAGCATTTTGTGCGGCCCTCGAAACTTATACAAACTTCCATGAATTTAATTCAATAAGAAAGGGTTGGCCGCACTTGCTGTAATGAAGAGCCAAAAACGATAGAAGCCATCATTGAAAGAGCCGCTACGCAATTCTTAGTTTGAACTGACGCATCTTCCGTCCAAGTGAAGAGTGATGATCTTTGTTTTTGGACGCCATCATTATCAAGGCCCTGTAATACGTCTTTACAAGAAGTTATTGCAAGATTTTAACCTATTGCAAGCTCTTGCATTGCATACAGCTATTACAAGATTTTACGCATTGGCCCTCGGCGAACTCTTGAATGGTCGATGCGGCCCTCGGCTGACTCTTGAATGGTCAATGCTACCCTCCGACTAAAAAGTTTGCCCATCTCTGGTTTAGAAGAATGAAAATGACAAGACGATATTTGAGTCAGCATTCAATCTTATAATGTTGTGATAGTTGACGCAAGCTGTAGTTTGAACTTAAAACGTCAACTTCAATGCAATTCTGCTTGGCTATGCAGCAGGCAACGTAACGCTTTTGCCAGAGGCGTCTTTATAGAAGTGGATAAAAAAACACGGAAAAAAATCTTTATTTGCTTTTGGAAGTGTGTTGATGTAGAATACAAACACATTGCTTTTGTCACGCGGTCAACAGAAAAAAATTTTGGTGTTGGTCACCAACTCAGGAGATGTTCCACAGCTCCTTCTCCCCTTAAAATAATTTAATTTTGTGATTCACGATTGGCTCTTGCGTTTTGAATTTGTATTTGCTGATAAAATTCGGTATGTAATTAATTACTAACAGCTAACTCGTAAAGCAAGGGAAATCAAGGTCTTACATGTATAGTAATGCAAGAGGCCAGCGATGCACTTAGCAAACTGCAAACAGTGACACTGTTTCGACCTATCAGGTCTCTTCAGTGGAAATCAAGTTTTATAAAACTCCTAAATTAAATTTTGCTGTCTGTCGCCCCTGCGTCCCTTAATCTACCACTGCATATTTTCCATCCAATAAAGAATGCAAGTGCGCTCGTTGCTCTCCCACCAACCAATCCCCAATTTTAATTGGTAACAACATTACAAATCATTATGAAAAACGCAAACTATATTATCACGCCGCCAAATTTATTTTCTGGTTTTGCGTTTGAAAACAATTCCTTTTGCTTTGTTACATTTGTCAAGTATCAAAATTACGAAATATTTGTTTGCATTACTTTATGGGTAGGTTATGGCCTAGCGTCAAGAAGATATTATTTGTTTAACTAAAAGTTACAAAATAGCCGTGTATCTGAAAACACTTTGATGTTTTTGGCTTGTCAAATTAAGAGGTGCTATTCACAGCGAAAAGGTTTTGAGAAGAAAGATTTCTGAGAAATCGTACAAGGTTTACAGTCAGTGCGTCACTTCAGACAAGTTTTGTGGTTTACGTAGCTCGTCACGGTTTTGCGCGTGCGCTCTTTCTCCTTTTTTTCTTTATTATACAAAAGCAATCGATGAAGAAATTTGCCCGAGTGGGTTTTGAAATTGCTATGTTTAAGTCAAAACTACAAAGAATATCTTTGTCAGTTTATGACCAACTAATAGCCAGATAAATTTTAGGAAAAGTCAAAAAATTTTAAACATTTATCTCAAGCGGTCGCTAAGTTACAACAGTTTTAATTTGCTGTGAGTCGAATCGACCCCCCCTCCCCTGGGCCAAATAGGGTTAAAAACAATCATAAAAAAATGTTTTAAGGACTCCAAAAGACATATACCATCATATTAGGGGAAAAGAAACTCATACGATATGAAATTGAAGTCTGGTACCACCTGGAATTCAGCAAAATTTGTCTGGTAGCGAACGTGTTTCAAGGAACAAATTCTCTTAAATTGAGATTTCACTCAACTATTCCATCTGCTTCCCTCTGGTCTAAACTATTTGGTAAAATTTCATCTGCTTCCTTCTTCAAATACCGGACTATAGAAAATACACTTGCTTTTATTTAAACTTTTTCTAGCCTCACTTTTCTTGAACAGCATAAACCTGTCTGTATTTTTTTTCAAAACTTTGAAATAGCAGGCAACAATTGAACATGTGGAGTCGTAGAAAAAGCCATTGCTACAAAATAATGTTATATTTTGTAATATGATGTCAAAATGTGTTTACATTTTGGTTACAATGTTTTATCCAACAAAAACACAATTAAAATAGTATTTCCTACTATGACACAGTTTCGCTTGTGCTTTGCATGATTACGAGGCCTCTAATAGAGAACACCTTGCCCATGATACTTCCTAATTACACCTTTACTATTTTTGAAAGTGATTGTATCAGTAACTTTTATGACTTCATTGACTTGGTATAGTGGTGGGCCTATTTTTGGGTGGGCCTGGGGCTGCAGCCCCATCAGCACCCCGTCTTAATCCGGCCCTGTCAGTAGCAACTTCCTTGACACAAGCACCAACTCCCGAAAAGCGTCCAGTCATCATAGCTGCTCGGTCTGTAGTAAGAGAACAACACTTTTCCCATGGTAACTCCATTGGAAAAATGGGGTTGCTATAGGAAATTTGTGTTTTTCTGTCGCAAATTCGTAGAGTTTACTAAACACTTGTTCAGCAGTTGTGTTCACATCCACATCTAGGCAACATAAATGTTCATCAACGATGTTGTATGAATCAATATCAAGAAATCTTATGCATACAAGCAGTTGTGTTCTACTTCCAATATCAGTTGATTCATCCAGCTGCAGCCCATAACATGTAACTTTTCCGATTACACTAAAAGTTGTTGCAACAAATCTTTGGCCATATCAAATCCTCTTCTGCTTACAGTGGTATAGGTGTCGCGTGCAATAGAATTTTTTGGTTCTATTTCAACTTTCATTTTATTCTTGAAATTGAGGCAACTTGTAGTATCGCTCGAATAATTAAGTCTGGCTACAACGTAATAGCTAAGAAAAGATTAGCTTCTACTAAAATATTATAAACCACACGCTTCTTGATCAAGAACAGAACAAATATATTCACAAGACACTTTAAAACTTTGAATTCCTTCACTCGTCGAACACAGACACTAACCCACTTTAATATAACGATCAAAAACCAACCAAAACTAAATCCACTAATTAACCGCTTAAAAGGATATCCACAATAATCACCACAAAACAACACACCTTTTTCTTTACTACTCTGCCTCTCTCTCTATCTGCTACCCTGAGTGCGTAAAAATTTCGCCGCCTTATGTATGAATAAGACGAGCTTTCAGAAAAAGCCAGAACAATATCATCTAAAAAAGAAAAAAAGCACGCTAATAAAGTTATGTAAACGGCAATTAAAAAAAAATCTTCGAGATGAAACAAGATTCATTCAAATTATCTGAAACTTAATTACGTAATTAACGATTATGACGTAAGAAGAGGCTTGTGAGATACAAATCTGAATGCAAAGAAAAAATTTTTTTTTGAAAACAGCCAAGATGTAAAATGCAAGTTTAAGGCTTCAGCCAATTCAGATTTATAAATAAAATAATCACGCCAAAACAAAACGACAAATTACAGCAACTATATATATATATATATAAAAGCTATTCTTTCAACGCAAATTTACTTATTCTTGACTATAGGGCAGAGGTATCTTTTACAACTTACGCTCAATTTCCTTGTTAAGGAGCTGCTCTGATGCTATTTGCATTGCTGGCTTAATAACTTCCTCAGCCTAAGTAAACGTTTTTTTTGTTTTACGAATATGATGCGACAGTTGATATGAAGTCAGCAACAAATCTTGATCAGTTTTCACTGCTTCTAAAAAATCTTTTTGCTTGCGTGCGCTGCTTTTCATACCTTTAAAGTGTGAGATAGTCTTTGTCATGTATGATGATTGGCTTCCAAGTGTCTTTGCAATTTAGCTGGAGCCAGGGCAGAATTAGAAAGTCTCTTACAGCAAATGAGACATTTGGGCTGAGGAGCTGCATTTAGAATTTGGTCATCCGGCAAAAAGAAAGCATATTTGAAATATGTGTCATCCCATTTTCTGTCTTTGGAAACTGAAGTATACTTGGTTCGTTTCAGAAGTGGTACCTGTTTTACATTTAAACTACATTGCTCATTACCGTCTACGCTATTGCTGTTGTTATTATTTCACTTCACATAAGAAAATAGACTATTTTGTTTCATTTGGCTTGAATAAATAGTAAAAAGAAGTGATGCAACAACAACGTTCTTGTTAGTAACACAACAATGAACAAACTGAAAAAGAAGTGATACAACAACTATCAACATTTTGTTTTAAGCTATTATCTGCGCTCAATCACATTCTTTACTAACTAGCTTACTTGAAGCCCAGAAGCACGGTGATGATCTAAAAAAATTCATCATTGACGCATCAACATACTAAAGCAAGATATCATTTTTTCCTAAAAATAACCTTAGGTAACCCTCAAAACTAACGGAACCCTATTACATGTTTTGCAGAACCCCTGTTGAAGAGCACCGATGTAGATAAAACTTTCGCTAGAGCGGTACACTATAAAATGAAACACACACAAACCACTATTGCTCAAAGCAAAATACAAAGTGAATAAATGGTTAAAAATTCAATTGTGACATCATTAGGTTGAATGGGATTCGAACCCATGCCCGCATCAAGCACTGATCTACACTGGTTTCGAGTTCGTGGCAATTCTTTCCCGTAGGACAGGCGTAAAACCACTCACCTTGTAAGCACAATGTCAAACTGTTGGATGCAGGCACGTTGGGCGTTAGCAAACTAATCAGCCAATGTGTTCGTGCCGCCTTTGCACATATTGGTGAAACTCATCTGCTTTGACGTACAACCCAAAGAACCAGCGATAGTTCTTGGTTAGTAAAAGGATTGACAATCGGCTCTGAAACTTGACAAAACAATCCGCATTTTACGTAGAAGATCGTGGAATGGTTTTAGGGCAATTCATAAGCTCAAATTATTTTTAATCCAGACAAAATCAGAATTATGAGCTACATAAATGTTGTTACATCACAGGTGAGGTTTGTTTTCATAGATATTACGCTGAATGATTCCTCCCATTAGTATTGTAAATGATCTCGTTTGTTAAATGCTACGAAACATGATTCAGCGCTAACTTTTTCCAAAATGTGTTAGCCTACATCGGTGGTTCTCAAACTTATTTTGATGCGATGCATTTAGAAAATAATCTTGTATTTACGACGAAGAAGACATTTGCCATTGAGGTTTTTGCTGAAAAATATTTATTCTATTTCTCTAGTTGACGGCCATTTTTAGATGAACTCTTTCTGAACCATTGTTATGCTTTTTTTGTGGCACACACTTATTCTTAATATATTTTTCGGTAATCACTTAATAGAATCAATGCTATTGAGTTTTGAGAAAAGACGAAAAACTTTGTTTTTGGTGATCAACTTTACAAAATTGAATTTTGTGGCTTAGTTTTGGAGGACACATCAGCAAATCTGGGCCCCGCTTAAGAAAACGTTAAAGGACGCACAAGAGCGTTTGCAACACACACTTTGAGAACTGTTGGCCAACCTACTCTAGTACAAATACAAGGCATAATGAAAAATATCCAGTCGGTACGTGGGGATAAAATAACTGAGAAGCACTGCTTTTTAAGGTTAAACTTCAGGTCTTCGAAAGAGCTGGTATCTTTTTGTTTATGCTTGCCTTCAATAGAGGAACCTGACGTTTGTTTTGAAAAAGTTGTAGGTGATAAGAGATACTTCTAAGACGGCACTTCCAGCTTTTTATACCACAGTGCTGTTCATAATTCAGGAGCCACCCTGCGAAATTTGTCAATATTCTTGTTTCAAGCCATATTTATTCATTTATATGAATTGTGTATATACATGTTATATATTTTCGTGAAGGGTATGTTGCAGGTAATTTAATAACAGCAATAATTTATTTCTGAAATTTTTTTGAAAGCCAAGATGCATCTCATAATGTGACGTCATACTGAAAACTGATTTTGTCATTAGTAACAAATCAGCATAACAATATTATTGTGAATAGCAATAAATGGATAACGATAATTTTTTTGGCCATAAAATAGGTTAAAGTCATTTGACACTTATTTTGTGATATTTAGTGATTCCATCACGCTGCTCTATTTATGACGTCATAATTTATACCATATTTTGATTTTGCTGTTCATAATTCAGGAGCCACCCTACGAAGTTTGCCGATATTAGTCTTTCCTCCATTGTAATAATCTGGGGTCATGTCTCTGGTCACATCATGATCACACCACGATTTGGTACATGTGAGGTCATAATCGGAGATTATTTTTTTGTTATTTTAGGTAGGTTTAGCATTATATTTTAGTCAATTATCATAGGCTTCAAACAGATTAGTGCAGAAACAAGAGGAGTTATCATTTTTCTTCCTAGTCAATTATCATGGGCTTCAAACAGACTAGTGCAGAAACAAGAGGAGTTATCATTTTTCTTCAAAATGAAGAAAAATTACAGAGATTCATCGCAAATAAGACTGGTGTATCTCGAAAAAGAGTGCAAGGAGTGTTGAAGCGGTGGATGGAGACAGGAGATTCGAGATGTCAGCATCAATCAGGAAGAAAGCGAAAGTCAGTAACCAGGTCTGATAGAGCTCTGATTGGGATTTCATTGAGAAACAGAAAACTGACGTCGAAAGAGTTGTCCAGGGAGTTGAAGGAGAGCAGTGGAGTTGAATTGTCTGCTCCAACAGTGAGGAGAAGGTTGCTAGAAAATGGTCTTTGAGGGTGCAAAGCTAGAACGAAGCCGCTGTTGACAGAAAAGCAGAGAAAACATCGTTTAGACTGGGCACGTTCTCACGTTAAATGGCCTGTTTAGAAGTGGAGGAAAGTTCTCTTCAGCGATGAGTCAACATTTACCCTAAATAACCATGCTGGAAATAATTATGTGAGAAGAAGACCTGAGGAAGAGTACCGACCATATTGCATCTTACCGACTATCAAGCATCAGCAGTCGATAATAGTATGGGGTTGCATGGCTGCAAGTAGTATTGGCAGGCTCAAACTAGTCTCTGGAATGATGAACGGAACAAAATACATTGATGTGCTGGAAAACCAAATGCTACCCAGTGCACGCTCTTTGTTTTCCGGCGATGATTGGATATTCCAGGACGATAATGCACCATGCCATCGTGCTAAGAAAGTGCAACATTGGTATGGAACACACAAAGTTGAACGAATGGACTGGCCAGCCCAATCTCCTAATTTAAACCCAATTGAAAAGTTGTGGAACCGAGTTAGCTGTATTGTCGGTAAAAACAAACCTAAGACTAGAAGAGAGCTTATCGAACAGGTTATTGCTGCTTTGTTTTCAGTAATTACATCCGAAGAACTCAAAAAGCTTCTGGATTCACTTCCTCGTCGCTGCAAACTAGTCATCGATAACCATGGATGGCCAATAAAATACTAATCCAATTCTTCTCAATTCAAACGGTCCTTTTTAGGGCCCCATAATCTTTACAAAGAGTGCCAATTTGACAAGGCTGTCACATATCCCAGTTTTACAACAGAATGCATTTAAAAAAAATCTTTTGGCAAAATCAAAATATGGTATAAATTATGACTTCATAAATAGAGCAGCGTGGTGGAATCACTAAATATCACAAAATAAGTGTCAAATGACTTTAACCTATTTTATGGCCAAAAAAATTATCGTTATCCATTTATTGCTATTTACAATAATATTGTTATGCTGATTTGTTACTAATGACAAAATCAGTTTTCAGTATGACGTCACATTATGAGATGCATCTTGGCTTTCAAAAAAATTTCAGAAATAAATTATTGCTGTTATTAAATTACCTGCAACATACCCTTCACGAAAATATATAACATGTATATACACAATTCATATAAATGAATAAATATGGCTTGAAACAAGAATATTGACAAATTTCGCAGGGTGGCTCCTGAATTATGAACAGCACTGTATATTGCACACTACGCATTAGTAACATCTACTAGCGTATCTGAAGGGACGTGATAACATTACCCATTTTATTTGGCGTTGTCGACTAAGCAAAAATATCAGCTTAATTTGCTTTTGTAAATAACAACTAAAACATGGCCTTCACTGAGATTATACGTTATGTCTGCGTAAAAAAAACTTGGGACGCTGGTGGTTATCTCTGTTTGGCTGCAAAAAAAGCTATACGAGTTCTGGTGCACGTTTATTGAACGAGGGCTTAATCGTAAATGTGCATTAAAATGTTCCCGAATTGTCAAGTGTTCTCTAAAGATAAAGATTTTTATCCCGTGTTTTCAGTGTTCCGCCTTTTTCTTCGGCCCTGGTGTATGTGAACGATCTGATTCTTTCCTCCCCCCCCCCCATAATCCAGCACTGAGAGAAGCAGGACTCAGTTTTATTTATATGTCTGGTGAACAGCTTTGTTGTGCTTTCTTTCGGAATATAAATAGCCAATCAAGTGAGACATGTTTCTGGAGTTATTTTATTTCTTGCTTATTTTGTACAAACGAATTCTGTGGCTTAGGCTTACAATAGAAAGTAGTTAAAAAATGAACCAAAATAATGTGATAAAATAATAACTCAAAACAAATAAACAAACAGATAAATAACGCGATCACAGGTTGAACTATCTCGTATATAGCAATGCAATGCATCTTTCAAAAGTAGGTATCTGAAAAAAGAAATATTTTTAAATGTGAGTCCGATTTTCTCCTCCAAAAGAAAAAATAGATTCATTATCATCATAAGTCGAATGGTTAAAATAGTATCATTAACAACAAACAAGTTGGTCGATAAATTACAGATATTTGGACAATGCCAGGTTAAGTAAAGATGTATGCTTTTCAAGCCCAATTTTTTTGAATCTCTTGATTATCTGTTTTGACTTATTTTAGGGGAATTTTACTTCCACATTTTTCTAAACTTGCGAGTTTAAATTTTCAATTGTTCTGCCACGGGCTGAGTTTTTTATGTACAGTAAACCATGAAGGCTCCCAACCAGAAAACTCAAAAGCCTCTCATTCTATTAGCGCCAACCCAGCCCCAATTGCGAAGCCATTTTGTGTTTATGATCTATTTTAGAATTAGGACTTTAAGTACAATACCCTATCTTTTGTATAACAGTGCCCTATCTTAGTTATCAACGTAGCCCACAGCCTGCCAGCATATTTTTTGCGTAACTTGGCAATAATGGGCTTGCAGTGCAGTTACGCAAAGTTGTGCCCAGAAATAACTTTCAAGAGATTTACAGGCAAAAAGTAATGCAGACGCGTAAAAACTTATCGCTGCGTTAAATGGTGAAACACTCTGCGTAATCGGTAGACGTCGGTTGAAGAACCAATTGGCTGAGTGATAACAAAGACTTTGATTATGGCATTCACAGCTTCCCAGCTCGGCGCTCAACTATAAGGGTAATGTTTGAGGTAAAATATAAAACTGAGTTAACTCAGTCATGATTATAAAAGTACAATTGGCCCCAGCCAATGGCCAGAGCACGTGTCCACTTTTGCCGTCAAAACAATCACTAACGTTTGGTGCGAGACTTTGTTCACCGAATGCTTTGCCCTAGATAAGTTGTACAGTAAAGCTGTCAAGTACCTCGTCATACAAAAAAGCTTATTCGGCAACAAATGTCATAAAATACGCTATATTACCAGAATATACAAATATCATAAGATATCACTAAAGCTTACATGATACTTCTGGTTTTATGCACAAATATCGAACATAATAAGACCGGCATCTTCCTCTGTTTTGCTGATTATCTTCACAAGCAAAACCATCACGTGCACTAAATTCACTAAATACTTGTCCTGTCATGCTGGCTGGGAGTGTAGCCTACAAATTCAAGTTGATTATGCAGTTAATTTGAATCATACAGTATATTTTATTTTAAAAGGTCAACAGAGAGCCTTTTATCAGGATACATAGAACATTGCTGTGTTCAGATTCGTTTCGGAGTTATCAATACATTTCTCAGAAATTGCAGTAATGTCTTTTCGGAAAACACAACAACTGCACTGAAGAGACTTGATAGGTCAAAACAGTGTCACTGTCTGCAGTTTGCTAACAACATTTCAATCATTGTGAATTTTAAGCGCACGACAGCTAAATCACTGCGCTAATGCTAGAGCGTTCCAACCCACTAGACTACAGGAGCGAACATCAGTAGTATGTCACACTCTTGCGATTAAAACCACTCGGGAAAAGAAAGAATCAATTTATAACATCAACCAATTGCCACGTTCTGTGTCAATCGTATCACAAATAGAACAATTTATTTTCGTCATAATAACTGCGTAGCAATTTTAGCAAAGTTAGAAAATCAAATGATTGATTGGATGACTGTGTGTAACGCACTTATTGGTTGATTAAACCTCGACATTGATGTGGCAAGAGATCGCTTGGCATATCGAAAAATCGTTACCTATTCTCCTGTAAATTTCGAAAAAAATCAGGCCTGAAAGAAGACTGATATTTGCTTGTGAACGCTTATCTACAGTGCAAGAAACTAACTTGAAAGTTGTTTTCAAACGATATTGAATTACGATGCTGCTGCAAAGACGACACTTTTGGCTTTATATTTTGTATTGTAACTCCATCCACTAGTAACACTAGGATTTTTCTTTCGTGCTATTGTCACTAGCGCAACAAAAGGAAAAATTGGACGTGGTATCATGGCTTTCTCCTTTGGTCTTGACATTAAAGCAAAGAAACCAGCTCATTTACGTATGTATGTGGCCTCTGAAAGAAATCGATTCACAATAATTTTAATCCAAAAAGCCCATTATTGGCCGAATACGTAGTGGCTTTTAGTAAGTATTTGCTGATACAAGTCTTTATGTTCTAAAACTCCTTGAGGAGCTGGTAGCAATAATTTTAGAAGATATTTTGGTGCACTTACGCCTTTGCTTGGTCTTATTTGCACCTGAATGGCTGCTGGCAAAGCACATTGGCTTGGGTTTGCGTATTCTGATTTGCACCAATTTGTCCATTTATCTGCAAATATATTTTAATTTTGAAACTCCAAGAAGTGATTAAAACTTCCACTGTCAATAGTTGATAATTCAAGACTGATGGGCACGATACATAAGAAGCCAATGCAGCAGGAGACACAAGAGCTGGCATCTTCAAGCCGTAGTATTGCCAACGTAAAATTCCATGAGTTACTGGTTCACAATTATATGGTGTTGAGTTAAACACATGCCTGGTCACTTCGAGCTCTGCTTTTGGGAAAATTAGCTTAGAGCAATTTCTACTATTTGGTTGGAGTACTTGCGTACGAAATATTCTATTGTTTCCTGTGGAGTCATTAAGTTCGTGATACGCAGGGTCAGACTTTGAAAAAGTCTCCCAAAATGTCAAAATAACGACAGCATTTATTTTTTATCAATCGCCTATTTAAACACTTCTTGCATGATGGTGATGACTTTTTTGGAAACAAATTGCTTGAACGTCTTTCAGTTGGGCTGCCCCATATCTATGGTGACGTCACTGGCGTTGGTAATACTGCAAACTCGGACGCAGATCTGAGTTTTCTCGATCCATTGCTATGCTCGCTAAAAACTTATCATGGCTCCTTTCTCACTCAATAAGCCTAGCATACCAAATAGATGAGTAAGCTCTTTAAAAATCCTACGCTTGGGAATACGTCTACTAAAAACTATTGGCTTTATTGGACACACTATCACATCCTTTTAAGTTTCTGGCAAACATACTTTTTGTGTAAACGCTCTTCACCCCTCCTTGACTTTTAATCAAAATTCAGCTGTCACCCTAAAAAATACCCTCGCATTGTTACATCAAAAATACTTACATTGATTTGATGGCACAGGAGGGAAGTCCGAAAACTTGATAGTTCCTGGTAGACATTCGAAGCGGACTTGGTGGTGGTTCGTGTTAGCATTTCTTTCTTCAGTGCTCAACACTTGCCTGCACACTTGGTCAGGTCGATTGATCAAAAGCCAGTTCAAAAGCTCGGATACCGTAAACCGTTCCGTCTTGTGATAACGAGTAAAGTGCGAAACATAACGCGTTCTGGTCAAAGGAAACCACATTGACCAAACCGTATCTGTAAATATACCCAAATAGTGCTTTATGGATTTACTGTACGCCTACATACAGTAAAACACCGCAAACGACAGTTTTCTGCAAACTTATCGTGACCTAAATTGCTTTAGACCATTAAAAAAAAATTGAACTACTCCCTTTACTGATATTTTGAACTAGCCGACTTCGACGGCGTTGCTTGGCAGCACCCCCATCAGTAATGTCGACATTAGCAATACCGGTTCAGCCAGCTTCACCGGATAGTTGCGAAAACAGTAATGAAAAGTTTATGTTTTTTCACATAGCCAAATCTCGTTCCGAAACGTTACTATCGTTTTCTGAAACGCAATTTATAAAAAGAAAAGTCAGTGGTTGCACATAGCCAGTGCATGTCCCCGAGTTTCTCAAGTTCCTGGCAAAATTTTACTTGCCCTATTTTTAAATTTAAACCTAAAATTAAGAAACATTGATCCGTTAAATTCAGCAAGTGCTTGAAAGCTTGTCAAAGTTGTAAAATGGCGCCAAAGTAATTGATAAATATATTTTTAGGATTAAGCTGTTAAATATTAGGCCCATTACTTACGACTCTTTCGGTACTCTAGATGTATATGCATCAACTAGCGCTGGGCGCATGTTGCTTGGCTCTGGCACAAACAAAACTAGGCAAAAAGTAAATTAATCCAAATTCAAGCATTGGTAGTTAAGTTATTACAATAGGAGCGCCCCATTAGAAATGTCGAGTTGAAGAATTTCGGTTCCGCCGGCTTCACCCAATTGATATTTGTGAGAACAGTAATAAAAAAATTAATATGTTGTTGACACATCAAATTGTTGTTCGAAAACCAAAATTGCCGTTGTTTTAAGAATAATCGTTTTACCCACAAACAATCATTACAGATAGTTGCGC
This sequence comes from Trididemnum clinides, assembly GCA_963675345.1. Lineage (NCBI taxonomy): Eukaryota > Metazoa > Chordata > Ascidiacea > Aplousobranchia > Didemnidae > Trididemnum > Trididemnum clinides. Next base: position 17,021,242 of record OY776291.1, read on the forward strand.
ATACCGTCCATTGTTTTCCACGATTTTTTCGAGTTCCTGGCTACGTTTTTATTGGCTTGTTTGATACGTAGGAACTGGACCAGCTTGCAATTGATGCAGCCAACGATTTTAAAAAGTTTTATTTGTTCATTTTATGAAGTGCTTAAAATTCTTGAATAAAAAATCTGTTGTTGCATTGTTAATTGGACTTTACATATAAAGTAGTTTTTTTCTGTAGCACCTTACAGAGATCTCCACCAAAAGCTTTAAATCGCGTTTTTACGATCAGTCCGTTTTGAGAAAATGACGCAAAAAACAACTGCCACTCATTTATGAGTAATACGGCTTCGTGAAGAAAACAAATTTTACAATTAAATGTTAATTATGACGTCATGTGATATCCTGAAATGTAAAATTTGTTGAAGCTGGTAACTCCAGTACTGGCTTTTGTTTAAGCTCAAAACTGCCTTCGTAGGTCCAAAAATGCCATTAAAATAACGTATCTTTGAGTTTGATATCATCTTGCCGTCACAAAATCCCTCTTGACAGTCACCTTGAGAAAGTGATCAATTGTGCCATGTTTGAGACTTGTGAGTCAAGTTTGATGTTTGTATGCCAAGCAGTTTTGGAGATGTTACGACAGACACACAGACAGACAGAGAAAATTGCGTTTTTATATATCAGATTTCTACAAAAACAAACCAAAATTTCTGTTTTAATAAGATCAGGAAAATTCAGCTTTTTTTTCTTTGGTTGTAGCGCCTATCCAGTAGCTTAGCTGACTCAAAGTCAATCCAAGTCGTATACATTGCTCAGTGGTCAGTCATACTGTTTTTTGTTGATATTAGGTAGTTTCACCACAAAAACCAAACTGTGATTTGAAAGCATTATTGTTGATACCAACCTTGTTCGGTGTAGTCGTCCTCTCTGCTTGCTCTATGTTCTTGCCATGGCGAGAGATCAAAGGAACGGAAAGTTGTGCAAGCTGCTCGTCTGTTTTTAGGTCCAACGTTATGTAGTGGCCGCGGTTGAATAGTCAGCATGTCGTTCACCACATCACATAGCACCCGAGGAAACGAATATCTTCGGATGGCACTGAGTTGTTCTGAAAGCAAACTTGTTACTTGCAACTGCATTTTAACTGCATGTTGCTTGACAATAACACTGTGCGTCGGCAATTACATCATTGTGTTGTGATTGTTCAGTCATTCTTTATCTTGGCACTGCAGCAGATGAGAAACCGACATTATCGTTTACTCAGCAAGTGCATTTGATGTCAGGCTAAATAGAAGCAGGGATTTTCCAACTTATTTTTTGATTGACCCCTTTGTTTCTAGGTTATGGCATTTTTTAAAAATTTCTTTAATATTTAGGAAAAGTGCAGAATGATCAACGCAAACAAGTAGGTGACAAAGTAAATTTTGTGCACCATCGAATCTATTTCTGTAGCACCAAGAAATCGGAAGAATTCCAATTGGAAGTATATGGGTTCAATAAAACGAGCAATTTTAGTTAAAACAGTCAAATTTTACACAAATGAAATTGAATAAAATTGGTTTATAACTGTCCGCTAACAAAATAACACTATCAAATAGGTTTTCGCTGGAATAATCTGGTTTAATCAGTCAAGAAATATAAAATGATTACTATTAAGTTTGCATACAGAACGTCTGTAAATAGTTGTTGTTTTATACAATTCTGTATAGAAAACAACAATAAAATTGACTATTTATAACTTTTTGTCATTTGCTAATTTGATAAAACCGATTCAAATATCGTATGAGAGGTCAGCGATCCATGTTGAGCGTGGATGCAGACAACGCACTAAATTTCAATCCATCACTGGATTGGTCAGTCACGTGACTCACCAGTTCACTTGGTGACTGACAATTGACCGGACGCTTGGAAATACAGCATAGTCTAGAAATTCATGCTTTTTAGACCTAAACTAGATCCATTGTTGTGAAAGTTTTTTCAATGATCTGCTTGTGCTGATTTATGAGACATACCTTTGTTGAACATTCCAAACGGGGGTGGGTTTTCGTGCCAATATCGATCACCATTTCGCAGAGCACGAAATTGATAAGCTAGAATGCAAGCAAAAGTTGGTCCAATTGTTCCGTCCTCAAGAGATCTTTCAGCAATTCCTCCAGGAAACAAGTCAATATCTTCGACATTTCTGTAACAAGTTCAGGAGTTTAGCTTTAACATAAAAGAGACTCGCTTTTTATGGTTGGGAGACTTGAGGGTGTCAGTGACTAGTCAAGTAAATTTTGCTTTATTTTGAAAATAATTGAAGCATTTCATGCAAGAAAAAGTTTTTGTTAAATAAAATATCCCTATGTTTATATTTGTATTTTTTCAAATATCTTCTCATTTTAAACGTTGATTCAAGCATTACATGACAATATATAAGTTAACCCATATCTTACTGGTGTCAGTTTAAACTGACACTTTATTTTTGGTCTCCAAAATTTTAACTTTTGCAAAAATCAGTGATGTTGTGATTGAGAATGGTTAAGTGGTAAATTTGCAACATGATTTGATATTTCGTGTTACTTTTTTCTGTAAAAAAAGTGGATGTTTGAACTTTATAAAAAAAGTTTTAAAAAAATTGATATGTTGACATTTTGGCTCACGTAATTAACGAAAAAAGAAATGCAAGAACTACCAAACCTTGGAATTTTGTTTTTTGGACTATTTTGAACAGTTTCTAATTTTTATATGTTTATTCAACTTCGCACGGATGTATTTATTTCAATTTTTTTGCTGTCAGTTTAAACTGACACCAGGAAGATCCACTCTTCACTTTTTGCAAAAGAATGAATTTTGCTATGAACCGTATTCGCGACATGTTATTGGCGTCTTTCAACTTTTCTTTTCGTGTTTGATGGGAAAATTGCCATAATCAGCTGTTTGTGTATGCAATCACGCTGGGACAGACAGCTCCCACACTGACAAGTCTCTTAAAGAGACTAAAAAATTTCAAGTTACCGAAAGATAAAGGCAATTGCTATCACATTATCTTTGACAATTTCTTTACGGAAATAACATTGTTATGCCATTTACAAGAAAAATATGGATTTGCGGCAACAGGAACCATAAGAAGCAACCGGACAGGGAGTGTTCCACTACGAGACGCCAATAAAATGGAGAAAGAAAAAAGATAATCGTATAATTCCGTTCTTGACAAAGACACCGGCATATGCATCACACGATGGAAAGATAGTAAGGTGGTTACGGTGGCGTCAACCTACACTGCAGTAAATCCCATTAAAAAATCCCAGCGGTACTCGAAAGCAGAAAAGAAGCGCGTTGAAATAACACAACTAAATATTGTGGCAGTATATAATTACGGAATGGGTGGTGTCGATCGTTTTGACCAAATCATTGCTGCATATATCATAACAGAGCGATCAAAGAAATGGTGGTGGCCAGTTTTCCGATTTTGTGTCGACTTGGCGGTACAAAATGCATATCAGATTTATCGTCTTCAAGCAAGAGGGGTATCTAAGAAGTTAGATTCGTCTGAGCTCTTCAAGCGTCCTCAAATGTGTCAGAGCAATGAAGTACGGTATGATAATGTTGGCCACTGGATCAAAAAAGCAACGCAGCGAAGGTGCCAAAATAAGCCTTGCAAGGGCACGACACTATATTGTTGCGAAAAGTGCACAGTTGCATTGCATCCAGAATGCCTCAAAGCATATCACACATGTTAACACTAGAAGGACCAAGCACGTCAATTGACGTATTTTCATTTCGAAACGCCTGTAAAATGGCTTCTGTTAAATCTTATGACACGATATTTTCTGAGTTTTATTTTTTTTATCAATACATGTCTTCTTTCAAAATTTCAGGATTTTTCAGCCAGCGGTTACCGAAAAAAATATGTGACTACCTAGAAGGACCAAGCCCGTCAATTGACGGGTAGAGAGTTGACGCAGTGAAATCACTACTATAACACTTACTATTTTGTCGCAATATAAATCTTGTCACATAATAAATCCTCTGCTTGGTCTCCAGCAGAGTATTTCGCGCAGTGTGAATTGATTGACCTACTTCTGGCAGACAGAGAGATTATCAGTTTACGCCAGGTAAGGAAAACAATACAGTACTGCAGTACAGGAGTTTCGTCTCGTGGAATCAGTGGTAGTCCTAACGTTTAGGTTTGACTGATAGAACTAATAGCTCAGAAGAAAGACGTTATGTGTTTGCTACAAACATTGTGGAAGCATTCAAGGGCGTTGGTTTTCATAACATTTTATTGAAACATATTGTATCTTTTAGATTTAGGATAAAATGCATCGTAGGCGTACTGCTGAACAAGCTTTAGAGTTTTTACAAGACATTGCTGCAGATGAATCCGATGGCGAGTTTTCGGACAGCGATAATGAAAAAATAAATAATGCTTTTGCATCGGCAAGTAAGGCAGAGGTATCTGATTCAGAAAAATCGACAGATGATGAAGAAGAGGATATTCAAGATAGCACAGTAGATGACAATCAACCGGCTAATCTTGTTTCACATGTAGATGATGACAACAATACGCCAGTAATTCAAAGTAGAGATGGATCATTTTGGCAAACCTCAACTCCTTCTCAAGTAGCTGTTGGACGTAGACAACAGCAAAATGTAGTCAAGGTTCGTGCAGGGCCTACGTCTTACGCTACATGTCGTGTCATAGATGGGAGTCCACTATCTTCGTTTCGATTGCTTTTCAACGAACCGATGTTGAGACATATCCAGAAGTGTACCATTGCTGAGGCGCAACGCGTTACAAATGATACTAAATGGACAGTCACACTTGATGAATTGGACAAGTTTATCGGACTTGTCATAGCTCGAGGTGTAATTGCAGGTAGAAACTTGCCTATAAAATCTTTGTGGGATCAATCGTGGGGTTGCCCCCTTTTCAATGCAACAATGCCACGCCGGAGGTTTCTCGAAATAATGAAGTACCTCCGATTTGATCTAAAAAGTGAAAGAAAACGACAGCTGGAGACTGACAAATTCTGCTTGGCATCTTCAATCTGGGACCCTTTTATCGAAAACTGTCAAAAATCATACAACCCAAATTCAAATATTACTATTGATGAACAGCTGTTGCCTTGCAAAGCAAGATGTAAATTTATATAATACATGGCGAATAAACCTGATAAATTTGGACTGAAGTTTTGGATGGCTGCTGAGGTCGAAAGCAAATATCTCTACAACGGGTTTCCATATCTTGGAAAAGATTCTACTAGAAGTGGGGATGTGAGTGTGCCTACAGATGTGGTGATGAAACTGATGTCACCTCTTTTCAAAAAAGGGTACAACGTCACCTGTGACAACTATTTTACGTCACTCGATCTTACCCTTCGACTTGCAGAGCAACATTGCAGCCTAGTAGGAACAATTCGCCAAAATCGTAGAGAAGTTCCTACAGTTTTGAAAGAAACTCAACCTTTGCATGAATCCACAATTCTGGAATATGTGGGAGCTACTGATGTAACCATTACATCATATCAATGCAAGAAATCTAAATCTGTAAACATTTTGAGCTCTTTGCACAAAGATGTGACAATTCCGGAGCGGAATAACCCTAAACGAAAGCCTGAAACTATCCTTTTTTATAATGAGACTAAAGTTGGGGTGGATGTATTAGACCAAATGTCCCGTCAATATTCCGTCAAAGCTGGAAGCAGACGATGGCCAATACACGTGTTTTATAACGTAATTGACATGGCCTTGATAAATGGCTGGATATTGTACAAAATCATTTGCAAAACCAAAATTAGTCGCAGAGCTTTTATACAAAAGGTCTGCGAAGAACTCACTGGTAGCAACCCTGGCAGTAGTCACCGAGCGGCAAAAACAGATGAATCCAGTGAAGTTGACCACCTTGGACAACCACTGCCTAAAGTGCGTCGCACATGTTCTATAAGATGTTGCAAAAACAGAACAACAGATCTGTGTTTTCTTTGTAAAAAGCCGATCTGTGGGAAATGTGGAAAAAAACTCTGTGCAACTTGCATGACGCGATGACCATGAACTTAGGCGAAAATGTTCGTAATTTTTTGTGATTTCTTTTAATAAAACAACATGCACGGGGTTTTTTAAGTATGTGTATGTAACCCTAGGAAGAAACAGACGTAAACTACAGGTTTTAAACATGCGGGCGTCAATTGACGCCTCTTGGTCCTTCTAGGTAGTTCAAAATCATGGTCCTTCTAGTGTTAAACAATACAAGCGTCGAGTAATCTACATGATATCTGAAGTTACGTATATGCAAGAATACGATGTGTGTGTCTAAAAAGAGACAAATAGAATACACAATTAGTCACAAGTAGCCACAGTGCTCCAAGTTGCACTTGTACAAATTTAATTAGTTATCAACTTGTGATTGCAAATTACACAGCTAATGACGATAGCGAATGATTTTATCAACTTCTGATGCCTTAAACTTTGTTATCAAGCGTGTTTTAACTCTTGTGTGCTTTTACATTTTTTGTTTTTTTCATACCTTTTCGTCCTGGTGTCAGTTTAAACTGACGCTTGGATTCTTGCCATTTATACCAATAAAAAAATCTTTTTTCAAAAAAAAGTTGTTTTCGGTGGTTTCAGCATAGAGTCTTTCATTTTAAAAAACAAAATAAAAAATTTGCGATCTCAGGAAGATATGGGTTAAATCTTGACATTTCGGTTATGTGAAAGACTTGACAATGAAACAGCACACAAAAGCAGTATGTATTCATACCACCTTCAAAATTATCAGCACTGAAGATGGATCATTAATTTTCTACGTCAAGCACCAAACAAGTAGACGAAAAATAAGCGTTAATATTCCTTTTGCAAATAGCAATAAGACAGATATCAATGAAAAACTCACAGACATCTCATACCTGTATTGACTTTTTAAATTATTGATATTTGTTGATACCATGATATAACTTAAATCCTGAAACGATTTCGGTACAAACAGTCCACAAAACTCCCTGTAATGTACGTAAGATGTAATGCCATGATCCCTGCCTCGTTGAATGTTCCTTGCCAACAGATCGCTTCCAAACTTTCCAACTGCAATAGAAATCGCGCATAGTATCTACAGCCCAAAGAATGCTATAATCAAACTTTTTCTTGCTTCTCAATATCGCAGGTAGAAGCAGCGTCTTAAAATTCTGAGAAATGAAGCGCGGATTCATATCAAATTATAAAAAATGACAGTTTTTGTCAATCACCAATCAGGCAAAGTCTTTCCATTTATAGAAACGAGCTTCTGCTTGAGAGTTACCGTTGAGTTGGACGCCACATAGGAACGTCACTGAAAAGCTGAAATTGACGCGATGGCGTAGTGGTTAGAGCGTCCGCTTTGCAGTCGGTCGACTTGGGGTTCATTTCTCTTGTCGAGTCATACCAAAAGACTTTAAAAAATGGTAACTATAACTTCCCTGCTTGGCGCTTGGCATGTATCGGAGGTTGTGGAGAACAAGTCGGCAAGTTCGCTTGTTGTGTCCTTGGGCGAGGCACTTAACGGAACGCCCCACCTTTATGTGGACTACAGGTGGCCCAGGCACCTTGGAAATAGCAACTCCCAAGCGATTGCGGACATGCCGTCCAAAACATAAAATACAATTCGCTTTCCAGTGAATGGAGGATAAATATGGCAAATAAAAACAAAAAAAAACTGCAGCTAGAAAAGCTAATAAAACTAGCCGTCTTTCAAACTGCATAAGTAGCAGCGCTACTGTTTTTACAAACGTGGGAAGAAAATGGTTTGGAGATTGACGTGGTAGCAGTCACCTACCTTCAGCATCAAGGAAATTCCTCAAATCATCGGCAATATTTGTGTCGAATTTCAAAGATGGTTCTGCAGCCAAACCACGAATGAACGAGTTCGGACCTCCAGCTGTTTCCGTTCCTGACGTGTTTCCAGCAACAACTCCAGGATTGTTCAAGCTAACGCAATGAAATAAGAAAAGTTTTAAAATTTACAGCAATGACCAACTTTGCTGGTAACAATGAGCTTAGCGCTAGAGACGTTGAGATTGTTATGAAGAGGTCGCTTGTTTATTTCCTCTACGGAGTTTTTGTTTTACCTCTCTGAGAATTCAAATCAGCTCAATTCAAAAAAAAAAGATTGTGCTCGTTGCAATGTTATGTATTGAAAATCGATTGCACCTACAGTGCTGACAACTAAGAAGCAAATCTACATGCAACTTGTTTGTGTGGGAACATAAAGATTTTGGGAATAGATTTATTGAACAATTGATGTTTTATACGTTGATCTAAATACTGATTACAATAACTTTGGTTAAGTAAGTGAGTTGACCGTAGTTATTGAATACTCACGCATCTTTGACACGAATTGTTGGGCCTTGTTTTCGTAAGTAACTTGGATCGGGTCGAATAAAATTCATGTTAATAAGAGGGTGGCCCATCCGAAACGCTGCTGTGGCAAAGGAGTTGATAATTTCCGCGTTTGCAGTTGAATCGTATCCATAATAGTATCCCTGCCAAGTATACAGCCGTTATTGATTGAGACAAAATATGTTATAAGGGAAGGCCTATGCGTTGTTGTTGTGATGTTTTCTTGAACATAGTCTACATTTCAAATACTCATTTAACTAGCTTGATAAGCACTAAGTACATGGTACTAGAAGTCTTTTCCTTTTTGTTTACACGATTTGAAAGAATAAATAAATTTTCTCAATGGATCCAAGTTGAGCATAATTTTTCGAACCATTTGTTTGGTTTACAATTTGCGCTAGCTTACACGTAACCACCGCAAGAAGATGACATAGTAAGATATCTTGTTGTTCAATTTAATTCAGTTCAGACCAACGACTTAATAAAATGCAATTTGTAGTCTTGTAATCACAAGAAAGTGTAAGGAATTGAAAGATTTTACGCTATTGTTGTGTGTTGGTACATCTCAACTTTTTTGGCATCTCAGTAAATAACTAAGGCAGTGGTTTGTAACTCCAAGATCTAAACAAGAGGCCTATTAATTTTTGACTATAAAACTTACATTTGATAGAAGATTAAGACCATAAATCTTCATGAGATTAGGTCCGATTATTTCTGGCAGAAAGTGTTCGTAGGTTACTTTTTGAAAGATTCCAATGACAATTCCTCTCGCAGTCTATAGAAAAACAACCGTTACAAGTGGGGCGATGTTAAAACTGGCTAATGTAGTTCAGAGTATTACCAAATAAGATAGGCTACTGAAGGATTTCAACTTTTGTGACATTTTGGTATTGCTTTTATCAAAATGGCACGTTTTATGAAGAGCTATAATGCAATGTTGAATTGTTTGCAAAGAAACAAATTCTCGATTTTCTTGTTGCCAAATGTCGACATTTGTTTAAAGCAACTATTGCAACATGACTTTAACAATGAGGTAGTCTAGTGATTTGAATCTCCGATTTGCAGTTCGTAGACCTGTGTTCTATTCCACTGACGAATCCTATCAAAGATTTTAAAAATGATAGTAGTACAAATCTTAAGAGTAATGTGGAGAAGAACATCGAAACTGGGTGTACTTAGTTATATTTAGCCAAAAATTGCAATGATCTTCAGTGGTGTGAGAACTTGAACGTTTGCGCCGATACATTACACTCCCAACAAATGATATTGCTCTCGGCTACAAAACCATAATAGTAGCGCGAAAATGTTAGTCTTTATTTATTTTATGAGGCCCATCGAGGAGAAATATGGTAAAAGATGACTAGAGATAAGTTCTTCCTCCCGCAGGATTTGCATTGATGCCACTGAAACTAACGTCTGACTGAATGATGCGATTTTTCCTAATGAAGTTACTGCTAACTATCTTGTTTTTTGCTTTGTTCTTAAAAATCATCCCTTAAAATTGGATGTTATCTGACTTAACTTCCTTGTATGTCAACTAATGTTTTTTAAAACTAGGACTATGATAATTTTGGTCAGAGGTGATTTAATTTTGTGTATCAACAGGTTTTATTTAAATCTAGACCTGTTATAATTTTGATCAAATGAGGTTTGCCATGATATACCCAAAAACAAATTTTAAATTCTACCACTGTTACGGAAAACTTTTTTGTTAAAGTTTGTCCGCAGTGCTGTGCTCTTTCTTATTTGAGTGCATTGTTTTGCTTTTTGATAATGTCTTTTTTATCTTTTGTTAATTCAGTTTTGATTTTGATGAACAAAGGTATCAAAATGTGCTTAATGAGATGGCAGATGACTTTGACAATCTTTTGTTTTCTTTGCTATTTCCTTGAAAAGAGATCGCACCAAATACAACTTTTCCATTGATAATTGGTATGTATTAATACAGCTATGATATGCAAAACTTGACAAAACAAACTGAACTGAACTGCAGCAACAAAAGTAGAGGACAGCTGCCCATAAACTTTTCCAACCCTTACTAGAATGGTCAAACCCAAGTGTTAGTGAACTTACCTCAAATATACGGTCTGAATTCCATTTTGGATTGACTTTTCTTAAACCTTGAGCGATATTGTTATGCAGCCTTGTCCAGATGTTGTGATGCGAAGTTAAAACACTATTTTCGTTGGTTCGTGGTTCGCCTGAATTAAGCAAACTTGTATTTCTATTTTTCTCATTTGAAAGGTGACTTTCTACAAGTGAATTCTACTATCTTGCTAAGCAAGATTGTTTGTCATAGCTTTCGGTCACTGGCAATATTTTCATAAATACACAAAGAACAATTTCTATTTAGATTCGTTTGAAAGCTGTGCTTGTATTTTATTCTGCATACTATTGTAGTCAAATTGGGAAAATTGCCGTAAAAGAACTCACCCTAGGCAGATTGCACGCAAAACTTCTGGGATAACTTCACACCGAAATGCTGTTACCAGCTTAATGTTGCTATTGAAATGATTGGCTATATCAAACAAAGACAACGAGATGGTTTGACAACGTGGCCGTTATAACAGTTAAAGATCGTGTTTTTGTAACTAACGCCAGCACTGTCACAAACAAAGATGTAATCACAGGGTAGAAAGTTGAACTATTCCATTTCAGCCATGACGCTTTTCCACAAAAAATTTTAGTTATGTAGGTTGGATCTCTTTACAAAAACTCTACTTAAGTATCAGAGCTCAAATAGTGATTATTCCACTAATGTCAAACTTTAAAGTAGTTCGAGTTTTATGTTGATAATCCGTTTTAATCTGTTTTATTTATACCAGATATGAAACAGGGAAATCCTTGAGGTCTAATCAAACGGCGTGGACAGAACATTTCATTTCCGGCAGGAACCAATTGAAGGCTATCTCCCATCAATGGAAGAAGATTTCCAGCGTGTCGATAAGCAGCGATCCTTGTTATCAGTTCACCACGTCTTGAAACTGGAAAATTTTAAATGGATTATTATGGAAAAGTTGAATATTTTCGAAAAGCAAACTATAGTGGTTTATAAAGGCAAAGTTTTGAACTAGAAGTGTGAGCTCAAAGCGAACGACGATGCAGCTCGCTTATGCTCATCAAAAATTGTAATGCTCTCAACACTCCACTCAATGTAAGTCGCAATACTTTTTCGAGAAAGATGCTCATAACTCCCTAGGCAATAATGTTACATATTTTTTTACGTCACCAGTACCTGTTATCATAAATATCTAAACTCAGTTGTTTAACTATTTGCCAGTGGAGGGTAATTTTTTGCTGTATATATTCTTAGGGTGATGCAATAATGGTGACCATTTCAAAATTTGTGGGGCACCCCTTAATTTTGTTCATTTTGGTATAAAAACACCCTGTGTAATGTTTTTTTCAATTCTAATAATATTTAGAGTATGCTACCACAGGTCAAAGTTTGTAATTTTGTTCTTTTTTTTTATTTTTCAGATTATTAAATATAAGTTACATAACCTAGTTATATTTACTAATCAGATACTGTAAAATAGCAATTTCATCACTGCTGCATAATTTTCACACCATCATTGAGTTAAAAGCTAGTCTCACTCTGTTTATACAGTAGAAGAACTGCTCTCCCAAACTTGTCCCCACTTCAACCCCCTGCTATAAGCCCCACAATAACTTGAGCCAATTGTAAGACAGAGCGTCATAGCTTCAGTACCCTCACAGCTGTCACAGAAGGAGGTTGTGCTTCTCTTTGTTCTAATAAACAGTAAGCAATCTTCATTTTAATACACAGTAAGCAATGGCGTCTCGCCATCCAACCAGAAGCATTACAGATATATGGCTAGTTGGTCAGCCCATAGAAGCATTAAAAACTTCTGTTCTTCCATCTAAAAGAGAAGCAATGTCATTATTCATGAATTATAAAACAAATTGTAAGCAAACTGTTAGAGAAGCTCTAACATCAACTGCTAAAGATGTGATGCAAGTCTGGGAACAAGCGCGAATTCCAACAAAACTGAAAAAACATGTAATTGAGAAATTGAATTCTATTTACAATGAATGGTTGAAATTAAAGAAAAATAAAGAAAATAAGAAAAAACAAAGTCAAAATTTGCTAAATAAACAAAAGAAATGGGATCATGACTTGGATAAATTATTTGATATTGCCCATGCTGATGCTCTGAACTTAATGGACAATGAAGAAGATAAAAAGTTTTTGATGTTGCAAAGGCAGCCTAAGCGTGAAGGAAAAATGGCTGGTGTGGATAAAAAATATTCACAACTTCAAAAAGCAGCAAGTGAAAATGAAAAGAAACTTGAGATTAAAAGAAAAAGACAAATGAGTGATTTTGAAAATACAGTTGAACTTGCTGATAGTGGCTCATCATCAATTACTTCTGCAGAAAACTCCAGCCAGGATGAAGACGAAGAGTACACAATTGATCCTAGCAAACCATCAACATCTAGAATCTCTTCAGCAAGAAAAAAAGTCAAATTAATGGATGACAGGCTACTAGCTTCTCTTGATGTTGCTAAAGTCAGTGATAGAAGTGCTTCATTGATTATGATTCCCACTGTGAAAAATTTAGGTCATGATCCGGATGAATTTAATGTCAGTTATTCAAGCATCAGGCGTGCAAGGCAAAAATTTCGCAAAGATATTTCAGAAGCTCTAAAAGCTGAATTAAAAAAATGATGTTCCCTTAACTATCCACTGGGATGGCAAACTATTGGAAGATATTTCTGGAGAAGAAGTTGTTGACAGGCTTCCAGTTTTAGTTTCAGGAAATGGAGTTGATCAGCTCCTTGGTGTACCAAAACTCAGCAGTGGCACTGGAGAAAACACTTCAGCTGCTGTGTTTAAACTTGTTCTTGACTGTGGTCTATTAAATCAGGTAAAATGCATGTGTTTTGACACAACAGCTTCGAACACTGGCCGTAAAAATGGAGCTTGTGTTTCACTTGAGCACAAAATGGACAAAGATATGCTTTGGCTTGCCTGTCGTCATCATATTTTGGAGATAGTTTTAGAATCAGTTGTGTCCACCTCATTACCAGCTTCATCTGGACCAAATATACAAATATTCAAACGTTTTAAAGTAAATTGGGATAAACTGAATAAAGAATCCTTCCAGACAGCTGAGAATGACCAAACCATAGCCACCAAAATTGCCAAAATAAAAGATGATACAATAACATTTGCCAATAACCAGCTGAAAGAGCACCAACCCCGCGATGATTACAAGGAATTGCTTGAACTGAGTATAATATTTGTTGGAGGAATCCCATCTTCAGGAATACGCTTCAAAAAACCAGGAGCCTGTCATAGAGCCCGATGGATGGCAAAGATAATATATTCTATGAAGATCTGGATGTTCAAACAGCAGTTCACTTTGACAAAGTCGGAAGAGAAAGATCTGAGAGACATCTGTTGCTTTGCAGTTGAAGTTTATATTAGATCCTGGTATACAGCACCTGTTCCTCGTTATGCTCCTCGGCTTGACTTGCAACTATTAAAGACTTTAGTCAAATACAAAGAAAGCGAAGAAAAAATTGCAACAATTGCACTCAAAAATTTCTCAAACCATCTCTGGTATCTTTCTGAAGAGCTTATAGCACTTGCTTTCTTTGATGAAGAGATCTCCATTGAGATGAAGAACAAAATGAGGGAAGCTCTGGAGAACCCTGCTGAGCAGAATAATATCAAACGAACCACTATTGACCATGCAGTAATTGAACAGAAGCAGCTTAATGATTTTGTGTCTTCACACACTAAAGTCTTTTTTGAAATCCTTGGCCTCCCGTGCAGTTTCCTTGAATCAAACGCAGAAAATTGGGACTCTAATGATGAATATTTGAAAGCACGTGAAACTGTAAGGAATATGAAAGTAACAAATGATTTAGCCGAAAGAGGAGTGAAGCTAATGGAAGAATATAACAAGATCCTCACAAATGATGAGCAACAAAAGCAGTACCTTTTGCAAATAGTGAAGAAGTTCAGATCTTCTCTACCGGACAAAAACAAGAAAACAATTATGTCACTGGAATAAATCGTCATGATGATACATGCTAGTGGTTATGATAGGCTTACTGGGGAGTTTCCACTTAAAAAAAAGCAACGCACCCATGACTATACCTCAATAGGTGGTGTGGAAATTAGTCTCCAAAATGTAGCAAAAAAATGAAAATTTACTTTAATGTTAAAATTTTTAAAGGCTGGTAGCAACCTCTAAATATCAATTGATTGACCTCAAATTTTGTATGTAGTGTTTTTGAGGCAAACAGTATCAGATTAGAGGGTGCCCCATTAAAATTTCAAAAAATTTTCAAAACCCCCCTTTTTGCATCACCCTAATATATTCTACTACTTTTGTCATTGAAGTAATCTATACTATAAAGCAAAGATTTTTTTGTCGGTGCTAATTCCTCCCAAACTACTGGGTGTACAACCATGAAACTTGGCATGATTGATCATTACTATGGGGCGAGTGTCATAACGAGGTTGGTTACGCCATGAAAAAATCTTATAGTGCATTGCGAAGTTCGGTTTCTACCTAAGCACTTACGTTTTAACTCCTCCAAAAGTACTGGGAAGCAAACTTGAAACTCGCCCAATATATCCCATGCCGAAGTGAGGGGGACGAGGGAAATGGCAAACATCATGATGACGTTAAAACCAAACGTAATTTTTGCTTTAATTTGCATTTTCTGATGGAGGAAATTGGTGTTTTGCTCAAACAAAAGCCAGCCCCCAACTTAGCAACTTGAAAAATTTCACTCCTCTAGAGTAGAAGAAGATATCACAACTAATGTTTGATTGCACGTTTGGTTCATGGCCTACTTAAAAGAGAAGGTTTTAAGTAGGCCATGGTTTTGCTTTATGTTTTTATCAAAACTACTGTCTGTAGAAAGAAGATTAAAATCGTTTTCAAAAGTCTTAATGATTTGCTTTTGATAAAAAATATTTTAGAACAATTTAAGCTGAATCGTAAATGCAGCAAGAAACGTTTTTAGGCATTTTTAGCATTTTAATCATGCATTTATTCTTTTTTCTTGAACACTTCAAAAATGTTCTGTTTCGTTATAATGCTGTCGAATACCGCTCTAATGAAAACAGCAGCAAGCAGCTACGCTAACAATAGTGATCCACTGACATTTAGAAAGTAAACGACTAATATGCTGCTTGCTAAAAAACAATTATAGATGACAACATTGAGAAACCGATTGGCCAAAAACCTATTTTTTAATAATGCATAACAAGTTATAATAGTTTTGTACAGTCGTGTCGCCAGCTTGACTAATCGTAAGTTCAAATACATATTAATCAAGTGTAACAGGTCCACCAAATTGGCAATTTTTCAAATGAAGTCTCGGAGGAATCACCAAATAATTAACGGCATCGTCAGCACAAGAATCTAGTTGATATATTTTCAAATCATAACCCAAACAAATGTAATGACGAAACTGAAAGTGCTAAACTTCGAATTAGTTAGCTCTTTCATTAGCTGCAATTATGCCAAACCAAGCAACATATACGCAGCCATGTTGCCAGCCATTTGCAACCAGACCAAGCAACACCATGAATTAAAGTTTAATTCATAAGAGCGTACAAACAGGCTCACAATTTTCAAAAAGGAGTATGCTGTATGTTTAATATTAAACTTTTAATAGCTTATACCTGCAAACAGACATCAATCAATTTGGCCATCTTCCACAACTTTGCATTTATTCTTCCATGCACTTCATGAAATGAAGGGACAAAAATGTATGAAATTATAAGCTACTTCAATTGTAAGCAAGTCCGATTCTTAAGCACGACTATGTTAGAAACAGGGCAAACAAAACTTTGCCAGGGATTCCAGAAAATTTGGGAGAAATGTAACTGTCATGATCAACCTCGGTTATGTCTTAGGTAATCAATTTGCATTCAAATAACGGTGGTTTTAATTTAGAAACGAAATTGGCTGTGTCAAATAAACATTAAATTTTTATTACTGTTCTAACAACTACTCGTTGGTTGAAGCCAGCGTAGTCGATTGAAACGATATTCTTAATTGTGATATCTCTGATAATGGCTCTGAGGACGACGCTGGCAGAGCCGGCTTGTACATAATAAACTCTATTCTACTCTACTGAAAAGAAAGAACAAGCCAAAAATTAAATCTATAAATTACTTTTCTAATGAGCACAATACTTTGAAAAATTTAACAACTGGAAAAAAGCTCACAGAAATGTCATTTGTGCATAGAAAAAGCTATATAAAGCGAGATATCATTTGTTTCAAGTAACTTTAGATGTGTGAATACAAACACGCATTTCACTTACATGATTTGTCACGCAGAGCATTCACTTGTTCTTCAGTAGTTCCATAAATTGTATTCATATCGATGTACGAAGTTAATTCGTTGACTTGTTGCCTTGATTTAAAGCTACCTATACATATTTATAAATAGATTTATGAGTATAATCCAGTAAAAATGGAAAACAGAATCACTGCTTTGATTCAAAAACAAGAACTCTATATCAATTTCTGCTTTACAAAGAAGTTGTCTCACTAAAATAACATTTTCATAGCTACATCACTTAATTGTTTGAACACAAAAATATTTTTATAAGATCTATAAAATTTAATTGAAATTAAGCTCTTCATTACAGTACATTTTAGCATTTATTAAGGAAGCACTTCTTTCCAATCCCTCCCATCATATTCGCACTTAAACTTTGTGTATTACTTTTGACCTTATCAAGTTGTGCTTCATTTGGGTGAAGAATCCCAGCTTACATTTTTTGGAGAGGTTTGGGCGCTGATACTATCTCACCGATTATTCCGGTGCGGTACTGTGCTGTTTAGAGCGCACACTTAGCAGTTGGCAAACCAGGGTACAATTTCCTTGACAAGTCACACCAAAGATTTTATAATTTCATTCACAAATCTTAGCAGCAATAGAAGTAATGGAACTCACCAGAAGTTGAGTTTGCTTGGTCATCATTAAAGAAAACAAATTAATTGGTTTCTATGGTCTGAGTAGATGATACCGTGAACACAACAGTGCCACTTGTTTCATAACAGTAAATAACTAAGTGCATTTTGGATCACTTCATATTCTTAAAGTTATTGGCAATACATCATTTTGAAAACGGTTTAAAAACAACAGTTTTGATCAAAGTTTGTTGCAATGCAATTATCTATCTTATTTAATTCAAAACATTCTGGTAACGATATATGTATGTTAAAAAAAATTGGTCCTTATTGATTCTTACAATCTTCTGAATTGGCCGCCCAAGTTGATCTCTCAAACAAAAAACAAGTCTTTTGAGCGCTATACTGTATGTCCGTTCTTGGAATAGGAATGTTGAGACATTCCGGTGAATTCCTGTAGCATGAACAATTGACTGAAACATAATATAAATATCATTAGTAATTGTTCAAGCAATTGTTCTGTTTTGTAGATTGACTTGCAGTAGTCTTTATATCCAAGACTTACTTGATTCTTCTTCAGGAGCCAGAGTCAGTGTCAGATCATGAGCTAGAAACTGCCCGAAAAACGGAAGCATTTGACTTCGTTTGGTAGATTCTTGAAGTGGTTGCTGAATAGCGTTGGATATAGCTCGAGCAGAAGCCAGGTTTTGTCTGTTTGTTGCTAACCTAACTCCATCTGCAAAAAAGAACAAAATCAACATTTGTAAATATATACAAACCATGAGTGCGTATTTGACTCATTGAATCCAAAATAAACAAACATTTGGAAGACGGCGAAGTGACAATATTCTGTTAGATATAATAGCTAATTTTATCATGTTCCGTCAGCACAGGCAATGTAGTTTGAAGCAGGAGCATGAGCTTTAACGTACAGGGTGTTCCAAAAGTTTTGGGCACATTTCAAGTCCTCATTTCTGCTGATCTATAAATAGTAGTTGAATAAAACTGTTGTCATTTTAATGCTAAATTCATTGAGTTATTTGTGTCATGCTGACAATTTTTCATATCTTTTCATGTAGCTTAAATAACTAAGATAATCTAGATCCACCAATGGCTTTCACTCAACCAGAAAAAGCGTATTGTGTCCTTGAACTTTCAAAAACTGATTCAGCCACACTTGATGATCGCGTTCTCTTGCTCTGATATCCTAGGTCTCCAGATGTCACACCCTGCGACTTCTTTTTGTGGGTTTCGTGAAAGCACTGATCTATGCGCCTCCTCCTTCCAAAAGATGTAGCTGATCTCAAGGCCAAATAACTGAAGTTGTTGCAACTTGCAACCATAGACAACACAATGCTGGAACGCATTTTAGCAGGAATTTGACTATCGGCTTGATGGGTGGCGTGTGACTAACGGTGTTCACATTAAACATCTTTGAATATTCTATAAAAAACTTGAGACTGCAAGCTTTCAGAATATATCAGTGCATTGTTATTTCCTTAATAGTTTTTGACGCATTCAACGTCAAAATGTGCCCAAGACTTTTGGAACACCCTGTACATGTAAATGACGGTACTTGTGTTCAGTTTGAACACAAGCAGTGTGATGTTTTGAGAGTTAACCTTGCAGTCTTTTTACTACAAGGTTGATGTTTAGTTTAATGCCCGCATTACCCACTTGGCATAAAGTGTAATTTGTTGTAAAGTTTGGGAGCGAGACGATGGCATTGAAAGAGCATTATAAATACGAGCTTTCACCATTCTGATATCGAACAGATACCGATTTGTAGATCTCCTAATTTCAGGTTAAATTAAGCTAGTAATTTTTATTTTCCAGGCACAAGAAAACTTTTACAGTTACCAATGAAACAACAAGTGTTCAATCCTGCCGGTACTTCAAACATTGTGAATGCGTTTTAATAGCAAGCTCTGCAATTAAGTAAAAAACTGTAGTAAAGTGCTTATGCTAAAAACTTATCAATGCAAAATTGACGCAGAAGTTCAACTCATAACATTTCGCTTACTATCCAGTGTCTCGAAACGCTAAGATTCATCAGGACATTAGCTAAAAAATTTTATGTTCTTGAGCCAGAAACTTTCCGATAACAAAATAGTAAAAATAATGATTGATTAACTTATGGCATGACTGCTTTCTGCATTCGCCTTACCAATGCCGTTGTAATCAGGTTGAAGAAGTCTTCTAAACGTTTGATCAGCACTGCCACGTCGTGGTCTAACTCTGTTGTTACAAGTTCCATCGATGGTAGGATATCTAGCAAAGACAATAACAAAGTATTCAAATACTTTGACTTTTACTTGTACATGCAGGGTGCGATATAGTCATGTAATCAGTAGTCCATAATGGCAAATTGTTAACAACGTGCTCTAAAAAGTCGCTTTTTATAACAGACCAATATATTTCGCAAGGGCTTCGTTGGTTTGATCTACAATAAAAAGACTCTTGCAATGACAATCATATTTCCACTTGGCTGATTTTGATCAGCAGCAAGCTTGCCAAAAGTAGGCTAAGTTAAAAGCTCAAAAAATATTTAAGACAGATCTTCCTCTTGGTGGTGTTGACTGTGCCAAAAGTATTGCGATTGTTGTAAACAACTGTTGCTCATTTTGCAACAGGAAAAATTAGGCAAGCTCTTCCTCATTGTTGCTGTAAATAAACCTTGATAAGTATTTATTGAAAACACTCACTTTTGTTGAAAGAAAGGTTTGCACGATACTGGTGTTAAGCATTTGCTGACATCATTGTTTTTATTCAATGGTTGGATGCGGCCCCACGCAAAAGAAAGTTTAGGTCGTTGTTTGGAATCATACCGCCCGCTAAAACCTCTCCATTGAACAAACTCCGTTTGATGGTCTAAAATATAACTTTTCATATAGATTTACACGCGTACCACCAAAATGTTTGCAACACGGAAGAATAAGAGAAAGATTAACGGTATTGTTAAAATCCAAGTTTCTTGATGTTTCTAGAATATATTTAAAATGCAGTTTTCACTCTTTTTTGAGGAAAAAGCCAGCCCAATTAACTTGATCATAGGTTTTGGTCTTTACCAAATGATTTATCATAAAAAATGTGAAATAAGCTTGCTTGTGATTTACCACAATGAATTTACAAAGCTATAAAACTCAAAAAATTTACGATACTTTTTACAATATTTAAGTCACAAATATCATGAATCAATACCGGCAAACAATAAGCTGCATCTAATATAGCTTAAGTCTCGATAAATTTTTTGATTAATTTCAAGATTATGTGAAACTAATTTCCTTTCATATAGTTAGATTATGCCTAATTAGGCCTACATATAAAAGTCATTAAGATAAACATCTTTCAAAGTAATATTTTTGTTACATAGCTGTACCTACTTTGTAGAGTAACCGGAATGCATACGACAATAGCAAGTACACCTGTAACTATGCAACTATAGATTGTCATGTTTAAGTTTATCAAAAAAAATCTGTAAAATACAGAATACAATGATAATATTGTATGTTGGTAGAATATCAATTGTTGCTGGCATCGCGAATCGAAACTCAAGTTAGGTGAAGACAGCAACAATTCTTACGTAATGTCTGAGTAGAAAATTTCAAAAAAACGTATGAAATTATTTGGGCAAATTATTTAATTTCTTTTGTTAATTTTCGTGAAAAAAATCCATGTTATAAAGTCCAATCCTTTCTGTCTGTTTTCACTCCTACCGAACTACCTGGGATACAATCAAGAAAACAGTCAAATGATGTGCTGCTTGAGAGAGAGATGTTACGTCAGAGTAATAATTTAGCGCTTGGTAAAAAACATGATTGATCTTAACCTCGAAGACATATTAATCAAACGCGGCAAAGTTGAACAAATTGACAATTTTTCATGTAAAGTCCTACAATAGTCGCAACAATTATCTGCATCTTTACGACAAAAATCTGGTCCATGTATTATGCTCTCAAAACCTAACATACCCTACGGTGATAACTTAACTGTTAGTGCTTGACGTTAGGTAAGGTTGCTCCTCCCCAAGGTGCGATTATGCCAGGATCTACGCGCACAGCAAAAGATGTTGGGTAATGCAATCATTCATACAATTACAAAAAGTCGTACGTACTATGTCAAATACTGAATAGTCTACTTTAGTAATTATAAATCAATCGCTTTGGCGTTCCTTCCCCCACAACTTTACATTTATGCTTCCATGCAAGTGATGAAACAAACGTGCGAAAGTTTGCAAAATTATTGGCTGTTTTAGTTGTGATAAGTTCGGTTCCTGAGTAGATGGTGCAAACCGCGAAATAAGACGTTGCCAAAAATTTGAAAATCCTTGGTAGAAATGCAATGGCTATGCGCTACCACACCTAATGTGTTTATGCTCAATTCCTATTAAACACACAATGCTTTTAATTTTCGAACGAGTTATGGCTATGTCAAAATAACATTAACTTTTTGTTACTGTTCGCACAACTACCCATATTTTTAACCTCGACATTGCAGAAGGAGGCGCTGCAATGGTAATAACTTAATTGTAAGTGTTTCGTGTCGGGTTACTATGTTCTTTCCGTGAATGCGTTTATGCCAGGACCTAGCAACATGCCCGCAGCCAGAGATTTTAGGTCGCACAAATAGGCATGCAATTACAAAAAGTTGCAAGTTGGGCTCCTAATATTAATAGCTTATCCTGAAAATACATATCAATCACTTTGGCGCCTCCCACAATCTTGAAATTATGCTTCCATGCACTTGATCAAATGACCTCATAAAGATTTATGAAATTGTTGGTTGTTGCAATTTTGAGCAAATCCAATTTCTAAGTTGGCCTGTGCTGGCAATATGGTATAACCTAGCCGGAAACTTGAGAAATTTTTGGGAAATATGGCGGCTATACGCACCTGACTATAATGTTGCTTTAATCAATTTAATTTTTTGAACAAAAATTGACTATGTCAAACAAATATTAACTTTTTATTGCTATTCTCACAACTCTCAATTGGGCCAAACTGACGCAGCCATCGGCCTCAATATTTTTAAACTCGACATTAATGATGGGGGTCCGGCAACAGTAACAACCTAAGAGTGAGTGCATCTCTTCGGTTTAATATGCTCTTCCCTAGCTGCATTCATGCCAAGATACCCGCATCCAGAGACTTAAGCTCATAAACGTTCGCCTACAGTTACGAAAGAAAAGTATATGGTGGTTCTAGTTTTTTAATGCTTAGCCTAATCCTGAAAATACATATCAATTACCTTGGCGTCCTGCCGCAACTATGATATACTTTCAAGCACTAGTTGAATTGAACAGATGAAATTTTGTAGGCCTATTGTAAAAACAGGTCAAATAAGACGTTGCAAGGAACTTGAAAAACTTGTAAGACATGCAGCGGCTATGGGCAACCCCCGTATTGGTAATTAACCTGATTTCATTTCAAAAAACAATAGTTATGTTTCGGAACGAGATTGGCTGAGTCTAACAAAAATTAATTTTTCGTAACTGTTTTCACAACTTTCCGCTTGGTGAAACTGGCTTGGCCGGCTGAATCGATATACTTAACTTCGATAAAATTGATGAGATCCCTGCCGGTGACAGTAATCATGGTGGGCCATAGCGAGCAGAGCTGGCTAGTAGCTTATAAACCCATTTTTGTCACGTAGAAAGTTCTAACATCAATGTTGAATTAGTCTTTCATAATTTCTGAATTTATAGTTATTTTGGACTATGCATAAATACAACAAAATATGAAAATTTGGTTTAAAAACCAATTGTCGCCATTAAAGTCAGGCAAACTGTAGTTTCAAGCATTTTACTCTTGCAAAAATATATTTTCTAAAATGCTGATGCTGCTAGAAATTGCTGTATTTATAGCGGATTTCATATGCAAAAACATGTAGCAATGATGAATAATATTAAGCTATTTTGGTTTTAAGAAGGTTGACATGTCGAGCGTCAGTGTCGTAAATGTATGGGCGCTTAACCGTTTTAGGATCATAAGACTTTGATTCATAAAATTTGATAGAATTCCCTAATTGTTTGGTAACAACAAAATTACAATGAGTTTTAGAAAACTGGTTATTTCGTCATAATGACATGAAAATTTAAAATTATGTAACATGTTTGTTACAATATCCCTCAAAGGGATAAAGCTTATACGGAGGCAAGTTTTTAAAAACTCTTATCTCTGTTTGGTAACAAGTTTCTCCACTCCCAAAACAGGCATAAAAACTTAATTTATACTAATTGACTCACACAGAAACTCACTCAAAATAAAGCAATTATGTAAAAAATTTGTGAGAAACAAATGGTCATTGGACAGTAATTATAAAATTGCTACAAACAAAACAGAGCTGTGTTTCAGGAACTGAAATTTTCCTAGAAGCTTTGTTATATAACGCGTTGATTCATCAAAAACACATCAGTTACTATAAATTGTTGCGTTAAAAACTATAGGTTTTAATCATGAGATCTATGATATAATTAAACTAATACACTAGAAAATCAATTTTTGCATGTAGACTCAAAATATCAGTTTTTTTCCATAATAACGGTTTTGATAAAAATTAGATCCGAACCAAAATAGATTGAAGATAGATTTACGTCACACGCAGGCCTGTAAACAGCGATGTTGGCTAGTTTAAAGCGAAATTTATTTCTCTGCAAAATGTTCGAAGTTTTTCTAAGCAGTAAAAACGTTTGGCACATATCTGAAGGATTCAAAACTCTAATGCCGTTTGCTTTGAACAAATTTTTTGTGCTGGTTCAAACTTATAGTACTACAGTTTATTTAAATGATATAATCTTTTACAGTCTGTTTAACTAAGGTACACAAAATTTCATAATTTTAAATACAGGGTGTCTCACCATAAACGTGATTCATTTATATGCTTTTTACTCATAGGTTAGACAGAAAAGTCAAAAGTGTTTAGACATTTTTTAAGTTGATAAAAAAAATCAAAGCGATCATTGTTGAACAACTCATCACAAAAAATGAAACGTTTGCACAACATGTTCCAAATGTCCATCTTTGCGCTGTAAGCATACTTGGAGCCTTCGAGCTAAATTGTTGATAACCATGACGCATTCTTCCTTTTGTATCCTGCCGATCTACTGGGTTATGGATGTCCTCAGTTCTGTTATTGATTGGGGATTGTTGCAGTAAACATTGTCTTATATGATTAATGAAGTTTTTTAAATTTCGTTACCCCGTGACTAACTTGAAATTTTGGAAATAGTTGTTGAAATTGAAACT
The DNA here is from genome assembly GCA_963675345.1 of Trididemnum clinides. NCBI lineage: Eukaryota > Metazoa > Chordata > Ascidiacea > Aplousobranchia > Didemnidae > Trididemnum > Trididemnum clinides. The sequence continues at coordinate 17,045,731 of OY776291.1, forward strand.
TCTGCGGTATTTTGCCTGTACAAATTTGAACGATTATGCCTACAGATAGACTGCAACGCAAAATGTTATTCTTCCATTGACCGTGAAATTATTTATCGATTTCAAAACGTTATGCTATTATCTATAAACCCTGTAAAATATAGAGCAATATCTGTAATATTGGCTGAGATATCAACACTCAAATGATTCAAGTATATACTGAGACACCCTGTATGGGGAGCATTCTATTATGACCTACCACAACGTCATTTAGTGGAAAGACGTTTAGCTTGGTTTCAACAAACTTTGTTCACTTGTAAAAATTACAGCATCACTGCACTGTTTTTCAACGAATGTTGCAGTTCAACCAGAGGAGTGTGACACATCACTAGGGCCATTTTTTATGACCTAAAAAATCGAAAAATATGACTTTATTTTTTGAAATATAATTATGACAATATATGACTTTAATTTTAGAGCACCATATTTTGCTAATCTCATAATTAGCAAGTCGAATGCAAGTATTTTGGGTATATTTTGAAGAAAAACAATGTCGATCAATGATGTATTAAAACGTCTATTTCACTTGAAAATCATCAACTCATCAGTGTCACTCAAGTTCAAATGTCTTATGCATTTAATCAATAGGCTAAGCGTTGAAATATAGTTTCATGTAGTGTACAATGTTAGCATCTGCAAAATTTCTGTTAGGACGAAGGAATGATTTCAAAAGGGAAAACGACCGCTCCACAGATGCTGAAGTAGGCTGACATTGCAACAATTTTGCATACAATGCTGGTGGAATATCTGGCCTACTTGGCTCCACAATGATTATTACATCATTTTTTTCCAAGCGCTTCTTTATGTACTTTTTCAGCTGCAGAGGGTCACTTCCAAAACCAAGAGAGTTGATATCTTCATAGGCCTTTTGTATTGTGTATGTAGAATTTTCCATTTTAAGAATTAGGTTTGTCAGTCCATTGTAGCATTGACTAATTTCAGTCAACTGACTGGTCAGCTTTTGCTCATTCACTATACTTTTGGCCTTTCGCACAATCATTCCCTCACCATTCCGTGAATTAACAATTTCCCGAACTTGTGGTAGTTTCTCAGCATAGTAGTTAGCAGCATCCAACCAACTCCCCCAACGACTAACAACTGGCTGCGGAGGTCTTCCACAAACGTCAAAATCAGCAGCTCTGGCTTTATTCTTCACAACGCTTGCTTTTACAGCAGCAATCAAGTCGTCTACTTCCTTGTAAAAACTCATTATCTTCAAAGCACAGTTATGCATTAAGTGTGCAAGACAGCTAACATGCAGGAGGTTTGGATATATTTCTTTTAAAACGTTGCCTGCACGGCACATGTAGGATGCAGCATCAGATATCAACAAATTGACGTCTTCCCTCCTTACCTTAAATTTCTTTATGACATCATCCAGTTCATGGATTATCTTTTGGCTATTAGCCGAACCATCAATCACAGAGCATCTAACCAAAAAGCAGCAGTCCGGTTTATCCAGCGTACCACAAAGTATGTGCAAAAAGTTTTTACCTCTTAATTCAGTTTCATCTATAACAAAAAACAACGGCTTCTCACTCAAGTCTTTTGTCAGCTTCTGATCATTTGCTTCATCTAGTTCTTTAACTTTCAGACGACAAAGAGTTTCAGATGGTACGCTTTGCCCCAAATCTCGAAAAAGCTGTCGAATAGCTGGATGATTTACTTTTGCCTTCGGTATATCAGATGATGCAAAAGCTTGAACAAGTTTTGTTGCAAAATCTTGGTGTTCACCAGAACTGATAAATGTTTGACGTGTATCGGAAGCTACCGCACTATTTGCCTTTTCAACGCCTTTTCTGTGCTTGAGAGTAGCAACATATTGCTCCACAAAGAATCGCTTCTCAAGCTTAACTATGAAGCAGCATAGCGGGCAGTAAAGTTCATCTTTTGAAGCGACTCTGAACTCCTTGAAGTCTTTTATAATCGATCGGACCTTTCTCGCATCGGAAACTTTTATATTTGGCATGCTCACTTTACAATATATAGTACTTTCACTAAACAAAAAATAGCAGATAGCACTTCGATCTGACTTAAGTTTTATCATTCTGTTCAAAGTGACATCTATTTTGTTGTTATTGCTAGTACTGACATAGAGATGGAACAGCTTACTCCTGCTATGAGTTTTACTAAAGTTAACTTTTGACAATATTTAGTAAAATTTACAGAGGCTTTAGTAACTAGGTCAGCATTAAACTTAAGGAATTGAATGGTCAGACAATAGTCACTACCAGTACCAACATTCTGGAGCAGGGCTTCTCAAACTTTTTTGCTCTGCGACCCCCATTAGTCGCCACTTTAAAAAGTATTTCTGTGCAGCCTCATTGTATACGAGTATACCTTCACCTTGATGACACTAAGACGTAACTTCCCATTGTGAATTTAAAGTGAAATTCCTTCAGTCAGGCATTTGCTGTCTAGACAGTAAAAGTATCTAGGACTCTAAGTAAACTACTTTTGCCATGCATTGCAAAACAATGTACTGTATTACTGTGTATTGCAAAATAATGTGGCTGGACAACGTTACAATAGAAATTGTCATCAAATAAAGAGCGGAATCATAAGGCTACACTTAAGAATGAAAGCACTGCTATGAAATACTTCAGGAAACTCTGCATTAGAACTTTTATTGCCTTCCTTATTTGGTGTATAAACCCACTTATCAAATATTAATGTCTGTAGGACCTGTTTACACTGCATGGACAAAGTTACGGGGGGTTAATCTTTGCATTTTAAAGTAAAAATGAAAGGTCATATTTTATGACCAAATGCACAAAATATGACTTTTTATGACTCTATAACTTCTTCAATACACCCCGTAACAAAGTAGTTTTTGTATTATTATAGATTTCATAGCTTTTTGTACCATCAAAAAATATGACTTTAATGACTTTTACTCGCCCTACACATCACTTACGATAGAGCAAAAACAGGTGTTTCGCATTCAAAGGAACGGCGCCACATTTAATTCATTCTTTCTGTGAAGTAGTTCTGCTTTATTTATATACTAGCCGGCTTTGCCGGCGTCGCTCGGCAGGGGCCCCCATCAGTAATTTCCGGGTTTAGTATTTCGGTTCAACCGGCTGCGCTGGCTTTACCCATCCGGCTTTTGCGTAAGCAGTAGCGAAAAGTTGAAGCTGTTGAAATTGAAACTTCTGCGGTATTTTGCCTGTACAAATTTGAACGAATTTATGTCCAGATAGACTGTAACACAAAACGTTTTTTCTTCCATTGACCGTGACATTATTTATTGATTTCAAAACGTAGTGGACCTACCACAACGTCATTTAGTAGAAAGACGTTTAGCTTGGTTTCAACAAACTTTGTTCACTTGTAAAAATTACAGCATCACTGCACTGTTTTTCAACGTGTGTTGCAGTTCAACCAGAGGAGTGTGACATTTCAATAACGATAGAGCAAAGACAGGGCGCCACATTTAATTCATTCTTTCTGTGAGATTGTCCGGCTTTAGTTATGTATATTATGTGGCATAACTTGGAGGATGCATCCCACAAAGAGCGACATTATTTTGAGGGTTGACTCAATACTATTCTTATCTATAAAAATTTATTAAAAAATAATATCAAATAAGTAAAATGTCTGCACTTTTAGCTGGAAGTTATTGTCAGCTGTAGTTTTTAAATAGTCATTGATTTTAGTGAGAACACTGTTATGACAATGGAAATAGCATTGTTATTCTGGCATTAATTTCAATAGTCATCCGTTCTGTTTCTGTTGAATGGCTGATTCTGATTAAGTGCCCGAATTTCATGTACAAATAGTTTGTAGGTTGTCAACGTTTAATGTAATTTTATCGGTAAGAATTCCAAATTTTAAAATGAGTAAACTGAAAAAACACAGTAGAATGCGTAAAAAGGATTTCAACAGCATTTTACTTTTTTACTAAATTCACTTTGAAACATGTGGTTGGATTAAAATTTGCACCTCATAATTTGAATTTAAAATTTCTTTTCAACGACTGCAACTTAATTCATTTGAAAAAATATTACCGTGAAATTAGACTAAATGTAAACAACAGTCAATACATTTTTAAAGTAAAAATTAGCTACCGATAAATCCGTTTCCACGTTACGGTTAGGTAACATTATTCGCTAGATAATTCTTAAAAACTTTCGCAGGACTAGCTGCTGCAATAAAATAGAATTATTTCCGATTTAATGACAAATCTCTTGATTCAATTACTTTCTTTAGTTGTTATTCTCTTGTTGGAGTAGCCTTCTATTTCTTCATTTTTCAGGGAAGGGAGAGGCCATACTGCACCTGCCTAACCTAATTGCATAATGGTGGAGAGTTGAAGACCCTTTGTTCTTATCACCGCGTCAGAGTAATACTTGTCTGCCTAACAAAGATGGAGATATCCTGTTGAGTGCCTTCTCCAAGAACCTAGCAAGCTAGCCTGCAGGCTTTTGTTTCGTCACAGTTCCTTTTGCGCTTAGTGTCCATCAGAAAAGCTGTGAATGACATTTTTTAAAAGTCATTTGGGATTACTTGACAATGTAATCGAACCCAAGGCTACCAACTGGAAAGCGGACGTTTGAACCACCACACCACTGTGTCAGTTTTTTAAACGTGAGAACCAAGTTCGAATTCTGCTGTAAAGGAATTTTGGAAAACAGCTCACCACTTGTACCCAAGATGTGATAACACGGTTAGACATTCGGGTCGAAAGAAAGGCTGCGAGAAGAAAAGAAATGGCTTCTTGTTCTCATCAGCGCCGAAGGCCCCAGAAAATCGGAATTCTCATTTTGCCATCCGTCAAGGTCGGACTGAGTGTGAGACAATCTTTGTCTTCAACGAGTTTTTATTGGTCAGCGAAATTTTCGAAAACTTAAAGTTGTTTAATAATATCCATTTTTAATATTTTGTGACTAAGGTTATTTTTTATATTCTAACAAATTCGCAATACTTTACCTGGAGAAGGTAGCAACGGTTGTACATTATCATGCTTGCGCACTGACCAACAGTCAAGAGTAAGAACGACAATCGAAAACACAGAATTGTTCAATGTAAATGAGGCAAAGCTGCATAATGCTCCATGCTTGTTCAACATATTATGAACAACTTTTAACGAAACCTGTAAGGACATGTGTGTTGAAGGAGTACAGATGGTGAAAAATTGTTGAATTACCCGCGATTTGCGGATAACACAACTCTCTTTCGCTGTAGTAAAGACTTGCTACTATATACAGGGTCCGCCAAAAAGACCTGACACATTTGAAAATTTAATAGAAATCAAACGCGTTGACGAAAATAATTGATGTTTACATTTTTGGAAAGCGTATAGCATGCCATTTTGTGCGGTGTCCAAAAAACAATCTACAATGCATTTGTGACGTCATAATGGTTGATTTTTAAAATAATGTAATTTTTTAAATTGTGCTTTATTTGCTAAAATGAAGTGGTTGGGCTCACACCGTTCTTTCGTTATGGAAACTTTTTTTACGAACAGTGGATCAATAACTGCAACTCAAAGATTATTTCGTACGCACTTCAAGCTTGGAAGACACGATCCAGTGCTATTGATCCACTGTTCGTAAAAAAAGTTTCCATAACGAAAGAACGGTGTGAGCCCAACCACTTCATTTTAGCAAATAAAGCACAATTTAAAAAATTACATTATTTTAAAAATCAACCATTATGACGTCACAAATGCATTGTAGATTGTTTTTTGGACACCGCACAAAATGGCATGCTATACGCTTTCCAAAAATGTAAACATCAATTATTTTCGTCAACGCGTTTGATTTCTATTAAATTTTCAAATGTGTCAGGTCTTTTTGGCGGACCCTGTATGATAACGAAACTGAAATCTGAGAGCGAGCCACAAGATCTTCCTTTACACCTAAGCAAGACAAAGGTCATGATGGCAGACAAAAGCAGACGGATTATGATGACTTCAAGGTAAGAGGAGGCAAATTGAAAAAAAACATTTGAACATTTGGGGTCGACTGTTTTTAATAAAGAACCTACTGCAACAAAAATCTAAAGATTACTAGGTATTGCAAAGAGTGTGGCAAAAAAGATAGAAAAGATATTATTGAGGATTTGTGGCATTGATTTGGTTTTTAAAACAAGGCTGTTTTGCAGCCTAGGTTTTGTGGTTGCAAAGCAAGGTTGTGAGATGTGGACTGCGTTTAAGGTGGACAGAAAAAGATCGTACGCCTTTGAAAAGTGGTGCTATTAGAGAATTCTGTAGGTGCCACGAACAACACGAGAGATGGATACTTGAATACGTAATAAGACTGATAGCAAGATAATACTTCGATTGAGCATTGGGACAAAAAGCATGTAATGAGACGCGATGGACTGGAGGTTATCAAAACGGGCAAAGTAAAAGATGAAAGAGGAAGAGGACGACCATCTACATCATGGCTGAAGATTAAAACTGGACAGCAATGAGTTAAACTGTAGCTGTAAAAGCGACAGCATTTCGAGCGGATGAGTGTGGGAAAGTGGTGGCTATAACATCTCAACGCGACTGTTATGTTTTCTTGTTTTTTCTATAGTATTGGTATTATTACGTGATATACGTAACTACTGATTTGCCTATGCTGCGTTTTGCCTCTTTTACTTGCTGGCAGGATGTTGTACCTACAGCTAATTGTGAGTCAATATTATAATATCGATTATTCAATTTGGTGCGTAGATTCGCTCACTTTGGTTTGTGTAGGGTTGTGTAGGGTAGGGTGTGTAGGGACACAATTGACGAAAAAGAAAAAAAGGAAAAAGCTACATCGTGATTGGTAACAGAAGCGACTAATGGAAGGAGCAGAAACTAATGTGTAATTTTTAGACCATAAACGAATTCTTTTTGTTTGCATAAATTTGGTTTAGATGTTTTGATGTGCGTGGCTTCAAGATTGGAAAGATGAAAAGAAGTACGGCCACGGGCAAGAATAGAAAATTTGTTATCATTATATTCACGTGCGCATGTAGGGCTGAAAATTGCTCGGAGGAATGAGGGACATGATGAATCAATTGACCAATGAGCACCTCGAATTCGGCAAAGATCTTTTCTCGTTGAACACCGTGAGGTGGTAAACAAAAATGCAGTCCATGGGAGAGAGCAAATTCTTCCGTTGGGGAGAGTTTGTAATTAGAGAGATTGATAACAGTGTCCTTGTTTCGTTTCGCCATGTTGCCAAATCGTTGTTGAAAAAAAATTTAGTTTCCGTTCATTCTTGATTGAAAGTTCTCGTTCTTTCCATTCGTCAATGGTGGCTATATATCTGCAGAATCGAATGAAATCAAAGAAAGACAGGAATTGTCTGACTTCTTGCCACAGTGCGTGCAACTTGCCTTTCAAAAATGTTATCAGTGATTTACTCTTTTTAATTTCATCGCACATAAATGCACGTTCTATATTTGGTGTCTAACGCACTGATGACTTTTCTATTCAGAACTTTACGAACTTAGGGAGCGTTCGTTGACCAATAGAAGCCTTAAGAAAGGCTGTTTCTGAGATAGCACTTCTAATCTTTGCACGAGTTTTGACCAGCTTGTTGAGGATCTTCAGTTGTTGGTCGCTGTACCGTCTTCGGAAATATTTGAAGAGTTGATTTGTGGTACAGAATTTGAAAATTGCAGAAAGTAGAGTAATCATTCTCGAAGCTTTTCGTCTGACACTTTTCAAGAGAATCCGTCAGATATAGAGTGAAAACGTGAAGTGAGTCACTTATATAAGTGTCACAACCCGATATAAGTGACTCACTTCACGTTTTCACTCTATATCTGACGGATTCTCTTGAAAAGTGTCAGACGAAAAGCTTCGAGAATGAATACTCTACTTTCTGCAATTTTCAAATTCTGTACCACAAATCAACTCTTCAAATGTTTATTTGCATGGTGTCACGTAGTATTCCTTGTGGTCTGAACAGTCGGTTGCGTCAACAAAAATCTTTTGATAAGTTTCTATTCTCAAAACCGCTTACGCTTTATGTAGATACTTTGACGACAAAACAGGGTATTTAAACAACCACACGTACTGTGAAGCATCACATAAATATCTTAGCAGATGAAAATTCTCGTACAAAAATGCATGAACGCAAAAAACTGCGCAAAACGTATACCGTATATAGCGATTTCAAAGTAAACTACAAGTTCAGCGCTTATAGTCTGGTAGTACAAATCTTATTCGTTATCAAAATAGCTGCTGTCGTCACAAAGTTGCGTTTTCAGCACACTTATTAAACCTAATCTTAACAGTTTTTTTTTATCTAGAGATATTTTCGCGCCTTTAGCGCATTTGCTCTCCTAGGTAGTGTTTTCTATCGATTTCTACAGTATTTTAACTTTTGGATAACTAACTGTTTCTTTGGTTTAGTGCAATCGAAAAAATAGAATCGCTTCATTTTTGTGTGTAGTTGGTTAAAAACTGCAGCCAATTCAATTTAAAGTAAAAGAGATAACTGACACAGAGTGAATTAAAACAACATTTTGATTAAACTTAGTATTTACCGGTTTTGATGTCAAAAACTTCTAGGGCAATTGATAAGCTCAAATCATTTTTAATGCAAACAAAAAGAATTATGAGCTACAAAAGTCTTGTTTCATCACATGTGAGATTTGTTTCCGTAAATATTACGCAGAATGATTTTTCCCATTAATATTGAAAATCATTTCGTTTATAGTTTGTTTCAAAACATAAATTGGCGCTGATTTATTTCAAAAACGTATTAGCCTACATCGGTAGTACTTAAGCTTATTTCGTTGCGATACATTTGAAAAATAATGTAATTGCGACGAAGTAGACAACATTTGATGTTGATGTTTTTGCTAAAAAATATTTATTCTATTTGTCTAGTTGACGATTTTTTTTGATGAACTCTTTCTAAACCATTGTTATGTTTATTTTTGTGGCGCACACTTATTCTTAATGCATTTTACGGTAATCACTTAACGGAATCAATGTTATTGAATTTTCAAAAGAATTAAGTGGTCACACACGAACAATAAGGAAGCAGCAGAACGGTTTTGCCATTACTGCGACACTTCTATGACGCGCCTACGACCAGCAGGAAACTGTCAAGATGTTGGCCTTCTATCAGTGGTAGGTATCACTCAATCGCCTGTCTGGACGCCGTTGCTGCTGTTTTAGCTGCTTTTTGTGAGTGACTTGATTTCCTGGCTTTGCTACTTGTGGAGTGCATAGAATCCACAATGCCGTAACTCCACAGCGACACCTCACTACCAAGACTTATTTTTGTGTGTGACTACTTCATTATCTCGTTATGATTTTTATAAGAGCTGGAGGTATTTGTTTTTGGTGATCAACTTTACAAAATCAAAATTTTGTGACTCAGTTTTGGAGGACACATTAGCAAATCTGGGCTTCACTTAGAAAACTTTAAACGACGCACTAGAGAGCGTGGCGACGCACTCTTTGAGAACTACTGTGCTACCTACAGTAGTATAGATACATGGTGCGATGAAAAATATCCAGCCGGTACGTGGAAATAAAATAACTGAGAAGCACTGCTTTTTTAAGGTTAAACTTCAGGTCTGCAAAAGGGCTGGTATGCTTTTGTGAATGCTTGCCTTCAATAGAGCAACCTGAAGCTTGTTTTGGAAAGGTTGAGGTGATAAAAAATGCTTCAAAGTTGGCACTTTCAGCTTTTTATACTATAGTGCACGCTACGCATTAGCAACATTTGCGCGTTTTTTTCGTGCTACGTTTACTAGCGTATCTAAAGGAGCCATGGTGACAAGACCCCTTTTATTTGGGGTTGTTGACTAAGAAAAAATATCAGCTAAATTTGCTTTTATGAGTGACAACTAAAACATGGCCTGCATTGAGATTATGAGTTATTTCTCCGTAGCAAAAAAACTTAGGACGCTGGTGGTTACATTCACTAGGACGCAAAAAAGCTATACAAGCCTTGGTGCACGTCTATTGAATGAGGGCTTAATCGTAAATGCGTTTTAAATGTCCCCGAATTGTCAAGTGTTCTCTAAAGGTGAAGATTTTTATTCCGTTTTCAAGGTTCCTTTTTTTTACCTCGGCCCTGCTGTTTGTGAACGATCTGATCATTTCCTTCCCCCCATAATCCAGCACTGTGAGAAGCAGGATTCAGTTCTATTTATATGTCTGGGGAACAGCTTTGTTGTGCACTCTTCCGGAATATAAAAAGCCAATCACGTGAGACGTGTTTCTGGAGTTATTTTATTTCTTGTTTATTTTGTACAAGCAAATTCGATAGCTTCGGCTTGCAATAGAAAGTATTCAAAAAAATGAACCAAAACAATGTGATAAAATGATAACTCAAAACAAATAAACAAACAAAGAAGCGAACAGATAAACAACCCAATCACAGGTTGAACTATATAGCAACGCGATGCATCTTTCAAAAGTACGTATCTGAAAAAAAGAAATATCTCAAAAGTGTATACTACAAGTCCGATCTTTTCGTGTAAGGGAAAAATAGCTTTATTATTATCATAAGTCTAATAGTTAAATAGTATCAATAACAACAAATAAGTTGGTCGATAAGTTACAGGCATTTGGACAATGCCAGGTTAAGAAAAGTGTATGCTTTTCAAGCCCAATTTTTTTGGATCTCTTGATTATCTGTTTGACATTTTTCGGGGAAATTTTGCTTCCGCACATCCCTAGAACTGCAAGTGTAAATTTTCAATCTCTCTGCCAAGGGCTGAGTTTTATACGTACAGTAAACCATGAAGGCTCCCAACCGGAAAGCTCAAGAGCTTCTCATTCTATTACCGCCAAACCAGCCCTAACTGTGAAGTGATTTTGTTTTTGTGATATATTCTACTGTAAAACCAGGACGGTACGTACAAAATCCTATCTTTTGTATGACAGTGTCTTATCTTTGTTATCAGCGTAGCTCACAGCCTGCCAGTATATTTTTTGCGTAACTTGGCAAAAACGGGCTTGCAGTGCAGCTACGCAAAGTTGTGCACAAACATAAATTTTTTAAAAGATTCACAGGTAAAAGTTGAAGTAGGTACGTAAAAACTTGTCACTGCGCTAAATGGTGAAAAACTCTTTGTAAAAAACTCGAGACGGCAAATTTCTGAGCAGTTCATCGCTTACTCATCCCTTGTTTTGTATGTTTTGAAGTAGGGTGTTGTCATTGTTTTTTGGTTTCTGCACCTTGGTGTAAGGGTTAATGCGTCCGCCTCGTAATCGATAGACGTCGGTTCAAGAACCAATTGGCTGAGTGATAACAAAGACTTTCATTGTGGTATCAACGGCTTCCCTGCTTGGTGCTCAACAATAAGGGTAATGTTTGAGGTAAAATTTAAAACTGAGTTAACTCAGCCATGATTATTAAAGTACAATTGGCCCCGGCCGATTTTCAGAGCACGTATGCACTTTCGCCGTCAAAACAATTACTAATATTTTCGGGAGACTGTTCACCGATTGCTTTGCCCTAAATAAGTTGTACAGTAAAGCTGCCAAGTACCTCGTCATACAAAAAAGCTTATTCGGCAACGACTGTCATAAAATACGGTATATTATCAGAATATACAAATATCATAAGATATCATTAAGGCTTACATGATACTTCTGGTTTTATGCACAAATATCGAACATAGTAAGGCAGGCATCTTCTTATGGTTTGCTGATTATCTTCACAAGCAAAACCATCACGTGCACTAAATTCACTAAATACTTGTCCTGTCATGCTGGCTGGGAGTGTAGCCTACAAATTCAAATTAATTATGCAGTTAAGCTTAGTCATATACATGTATTTTATCATGAAAGGTCAAGAGAAAACTATTTGTCAGATCACATAGAACATTGCTGTGTTCAGATTCGTTTCGGAGTTATCACTACATTTCTCAGAAATTGCAGTAATGTCTTTTCGGAAAACACAGCATTGCAATCATTGTAGATTTTAAACGCGCAACAGCTAAATCACTGCGCTAATACTACAGCGATCCAATCTACTAGACTACATGAGCAAGCATCGGTAGTATGTCACGCTCTTGCGATTAAAACTACTGGTGGTAAAAAAGATTCAAATTGCAGCATCAACCAATCGCCACGTTCTATATCAATCGTTTTACCAATAGATCAATTTATTTTCCTCATAATAACTGCGTTACAATTTTCGCAAAATTAGAAAATCAAATGATTGATCGGATGATTGTGTTAACGCACTTATTGGTTGGTTAAACCTCGGCATTGACAAGTTAAGAGATCGCTTGGGATATCAAAAAATCATTGCCTATTGTCCTGTAAATTTTGAAAAAAAAATCAGGCCTAATGGAATGCTGATGTTTGCTTGTGAACGCTTATCTGCAGTACAAGAAATTAACTTGAATGTTGTTTTCAAACAATATTGAATGACGATGCTGCTGCAAAGACAACACTTTTTGCTTTATATTTTGTATTGTATTGTATTCCATCCACTAGTGACACCAGCGTTTTTCTTTTATGCTATTGTCACTAGCGCAACAAAAGGAGAAATGGGGCATTGTATCATGGCTTTCTCCTTTGGTCTTCACATCAAATAAACGAAATTGACTTATTAACGTTTGTATGTCGCCTCTGAAAGAAATAGATTCACTATAATTTTACTCAAAAAAGCCCATTATTAGCCAAATACGTAGCGGCTTTTAGTAAGTATTTGCTGATGCAAATCTTTATGCTCTCTCTCTCCTCGCTTTTCACTTTCAAAACTCCTCGAGGAGCCGGCGGCAATAATTTTAGAAAATTTTTTGATTTACTTACGCCTTTGCTTGGTCTTATTTGCACTTGAATGGCTGCTGGCTTAGCACATTGCTTTGGGTTTGTGTATTCTGATTTGAACCAATTTGTCCATTCATCTGCAAATACACACTAATTTTAAAACTTCAAGAAGTGATTAAAACTTCCACTGTCAATAGTTGATAATTCAAAACTGATGGGCACGATACATAAGAAGCCAATGCAGCAGGAGACAAATGAGCTGGCATCTTCAAGCCGTGATGTTGCCAACGTAAAATTCCACGAGTTACTGCTTTACAATTATGAGATGTTGACTTTAACGCATGCCTGGTCACTTCGAGACTGCTTTTGGGAAAATTAGCTTAGAGCGATTTCGCCAACTCGGCTGGAGTACTTGCGTGCGAAATGTTCTATCGTTGGCTTTGGGGTGATTACGTTTGTGATACGTAGAGTCGGACTTTGAAAAAGTCTCCCAAAATCTCAAAATAACGATAGCATTTATTTTTTATCAATCGCCTATTTAAATCTTATACTCCCAAACGGGTCATTTGGCCTGTGTCAAAGTATAAATGTGTGTTACTCGCAATGTACTTACTTTTACGCAATGAGATTTTATAAGTCTTTGAAGTAACCTTCAGAAATAATTTCTTAAGTTTTCGAATGATTTGTGATGTAAACGTTCGCTGTAACGTGTAGTAGTTGCGTTACTTCCCAACCAGGTCAAATTGACCCATACCAAAGAATGCAATTTTTCTCAGCAGTTTTACATGAAATTTCTTAGTATTGAAAGCGTTTTCTAATTACACATCTACTAACTTTTGTGTCATGTTTCACAGCAGGAAACCTGGGTAGAATAGCTGCTAAACTGCTTTGTCAATGTAATGAATGATGTTCTACCTTTGTAAATTGCCAGGCACATCCAGTGCCAATTCATGCTGCCATAACGGCTGCAATAAGATACGAGCAAAGGAAAAAAACAAGCTGGCAGCAGCGGGATTCGAACTCGCACTCACGAATTACCGGTCCGCAGCTCTGGCCCTGCTCCTCCTCTGTTCAATTTTGAGCTTGTTTCATTCAGATCTAGTTTGATCAAGCTACAACTATGATGTAATTCCTACGTAAGAATGTTATTAGTTATAGCTTCACTTTGTACCCAACTGATAACTGCTTTATCAATGTTGTAAAGAACCTTTGTTTTGCTCTTTCTGAGAAAGGCTGTTAGTTTAGAAAGCAATCCTTTGGTTTTGCAATGAAACCTCAAGCATTTGCAAACTAGCTTATTTGTGGTAATTTTCCCATTCGAAAAGCTCTGCCTCTAGGAAGTTGTGAAAAAAATGTGAGCGGTGTACTTTATCAATAGGTTTCTGTTGCAAGGTGTAGCAGTTATAGGTTACTGGCTAGCTAAACGATATGAGAAAAGGGTGGCCACCGGATGTTGTACGGAGAACTCCTGTTGAGACTAGTCTTCGTATGAAAGCGAACGCGATGAAGATTTTGTGTTGGTGTTCATGACACAACAATTAGCTGTAAGTTCTTGTATACAAAGTATAAGTGTGTTGTTGTTGTTGCATAGTTGGTCGGAACAGTAGTGCCAAAATGCTTGGCTAAAATAATATTTTTAGGTTGCAAAGGGAATACTTTAAGCTTCTGCTCATTCTATAAACAGCTTTTCTCTTTCTGTTGTTATTTTGCTTTGATAAAGTCAATATGAGCAAGTATCTCACTCGAGATAAAGTTTCTAGTTTACTTTTTGTTGACAACAATGAGAATTCAAGCTCCAGCGACAGATACCTGGATGATGACGATTGCAGCGATTATGTTCTTTCAGACGATGACAACGAAGAAGACATTATTCTTTTTGATCCAGACTATGATTGCGAGGATAATAATAATGATGATGATAATGCAGCAGCTAGAGATGCAAATGACAAAAACATTACAAACACAACTACTGCGCTCTTGAAATTAAAAAGTGGTATAGAAAGCTGGGCAGTAGAACCGCTACTTCATCTTACTTTCAAATCGAGCCAAAGAAATAAAATAAGAGAGAAGTCTGGACCAACAAGATATTTCTTGAGGGCGAGTGGTTCACTTGGAGATTGCTTTTGTTCGTTTTTCAGAAACAATCTTCTTGAAGAAATATGTAAATCGACTAACAAAGAAGGTCGAGGTATATTTTCAGATAACTGTAAAGATACTACAGTTGTATAGCTAAAAAAAGCAATCGGAACATTATTACTAGTTGGTGTATACAAATCAAGCAACAAAGATCTTTCTCAGTTGTGGCATATGAAACATGGAAAATCAATTTTTCGCATAATTATCTCGCGTAACCGTTTTCGAGACATATTACATGTAATTCGATTTGATAATGCTGCAGCTCGACGATCTTGCAGGTTACCAAACAAATTTTCACCTATTAGAAATGTATTTGAAATTTGGAATGATTCTCTTTTGGATGCTTTTCGTGGTCGTTGCCCATTCCGCCATCACATGCCATCTAAACCAGGAAAATATGGCTTCAAGATCAGCACAATATGCGACTCAACATCATGTTACGTACTGAAAATGTATGTGTATAAAGGAAGAGAAATAGGTGAGCCGAGGGAAATAAATCTAGGTTCAAAATTAGTGCTATAGCTGTTCAAACCTTTTAGAAAAATGGGAGAAATATTACCTGTGATAACTTCTTCACAAAGTTAAAGTTCGGAAAAAAACTTTTAATGCAAAATCTCACCATTGTGGGAACAATTCGAAAGAACAGGACAGAGCTCCCTGCAGATTTTGTGTCCACCAAAGACAGAAAAGAATCCACTACTCTCTATGGCTATCAAAAAGAAGCGATGATTGTTTCCTATTGTCCCAAGAAAGGGAAGGTGGTTACTCTTCTGAGTACCATGCGTTCAGATAAGGGTACTGAATCGCCGGCTCCGGAAAAGAAACAAGAAGTCATTACGTACTACAGCGCAACGAGGGGCGGTGTAGATACCATGTACCAAATGGTGAGATGGTTTACTTCCAAAAGAAAAACTCGAAGATGGTCTATGGTAATATTTTATAACATGCTGGACATCAGCGCTCTAAACGCTTTTATTGTATGGTTGTCCCTCAATAAAGAAAACCATGCCGGGAAACGTGGCAACAGATTAAGACGGAGGCTACTAATTAGCTTGTCAAAGGAGCTTACCGGGCTTCAGAACAAAGATGCAATTTAAATACAGGCTTTTTTATTTGAAAATACAAGAAAGCGCTGCTCCATGTGTCCTGCAAAAGCCGATCGCAAAACAAAAACTCTTTGTGAAACCTGTAGCAATCATGTTTGCAGTGATCACTCTGTCGTCATTTGCAGAAAGTGTTATGCCTAATAATCTTACTGTTTCACATTTGTTTGCATTCTCTAATTGTAACTTTCGTTCATTACAGTTTTTTGTGCTGGAATAACCTCCTATATTAATGCCGAACGATGTACTTATTAAGTGTTTTTTCTTGTTGCTCCTGAAAACCAGCCTACATGTTCAATTTTTTTAATGATGCATACACAAACAAAACATTTGCATTTATAACAATCATCAGCTTGATTACTCCCTTTTCTCATAACACAAAAATATTCTTCCTGTACAAACTTCCTTCGGCGTAATATATCGAAAATAATATGCAGGTTGAAATGACCCGTATGAGAAGTAACGCGACTCGAAAAATCCGGAAGTATAATTGTTTAACATTTCTTGCATGATGGTGATGATTTTTTAGAAACAAATTGCTTAGACCGTCTTTGAAGGCGGCCGCACATTTCTATAGTGACGTCACTGGCACTGGTAATACTGCAAACTGGGAGGCATATCTGAGTTTTTTCGCTCCATTGCTATGCTCGCCAAAAACTTATCATTGCTTCTTTCTCATTCAATAAGCCTAACATACCAAAAAGACGGGTGAGCTCATTAAAAATCCCACGCTAGGGACGTTAAAAAATAGAGCAAAAAAAAACAAAAATACGCCTACTAAAAATTATTGGTTTTATCGGACACACTTTTGTATTCTTTTTAAGATCCTGGCAAACACTTCTTTGTATAAAATCCCCCCCACCCTTCCTTAACTTTGAATCAATATTTAGCTGTTACCCTAAAAAAATACCCTCGCATTGCTTCATCAAAAATACTTACATTGATTTGATGGCACAGGAGGAAAGTCCGAAAACTTGATAGTTCCTGGTAGACATTCGAAGCGGACTTGGTGGCGGTTCGTTTTAGCGTTTCTTTCTTCAGTGCCCAATACTTGGTTGCACACTTGATCAGATCGATTGAGCAAAAGCCAATCGAGAAGCTGCGATATTGATAATCGTTCCGTTTCGTAATGAGGAGTAACGTGCGAAACATAACGCGTTCTGGTCAAAGGAAACCACATTGACCAAACCGTATCTGTAAATAAACGCAGCTAGTGCTTCATGTATTTACTGTACCCCCACATATAGTAAAACACTACAAACGACAGTTTTCTGAAAATTTACTGTAACCTAAATCGCTTTAAACCACTTTTAACAAGATTGAATTACTCCCTTTACTGATATTTTAAACTAGCCAGCTAAGCTGGCGTCGCCCGGCAGCACCCCCATCAGTAACGCCGAGCAATATCGGTGCAGCCGGCTTCACTCAGTAGATAGTTGTGAAAACAGTAATGAAAAGATTATGTTTTTTCACGTAGCCAAATCTCGTTCCCAAACATAACTATCGTGTTTTAAAACGCAATTTATAAAAAAATATTAGCGGGTGGTTGCACATAGTAACTGCATCTCTCCGAGTTTCTCGAGTTCCTGCCAACATCTTACTTGCCCTGTCTTTTTCTTAAACTTAGAATTAACAAACTTTTGTCCGTTAAATTCAGCAAGTGCTTAAAAGCTTGTCAAAGTTGTGGAAAATTGATACTAGTTTTCAGGATCAAGCTATTAACGCTTAGATGTTGGAATAGGTCTGGGAGGCCCGGCAAAAATTTTTTTTGAATTTATGTCGACTTTATTTAACGTATAGCTCAAGCGTTCCAAGTATTCTTCGACAACTTATCCCATTAATGCCGATTGGGAACATATGTGCCCATAAAAAAAATTGCCTATAAAATATTTGTTTACAGCATTTTCATCTTTTTGACGACATTGATGATGAGATTCATGTTCCCAACCTATATTTTCAACATTTTTTAATAAAATTAAATTTTGAAAAGTTTTTATCATTTAAGCCCTTTACATGAACAATATTACACAAAAAAATTCTCAATTTTTCTTTTAAATAATTTTCGGCATTAATGGGTTATTCTAGATTGCTTTCGTGGATTGATGCAGAAAAAAATCCTGGCTGGTGGGAGGGGCACCCGTTTTATTAGACTGTGCTGAATTTTGGGTACCAGTTTCGCATGGACTTTCAGTTTTGTGCTTTGCCTCCATCGATTTCCCATATTATGTTGATGCATTTTGCAGTATATCTCTTTTTCTACCTATTTTTATTATTAGTTTTCGCTACCAAACAAAAACCGCGTTCTTCGGTCCAAAAATGCGATTCAAAAAACTTATCTTTGATTTTGACGTCAACATGACGTCACGAATTTCCTCATGACATTCACCTTGAGAAAGTGATCATTGGGCCATGTTTGATGTTTTTTGTGCCAAGTTTGATGTTTCTACGTCCAGTAGTTTAGAGGTGTTACATCAGACGCACAGACAGACAGAGAAAATTGCGTTTTTATACTGTATATCAGATTTCTATAAAAACAAACCAAAATTTCTGTTTTAATAAGATCAGGAAAATTCAGCTTTTTTTTCTTTGGTTGTAGCGCCTATCCAATAGCTTAGCTGACTCAAAGTCAATCCAAGTCGTATACATTGCTCAGTGGTCAGTCATACTGTTTTTTGTTGATATTAGGTAGTTTCACCACAAAAACCAAACTGTGATTTGAAAGCATTATTGTTGATACCAACCTTGTTCGGTGTATTCGTCCTCTCTGCTTGCTCTATGTTCTTGCCATGGCGAGAGATCAAAGGAAGGGAAAGTTGTGCAAGCTGCTCGTCTGTTTTTAGGTCCAACGTTACGTAGTGGCCGCGGTTGAATAGTCAGCATGTCGTTCACCACATCACATAGCACCCGAGGAAACGAATATCTTCGGATGGCACTGAGTTGTTCTGAAAGCAAACTTGTTACTTGCAACTGCATTTTAACTGCATGTTGCTTGACAATAACACTGTGCGTCGGCAATTACATCATTGTGTTGTGATTGTTCAGTCATTCTTTATCTTGGCACTGCAGCAGATGAGAAACCGACATTATCGTTTACTCAGCAAGTGCATATGATGTTAGGCTAAATAGAAGCAGGGATTTTCCAACTTATTTTTTGATTGACCCCTTTGTTTCTAGGTTATGGCATTTTTAAAAAAATTTCTTTAATATTTAGAAAAAGTGCAGAATGATCGACGCAAACAAGTAGGTGACAAAGTAAATTTTGTGCACCATCGAATCTATTTCTGTAGCACCAAGAAATCGGAAGAATTCCAATTGGAAGTATATGGGTTCAATAAAACGAGCAATTTTAGTTAAAACAGTCAAATTTTACACAAATGAAATTGAATAAAATTGGTTTATAACTGTCCGCTAACAGAATCACACTATTAAATAGGTTTTCGCTGGAATAATCTGGTTTAATCAGTCAAGAAATATAAAATGATTACTATTAAGTTTGAATACAGAACGTCTGTAAATAGTTGTTGTTTTATACAATTCTGTATAGAAAACAACAATAAAATTGACTATTTATAACTTTTTGTCATTTGCTAATTTGATAAAACCGATTCAAATATCGTATGAGAGGTCAGCGATCCATGTTGAGCGTGAATGCAGACAACGCACTAAATTTCAATTCATCACTGGATTGGTCAGTCACGTGA
Source organism: Trididemnum clinides (assembly GCA_963675345.1). Classification (NCBI taxonomy): domain Eukaryota; kingdom Metazoa; phylum Chordata; class Ascidiacea; order Aplousobranchia; family Didemnidae; genus Trididemnum; species Trididemnum clinides. Next base: position 17,065,389 of record OY776291.1, read on the forward strand.
CTCACCAGTTCACTTGGTGACTGACAATTGACCGGACGCTTGGGAATACAGCATAGTCTAGAAATTCATGCTTTTTAGACCTAAACTAGATCCATCGTTGTGAAAGTTTTTTCAATGATCTGCTTGTGCTGATTTATGAGACATACCTTTGTTGAACATTCCAAACGGGGGTGGGTTTTCGTGCCAATATCGATCACCATTTCGCAGAGCACGAAATTGGTAAGCTAGAATGCAAGCAAAAGTTGGTCCGATTGTTCCGTCCTCAAGAGATCTTTCAGCAATTCCTCCAGGAAACAAGTCAATATCTTCGACATTTCTGTAACAAGTTAAGGAGTTTTACTTTATTATCAAAGGAGACTCGCTTTTTCATGACTGGTAGGCTTGAGGGTATCAGTAACTAGTCACGTAAATTTTGCTTCATTTTGTAAATAATTGAAGCATTTCATGCAACAAAAAGTTTTTGTTAAATAAAATATCCCTATGTTTATATTTGTATTTTTACAAATATTCTCCAATTTTAAGCATTGATTCAAGCATTGCACGACAATATACAAGTTGCATTTTGATATTTGCGTCACATGAAAGCCTTAACAACGATACAGCTCACAAAAGCAGTATGTATTCATATCATTTTCAAAATTATCAGCACTGAAAATCGAACAGTAAATTTCTACAACAAGCATCAAACAAGTAGACGAAAAATAAGCGTTAATATTCCTTTTACAAATAGCAATAGGACAGAAATCAATGAAAAACTCACAGACATCTCATACCTGTACTGACTTTTTAAATTATTGATATTTGTTGATGCCATGATGTAACTTAAATCCTGAAACGATTTCGGTACAAACAGTCCACAGAACTCCCTGTAATGTACGTAAGATGTAATGCCATGATCCCTGCCTCGTTGAATGTTCCTTGCCAACAGATCGCTTCCAAACTTTCCAACTGTAATAGAAACAATGCATAGTTTCTACAGCCCAAAGATTGGTTTGATCAAACTTTTTCTAGCTTTCTTATTTTTGCAGGTAGAAGCAGCGTGATTAAAGCTTTGAGATATGAAGTGCAGATTCATAAAGCGTCACTTCAAATTATAAAAATGACAGTTTTTGTCAATCACCAATCAGACAAGATCCTCCCATTTTTACGAACGAGATTCTTCTTGAGGGTGGCTGTTGAGTTGGAGCTCACATAGGAACGTTACTGAATAGCTGAATATTGCATTAACGGCAACTAGAAAAGCTAACAAAATTAGCCATCTTTCAAACTACAAGGTAGCGGCGCTATTGTTTATACAAACGTGACAAGGAAATGTATACAATCAACAGCCTGCTTTGGAGATTGACGTTGTAACAGTAACCTACCTTCAGCATCAAGGAAATTCCTCAAATCATCGGCAATATTTGTGTCGAATTTCAAAGATGGTTCAGCAGCCAAACCACGAATGAACGAGTTTGGACCTCCAGCTGTTTCCGTTCCTGACGTGTTTCCAGCAACAACTCCAGGATTGTTCAAGCTAATGCAATGAAATAAAAGTTTTAAAGTTTGCAACGATATCTAATTTTGCTGGCAACAATGAGCTTAGCGCTAGAGACGTTGAGATTGTTATGAAGAGGTCGCGTGTTTAATTCCTACACGGAATTTTGGCTTTACTTCTGTAGGAATTCAAATCAGCTCAATTTAAAAAAAGATCGTGCTGATTGCAATGTTATGTATTGAAAATCGATTGTGCGCACAGTGCTGACAACTAAGAAGCAGGTCTACACGCAACTTGTTTATGCGGGACATAGAATTTTGTGGATAGTGTTGCTGCACAATAAATGTTCTACACGTTGAATCTGAACACTGATCACAATAATTTTGGTTAAGTAAGTGAGTTGACCGTAGTTATTGGATACTTACGCATCTTTGACCCGAATTGTTGGGCCTTGTTTACGTAAGTAACTTGGATCGGGTCGAATAAAATTCATGTTAATGAGAGGGTGGCCCATCCGAAACGCTGCTGTGGCAAAGGAGTTGATAATTTCCGCGTTTGCAGTTGAATCGTATCCATAATAGTATCCCTGCCAAGTATACAGCCGTTATTGATTGAGACAATAAAAGGTATAAGGGAAGGCCTATGCGTTGTTGTTGTGATGTTTTCTTGAGCATGGTCTACATTTCAAATACCCATTCAACTAGCGGGATAAGCACTAGGTATATGGTACTAGAAGTCTTTTCCTTTTTGTTTACACGATTGGAAAAAAAAGAATAAAATTTTCGCAATGGATCCAAGTTGAGCATAATTTTTCGAACCATTTGTTTGGTTCACAATTTGCGCTAGCTTACACGTAACCACCGCAAGAAGATGACATAGTAAGTTATCTTGTTGTTCAATTTTATTTAGGTCAGACCAACGACTTAGCAAATTGCAATTTGCAGTCTTGTCATCAAAAGAAAGTGTAAGAAATTGAAAAATTTTACGTTATCGTTGTATGTTTGTACATCTCAACTTTTTTGGCATCTCAGTAAATAACTAAGGCAGTGGTTTGTAACTCCAAGATCCAAACAATAGGCCCATTAATTTTTGACTATAAAACTTACATTTGATAGAAGATTAAGACCATAAATCTTCATGAGATTAGGTCCGATTATTTCTGGCAGAAAGTGTTCGTAGGTTACTTTTTGAAAGATTCCAATGACAATTCCTCTCGCAGTCTATAGAAAAACAAACGTTACAAGTGGAGCGATGTTAAAACTGACTAGTGTAGTTCAGAGTATTACCAAAAAAGAAAGGCTACTGAAGGATTTCAACTTTTGTGACATTTTTGTATTACTTTCATCAAAATGGCACGTCTTATGAAGAGCTATAATGCGATGTTGAATTGTTTGCAAAGAAACAAATTCTCGATTTTCTTATTGCCAAGTGTCAATAGGTGTTTGCAGCAATTTTTGCAACGTGACTTTGCCGGTGAGGTAGTCTAGTGGTTAGAATCTACGCTTTGTAGTTTGCGGACTAATGTTCTATTCCATTGACGAATCCTATCAAATACTTAAGATTAATGTGAAGGAGAACATGGAAACTGGGTGTACTTAGTTATATTTAGCCAAAGATTGCAATTATCTTCAGTGGTCTAAGACCTTGGACGTTTGCGCCGATACGCCACACTGCCAACAAATGATATTGCTCTCGGCTACAAAATCATAAAAGCAGTGAAAAAATTAAAGCTTTTATTTATTTTATGAGGATCAGTGTGGAGAAGTAAGAGAAAAGGTGACCAGTGATAAGTTCTTTGTCCTGCATTAACGATTGGTTTTGATACTACTGAAAGTGACATCTGACCAAATGATGCAATTTTCTCCATCGATCTTACCGCTGACGATCTTGCTTTTGATTTGTTCTTAGGGAGCATCCATTGAAATCGGATAAAATAACTTGGCTTCTATGTATATCAACGAATGTTTTTTAAATCTAGGCCTATGATAATTTTGATCAGAGGTAATTTGCTCTTGTGTATCAACAGGTTTCATTTAAATAAAAATTTGTTGTGATTTTGCTCAAATGAGGTTTGCTAAGATATCTCCCAAACCAATTTTTTTTGATTTTACCACTGTTTCTGAGTACGTTTTTAATTTTTGTTTTAGTTTGTCCGCAGTGCTGTGTTTTTTCTTATTTGAAGGCATTGTTTTGCTTTTTGATAATGTCTTTTTTATCTTTTGTTAATTCAGTCTGGATTTTGATTAATAAAGGTATTGAAATGTGCATAATGAGGTGACAGATGACTTTGATAAATAATCTTTTGGTCTTTTTGATATCTTCTTGAAAAGAGATTGCACCACATACAACTTCTCCATTGATAATTGGTATATATTATTGCAGCTATGATGTCCAAAACTAGACAAGACAAAGTGAACCAAACTGCAGGTGCAAAAGCAGACGACATCTGTCCATAAACTTTTCCAACTCTTACTAGAATGGTCAAACCCAAGTGTTAGTGAACTTACCTCAAATATACGGTCTGAACTCCATTTTGGATTGACTTTTCTTAAACCTTGAGCGATATTGTTATGCAGCCTCGTCCAGATGTTGTGATGCGAAGTTAAAACACTATTTTCGTTGGTTCGTGGCTCGCCTAAATTAAGCAAACTTGTATTTCTATTTTTCTCATTTAAAAGGTGACTTTCTACAAGTGAATTCTACTATCTTGCTAAGCAAGATTGTTTGTCATAGCTTTCGGTCACTGGCAATATTTTCATAAATATATATAAAACAATTTCTATTTAGATTCGTTTGAAAGCTGTGCTTGTATTTTATTCTGCATACTATTGTAGTCAAATTGGGAAAATTGCCGTAAAAGAACTCACCCTAGGCAGATTGCACGCAAAACTTCTGGGATAACTTCACACCGAAATGCTGTTACCAGCTTAATGTTGCTATTGAAATGATTGGCTATATCAAACAAAGACAACGAGATGGTTTGACAACGTGGCCGTTATAACAGTTAAAGATCGTGTTTTTGTAACTAACGCCAGCACTGTCACAAACAAAGATGTAATCACAGGGTAGAAAGTTGAACTATTCCATTTCAGCCATGACGCTTTTCCACAAAAAATTTTAGTTATGTAGGTTGGATCTCTTTACAAAAACTCTACTTAAGTATCAGAGCTCAAATAGTGATTATTCCACTAATGTCAAACTTTAAAGTAGTTCGAGTTTTATGTTGATAATCCGTTTTAATCTGTTTTATTTATACCAGATATGAAACAGGGAAATCCTTGAGGTCTAATCAAACGGCGTGGACAGAACATTTCATTTCCGGCAGGAACCAATTGAAGGCTATCTCCCATCAATGGAAGAAGATTTCCAGCGTGTCGATAAGCAGCGATCCTTGTTATCAGTTCACCACGTCTTGAAACTGGAAAATTTTTTAATGGATTATTATGAAAGAGTTGTATATTTTCGAAAATCAAACTATAGTGATTTATCAAAGCAATAGTTTGAACTAGAAGTATGAGCTCAAAGCAAACGGCGATGCAGTTCACTTATGTTTAAGCACAAATTGTAATGCTCCAAACAGTCACTCAATGTAGGTTACAGTACGTTTTCGAGGAAGGTGCTCATAGCTCCTGTTACTCACAATAAAGATACATATTATGTTTATGCACAAATTATAATGCTCCAAACACGCCACTCAATGTAAGTCACAATACTTTTTTGGAAAAAATGCTGATTGCTCCTGTTGGCCAGCAATAGAGATGCATATTTTTTTACATCATTAATACCTGTTGTAAATAACTAAGATCTGGATGAACCCAGTTATTTCACTGTTTGCCAGTGCAGGGTAGTTTTTTTGCCATACATATTCTACTAGTATTATCGTTGAAGTAATATATACTAAAAAGCAAAGATTTTTGTCGGTGCTAACTCCTCCAAAACCATTGGGCATACAAACATGAAACTTGGAAGGATTGATCATTATTGTAGGGCGAGTGCAATATGGAATGGATTATACGCCATGACAAAATTTGACACTGCAATGCAAAGTTCTGTTTGCACCTAGGTATGTACGCTTTAACTTCACCGAAAGTACTGGGAGGCACTTGAAACTTGCTCAATTAATTCTATCCCTAAGTGAGTGGGACAAGGGGGATGGTAAACATCATGATTACGTCATAACCAAATGTAATTTTTGTTTTAATTTGCAGTTTCTGATGGTGAAAATTGGTGTTTTGCTCAAACAAAAGCCAGCCCTCAGCTTAGCAACTTGAAAAATTTCACTCTTAGAATACAACAAGATATCACAACTAATTCTTGATTGCACGTTTTGTTTTATTGTTATCGAAACTACTGTCTGTAAACATGAGATTAAAAATTTTTTGACAAATCTTAATGATTTGCTTTTGATAAAAAATATTCTAGAACAGTTTAAGCTAAATCGTAAATGCAACAAAAGACTTTTTTAAGTATTTTAAGCATTGTAATCATGCATTATTCTCTGTTCTTAAACGCTTCATAAAAGTTCTGTTTTGTTAAGATGTTGAAAAATTTAGTCATTTATGCACAGAAAATGCTATATAAAGCGAGTTTTTTATATTTTAAGATGCCTAATATTAAATGTGTGAATGCAAACACGCATTTCACTTACATGATTTGTCACGCAGAGCATTCACTTGTTCTTCAGTAGTTCCATAAATTGTATTCACATCGATGTACGAAGTTAATTCGTTGACCTGTTGCCTTGATTTAAGGCTACCTAGATTATAGAGTATAATTCAGTAAAAGTAGAAAACAGAATCACCACTTTAATTCAAAATCAAGGACTCTATTTCAATTTATGATTTATAGACAAGTAGTCTCACACATTTTCATAACCAAATAGCTTCATTAATCGAAAACAAAAATATTTTTATAAAATGTGTGAAATTTAATTCAAATTAAGCCCTTCGTTACAGTTTGTTTTAGCATTTATTAGGGGAACATTCCTTCCTAATGCCTCCCATCATATTCGCACTTAAATCTTAAGTATTACTTTTGACCTTACCAAGGTGTGCTTCATTGGAAGAGGAATCTTAGTTTACATTTTTGGAAGATTTGAGGGCTCATGCTATTTCACCAATTGTTCCAATGCGGTGTTGTGCTGTTTAGAATGTACACTTAGCAGTTGGCAGACCAGGGTTCAATTTCTTTGACGAGTCATACCAAAGACTACATGATTTTATTTACAAATCTTCTGCATGGCGCTCAGCAATAGTATTAATAAAAGAATAAAACAGAAACTGAGTTTGCTTGGTCATCATTAAAGAGAGCAAATTAGTTGGTTTCTATGTTCTGAACAGATCATACCGTGGGCACAACTGCGCCACATACTTTATAACAATAAACAACTACTTGCATGTTGGATCAATTCATATTCTTGAATATATTGGTGATACAAGATTTTGAAATCGATTTGAAAATAATAGTTTTGGTCAAAGTTCATTGCAATGCAATTATCTACAGTTATTCTATCCTGTTTAATCCAAGCCAATTTGGCAACAAAAAATAGGTTATAAAAAATTGGTGCTTATTGATTCTTACAATCTTCTGAATTGGCCGCCCAAGTTGATCTCTCAAACATAAAACATGTCTTTCGAGGGCTAAACTGTATGTCCGTTCTTGGAATAGGAATGTTGAGACATTCCGGTGAATTCCTGTAGCATGAACAATTGACTGAAACATAATATAAGTATTATTGGTAATCATTCAATCAATTGTTTTGTTTTGTAGATCGATTTACAGTAGTTTATACTGTTCAAATCTAAGACTTACTTGATTCTTCTTCAGGAGCCAGAGTCAGTGTCAGATCGTGAGCTAGAAACTGTCCAAAAAACGGAAGCATCTGACTTCGTTCGGTAGATTCTTGAAGTGGTTGCTGAATAGCGTTGGATATAGCTCGAGCAGAGGCCAGGTTTTGCCCATTTGTTGCCAACCTAATCCCATCTGCAAAAAAAACAAAATGACCATTTGTAAATATATACAAATCGTGAGGGCACTATATCAACTTATTAAAACCAAAATAAACAAATATTTGGAAGACGGCGAAGTGACCATAATGGTTATAACAGTCCCTCTTACCATGTTGCGTCAGCACAGGCAATGTAGTTTGAATTAGGAGCAGGAGCTTAAACGTACATGTAAATGACGGTGCTTGTTCTCGGTTGAGACACGAGCATAGTGATGTTTTGAGAGTTAACCTTGCAGTCATTTTACCACAAAGTTGATGCTTCGTTTACTGCCCACTTGAAATAATGTGTAATTCGATGTAAAGTTTGGGAGCGAGACGATGGCATTGAAAAAGCATTATAAATGCCAACTTTCATCATTCTGATATCAAAAAGATACCGATTTGTAGATCTCCTAATTTCAGGTTAAATTAAGCTAGTAATTTTTATCCTCCAGGAACAAGAAAACTTTTATCTATATATATAAAACTCAAAGTTTGTCTGTCTGTATGTCCGCTATAGAAATAAAACTGGAGACATTTAGATACAAACAAACATATGAATCTTATATAACTTTTTCCAGGGAAGCCAAGTACGGTATTTTGATTTCGATCAGAATCGACTATAGGGGGCTACGAGCCTATATTTATTCAACCTATATTAAAATACTAGAGCTGTCTTAAGTTTTTGTTAGGTACCACAAACAGAAAAAAATTTGTGACAAATAAAAACCCAAATTTAATAGTTGTGAGCAAGCCTGTACTTTTAGGGAATTTACCCTTCGTTGATTAAGAGGCAAAGTAGAAGACAAGTTTGTGCCCATAGGCATGCTATATCCAGGCAGCGGGAATCTCAAGAACAAAAAAAACATTTAGATGACTACTAAGAAGACACTTACATTTGGAAAATCTGCAGATGCACGAGGAAAACATGTAGCAAGAGCATCAAAAACAGAAGAACAGAGGCAAAGTAGAAGACAAGTTGATGCCCATAGGCATGCTATATCCAGGCAGCGGGAATCTCAAAAACAACAACAAACCAGGAGACAGATTGATGCTGAGAGACATGCTATATCTCGACAGCAGGAATCACAAGAAAACCGTCAAATAGGACTTTTGAGAAGTAGAAGGCAACGTGAATTGAGGTTTCAACCATTTACTACAAGGCAATGGAAACAAGGTGCATTTCATTATGATCCAAAACATGATTATGCAGCTGAAGAAGTAATCACTATTGGTTCTATGTCTAAGGTCTGCAATTATTGCAGAGCTAAAAAATGGGATAATGAACCTCCTGGTGTGTGCTGTTCTAACGGTAAAGTTCAATTGGCAACGTTTCAAGAACCACCACAACCTTTAAAAAATCTTCTTACCGGCTCCACTTCTGACTCAAAACATTTTCTTCAGCATATTCAAAAGTATAACTCAGCATTTCAAATGACATCTTTTGGAGCTAAACTCGTTACACAAGGGGGATTTATGCCAATTTTCAAAGTTTAAGGTCAAGTTTATCATAGAATTGGAAGTTTTTTATCAGAAGAGAATGAAAACTGGCAATTCTTACAAATTAATTTTATGGGGAATCAAGAAAACTAAGCTCAGTTTTCACGCTACAATCAGTTTTGATTACGTATATACAATCCTTGCTCCCTCACAAGTATTAATTGTCATAATTTGTGGCAAGATTCTTTGTAAGCATTGCCAGTCATGATTAAAAGAATATGATAATCACAATTCCGTGTACAAGAATTGTGAAAGTGCATAGAATTCATTAACTTTTCGCTACTGCTCACACAACAGCTGGATGGGTGAAGCCGGCTTGGCCGGTTGAATCGAAATACTAAACCTGGACATTACTGATGGAGGGCCTCTGACGGGCGACGCCGGCAAAGCCGGCTATAAATCTATCTATATATATAAAACTCAAAGTTTGTCTGTCTGTATGTCCGCTATAGAAATAAAACTGGAGACATTTAGATACAAACAAACATATGAATCTTATATAACTTTTTCCAGGGAAGCCAAGTACGGTATTTTGATTTCGATCAGAATCGACTATAGGGGGCTACGAGCCTATATTTATTCAACCTATATTAAAATATGGTTATTCAATGTAAAAATTTAATCAGTCTTTACATTTTACCCGATCAACGACGGGGAAATCTGCTAGTAGTTACATATAGAACAACCAGTGTTCAATCCTGCCTGTACTGCAGGCATTGTGCATGCGTTTTAATACCAAGCTCTGCAATTAAGCAAAAACTGCAATAAAGTGCTTGTACTAAGGACTCATCAATGTGAAAGTTCAACTCACAACCTTTCGCTTGCTATCCAGTGTCTCAAAACGCAAAGATTGATCAGGACATTAGAACAATAAAACCATTAAAACTTATGTTAACTACGAAACAAATCTGAACAAAAAATTTTATGTTTGTAATCGTAGAAACTTTCCGGTAATAAAATAGTAAAATAATGATTGATTAACTTATGGCATGACTGCTTTCTGCATTCGTCTTACCAATGCCGTTGTAGTCAGGTTGAAGAAGTCTTCTAAACGTTTGATCAGCACTGCCACGTCGTGGTCTAACTCTGTTGTTACAAGTGCCATCGATGGTAGGATATCTAGCAAAGATAATAACAAAGTATTCAAATACTTTGACTTTTACTTATACATGCAGGGTGCAATGTACAGTGGTCATGCACTCAGTGATCCATGACGACAAACCGTCAACAACGTGCTCTAAAAAGTCGCTTTTTGTAACAGACCACTATATTTCGCAAGGGCTGCGCTGGTTTGATTTACTACAAAAAGACACTTGCAATGACGATCATATTTCTACTTGGCTAATTTTGATCAGCAGCAAGCTTGCCACGAGTAATTTAAAAGTCCGAAAAATATCTAAGAACATATAAGCTTTCTCTTGGTGGTGTTTTCTATGCCAAAAATATTGCGATTGTTGTAAACAACTGTTGCTCATTTTGCAAGAGAAAAAATTAGGCAAGCTCTTCCTCATTGTTCCTGTCAATAGACCTTTTTAAATAATTATTGAAAACACTCACTTTTGTTGAAAGAAAGGTTTGCACGATACTGATGTTAAGCATTTGCTGGCATCATTGTTTTTATTCACTGGTTGGGTACGGCCCAATACAAAAGAAAGTTTAGGTCGTTGTTTGGAAGCATACCGCCCGCTAAAACCTCTCCATTGAATAAACTCCGTTTGATGGTCTAAAATACACTTTTCATATAGGTTTGCACGCGTACCACCAAAATGTTTGTAACACGGAAGAATAAGAGAAAGATTAACGATATTATTAAAATCCAAGTTTCTTGGTGTCTCTAGAATATATTTAAAATGTAGTTTTCACTCTTTTTGAGGGAAAAGTCAGCCCAATTAACCTCTTCATAAGCTTTGATTTTTGCCAAATGATTTATCATATAAAATATGAGATAAGCTTGCTTGTGATTTACCACAATGAATCTACCAAGCCATAAAACTTAAAAAATTTACGATACTTTTTACAATATTCAAGTCACGAATATCATGAATCAATACCGGCAAACAATAAGCTGCATCTAATATAGCTTAAGTCTCGATAAATTTTTTGATTAATTTCAAGATTATGTGAAACTAATTTTCTTTCATATGGTTAGATTATGCCTAATTAGGCCTACATATAAAAGTCATTAAGATAAACATCTTTCAAAGTAATATTTTTGTTACATAGCTGTACCTACTTTGTAGAGTAACCGGAATGCATACGACAATAGCAAGTACACCTGTAACTACGCAGCTATAGATTGTCATGTTTAAGTTCATTAAAAATCTGTGAAATACAGAATACAATGATAATATTGTATGTTGGTAGAATATCAATTGTTGCTGGCATCGCGAATTGAAACTCAGGTAAGGTGGAGACAGCAACAATTCTTAGGTAATGTCTGAGTAGAAAATTTCAAAAAAACGTATGAAAATATTTGTGCAAACTATTTAATTACAACTGCTAAACATTTGTACAAAACGAAAATGTTTTTCAAAAATATTTTAATCAACTTCACAGCTGATTGTGCGAGCTATAACGCTATTTAAGTAAAATTGAAATTGAGGAATGAATTGTCTGGGTGAAAACTTTTTTAAAAAACTTTTTTGGATTTTCGTGAAAAAAAATCTATGCCATAAAACGCAATCCTTTTTGTCTGTTTCACTCCTACACAACTATTAGGCATACAAACAAGAAAATAATCAAGTGATGTATTGCCTATCAGAAAGGAATAGTACATCAGAGTAACAACTTAACGCTAGGTAAAAAACCTCTTATTTGGTAATGTAATGTCAAGTCACAACACTTTTGTACAGTCGTGGTGCAAGCATGATTAATCTTAACCTCAATAACATATTAACTAAATTGGGCAAATTGAAGATTTTTCATGTAAATCCAACAATAGTCACAACAATTATCCGCATCTTTACCACAAAAATCTGGTCCATGTATTATACTCTCAAAACCTAACCTAACCTATTGTAATAACTTAACTGTTAGTGCTTAACTTTGGGTGAGGTTGCTCTTCCAAAGCTGCGATTATGCCAGGATTTAGCAAGTGATGGGATCTCTGCCGGTGACAGCAATCATGGTGGGCCACAGCCAGCAGACCCGGCTAGTAGCTTATAAGCATATTTTTTCACGGAGAAAATTTTATTATCAATGTTAAATTATTCTTTCATAATTTCTGAATATTTAGTTACTTTTGATGATGCAAAAATATAACAAAACATGAAAATTTGATTTTAAAGCCAACTGTGGCCTTAAAAGTTAGGCAAACTGTAGTTTCAAACATTTTACTCTTGCAAAATATATTTTCTAAAGTGCTGATGCTGCTCGAAATCGCTGTATTTATAGTAGATTTAAGATTCAAAAGCATATGGTAATGATAAATAATATTGACTTATTTTGGTTTTAAGAAACCCGACACGTCGAGTGCTTGAATCGTAAATGTATGAGCACTTAAAGCTGAAACGGAAGCAAGTTTTTGAAAACTTTTCTCTCTACTTGGTTATAAGTTCCGCATCTCCCAAAACCGACATAAAAATTTAATCTACAGTAATTGACTCAAGCAGAAACTCACTCAAAATAAAGCAATTGCGTAAAAGATTTGTGAGAAACAAATGGTCATTGGACGTTACTTATAAAATTGCTACGAATGATACTGAATTCTGTTTCAGGAACTGAAATTTTCCCAGAAGCTTCCTCATATAATGCGTTGATTCATTGAAAACATTCAAAAACACTTCAGTTATTTTAGATGGTTGCATTAAAATTTGAAGTCTTTTACCATAAGATCTATGATATAATTAAACTAATTGATTGGGCTAGAAAAATCAATTTTTGCTTATAGACCCAAAATATCAGTTTCTTCCATGATAAATAGGTTTTGATAAAAATTAGATCCGAACAAAAAATACATCAAAGATAGATTTACGTCACACGCTGGCCTGTAAACAGGGATGTGGGCTAGTTTAAAGCGAAATTTATTTCTCTGCAAAATGTTCGAAGTGTTACTAAGCAGTAAAGACGTTTTGACACACATCTGAGAGATTCAAAACTCTAATGCCGTTCTCTTTAAATAAGTTTTTTGTACTGTTTCAAACTTATAGTACTACAGTTCATTAAAATAATATAATCTTTAAAAATCAGCTTAACTAAGGTGCTCAAATATCCATAATTTTAGATGCAGTTTATCTCATTGTATATATGACCCATTTATGTGCTTCTTACTCATAGGCTATAGACGGAAAAGTCAAGAAATGTTTAGAAATTTTCACATCTGATAAAATACAATCAAAACCAACATTGTTGAACAACTCATCACAAAAAATGAAACGTTTACACAACATGTTCTTTGCACCGTTTGAATATTTGGAGCCTTCGACTAAATTGCCGATAACCATGACGCATTCTTTCTTTTGTATTCCGCCGATCTACTGGGTTATGGACGTCTTCATTTCTGTTATTGATTGTGGATTGTTGCAGTAAACATTATCTAAATTAATTAATGATCCAGTTTCTTTAAATTTCGTTACCCTGTGACTAATTTGGAATTTATTGGGACAGCTCTTCAAATTGCAACTTCTGCGGTATTTTGCTTGTACAAATTTGAACGATTATGTCTACAGATAGACTGCAACGCAAAATGTTATTCTTCCATTGACCGTGACATTAATTATTGGTTTCAAAACGTTATGCTACTTATCCATAAACCCTGTAAAATATAGAGCAATATCTATAATTTTGGCTGAGATATCAACACTCAAATGGTTCAAGTACATATTGAGACACCCTGTATTGGGAGCATTCTATTATGACCTACCACAACGTCATTTAGTGGGAAGACGTTTAGCTTGGTTTCAACAAACTTTGTTCACTTGTAAAAATTCCAGCATCACTGCACTGTTTTTTAAGGTATGTTGCAGTTTAACCAAGGAGTATGACACTTCAATAATGATAGAGCAATGCCTGGGGTTTCGCATTCAAAGTAATGGCGCCACATTTAATTCATCATTTTGTGAAATAGTTTTGCTCTAGTTATATATATATGTATATATCACGTGGCATAACTTGGAGGATGCATCCCACAAAGAGCGACATTATTTTAAGGGTTGACTCAATACTATCCTCATCTCTAAAAAAGTTGTTAAAAAGTAGTATTAAATAAGTAAAATGTCTGCACTTTTAGCTGGAAGTTATTGTCAGCTGTAGTTTTTAAATAGAGCCATGGATTCTAGTGAAGACACTGTTATGACAATTGAAATAGCATTATTATTTTGGCATTAATTTCAATAGTTTTCCGTCTCATTTTTTGTTAAATGGCCGATTCTGATTAAGTGCCCGAATTTCATGTACAAATAGTTTGTAGATTGTCAACGTTTAATGTAAGTTTATCGGTAAGGATTCCAAATTTTAAAATGAGTAAACTGAAAAAACACAGTAGAATGCACAAAAAGAATTTAAAAACCATTTCATTTTTTGACTAAAATTCACTTTGAAGCATGTGGTTGGATTAAAATTTGGACCTCATAATTTAAATTTAAAATTTCTTTCCGACGACTGCAACTTAACCCATTAATGCCCAGCGTATGATATATCATACGCTAGAGTGTACTTTATAAATGTGTAAAAAAAACTTTTTAGAAACTGTTTTCTTTTTTTTTACATTTCGTATTGCTGGTCATCATGTTTACATGTGTCAAAATGAGAAATATTTGCATCATCAGCAAAGGTGTAAAAAGAAAACTTCGTTTTGGCGCAAAGTTACGATAATTAGATTTATAGAGGTGTAAGTAAACTCTTGCTATTTTTCACAAGATAGACATAAACATTTAGGATTTTTTTAGGCGTCTTTTGTAAAGCATTCTTCAACTAAGATGCAGCCATTCTAATTTCATAAAAATTTTGTCTATGGTTTCAGCAAAAATACTTACAACTCTGCGTATGATATATCATACGCTGGGAAGTAGCATGTACTTATGCGATATATATCTTACACTCCTAAATTAAAAGTATATGTTATATAATGCATATAAGTTGTTTTATCAGACAGTGGTATTAAAAATTAACTAGGAAAATACTAAAATTTGATACAGCTTTAGGTAATTAACTGTTAATTTACATGAGTATATATGTTTTGTTGTGTATGTTACATGCAACAATTAGTATATAACTTTACCTAAACCATTGAAATGGCATTGTATTATACAGTATTTTCAAAAGTCATTACGTTATGTTTTATTTCTATAGTTACATTGCATTATATACAGTTTTATATGTTCAAATATATGTTATTGTACGTGTAAATCATCACTAAAAATATTTAAAGTTTAAGTCCATTTTGCCTTAAAAGTGTAATATCTAAAAGGAAGTTATTGTCCGTACAAAAAGATGCTGAAGAACTTTTCAACATTTTATACAACTGCAATTGCTGAAAAATAGAAGATGCCGAAGAGTTACAAATTGTGTTCCAACCACCAAATGATGGTGCAGATTCCGACAAAGATGATGCACCAAGTGATAATGAGGAAGCATGTGCAAATTTCAAAGATATTGGGAGAGGAATTTTGTCGCAAAGTGCTGAAATTAAAATTATTAATAAAGATGGAAAAAGAGATTTCGATATTGAATCTGAAACACCTGAAGATCTACCTTGTAGTTCCAAAAAACGAAGCAAAAAACAAAAGACAGTTCAAAAATGGTTACCTAAGAAACTGAAAAACAGCCATATCCTATAAATTTGAAGATGACAATGAAGCCCCAGCTGTTGTTGATACCATAAAAAAGGAAGACATGAACCCAGTAGACTTGATCAAGCTGTGTTTTGATGATGAAATCATGAATTACATATGCCATGAGACTGAAAAATATGCTTCTCAAAAAGGTGAATCTCAGTTTGTAGTCACTGTGAAAGAACTGTATAGATATTTTGGCATTCTTCTCTTGTCTGGCTACAAAAAAATGCTGGGAATTCAAAAAAATTCAAAAAAATGTACTGGGAAACAAGACCTGATGCAAACAACTTTTTAGTTAGCCAATCCATGAGCCAAAACAGATTTGAAAAAATTCACCAATATTTGCATTTCAATGATAATATGAGCATTGACTACAATGATAGAGTTTACAAAATTAGGCCCATAATCGATCATTTAAATGCCTGCTTTGGTCAAATTTTCCAAACTTTTGGACAAAAGTATTCTCTTGATGAAGCTATGGAACCATATTATGGCCATCACTCTATGAAACAGTTCATAAGAGGAAAGCCTATTAGATATGGATTTAAATTATGGTGTCTGACAAGTCCCCAAGGATATTTGGTCAAGTTTCAACCCTACACTGGTAGTGATAAAACTCCAGGAAAACCTGTGGGTGCCAGTGTCACAGAGAATTTGTGCATTGGGACTATTTCACAAGGTTCCTGCATATACACGGACAATTATTTTACATCATTACCTTTGATGAAAATTTTGTCACAAGAAAACCTGTATGCAATTGGTACTATCAGGAATGATAGGATCGAAAAGGCTCCTCTGCAAGATCTCAAAAAACCAGACCGAGGCTCATTTTGCTCAGTCACAGAAAGCAAAAGTGAAATAACATTAGTTCGATGGAATGACAACAGCCAAGTTACCCTTATCAGCAACATGACAAAGGATAAAGTTTTTGATGTTGGCTCTTGCAAACGATGGAAGCGATCTGAGAGAAAACAGATTAGTGTTCCTCAGCCCAATATTGTGAAGCTCTATAATAAAAACATGGGTGGAGTTGACTTGTTTGATAAACTTAGAGGTCATTATCGAATCAAAATCCGTTCACGAAAATGGTATTGGCCGCTCTTTAGATTTTGCCTAAATGGAAGCATGATCAACCTGTACCTTTTGTATAGGCACGTAGACAGCAAAATGTCACTGCTAGAATTCACCAGGCAAGTGGTCATTGCATTGCTTGCTTCATCGAACGTGGAAAAGAAGAGAGGTATTGCACCCAAAACTAAAAAGCGAATTCTGGATGCCACGAGACTGGATGGTAAAGGACATCTTGTTGACAAAATCAAGACCCAGCGTCGATGTGCTGCCTGCGGTTCATGTGTCAAGTTCATTTGTTTGAAATGTAATGTCGGCCTCCATCCAGATGGATGTTTCGTTAAATTTCACCAGTAACACTTTTTTGTCATTTAACTGTTTTTGGACTGCTTTTAGTGTTTTTTTATGCTAATAGTTATTTCCATAAACCTGCTAAAATGTATCGGTTCTGATCTTGTTTCACACTACAATTGACGAAATTGACAACGAATAGGTTCAGGTTAAACATGGCAGCGCTTAGCTATACACGACAAACTAAACAATTCTCGTAGAGGAAAAAATGCAACTCACTACACGTAACTGCCCAGCGTATGATTTATCATACGCTTAAAAAATACAACTTAAAAACAATTTATTCGAAAAAAAATGCTAGTAATGTGATAAGAAGATTGACTTTAGCAAAGTTACCAAATGTGAAAAAAAAATTTTGAATTTTTGAATTTCGGGCATTAATGGGTTAATTTATTTGAAAAAATAATACCGTGAAATTAGATTGGATATGATCAATAGTGTATGCCTTTGAAGTAAAAATTAGCTACCGATAAATCTGTTTCCACGTTGCGGTTAGGTAACATTATTCGCTAGATGATTCTTAAAAACTTTTGCAGGATTAGCTGCTGCATTAAAATGGAATTATTTCCGATTTAATGACAAATTGCTTAATTTGATTACTTTCTTTAGTTGTTATTCTCTTGTGGATAGTAGCCTTCTATTTCTTCATTTTTCAGGGAAGAGGCAAGCAATACTGCACTTGTCTGGCCTAATTGCATAATGGTGGTTAGTTAAAGACTCATTGTTCTTATTACCGCGTCAAAGTAATACTTGTCTGCCTTGTAAAGATGGAGATATCCTGTTGAGTGCCTTAACCCAAGAACCTATCAAATGAGCCTGCAGGCTTTTGCTTCGACACAGTTCCTTTTGCGCTTAGCGTTCAGCAGAAAAGTCATTTGGGATTACTTGACAATGTAATCGAATCCAAGGCTACCGACGGCAACATAAACGCTAAAACCATTACATCACTGTGTCAGTTTTTTACACGTGAGAACCAAGTTTGAATCCCTGCTGTAAAGGAATTTTGGTAAACAGCTCATTACTTGTATACAAGATGTGACAACACGGTTAGACATTCGGGTCCAAGGAATTGCTGCGAGAAGAAAAGAACTGACTTCTTATCGGTGCCGAAGGCCCAGGAAAATTGGAATTTTCACTTTCTCATCCCTAAAGATTGGGCTAAGTGTGAGACGATCTTGTCTTCAACGTGTTTTTATGCCTTGCGCCAAAGTTCAATTACCACATAGCCTGGTGTGTTCCAAGCTGATCAATCTCTTCTTTTTTTTGTAATTACGGCTCAATTTTTTTCAATTTTTCTTATAGGTTATTTCCACTGTTGTAGTTTCCGATGTTCAATTTTTTTCAATTTTTCTTGAAAGTTATTTTTAATGCTTAAATACCCTATCGGTTATTTCTAATGTTTAAATATTTGCGGTTTAATTTTTTTCAATTTTTTCTGTAGGTTATTTCCAATGTTTAAATAACTTGTAGGTTATTTCTTGCAAAAAAAAACAGAACTAAAACCTCCACACTTTTTTCCCAATTGAAATTAAAACTATACGATAAGCGACACTGTTTTGACAGGGTAACACATATTGGTCTTGTCCAAGCGAAACGAATAAGTCACGTCTAATTTTGAGTAAACAAGATTACATTGCGTGCTGTTGGAGAGAATATTCTAAAGATTTTTAAACTTTGTTACATCCACAGCAATTTCATCACCTTAATTAAAGATCAAAACATAATTCGTTTTTCATCACACTCAAACACTGGGCCATCAAAGGCAAATTATTATTTTGCATCAGTGTATTTAAATTTTTTTTCATTGAGAAGCCTGCGCAAATTTGATTTGTTGAAATTTCGATGCAGAGGGTCATTGTACACAGCGGCAAATGCTTCCAAAGGGAGCAATCCAGAAACAAGAATTTTTCTGTAGTAACGTATAAATTTTTTCTCTGAACACATTCAGTAGTTTTTAAAGATAGTTCATTGCGAATGTTCTCACACAGCGGGCAATATTTTTCGTGTGACATTCAATGCTATGAAAACTTTTTTTCTTTTTCCTGAAGGCTTTTTGAAATGTACAAGTCACTTTGCTGCGCATAGAGAGAACTTTGCAATTTTTTTACCAAATCCTTCCTCAACTTTCTAAAAAACTTGGAAAAAAATGTTTTTGTGCACAGTTTTAAGATGTTTTTCAACACCGGCAAATTTTAAAGCAGAAAAGTATGTTTTGCCGATCAATCACAATAGCTTTGTTTTCAATGAAAATGTAGTTGCAGGTTCATGAATACAAAAAACATTCGTGCCAGCTAGCTATTTTTGTTTTGCTTATCGATATAGCAAAGAGCAATTTTTCCCGTCTGTCCGTCTTTCTGTTTGAGTTAACTCCTCCGAAACTACAGAGCAAACAGGCATAAAACTTGGTATAATTGATCATCATCTCGGCGAAAATATCATAGTGAGATGGGTGACATTACGATGACGTCACAACTAAAAGTCATTTTGTCTATTGCATCTTTTGGCAAAGGAAAGCAATTTTTTACTTAAACCATTGGTTCCCAACCAGGGAGGCCAATTTTTCCAGAAGAGGAAAAATCAGATTTTATGGGAGATGAACAAAGACTTGCGGAAAGAACACTTTTAAAAAGAAAAGATCTTTAAGTTTGCTTGGGACAAAAATGGAAAAATTGATTTTTTATGAAGTTGATCCCCTCAAAAAAGTAATTCAATTTTTTGTTATTTGAGTTCGTTGTTTGGCAAATATAGTGAATGTAAGCTGTGGTGGCATTCAGAAGTTGTAAAAGCAGGGTCTATGGGAAAAAAAAGCTGATGAATATTCTCCGAACACAAGGCGAGAAAATTTGAAAAAAAACATCAAAATTTTTAAGATAGAAATTTTTTAATTTTTGTAATGGAAATTTTTTAAATTTTCATTATGAAAATTTTGATTTTTAAAACTTTTATGGTAGGAATTTCGATCAAAAGATTTTTATTAAGAAAATTTTTATCTCCCAGAAAAAGGTCTTCGCCGCAAGTGATACCTCTAAATGTAATGGAGGTGAAGGATAATTTCAAATAGGGCGGTGGAGACAGTGTAACAAAAAGGTTGGGATACACCGACTTAAACAAAATCCGACTTAACAACTTGCAAAAGTAAATAGTAAATATTACTTGTTCTGCCAAGCCAACTAGCGGTAGGAGACAGAACGTCTCTGTGTGATCACAGATTGCCAGAACAGAATCGACAGAGCTGCTGAAATCTGTGTCTTTAGAGACAACAGCCTGTAAAAGACTATAATCAGTAAAACGTATAGCTAACAGATGCTAACAGGCCTGTTCAATTTATCATATTGCTGACGGAGGTGCCAGAAAAGATTTAATAGATTGAAAAAGGCCTGTCGGCATTTGTCAATCAAACATGCAAAAGTTTTACTCTTGGAGGGAAAGATGTCGTCGTAATAAACAATTGATTGTAGAAAACTCTATTTTTTATTTTCTTAAAAAGTACTGACCGTAGAAACGTGGTCAAACGCTTTTTAAGTTGATTTTATCGTGACAATTTCGATCAAACAAATCATCCAGCAATTTGAGTTTGGATGGAGCCGCAACAAGCGATTACTTCTGCTAGCAATTTAATTTATTCCTTAAACGCCTAAAAATGCAGTACTGTATTCTCACATTGCGTAGTCACCGGCGCGATGGCGTAGTGGTTAGAGCAGGGGTTCTTAACCGAGGGTGCCTGTACTCCTTGAGGGTACAAAGCACCAAACCAGAGGTTACGAGATGAGGCGTCAGAATAATGGTTGTTTCAAACTATTTGCTAAAAAATTATTTTCAATTTTATTTGTAATAAGAAAACATTATCCGATGCCTTTTTTAACATCTGCATTTCTGAATGGTTTTTTGTCATAAGAAAGAGTTACTGTGACGTAATAAATAGCTTCTTGTTTGTTCCGACAGAATTGGTTTTGTTGTGAACAATATTATGGTTAATAAATACACACCGGTAACATGCTACATTGTGTTTTATTTCATTGTTAGATTGTATATTTACCGGTAATTTTGTAGGTTTTTGTTCGATAGGTCTAGGCCTCTAGGGGTACAAAAACATTTCACAAAATTTTAAGGAGTACGAGGGCCAAAAAGGTTAAGAAACACTGCGTTAGAGCATCCGCTTTACAGTCGGTAGACCTGAGGTTCATTTCCTCGATCCTAGTAATCATTATGTTTTTGTATAATGCAATAGCAGATGTCAAAACTGCAATGTCCGACTCTACGGAGACTTTACCTTAGGCTACCTTCTACATTCGTATTGCACGCCAGACAAATCTCAACCCGCAGCACACATGGCTGTCAGGTAGCAAGGTGTAACAAGATGTTGTATAGCGTTTCTTTTACAAGTTTTTGTATAGAAATTTTTATCCGCTTGTTTAGCGCGAAAATTTTTATCCGCTTAGTTGTTTTTACGGTTTTACACAGTCCACGTTTTTGCCAAAGCATTTGATTTTGTCCGTGAAGTGCTTAGTAAAAACATACTTGTCTTGCGGTTAAAAACGTACAAAATGCTTTCTGCTTTTATATCGCTGACAAAATCAAATGTTTGGGCAACAACGTATATTGTGCAACACCATATAAAATGTCAAGTGGATGAAAATTTTTATACTAAACGCACAAAAGGAAAAAAATGCAAAATTGTACAAATACTTGGGACTGTAGGCTACTGGTCATTTATCTTTAGACTTTCTGATTTTACCAATTGAGGAAGACTCTGAATTTACTGAGTGAGAAAGAGACATCCCTTTTTACCCTCGAAGAGTATCAATTACTTTGGCGGCCATTAATTTGTTTATTTCTTTTCCGTATAGACGACTTAATTAGTGAATAGAAGGAATAAAATTGTGTAAAAGGTTTCCCCTTTTCACAAATACCACCAGTATTGATGTAAATATAACAACCAACCAAAGGGCTGCAACTCTTGACTTTCTCCAATTGGCAGAAATTCGCTAATACGTACAAACACGTCAAAACATTGGTTTCAAAAACCAACACATACAGTAAAAAAATCAATGCTCAATAGGGCGGTGATACTAAAACTGTGATATGGGTGCCGGTATCGGTTTGTGTGCAGGCAACTGCAGATGCGCGACTAATTCGATAAGTACATAAATCAAATGCTAAAAATGCCACTGAATGTGTAGTCTACGTTTAACCTCCGTTGGTCAAATTGCAGCTTATTTGAGACCCCCTGGACAGGATGTTTATAAATTGTCGCCATAATTTTATTTTTTGCGATATTTTTATTTGGTTTGTTTTATAATAAAGGAAAATACTTGGAGTTTTTCTCTTGACAGATACTTTTCAAAATAATCAGATTTGAAATTACAATTTATTTAGTGATTAAGCGGAATATTTTGCATTTAGCAGCGAAAGTAGTGTTTATGAAAAGAGTACTCCGCGGGAAAAAGCTCACTGGGTTTCCTGGTTTATAGAGACGAAGTCAGATATCCAAGCTCAGCAAAATTTTAGTGGCAAATATGGAAGAAAGCCACCTACAAAATCTACGGTTTGATTAAGGCAAAGAAAGCTTGTGGAGACTGTTAGTGTACGACAAAGAAAAGTAACTTGCTAACCTCAAACAGAAGAATGTCTATTTTTGACAGAAATGTTTCCAGATCAGTGGATTCATCGTGATGTTCCGAACACTTGTTCACCTCGTTCTCCCGATATTAAGTCGTTGGATTTTTTGTGATGTTATTAATAAGATGCGGTCTACCAAACAAAGTTGGAGAAATCATTGATTTACAGCTATAACTTAAGCAACTACTGCAGTCACTGTAGATATGTTGGCCAGATTGTGGCAAGAAACTGAACACCGGGTGGAGAGCCTTCGTAAGAATGATAGTGCACAAGTAGAAGTGTGCTAAATTTGACTCTATAGTGCTACTCTACTGGAGAACCACGGTCCGAATCAAACCCCCCAAATGATGAGACTGGTCATCAGGTTCCAGGATGATTAATCGTAAGTGTAGCCCAGAACAAAGCTAAAAAGGACCATGCCCTTTCTTCCCAATATCATGCATTTATTCCAAGTACCAACCTCTATTCACATAAAGTTGTAAAATGTTTTCGCGTCTTTTAGTGCAATCGCTCAAATAAGTAGTGCTTTTACCGATTTCTATTTTTACTTGACGATAACTATCTGTTTCTTTGATTTGGTGTTATCAAAAAATAGCATTGCTTTGTTTTTTTTTTGTATGCAGTTGATTAAAAACTGCAATTATACCATTTATGATCAAAAACATTTTTTTAAATATTTGACTGCTCTCCCCCCAATGTTTTTCAGGATATGTACGTTTACGAAACCGCAATCACTCTTGTATAGCAACAGCTTTTTTAGCAAGCGTTTGTCCAAAGTAATGGGAGATCAATGTTCAAAGCCAAGAACATGCAGCCATCGCCTCACACATTTCCAGTTTCTTTTTTGTTGCGAAAACAAGTGTGCCAAAATAAACGGCAACACTAAACATCTCGCTCTTTCGCGATTTCCTATCACTTTTTTACGATCATTGTATGGACTCCAGGGCTGATCACTTAGTGCGTAGCTGCTATCTATGTAATGACTGGATCCATCTCTCAGGAATAAGAAAGAAGTAAAATAGTTCTAGGGCAATTAATAAGCTGAAATCATTTTTAATGCAAACAACAAAAGAATTATAAGCTACAAAAATGTTGTTACGTTGCAGCCGTGTTTTATTTCCGTAAATAAATTTACGCATAACTTGATGAAAGAAAAGCAGGATAAATCTTTCCATTAATATTGTAATCATCTCGTTTATAGTTTGTTACAAAACATAATTCAGCACTAATTTTTTAAAAAATGTATTTGGACACATCGATAGTTCTCAAACTTATTTCGATGTGACCCATTTAAAAAGTAATGTTGTCTTTGTGACGAAGTTGACAACATCAGGCGTTGAGGTTTTTGCTGAAAAATATTTATTCTGTTTCTCTGGTTGACGATTTTTTTTAGATGAACCTTTTCTGCATAATTTTTATGTTTATTTTGGTGGCGCACACTTATTCCTAGTAAATGTTTTGGTGATCAGTTGTTGAAATCGATGTTTTAAATTTTCATGAGTTGAAGATCTTTGTGTTTGGTAATCAGCTTTACAAAATCGAGTTTCTACTCACTTTTGGGGCACACATCAGCAAATCAGAACTTCAATAAGACGCTCTTGGAAAGTCTTAACTACACATTAGGGCGGTGCACCGCACACTTTGAGAACCACTGGCCAACCTACAGTAGTATAGATACATGGCCTGATGAAAACTATGCACCCGGTACGTGGAGATAAAAAGTTCGAGCAGCACTGCAATAAGGTGAAAATTCAGGCCTGCGAAAGGGCTGGTATGTATTTTTGATTGCTTACCTTCAATGAAGTAATCTGAAGCTTGTTTTGTAAAAGTAATGGGTGATAAGCAAGGCTTCAAAGACGGTACTTTAAGCTTTTATACTATATTGTATTGAGCAGGAGTGGCTTTTGCATTTTTCTTTCTTGCTACTCATACTAGCACGTTTGAGGAAAGGTATATGATGACAAGACCCTTTTATTAGGACTTCATAACAAAGCAAAAATATCAGCTTAATTACTCTTTGTAAGTGGTAACTAAAACATGGCCTTCACTAGAGTTATACGCTATTGCCCTATCATAAAACTTTAAGACGGTCGTGTTACATTTGCTTGGCTGCAAAAAAGGCCATACAAGTCCTGGTACACGTTCAATGAAAAAAATTCTGATTGTAAACGTCCCGAATTGTCAAGTGCTCTCTAAAATAAAGGTTTTCATCTCGTTGGCAAGGTCCTTTTTCAAACGTGGCTCTAGCGTACGTGAACGCTCTGATCCTCCCTGCCCCATAATCTAGCACAGAGAGAACCAGAAATCAGCTTTATTTTTATGTCCAGTGAACAGCTTCATTGTGCATTCTTCTGAATTATAAAAATCCAATCAAGTAAATTATGCTTCTGGAGTGATTTTATTTCTTGTATATTTTGCACAAGCACGTTCGGTAGCTTAGGCTTACAATACAAAGCAGTTAAAAACTAAACAACACAAATGAGATAGGATATTTCCAAACCAACTAATAAACAAAAAAATAGATAAATGACCCGATTACAGGTTAAACTTTATGCCAACGTGATGTATCTTTCACACTTACGTATCTGAAACAAAAGAAATATCTTAAAAATTGTTCATTGCGAGTCAGATCTTTTTGTCCAAAAAAACTTCATCAAGATGTTAGCGCTCTGTTTCAATAAAAACTATAACTACCAATGGATAAGTTAGTCCGTAAGTTACGGACATTCGGACAATGCCGGGTTAGGAAAAGTTTTGAGCGTTTTAAATTTATTTTTTAGGGATTTCCTGATTACTTGTTTCACTTCTATTAAAGCAATTTCGCTTCCACATATTCCTAAACCTACAAGTCTAAACTTTTAATTTTTCGAGAAGGTACTGATTGTTTTTTGGACAGCAGATCATCAAGGGTCCCCGACCAAAAAATTCATGAGCCTCTCATTCTAATACCGCCGACCCAACCCAAACTGCGAAATGAGTTTATGTTTATGATCTATATATTCTAGAACCAGGACAGTAAATATAACAGCTCCATGTTTGTCATTAACGTAGCCGACAGCCTGTCAGTGTCTTTTTTGCACAACTTGGAAATAATGGGCTTGCAGTGAAGTTACGCAAAGTTGAACCCAGAAATGCCTTTCAAAGATTGACAAAAAGAACCAATGGAATAGAGCGTCCGCTTTCCCGTCCATAGACTTGCGCTTAATCAGCAATCACCTAAGTCGTAACAAATGTTTGAAAATAGTATTCACAGTTTCCTTGCTTCACGCAGTGTTTGTGGTGAAATATAAAACTGAATTTATTCAGTTGTCATTATAAAAAAAGCAATTGTCCCCTATCAACGGCCTCAACATCTATTCAATTTCAGCGCCAAACAGTAATTAACGTTTTGAGAGAGACTTTGTTTACTGAGTGCTTTAGCCTAAACAAGTTTTGTAGTGGAGTAATCTCGTATTTTGTTCTGTGAAAAAAGCTTTTCCCGCAACGAGTATAAATAAATATGACATATCGCCAGAAAATACAACAATCATAAGATATCACCAAGGCTTACGTGATACATCTGGTTTTCTGCACAAATATCGAACATAGTAAGGTAAGCATCTTCCAATGGCTTGCTGACTATCTTCACAAGCAAAACCATCCCGAGCACTAAATTCACTGAATACTTGTCCTGTCATGCTAGATGGGAGTGTAGTCTAAAAATTCAAGTTGATTATGCAGTTAAGCTCAGTTATATATTTTATCTCAAAGGTTCAACAGATAACCATTCGTCAATAATACATAGACCATCACTGGGCTCACATTCGCTTTGGAGTTACCAATAAGACTGGCACGGTGCATTTCTCAGAAATTGCAGCGATACATTTTTGCAGATCACAACATTGCAATTATCGTGAATTTAAATCGCACGATTGCCAGATCACCTCGCTAATAGTAGAGCATCCTAGCTTACTCGATTAAAGGAGCAAGCATTATTAGTAAGACAAGTTCTTGCAATTAATACCACTAGTGACGAGAGAAAATCAATCATTTGCTACGTTCACTGTCAATCGTTTTACAAATAGATCAATATGGTTTTGTCATAAAAACCGCCTTACAATTTAAGCATATTTAGAAAATCAATTGATTGATTGGGCGACTGTGTTAGAACACTTATTGTTCGGTTAAATTTCGGCATTGACGTGGCACGATTTCATATGACATATCAAAAAACCACCACAATTCCTACACAAATTCCTAAAAACACAAACCGAAAGGAAAGCAGATATTTGCTTTTGCACGCTTATCTGCATTACAAGAAACTAACTTGAAAGTTGTTTTCAAACGGTATCGCGTGAGGAGGAATTCTGGGCAGAGACATTTTGGGCTTTATATTTTGTATTGTGCTTCATACATTAGTAACACTAGCACTTTTTTTGCTATGATCACTATCGTATTACAGGGAGAAATGAAGCATCATGTCATGGCTCTCTGTTCTTTGGCCCTGACCTTAAAGCAAAGAAATCAACTCGATTTAGGTTTTTGTGTTGTCTTTGAAACATGTCGTTTTATCATAATTTTACTCCATAAAGCCCATTTTGGGCCCAATATTAAGAGGCTTTGAATAAATCTTTAAAAATGTAAATCTTTATGCTCTCTCTCTCCTCCCCTTCCCCATTCAAAACTCTTTGAGGAACTGGCTGCAATGATTTTACGAGATTTTTTGATCTACTTACACCTGTACTTGGTCTTGTTTGCACTTGAATGGCTGCTGGTCTTGCACAGCGCTTTGGGTTTGTAAATTCTGATTTGAACCAATTTGTCCATTCATCTGAAAACACATGTTCATTTTGTTGAAACTCCAAGATATGACTGAAACTTCCACTGTCATTAGCTGATAAATCGAGATTGATGGGCACTACGTGATAGAACCCGATGCAGCACTAGACAGGAGAGTCAGCGACTTCAAGAAGAAGAGTGGCCAACGTAAAACTCCATGAGACGTTGAGTTAAAAGCCTACTGGTTTCTGCACCTTGTGCCTTTGGGAAAATCAGCTTAGAGCAATTTCTCCTACTTGGTTGGAGTACTCGCGTACGAAATGTTCTGTCGTGGCCAATGGGGTGAGTAAATCCGTGGCACGCAGGGTCGGACTTCGAAAAAGTCTCCAGAATTTCAAGAAAATGTTAGCATTTGATATTTATCAACTAATTGATTAAACGCTCCTTGCAAGATGTTGATGGCTCTTGTTTTGAAACAAACTTCTAGAATGTCACCCGAAGCATCCGCCCAATTCCTACTGACGGCACTGGCGTTGGTAATACTACAAACTCGGACGCAGGTCTTATTTTTCTCTCTTCATTGCTATGCTCATCAAAAAACTTTGCATCGTTCTTTTATCACCCAACAAGCCAAAGGCAGTGAAAAAATGGGTGAGCTCTTTTAGAATCCCAGGCCAGGGATGTTTGAAAATAGAGAAAGGGGAAAACGAGGACATGTCTTCAAAACATATTGCATTTTATCGGCACACTTTTGTATTACTTTATGAGTTTCAGGCAAACATAATTTTTATCCACACGTTTTCCCCTTCTTTAACTTTGAATCAAAAATTAGCTGTTACTCTAAAAACACCCTCGCATTGTTACATCAAAAATACTTACATCGATTTGATGGCACAGGAGGAAAGTCCGAAAACTTGATAGTTCCTGGTAGACATTCGAAGCGGACTTGGTGGCGCTTCGTTTTAGGGTTTCTTTCTTCAGTACCCAATACTTGGCTGCACACTTGGTCAGGTCGATTGAGCAAAAGCCAATCGAGAAGCTGCGATATTGATAATCGTTCCGTTTCGTAATGAGGTGTAAATTGCGAAACATAACGCGTTCTTGTCAAAGGAAACCACATTGACCAAACCGTATCTGCAAAAGTGCGTTAGAAGCTCTTTAGTTATTTAGTTATTTATTTGCAAGCTTACATACAATGCAACAACACTAACGGTGGTTTCCTTCAAACCAGCCATTACCCCAGCCGCTTTAAACCATTTCAAAAAGCAATGAATTACTCATTTATTTGTAATTATAAATTACTACAAAAACAAACCAAGTTTCTGTATTAATAGGATCAGGAAAATTCAGTTTTTCTTACAATTTATTCGTAGCGCTTATCTAATAGCTTGGCCCGTCCAAAGTCAATCCAAGTCGTATTGATTGCTCGCTGATCAGTAGGGTGGATTTGGTTAGCTTTATGTAGTTAAATACACACACAAAACTGTTATTCAAAGATTTTGTTGTTGATACTAGCCTTGTTTAGTGTAGTCGTTCTCTTTGCTTGCTTTATGTTCTTGCCATGGCGAGAAATCAAAGGAAGGGAAAGTTGTGCAAGCTGCTCGTCTGTTATTAGGTCCATCGTTACGTAGTGGCCGGGGTTGAATAGTCAGCATGTCGTTCACCACATCACATAGCACCCGAGGAAACGAATATCTTCGGATGGCACTAAGTTGTTCTGAAAGAAAACCGGTTACTTGCCATTGCATTTTAACCGCTTGTAGTTTTTCTCATTGTCAGGATTACAAGGCGTGTTAATAATAAAATTGCAGTCTTGTGATTGTTCAGTCATTCTTTATCTTGGCACGGTAGCAGATGAAAAACCGGCATCCAGATTTATTCCGCAAGTGCATTCAGTATTAAACTCGATTAAGGCAGAGATTTTCAAGTTATCTGCTGACTTCTCCTCTGGTTTCTATAAGGTATTCTTTGTACCTTCCATTGTATTCAATAAAATTATTACCAATTCAAGCAAGGTGACAAAGTAAACTTTGTACCCCATAAAATCTAATCCTGTATCACCAAGAAATAGGGTCAACTTCAAATGAAAACCGCTGGTTTCAAAGAAAGAAGCAATTTTAGTTGAAACAGTCGAATTTTACTCAAACGAAATGTCATAAAATTGGTTTGTGGCGGCACGCTAACAAATTAACACTATGTCATTTTATTGCTCCAACTCGATCATTGAGCTCTCTACTGTCAAATCGACTTACTACAAATAACGCTATTAAATAGGTTTTCGCTTGACTGATCTAGTTTATTGCAGACATTGAACAATATATTGACTTTTTACTACTTATCAGTGCTGTAGGAAACCGACGATCGGCCGGATGATTTGAAATAGGCACAACCTAGAAACTAATTATGGTGTGACCTACAATAGTTCCGCTATAGAGGAGGTTTATCAATAATCTGTTTTTGTGTTATGAGACACACCTTTGTTGAACATTCCAAACGGGGGTGGGTTTTCGTACCAATATCGATCACCATTTCGCAGAGCACGAAATTGGTAAGCTAGAATGCAGGCGAAAGTTGGTCCAATTGTTCCGTCCTCAAGAGGTCTTTCAGCTATTCCTCCAGGAAACAAGTCAATATCTTCAACGTTTCTGTAACAAGTTGAAAATTTCAGCTTTAACATAAAAGAAGATTCGGTTTTTGATGTTTGGGAGACTTGAAGGTTATAACCTTTAACGTGAAGCTATGTATGACGGTATATCAGTTATAACCTGACATTTCGGTTACGTGGAAACCTTGACAGTGATACAGCTTACTAAAGCAGTTTGTATTCATGCCACCTTAACATCATCAGCACTGAAGATCGAACAGTAAATTTCTTCGTCAAGCATCAAACAAGTAGACGAAAAATAAGCGTTAATATTTCTTTTACAAATAGCAATAGGACAGAAATTATTTTAAAAGTCACACTCAAACATCATACCTGTATTGAGTTTTCAAGTTATTGATATTTGTTGACACCATGATATAACTTAAATCCCGAAACGATTTTGGTACAAACAGTCCACAAAACTTCCTGTAATGTACATAAGATGTAATGCCATGATCCCTGCCTCGTTGAATGTTCCTTGCCAACAG
The DNA here is from genome assembly GCA_963675345.1 of Trididemnum clinides. Classification (NCBI taxonomy): domain Eukaryota; kingdom Metazoa; phylum Chordata; class Ascidiacea; order Aplousobranchia; family Didemnidae; genus Trididemnum; species Trididemnum clinides. Next base: position 17,096,053 of record OY776291.1, read on the forward strand.
ATCGCTTCCAAACTTTCCAACTGTAATAGAAATCGTGCATACCGCCTTACTAATGTTATGATCAAACTGTTTCATGTTTCTCAATATTCCAGGTAGAAGCAGTGTCATTGAATACTGAGATATCAAGTACCCATTTATAGAGCGTCAAACATTATATAACGATGGCTTTTATTTACTGCCAATCAGAAAAACTATTCGATTTATGGTAACGAGTTTCTGCTTGGGTGTCACTGTTGAGTTGGACCCCATAAAGGAACGTTACTAAAAGGCTCAATATTGCATTCACAACAGATTAAAAAGCTAATTAACTAGATTAATCCTTTGTGTAAAAAATTAGCTAGGCTCTTGTTTGCACGAATATGGCAATGAAATGTATACGATTAACAGGCTGCGTTGAAGACTGACCTTGTAAACAGTTACCTACCTTCAGCATCAAGGAAATTTCTCAAATCATCAACAACGTTTGTATCGAATTTCAAAGATGGTTCAGCAGCCAAACCACGAATGAACGAGTTCGGGCCCCCAGCTGTTTCTGTTCCTGACGTGTTTCCAGCCACAACTCCAGGATTGTTCAAGCTAATGCAATGAAATAAGCAAAGTTTTAAAGTTTGTAGCGATGTCTAATTTTGTTGGTGCAATAATACGCTCAGTGTTATAAGGGTTGAGATTGTAATCACGAGATCGCGTTTTCATTGCGCAAACGGTTTTCAGCTCTACCACTCTGAAAGTTTAAATTAGCTCAAGTTTAGAAAAAAAATCTTGCTGGTTGGAATGTCGTGCTCTTGAAATTCACTGTGCCAGCAATACTGGGAGCTATGAACAGGATTGAAACAAACTTGCTCTATGCACAAACTTCAAAATTTGGTGAATAAGTTTATTGCCCAATGGATGTTCTACACGTTGAATCTAAACACTGATCACAATAATTTAAACTTAATAAGTAGGCTACGTAAATTATTGAATACTTACGCATCTTTGACACGAATTGTTGGGCCTTGTCTCCGTAAGAAACTTGGATCGGGTCGAATAAAATTCATGTTAATGAGAGGGTGGCCCATCCGAAACGCTGCTGTGGCAAAAGAGTTGATAATTCCCGCGTTTGCAGTTGAATCGTATCCATAATAGTATCCCTACCCAAATACATATTGGCATTGAATAAAAAAGTTGATAATGTAAGGCCTGTGCGTTGTTGTAATGTTTTCTTGAAGGGACATCTTTGATACACGTTCAAAACTTGAAAGCCGGTTAGACGCCACGTACATGGTAATGAAAGATCTTTATCTTGTTGTTCAGGGATTTAAAAAAGGAAAATCAAATCTCATCAATGGATCAAAGTTAAACGGAACTTTTAGAGACCTTTATATAACGTTTATCCACTAGCTCACACCAAATCAGCGCGAAGAAGATGATGATGCAGTCAGTATTCCTATCGTTCAATTTCTAATTGAGTCAGACCAAAAACTCAATAAATTACCATTTGCTATCTTGCCATCAAAAGAAAGTGTAAGCAATACAAAGATCTTGTGTTAAAGTTGTGTGTTTGTAGCTCTGTTTTAGCATCTCAGTAAATGAACATGGCAGTACCTTTGTACCTCTACGGTCAAAACAATACTAGTCATTTAATTGTAACTTACGTTTGATAGAGGATTGAGACCATAAATCTTCATGAGATTAGGTCCGATTATTTCTGGCAAAAAGTGTTCGTAGGTTACTTTTTGAAAGATTCCAATGACAATTCCTCTCGCAGTCTATGAAAAAGTAAACATTACAAGTGTGGCAATATCAAAATCGGCTAATGTAGTTCAGACTACCACCGAACGAGATAGGCTACCGAAAGATTTCAACTCTTTGTGTCATTATTGCGTTGCTTTCATCAACATGGCACGTCTTGTGAAGAAATATAATGCGATGTTGAATTGTTTGCAAAAAACAAATTCTCGATTCTCTTTTTGCCAAATGTCGAGAGGTGTTTGCACCATCTGTTGCTGCCTGTTTTTGCCGGTGAGGTGATCTAGCGGTTAGAACGTCCGCTTTGCAGTGATTAGACCAGTGTTTTATTTCAAATGACAAATTATGTAAAAGGTTATAAAAATTTTGTTTACAAGTTTTTTGCTTGGCACTCAGTAATGTGGAGTAATGTGGAGGATGAAATGTGAAATTTAGTTTACTCAGTCATGTTTAGCTAAAGATGGTAATAGCTGATAATTATCAGTGGTCTGATAATTTAGCCACCGCTAGCGCCAAAACGCTACACTACCACCAAATGATATCGCTCTTGACTACAAAGCTATAAATGCAGATCAAAATTTAAGACTTTGTTTCATTTATGACGGAGGAATATATAGAAATAGAGATAAGGTGTTCTTTTTCCTGCAGTAACGATTGGCATTCATACCACTGAAAAGATTGTCTGACCGAATGAAGCGCTTTTGCCTCGATGAAGTTGCTGCTAATCTATATATTTTTTGTTTTGTTACTTGAAAACTCCAATTGAAATTAGAAAATATATGACAACTTTGCGAAACCGCAGAGTTTATTCAAAACTAGGCCTATGATGATTTTGAATAAAGGTCGTTTGCCATTGATGTCCCTCAATGCAAATTCTTTAATTCTAATTCTGTTACGGAAACACTCCAAGTAAAAAAGTGGTGAGCAAGTTAACTGTCAAATTTTTCCGACACTTGCTACAACGGTTAAATTCAAGTGTTAGTGAACTTACCTCAAATATACGGTCTGAATTCCATTTTGGATTGACTTTCCTCAAACCTTGAGCGATATTGTTATGCAGCCTCGTCCAGATGTTGTGATTCGAAGTTAAAACACTATTTTCGTTGGTTCGTGGTTCGCCTGAATTAAGAAAACTTCTATTTCTATAGTATTTTTCTTTTTAAAAAAACATCTTTTTGCAAATTCAATGAGAATATTTCGCTGGTGTATTGCATATCGTAGCTTTCAGCCACTGACAATATTTTCACAAATCCTCGTACACATAGAACAATTTGTATTCAGATTCGTTTGAAAGCTGTGTTTGTTCTGACGGTATTCCGCATTCTATTACATCCAAGTAAGGAGAATTGCCGTAAAAGAACCCACGTTTGGTAGATTGCACGGAAAACTCATGGACTAATGGCACCTAGTCAGGCTGAACTGTTGTTGTCAATTTAATGTTGTTATTGGAATGATTCGCTATATCAAACAGAGATGGCGAGATCGTTTGGCGACGTGGCCGTTATAACAGCTAAAACATGGGTCTTGTAAATAACGCTAGCTTGTCACGAACAAAGGTGTGATCATAGGGTTGAATGGTGAACTCCTCCATTTTAGCCACGGCGTTTTTCCTCAAAAAAATATAATTATGTAGGTTAGACCCCTTTACAAAAACTCTACTTAAGTATCAGAGATCAAATAGTGATTGATGCACTAGTGTCAAAGTTTAAAAGTAGTTCGAGTTTTATGTTGCTAACTCGGTTTTGATCTGTTTTATTCGTACCCGATATGAAACAGGGAAATCCTTGAGGTCTAATCAAACGACGTGGACAGAAGATTTCCTCTCCGGCGGGAGCCAATTGAAGACTATCTCCCATCAATGGAAGAAGTTTTCCAGCGGGTCGGTAAGCAGCGATTCTTGTTATCAGTTCACCACGTCTTGAAACTGGAAAATGTTAAATGGATTATTATCAAAGAGTTGTATATTTTCGAAAAGCAAACTATAATGATTTATAAAAGATGATAACGCTCGATCAGCCCTGCTGTTTCACTGTTTGTCAGTGCAGGATAATTTTTTACCAGTAATAACGTTGTTGCATATAAACTCTATTCTTTTCTACTAAAGAGCAAGATAAACGAAAAAATCTAATTATTAGACAATGTTTCAAGGATAACGCAATATTTTTGACTGTAAGGGAAACTCAGCAACTGGAAAAAAGTTTTTAAAAATTGTTATTTGTGTATAGATAAAGCTACTTGAAGCGAGATATCATTTGTTTCTGGAGCGCCTAACTTACATGTGTGGATGCAAACACATATTTCACTTACATGATCTGTCACGCAGAGCATTCACTTGTTCTTCAGTAGTTCCATAAATTGTATTCATATCGATGTACGAAGTTAATTCGTTGACCTGCTGCCTCGACTTAAGGCTACCTAAACATATTTGTTAATAGATTTAAAATTACAACCCAGTAAATATGGAATTTCTGTTTTAATTCATTTTTCGTTTATAACAAGTGATCTGATGTAAATGATATATAATTGAGCAGTTTGAATATTTAAATCAAAAAAGTTTTAATATTTAAATCAAAAATTTAATCAAAATTAGGCTGTACAATACGTTTGTTTTAGCAATTATTAAAAGAGCACTTCTCCCATAATACCAGCAGTTATACCTCAAGTATACCTCTGACCTCGCCAGGTTTTTGCTTCATTGGATGAGGAATCCAAGTTTATATTTTTGAATGGGTTGGGGGCTTTATTACTCTACCGATTAATCTGACGCTGTGATGTAGTGGTTGTAGAATCCGCTTCGCAATCGGTGCATTCGTGCTTAATTCACTTGACGAGTCATACCAAAGACTTTAATATGTTATCAACGAATTTTCTGCATGGCGATAGGATTAATGGAAGAATAAAATAGAAACTGAGTTTGCTTGGTCATCATTAAAGAGAGCAAATTAATTGGTTTTTATTGTTTGAGTAGATGTCACTGAGAGCACAGCAGCGCCATTTATTTCATAGCAGTAAACGACTGAGTGTATATTGGATCAGTTCATACTCTCATATCTATTGGCAATGCATGACTTTAAAGTAGAAGTAAAAGTAATAGTTTTGATCAAAGTTCATTGCAATGCAATTATCTATGGTTATTCTATCCTGTTTAATTCAAGACATTTTGGCAGCAATAAATAAGTTTAAAAAAATCGTTGCTTATTGATTCTTACAATCTTCTGAATTGGCCGCCCAAGTTGATCTCTCAAACATAAAACATGTCTTTCGAGGACTAAACTGTATGTCCGTTCTTGGAATAGGAATGTTGAGACATTCCGGTAAATTCCTGTGGCATGGACAATTGACTGAAACATAATATAAGTATTATTGGTAATCATTCAATCAATTTTTTTGTTTTGTAGATCGATTTACAGTAGTTTACACTGTTCAAATCTAAAACTTACTTGATTCTTCTTCAGGAGCCAGAGTCAGTGTCAGATCGTGAGCTAGAAACTGTCCAAAAAACGGAAGCATCTGACTTCGTTCGGTAGATTCTTGAAGTGGTTGCTGAATAGCGTTGGATATAGCTCGAGCAGAAGCCAGGTTTTGCCCGTTTGTTGCTAACCTAGGTTCATCTGCAAAAGAAAACAAAATGACCATTTGTAAATATGTAGAAACGATGAGGACATATACAACACAATGACTACTAGGTGAAAAATTGTTTGGGAGAGGGCAAAGTAGTCTGTTCGAGAAGCGGTTTTAGGACACGTAATATCCTGGCACTTACTCCCTGGTCACATATCCCCTGGACACTCTAGTCCCAACCCTTTGTCAACTAACTTTTTTTCGGTCAAAAAAATTTCTTTGAGTACAAGTAGTGAAATTACAATTTTAAATGGGTATAACTAAACTTTTTTGGCAGTGTTGCCAATAAAATTTATTTGAAAAGAAATATCAAAAGGTTATCTGTCATCCAAAAGTTAATCAGCAAAACTAAATTCAAACAGCTCACTGGGTGCAAAAAAGAAAAAGTGACATATATGTCTTTTTAGTTTAGAAAGGGCTAACTTTAACTGTAACTTTATATCAAGTCCTAACCCTAGCCATTGCATTGGGCAACAATACTGGTGCTAAGTGACCTGGGATGAGAGAACAGGGGGTATGTGATCAAGACATAAATGGCCTGTTACCGAAAACCGAAAAGTGATATAAATGCTAACCTTGACCATTTTGATAACTTTTGCAATTACATATAACAACAAATTGCGTTTAATCCTGCCGGTACCGCAGTGAATATTCTTTTCCATTGCAATTGCTCCTACTCATCAGGAAAAATTGCCGTAAAATACCTTTACTAAAAACTTATCAATGCAGAATTGAAGCAGGAATTCAACTCGCTGCCTCTCGTTCGCTATCCAGAGCATCAAAACGTTGAGATTGACATATACAATTCAACGCAATGGAAACGCTGGCCTTGCATGCAGAGAGTCGTCGCAAACGAATGCTTGCAGGCCCGGGGCTCCACCGTTTGTTATTATGTGTTTATAAAAAAATTTCCTCAATTTTTTCGATATGTGTGTTCTAAAAACCTGCACCATAGCTATTGTAAACTGCGAAGCAGATGTGAACAAAAATTTTATGTGTGGAACCGTGGAAACTTTCCGGTAACAAAATAGCAAAAATCACGACTGGAAATTAGAATTGTGAAGCTGCTTACCCAGCATGTCGTAAGAGGCGACTCATGGATTCCCACGAATACCAGTCCGCCTTGTTTGTGGTGGGGCTACCAGTCTGTAATTTGCATTCATGACTGGTTCGAAATGGGCTGCCGCTTTCCCCCTAGCCCAAATCAGTTAGGTTGACGGCGTAAACCTGGATTTTCGTTCGTGCCCTACCTCCATCCCAAGGAAGAAAAGGGGTAAACCAACCAGCCAACTGGAAATTATTGCTCTATTCTTTCGCCCACTTTTCGAGTGTTTGAGCCTGTAGAGCAGGACTGAAACAGAGTTCATGAGCTGAACACGCCATTTTGTCCATTTATGTTATCGCCGATCAAACAAACGAAAACTGCAACAATTTGTTGCTGTTGTTTGCAATCTTGTACTATTACATACTGTGGCTAATGTTCATTTTGATTCGATATGAACCTATCTGCAATTAAAGATTCGCAGTAGTTAAGTTTGTGGTTGGCCTATCTAGTGCACTTAATGACAGCAATGCATATTTTTTGAAAAGCATCAGTTTTGATATTAGTTTTTCTTTTTTGGTATAAAGCCTGTAATAAGTTTTACGTGATAAGTTTTATCAGTTTGCTTTTGTTTTTCCAGCCACATATTAATTTACTCTACATAACACTATCCCAAGTGCAGGTAGGTCAGTTGTTAATCATAATCACTTTTACATTACGTATAATATCCATTAACCTAATCTGTATATAGTGTGTTATAGCTCTACAGTTCATTTATACGAGTACCGTACATACTTGTAGATAGGTCGCACTTTTTTCACCAAAACTTCCTTCAAAGCATAAGAGTGCGACCTGTCTACTGGACATATCTGTAAAACTGGCATATCATAGCTGGCATAAGTGATGATGAGCTGAATGACTATTATGAGATGGCCACTGATGACAATACAATATCTGATGAACAACTGAGAAGATAGCTTGACAATGATGATAATGATGTTATAATTGTCTAGTTTAGAGTTACAGCAAAAATGCTTACAATAATTCTAAGCAAATTTTTTAAATGAAGGTTAGTATTTCATAATATTTGATTTTATTAAAGGCAGTTTGATTCCCCAGATTTTAGTGCGACCAATCTGGAAGTCAAACTTAAATACCCACTTTATTTGCCTCAAACTAAGGGTGCGATCTATCTACTGGTGCGACCAATCTATGAGTATGTACCGTATTGCCGCTGTAATTTAGCAGAATTTACGGAATTTTTAGTTTTTTGACAACCGTTGGAATTGCCCAGGCCTGTCGTACCGCGTGTTGATCTGGTGGATATATTTGAAAGCTTGTGCTAAATAACGTGGTAAATATTTTATAGTTTTGTTTAAGTCAACTTTGAATTTTGCGATCTTTATGTTTGTCCGTCAATCTAATCGTGAACTTGCATTACACTGATCAGTTTTGATCGTCATAAAACAGGAGATCGATTCCGCGAGAGATAGGTAGGAGTTAGCTGGAAAAGGAAATTGGATCGCATGGTAGCTGAAGCAAAGCTTAGCCATATCACGTGTTACCCCAGAGTAACAATGATTGATTAACTTAAGGCATGACTGTCTTCTACATTTATCTTACCAATGCCGTTGTAGTCAGGTTGAAGAAGTCTTCTAAACGTTTGATCAGCACTGCCACGTCGTGGTCTAACTCTGTTGTTACAAGTTCCATCGATGGTAGGATACCTAGCAAAGATAATAATAAAGTATTCAAATACTTTGAATTTACTTGTTCATGCAGGGTATTATACAATTGCGTAATCATAGGTCAATAACAACCGACTGTCAGTAAAGTGCTGTCCGTTTGGGGGTCGTTTTCATAACGGCTCTATTTGTTTTTGGCGATAGCTAATTGGTTCGATCTTTTATGGAAAGACACTTAACAATAATTTGTTTTGGCTTGGCTGATTTTATTGAGCAACAAGTTCGTCTGATGTAATTCCAAAGCCCAGGAAAAGTATGATGCAGATAAACTAACTCTTGGATGTCGTGAGTGTACAAATGGCATTGCGATTGTTGTAAAAAAAGCTATTGCTCATTTTGCGAGGGAAAACAGTAAGCGTTGTTCCGTTAATTAGACCTTCTCAAAAATTTATATAAAAACACTCACTTTTGTTGAAAGAAAGGTTTGCACGACACTGGTGATAAGCAGTTGCTGTCATCATTGTTTCTATCAATAGGTCGCCTACGGCCCAACACAAAAGGAGGTTTAGATCGTCTGGAATGAAGCCGCCCGCTTAAACCTCTGTATTGAACAAACTCATCTACTTTATCCTCTCCATCATCTAAAACATAACTTTTCATATAGGTTTGCATGCGTACCATCAGAATGTTTATGACACGGAAGAATAAGATAAACATTTTAACAATATTTTTGAAGGCCAGGTTTTTGATGTCTCTAAGATATATTAAAAATGTTCACTCTCTAAGATATATTAAAAAATATATATATTGAAAATGTTTTACGATCAATTAGAGAAATGAGATTAGCTTGCTTGTAATTTTACACAATTAATCTGCAAACTCATAAAGCTTAAAAGTACTATGCTATTTTTTGCGATAATAAAGTCACGAATACTATGATTCAGTACCGGTAAATAACAGGCCGCGACTGCCGTAGCTTAAGTCTTATAACTTTTTTAATTAATTTCAACGTTGCGTGAAACTAACCTTCTTTCATGTAGTTACATTGATTCTAATTAGGCCTACATACAAAAGTCATGAATATAAACACCTAAAACAAAATTATGTCCTATTCTTTGTATTACTGTACTTACTTTGTAAAGTAACCGGAATGCATATGGCAATAGCAAGTAGACATGTAACTGTGCAGTAACAGATTGTCATGTTTAAGCTTATCGAAAAGCTATGAAATAAAGAATACAATGATAGTTACGTAGGTTGTTAGAATATCAATTATGGCTGACGCTGAGAATTAAAACTCGGGTACAGTGAAGATAGCAACAGTTCGTACGTAAAGTGTAAAGAGAAAAATCAAAAAACGTATAAAATTATTTGTGCATTTTATTTAATTACAACTGTTGAGCTTTTGCACAAGACAAAATTGATATCACAGCATATTTTAATCAACTTCACAACTGTTTGTGCAAGTTATAATGCTGGTTTAGACAAAAAATTAAATTTAAGGAACTAATTGTCAGTTTACCATACTTTTTGTAAAGTAAAGATCTAATTTCATTTAATTATTCAACAAAAAATTAGTTTAAAGTTATTGTTAATCGCAAAAATATTTGAAGATTAAAATTAAATTTTTGGGTTTTCTGAACTTTTGTTATTTTTGATTATGCATAGACATAACGAAATATGAAAATTTGGTCTTAAAGCCAACTGTAGCTCTCAAAGTTTATGCAAAGTGTAGATTCAAACATTCTACTCTTGCAAGAATATATATTCTAAAGTGCTGATTCTGCTAAAAATCGCTCTATTTATAGCAAATTTAAGACGCAAAAGCATATCGTGATAATGAGTAACATTAACTTATTTTGACTTTTTAAAGACCTGACACATCGAGTGCCTATGTCGTAAACGTATCGGCGTTTAAGATTAAACGGAAGCAAGTTTTGCGGAAGCTTTTTTCTGTGCTTCAAAAAAATTCCAACTCTTCAAAAACACGTAAAAACTTAAGACAAACTGATAGTCTCAAACAAAAGTTTACTCAAAATAAATCAATGACGTCAAATATTTGAGACAAACAAAAGCTCATTGAAGAATAAATGTTAAGTTGCAATCAACCAAACCATACAGTATTTCTAGAATAAAATTTCTCCAGAAGCTTAATCACCTAACGCATTGATTTATCGAAAACACTATCAAATATATTGTGTATGACAAGATCTTTGCATAATTACCTTGGTGTTTTAAATCACAAGATCTATAACACAATTCAACTAATTAACTGGGCTAGAAAAATCAATTTTTGCTAATTATAATTAGTAAGCTTAAGTGGGTAGTTATCAGTCTACAATGCTGCTTTGCAAAGTAAAAATCGAATTTTATTCAATTTTTGAAATAAAATCAGCTTAAGATCATTTTTACATGTAGCTCAATATGTCTGTTTCTCGCGTAATAACTGTTTTCATATAAAATATAGGTCGGATTTTACGTCTCACATAGGTCGGTAAACAAAAATTTTGGATACTCTTATTTAAAACAAATATTTTTTGCTACGTTATGTTGGGAGCATTTCTAAGCAATTATGAAGTTTTGATACAACCAACAGACTTTGAAACCGATTGCCATTTCTATTCAACAAGTCTTGGTGGTATGTGTCCAAACTTGACAGTACCACTGTTTATTTAAATATTATGATCTTTTGAAAGCTGCTTACTTACGGTACAATAAAAACTCCACAAATTTTAAGTTGCTGAAAGTTCTGATAAGACCTACCACAAGATTATTTAAAAACACGTTTTTTAAGTTGGCTTTAATCTTTTTCAAATTGGAGAGATTCCAGCATTATTGGAATTTTATGGAATTTACGTCACAGCTTAACCAGTATAAACCCTCAACAACAACAGCGCAAAGTCCATAAACCCTCAAATGCAATAGCAAAATATTTCAAAATTAAATAATTCATAAATTTTGAAATTGTAGCAATAATTATTCAATGATCCCTTGTCTGGACTCTAAACGAGACTCTACTAGAGGACCACGGTCCGAACCAAACCTCCCAAGTGGTGAAACTGGACCGCAGGTTCCAGGATGAGTGATCGTAAGTGCAGCCCTGAAGAAAGCTAAAAAAGACCATGCCCCTTCTTCCCAATATCTTGCATTTATTTTATGTACCCAGCTGCATTTACATAAAGTAGCAAAATGTTTTTGCGTCTTTAGTGCAATTGCTCACATAGGTAGTGTTTCTATCAATTTCTGTTTTAACTGTACGATAACTATCTGTTTCTTTCGTTTGGTGATATCAAAAAATAGAATTGCTGTGTTTTTTGTATGTAATTGATTAAAAACTGCAGCCATACCATTTATAGTGAAAGACATAGCTGACACATCGCGCATTGAAACAAAATTCTGGCCAAACTCAGTATCCACCCGTTTCTTCGTCAAAAATTTTTTTAAATATTTGATCGTTTTCTCCAATACTTTTCAGGACATATTCGCCTTCGAAACCGTGCTCACTCTCGTGTGACATCAACTTTTTGCCAAGTTTATGTCCAAAGTAATGGAGATCAATGTTCAAAGCCAAGAACATGCAGCCATCGCCTCATACATTTTCAGTTTCTTTTTTGTTGCGAAAACAAGTGTGCCAAAATAAACGGCAACACTAAACATCTCGCTCTTTCGCGATTTCCTATCACTTTTTTACGATCAAGGTATGCACTCAAGAGTTGAGCACTTAGTGCGTAGCTGCCACGCAGGTAATGACTGCTGCACACATAATAGTTAAACACACTTGTGTTTCGTAAAGCCCAAAAAATCAGACATAGTTTTAGGTTAGTAAAAGGATTGAATATTGGCCCTGAAACTTGACAAAACGATCTATCTCACACGGAGAAGAAAGAAGTAAAATAGTTCTAGGGCAATTAATAAGCTGAAATCATTTTTAATGCAAACAACAGAAGAATTATAAACAACAAAAATGTTGTTAAGTTGCAGGAGTGTTTTATTTCCGTGAATAAATTTACGCATAACTTGATGAAAAAAAGCAGCATAAATCTTTGCATCAATATTGTAATCATCTCATTTATAGTTTGTTACAAAACATAATTCAGCACTAATTTTTTTTAAAAATGTATTAGCATACATCGATAGTTCTTAAACTTATTTCGATGTGACCCATTTAAAAAGTAATGTTGTCTTTGTGACGAAGTTGACAACATCAGGCGTTGAGGTTTTTGCTGAAAAATATTTATTCTGTTTCTCTGGTTGACGATTTTTTTTAGATGAACCTTTTCTGCATAATTTTTATGTTTTTTTTGGTGGCGCACACTTATTCCTAATAAATGTTTTGGTGATCAGTTATTAAAATCGATGTTTTTAAATTTTCATGAGTTGAAGATCTTTGTGTTTGGTAATCAGCTTTACAAAGTCGAGTTTCTACTCACTTTTGGGGCACACATCAGCAAATCAGAACTTCAATAAGACGCTCTTGGAAAGTCTTAACTACACATTAGGGCGGTGCACCGCACACTTTGAGAACCACTGGCCAACCTACAGTAGTATAGATACATGGCCTGATGAAAACTATGCACCCGGTACGTGGAGATAAAAAGTTCGAGCAGCACTGCAATAAGGTGAAAATTCAGGCCTGCGAAAGGGCTGGTATGTATTTTTGATTGCTTACCTTCAATGAAGTAATCTGAAGCTTGTTTTGTAAAAGTAATGGGTGATAAGCGATGCTCCAAAGACAGCACTTCAAGCTTTTATACTATATTGTATTGAGCAGGAGTGGCTTTTGCATTTTTCTTTCTTGCTACTCATACTAGCACGTTTGAGGAAAGGTATATGGTGACAAGACCCTTTTATTTGGACTTCATAACAAAGCAAAAATATCAGCTTAATTACTCTTTGTAAGTGGTAACTAAAACATGGCCTTCACTAGAGTTATACGCTATTGCCCTATTATAAAACTTTAATACGGTCGTGTTACATTTGCTTGGCTGCAAAAAAGGCCATACAAGTCCTGATACACGTTCATTAAAGAAAGGTCCGGTTTGTAAATGAGCTTCACAATGTCCCAGAATTGTCAAGTGCTCTCTAAAATAAAGGTTTTTATCTCGTTGGCAAGGTCCTTTTTCAAACGTGACTCTAGCGTACGTGAACGCTCTGATCCTCCCTGCCCCATAATCTAGCACTGACAAAAGCAGGAATCAGTTTTATTTTTATGTCTGGTGAAGAGCTTCATTGTGCATCCTTCCGAAATATAAAAATCCAATCAAATAAATTATGCTTCTGGAATTATTTTATTTCTTGTGTATTTTGTACAAGCACGTTCGGTAGCTTAGGCTTACAATACAAAGCAGTTAAAAACTCAATAACACAAATAAGATAAAATAAGTCTAAATATACTAACAAACAAAAAAAATAGATAAACGACCCAATTCCAGGTTAAACTCTATGCCAACGTGATGCATCTTTCAACCGTACGTATCTGAAACAAAAAACATCTTAAAAATTGTTCATTGCGAGTCAGATCTTTTTGTCCAAAAAAACTTCATCAAGATGTTAGCGTTCTTCTTCAATAAAAACTATAACTACCAATGGATAATACGAATTATAGGAGCTGGTGTTAGCCTGTTTAAGATATTACTTTTAATTAATTGATATTAAGGCTTATAGGCTAACTGCAATCAGTTGAATAAAATACCACTTCCACGACCGGTTTCGTTCCTATTAGAACTCGTCAGGTGGACTCAGGTATTGAACCGACGATCACATTAATTGCTTCATGCGGTTTATGCCACTCCGCCGTCGGTCCTTTCAACTGATGCTGTTAATTTTAAGCTTATATATGGTGCACGCTCACTATAGTGAGCTTGATGCGATATATGCTTTTAATTCACAGCCAAGCCAGTGCCTTTATTACGTTATAATACGAATTATCCAATCTTGGAACCGGTCGTGCAAGTGGTATTTTATTCAACTGATTGCAGTTAGCCTATAAGCCTTAATATCAATTAATTAAAAGTAATATCTTAAACAGGCTAACACCAGCTCCTATAATTCGTATTATAACGTAATAAAGGCACTGGCTTGGCTGGGAATCAAAAGCATATATCGCATTAAGCTCACTATAGTTAGCGTGCACCATATATAAGCTTAAAATTAACAGCATCAGTTGAAAGGACCGATGGCGGAGTGGCATAAACCGCATGAAGCAATTCATGTGATCGTCGGTTCAATACCTGAGTCCACCTGACGAGTTCTAATAGGAACGAAACCGGTCGTGGAAGCGGTATTTTATTCAACTGATTGCAGTTAGTCTATAAGCCTTAATATCAATTAATTAAAAGTAATACCAATGGATAAGTTAGTCCGTAACTTACAGACATTCGGACAATGCCGGGTTAGGAAAAGTTGTGCGCATTTTGAAATTAATTTTTTAGGGATTTCCTGATTACCTGTTTCACTTCTATTAAAGTAATTTCGCTTCCGCATATTCCTAAACCCACCAGTCTAAACATTCAATTTTTCGGGCAGGTACTGATTGTTTTTTGGAAAGCAGATCATAAAGGGTCGCCGACTGGAAAACTCATGAGCCTCTCATTTTAATAGCGCCGACTCAACCCAAACTACGAAATGATTTTATGTTTGTAATCTATGTTTTCTAAAACCAGGACAGCAAATAAAACAGCTCCATGTTTGTCATTAACGTAGCCAACAGCCAGTCAGTATCTTTTTTGTTCAACTTGGCAGTAATCGGCTTGCAGTGGAGTTACGCAAAGTTGAAACTAGAAATAACTTTCAAAGATTCACAGATGAAAAGTAAAGCAAAAGTGTAAAAACTTATAGCTGCGTTAAATTGTGACAAAGTTTTTGCAAAAAACTGAAGACGACAAATTTCTTATCAGATTCTTGCTTCGCTTAACCTTGTTTTACATGTGATCAAGATAGGTATTGCCAGTACGTTTTTTGGAAACCATCACGGTTGTAAAAGAGTTGGATTAGAAGTTCTTTAACGTTTTGAGCAGCGTCTCTTTTGGCAAGATCAATAAAACTCTCGCCACTTAATTCGTGACAACCTTTCATTTTTTTGAACGACGGCCAGACTTTTAATCATTATCGCACAAGTTCGGTCGAAATTATTTTAAAGGTCTTTTCTGGAGCGACGCTTTCTCAAATGATTTTCATTTATTTAAAGGATGCTTTAAGAGCATTGGCCTGTTGTTCTTGTTGCTGTTTATGTTGTTGTTGTTGTTGTTGTTGTAGTTGTGATTACCCCTCCTCTTCCTCGAGATGGCGATACGGCACAAATGGCTATTCAGGTTCATGCCGTCAACCTAATTGAAATTAGGCTAGGGGAAAGATGGCAGCCCATTTTGAACGAGTCATAAGTGACTGGTAGCTCCACCACCAAAATGGCGGACTGCCATTGGTGGGTACTCAAGAGTCGCTTTTTGCGACATACTAGGTTAGCAACTTCACAATTGTAACCCGGCGAAGTACGAGTGGGCCACCTGTCTGCCACACAAAGGTGGAGGAGTCCTATTTTAAGTGCCTTGCCCAAGGACACAACTAGCAAGCTTGCCGGCTTGCTCTTCACACTATCTCTTTTTTTTTGTGCTGAACGCCAAGCAGGAAAGCTGTAAATACCATTTATTAAAGTCTTGTAGTATGACTCGACTTAAGGAATAAACCCCAAGTCTACTGACCGCGAAGAGGACGCTCTAACCACTATGCCATACCATTGGCCTCGCGCCACTTGTTTAAGAACCAGTGGAATAGAGCGTCCGCTTCCCAGTCGATAGACCTGCGCTTAATCAGCAATCACCTGAGTCGTAACAAAAGCTTGAAAATAGTATTCACAGTTTCTTTGCTTCACGCAATGTGTTGTGGTGAAATATAAAACTGAATTTATTCAGTTATCATTATAAAAAAAGCAATTGTCCCCTATCAACGGCCTCAACATCTATTCAATTTCAGCAGCAAAACAATAATTAACGTTTTGAGAGAGACTTTATTTACTGAATGCTCTAGCCTGAACAAGTTTTGTAGTGGAGTAATCTCGTATTTTGTTCTGTGAAAAAAGCTTTTCCCGCAACAAGTGTAATCAAATATGATATAATCCCAGAAAATACAATAATCAAAAGATATCACTAAGGCTTACATGATACTTCTGGTTTTCTGCACAAATATCGAACATAGTAAGGTAAGCATCTTCCAATGACTTGCTGACTATCTTCACAAGCAAAACCATCCCGAGTATTAAATTCACTGAATACTTGTCCTGTCATGCTAGATGGGAGTGTAGTCTAAAAATTCAAGTTGATTATGCAGTTAAGCTCAGTTATATATTTTATCTCAAAGGTTCAACAGATAACCAGTTGTCAATAATACATAGACCATCACTGGGCTCACATTCGCTTTGGAGTTACCAATGAGGCTGGCACGGTGCATTTCTCAGAAATGGCAGTGATGCATTTTTGCAGATCACAACATTGCAATTATTGTGATATTTAATCACACGATTGCTAGATCACCTCGCTAATAGTAGAGCACCCTAGCTTACTCGACTAGAGGAGCAAGCATTATTAGTAAGACAAGTTCTTGCAATTGAAACCACTAGTGACGAGAGAAAATCAATCATTTGCTACGTTCACTGTCAATCGTTTTACAAATAGATCAATATGGTTTTGTCATAAAAACCGCCTTATAATTTAAGCATATTTAGAAAATCAATTGATTGATTGGGCGACTGTGTTAGAACACTTATTGTTCGGTTAAATTTCGGCATTGACGTGGCACGATTTCATATGACATATCAAAAGACCACGACCATTCTTACACAAATTCCTAAAAACACAAACCGAAAGGAAAGCAGATATTTGCTTTTGCACGCTTATCTGCATTACAAGAAACTAACTTGAAAGTTGTTTTCAAACGGTATCGCGTGAGGAGGAATTCTGGGCAGAGACATTTTGGGCTTTATATTTTGTATTGTGCTTCATACATTAGTAACACTAGCACTTTTTTTGCTATGATCACTATCGTATTACAGGGAGAAATGAAGCATCATGTCATGGCTCTCTGTTCTTTGGCCCTGACCTTAAAGCAAAGAAATCAACTCGATTTAGGTTTTTGTGTTGTCTTTGAAACATGTCGTTTTATCATAATTTTGCTCCATAAAGCCCATTTCGGGCCCAATATTGAGAGGCTTTGAATAAATCTTTAAAAACGTAAATCTTTATGCTCTCTCTCTCCTCCCCTTCCCCATTCAAAACTCTTTGAGGAACTGGCTGCAATGATTTTACGAGATTTTTTGATCTACTTACACCTGTACTTGGTCTTGTTTGCACTTGAATGGCTGCTGGTCTTGCACAGCGCTTTGGGTTTGTAAATTCTGATTTGAACCAATTTGTCCATTCATCTGAAAACACATGTTCATTTTGTTGAAACTCCAAGATATGACTGAAACTTCCACTGTCATTAGCTGATAATTCAAGATTGATGACTACTGCGTGATAGAACCCAATGCAGCACTAGACAGGAGAGTCAGTGACTTCAAGAAGAAGAGTTACCAACGTAAAACTCCATGAGACGTTAAGTTAAAAACCTACTGGTTTCTGCACGTTGTACCTTTGGGAAAAACAGCTTAGAGCAATTTCTCCTACTTGGTTGGAGTACTCGCGTACGAAATGTTCTGTCGTGGCCAATGGGGTGAGTAAATCCGTGGCACGCAGGGTCGGACTTCGAAAAAGTCTCCAGAATTTCAAGAAAATGTTAGCATTTGATATTCATCAACTAATTAATTAGACGCTCCTTGCAAGATGTTGATGGCTTTTATTTTGAAACAAACTTCTAGAATGTCACCCGAAGCATCCGCCCAATTCCTACCGACGCCACTGGCGCTGGTAATACTACAAACTCGGACGCAGGTCTTATTTTTCTCTCTTCATTGCTATGCTCACCTAAAAACTTAGCATCGTTCTTTTATCACCCAACAAGCCAAAGGCACTGAAACAATGGGTGAGCTCTTTTAGAATCCCAGGCCAGGGATGTTTGAAAATAGAGAAAGGGGAAAACGAGGACATGTCTTCAAAATTTATTGCATTTTATCGGCACACTTTTGTATTACTTTATAAATTCCAGGCAAGCATAATTTTTATCTACACGTCTTCCCCTTCTTTAACTTTGAATCAAAATTCAGCTGTCACTCTAAAAACACCCTCGCATTGTTACATAAATGATGCTTACATCGATTTGATGGCACAGGAGGGAAGTCCGAAAACTTGATAGTTCCTGGTAGACATTCGAAGCGGACTTGGTGGCGCTTCGTTTTAGCGTTTCTTTCTTCAGTGCTCAACACTTGACTGCACACTTGGTCAGGTCGATTGACCAAAAGCCAATCGAGAAGTTGGGATATTGATAATCGTTCCGTTTCGTAATGACGCCTATAGTACGAAACAAAACGCGTCCTGGTCAAAGGAAACCACATTGACCAAACCGTATCTGCAAAAGTGCGTTAGAAGCTCTTTAGTTATTTATTTGCAGGCCTACATACAATGCAACAACACTAACGGTGGTTTTCTGCAAATCAGCCACTACCCCTGCCGCTTTAAACCATTTCAAGAAGATATAAATTATACCTTTTCTTAGCAATTCTAGATTACTACAAAAACAAACCAAGTTTCTGTTTTAACAGGACCAGGAAAATTCAGTTTTTCTTACAATTTATTCGTAGCGCTTATCTAATAGCTTGGCCCGTCCAAAGTCAATCCAAGTCGTATTGATTGCTCGCTGGTCAGTAATGTGGATTTGATAAACTTTAAGTAGTTAAACACACACACAAAATTGTTATTCAAAGGTTTTGTTGTTGATACTAGCCTTGTTTAGTGTAGTCGTTCTCTTTGCTTGCTTTATGTTCTTGCCATGGCGAGAAATCAAAGGAAGGGAAAGTTGTGCAAGCTGCTCGTCTGTTATCACGTCCAACGTTACGTAGTGGCCGGGGTTGAATAGTCAGCATGTCGTTCACCACATCACATAGCACCCGAGGAAACGAATATCTTCGGATGGCACTAAGTTGTTCTGAAAGAAAACCGGTTACTTGCCATTGCATTTCAACCGCTTTTGACAGTTTTTCTCACTGTCAGGATTACAAGGCATGCTAGTAATAAAATCGCAGTCTTGTGATTGTTCAGTCATTCTTTATCTTGACACGGTAGCAGATGAAAAACCGACATCAAGATTTATTCCGCAAGTGCATTCAATATTAAACTAGGTTGAGGCAGAGATTTTCAAGTTATCTGCTGACTTCTCCTCTGGTTTCTATAAGGTATTCTTTGTACCTTCTATAATATTCAATAAAATTATTACCAATTCAAACAAGATGTCGAAGTAAACTTTGTACCCCATGAAATCTAATTTTGTACCACCAAGAAATGGGGTCAACTTCAAATAAAAACCGCAGGTTTCAAGAAAGAAGCAATTTTAGTTAAAACAGTCGAATTTTACTCAAACGAAATTTGATAAAATTGGTTTGTAGCGGCCCGTCAACAAAACAACACCATGTCATTTTATTGCTCTGATTCAATCATTGAGCTCTCTACTGTCAAATCGACTTACTACAAATTACCCTATTAAATAGGTTTTCGCTTGACTGATCTGGTTTAATCAGTCAAGAAATACAAAACGATTACTATTAGTTTTGATTATAGAAGACCTGTACGTAGTTCTTGTATATCAAATTGCTTCTGTTTATAAAACAAGATACTACACTTTTCGTAATCTTATTGTCATTTTCTAATGTGATTAAAAGTGATTCAAATTTTATATCAGAGGTAAGCAACTCATTTTGAGCGTAATTGCAGACATTAAAAATTATATTGACTTATTAGTACTTATCAGTGCTGTAGGAAACCGACGATCGGCCGAATGCTTTGAAAGAGGCACAATCTAGAAACTAATTATGGTGTGACCTACAATAGTTCCGCTATAGAGGAGGTTTATCAATAATCTGTTTTTTTGTGTTATGAGACATACCTTTGTTGAACATTCCAAACGGGGGTGGGTTTTCGTACCAATATCGATCACCATTTCGCAGAGCACGAAATTGGTAAGCTAGAATGCAGGCGAAAGTTGGTCCAATTGTTCCGTCCTCAAGAGGTCTTTCAGCTATTCCTCCAGGAAACAAGTCAATATCTTCAACGTTTCTGTAACAAGTTGAAAATTTCAGCTTTAACATGGAAGACGATTCGGTTTTTCATGATTGGGAGACTTGAAGGTTATATACTTTAACTTCAAGCTATATACGACGGTATATCAGTTATAATCTGACATTTCGGTTACGTGGAAACCTTGACAGTGATACAGCTCACAAAAGCAGTTTGTATTCATGCCACCTTAACATCATCAGCACTGAAGATCGAACAGTAAGTTTCTTCGTCAAGCATCAAACAAGTAGACGAAAAATAAGCGTTAATATTTCTTTTACAAATAGTAATAGGACAGAGATTAATTTAAAAGTCACACTCAAACATCATACCTGTATTGAGTTTTCAAGTTATTGATATTTGTTGACACCATGATATAACTTAAATCCTGAAACGATTTCGGTACAAACAGTCCACAAAACTCCCTGTAATGTACATAAGATGTAATGCCATGATCCCTGCCTCGTTGAATGTTCCTTGCCAACAGATCGCTTCCAAACTTTCCAACTGTAATAGAAATCGTGCATAGTGTCTACGGCCTCACCAATGTTATGATCAAACTGTTTCATGTTTCTCAATATTCCAGGTAGAAGCAGTGTCATTGAATACTGAGGTATCAAGGACCCATTTATAGAGCGTCAAACATTATATAACCATGGCTTTTATTTACTACCAATCAGAAAAACTATTCGATTTATGGTAACGAGTTTCTGCTTGGGTGTCACTGTTGAGTTGGACCCCATAAAGGAACGTTACTAAACGGCTCAATAGCATTCACAACACATTAAAAAGCCAATTAACTAGATTAATCCTTTGTGTAAAAAATTAGCTAGGCTCTTGTTTGTACGAATTTGGCAATGAAATGTATACGATTAACAGGCTGCGTTGAAGACTGACCTTGTAAACAGTTGCCTACCTTCAGCATCAAGGAAATTCCTCAAATCATCGACAACGTTTGTGTCGAATTTCAAAGATGGTTCAGCAGCCAAACCACGAATGAACGAGTTCGGGCCCCCAGCTGTTTCTGTTCCTGACGTGTTTCCAGCCACAACTCCAGGATTGTTCAAGCTAATGCAATGAAATAAGCAAAGTTTTAAAGTTTGTAGCGATGTCTAACTTTGTTGGTACAATAATTCACTCCGCGTTATAAGGGTTGAGATTGTCATCACAAGGTCGCGTTTTCATTGCGCAAACGGTTTTCAGCTCTACCACTCTGAAAGTTTAAATTAGCTCAAGTTTAGAAAAAAATCTTGCTGGTTGGAATGTCGTGCTCTTGAAATTCACTGTGCCAGCAATACTGGGAATCTAAGAAGAGGATTGAAACAAACTTGCTCTATGCACAAACTTCAAAATTTGGTGAATAAGTTTATTGCCCAATGGATGCTCTACACGTTGAATCTGAACACTGATCACAATAATTTAAACTTAATAAGAAGGCTACGTAAATTATTGAATACTTACGCATCTTTGACACGAATTGTTGGGCCTTGTCTCCGTAAGAAACTTGGATCGGGTCGAATAAAATTCATGTTAATGAGAGGGTGGCCCATCCGAAACGCTGCTGTGGCAAAGGAGTTGATAATTCCCGCGTTTGCAGTTGAATCGTATCCATAATAGTATCCCTACCCAAATACATATTGGCATTGAATAAAAAAAAAGTTGATAATGTAAGGCCTGTGCGTTGTTGTAATGTTTTCTTGAACAGACATTTTTGATACCGTTCAAAGTTTGAAAGCCGGTTAGACGCCACGTACATGGTAATGAAAGATCTTTATCTTGTTGTTCAGGGATTTAAAAAAGGAAAATCAAATCTTATCAATGGATCAAAGTTAAACGGAACTTTTAGAGATCTTTACGTAACGTTTTTGCGCTAGCTCACACCAAATCAGCGCGAAGAAGATGATGATGCAGTCAGTATTCCTATCGTTCAATTTCTAATTGAGTCAGACCAAAAACTCAATAAATTACCATTTGCTATCTTGCCATCAAAAGAAAGTGTAAGCAATACAAAGATCTTGTGTTAAAGTTGTGTGTTTGTAGCTCTGTTTTGGCATCTCAGTAAATGAACACTGCAGTACTTTGTGTCTCTACGGTCAAAACAATACTAGTCATTTAATTGTAACTTACGTTTGATAGAGGATTGAGACCATAAATCTTCATGAGATTAGGTCCGATTATTTCTGGCAAAAAGTGTTCGTAGGTTACTTTTTGAAAGATTCCAATGACAATTCCTCTCGCAGTCTATGAAAAAGTAAACATTACAAGTGTGGCAATATCAAAATCGGCTAATGTAGTTCAGACTACCACCGAACGAGATAGGCTACCGAAAGATTTCAACTCTTTGTGTCATTATTGCGTTGCTTTCATCAAAATGGCACGTCTTGTGAAGAGATATGATGCGATGTTGAATTGTTTGCAAAAAACAAATTCTCGATTCTCTTTTTGCCAAATGTCGAGAGGTGTTTGCACCATCTGTTGCTGCCTGTTTTTGCCGGTGAGGTGATCTAGCGGTTAGAACGTCCGCTTTGCAGTGGTTAGACCAGTGTTTTATTTCAAATGACAAATTATGTAAAAGGTTATAAAAATTTTGTTTACAAGTTTTTTGCTTGGCGCTCAGTAATGTGGAGTAATGTGGAGGATGAAATGTGAAACAAGTATAGACATTGCAATACAATACTTAGTTTACTTAGTCATGTTTAGCTAAATATTGCAATGATTATCAATGGTCTGGGAAAATCAAAACGCTACACTGCCACCAAATGATATTGCTCTTGACTACAAAGCTATAAATGCAGATCAAAATTTAAGACTTGGTTTCATTTATGACGGAGGTATATATAGAAATAGAGATAAGGTATTCTTTTTCCTGCAGTAACGATTGGCATTCATACCACTGAAAAGATTGTCTGACCGAATGAAGCGCTTTTGCCTCGATGAAGTTGCTGCTAATCTATATATTTTTTGTTTTGTTATTTGAAAACTCCAACTGAAGTTGGAAAATAAAGTGGCATTCGCAGAGTTTATTCAAAACTAGGCCTATGATGATGTTGATTAAAAGTCATTTGCCATTGATGTCCCCCAATGCAAATTCTTTAATTCTAATTCTGTTACGGAAACACTCCAAGTAAAAAAGTGGTGAGCAAGTTAACTGTCAAATTTTTCCGACACTTGCTACAACGGTTAAATTCAAGTGTTAGTGAACTTACCTCAAATATACGGTCTGAATTCCATTTTGGATTGATTTTCCTCAAACCTTGAGCGATATTGTTATGCAGCCTTACCCAAATGTTGTGATTCGAAGTTAAAACACTATTTTCGTTGGTTCGTGGTTCGCCTGAATTAAGAAAACTTCTATTTCTAATTTTTTCATTTGAAAATACCCTTTTTACAAACTTAATGAGAATATTTCGCTGGTGGATTGTATGTCGTAGCTTTCAGTCTCTGGCAATATTTTTATAAATGCACAAAGAACAATTTGTATTCAGATTCGTTTGAAAGCTGTGCTTGTTCTGACGGTATTCCGTATTCTATTACATCCAAATAAGGAGAATTGCCGTAAAAGAACCCACGTTTGGTAGATTGCACGGAAAACTCATGGACTAATGGCACCTAGTCAGGCTGAACTGTTGTTGTCAATTTAATGTTGTTATTGGAATGATTCGCTATATCAAACAGAGACAGCGAGATCGTTTGGCGACGTGGCCGTTATATAGCAGTTAAAGATCCTATCTTTGTAAATAACGCGAGCGCTGTCACGAACAAAGGTGTGATCATAGGGTTGAATGGTGAACTCCTCCATTTTAGCCATGGCATTTTTCCTCAAAAAAATATAATTATGTAGGTTAGACCCCTTTACAAAAACTCTACTTAAGTATCAGAGATCAAATAGTGATTGATGCACTAGTGTCAAAGTTTAAAAGTAGTTCGAGTTTTATGTTGCTAACTCGGTTTTGATCTGTTTTATTCGTACCCGATATGAAACAGGGAAATCCTTGAGGTCTAATCAAACGACGTGGACAGAACATTTCCTCTCCGGCGGGAGCCAATTGAGGACTATCTCCCATCAATGGAAGAAGTTTTCCAGCGGGTCGGTAAGCAGCGATTCTTGTTATCAGTTCACCACGCCTTGAAACTGGAAAATGTTAAATGGATTATTATGGAAGAGTTGTATATTTTCGAAAAGCAAAATATAATGATTTATAAAAGATAATAACGCTCGATCAGCCCTGCTGTTTCACTGTTTGTCAGTGCAGGATAATTTTTTACCAGTAATAACGTTGTTGCATATAAACTCTATTCTTCTATACTTAAGAGCAAGATAAACGAAAAAATCTAATTATTAGACAATGTTTCAAGGATAACGCAATGCTTTTTGACTGTAAGGGAAACTCAGCAATTGGAAAAAAGTTTTTAAAAATTGTTATTTGTGTATAGATAAAGCTACTTGAGGCGAGATATTATTTGTTTCTGGAGCGCTTAACTTACATGTGTGGATGCAAACACATATTTCACTTACATGATCTGTCACGCAGAGCATTCACTTGTTCTTCAGTAGTTCCATAAATTGTATTCATATCGATGTACGAAGTTAATTCGTTGACCTGCTGCCTCGACTTAAGGCTACCTGAACATATTTGTTAATAGATTTAAAATTACAACCCAGTAAAAATGGAATTTCTGTTTTAATTCATTTTTCGTTTATAACAAGTGATCTGATGTAAATGATATATAATTGAGCAGTTTGAATATTTAAATCAAAAAGTTTTAATATTTAAACCAAAAATTTAATCAAAATTAGGCTGTACAATACGTTTGTTTTAGCAATTATTAAGAGAGCACTCCTCCCATAATACCAGCAGTTATACCTCAAGTATACCTCTGACCTCGCCAGGTTTTTGCTTCATTGGATGAGGAATCCAAGTTTATATTTTTGAATGGGTTGGGGGCTTTATTACTCTACCGATTAATCTGACGCTGTGATGTAGTGGTTGTAGAATCCGCTTCGCAATCGGTGCATTCGTGCTTAATTCACTTGACGAGTCATACCAAAGACTTTAATATGTTATCAACGAATTTTCTGCATGGCAATAGGATTAATGGAAGAATAAAACAGAAACTGAGTTTGCTTGGTCATCATTAAAGAGAGCAAATTAATTGGTTTCTATTGTTTGAGTAGATGTCACTGAGAGCACAACAGCGCCATTTATTTCATAACAGTAAACGACTGAGTGCATATTGGATCAGTTCATACTCTCATATCTATTGGCAATGCATGACTTTAAAGTAGAGGTTAAAATACCAGTTTTGATCAAAAATTATTTCAATGCAATTATCTATGGCTATTCTATCCTGTTTAATTCAAGACATTTTGGCAGCAATAAATAAGTTTAAAAAAATCGTTGCTTATTGATTCTTACAATCTTCTGAATTGGCCGCCCAAGTTGATCTCTCAAACATAAAACATGTCTTTCGAGGGCTAAACTGAATGTCCGTTCTTGGAATAGGAATGTTGAGACATTCCGGTGAATTCCTGTAGCATGAACAATTGACTGAAACATAATATAAGTATTATTGGTAATCATTCAATCAATTTTTTTGTTTTGTAGATCGATTTACAGTAGTTTACACTGTTCAAATCTAAAACTTACTTGATTCTTCTTCAGGAGCCAGAGTCAGTGTCAGATCATGAGCTAGAAACTGTCCGAAAAACGGAAGCATCTGACTTCGTTCGGTAGATTTTTGAAGTGGTTGCTGAATAGCGTTGGATATAGCTCGAGCAGAAGCCAGGTTTTGCCCGTTTGTTGCTAACCTAGGTCCATCTGCAAAAGAAAACAAAATGACCACTTGTAAATATGTAGAAACGATGAGGACATATACAACACAATGACTACTAGGTGAAAAATTGTTTGGGAGAGGGCAAAGTAGTCTGTTCAAGAAGTGGTTTTAGTACACGTAATACCCTGGCACTTATTCCTGGGTTACATACCCCCAATCATATATCCCCTGGTTACTCTAACTCTAAATCAAACCCTAATCCGAGCCATTGCATTGGGCAACAATACTGGTGGTAAGTGACCTTGGATAAGAGAACAAGGGGAGAGTGACAAAGGGATAAACGGCCTATTACCGAAAACCGAAAAGTGATATAAATGCTAACCTTGACCATTCCGATAACTTTTACAGTTACTTATAAAAACAAATAGCGTTTAATCCTGCCGGTACCGCAGTGAATATCCTTTTCCATTGCAATTGCTCCTACTCATCAGGAAAAACTGCCGTAAAACACCTTTACTAAAAACTTATCAATGCAGAATTGAAGCAGGAATTCAACTCACTATCTCTCGTTCGCTATCCAGAGCATCAAAACGTTGAGATTGACATATACAATTCAACACAATGAAAACGCTAGCCTTGCATGCAGAGAGTCGTCGCAAACGAATGCTTGCAGGCCCGGGGCTCCACCGTTTGTTATTTTGTTTTTATAAGAAAATTTCCTCAATTTTTTCGATATGTATGGTGTAAAAATCTGCACCATAGGTACTGTTAACTGCGAAGCAGATGTGAACAAAAATTTTGTGTTTGGAACCGTGCAAACTTTCCGGTAACAAAATAGCAAAAATCACGACTGGAAATTATTGCTCTATTCTTTCGCCCACTTTTCGAGTGTTTGAGCCTGTAGAGCAGGACTGAAACAGAATTCATGAGCTGAACACGCCATTTTGTCCATTTATGTTACCGCCGATCAAACAAACGAAAACTGCAACAATTTGTTGCTGTTGTTTGCAATCTTGTACTATCACCTACCGTGGCTAATGTTCATTTTGATTCCATATGAACCTATCTGCAATCAAAGGTTTAGAGTAATTAAGTTTGTGGTTGGCATATGTTGTGCACTCAATGACAGCAATGTGTATTTTTTGAAAAGCATCAGTTTTGATATTAGTTTTTCTTTTTTGGTATAAAGCCTGTAATAAGTTTTACGTGATAAGTTTTATCAATTTGCTTTTGTTTTTCCAGCCACATATTAATTTACTCTGCATAGCACTATCCCAAATGCAGGTAGGTCAGTTGTTAATCATAATCCCTTTTACATTACGTATAATATTCGTTAGCTTAATCTGTATGTAATGTGTTATAGCTCTACAGTTCATTTATACGAGTACCGTACATACTTGTAGACAGGTCGCACTTTTTTCACCAAAACTTTCTTCAAAGCATAAGAGTGCGACCTGTCTACTGGACATATCTGTAAAACTGGCATATCATAGCTGGCATAAATGATGATGAGCTGAATGACTATTATGAGATGGCCTCAGATGACAATACAATATCTGATGAACAACTGAGAAGATAGCTTGACAATGATGATAATGATGTTATAATTGTCTAGTTTAGAGTTACAGCAAAAATGCTTCAATAATTCTGAGCAAATTTTTTAAATGAAGGTAAATATTTCATAATATTTGATTTTATTAAAAGCAGTTTGATTCCCCAGATTTCAGTGCGACCAATCTGGGAGCCAAACTTAAATACCTACTTTATTTGCCTCAAACTAAGGGTGCGACCAATTTATGAGTATGTACCGTATTGCCGCTGTAATTTAGCAGAATTTACGTAATTTTTAGTTTTTTGACAACTGTGTGATTGCCCAGGCTGTCGTACCGCGTGTTGATCTGGTGGATATATCTGAAAGCTTGTGCTAAATAACGTGGTAAATATTTTATAGTTTTGTTTAAGTCAACTTTGAATTAATGAACTAAATATGTAAAAGTCAATGTCAAGTAGCACTGCCTTCGCATCCACTAAGACTTTGGTTATTATTTTTTGTAGAAACCGTTTCAACATCATTGGCCTTGTGTTTTGCGATCTTTATGTTTGTCCGTCAATCTAATCGTGAACTTGCATTACACTGATCAGTTTTGATCGTCATTAAACAGATCAATTCCGCGAGAGATAGGTAGGAGTTAGCTGGAAAAGGAAATCGGAACGCGTGGTAGCTGAAGCAAAGCTTAGCCATATCACGTGTTACCCCAGAGTAACAATGATTGATTAACTTAAGGCATGACTGTCTTCTACATTTATCTTACCAATGCCGTTGTAGTCAGGTTGAAGAAGTCTTCTAAACGTTTGATCAGCACTGCCACGTCGTGGTCTAACTCTGTTGTTACAAGTTCCATCGATGGTAGGATACCTAGCAAAGATAATAATAAAGTATTCAAATACTTTGAATTTACTTGTTCATGCAGGGTATTATACAATTGCGTAATCATAGGTCAATAACTACCGACAGTCAGTAAAGTGCTCTCCGTTTGGGGGTCGTTTTCATAACGGCTCTATTTGATTATGGCGATAGCTAATTGTTTCGATCTTTTATGGAAAGACACTTAACAATAATTTGTTTTGGTTTGACTGAATTTATTGAGCAACAAGTTCGCCAGATGTAATTCCAAAGCCCAGGAAAAGTATGATGCAGATAAACTAACTCTTGGATGTCGTGAGTGTACAAATGGCATTGCGATTGTTGTAAAAAAGCTATTGCTCATTTTGCGAGGGAAAACAGTTAGCGTTGTTCCGTTAATTAGACCTTCTCAAAAATTTATAAAAAATCACTCACTTTTGTTGAAAGAAAGGTTTGCACGACACTGGTGATAAGCAGTTGCTGTCATCATTGTTTCTATTAATAGGTTTCCAACGGCCCAACATAAAAGGAGGTTTAGGTCGTCTGGAATCAAACCGCCCGCTGAAACCTCTGAATTGAACAAACTCATCTACATTATCCTCTCCATCGTCTAAAACATAACTTTTCATATAAGTTTACATGCGTACCATCAGAATGTTTATGACACGGAAGAATAAAGTAAACATTTAAAAAATATGTTTGAAGGCCAAGTTTTTTGGTGTCTCTGAGATATATTTTAAATGTAGTTATCAGCTTTTTTGAGGGATAAGTAAGCCCACTTAACTTCTTCCTCGGTTTTGCCCTACACCATATGGTTTATATTCAGTCAGAGAAATTAGATGAGCTTGCTTGTAATTTTACACAATTAATCTGCAAACTCATAAAGCTTAAAAGCACTATGCTATTTTTTGCGATAATAAAGTCACGAATACTATGATTCAGTACCGGCAAATAGCAAGCTGTGACTGTCGTAGCTTAAGTCTTATAATTTTTTTAATTAATTTCAACGTTGTGTAAAACTAACTTCCTTTCATGTAGTTACATTGATCCTAATTAGGCCTACATATAAAAGTCATGAATATAAACACCTAAAACAAAATTGTATCCTATTCTTCGTAATACTGTACTTACGTTGTAAAGTAACCGGAATGCATACGGCAATAGCAAGTAGACATGTAACTATGCAGTAACAGATTGTCATGTTTAAGCTTATCGAAAATCTATGAAATAAAGAATACAATGATAATACTATAGGTTGTTAAAACATTAATTATGGCTAACGCCAAGAATTAAAACCCGGGTACAGTGAAGATAACAACAACTCGTTAAAAAAAAATCAAAAAACGTATAAAATTATTTGTGCATTTTATTTAATTACAACTGTTGAGCTTTTTCACAAGACAAAATTGATATCAGAGCATATTTTAATCAACTTCACAACTGTTTGTGCTAGTTATAATGCTGGTTTAAATAAAAAATTATAAGGAACTAATTATAATTAGTAAGCTTAAGTGGGTAGTTATCAATCTACAATGCTGCTTTGCAAAGTAAAAATCGAATTTTATTCAATTTTTGAAATAAAATCAGCTTAAGATCATTTTTACATGTAGCTCAAAATGTCTGTTTCTCGCGTAATAACTGTTTTCATATAAAATATAGGTCGGACTTTACGTCTCACATAGGTCGGTAAACAAAAGTTTTGGATACTCTTATTTAAAACAAATATTTTTTGCTACGTTATGTTGGGAGCATTTCTAAGCAATTATGAAGTTTTGATACAACCAATAGACTTTGAAACCGATTGCCATTTCTATTCAACAAGTCTTGGTGGTATGTGTCCAAACTTGACAGTACCACTGTTTATTTAAATATTATGATCTTTTGAAAACTGCTTACTTACGGTACAATAAAAACTCCACAAATTTTAAGTTGCTGAAAGTTCTGATAGGACCTACCACAAGATTATTTAAAAGCACGTTTTTTAAGTTGGCTTTAATCTTTTTCAAATTGGAGAGATTCCAGCATTATTGGAATTTTATGGAATTTACGTCACAGCTTAACCAGTATAAACCCTCAACAACAACAGCGCAAAATCCAGAATTTTAGGGGGTTCGCTTACACGGTGAGAAAATCACATTCCATGCAATTTTTCTGGGAGATCTTTATGCTTTAGTTATATGCAGGTAGTGGCATAACTACGTGACTGCGGCCGATCCATACGACATTACTTTATGGGATGACGATTCAAATTGCCAGACTCATCAACAAAATATAATTGTAATAACGAATAAAGAAAAGGTTTTCATTTTTAGCTGGTAGATGTAGTAAACTGTAGTTTCTAAACAGGATCGCGAATATCAAGTGAAGCCGTTTTTACGGCAATGATTATAATATTTTTATTTAGTGTTCATTACGGCAGTTTTCCTTCTCGTTTCCGTTGAATGGCTAATTCTAATTAAATGTCTGAATTAAGCTTACATGTAGATGTAATTCATCGAACCTCAACGACCCACAATGTATCAAACCAACTTTAATTGGCACGTTTTGGTTTATCTACGTTCAATGTAATTTTATCGATAAGAACTCTAACTTTTAGAATGATTTAAGTAAAAAATAAACTGTAAATACAATAAGGATTCTGGATTCAGTCTACACGTTTGACTTAATTCACTTTGAAATATGTTGTCACATCTAAATTTGGATGTTAAGTTTTAAATTTAAAATTTCTTTCTTACAACTGCAATTCAATTTATCGGAGAAAATATTGCTGTGCATTAGATTAGATGTGACCAAAGTTGCAATGCACTTAAAAATTCCCTACCGTCAAATTAGTCAGCTTATTACGATTTATATCAACATTGTTCCTTCAGATGATGCCAGAAATTTTTTGCACGATTATCTGCTGCATTAAATTGAAATGATTTCCGATTCAATGACGAATCGCTTGATTCAATTGCCGTCTTTTTTATTACTTCCGGAAATTTCTAGAAACTTTAAACTTATCTATTCGTGATTATCGCATATATTTCTACGGCAAAAGTTTTTTAATTCGATTTAATTGCCGCTATTTTTACACACTTTTACGCGGAGAGAGGCAATGGTAGCATATTATCTTTCTTTGTAAAGCCATTGTTAATGAAGTGCGCTTAAAGCTTGATACTTACGTATATATTCTCGCAGTATAATTTTTAAACATTGACGGCATCAAAAAAGCAGATGACGTCATAAAGCAACATTTTAAGCAGTTTTTTGTACCTCATCTTAACGGTTTTTTCCATTATGTGAAGGAATTTTTTAGGTAATTAATTGTACAAGAGTACATTTAAATCGGTAGAAACTTTTTAGTTAACCTATCGATAATCAAGATTCTGAATAAGCAGACAATTGGGCATAAGTTAAAAGCAGGCATTATCTTTACAGGTTTTGAACTTAAACTCACACCTTTGTACATAGAACCACAGCCAAACACTAAATGCACCTTGAGCGGTTTGAGCGCAAGTGAGACTGAGTGGCGGGGCAAGAGCCACACAAAGGCGACGCTGCGTTTGTCTTGAAAAAGATCCATTTTGGGTGCATGTCCTTTCAACAAATACTTGTTAATGGTGTTAACGTACATCGATTTCTTTGTGAGACGTATTTTTCATTATATTAATTGATTAGTTGCCACACATTATATGTCATGAAAGATGGTAACTCTTAATCACCAAGTCAAAGGTAACTGATAACGACCATTCACCATGTTAATAGATTCCTCGAGTACCTTATGCATCAAATGTTCTAACATGGCATGTCAATAACCGTCGTGCTTTTTTCAAAATCACCCGATCAGATAGTTTGAATTTGGTGTTCAAAAGCTTTGTGTGATGCTTTACAAAGTTGACTGTGTCCTTCTGCGAGCTCGAAAACGAAAGCAAAAGCTTCGATGGATACCGTTCCACAGGCGTTTTAATTACTACAGGCTTATAACGACGATCCTTGCGAAAAGTAGACGGAGAAAATAATTTAGAAGCATCATTAACAACTAGGAGAGATGTTGACTTGGAGGCAAATGTTGATTTGAAAACAGATATTATTTAAAAGACAGTTGTTTATTCAATGGCAGATGAGACAGATGTTGATTTATTGCTAACAAAGATAATTAACTCGGATTGCCGATGAAGGTATTTGATGAAGACAATTCTTCTGTTCTATCAATAGATAAGACAGATGTTGATTTAAAGAATCGAAGTAGTACGATACTTCTAAAGCTGCCGACTCTTTTCATCCACTAAGCTTTACCCAGGCAACATCTAGATCACTTTCGGCTTTACGGTGAGTAATATGCGATTTTTGCTTAGCAACGCGTTCTTCCTCATCAGCAAGACAAATGCCTTCATCGGCAATCTGAGTTACTTCTATTCTCTCAATAGTTTGTTTAGCTATAATTTCGCTGCTTGGTAGTCAGGTTCTGCAACAAGGATTTTTACGCTTCGACGAGACGATCTCAATGCAGCATAAGCGACAGTTGTGGGTCTTTTGTCAATGTCGTAGCAGACATTGCTATCATGTTTCGGTGCGGCAGGATCTTTTGCATAAATTTAGTTAAGCAGGCATTGAAATCAATTTTGCTTATAGTCGCTCTCTCCAAAATATCAAAAGCATCGTGCGTTGGAGCTTACTCTGTAGAATCACTCAGATTTTTGCACGCACGGATGATCTTCGCAGATTAATTGAGGCATTATTTGAGGCATTATTTTAAATATTGAAGAGTTACTTGATTTTCTGCCGCTTAGTTTTCTGATTTCAATTATTCTTGCATTGGCAGCTACGCCTTGACAACATCTTTACGAGATAGAGATGGTTTAGACATCATCTCAATTCTTCTTCTTCTTCTTTCGGCTTCTCCCTATTCGGGGTCGCCACAGCGCGAAAGTATTCTCCATTTGACCCGATCGACTTCGTCTCCCTCCTTAGCTTCAACGCTTTTCAAGTCTTCTCTTGCCAAATCCATCCAACTCCTTCTTGGCCTTCCTCTTTTTCTTCTACCTGGCACTGTCACCTCCATCATCCTTTTTCCCACGTAGCCTTCTTCTCTTCTTTTTACGTGTCCATACCAGCGTAGTCTTGCAGACATCATTTTAATGAAAGGATAAATTAAGTGATAAATCAAACCACACAAAAACAAAAATTTTTGGTTAAATTTTTGTCGCTTTTTTTGGTGTTGACCGATCTCTCGTTTCACTTGGGCTAAGACAAAACACAATTTCTTCCTGAATTTCAATGTATTGAAATGTATATTCGTCAATCTTGAATTAGGTTTTGTTTCTTTCACAGGCTATTGCTTAAACAACATCTTCGCGCGGTGTAGTCTTGGTAACAACAATGACCACATAACAAAAACTAAGACTAATCTTTTCTGAAGATTTATAGTTGCTTCACAGCTTAAGCAAAAGTCGCCACGAGTTGCTTAAAGCACGCTGTGTCTGCAGAGGAAAGCTTGTTACAAGTATAACACGTTCAAGCAAAGGAAAACCTATCGTAAGCATACCACACCGACATGATTCTTTATACGAACAAGAAATTAAAGTAAGCATATTATTCATTGACAATACAACGCCATCTGCATCCTACCAGATGCAGAGTTTCGGCGATGGGCCTACCTCCTTGGGAAACCGAGACGCTTATAGGAACAGAGGCTTCTCAACCACTGTGGAAGCAGAGGAGAGCACAAACAGGATTAAGCTTTAGAAAGTGTACTCGTCTTCAAGGAAATCCCCTTTTTTTTGCAATCAAGTCTTTGTGTATAAATGGAATCGCATTTCAAATAACTTAGTAGAGGGATACCCTTAACAGAAAGATGAATATTACAAAACATACGCTCAAGTGGTGTGCATTTGATCGATGAACAAAGTTACGATTGATTGACACGTAAGACACCTGTCAAAACATGCTCTCAAGGCGTTACTGGCCTGCGAAGTTTCAATCCCCAGAACAGCTTTCCAAATGAAGCCATTACATTTTTCACACTGCCTATCACTTCTTAAATTATGACTAGTAGTTTGGCCGATAGCTACCCCGTGTGATAATTATATGATTTAAGTTCATACAATTGAAAAGATGCCCATCGATCTGATAGAATAAATGTACTCTTACCAAAAATGGAACACAAAAAAGCGATTCAGTAAAGGCGTCACGTCAGGACATGGAAATGTAAATAGAAGCCGTGTAATACTCGTCAACAAGAGTTAGAAAAAAATGTTTTGGGTGCCCGCCAGAGAGCTCTTTAGGAAAGGAATGATTTCAGAGATTAAATTGATTTAATAAAGCAATTTCTTCTGATTAAATGAACGGAGGTGTGGAATTGTTGCATTCTCTGCGTTTGCGAAGTGATTAAGAAAAGTTCTTTCTCCGCCAAAAGTGGGCCATTCTTGCAACTTCGGCATAAAAAATAAAATTATGCAACTGCCTTTAGGGGAAGCTTCTTAGAATAAACGAGAAATAGTATCAAGCTCATTCATTTTTCTCTGAGCGATTATGGATCGCAATTTTAAATGAAGACAAATCCATTTCCCATCTTATAATTTTACTGTTTTATCTTCGAGGACGGGACGATCAAACATGAACCAAACGCTTTTTTAATTTGTCGCGAATGTGAAATGATATACCATTATGCCGAGTCTTCACAGCGCATATACGATAGAGAACCCTTCCTCTTCCTTAAAAAAATTTTGCTGCTCTACAGGAAACAAGGTTCTCAAGTCGATTGCTATAGGACGATCTTCTTGATTTAGCGCACTCGTGGGAACGAAATCTGAAGTATCGCTTTCGGCTGTGAGCGCCAACATGCCATCAACAGGATACAGAGCAACCGATGCCAAAACGTGTCATGAAACGCAATTGAGGCATCGATTGACAAAAGTAACGTCGATTTATTTAATGAAAAATGTTCGCCTGATCAACACTGTATCCACCTGACGTAATTCGCAAACAGCCTTATCTGACATTGTAGCTCCTTCTGTGTTGTTGGAAATGGCATTTCAAGCAGTGGCCCCACTTTTTAAGATTTAGCTTTATGGGCTGATGTGACACCGCGTATCCCCAAGCGAAAGCTTCTTTCCAGAGAATACAGTTTCTCATTTATAGAAAGATTCCACATTTCAGCCGCATCAATAAATGCCATAAAATGGGAGTCGTGTTCTGCCCAATCTTTGCTGGCAATAGAGATATTGTCAAATAAGGAAAGCAACCATGCAAATTGCTCTCGGTTACGAATGCATTGCTTGCTTTCTGTAACTCGCGTACTGCTTTAAGCCCGAATGCAAATTGGCGTCAATGATACATTTTTTGAACCACTTGGAAAGTACTTAACTCTCGATTCCATGGTTTAATTTGACTTAATGCTAGTCTGACTTTAAATTTATGATGGTAAACATTATATATTAAGAAGTTCATAAACAAAGTTTCCTACTTGAGGAAGTGAATATGCATCAAGTGGCGTGTAGCATCAATAATTCTATGGTAGTTTATCACCATGCAACGTTTTTTCACTTTGTTTATTTTTTACCCCACAACTTGCGTTCACCATAAAAAATTATCTGGTTCTATCTATATTGTTAAAGATTTTGATCTAAGCGGTAAATTTTCATACATTTTTTCTAAATATTAACTGCTCTAGTTTGCTTTCCTTCAATCTTTTTCCATAATAGACAAAATTTTTGATTTTTTGTCGTGGTGCTTTTCCTGCTAACGTATATAAAACATTGACTAATTTATTATCTTTCAAGATATCAGCTTCTATATTGGATATTATTTTTTTAGTAACACCTCGAGTCCCTCTGCATTTATTTTCATCTTGTACACTATCTGTAACGGTGAATTTTCCATGCGATAAAATCTTACTCTTGCAATAACTGCTACTGAATTAGGTTAACTAAGATGTTGTAACAATCTCCGTTATGTTAGGAAGTTATTCATGACCACATGATGATTTGAACCTGAGTCTTGCTGAAAGAGCAAAGTGCACTACGACAGAAACAATTCAATCAAATTTGATATTCTTAAATTTTCTCTTTATTACAGTTGTCGCCAGCATATACTTTAATTGAGTTTGATAC
Source organism: Trididemnum clinides (assembly GCA_963675345.1). Classification (NCBI taxonomy): domain Eukaryota; kingdom Metazoa; phylum Chordata; class Ascidiacea; order Aplousobranchia; family Didemnidae; genus Trididemnum; species Trididemnum clinides. Next base: position 17,132,595 of record OY776291.1, read on the forward strand.
TATCTATGCAACCTATCCAAATCGAAACGACCGGGGCAAGAATTTTGGCTGGGCCGAGTTACCATGAGGGCCTGATAGGGAAGGAACCGAGGCCGCAGCCGGAGTTCAAAAAACTGTGCATCAAACTATTATGCCATAGTGAAGTCAAACCTTAACTACTCAGGCTGGTGAATTTTGTACACCGAAGTGGTTATTTAATCATTCCTCACTATTAGCAGATTCTTGCTTCTCCAATCCTAAGTGCACTCAAATGATAACGTAGTGTCACAGGGGTTTTGTTGTAACTTGTTTTTAGATCATGTTATAAGAAAATGCTATGCTCTCTGTTTTGTTTAATGCATAAAATACACCGGGCGAACAACTATGAAAAAAAGTTATAGGAACGTTCTTTATCATCTCTGTGGAAGAGCAAAGAACAGTATGAGCGCAAAAAATGCTGATACTGCAATGACTTTGTGAGTAAAGAGCATTCAGTGACTAGCGTGCGATGCAATATCTGTATAAATTGTGTCATAGACAAAACAGCACAACAAATATAATGAATGAATAATGCAGTATTTAACAATTTGCTTCTATATTGAATTCTTCGTGCGATCGTTTGAACTATGTTTTATTCATTTCTGAATCAATAAATTGCATTTTGTAAGATACATTTTTGATAATAGTAATATAGATGACATCTGAACTGAAGAAAGTCCAAAACATGTCCATTTAAAATTGGTATGCAAAATATACTGTGCGTGTAGTTACGTTATGAAATTGGCATAAATAGTGAAAGGCCAATAAAATTTCACCCGGCGCGATGGTGTAGTGGTTAGGGCTGTAGGATATGCAAAGATGATCTTATTAGCATATGATCCTGTTACGGTATTTAGCGATCCTATTTCCTGTGCGATTCCGTTTCTGTTTACTGACACACGTGAGAGTGTGGCGGTTCGGTGAGTTGGACAGTTTGGTGTGCAAGAGATATTCGCTTTGTTTTTAATATTTTATTCATTTCCTAATAAACAGTTTGTTTATTGAGAGTTTTTTACGATAGTGCCTGCTTTTCATCCGACTTTAGGTAGGGCAAAAAAGCCATGCATTACAAGGGCGTCCGCTTTGCAGTCAGTAGACCTGGGATGCATTTCCCAAGTCGAGTCATGCCACAAGACTTTAAAAAATGGTATTCATAGATTTCCTGCTTGTTGCTTAGCATAAAAAGGGGATAGTGTGGAGAACAAGCCGGCAAGCTTGCTTGTTGTGTCCTTGGGCAAGGCACTGAACGGGATGCCTCCATCTTTATGTAGAAGACAGGGACGTACCCGTACTTCGCCGGGTTACAACTGTGAAGCTGCTCGATAGCATGTCATAAGAGGCGACTCTTGGGTACCCACCAATGGCAGTCCGCCATGTTGGTGGTGGGGCTACCAGTCATTCAGTGGTCAATCATGACTGATTCGAAATGGGCTGCCACCTTTCACCTAGTTCAATTCAATTAAGTTGACGGCGTGAGCTTGTATAGCAGTTTGTGCCGTACCTCCATCGCGAGAAAAAGGATGGATAATAACGACATCGACAACAGTAGTAACATTAATAGTGATATTGGCATGAATAGTGTTGGGTTAATAAAACTTTCTTTATTGTAGTCCTGCTTATCAAAGAGTAAAACAGGCGTTCCAGAACTTAAACATAATCAAAACAGGCTTTTTACGCAAATGCTCATTAATAACTATTATTTAAAGATCCCCAGCCTAAGCATTTATCAGAAAGAGCCGTGGCGGGAACAGAACTATAGATAAAATTAGCATTCCATGCCGGGGGGCCCAAGTTGATCGCTAATTGGAACTACTTGGTTGCTCTTTGTTTAAACTTGGCCGACAAAATTGAATAAAAACTAAATCAGCTAAGCATGCAGTATCGCATTTTCTCTTAATGAGTTTATTTTTTTCCTTTTTCTCACAACAATAAATACGATCTTCTTCTGAATTTATTCCCGCTCAGAGGGTCGCCGATGGAAATTCTCCCTTTCCAGAATAGCAGCGTCCTCTTTCAACCCAACTCCTTTCAGCCTGTCTCTCCATTCTGTTGCGCTTCCATCTTGATTTCACTTTTGGAAAATGTTTTTACGATTGGATGCCCTTCCTGCGACCAACCCTTCTTGGAAGGAGACGGAACCACCACAGCGCATAGACTGCTTGGCCCTATCATTTGGTACCACATAAAGATGGAGGCATCCTTCTCCACACTATTCCTTTTGTGCTGAGCACCAAGGTGGAAAACCATAAATACCATTTTTTTAAAGAATTTTGGTATGACTCGACAAGGAAAGTGAACCCTAAGTCCACTGACTGCAAAACGGACGCACAAACTACTCGGCCATTGTGCCGGCACAGCAATGAATATGATATTTTAGTGAAATACATTTGTTTTCTTAAATTTTGATGCAAGCTCCGCGGATCCAGTTTTTATTTGATCTTTTTTTGCCGGTAAGTAAACGGAACTGCCAATATTCAATAAAAATAAAATCTTCAAAACCGATTAAAATTGAATTTGCATTCAACACAGCATTAGAGCTTTGTAGAATGTATCCCACAGAATGCAGAATTTTGATTTCTAGTAGAGCAAAAAATAAATATTTCAGTATCATGTAAACTTTTGCACATTACTGAAAATCTTGATCTAGCAAAGTGCTCTTCAACTTTTTTGGTGTCGAGGAAACCCTGCTGTACTTTTAGAAATGTCATGGAAAACCAGTTACTAAAACTTTATTAGAACTGCATTGGCTCTGCTTTCTTGGAGAAAAACGTCAGTTTAAGGTTTTCAAACTGGGTACGCAAGAGTAATTTTGTGAGTTCTCAAGAAAGTTTCTCGTACAGGTACATCAAAGGCTTTGAAAGACAACCTATATTTTTCGTTGCCTCCACCATTCGTGCACTTATGGACGTTTATTTTTTTGGATCAACTTTTCGGAAGCAATTGTTTGGCCCATTTTTGTCGCGAAAAACCATATCTTGTTTTGCTGATGTTGAGAATTCTCGTTTTTGTCCCGTAGCAACTTTTAGTTATAATACGTGCATTACAACTTATTGCACAAGTGAACCACTGGTAGTATTTCCTGGGCTTCTCTGCTATTCTTATTTTGAAGGAAAAGGTCTTACAAAATAATGTTGTCCTTATTTCTAAGAAATCTCCTTATTTTTGAAAATACGTCCTTGCATTTTTGTATTTTCAGCAGCATGCAACTATTTGAGTTTTTTTATTGAAAACTTTTTTCCTTTCATTCTAAAATGAGAATTAGAAATAGAATTTACCCAACTAGTTTGACTGGCTGTCTTGAGATTTCAGGCAAACAATTTTGAAACCTTTAAAAAATGTACTCAACCGAATACACCCTCATAAAAGCTCATAATTGACAAAAAATTCTGACCGACCTTAAAAAATACAAGAAAAAGTTTTTCCAGTCGTCCTTAGCTTGTTTCCAGATTGATGGCAGCCCTGCGTATCGTATTCGGCCGCGATTTGGCAGAATCTGACTAGGGGCTGTTCAAAAAACATGTGACACTTTTTAATCCCCTTCTCCCCCTTTATGTAATGCATTATGACGTTTTTGCAGACCCCTTCTCCTTCTGGTGATGGGTAATAAAAAGTACTCAAGCAGATTGTGATTGTTTGGATTCGCCACAAAAACCGTTTGATCAACCAATTGAAATCTTTAATTCTTTTGGAGTAGCAAGTTTGTGATGATCACGATATGTCTCTGTTACGTCTTCCCTCATATCGCACCAGTGTGATGGTTTTGCTTCATGTAATATTTGAACGGTATATAGTACTTGAAGGTGTCATATAACATTTAAACGGTCCTCTACTGCTTTTTCAATTTTTCGAGAAAATCAACTTTTTGCGTTGTTGTGTTTTTGTGACGTAATAGAACTTAAAATGAAATTGTAGTCTTCAAAATCAAATAAAAAGCTCAATTATGATAATTGTTACATCATGTATTCTCACTAGAGTTTGAGAAGTTTGGCCAAATTATTCTCGAGAAAAAAACATTACGTTTTCCCAAATAAAAACAAAAGAAGTAGAAACCGTGCAGAGCCCCCAAAGCTCACGGAACCTCTCTAAATGTTTTCACGGAGCACCAAGGTTCCGTAAAATCTTGATTGAAAAGCACTGATCTAGTACAAGAAATATGATAGAGTGTTCAACACTTACAATCTCAATCAATTGTTCTGTACATTGCATAGAGTAGTGCTGTATTCAGACTGTACTACTGTATTGATATCCAAAGAAAGAATTTTCTTAAAAAGTTTACTAACATTGTAGTGAGCTTATAGTGATATACTTATCACTATTATTTTATTCTATTTTACTTAATACAAGATAAAAATTTAAACTTTTGAATTAAGCCTAAAACATAAATTGTAACATTAGAATGGCATACGATAACAATAGTAACCGCTGTTTATGGCCAATTATCATTGCATAATAATGCTTGTCTTCTTACCATGTGTAACCAGTAATATTGACATTGTCCAAAAAGTTGACAGTAATATATATTGACATTGTCCAGTATTTTAACTAGGATTAGTGTTATAAGTAAGTTTAAGGCAAAAATAATTATCAAAACTAAGAAGCATTCATTTTTCGTCTGTTCCGCTTGTTTTACAACATTTACAGAATGAAGTTTTTGGTTGTTTCCGTGGATCTTCTTAATTGCTCCTAGTGTCAATTTGAATTAACGAGCGAAAAGTCTTTAAAACGTAGACGACTTAAGGTAATTTTTTGACTTTTGTGCTTGAGCGACTGGCACAAAATTGCTGCTCCGATTTTTAATCGACGTAAATCTACCATTTTTATATCTTTTATCCTAACAATGAAATGAAGCAATGAAAACTGTAAACTAAACTGTGTCAAAATAATCATCTCCATATTGCACATTTTTTACCATTCCCTAAAAGGAGTGTCGGTGAAAACATTCCAAAAAAAGCCAATTGAAATTGATTACCTGAAGATATCAAAATACAGTTAGCTAAAAGCACAGATTTGGTGTGCAACAGAGCTAGAGCCAGTTAAACTTGGGTAAACCAATTCGAACTGTGGGAAAAATTTTAGCCGACATTTTAGGTTGGTTAGCCGGCCGTTCGGTAAAAATTCACACAAAGTTTTGGTATCTTGGCCGCAAAACGGCTGGTTTACTGGCTGGTCAATTGCACTACCAAAAATCAAACGCTTTTTATGCTCTGGTCAGCAAAATACTCAACTTCTTCTTGAAGAGAAATTTTATGTAATTAGTTGAGCAGTGAACGACAATTTTCATTGTTTTTATGGAGGTGGCAGAGGGCATTTACTTATCTTAAAGATATACCGTACATACTCATGTATAACTCGAATTTCTGGGAGACGATTTTAAGGTAAAATTTTTGGGGTCGACTTATACATGAGTAATGTTTGTGAACATGTTGTTGCCGAGTCGAATAGAATGTGAATATGAAAAGAAAATCCGTTATTATACATGCAATATTCACACCGCGGTATGAAGCCTTAACAAACGCTCATATTAATGGTGTTTCACCATACAAATGCTAAAGTTACTTCACAGAATTTCCGGTATCAAATATAAGTAAAAATACGGTATATATTACCAGTAAACAAGCTTGCGACTGCAGGCTCAATCATAACATGGAAGCTGCCATTGTTCCAGAATATTCTAGGATAGCGAAGTCGACTTATACATGAGTAATACCTAAATACCTATAATAATGCAACTTTTCGTCTTAAAATACCGATTGACTTATACATGAGATCGACGTATATATGAGTATATACGGTAAATCTTTTTATGAAGTTTATCTTTTCGAAATTGAGTATTACCTATTTTTGGCTTAAAACAAAGGTGAAGATCTTTTTGTCAGGAGAAGATTAACGTTTTGAAATTGCATTTTGGCCAATTTTTAAAATTTAAGTCAAGAGCTAACAATATTCTGGGGGGTTCAGCCCCAAGCCTTTTTCGCCCTACAATAACATCCCATTATCTCATAACAAGTTTAGTAAACCATAGATTTGTAGTTTCTTAAGTCTATAGATTAGTACTGTTCTAATAAATTTGCAAGATTATCATGAGACAATACAACTAAATATTTGATTAATAGCGACACTTAATAATAACTTCTGACCATAAACAAAGAAGACGCTTTTAACCCGCGGTAAAAACCAAGAAAGAGATTTTGGTCGGTGATGACCGGCAATGCTACATGGAAGTCATTTTTCTTCAAACAACTTTTTCAAAATTATTTGATGTAGGAAGTTGTTTTCCCGACTGGAAATGGTTACAATTAATTTTATTCTCGTTTCTTTTTATTTATTTTAAGCCTTTACTTTGCTTGTTCCTTGCATTTATATTACTCTTTTATTCTTCACAGATAAACAATAAAAAAGCTTTAAGAAGTTTTTCAACTACCGGCCCTCGAAGCAATCGTTGCGCATCTGCACAGAATAAAGTGAATACAATGGATTTTTAGAAAACAACTTCAGATGTAAATATATATGCGATTGATTAGTTTGCCTTATTTCTACTCCAGACTCGTGTGAAAGAATCGAAGGAATGCTTACCCCCACTCACATATTTCCCAAACAGCTTAACAAAAGTGCTGCATTGTCCTCTTGCTTTTTTACAATTTTATATGCATACGTTATGGTGTGTAAAAATAATGTCTGGGATAAACCGATCCTAGGGCAAAAGATTAGGTGTCACTGACGTAGATAATGTCCGGTTAGCTTATCCGGCGGAAAGCGTAATCATTTCAGATACTCAATTTGTATATTTGGTGGGGAAAGTAGACTAACGTTATCATTTACATTATCAATAAAAAATTGCGAAGCTTTGCTTTAAGAACTTTACGTCAGGTAACTATTTTCATTTAATGCCAACCACATATGCCTTAAAACATATTTCATTTTACAAAATTTTTATACAGTTTTGAAAAAAATAACTGATCAAATAATGAATTAACAATGTTTAATCCGATCAACACAACGTAACTAGAACCTAAGCTGAAGACAATTGCCTTGCATTTGAAACCATAAATATAACATAGTTGATATTAGAGTTGTATCTACAAACGTAGGTGTGACCAGGAAAAACAAATGGAGCAATTTTTTCTAAATATTTCTACCTGAAGCAAAATATTTTTAAGTCTCCGGATTTTGCGCAAATTTTTAAATAATCTCAAAAAATAGCAAGTTTATATTTGCCTTTAAAACTGGGTAATTCTGAATCACTTTCTTAAAATTTTGTAGGAGCTCAAATAAGGTTACCATCACAAATACTACAGTTCGTAACCCATGTTTTGGCTGGCTATCAACCAGACTACAAATTTTCTGCGAAGGCAATTTATTTAATATTCATAAATAAAACTCCAACAAAGCTGTCTGCATTTATAATACAATCTAACGATTTTTGTTTGCTTCAAGAAATGCATTTCAAACAATCGATTAATGTGTTGTTAACATAGTGCCAAATTTTCCGTAATATTTTGTACACTATAAGCACAAACATATATATATATATGGTGCAGATGTTCAGACAGACTTGATCAATTAAATATTAAGCTAACGAGACTCAAAACTCTAGCTTACTAAACGCAAGCAAAAACAATAGTTGTATCTGTTGCAATCTGATGTCGGACCACAATCCATAATGAAGCCTGTAAAAAAAGTAACAGTTTAAGCGTGTGCCACATAAAAAAGGGAGGAAGGAAGGAACATCTTTATACTCTAACCATAGACACGATTTCGGAAGCAACAACAAAGCGATGAAGCTCACGTACATCAAATTATTGGTAAAAATCATCAATGACATCCTACTTTTAAAACAGCTAGCCCTTTGATGTAATTTTTTTAGACTTTTGTTTGGGGAATATTTTTTATTTTTTCTCGCTCAACTATCATCTGGCATAACAACCTATTTTTGATGGAAACACCTCCTAAAATCTACAATAGGCAAGGTAAAAGCAGCACCAACCGATTTTAAACTAATAAGAATCTGACAATATTTTCCAATATTTTGGAAGTAGCAAAAGAGAAATAAATATCCAACTTGATCGCAAATAATTTTGTTGCGTCAGAAAAGTGCAAAATACTTTTAACTTTTTTATGCAATAAAAGTAAAAAATGTTATTGCTTTGTCTACATTCAGCTCACTAATTCGATTTTCACCAGAGCGTTCTACAAATTTTATTCCTGATTTTGCCGAACACCGCGATTTGCCCGGTTAGTATAGAAAAGCCGCTGAAATGTTTTCAAATAAGCTGCTGAAAGGTTTTCAAATAAGCTGCTGCTTTCTCTCGTTCGCTTGATCTCAGTTAGGTCGGCAATGTAAACCTGAATAATAGCTTCATACCTAACCTCCATCCTTATGTAGAACAGAGGTGGATTCGAGCAAGTTGAGCTTATTTTCGTAATGTTAAGACTAAATCTCTCTAAAGTTCGCATCTTAAATAGAAACTTACAGCTTAGCAACAACTGTTTGTTGTTTTCTTAGACTTCGGTTTAATACGAGCTTTTTTAACCTTTCTTTCTTGTCATGATCAACCAATAGCAAACACTTTTAAATCATTTATTTGCTTCATACTTCATTCCGCGGTTTTCTGTTAGCCTATATTTTCCAAATTATTATTTCTTCTTTCTTACACAAAAGCATTCTCATGGGACAAACATTCTAAAAGTTACCACTTATATCTAACCGCAAATAAATATAATTTAACCTCGAAAACAGCACCACCTTGTAGCCTAGAACCGTTTTTAATCTATTCTTTTAATCTTTCTACTGTAAACTAAGCTGAGTCACGTCTTTTCAGTCTACGGTCACATAAGACCCTTTTGTCTATTGTGCTGCTACGTCTTTGTTTTTCGACCTGCTTTAGAGTCATCAATACAGCTGGCCCAGTGCATGTTTTCTACTGCGAGCTATGGATTGCCAATATGCTGCTGCTGCTATTTCTGATGCTTTTTGCTGGGTTTTGCTGACGCAAGTATCATTGTTTACAGTAGGGATTTCGTGAGTAAAGAGTAATCGGCACAATATGAAATAATGGCCCGGTGATTAGAACATCCGCTTCGCAATCGATAACCAAGGCTAGACTTGGAGATGATGTTTGCAGGTCTATCGCTTAGCGATTAGTATAGGGGTGATATTAAAAGTGTAACACAAAATTGTGCAAAATGCACTCAGCCATGATCAAGAATGCTCTGGTGCAAAAATCTATTGCCGTTGAAAAGCTAAAAAAAGTACAATGCCTTGAAATAATGTCTTAGGCCCACTATGGAAAAATTATACCTCTAGTTTTTAAGATATAGTCACTAAAACAAGCTCAATGAACTTTCATGCAGCTTTCTCGCAATGAAACTGCAAAGGTGTTTCGGCGCCAGGATATTTTTAATCGTGACTAAGTAAGTTCGGATTTATATTTCATCTTCCACATTACTTTTGTTGCTACGCACCAAGCAGGAGACTTCTATACACCCTTTTCAAAATGTTTGGCGTAACTGACGGGTCAAAAGCAAATGTTTGCCACGCCTATGCATGTTGCTTACTGCATACACACAATTTCTATATAAACCGCATATTTTGGAGCTCACCATGACGACGACAATAGCATGATTGCGCGTTCGAACCTCACAATGACTACGTTGTCAAAGGCTCGGGGCAAAAGCACTTTACGGTAGTTTTTCTGATCGGTTGCGCTGCTCGGATATAAATGTACTGAGCCACAAAGCGGATTTAAACAATGGCAATTGTTTTGTTTGCAACTAACGAAATGTTTTCCTCCGCCAGTTCGTCCGGAGGTTTGCATCAGACTGCAAGTCTAAAATAGTTACGAGCTGAGCAGCATATTTCTATATATCAGCGGAGAAAAAATCTTTTGCCTGCTATGCGTAGAACAAATCGTGTTCAAGCTGGTTTCTGAATAGCCAGTTCGCCTACTGCTTACACAGTTTATCTTTCACAGCAAAGTAAGAGAGCTAAGCTAATAGACGTAAAGTCCCTTTTTCAAGGATAATATACTACAACTAGGTCATCATGTAGTTTGAACGCATAATTATGCTATCATTGTCATCATGAAACAGCTCTCCAAGCCACTTGCCCATGTAGTTTACAGCTTCATGTTACACACACCTGAATGTTAACGACGATACTTGCACATGAAGCGGACTTTGTACTTCTCGCATTTGCCCTCCCGTTGATCTCGACCGTAACAAATCAGACCGGCTTGAGCACTAAACTTGTTGAAGACTTGCTTAGCTTCTCCAGCAGGTACCTGCCGAGATCAATGGTTTGAATTAGATGCAGCACAGACGTGGTTGTGGAGTGGTTAGAATATTTGCTTCGCAGCCGATATATCTAGGTTCAATTCATTTATTAAGTCCATAGAGATATGAAAATGGATTTTAGCAAAAGGACGGAAAAAATTTGCCCTAAAGATATTATGTAGATAATTTTTGACTGATGTAATTTCGTAAAAATAAATGTTTTTATTTTAATCTAAATTGTATTGAATACTGTATTTAAAGGTTTTTCACCATTCAATATTTTTTGAGAAACCTGCACATTTCCTAAAACAGAGGATTTGCCCTGAAAAGTTTCTTGTCGGGGGTTGATGTCCCCTCGGCCCCCGGCCACCTGGTTAAATCATACCGAAAACTTTAAAACTTGGTTTTCGCACATTCTCTGCTTGACGCTTAGCACGAAAAAAAACAGAGCGGAGAAAAACTGCACGTTTGTTTATGGTGCTATTGGCTAAGGCACTCAGACAGATACCTGAATTTATATGTGGCTGACAGGTGGTGGGATTGAACACTCAGGGCATCGCAATGGCTCAGCTTAGTTGTCAACCCGGGCATAAGCAAATGCTCATGAATAAATGATGAGACGATAACACAATTCCTTTTACGCAAATTTGCAAATGCATCTTTCAACACTCCATGGTGAAAATATTTTGTTTTGCAAATCCAATTTAATGGAACAATGTATTTAACTTCAGCATTTCTCAACCTGGATTAAAATTATCTTTTGAGGTAAATTCATCTCTACGGGTAAATTTCTTCATTATTGGGTAAATTTCTTTATTCTGTATCAATGGCAAGCACCGTGGTCACAAAAGGGCCATAAACTTAAAAATTAAGCGTTTTGGGGTTAAGAATAAATTGGTAAAGGATTAAAAGTTAGAAAAAAAGTTAAGGAACCATTAGTTTAGAATATAGATTTTTTGAACTCTTAATGAATAGGGAAAGTTGATTATTTTCTATTTATAGATATCAACGTACTCCAAAATACGTTTGAGCCTGAATTTCGTAGTGCGTTTCGCAGCCTGTTTTAACATCCGTTACAACGCAGTCTTTGTTGTTGTAGTCTTCACAAGTGAACCAGTCCGTCCAGCGATCTGCATTAAGATAGAAGGTAAAATGCTATCTTCCACGAGAGCAATCAAAAAACGATGTCGTATGGCGTCTCCTTTTTGCATTGCCCCGTATGATTTATTGCTGCTGCAGAACACGTTTATGGCTTAAACGACTAATTAGCGTTAGTCTTTAAATAAATTGAGCAATGTTTCCCTGACGAATGCAATCAAGGTTCGAACTCTCAAACCATGTTCGCAGGCCTCGGGCTGAGTGTACTTCCGTATGCTGCGATACATAAAAACAATTTTCATATACACGGAGAACTTGTGGTCAGACTTGCTACTGACTAACCAGCAACAATAACCTCAATTAAATGAAGTAAGCCTGAAACATGTCGCTTTACTATGTTCCTTGTCATTTAAAAACAATTGCATTTTGTTCACCTCACATAGCCTAGTACTGCATCAAAAAAATCAACAGTACTGATGAGTCTATCTCTAGATCTTGCGACTTTCAGCATGTTAAAACAATGTTTTAAGATCCACAAAAATTGAGGCCATGCGCCCTCCATTTCTCCCCAATCCCATTGTGCATGGTTGCTTTGCTCTACTTTGCCAATCATAAACTCACATTTGGGTGAAGGAATCGCCGGGAAGTCCGTATAAGTAATATCTCCATAAAGACACCGGAATCGCACTTGCTGGACATTATTCACTCTTCTCGTTGATGATTTCATGACTTGTTTGCAAATTTGGTTAGGCCGAGTTCGACGTAAATATTGGTACAACTCGGAAATTGAAAACCGTCTGTTGTAGTTCTCTCCGTCGACTTTGGTAGTGAACCAAAACGTTCCTTTGAGTTCTAAAAAGCATAAAAAATTGATTTCTTGCCTTCTAAATTAACGGCAAATCAGCTAAGCGGTTCATTGAGCAATGCGCAAAGAGCTAAATTTAGAATCTGCGTCTGCGAGTTACATTTGGAGCATAGTTTGCCAACTCGGTGCCCAGGGAAATGAGGTCGCCCGCAGGGACCACATCAATCGCCCCAGACCGGTTCCAACAAAGCACTTGTAACCAAACAGCTTAGAATATTGCTGATACTGATGCAAAATAAAGATACACTGGGCAGTTCTGTTATTTCAAAATTGTGTAATCAAAGTAATAGCCGCTTGCGTTACACAGAACACTTGAAGTAACCCTCAGTTACGAACATTTAGTTACTTCTAGTTTAGAGCGTTGCAAACGGCTCATACAAGGCTTCGCGTTTGAAAATTTATGCATGGTTGGTTGCGATTCGAGCTACGCGAGCTCTTTATTTGTCATGCCTTTGATAAGGCGATCAAATTCTCACTAACGCATCATTTTTAGCCAAACGGACACTTAATATTTCCGTTAAATTAATTGTCATGTAATTTTGACGTTGCTTTGTGTGCCATCAAAAGTCATAACACTGTGCCTGTTTCAACATGTCGTCCAACCGTCAATTAAACTGAAAATTTTTGCTGCTGTTTTTTGCCTTAAAAAGCTGTGGCAAAAATATTTTGGGCAGCACAAAACAAAAAAATCTGCATGCTACCTTTGTAGAAGAGTTTTAAAGTCTTCCCTATTTCGTCTTTTTTGTTTCACCGACGCGATGGCGTAGTGATTAGAGCGTCCGCTTCGCACTAGGTAGACCTGCGTTTCAATCCCCTTGTCGAGTCATACCAAAAGACCTAAAAATGGTATTCATGGCTTCTCTGCTTGGCGCTCGACATTTAGGGGAGGTTGTGGACAACAAGCCGGCAAGGTCGCTTGTTGTGTCCTTGGGCAAGGCACTTAACGGGACGCCCCGCCTTTATGTGGAAGATAGGTGCCCCAGACACGACGGAAATGGCAACTTCCAAGCGGGTGCGGACGTCCCGTCCAAAATATATCGATACAATTCGCTTTCTCGTGAATGGATGATAAATCTGGCAAAAAAATAGAAAAAGAGAAAAAGTTGATGAAGTCTAAATCAATTAGGCATCTGTCTTACGTGGACGAGCAGGGACTGTTTCACGAGGATATCCATCTACGAAGGCTTTTAGATTCATAACCGGATATTCAGAGCAAGCCTTCCTCGGGTTATGCGGTCCTACTGGTTGCATTGGCCATTCTTGAATTGATTGCATGTCGGTAGCGGTATCACAAAGAATTCGTCCGTAAGAAATGCTCCTTATTGCATGAAGTTGCTCTAAACACCGCAAAAAGCTACTAAAACAAGAATTTGCTGCAAATGATCTAATAAAGCATCATCTATCACCCACCTTGATCGAATATTTTTTAATTTTTTTTTTATTCTTTTCAATTGTTTAAGTGATAGATTCTACAAAAATAAATAAGGATTTGAAATTTTTTGTAAAAAGTCCTACCTTCATTAAATGGTCCAATAGGAGGAGCGTTTTCGTGCCAGAAACGATCACCTTTTTTCAAATCGCGAAACTGATAAGCAATGATACAAGCAAAGGTGGGACCTACTATTCCTCCCTCTATTGGCCGCTCGCAAATACCACCAGCATAAAAGTCTATGTCCTCAACGGCCCTTAAAAGGAAATAATTAATCAATATATGCAAGGAAATTATCTACTTTTGCTTATGCTCTTTCACGCCATTGCTACATCAATGTGAGCTTGGATTGCTGAAGTGATAAGACGGTGACTTCAGTTCAACCATGCTCTGTATCTACAAGACAGTTATCATTGTTCGACTGGTTGGTATAAATATGAGTTCGAACCTCATCCTCAGCCTGATTTTTGATTAGGTGGTAGCTTAAAAAGATTTCCAAAAAATATTTAATAAACAATTTTTTCATAGAGTAATAAACGATACTGATAAATTGTAATCACTTCTATATTGCTGTATAAATGACTACCTAAACTTATTCAGAGTCTGCTGCCTAGTTCTAGTTGTGGCACTGGCTGCAGCAACTTGTGCATCAAGATAATTTATAAATAGATCTTCTTCCGGAGTTTATAGCATAAATCATCATCCATTAAAAGCATGGCTGGAAGTAAGATTTGAACTTGCAACTACAGGCTGCCAACATGTAAACTTGGTGATAGGCAATAGAAAATTAGACTCTTAGTGTTTTTTGTAGATTTTTGCGTGGCTTCTTAAAACTAGGCTATATCCATTGCTAGGAGGTGACAAAGGTAAACTGCTCCGTATGTTGTTCTTCTTTTTGTCAGTTTTGAGAGTGACAATTAGTAATGTCGCAATTGGCCAGTAAAAAGTCAACAAAATGTCGCATTGTTGTATTAAATGCAAAGTTGTAATGCCATTGCTTTTGATCGCAAGCAACGATTAAACAATAGACTAGAGGTCGCTCTTATCTGAATATTGGTTTACGAAGCTTGTTGTGGGCTAGGCAATATGATATAATTTAACCCTATATCTAATAAGCGTGGATTCTTTGTGAATATTTGCAAAGCATGTAGGTTATTAATCATCTTATTTTTTCTTGGTTTCTCGTATGAATACGTTTTCATAGTCTTAATTACTTACTTGTAAAGGTCCCGAAGTTGGAGCGTCTTATCTGTACTCATTACACCATCCAAGTCATAAAATGATTTTGGAACAGACAAGCCACATAATTTTCTGTAAGCTACATAAGGTGGCAAGCCATGATCCCTTCCTCTTTGAATGTTCCTTGCCAAAAGATCGGAACCAAATATTGGCTCTAGGTAACACAAAACAAAAAAGCTAACTACAAATAGTAACAGCACTTCGTTTATTTCTAACGGTGTAAGAAACCCTAATTTTAGCGGTGACGTAAGCATAAAACTTGTGAGCAAAATCTGTAAGCTAAACACTCAGAGCTGTGCATTGCATGTAGCTTGGTGTGCAGATTTTTGCTTTCTTTTAAGTTTATCTTTTCGTTCTTATTGCTCCTTGGGCTCACCCCAACAGCATGCGTAAATGGTTATCAATTCAAAGACCGCACAATCATTTTGGATACATCCAAACTTCTACACTCCCTGTTTGTTTTGGGTATATATGTTAAATCTTTCATTGGCACAGTTAATAAAACTTAAATAGTAAAAGTTGCTGATCAAAAAATAAACTGATTCAGATCGAATTTGATTTGCTTTATTGATCACTGATATTCCGTTAAAAGCGTAACATAAAATCTCGCTGGCTCTTTATCAAAGTCTGCAGCAGGGGCAGGTGTTTAGTGGTAAACAGACAGAGAAATCACAGACCAAACAAGAAAGCCAAGGCTACTTTAAGCTTTTAAATCCGAGCAACAAATGAAAGTGCTTTGAGTTACGACTGAAAATATAAATCTTCACAAAAAGAGCATCCACCGGATTTGAGACATAAATTTGCAAAATTGGGAACCAGAACAATGCAAGCTCCGAACGAGGTCAACCAAACAATTTATGTTTTTGCTCTTTTTCCCCACTTGCTGCACTAATAGCCTTAACAGGAATATCCAAAGTCAATTTACTCTTTGAAAGAAAACTAGTCTTGTTTTATTACTACACAAGTCAAACTAACTTCATAATGAAAACGAGAATCCGGTAGCTTTATGAAAGTACTAGCCGGAAAAGCTACTAATCAGTTGTGTCGGATAAAAAATATTGGCTTGACCAGTTGCGCCAGCTTTACACAATAAGTATTTCTAAGATCAATAAAGAAATTGTTGTAAATGGGAGCGTTATTCCTATTTGCCTAATCCCAATCATAGTACTGTTGAATAAAGACTGATGTTACTAACAAATTTCCTATTATTTCGAAAACTTTATCTGTTCCTTTCGATGAGTATTGACGGGCAAAGTCAAAGTTGGAAAGGGACGCAGTGACGTCGGCCGTTTTGCAATTAAGTAATTTAGTGATAGGTATATTTTGCAACTTGGTGCGACCGCTACTGTAATGATATTTGGGACGCCAAGTTCCATGGCTCCACCTATGTGACCTGGTTTTGACATGCGGCTAAAGGGGCCAAAATTCTCCCCAAATGTTTGGCATCCAATTCCTCGGTTGTCCTAATAATCCAACCAGTTTCAAGCAAAACTTTTTTCTCCATATGAGCGACTTCACACACTGGCATACACCTCCTGACTTATTTCTTTCTAATACGAGCGTATTTCCTCCCTAACTTGATCAATAATGCTTTTAATACCAACCTTCCTACTTTCAAATTAAGACCGAGCTTACTCACAAGAAGTCAATAGTTTCATAAATTTTATCCATTTTTTTTACCAAAAGTGCTTAAGGGTGTAAATTCGATATTTTGTAAGGATGCTAAAGTGATTGATATATTTACATGATCACGCTATTAAATGGTGGACCTAAAACTTAGATAAACCCCTTTTTCGTATTCGTAGATCTGGTTACAACACCAGAAGCTTTTGGCCGCACATTTGTGCTTTGGTTCCGGATTAAACGCAGCTAGGGGAGGGAGGGTAAAGTGGCAGAAAGCCTCGAATACGGCATCCACAGTTCAGTGATTATAATAGGTTTGGTTTAGTAGAAAACCTATCTACCAGTTTTTTTCCGAAGTGGCGGATAATTTTTTCTAAATCTTTTACAATTTTACATTAAAACTCAGCACTTTACCTCGCTACGCTTGATTGATATATCTTAAAACAGCGGTCTGCAAACGTTGAAGTGGTGCAAATCCGCTTTTTGATCATTAAAAGGCCAAACAAGCATCCAAAAAATCTTATTGAGGCAGAAGCTTGAGACAAATTACAAAACTTTACCGCAATATGTTATTAAAACAGATATTTTTTGATAATTAACTTTATAAAAGTTTATTTTCTTGATTTTGAGAAAATTTTTGTTCTAATTGATATATGTGTCCCAGAAACCGCACACAATACTGATCAGAATTTCTTTATTTGTTTCAGATTTGATTTAATTTAATTTTAGGCTAGAAACTACCAGTACAACAACAAGTTTAATTAGATTTCAATTTTGAAAGAAATGGGGCGACCCACCCCTCTCTAGCTCAAGAATTTAATCTTAATCACCCTAAGCGAAAACAGTCATTCGCTCATACCACCGTCTGCCATTTGATCATACGCCTCCGAGAAACTGAATCAGTTGCTGACCGTGAGAGATGTGGCCGAACAAAGAGTGTAACTGATGAAGAAACATCCACAATGGTTTTGGCGAATGTTGTTAAAAGCCCATTGAAATCAATCAAAAGAATAAGCCAGGAACTAACAACTAGCAAATCCTCAGTGCATTGTATTCTCATGATTTATGATATTTTTCTCATGATGTTTTTTCAAAGTACAAAGTGCATCTTGTGCAAGCTCTACATGTTGACATCGCTGATAGACCATTGGAATTCTACAAATGGATGCGTAATTGCATGGTTTCTTTAATATTTCTCAGTCATGAAGCAATTTTTATCTGAAAGACCAAGTAAACCGGCGCAGAATCTTATTAGTTATGAGAAACCCAATCTGGAATGAGGAAGGACATCATCAGAACAAACTTACGATAATGGTCTGGGTGGAATAGGACAGGAGAAACTGTAATGTTACTAGCTAAACTTATATAGAGCTTCTGCAGACCTTTATGTTGAACTACCCCAAGAATGCTTCCATAAGTCGAAAACAAAACTTCTTTTTTCAGCAAGATGGAGCACTACCACATTTTGCAAGATGCGAGCGTAACTTTTTAAACCAGACCGTTCCTGAAAGATGGATTGGACTGATAGGTCCTTTGGAGTAGCCACTAAAATTATCACATCTGTCCTCTAATGAAATTTTTTTGGGAAGATATCTCAAATCTGTTGGTGCCAGAATCGTCCATACAATCTTGATGATTTGAAGGATGCAATAGCAGCTGATTGCAAAAATATCATCTCTGAAACCCTCATGGGAGTGAAAAACAGTTTGATAAAAGAGACTTTTTGCTTGCTTTATTGCAGGGTCCCACAGTTTGAGCATCTATGATGATTATGATCGATAGAAGTTTTTTTACTAAAATCTTAATGGTATGTGACTTCTGGGACACCCTGCATTTTACTGTTGTTTCAAATAAATGGTCATTTTTTTGGTGATCAACCTTAAATCATTGTTTTATTTTTTAGTTGATGACCTTTGCATTCACACAACTCGCGGCTTACAATTGTAAGCTGATGAACTACTACAAATTTCCAATGGCTCCAAAATTGGGCCGCGACTTACAGTCTACTGACCACTGTTTTGGGAGTTAATGTTAGTTTGGCGTGAAACACGATTGTTCAGACATATTCTAACTTCAAAAATCAGGCTTATATTAAAGCAGGGTATATCAGTATAAGCCTGCTTTTTGATAATGCTAGCACTGCTTTTGACTATTACTGCAATATCTTATTGTACTGTTTTTTGCCAATGTTATTACTGTGATTATCTTATTATGGTTTAACAGGAAGCATTTTAATAGTAGGCTTTACTATTTATGTTTGCTTGCAAATGGCTGTGGATGATAAGTGCAGCTGCTGCTTGCTACAGTTTTCTATGAAATGGTTTCAGACAGCGTTTCAACGTCAATAAAAACCATAACTATGCAAAATTTTTTACGCGTTCAAAGAAAAGAAAAAATATATGCTAAAAAAATGCTTAATGGTTTATTGCGTCGTCGATAAACTAATAAACTAATAAAAAATTGTCGCAGAATTTTATCAACGCAGCAGCTTGCTAACATCTCTCAAAAAAGTTGTCAACCACGTTTCTACTATCAATAATTCTTGAACAAACGAAGAAAAAAATTACAATTATTATTCGTTTGTTATGACGTCATCTCACCTCCTAAAAAGGTAGAATTAGTGCAAGTCGGTAAGTCGGGGCCTGGGTCTTTTTAAAAATAACACTTTTCTTCATCATAAAATGCAATTGCCAAAAATGTATTTTCCTAATTATGACGCCATCGTGACGTCACAAATCTCCTTATTACACTCACTAGGAAGAGCTGATTAATCGCACCAGGTTTTATATCTGTGCGCCCAGTACTTTTAGAGAAATTAACCACACAGACAGAATTGCCCTTTGTGGTATAGATGAATTACTCCTACTGGGCCGTCTAACATCAAACAAAATAATTGCTTTGTAACCTTTTACTGCTTACTTGAATTAGGAATCGGTGGTCTGAAATTGGGAGCGTCTAAAAAGTTTCGAAGATCATCTGTGACTGTTGAGTCAAATGATAAAGCCTTGTCTATTGCAGTTCCTCTAATAAAAGGATTCGGACCAGAACCAGTGTATTGAGCCACTGAACCAACGTTGAATAAACTGAATAAAAATAATAGATATGCAATAAAAATTTTTTGCAATTATTTCATAATCTGTGTTTAAGATGTGAGTTCAAATTTTACTGCTCTATGTCTTGTAATAGCGAATTTTCTAACGTACAAATAAGCAAAAAATTGTCAAGTAAAGCATTCTGTATAGTAATTAAATTCAAAAAATATTCAGGTGACCTACTGACCTAGCTGTGCCCATTTCTAACCCACAACTTTAATAAATAATTACTTTAACACGTTTTAACGAGTGGCGTTTTACTTTTTTTTTTTTCTGCAGCATTAAAAAGGTCCACATTGGATTTTAGCATAACTTTGAGATGTTTGCCTGTTTCGTAGTGCTGTAATTTTGATTACAATGAGTTTAAACATTTTTTACCTCCTATCTCCCTTATATGTTTACTTTTTTTAAGTTGGCTACGTTTTTACAGCCTTTAGAAATATTATATCTTCATAATGCTTATAATTCAACATAAAGTTTGATTGCTTTAATTTATTACGTCACATTTACAGATCTCAATTCTTGAAAAGGACTTTACGAAAATCGAAAACGTTAGAAATTTAAGATGTTTTGCAAATTAAAATGACTTTTAATTTATTGAATTTTCTTGCTGTAACGAAAGTATAGATTTTTTATCTGCAAATCAAGAAAATCAATCCACAACTCAACAAACAACTGTATGCCAATAGTTCTTCATTTTTGCTAAATGTGTTATAGTACTTGTAGTTTATCGTTCTATTTAACTGATTTTTCCATGTTGACCTTTATTTGTTTTACACCTTGCCCATATTAAGTCCTACATAACATAGTTACATGCATTTGTTTATTGGGTCAGCAACAACCTTATTTTGTCATATTTATCTTATTTATTTGCTGTTAATGTTTCATTACCAATTTTTATATGAAATTTTATATACCTATTCATTTTTTTTATATTTTATATGCCCATTTATTTCCAATTTTTAAGTTGTAGTGCAAACATGTAATTTTGATACTCGACGAGTTTTATGTTGATGAGCCGAAAACGTTTAGTTCCAGACCTAATGTAAAATGTTTAACATAAATTAAAAAAAAGCAAATTTTCCAGTGTTTCCAGCGGTAACTTGATTCAAAATTGAAATTAAATGGAAACCCGAGGTGGTGTCTCATAATCTAGACTGCTGAAATTATCAGTGTCAGAAGTGCCAAAGAAAGAATTTTCTATTGATTAACAATTAGTGCGCAAGAGCTGAGCAATTTAATCATGCAGAAGAGCTAAAGCTTGAGTTTTTGACGAGCTGAAAGTTTTTTTCCTTGTCGCAGTAAGCTACTTTAGTACCTGTCTCTAACTCGCATCGGGTTGTGTTCCGCGGTCCAATTAGGATGCAGCCGACTCATAAATTCGTTGATGAGAGTATGACCCATTCGAAAGGCAGCCGTTGAAAAGCCATTTGCTACTTCAGAGTTATATTCTGAATCGTAACCGTAATAAAATCCCTGCAAATAAAACTTTGTTTTCCAACTTGCCAGAAATGTTTTTATCCTCCGGTCAAGGAAAACTTTTTGTTGGTGATATGGGCGCATTGCTGTATGTTGACCTGCTTTGGAGTAATCAATACTGCTGGTGTATTTCAACCACAGAAGTAGCGTAACCAAGCAGGAAAATTTGTCTTAAAAGTTTTTTTCGAATGACACAACAACGCATTCATTGCGAGATTTGAATGCTCGATCATTGCTTGACAAACAGCGCTACGACCCTCTCGACCACGTAGCACTTTAACACAAAGAGCTGCCAGTAATAATATACTACTCAGTGATTTTAATGCCGGTACCGAGCTTGTGTGGTTTCTACGTTATTGTGTTCGAAGACAATGCATTGGTCAAACTTGCACATTGTTCTTAAAAGTTGTTTTGTCAAAACCTTTTCGTGGTGCACAATCCAGTCTTGATATCTCGTCAAATGAAAAGAGCAAGAAAGAACACGTTCTTATATCTAGAATTTGGACTTAATGCAAGCAGGCAATCCAAATCTTTGAGATATACGAACGTGCAATATTTAGCCCTTTCCATTTGATGAGATACCACTACTGACAAGAGAGCACCCCAAAAATATTTCAAGAAAACAGCTGTTTTCAATGTGTATTGTTGTTGATGTACATATATATATCCTTTAGTCACAGGAAAATCTTTTAGGTTTTGAACAGAACAACTCGTGTTCAAGCCCTTTTCAAAGTTGCTAGTACTTCCTGGACATTTATTTCATTGAAAGTTTTGCAACCACACAGGAGCGCTGTTCGCCAGAGCGAATATTGAATCACAATACTCAAAAACAGCATTATATCGATTTCATAATGCTTAGTAGTCTACGTACCGGGCCTAGACCTGATTAAAAAATCTGGAATGATCTAAATCGAGAATAATTGATTAATAATGTTGTTCATTGAGCATTAACGTATAAAATATTTTGCTAGTTGCTGGCCTCAAAACAGGCCGCATCACTTAATTTGTGCGGTATTAACTTTCGGTAGAACAAAGAAAAGCAAGAGTTATTTTATGTATTCAAAGATCTTACTTGCTTTAGTGATTCAAGTTCGAATCTTTTCATAGTTGTACTGCCTAGAAGAGGTGGTAAAAAGTGCTCGTAGGTTACCCTCTGATTCAATGCGGTCACAATTTGTTTGGCAGTCTAAAATATTGTATTGTGTTAATCAATACCGGTACCGCAAAGAAGTATCTCAATTCTCTGATTGTTTTTCCGTGTTCACTTCCTTGGCTGCTTATTTTTTGCAAGATAATGCAAGAAAAAATTCTTTAACATAGCCTTTTTCGAGAAAGCGTACACCAGTCGGAGAATTGCAAGTCTCCAAAAAACATACGCTTTGCAAGTCTTTAGGGCCAATTACAAAGTTTTTGCGGTTTAGTGCATCATTGGCTTATTGGCTTGAGGAACAGCAACAGTTCTTCAGACTTGCTTCAAAGCTTTCAAGTTTTCATTTGATTTCTAAGAATCTAAGGTATACTGAATGAGTTTTTGCTATGTTGCGTGCAAGGATCAATTTCCAGGTTCTCTACCTTAAGCCTGATGCTATTAGATTGTCATAAAAAGCAATTAGTCCTTTTAATTAAATTTTGATAGAGATAATATAACAAATTAGATGCCCCATAGCTAGTGGAGTATTTGGATGGAAATGAAAGAAAACAAATAGAGCAAAATTCTTGGTTTCAAAAAGTTGATCTCCAAAAAAGTCTTCAAGTTTGCTCCCCCTCAAAAAATATTTTAAACACTCCAGTGCTTATTACTTACATAGAATAATTTATCTGAATCCCATTTTGATTTATTAATGATTTTCAATTTTTTCACAATAATATTGTGCAGTCTCATCCATATTGTGTGTTGAGAGAGTAGTACACTGTTCTCGTTGGTTCTGGGATCACCTGTAACACAAACAACATAACAATTATTTAAAATCATTATCGTATTCTGTTGTTCCTGACACAGGAAGCACCTGAATTGAGTTGGTAAGTAGATTTTTCAATTAAATTATTAAACACCAGTTTGAATACTAAAGATAAAAAAATTTTATATAGATTTGTTTACATTTTGCTACAAACAAATTATAACGCAATACATTAAAGTACCTAAAAACAATAATTGTATCACAAAAATAAAGGAGCGAAGAGAAAAACGCTGTAACAAGCAATAGTAATAAAATGTATTCTTAACCACAACTCGCAGAAACTGTGAAATAGCTGCAAGAATATAAAAGCCGGGTTCTAGAGGGAATTTACTTGGCGACCAATCAAGCAAGTTGTAAACGACCTTTGTTAGGATTAGTGCAATAGCAGGCTGCGTTGGTCGTGGTGATTACTACTACAAAAAGTTCGAAAGAGATTAACCGATTTCTTCTTTAATCTAGTGAACCGGTAGTTTTCGATGCTGCTACTTAATTAAGATTTGTGATCTAAATTGGGCAATGTTTCCTTTTGCTCCGCGATTTTATAACAAGAAAAAAAGATAGAAAAAGTAAGTAGGTTAATAAAAATAGTGATGCGTATAAGATTATCACAACATCAGCTTTAAATCAATTGCGGATTTCCAGTTCTGTCAATATAGAGCGCAGTGGGAAGTTTAGGAGACTTATTACTACTCAAAATCAAAGTGTATGCTTTAAAACATACTTACTTGGCCGTTAAAAGATTTATCAAAGCCCGGTATTAAAGACCATTTTGGGAGACAAACTTCTTGAAATGATTAATTTTAAGCCTTATTTTGCTAAAAAGTTATTGATTTTAGTAAAACATTTTTACCTGACACGCAGCATGGAGTTCCAGTGGGCTTCTTCACAAACGGGGGGCAAAACATCACGTCTGCTGCAGGTTTAATATGATTTTTAGGGCGTCTATGGTTGGTGTATGGTAGTAGTGGACCAAAGTCTCCCGGACGTATGACTTCAATAAGTTCTCCAGGCTTACTCACTGAAAAAAGAATTAAATGATATGGATCTAGTAGTCAAAACCAAACCTGAATTGAAGCGCGGATTTGCATGAGTTACTCTTTTTTGAAATTCTTAAAAGTATTTATATGTCATTGAATTTTCCTTCCATTAATTCAGACAATTTTAGAACAGAAAAATAGCAAATGGTATTTTTGCTGCAAATATCAAAGTTTGGGTTTTGGAAAGAAGGAAATTCACAAAATGTTTTTCCAAAAAGATCAACAAGGTCTAGAGATAATATTTCAATTAATTTTTTTCTCTTTCGTTCAAAAATATTCATATCGAAAGCAGATCTCAATTAAGGTTGGTGGCATCGCTGGTAGATCTACGTTAAAAAAAGAGCCCTTGCCTTGCAAGCATCCTAAAATTTTTTCCCAATTGTAAAAAATTTTTTAAACAGACTTTACTTTACGAGTAAGAGCTTGTTTTTTACTCGTGACCCTTTTTCTTAAATTCTGCTCTAATAAAACTGTGCGACAACCCAGGCCAAAAACAAAATGTCAAAACAAACTGGCATATCTAGTGCAATATCATCAGAGTATTAATAATAATATTAACTTACAGGAAGGATCTCGTAGCGCGTTCTGCTGAGCCTCTGAATTTCCGTAAATGATTCCCATATCAATGTAAGCACTGAGCTCGTTTAACTGTTGCCTAACTCTGCGATCGCCTGAAAAGAGTTTTTGTTTTTAAAAGGATTTTGTTTGTCCATTTATCTGCCGATCCCTCAATCAACTAGACACTAAACTCGAAACTCAGTTTGGTTGATCCAAATATTTACATGAATTGGTCTTACGAGATGAATGTCTACAAAATAATATATATTTCGGATTTAGTTTGCACTATGTTGCTTACTACTAAGCAGAGAAAATTTTTGTAAGTGCATTGTGTAAGGCAAAAATGTGAATTGCATGCGCTCGCTGCTATTATTATCTATTGTTTTTAAGTTGTTTTTGTAAATCTCTATCGTGGATAATTTGATCTAATATATTAGAATGTTTTGTTCAGACCCACTTTGGAGTAATTGGTACATCTAGCACAATGTACGACAAGCCTACTTCTACTACAACGATGTACAGCAGGCCTACTTCTACTACAAGTGCCACTGCCAACCGTAAACAACCTTCTTCGTCGTATGAGCTATTTTGTTGCAGGAAAATGTATATATAGGTTACACTGCATTAGCGCTCACGCTCGGTTTGCAGGTTTTCAGTTAGACCGGGGCTACCACAATGGGTAGACTGCTTGGCCCCATAACCTGTCTGCCACATAAAGATGAGGCATCCAGTTAAGTGTCTTGCCCAAGGACACAACAAGCAAGATTGCCGGCGTGTTCTCCACACTATTCCTATTTTGCTGAGCGCCAAGCAGGGAAGCTGTAAATACCATTTTTTAAAGTTTTTTGGTGTGACTCGACTTGGGAAATAAACTCCAAGTCTACCGGCTGCGAAGCGGACGCTCCAACCACTACGCCATCGCGCCGTAAACAATTAACAGTCGTAAAGTATGGCTATGAAGAGCTACACCCACTCAGGTTGTAAACTTGTGGTTTCTGAACTGATAGACCAGCGCCATTTGCGGTAATTTGACCCAGAAGAACTTTTTTTGTTCTCTTTGAAATAGACTTATTGCCATCACATTTTCTTTGGCAACTCTCTCTCCTTCTCCCTCTATCTCTCTCTTTTTACTCTTTGTGTATTGCGACGTCCGTTCTAGCCGTAACAACGCTGGGTTTCAAAACCTCCGTAATTTGCCACCATCTCTTGGGTCTCCAAAAAAACGTCAAATAACAACATCAACAAAAACTACGTTCATAATAGTTAAACTTGCTTCCGTAAAGTGCAAACAGCTTTTATATACCCTTTCAGTAATTTTGGTGTCAATTGACACCATTTAATTGGTATCAACTGATACCGTTGAGACTCACGAATTTTTTTTCCTCCTTGAGTAAAAATGTTGTCAAATGACACCATCGTGTATTTTGCAAGCTGTGCATGAAAATGCCAAATTTTCACCAAAGTTGAATTATTTCACCTAAAACAAACTAAAATCAATGTAGAAACTGGACTTTTTGCTTTTAGTTTGAACTAGTGCCAGAAAGGGATATAGAATTACGAACTTACAAGTATCTGTGATTGGCACTCCAACCGATCTCTCCATAGGAAAACACGTTTTTGCTCTTTGAAGATCAGATCTATATTGAATATCATCTGGCTCTATAGGAATATTTATACAATTTTCTGAGGTGGAAGTTGGGCCATGGCAAAAACAGGGAACTGAAAATATTGAAATAGATTTCAAAGAGTTGTATAGCTATCAGTGAAACATCAAAATCCTCATTTTGTTTTACTCTTTTACCGCGAAGGTACGCATACAATCAAGCGATAGACTCACTATATGAGATATGTTAAACTTTTAACCATAGAAGTCGAAAATAGCGGTTGTTTCGATTACCAGAGACGTAACTTCGAAGCTGAAAGCAAGTTAACCCTACCCTCCTTTCCCTGACATCAATCTCCACAACAATAGGTACGATAACAAATCAAACTGATTATTTTGTTTCTTTTGCACCATATTTGTGATGCACCTTCAGCTTAACAAACTTCCACTGAAATATCTTGACTTACTGATAGGTGCTTCACCCTCCAAAGTCAATTCGATGTCATGGGCAAGAAATTGTCCCCATAGGGGAAACATATGAGTTATAACTGCGCTGCTTTCCGGCTTTCTTTGAAGCGCGTTTGAAATATTTCGAGCAGAAGGTAACTCTTGTCCATATACTGACCGACGAAATGATCCAGCTGCAGAGAGACGTTTTGAGAAGTTAGTAGAGCCTTTTGACGAATTACAATATTTTGTAGTCACAACAGGGTATCAAAGCAACCAATGATAAAATTTGAACAAGTGATTCTACAAGCGAAATATTAATTAAAGTAGTACAAAAACTACAGAGAAAAATTAGTTGTCAATTTTTATACACGTAAAATCGGTTTGGTACAAGAATCTTCGCCAGTTACTTATCTATTGCTTAATTAAACAGAGACCTCTGTCGTTTTCATCAAAATTGACAGGTCTTTTGGTACAAAATCGATTTTTCGCTTTAACAAACTGACGACTGATTTTACACCAATAGTTTTTAAACTTCTCTGGGGAACATTCTCATTTCATCACCGCCGATCTTTTACACCGGAATTCGAATTTTTATTCTAACAATTTTGGAATCAATAGAGTATGCCACAAAACTAAAAAACAGCATTCAATAACACATTCTGTATGCCTTGTATTTGACACCGAACATAATCAAAATAGATTGTCAAAATGTATTCTTTCTGACGATCCTGTCTCAAACGAGCGTTAAGCAAATGCAGTACTTACAAGTTTTTAAATCATTTAAGTGGGTCGCCAAAAAAACCTTTTGCACTTTCGAAACTAATTAACATCAATCAAAAGCTACACACAAAGGAAGAGTAGCAGTCTGAATTCAGATGCTACGTGTTTTTTGTATCAGATGTTGTGACCTAGGCTTTGCTCGATGAAATGGCGTCGCAATTGCCTATGCAAGCTACAACGACACACCTATCGTGACCAGCATTTATGGCTCACTACCCTACTGGATTCTGCTCTACTAGGTATATTTCCTATGGTATCAAAATTAAGTGCATATTAAGAACTAAGCTAAATTAGTATTTTACCAGTGTTATTTGAATAAGCAGCTGGTAGCAGTCGTTTAAACGACCTGTGGGCTGCTCCTTGATTCGGGTTCACCCTATTGTTGCATCTTCCGTCATAGGATGGAAAGCTGTAAAAGACAATAGTTTGTAAATGATAAAAAAGTTTGCACAGCTTTCAAAAAAGTGTTTTGCAAAAGTCTTTTAGTAACACCCTTTAGTGGTGATATTACATCAAATGAAAAGAGATTTTGCTGATACTGCCACCAACCAAAGAATCGCAAAAATCTTTGGCAAAACAGCTTTTTTTAAAGCTATGCCATTAGTGATAGTTTACAAGAAGCCATGGCAATGCTGAAGTTTCTCTGTGTATAATTTTTGCTTTTTTTAAAGTTTAAGTACTACTTATGAGGATCACAAGAACGTAGGCTATACTCCTCTGAAACAATGAATGAATAGGAAAACGCGATCTCTCGTTATCCGAGCGTGCCAACAACTCAGTTGTACTTACTCTCTTAACGACTTCAGTCCTTTCTGGCTGGCGATAAGCGATAGAAATAATGTAGGAAATGAAATTTGAAACCGCAAAACATTTACAGTAGTCAGTCATGATTCAAAAATGCTGCAGCAATGAAAACCGTCGCAGTTAAATAGGGTCATAACACTGTATATTACATCATTTGCGTTCAAAGCTAATTGAAAAAGTATAGCGCATGAAAAAGACCTAACATTGCTTAAATGCGAAACGAAGCCCAATTGTTTCAGATATTTCAACCGACCCGAGCTAGCAGCGAAAGAGTAGAAAAATAAACTCATATTTTATTTTTTACTAATTTTTTTTTATTTTGATTTATCAAGATAATATTAAAACTAGCTTTTCTTTTGCTTCAAAAGCGATTTCTAAACCGACTGCGTAAGCCTCAAAGCAGGAAGGAACTGAGAAGAAATGGTAGTTCTCAATAATATTTTAAGACAAACACATTTTAGCCGATTTAGGTTTTAGCTCATGAACCATACTGCCGGTAAGTCGTAAATTTCCGATGCAAAGCATATCAATGTAAAAGTGATATGAGCTTACTTCTAATGCTATTGCATACTTGTTATTAAAGAAATCGCCGCAATGGCGATTCTTTGGTCGAGCACATTCAGGTTCTTCCTCATTCGGGAGAAGTGTATCCAAATCAACTGCGGCCATTATTTCCTCAAATACATTTTCCGGTCTTCCACTCCTGCCACGGCCTTGCCGATCTAAATCAATATGTTGTTAAGTTTTTATGGCTAGCTCCGGTGTTCGATAAATGGGAGAGGAAGAGCGGACGCAGGATGCATTAGGACGTGTTATAAAATAGGGGTCATTGATCATCAAAGACTGAAGATCTTTTTTTCTCTTACGAAACACTTCACGAATAGAAAGAAATGCAGGTAGACAAATCACTAAACCAAGCTCTTTGCAACAAAGGTTCTGCATGCGGGTTCCGGCTGGGGTTATCCCTTAAACTGCACGAAAGCATGTTCAAAAAATAAACAAACATTTTTCGCGTGCTTGTGTGTGCTATGTAATAGCAATTCGATTGCGAGTTCAACTAATCAGCAGCCCCCTTGACACGATAAATCATGAACAACGTTTAAGTAGCAGAGAGTCACCAAAAAAGCTTAGAAAAGATCATTTTACAAAAGGTTTATATGTATGACACCATCATTGACGCATTAAAGCTTTACTCAAGTTGAAGCCATTGCTCCTATGCCACAAGGATCAGAGGACAATCTATTTCTGAAAAACATATTTTTGTTTAAATTTGTTTTGGAATTGGTGAGGTAGTTTAAAGCGTCGTTTTACGGAAATATTAATCAAACGGTCATGCTTTCAAGCCTTGTGATAACTGCGTTGTTGCGTGTTTCAGAAACGCACTTTTTGATGACTTTCTCCACGTGGAAAATTTCAACAACCTGTAAGTTTATTGAAAGTGTTGCCAAATAATAATTAAATCGTAATGTTGAAACTTGGAAATTTTAAAATAGGTCAGAATAATTGTTGTTTAATTTGCTCAACATTCGACGCCATTGTTCAGGGAGTCTAGAGAGAAAAAAGTAAGAAAAAAGCCAGTTTTATTGCATATTTTTGTTATCACTTTCTAGCCCCAGGGGGCATCAAAAGCAATATATGATAACAGTGGCTTGATTAGGAAGAGCAGCGCCGTTGCTTCCCCTTTCTTACCCCAAATATTTTGCACTTAAAACAAAAGCAAATCCTGATGTCGCCACTACGATCAGCAAAGTCTCTTATATCCTCCACAATTTTCTTTGGCTTCGCGCCAGCTTAATAATAGCAAAACTTAATCTTCTAGAATAATTTTACCTCCTCCCGGTGTGGTTGGTGGTTTAAACGAGGCAGCATTTTGGCACAAAATAACAATAATAAACAACAAAACACACTGCATTTTGCAATGGCAACTAATATAGATTTTAGCAGCCATAGTGATAAAGTAAAAAATTTGTTAACAAAAAACGTGACAGTTCACAAAAAGCATAAAAATAACAACCAAAGCAGCGGAACTTGTTGCAGTTATATGTGATGGTGTAATATTCTTTTTTCTATTTGCAACTAATGTAGCAATAGTAAGACTGGAAGCAACTGATGGATAAAAATGATAGGATATCGATGGGCCTATTGAAAGGAGCTGAAAATTTTGCCGTCCGAAACTTAGTCTGTTTTTTAAATTTCTTGGCAACGCTGCTTTATACAAAAAGCATAAATGATTTAGAATTTTTAAATGAAGTTTGTAGATTGAAAAGTGATTTTGCGGTCGTAGAGTCAACAGCTACCAATGCATGATAAACGGCCGGTGCCAGCCATAGTTTCGAACCGAAAACGTGGGCTTGAAAGCAACGGTTGCTCTGCTCTGTCACGCCGCACGCAAAGTAACTGCTTGCCTCCTCAATTGGAAAATTTTCCGCAAGTTGGATTCACTATCGCGCCTGGATGACAAAACTTTGCAGCTTGATTCTGCTGGAAGCGCTGGTTGATAATCTAACCTTGTTGGGCCTGCTGACGCAAATTCATCAACTCATCCACGATTGGCTAGAATTCAAAGGGGATTTTACAAAATTTTGACCCAAAATTTGCCCAGAGCCATTTGGATACAACCAGCATCGCCCGAATGCAAAATTATTGAAGTTACCAACTTGATTTTGTTTAGAGAAGTGACCACTCAGTAGGGTATACACATTTTCATACAACTTCTACATCCATAGTCGGCAGCATAAACAAAGGTTGAAACACTGATCAAAAGGTCACGCGTTCTAACCTCACGATGACAGTGTTGTCGTGTCCTTGAGAAAGGCACTTTGCGATTATTTTCTCTGCTTGCCAAATTGTGTTTACAAGTCGTAAATTTATCAAAAGAAGTTCTAAGCAAATTAAGCATAATGTTTAAACTTAGATGCACCCAACCCAGTCAGAACAATCGTCCTATGCTTTGAGGCTCAGTCGCTGAAGAGCAATACATAGGACAAAAGTGTTCAAAATAAAACAACCAAAAAAAATCGCTTTGCAAATATTGCAATTAGCTGACTAACAATCACTTTGCTGCGTTTGCTGATGACCTATCTTATGACTGCTTAAAAATATTGGGAAACACTTTATATACGCAGATATTTTTTCATCACGACAGCACGGTGATTATTGAACAAATTCCACGAATGTGTTTTAATCAAAAACTTGTAAGCGTTTCAAATAGTCCAGAAATGACTAACCAGTCTCCGAGAAAGTAGCCGACGGTAAGCACCTTACTCAAAACATGAAGCAGGAATAACAACAACGGAGATTTGGTCGAAGTCAATGACTGGATTCTATATTGTTTACGTTTTCACAAAGTGACGTTAAATAAATTTTTATTTTGCTATACAAACACAAAGACAAAATCATTATTGTTATATATTTCAACAAATTTATTTCTTTCCTCGCTTTAGGCTACTTATTTTATTGATTGATGTTTATTTTTATCCAGCGGCCGTGGAAAGCCAAATTTAAGCATATAAATTTTCTACTCAGACTCGCTTTGAAATTACCATCATTCACTGTATTGTGCATATGTAACACAACCACAAAAATGAAGCGTGTAAAATTGCCTCAACGTGTCTTTCACCTGCACAATCAAGACCATTTCAATCAACATCACGGGCGCAACGAGGGGTCTAAGTGACTAAAGCACCTCTTTTGTTTTAATTCCAAAAAATGTGGACAACTTGCTCATAAATATTTTTTGAACACTCACAAATTTGCCACAAATAAAAGGCAATATTTTTGAAATCATCATTAATTTTGGTTGGCTCAGTTTTACAGAAGTCCTGACAGTGTGCGTAGTTCGCATGATCTTTGAGCGTAATCTGCAGTAGCTTTATCCACTTTGTGTCGAAATATGCGATAGCTCGTGAAAGCACTGAAACGTTTCTTGGCATCAAAAATCCGCCCCATTGATCTCACGCTTAACCACCAACCAGTGAGTATTACCGACTAACACTTAAACAGTATGTAGCCTCTAGGGGTGATTGGACCAACGATTCTCTCTGCATTTGGGCTAACAAAAGTAACAAGAAAATGAAAATATTATCATTGCGTGTAATATTTTAGTGCTGAAAAAATATCGTTTTTGGAGTTTTTAAACTAATTCCACGAAGGCATTAAGTGAATGAATTATAATTCAGCGTTATAGCGTTTTAAACCGCATTGTAAGTTTAGCTCCAGGTCATTTTAACATTATGACCAAGCATTTTCTATAGTTCATGCTACCCGTCATTCATATCGCCGAGCGCCAAGCAGGACATCGGCGAATGCTGTTTTGATACTAATTGGCACGATCTGACAAAGTATTAAACTCAAATAGCCAAACTGCATAATGAAGAGTCTATCATAATTAAATGCGTTTTAGATTTTTTCGAAAAGTCTCTTTATTGCTTTATAAACTAAAAAATTTGGCCATCTTTACTAGCAAGGTTTAATTATCTTTGCTTACAGAAATAACTTGGGGCGATGTCAACACCTGCTACAGTCTACCGCCAGTAGTTTGAGTTCAATTTGAAGCATATCAAAAACCTTTTAATAGAGCATTTGCACACCCTGCCATATAGAAACAAATCTTTTTTTGGAAGGGGGAGAGCAGAGCATTAAGATCAATGTTATTATCAAGCAATCTCACCGAACAAGTAAGCGCAATCGTGTTTGAGGAAGTTCAAAGCATATTGTCTGTTTAGGTGTCCAAAACAACATGAAGACATTTATTTGAAATCGACTTTTTGAAACCAATAATTTTTCCAGAAAATAAAAACTCCATTTTACGTCTACTTTTTCCGTAGGTTTTCTGGTTCAGACGAGCTGATTCATTATATGTCTATTCCAACCCACTCGCTTGCGGACCACCTTTTTGTTGAAGCAAGGCAGTTCTTGGATGTTAGTTTTACGTTTTTGCTTTTCTCATATCGTTTTGAGGGCAATGCCTTTTGCTACCCACCCTCTTAATTGCGTCACTGTTTGCGCACATCTTGCTTGCCCAATGCACCTATTTAATCAAACGTGCAACCATAATCCAGCCCCTCCCTGCCTATTTACCATAAAACATTGCCTCAAAAATGAACGAAAACCATTTTCTACAAAACACCAATCAACAATCTTGCCATAAAACAGATCATTGTAGCATTAGTTTGCCAACTTTTTACGACAATTTTTATTTCAGATCCGTTATATGTGGCGTGAAGAATTACAAACAAAATGACTGGAATTCGATTATTTACAAATATCTCTCATTGTAAAGCCAGTAAAAAAAATACGAGCCAAAAAGACTCTCAGAATGTTTCACTAAAATAAAAATTGCTGAAAAATATTGCGCCTGAAGAATGAAGCATGCGTTTTTTAAATTTCCTGCTTCATACTTAAAATTGCAAATTACGATGGGACTGCATCGGCTTTAAACTCCGTACAACAAGCTGCAATTAACCGCTTGGCATCTTTGCTTGATCGTGCCGTGATTAAGCTGTAGCGACGCCGGACAAATTACAACGGGATATTATCCTATCCGTTTACGTGAGTTGTTTTTGATTTACAGACTATTGTTAAAAAAAAGAAGCAATGTGTATGAAATTGCTCATTAACACACCGGGAAGCAGCGCGAATTCAAAATTTCCGAAAAACTCATTAAACTATTACTCATCTTCCGCTCTATTTAACGGCCATAAGAATCGTGTATTTCTTCACATCTTTGTTGTGGTGCTAAGTTTTACCTAATCTAACTTTGCCTCATACGTTTTAGCAACAGGCCTATTTCATTGCTTTGTCAGTATTTCAAAATTATAAACACTAAACCTAAACATTCCCAGCACACTTAATTATAGGATGGTGGGTAGACTCGAAAAAGAAGAATTTAATTTTCCAACCGATTTTTCCATATTAAGACAACATTAGTCGCAGAGGTAAAGGCACAAACAATAGGGTAGGTAAGAAGCCATTAACCCTTCTGGAATATACATGCATGCATAGAAGTTTAAAAACGGTTACTAACGATATCAAATGGTCGTATTGTTATACTAGCATCAGGAATCTTTTTTGTAGGCGAACCAATTTTACTTTAGTGAAAGATTCCAAGGGCCAGTCAGAGTTTTTACGGTGAATATTGACGTAAAGCTATCTACGGTGCCTGGGCTTGACAGACAAAAACCTTTTTTACGGGGATCATTATTTTTGCAGTCACTTTTTGGTCAATTTCTATTACTAAACAAATTTTGATAACTTTTTTGGTAGAATATTGTTCTCACAGTGACCCTTTCGCCAATTTCTGTCACGAAGTAAGCCCAGAGACTTTTTTTGTGTGGGAGATCAAATTGGGAGGTTGGCCTCAAAAGGATTGAATTAAAAGGTTTTGACCTAAAATTCAATCTGTGGACGTGGGCTACATATCACTCTTTCGTGCGCCGCAAAATGTTAGATCAAAGTCCTTATTTGGCCCTCAGAACCCAGTTTGCATGCCCCTAGCATACCTCCGATTTTGCACCAATGAAAAGCGTGACATCATTGTAGAGGTAAACAAGTTGTACCTTCTTCTGGTTCATCTTCCTTCTCCCTTTGACTGAAAACCTGGTTGGGGCCTGACCTCACGCATTTATTCAAACAATCCACTGTTAGCATTAGTGAGCGAACGTAAAATTTGCATTTAGTTAAGAATAACTCTTTTGAAAAACATTAACAATGATATCATGGACCTTGCCCGCTAGAATATCTGGCAGTGTATCAGCGTTCTCTAAGTTATTCTCCAGCTTTTATATTGCTCTTGGTCCAACGGCTGGGGGACATGTCTCCCAGTCCCACGTTCTTAAAACAAAGTCCGTGCACAGTTTTTCACGGCAACGTAGTCGAGTTGGTTCGAGCACCATTTTATGAAGGTAGTGATTACACGGTCGCGCCTTCAAACCTCATTGTGACTGTATTGTTCCCGCTACGAAAAGAACGGCACGGCAATATGCTCTTATTGGCGAATTTATTGGCACATAGTGGTAGCATATTTGAGAACAACTTTTGAAGATGAGCACTTACCCATTTTCCGACCAAAACAAATATGAAGGCTTTGACTTTTTTTTTCTGGAGATCAACTTTTTGCAAGTGACAATTTTGGTGATTTATGGAGTGGTTAAAAGAAGTGTGTGACTTGGAGTCCCAACCGCCGCTATTTTACGCCTATGAAGCAATAACTGTGAGGAAAACAATGCCAAGAAATGAATTGAAAACTTGGAAACTCCAAAGCAAATCTAGACAACTTGTCTGTATTACGGGCCTTTGTCGCTTTCGGCGAGTCTGGCTGACAAATAAGAAACACAAAAATATTTTAACTGTTTGTTGCGAAATACAGATAGTGTTCGACTTACGACCGCGTTCGGTTCCGACCATCCGGTCGTAAGTCGGAGTGGTCGTAAGTCGAATCTCATATATACATGTATGCATATATGAGGGCAAAAACTATTTTACACTACGACTGAGCTGCCAGCCTATCGATACAGCTGCCTAGCCTTGCCAGGGAAGCGGTCGTAAAGTCGAGCAGTCGTAAGTCGAGCAGGTCGTAAGTCGAACACTACCTGTAGTTGATTGTACCGTGACGATTAAACCACCCTTTACTAAATGACAGATTAATATTGACTCATGAAGCATATTTTGCGTAAATCTTCATTATCCTAAACCTCATGGCAGTGGTAGTAGCCCACGCTGCCGATAATCAGCTGTCCACCGCTAATGAGCAAACCTAGCAGTTTGGCAGCTGACAAGCATTTTAACACTTTGAAGCGTTAGCGGACTAGTTTGCGTCAAATTAATTTGAAGTCAGCTTGTGTTCTACGGAAAGAAAACTTAGGAATAAACGTCATTTCTTTTACCATAACCTGATTACAAGGTGGTAATATTTCGAAAGGCGCTGACCAGTAAAGTATTTTGCAGTATGCCAGCGGTTCCCAAATTAGGCGCTGCAAGAATTTTACATGGTGCCGCTTAAATCAAACAGAAATGACTTTTTATTAAAACGTTTAGCTTTTACATCAAAAGCATCATCAGTTAAATAAATGGTCACCAAAAGCTAGACTAAACAGATATCTGTTTAGCCTAGCTTTAGGCGACCATTTATTTACGAAATGACTTTATTTCAAATTTGGCAAATTCAGTATCAAAAGAAAATCTGAACCACAAGTATAAACAAAATCACCGGTTCAAAGACGTAGATCTTCAAATGAAAAAGGCCTTCAACCTCAAATAAGGCAAATTGAAGATTAGGACGCCGAAAAAGAAAAATTGGAAATCACCGCAACATACCATTAACCGCTTCGATTTACCATCCGTCACATGTAAAAAATTAGTGACAGCGGTAAATTTCAAAAAAACAAGGTTGCAACTGAGACAGGAAATTCTTCAAAATATTTATAGTTGTTTGTTGGTCGCACGACCGGAAATTACGTTCAGGGAGGCATGACAGTTTTGTGGGGACAAGCTGTTTTAGCTTAGTTATGGTTCATTGCAGTTGGAAGAAACAATTTAATTTAAAATCGCTCCCCTTAAAGTTTTGTTGTGTTAATAAGTTCAAGATTAGCTATTGGTGTGTAGTACAGGAGAGGATTCATGGGGAGCGCGTTGCAGATGTAGTTTCCTCAAGTAAATGTTGCTAGCCGCCTTCCACGTTCGAAGGAACGTTTGCATAGTTTCAAATTGAATTGAGACATTCGTTTGACCGGAGGTGGACAAAGACGAAGAATTGCCTAAAGGAAGAAATTCCAGTGAAGAAAACTTGTTAATTTTTGATTAGCCGGTAGCCTAATTTGCTGACTGACAGCCGGACATTGAAGCATTGTGACGTTACTTACTTTAATTGTGCAGCGCTGGCTCTAGTTTGACCAGCGTTGTCAGTCTTTAGGAATTTCCAAGTTCTTGAAAAATTGCTGCCAACCGTTGAATCTTAGCAAAATTTTTTAATAAATTGACTGATGTTGGAAAATTATTGTCTCAGCTTTCTTTGGTAAATTACTGCCAATCTTGGAATTTGGAAAATTTCTTTATTTTGTCGGTCATGACGTACAATAAAATGGCGTTTACGTTTCATTGTTTGTCTAAAAGCGATTAATCTCCAAAAATAAAAAAGGTCATTGTGCTTTGCTTGTAGCGGTTTGCACACGTTACTTTTGAAGTAATGCCGTAACCGTTACATTTATTTGTGAAAATTTGTAACGGTGTTACCGCAGTGGCGTGCAGAGGAGGGACAAACGGGGCGACGGCCCCGGACCTCCAAGATGGGGGGCATCAAAAGAGTGAAATTACAAAAATTACATTTTATTAAATTGTTGAAAATATATGCTTTTTCGTATCGTAAGTCTACTAACACATGCTGCATGGATCTGTTAGGATCTTGCTTGGACATGGTGTGATTATGTTCCGTAGAAAATCTTCTGCAGTGTCAGCTTTTGTACTGAAATTATTATTTACAAAATTTCAATTAGTTTGCTATGTACTGTACAAAAACCAAACATATTATTATCTTTGATTTTGTCATGCTCCTTCGAGCTAGAGGAAATGCAGTTTCCTCTAATCCTAAGCATGCTCTTGAATGTTTAATGCAATTTGGGAGGGATATCTTCCCAACTTTATGTACAGCATATAGGTTACTGCTCACCATCGGATTTTCAATTGCAAGCTGTGAGAGGTTATTTTCAAAGTTGAAATTAATAGAAACATGTATAAAATCATCTATGCTACAGGAACGCCAAGCAAGTTTGGCTTCAAACAGCATCGAAAGAGAATTCCTTTCAGCAGATGTGAAAAATAAGATAGTTCAAATATTTTCCGATTGAAGAGCTCATGTGGGAAAGAGAAATCGTAAAGTGTAAGTGCCTAATTCAGGGGTGGGCAAACGTTTTAGTCTGAGGGTCGCATTGATCATTCAAGAGTTGGTTGAAGGCCGCATCGACCATTCAAGAGTGGTCGAGGGCCAGTGCTTAAAATCTTGCAATAGCTGTATGCAATGCAAGAGCTTTAAATCAAACTACATGATCGCACTTGTAGAATTTCAAATACTATTTCCTATGGAAAAAATAGACAACTCTATCTCCTGTTATGCCGCACGAAGTTAAATAAATAGATCATTTTGGTGGGCCTATTTGATAATTATTTGCATGCATAAAGGTATTATCTTGTTCCGCAATGCATACCCTCTACCAGATGAATTTTTTTATATATGTATGCCTTAGCCTTTAATTGACACATTAAAACAAAATATACTCTTTGAGATAGTTTAGTTTAATTTTTCGAAATTTTTTTCTCAACACTAGATTTACGTATTTCAAGTGTCTGTCTTTGTCACATTCTTGAGTACTTGATAGTTTGGGAGAGGGCATACAATCAAGCAGTTGGCCTCGAGAATCACCAGACCTCTGCACGCCACTGTGTTACCGTTACTCCTTACTTTTAATTTTTTTGACGTCATAGCTTAAGTTTATAAGCCAAAAAAAGCAGTGCGCAAGTACGACAAAGATTTGATGATGAAAATTTTACAAGTGTACTCTCCCTTGAGAACGGTACGGAATCGCGAACTGAATAGAAAAACAAAAAAATACAAAAAAAAGAACACACAACTTCTATCATCCTTTTAAAAAGAATAACATTTCAAAAGTGTTTATCTCTGAGGCCAGAATGCTTTGGCTTTAACTAGGGATGTACCGAAGCTGGCATTTTGCCAAAGCCGAAGCTTATGTGCTTGTTTTATGCAATTTTTTACAAATTTAATATAATAATGTAGTATTACTGACTATACAGCTCACATTTTGACGCTAAAGTATATGATGCTCAAATGATTCACCATATAATAGATTACGCCCTCATATATTCTGGCTGTAGATAACACATCATACACACAAAATATGAAAACAAATTGAAATCGACAAACAGCAAGAAACTTGAAAATTTAACATTAATGAAATGATAATTGAATGTTTATTGCATCTGCAGAGGAATTTCGTATCTTTACAAAAAGCCTGCACATTTTTTTTCAACAAAACCAATATTTAATGGCAAATTGTTTTGTATATCATCTAAAAATCGTTTTTTCTTTATTAAAGAGATGCGGCGAAAAACACAAGTGAGGCTTATAATAATCCTTCAATGGTGTTTAATCAATCCTGAAAAAATTTCTCTTTCTAGTCTTTTCGTCAAAAGTTATTTTAAAGCCAAATTCATTTTCTTCCGACCAGTTGACCAAAAGAGTTAGAAATGTGGGTGCAGTGCAAAGCTTAAAGGCTTATTCAAATTATCAAAACACTGTTGAAATCTGGTTTTGATATTGCTTGTTAGTGCACCTAGGAGAGGAAGGCAAAATTAAACATAGCCAATGTTTATTGCGTTGAGTTCTTGCAATTTCTTTAGACACATTGCTACGGTTGGCAATAAAATACACCTGTGTTTTTTGCTTCTACTTTGAAAAGTTTCAATGTAATGTGGTACCTTAATCTGTCAGTAGGCCTAGATTTATCGTGTTCTAGACTACGTGATGAAGGCTGCTGCTACTATGTGTAATATGTCTCATCCTAAATTCTAAACCTTCAACTATCGTTGAGATGAAATTCGCTGCCCGCTATATAGAACAATAACAACACTTTTAGTCAGCTATTGTCCTTATTTTTTTCTTTGTGTCGCACTGCAAAAAAGCACGACCTCCTGCAGTGAGGTTCGTGCCACATGGCCACATGAGTAAGAGGAAGAGTCTCACACAACTCTCTCATCAACCAAGCTGAATGTGTTACAGAATCAGCTTCGGAAAAAGAAAATATTTTCGATTTCTTTAGCTGAACTGAACTAGCGCCCTTTTGTTTTCGCACGCCTTGTATTTTCTGTTTGGCATTTGGCAGCTTGAGATTGGAATGCGACTCTCAGGCGTTTTTTGCCTAAAACCGAGCGAGATTTGCATTCTGATTTGCTGGCCTCTCGTTCCAAGCAGTAAAAATAGTAACGTTTTCTGGATTTTAAGTTAGTTGCTTAATTTGGTTGCGGCACGAAGTTTAATTTG
This sequence comes from Trididemnum clinides, assembly GCA_963675345.1. Classification (NCBI taxonomy): domain Eukaryota; kingdom Metazoa; phylum Chordata; class Ascidiacea; order Aplousobranchia; family Didemnidae; genus Trididemnum; species Trididemnum clinides. The sequence goes on from OY776291.1 coordinate 17,172,946, forward strand.
TTTTTCTGCATTCCGTTATTTCTGAAGAAGCCCTCGGTGAAGTTTGCTTTATCTATTTATCGATTTAGAATATAAATTAACTGAGTTTTTGGATTTGAATTTTCTTTTACTGAGTTCTTGCAATAAAGAAGTTTTTATTTAGTCGTTGTGGTTGAAGAAGGAGCGAAGACCTTGGAGTTCCTCCAGGGCACTTGTGCGCAAATCTTCGTTGTTTGATGATTTGTAATACAATGTTATTCTGCTTTCGTTATAATCAACCAAATTACTGTAGTTCTCAGAATAAAAAGCGATTGGTTTAAATCTGTTTTAGAGATATTTTAAACTGCAATTGGTTATCGTTTAATTGCTTTTAGAAATACCAAAAACGATAAGATTTAAATAAAATATTAAAGCACGCTGCAAAATAGTAACGAGTAACTTTTGAAAATCGCCAATAATTATTAAAATGATCACTCCTATTCAGTATTGAAGCAATTTCACCACCGATTTTGTTACTTTTCTACAAATAAAACGGCGTTATCGTTGTCGTTACTGAAAAAGTAACAAGCACAATTGTAACTCCTTACTGCCCTCCACTGTTTACTGATAGAAAAAGTGTGCTCGTGCGTCAACCTAGGGGCTAGAGAGCGATTGATCTCCAAAGAAAATCCTGTTGGTTTTGATGCATCAAATGTCAGGATTCCGGTCAAAATTAGCGCCGAGAAGCAATCGTTTTCCATAAAAAGATAATCTATTTTTTCTTCAAGTTTACAAATCTTGGGAAATCTCAAGTACTTTTGGGACTTTCCAGCTTCAAGTATAGGGAATTTGTAAAATCAAGAGCGGCAACGCTGATTTGGACGTTGATTGTATCGTTAGTGTAGTTTTTTAATGTTTACTTTTTTGGGTGTCTTTTTTGTATTTTTATCATGTCCAATGCTGAAGGGGATTTAAACCTGACCTCACAAAGTCACGTCACATCAAAGCCGGATGGTTCTGGGAAAAATGGCCGGCGAATACCAAGTTCAGAGAGAATTTTAGGATAAAAGTGTGGGCTCAAGTTTGGCCTCTGTTAGAAGTATGCGACAGCATTCTCGAATTAAGCTTCAGCTGGGTTGCTTTGCCTTAAAGCAAAAGCAGGAGAAGCAGTTTAAAGCTGAAAAATTTTTAAGCATGATGCAGAATTGAAATCACTTAAAAGAGAAAAAATATTCAACATAACAAAGTGGGACGCCAAAGAACGTTGCCAAGCATAAACCCGGATCTATTCCAGTTTCTAGTAACATACAAGTAAAAAAAGCTTACGTGAAGATATCGCACAAGACAAAACATAAAACTTCAGGCTTAACTGAAATAACGCTAGCGCAACCCAAACTTTAACTGCAGGAAAAAGGCTCTATTAAGGTTCTAAAACTTTCTAGACTTTGTAAAAAGAAAAAATATTTTTTGGTGCGAGGTTTATAATGACAAACAGCTATCAAAACTAAAAGTCATAAAACTAGCTCCGACTCCTCTCAAATTACATTTAAACTAATGTGATGAGCAATCTTATATAGAAATAAGTATGAGATAGTTAAGACATCTTATTAATAAATAAACAAAGTGGTAACAGAATAGAAGAGTCTTAGTCGAGCACCCGGGAGGTCCAAGGGAACTAAAAATCGGCCAAATTGCAAGCGGATTTATGGGAGCAGACTTCAACATTGACTGTTGAGGATTGTCGAGTAGATTTACTCGCTTCTGCAATCGTATTGCTGATTGCAACCGGAATGGGGGATCCTACGAAGGGAAATTTACTATGCGCCAGACAGTTTTTACTCACAGGTCAACCTGGGACCACTTTTGGAGATCAAAGTGTTACGAGGTGCTGGTGACGTTAAAGATGTATTCATCATCATTTTGAAAGCAGACAAAACCTCTTTTCCTAAGATAGTGCCCTGTCGACTGTTGACAAGTTTGGTTACTCATTGAAAATAATGACACGCGGTATGACTATGACATCGCACACACATTATAATTTGCCACTACCGTTGGATCATCCAGTGATCAGAACAAGTGAGGGCTTAAAGAATACTGAAAGTGATAGGTTTCAGCGTAATGAAGCTTGCCGAGCACGTTTTATTCCCACTATTCCTAAGACAAGTGCCATGCCTTCAGCGTTCAGGTCAGAGATACCAGCCAGGGAGAAGATATCTTGTGTGCATACAAGCTTTCAATCTGAATTAAATGCGTCACCGTCCTTCCATGTCAATGGTTTCCAAGATGCATACGATGAGCTGCCTGCAGGTGCTATGTGGCGTCAAGAATGGGCTCTTTCCTCGCAGAACATTTGATATTTTCCGAGCGGCGTAGGATCACTCAAAGCTATGGAAGTGGGAGATCGCTTCTTGCTTAAAGCCTCGGTTGAAATACTCAAACGGGATCGCATAGACTATTGAGCATTTGTAAACAGGTTTAAAGTACATGCAGCCTGCAAGATATCAGAAGATGACCATCGGCTTGCCTACATGCTTCAACATTGCACAAAGCCCAATACACGAGAAACTGAAACATATCAGTGATGATAAAGATAAATCACGTGCTTATCGCAAGATCTGGCAGCAGTTACATCAGCGTTAACGAACAGTATCATGTAAGTCGCTGCTGCGAACAGCGCTTTAGGTAGTTTCCCAAAGCGGCCTTCAGTAATGCTCAGTTGTTGGAGGATCTCGCAGTGTTCCCCAAACTGTGCCTAGCTTCGATGAAGGCAATGCAATAATCGACAACTGGTGACTCACCTATCTTTGTGGCGTCAATTGCCGGAAAGTTACATTTAGAATTAAAACGAGAGTGGGTGTCTTGTGCATTGGCAATTCAAAGGTAGAAAAGTAAATTGGCAGGTTTAAAAAAGTTTGCTGAGTGTGTTATCAAGCAGCTTGTCAAAATCAATTGTGTGTACTGCAAACTCTTGTTTCCCGAAGCCCAAAGAGAAGACTCGTCTACCAATAGAGCACGTACCAGGATCACTAAAGTTTTGACTTCAGTCACTGTTGTACCAACGGGCTCGCAGGAAGTTACACATACATTCACGGAGTCATGCTTATGTTGCAGAAAAGCTCATAAGTGGGAAGATTGCCCGCTGTTGAGACAAATGACCTTAAAGGAGAGAAAGCTGCTTGTTACTGGCAAAATCCATTCATAAAATTTTTAATTAAAACTGTTTCTCGCCCTGGTAAAACTGCAGGGTCCCTTTCTGTATCAACCACCTACAGCTGCTGGAGACCTAAATTTATAATTCATGTCTTTTATGCTGTAAGCAATGCTAAGAAATAATATCTAGGACAGCCATTCTCTATGAAGTTTTCATTGTCTATTTCCACGTGCTCGCTAGAGAATTTTGTAAATTTGCAGCACTATAAAACCGCGGCACCTCAGTCATTTTAGCATTTTTTCAAAATCAAAATATGGATGAAGTGTAATCTCTGCTATAAAGTTGAATCGTTTCGGAAAGTCGCATACAGTCAGTAAGTGTAATTATTATAAGCTATTGTAATTTATCGTATTATATGCTTCCGAAATTATTTTTAACAGCGAGTACTTCTCATAATTCTCGTATAATTATTATTATTTATCGTCGTACTGTTAATACCATCGCTATTTGCTATTTAATCTTTCTATTTTTTTATGTTTTGTACCCAAATTAAGTGTGAGGTTTGGCTATTTGGTTATAATTGTTTAATTATTCTAGAAAAACTGTCGCAGTATCGATGCCATTCATACATGATAGATCGGATTTTTTTGTCTTTGAATTACATTTGATTCAATCATCAAGAGTGCCCTTTGATACCGCGATTGAGTTTGCGTTATGCGCTAAGACCTTCCCCCAAACCGTGTGACTGGGATAGCAGCAGTCACACTGCTTGAACATAGTAAAAGCATTTGTTTTAAGTGTCTTTCTCAAGGGCATATGGCTGTGGATTGTACTGTGAGCAGTACTTGTGGTATAACTGACTATACCGATGCCAACCATAACACTTTCCTGCATGTAAACCAACGTTGCTCTGTGGCTGTTAGCAACGGAGAGTGGTCAGCTCCTGAGTCAGGAGAATGCCTGTATTTGGTGGTTTTCTCTAAGCAAATGCTCAGATCCCCAGTTTACTTTGACATAATACCGCTGTAGGTGCGTAAGAATGGTAAAGAAATGCTGGCCTATGCTTTTGTAAACCCTGGTGCTGGCAAGATCTTTTGTGAAAGAAGCCTTTTAGAAAGTTAAAGTGTCACGGATGCTGAATCTCTAGTATTCGACGTTAGCACGTTAGCTTTGGAGTCCGTCCAAAGTGGAAAATGTCGCAACTACCTTAAACAGCCGTGACGCTATTGACTCCCTCATGTAGTGATGACATAAGCAATACCAGCTTATCTTAACAAGGCGCCCTATGCACTCTTACTGAATACCCTAGATTACTTACGAGGGGGAAGTTTGGGTGAAGTGGAGGGAAGTACCGTCAGCTTACTGATAGGAAATGTCGATATTCTTGCTCATGGATGCCTGGGGTGTTGCTTTTTTCCAGACTTGGCTAGACTACCAGATGCTGTAATGGATCCCTTTGGATTTAATCCTAAAGAGTTCCACTTGAAGCGAAGTAGCTGGAAGCAACGAAGAGTTTTTCACAAACGCTTGCTATTCCATAAACACTTTGTTGGCAGAAGAGCTGCTGGTACATAACCGTGGAGAGTTTTGGTCACATGATCAGGCGGAAGATACAGATCTCATTGACATAAAAAACTTGCTGATATGGCTGTGAAACCTCAAGGAAGCCTTGGAGTTTGGCATGAAATATTCCAGAGGGGATGTAATGACATACGATTTTACTGAATGCAACATCGAATTTGTAAATAGACATTATAAGATGCCGTTGTCCTGAAAGAATAATGCAGTACATATGCCGGAAAGTCTAGCCATGGCAGCTCGACGTTTGCAATACCTGAGGCGACGCTTGGAAAAAATCCTGATCTGCGTCAAAAATGCACGAAGCAAATGGATACTTACATTGAAAGAGGATATGCTGAGGTATTACAGGACAAAGAAAAGTTAGCAACACGGGGTCTGTGGTACTTGCATCATCACGCGGTTAAAAATGAAAAGAAGTCTGGAAAAGTGAGCGTAGTGTTTGATTTTGCCGCCAAGTCATGCGTACAGTCACTAAACGACTACCTAATTATTCAATTGTTGAGGTTTTTCTGCGGTTCTACAAGCACTTAATAGCTAAGGTAGAAAACATCGAATTAATGTTCCATCAAGTCCGGATATCGCCTGAAGATTGTGGTAGCCTTCGTTTTTTGTGGTGGTCGCAAATCAAACTCCTTGTTGAGACTTTGCACAGCGTATGGTCGCGCATTTATTTGGAACCAAGCTAGCACCCAGCATTGCTGCCTTTTGCGTGCAAGCAACGGCAAAGAAATTTAACAAATTTTTGGAACCCTACATCGCTTAGAATGTAAAGCCTTGTTTCTATATGGATAATTTTATGCCTGCACCAAGAAGCGTAGAGTTGGAAGCTAAGTTTGCCCAAGATATGCAATAAATGATGTCCATAGAAGGATTTAATTTAACTAAATGGCTGTCAACTAATAAAAAGATATTGGATACTCTACTGGGGCATCGTCAAGGTAAAAAAGTAAAAGAGATTTTTTTAGGGGGCAGTGGACTAAATTTCATGCTTGGAATCAATTGGTTGCTCGCGAAAGATACGTTTTATTTTACTGTGGAAATTCCCGCTAAATCCCTTACTAAGCATATGCTTCTATCTATAACCAACTTTCTGTACGACCCATTTGGATTTCTAGCTCCAGACGTACGAAAGGCACGACTGCTTTATAAAGGTGTATGCCAAGAGAACCACGATTGGGACGAATCCATCTCCAGTTCCTTGCGTAAACAATCGAAATGCTGGTGCAACAGTTTAAATGATTAAAGAGATATACGTATGTATACCCAGTTGCTACATGACTGAGGGCGAAATGTTGAGAATGCAATCACGTTTTTTTTTATGACGCGTCTTCTTACGCTTGAGGATGCGCAAGTTACATAAGAATTAGCCGTGAAGATGGCGGTATAGACTGCAGCATTCTTATGGGAAGTCACTGTTGGCAGATGATGGTTAAAGAACCATTCCGCAAATTGAACTAGAGGCACTTCTTGATGCCGTTCTTTTGGCTCGAGCCACAAAAAGATAGCTGGATTTGGAAGATTGCGTGACTGCGTTCTGGTCAGATTCGTCAGCGACTTTGCTCAGCCTAAAACCAGATTGCCAGCAATTTTCAGTATATTTCGAAATTGTTTTGCTCAAATATAGCGGCATTCGTTTGTTCACGATTAGAGATACGCCCCACCTGAGATTGTCCAGCCGACCAAGCTTCTAGCCGTGCCATTGCAAGTGAACTCCTGAGAAAAGGTACATTGGAAATTGTAAGTTTGCTTTTGTCTTCTTTGCGTAGTTTTGCAATACTTAAAAAATGTGGATTTGTTGAGGTACCCATTTCGAACGGAGAGTATGAAACTGACGCAGGAAACCCTTGTAAATATTTAGTAGTTTTTGTTGGTCGCGTGACCGGAAATACGTCCTCGGAGATATAACTTGGCAAGACAGTTTTGTGGATGCAACCTGCTTTAGCTTAGTTTTGGTTCATAGAAGTTGGAGGGAACAATCTAATTTAAAATCGCTCCCCTTAAAGTTTTGTTGTGTTAATAAGTTTAAGATTGACCATTGGTGTGTAGCACAGCATTGGATTCATGGGGAGCGCGTTCCAGATGTAGTTTCCTCAAGTAAATGTTGCCAGCTGTTTTCCAAGCTTTAAGCAGCGTTTACAAAGTTTGCCAGAACTTGCAGAGTTAAGCTGTATATAGCGGCTTTCTATTAGCTTTAACGTTTGGTTAATTTTAAGGTGATTAAGCCGATTATTGGTATCAAACTAATGATCTCTTTGAGCGACGTAGCTGTCTGTGAAGCCACTTTTTGGTTAGCAGTGGTCACCTGTGCCTTGAGGTAATAATGTGGAGCCTGCACATCGTGAGCTCTGTGTTGGCTTACATTGTACCTAACACGGATAGGCACTTAAAAAGCGGATTCTCTTGTTGCGTATTGGAAAAAACTTTACGAGAATGCTCTAAATCTCTGTGGCAGGCAAGTAGCCCGGCAGAGAATCCAACCAGTAGCGGTGGCCCAGTCTGACTATAGCAACTGACAAACAGCGCTTGAGCTCACACGGATAGACGAATAAAGAAACAGTAGGCAATTGGCAGTGCAGCTAACTGCTATTGTGAAGCATAAGGCCTTTGCCGTACAAATATTCAAACAATGATCTTTTGAGAAATTGAGTTATATGAACTGGTGCGTAGTTCGGTTTAACTGTAGTTAAATAAATTACGTTATCTGCTGTAGATCACAATGACAGCTAATCGGTGCCGCCGCCAAAGTAAACACAGTGGTGAGACGCAAATCCAAAGTGAGGGGCAGTGAAATAAATAGAGTTTTACACATTAAAACTGATTTTTTACGTTTGCAAATCTTGGATAATTTTGGAAATTCTGTATTTTGTCAAAAAAAAGAACAATAAATTGACAGTGCCTTGTTACGAGGGTGAGCAATTTTTTTTGCTGACGAGCCATTTTCAAATTAGTTCAAAATTTTTCTGGGCAGTCGGAGTTTGTAAACCAAACGTTAAGCCCGTGATTGTGTGTTGCAAGTGGCGCTGACAAGCTATCTGTACACCCATACTAGCGCCAGCAGGTTGCATTTGCCATTCAAATCCATTGTGAAGACCATTTTTTGGTGATTAGTGATATAGAGCGCGTATTTCCGAGTAATCCCTTCGAGAAAAAGATTTGGTCTCTTTTTGTATTAGCAAGTCAGTGTTTGCAAAGTATGAATGGTCAGTAGTGACATCAACTTCGGGCTTTAAATTTCTTCTGCGGACCTCGGATTTGCACATCCTTCCTCTAAGGAAAACAAAGAAATTTAGAGTGCCCTCAAGCAGGAAAACACAAGAAGCAGTCAGGGGAAAAGACTCCATCTGCCCTTAGCGACAGCACTGCCGCTAATTACGTTAAAATGATATTGGTCAAAACGTTTGTAAGTTGTAACAATTTGACTTTGAAATTGACGTGAAAACATGTTTTCTAGCTTTTGAAGGATTATATAGATGTCATCAGATATAGCCTATCTTTTGATTATGTCATCAAATACCAGTTTATTTTTATTTACGCTTACAGCAAAAATTTTGCGGATGCAAACAGAACAAGTTGCGATAAGGCGTAATTACAATCGAGCTTTGTTTGAACGTCTGAGCGCGAATTTTTATGGATTAAATTAGCACAAACCTTCGCTTTGACATCCCTTGAGCATTAAGATAATGAAGAAACAGATTTTGCAGCCATTCATCAGCGCAAATTGCGTTTTAAACCACAGAAAATTACTCATTTATTAATTAGATAAATACGCTCGTACCTCGATTAGTAAGTTAACATTCCTGCAAAACTAGCAAGTCAATATTTTGGACAACTGTTTTAATAATAGCTGTAAAGTGATTACAGTGTTTGTATTTCTAAGCACTTTAATGAAATTACTTCCTTGCCATTATATCATAAGAAATAAAGTTTCATAAACGTAGCTCTCCTCGACATGCTGGTTGATTTAATTAAGTAATAAGAATTACTTAATTTTCTTATTTTTAATGTTCAAAACTTCATTGAGTCATGGAACCGAACTAAAAGATATAAAGTTCAAGGCATAATTGAATGTCATTTTTCATAATCACCCCTAATAGCTTCATTGATATAAACAATTTTGTCATTTACAGAGGTAAATATTACTTAAATTTTTAATTACGATGAATATAATTATCCCCAACACGTAATGCTCTATACAACTACATTATGATGGCGTCACAATACTCGATAATAACGCTTGTCAGTGACTTATAGAGGTGTACACTCACGTGATCACTCGTAATAAGCACCCTTAGGGGCATTTATATATAAGCGCCCCCTTTGCATTTGTTCTTCGTCATTTCTAATCCCAGGTAGTGACAGAGGGTTTTCAATTATTTGTGATCAATATCTGTCTGTCAAGTTGGAGAGCCAATTTTTAGTTATAAAAAGATTAATTTGAACCAACCCAACATGGATTGGCTGAAAATTCTTTTTCTTTTGCAAGTATGCTTCATTTTTGGATGCGTAAAAGGTACTTTTAACTGAATGATTGATACTTTAAATGTAAACAGTATATATGCCACAAGCAAAAATCGAGTGGATGCGAGAGGTACATATATGTGGCAGTGTATTACGTGAGCTTGCAGAAATTACAGCAATATTTCAATAAATAAAAAGAGAGTTTTGATTTAGCCAAGCAGAAAGATAAGAGTTCGCTACTGAAATAAGCACACACAATGGCATCCATAGCTTTGGCAAAAAGCTCTTTATACTGTTCTCTTCAAATGGGTATCGTGTTAAATAGGAAGAGCTAAAAACGTATGTGATCACTCTAGCTCAAGGGTTCTTCACCTTTTTCCAACGTTTTTCGACGTTACCAACCCGATTTACAACATTTTCCCTTCTACACCCAATTGTCAGAAAAAAAAGTTTTTGTTACGTAACTGATAAGTTTTAGTCGCGTTATCATCGAAGGGAATAGGTCAAAAAATGTGCCCTCAAAAATAAAAAAAATTAATTCTGCGGGTAAATCTATCCCAGGTGAGAAATGCTACTCAAGCTTTTCCCACTTGAAGCGGCACCGACACAAATGAAAGCAATGCAAAAAGTTCAAGGTCAAAACAGATTTTTTAAAACTACATTAATGTTCTCAAGCAGGAGTATGCAAACTGCCACCCGCGACGTGAACTTTGTTGTCAGCGGAATGATGATGGATGAGATCTGGGGCCCGCTTCCGTAAATTCAGTATAAATAGATACCTTTGAAATTCAGCCCAAATGAGGTCAATCTCGTAAGACGATCTCCCAAAAAAAAAGTATCTTAACTTTCTATTTTGACAGAAATTGACAAAAAAGCTTCACTGCGAAAACGATGATCTCAGAAAAAATATTCTTTATTTTGTTTGGGCTGTAAAATAGTAAAAAAGTTACTCTGAAAAACGTGATCTCCAAAAAAGGCTTTTTGTCTGTCTGCCTCACTTCTAAAACTCGGTCTTACGTCAGTGATCATGGTAAAAATTCTGTACTTTCTACTTCTGCAAAATTGGTCCGCGGTACTTTCCACTACAGTAAAGTTGGATCTTCTGCAGAAAAGTTTGCGTTCCCCTTGTCTGTGTTATGAACAAACTATTTGCAAACTAAACTTTGTTGTACTGAAACGGATAAGTCATTAACCTACTGACAACCGCAATTGAACTTCATAAAAAGGTAGCAACGCAATATATTGTATATTCACTGGCAACACCATCTTATTTTTGCCGCATCAATTCTTTGATTCCTTTACCATCATCATGATATTCAGTTACAAGAATGCACGCTCTGTTTGTTCTATTGTGTCGAAGTAAGAGCTTTGCACGTGAACACTTATTTCAACATAAGTAATACAATGCATGCCTCTGATTGCGTGAAAATACCGTTTTACTAGTATCAGAGATTTCCGGGCAGAGCTTTGAGCGAATCTGCTCTTTGTGTGGCTTGCTTAATAGTAGAATGCATCTCTTCCTCAATGCAGCTTCAGTGCTCTATCATAATAAGATGGGCATAAACAAAAACTTTTCAAAATACAGTTTATGGTGGGTTTACTTCCACTACCGGTGCTTGTTGTTGAGCTTCTATTTGTTTTTTCGCCCATCACATGGTAGGCGGCGAAGTCGTTTTACATAATTGTTGTCACAACATCCTGTAGCAAATTTCGAAGGTATTGATCTCTAGATTTAATAATTTCTTAGTGTTCTTACGTGTCACGCAACCGACGACACACGCTGACAGAGCCTACTGATTAGTGGTTTTCAAGCTTTTTAATGGCAACTCTACTTTAACAAGCGTTGCTGTCTTTCGAATAGATATTTAGAAAAAACTCGCTTTTACTTGTGTTTGTTTTTCAAAACACAAACGATTTACTTTTGCCGATTTCACTTGTGTTCGCCGGATTCAGAGAACTGTTACATGCACTGGTCAGAACTGGGTATAGCATATTCAGCGCGCCTTATTAAGTTTTATGAGACGCTCGGTCAAGAACTATTACAATAGGCATTACACAAGTACTGCAGCAAAACACTGTGCACTTAAGAAAACTATGAAACTTTCGTGCGCGGGCGTAAAAGTGCGTTTTAGTTTTTGTAGCTCCTGTAAGTTGGAAGGGAAGGAGAAAGGAAATAAGATTTACTAAACATTGCGGTTTTAAAAACGAATGTAGCCGATTTCTTTTGCTTTTCTTCGCAGCGCTAAGGCTTTCTTGTTACCAAAAGCAAATGAATATAGAGGCATACCTTTCATTAGGCGCATTTGGTTTCAATTATCTTCACCTTTGGTCACATCAAAACCTTCAATTAGTCGACACATATTCTCTTAAACTTTAATCAACACAGTAGACGAGGAAAAAAATATGCGGCATTGTTCATAATTAACTCAGTGATGATTGTTTTAGCGATATAGAACTGTTGGAGTAAAAAGATACAGACAACAGCCTTTTAAGTTTTTCTGCTTAAAGAGATTTAATTGATATAATTGGATACATAGCAAGTTTTTCCGTTATTAGGCAGACACTTTGCCTACTTTGCGAGCGTATAAGACTATGCTAAATCAATGCGATTCGAGCAATTTGATATGATGCATTTAAAGATGTAGTTGTCAATATATCATGATATTGTTAAACCAGGCCAAAACGACTTCGAATTTGATGGTGGAGAGGCCGAGCGAGGTTTAAATTTCAGGCTCAGGCCAAGAACTCAACCACGGAGACCTGAAGGTTTGCCTCCGGATGAATCGATATGCTTCAACAACCCAGCATGCTCATCAGTGCATGATCAAAAGTAAGCTACATTTCAGTCAAACTGTATGAACTGATTATAGGAGATACGCTAGAGCAGGGGATCCCCAACTGTTTTGCTGGCCGAACTTCTTTGTTTTGTTACGACACAAAACTACTGCACCTAATAAAGCGGCCCTCGTAGATCTTCATTTGAGGTCAAAAATTTGATCTAGAAAAAAGTTCTTCCAATTGAAAAAGAACAAAAACAACAATTTCAACTAAGGATTCACAAGCAGCTTAAAATAGACAAAGCAATCACTTTCGGAGCAAAAAAGTCTTTGTCTGAAAATGGTTTCGCGCCGTCAACTATGGCCCGCGGTCAAATCTGGTTGCGTAAAATTGCATGGAATTTGGCCCCCACTTACGAAAAAGGTCGCAAGCCTCTGCGTAGGAGCGTTCTTCGTATCTGCAATAATACTCAATGAAACATTTGCTGATACAAGTCAAAAAATTTAATTCTTACCCTTTGAAAGCAGATATCATACATCCATTTGGAGCCCCATGCGCAAAAGCGTTGAGGTCCATTTCTATTGGCTGGACGAGCGTAATCAGAATCAATTTTTTTGTGTCAAAGGCTCAGTGTTTGTTCTAACGTACTGACGCGTGAAAACTAATTTAGCATCACTTTTTATTAGTTTTAAACAAACTAAAAATTACCCATGCTCTAAATCAAATAAAGAATGACTAACAACTATAACTATAACTAATAAAGTACGTCAACCAAACAATCCAAACACAGCCCACCCTGCAACAACTAGTACGCGAACAAACAAGGCACAGGCAATCAACGCGGCTGCGCCCTAAGGCAAGCCACGTCAAGTTGCACGTGATTACTACTTTATTCTCCCTCCCTAAAAATATTACACACAGCATTACATTTGATCTATACCATATCTTGGTGGAGGCACTCCTTTATTATTCCTTGCAGATCTTCTGGGGCCAACATTAATTTTATGAGTAGGTGAATTAACTATATCATTAATGGTGGATTCATTGTCGGGTAATTCAACTGCATCATTAACAGTAGATTCACTGTCACAAGAAACTTCAGGTAATTCAGCATTATCAGCGTATTCATGAAATTTATCCTTGTGAATTTCATTGCCCTGAAGAGCATTATCGACCGCCGATTGTGGATTCGGCGCAAGATCACGAATAGATACAGTAGCTTCGCGGCCGTTTCAATAATGTACATTAGCATAAGTAGCATTGATGTGAATGAATTAAACTTCATCAACAAGAGGATCATTCTTACTCAAACGTACAAATCGCTTTACATAAGCTTTACAAGAATTAGTTAACCACGATGGAAGCGAATCCCCCGTGGAAGAACGGCGTTGATAGCTGAAAAATCATTCGTGAGGCGTTACATTAGTGGCTACACATAAAAGTGAGCGAATTGCATGTAAAGCACTATCTAAAACTAATTTCCAACGGGAAATTGGAAGATTTAACGTTTTCAAACAGAATTTTATTGCCTTCCAAACCGTACCAACACATTTTTCTACTTGACCATTGCCAGAAGAATGGTAAATGCTAGATTTACTGCTAGCAATGCCCCTATTGAGAAGGTAACGCCTAAATTCACTTGAAACGAACGCCGGGCCATTATCCGAATGCACAAAACAAGGCGTGCCACCCAAGGTAAACAATTTATCAAGACAATTAATTACCACCGAAGAAAACATTTCCTTGCAAGGAAATGCGAAAGGAAAACGCGAATATTCATCGATTACAATAAACAAGTATTTGTTGTTTGATAAAGAAGGCAAAGGGCCTTTGAAATCGATGCTGAGTCTTTCCATAGGGTAAGTGGCTTTGATCAGAGTATTATTTACGCCACGATAAAACTGAGGCTTAATCTCGACACAGATAGGACAAGAATTTACTACTCTTTTGACATCAGGATTCGAAAACGGCAAATTTTTTGCCCTCACAAAATGCAACAGTCTGGAAATACTGGATGGCAGAGGTTGTGCAGTTCCTCTAATCATGACTGCGATGCAATTGATGAACAAAACGCTCTTGAAAAGGTATCCGGCCCTGTATTTTGCTTGCCAGGTCGGTATTTAATAGTATAGGAGAATGACGCCCAATTCAGTTATCCACTGCTGTACTTTGCTGTTTTTGATCTCGGTCCTACGCTGACTATCAAGAATAAATGCAACCGATCGTTGATCAGTGATGATTGTAAAAGTTTGCCTATTCAATAGATGGGCCCATTTACGAATTGACTCGATGATGGCAGTAGCCTCTTTTTCTGCAGCAGGATAGTGTAACTCGCTACCTTGCAAGGTGCGTGAGAAAAATGCCACTGGGCGTCTCCTTGGTTTAATGTTGCCGAGATGGCTGAATCTAAAGCATCGCATTCCACGACAAATGGCTTCGACTCGTCAATTGAACACAAAGCAGCATGTTTCAACTCTTCTTTCAATAGCTGGTATGACTTTAGAGCAAATTCACCTTTGCATCAGCCAATGGCCGTACCTTATCCGCGAAACAATCGATCCATTCAGCATAATATGCAAACATGCCGAGGACTCTTCGTAGCAACTTGAAATTGCTGGAAGGCGGAAAATCTAAAAGTGGACGTAGACGCTCCGGGTCTGGTTTAGCTTCGCCATTGCCAACAACATAGCCGAGAATGGGCATGCTATTCTTGGATGCGACAGTTCTACTCTCGTTCAGAGTAAAGTTACGGAGCTTTATTGCTTCTAGAAATGCTTTTACATTTTTGTCCTGTTCCTCTTTGGCATGTCCGGCGACAGTGACGTTATCTAAATAGGGGTAAGTATTCCTTAACCGTTCTTTTTCAATAAATTGCGTAATTTTGCGTTGAAAGGCAGCAACGCCGTTTCTGAGGCCAAAAGGAATTCGAGTAAATTCATACAATTTGCCATTTGCTTCGAAAGCAGTAAACTTTTGTTCGGAATCAATAATTTTAATTTGGTGATAGGCACTGCTCAAAAGTCGAGAAAATATTATACTGTGCAAGTTCATTCACCATGTCGTCAATTCGCGGGGGGGGGGGGGCAGGCGTCTAACTCAGTGTATATATTAATGGTCTGGGAGTAATCCACACACATGCGCTTGTTGTGTCGATTACATTCGTCTGTAGCAATCACTACTTGAGCTCGCCATGGGGAGGAACTGGGTTGAATTATACCCTCTTTAAGCAGCTGGTCAACCTGATTCTGAATAAACTTTCGATCCTCTTGATTATACCTTCGAGATTTTGTGGCAATTGGTCGATAAACCCTTGACAAATTTGAACAAAGTGACACTTTTTCTGTAGTAGCAGCAGCTACAGAGCAAATTTTATCATTGGCGACAATTAAATCAGGGCATTCTCCATCAAATTGAAAAATTACACGCTGATGTTGGCGTTGAAAATCTAGCCCCAATATAACGTCACTACACAAATTATCGAATAAATTTAATCTAATTGCATCATACTTGCTTTTATGGATATGAATGTCGACTAAGCAAAATCCAATAGACTTAATTTTCATTGATGTGGATGCCATTTGTACTTGATGGGAGGTAGGGTAAACATCAAGATTCAACTTTTTGCAAATGAAGGAATTTTTGTAACTTTCTGAACTTCCAGAACCAACAAGAGCTGTTAAACGAGTCCCATTAACTAAGATTGGGAGCGAAGCTGGTAGCAAACTTCCGGGGTATGCTGCTGACTAGGAACATAAATTGGGGTTAGAAGCAGCTGTGCAGGCCGTGTTGTGTAAAACATTGCATTTTTTTTCTGCGTTGAGTAGTTCTAAAACGGCATACACTGGAAAAATTCCCAAGTTTTCCACAGGTGAAGCAATACAAATTTCTAGCTGGGCATTTGCTCTTGTCGTGATACGGTTTGCCACAAAAGTTGCATAGTTTGTTTGACGATGTCATTTTTGCAACTGCAGTAATTTGATTGTCGTGATCAGTGTCTTCAACATTGACAGCTGCCGTGACGTAGGGATGTTGAAGGTATGCTTCCGAATGCTGTTGGGCAGTTTCCAATGAACAAGAAATTTGAAAAGCTCACTCAACAGTCAGCTCACTATTCTCTAACAAACTTTGTTGAATGACGTGCGACGAGATCCCATTGATGAACGCGTCGCGGACAAGCTCTTTCCTGTATTCTTCGGCCGCAACTGCCTGAATATTACAGTCTTTACTCAGCACATGAAGCTGTTGAAGAAAATCTCGCAAATTTTCTCCCTTTTTTTGTTTCTGAGTGGCAAGAACATGTCTGGCAAATATCACATTTGGCGTTTTAATGTAGACCGACTTCAATTTGTCTATAGCAGCTTCGTAGGTTTCACAACCTTTCACGAACTCATACACGTCAGCACTAACGTAAGCAAATAAAATGCGAAGCTTGTTCAACTTGAGGCTGTCCATCTTAACCTGCTGCTTGACGAACACATCCAGCTACAAAGTCACTGAAAACTTTCAACCACTGTTTGAATTGCTTCGGTGTGGTCTGAAAACTTGGATCTACATCCAAACTTATCGGCTTCAACAATTCATTCAAAAAGTTTGCCATAATTAAGTTTGTTCAATTGAAAACTAATTTAGCATCACTTTTTATTAGTTTTAAACAAACTAAAAATTACCCATGGTCTAAATCAAATAAAGAATGACTAACAACTATAACTATAACTAATAAAGTACGCCAACCAAACAATCCAAACACAGCCCACCCTGCAACAACTAGTACGCGAACAAACAAGGCACAGGCAATCAACGCGGCTGCGCCCTAAGGCAAGCCACGTCAAGTTGCACGTTGATTACTACTTCAACGCGTATTCTCACGCGCATCGACATTATAAACAGCAATCGATTTATTAAGTTATAAAGGCAATCTACGCGCTTTATATGCATGCTCACGCGAATGACGCGGTTATTTCACAAAGTAATAGTATTGCAAATAATAAAAGCCTTCCTCCCATAATTTGACGAGACCGTTCCTGGACGCGTTTCGTCCCCCTGGACTCATCAGCAGGGCCCGTCCCGTCAGTCCAGGGGGACGAAACGCGTCCAGGGATGGTCTCGTCAAATTATGGGAGGAAGGCTTTTATTATTTGCAATACTATTACTTTGTGAAATAACCGCGTCATTCGCGTGAACATGCATATAAAGCGCGTAGATTGCCTTTATAACTTAATAAATCGATATATGATACGTTTATGGTGATCACGTGCTATGTTCATAGAGGTAAGGGTTTTAAATGGATCTCGATTACTATAAACTCCTTGAGTGATACACTGCATCTTCGATACGGATGTGATCCCCGTACTAAAGTGATAGCATGCAAATAAACGTATCAGTTAAAAAGCGCCACTACATGAGTAATGTTTCGTTTACGAGTTACAATGGCAAGTCTGAGGAAAAACTAGGTTTTAAGCCACTCATACCTTAAAAATTATTTTGATAAAGAGAAGAGAAGGGAAAATAGACAGAAAGAAAATTTTTGCAATAAAAAACGGTATTCGAGTCCAAGGAAGCAAAAGCGTTTCAAAAGATAAGAATTACTACATCTTGGAGAAAGAACTGACGGCCATAGTTTCCCTAAAACGAGACTTTTATTTACAGTGCTTATCTATAATTTAAATTAATTGATCGTTTTTCTTCCAGGTTTGCAAGTGCTGACGGCACATGCAATAATCGGGTAGAATTAAACAGAGGAAGAACACATCGCACACATAAACGGCTGATTTCTCCAGATTATGCTGACAACGCAGGTAGCAATCGCTGAGTTGGTCATACGTTCTTTAAAAGTTTTGTAGCAGAATCAGGAAATTTCAACATTTTGGTTTGCATTCTTAAGACGTTCAATAATATTTTCTTCGGTGATAAAAAGTTCTCTCGTTGATTTTTAACAAAATTCTGTTGTCATCGGACTCGCTTCGGAGTTATCTATTCACACGCACTTCATCCAAGCACTTGCACGGTGGTGGAGGAATTAGAGCATCTGCTTTGCTGTCGGATGACCTGGGTTTAATTCCCTGGTCAAGTCAAGCCAAAAGTTAAAGATGGTATTCACATACATCCTACTTTTTGCTCAGCAATTGGAGTGATGTGAAGAATGAAATATGAAACAGAATGCACTCAGTCATGTAAAAATAATATATTGGGTCTCAATGATCTTAGCACGTAGCCATTGTTGGTGCCGTAAAAATGCTACAGCCAATCAAGAAAAAGTTCCATAAATTTTTTTCAAGTTCACAACAATGTTATTCTCGCGAGGTGCAGTTGCACGACCAACAACTACTTATAAAGGCAGCCTGACCCCATCGCCGACATCACATCAAATTTGGCAGCATTATCAGGCAATTATGTTGTCATAAAACGGTAATCCACCCGTTCATACCACAGTAACTTCTGTGCTGATTCTGATCATAATCCTCAATTTTGTTTTGTGAAGGTTCTCCTCGACGTGGACTGCACAACCGACCTTTGCCATCTCCACGTGTTGTTTCATCAACTATGTCTGACACAATATCAGAACAAACTGATTCCTTTACCCACCTGCTCCCTTTTTTTGGTCAATTTATAATTCATGATATCGCATTAACACCCATGAGTGAGAGAAGTAAGTTTAGTGGTATAAAAGATGTAAAATAAGGTATTTGCCAAATCTCAGCCACTTGAGCAGGGGCATCTTTCGGGTAAATAACGCCACTACTAGACACAAAACTGTTTTACCTTTTGAAAAAATTCTTTAAGCAACCCTCATTTAAGAGAGTGATTGTCAATCAGGTGTATAGTAAACTCCAGGGTTTACCGGTATTTTTCAAATGTGCACAAACGTAGGGTATACAGGGGTGTGCCAGAAAAGACCTGTGTTATTTGCTTTAGGGATATGCAAACAACTGCTTGAAGTAAATTTTGTCTGCAAAGGATAGTGAGAAGTTTCTATGAAAATCCAATTGGTAACGCAACATAACGTAACGTACAGGAGATTACATTTGCCGTAAAATATTCTTCCAACTTCATTTTACGAGTTTACTTAATTTGAACGTGATTAAGGTGTAAAAATTTTTCGAAAAGTGAAATAGGATGTACCACAGCCAAAAAGGCTGACAAGCACTAACTAAAGAAAACATTTTTTTCAGAGATGAGAGTACTAAATGTCTCTCTCAAAAATAATGAGAAAAGAACTTTTCTAATTACATATTTAACCCTTAAATGAATGAAATGGGTCCCGTGGGACCCAAGACATTTTGTTTTTTAGTGTGTGTCCGCAACTGCGATTTAATTGTTATTTCCTGTATTCTTCTAGTAGCATGTGCTTGTACTTTTTCCAAAGTCACACTTGTGTAACCTTTATAGAAAAAAAATATATAAGCTCAAAACTAACAAAAATACCTAAGTCCCACGGAACTCATTTCATGCACTAACGTCACAGGAGACCGTTTTTCTTACAAGCTACTTTCTGAGGTGCAGCTTATTTCTGACCGCATGATTGTTGGCTTTAAATCATACGTTTATTACGTAAAAGTCAATTTCAAGCTTAGAACGAAATTCATTTTCACGTGTAAATGACAGAAACAACCAAAGACCGCAGTTTGTTTCAGTCTTTTACATTTTGTTCTTGCAGATATGACATTACTATTATTTGGCATGGAAAGGAAAAAATATTCTGCTTCTTAGTCTGCGAACATAATAAGGAACCGCTTTGGGGAGGAATCTGAAGACGACGATTGTTACTGTAGCTTAGCAGAATCAAGTGATGACGAAATAGATGATATTTTGATTGAAGATGCAGCAGAAACTGACGGTAGCAGCTCAAGTAGTGCGAAAGAAAGTGATGTTTTGGTAAACTCTGCGGTTTCTACAGCATCAGCTGAATACTTTGGGAAATCAGGGCGGCGTTGGACGGTTACCCCACCACTCACATCTCGTACAAGAGGCAGCAGAATTTTTACTGTAAGTAACTGGGGAGTTCAGATAAGTCAACAAAACGAAGTAGAATGCTTTGATTCATTCTTTTCACCAGCTATGTTACGCCACATTTTAAAGTATACAAATCAGCATGCTGCCGCTCATTATGCAAGAAAGAAAGTGCAATGGAACCACATAGATATGGTAGAACTGAAAGCTTTCTTTGGTATCTTACACTTGCTTGACGTGAATAAAGGTAGTCGCGAAAACATCAGGGACTTGTGGAGTGATGGCCCAATGGCAAGACCTGTTTTCAAAGCAACCATGTCTGTCAATAGGCTTAAGTATTCTCTGGCATCTGAGATTTGGTTCAATGGATGCACGAGAAAAGAGAAGAGCTCTAGACACTCATTCTATTTTGTGGTCGTTGCCCATTTTGACAATACTTGACCTCCAAACCGGACAAGTATGGCATGAAAATGTTTCTGCTTGTAGACTGCAACATTTGTTATGTCCATACAGGCAAACTATACGTTGGTAAGGTTGGATACGAAATCACACAAGGCTTGGATGAAAAAGTAGTTAAATCGCTAGCAAAACCTTGTACCATGCTGGACGCAACATTACTGCAAACAATTATTTTACTGATTTTGCTTTGGCATTTGAGCTACTTCTCGAAAAACTACTTATGTTAGTACTTTGCGAAAAGATAAGTCTGACATTCCTCCAGAGTTCCAAGCCAACAAAACACGACCAATCGGATCAACTTTGTTTGGTTTGAATAACGATACAACACTGTCATTTGTTCCCAAGAAGTCTAAAAGTGTTTTGCTTGTTTCCACAATGCACCACGATGACAAGATTGAGATCAAACTGGCAAGCCTGACATCATTTTGCATTATAATCAAACCAAGGGAGCAGTGGGCAGTGAATCACATGTGTCAAACCCACAGCGTGCAGAGGAAGACTAAAAGATGGCCTTTGGCATATTTTATGAATCTGTGAAATCTTGGTGGACTGAACTCCTACATTACTCGGAATCCGCGATGGTGCCAAAAATCATCTCACAAACGAAGGCAGTTCTTAGAAAATCTGGGCTTAGACTTGGTGAAGCCAATGATAGAAAGAATAGCAACGTCTTTTCTTGGCCTTGTTAAGCCAATTCAACAAGCCATGTTTGTTTGCGGCATTACACCAGCAGCTTCTGTTGATTACAGCCAAGATGAGCAAGGTCCGACAAAATCTAAGAGAAAGAGATGCTACAGATGCACTATGGATCGAAAGTCTGGTCGGATCTGCACAAAGTGCACAAAAACTGCTTGCGTCCACCATTCTATCAAGACTGAAGAAACTAAATGCTGAGCTCCATGTTGGCTACAGGAATTCTGTGTTTTTGCAGGAAACCTGCTCCGTCTGCAAGAAATCCAAAAAGCTGTTTCTGCCCTGTTTGAACAAAAATGAACAATTCAATGTTGACTTTCATGTCAGCTACGTCAAATCTATTGTTTTCCAATATTTTTTTTGTTAAGAGTGTTGTGTTTTTATGTAAAAACGATTGGGTCACCGAGGATCCATTTCATGCACAAACCTTTGCAAAATATTGTATGCATTTGAGGGTTAAATTTATTGCAACTCATCAATATTGGTGAATTGATTTCGGAGGCTATAGGATAAGGAACGGAAAGTTTTTCAAAGAAAAGCAGAACGTCAAGGCGTGGTAGCTTCACTATAGTCTGTGACACTAGAGACGACTCCAAAAGTGCCATCCCAAAATTATATAAAATGAAATAGTTTTTAATATATTTGCTGGTAAAAGTATTTTTTTAAAAAACGATTTGCAAGACATTTAGATTTAGATTTAGATTTAAACTCGGAGATTTTTCCCCCCTCCCCTTCGCGAGCTGCAAGAAAATGGAAACTATTTGTTTATTTTTTCTCGACATGGGAATTTATTGGACTATTTTGTTGCTTAAACCAAATAAAAATGAAGTAACACTACTACTACTTGCAAGAGTGCACTGTTTAAACAACGTCATCAAGCAGCGTACCACCTTAAGTGACGTTGCTGTAACCAAAGGCTCAATCAGAGGTGGTAGCAAAGCACCTTTAAATCCCCATTTCTTTCGGCATAGCACTTTGCCTCAAGAAGGTGTTTTTCACACTCACCCAACAACTTTGGATTTTCTATCCTTCTTAACAAAACTTCTGGTTGCGCCCCTGTTTACGGAGTCCATAAAAGAGACGGTTTCTACCAATTTATAAGAAAGAATAAACTTCTGTGCCCCCTTCTATTTCAAACCTTCTTCAACAGCTTCTATTTTAAACAAAAGGCTTTTCAAAGATCCATAGAGCCTATGATTTTTTTATTTTAAATTTTTTTTAACATATTAATCAGCAAAACATTGTTTACAGACGAGAAGGGTGATCACTTGGAATGCGACTGCGAACGTTATTCAGCGGAATGCATCAATATTCCCATTCCAAGAAACGACCAGCAGTATCAGGAAGAAAAGAAGGCATGTTTTCCACTAAGAAGATCACTTCCAGTGGCTAAAGCAGGAGAGCTTGGATGTACGAGTACTAAATATAACCTCGTTTTCCAACTATTCTATTTTTTTTTGTTTTGATGTAATTGAGGCACTAACGTAAGCAAAAACAGATTGGGAAGGGGCATAGTGTAATTTCAATTCGGCGATCTGTCGCTCTAATTGATCTCTGAAAAATAGGATAGCTGTTGATTTCCATTTTTTTTCACAAATGCGCCATAAACCATAGCCACTACCTGACAACGCCTAGCACAATCTCGAAAATAAGTGAGTAACTATCATTACATTTATCTGGTAATCTAACATGAAATAGAAGGAATTATTTTATTACGTTTTTGTGTTTTTCGCATTTATACAGGTCATGGCACCTTTCACATACCGATCAACACACTGCTTGACAAGTTATTATGTTTATTTCCAGTTAGATGAAAACCGTATAAAAATTGTGCTATAACATTTTTGTTTGGGCTCGCTTCAGAGTTGTCAATACTTCTACTACAAAGCATTGATACCAGAATTAGTATAACCAAGCGAGGAAAATTATGACGAAGCGCATGTTTCAAAGACTTCAAATAGTAACATTCTGGGAGATTTATGTGCAGGATTGTTGCCGTCACCCACGTCTGCCTAACCCTTTGGACCCCGTTGTTCATTTAAAAAACTATAGCTTATATCGATAACGGCGCTGTGATAAATGTTTTTGTTTATAACTTGCGTTTTTTAGGTGATACTTCTGTTCGTCAGCAAATGAACGCACTTACTGCATTCATTGATATGGGGACAATATACAGCAATGAGCCAAATTACGTTGATACACTGATGGCACCTGAATCAGGCAAGGCCTTATTCTTCGCATGAAGTATGGTTAACAGTTTGTTACTGATTTTCACTGAAAACTTGATTGTTGTGATTGTATTAACCATTCTTCTGATTGCTTTTTCGATACCTTTTTTCTTTTGACCGCAGGCGCGTTATGCTACTCCTTTAGCGACGTTGGTGCTTTAGTAGTATGCGATTACAAAGTCAGTATTTTGACCTCAAAAGGCTCAACTTCCAGCATTGGCCTTTAATGAAATATTTCACTTTCTAACTTTTGATTGTAAAGTTTTTGTTAACTGAAGGTCAATTATTATCAAAGTTAATTTAACCGTCATATTGCCTCACTCAAGTGCTCCGTGAGCCATGAAAGTTTAATAAGTTTGTAGCTTAGAAATTGGACCACACTGAAGTGAATATAGATAGTAAAACTTGTAATAATTCAAAAGCCATTATCTTGAAAACTTTTCATGGCCAAAATAAAAGTTCGGTAATGAACCGGCACATTAATAGTCTGCTGATACCGCTTTTATTTTTGCGTAGATAGCCGGAGCCGCATGAACAATTACGAACATCTTTTCACCTGATGCCATTTGCATCGCAAGAATAATAGTAAAAAGTGTAACCTTACGCTAACGTTAAACACAGTTTTTGCACTTTTTCGTAATTAAGGCGATTTCATAATAGGCCTGTGGGTTTCGTTGATTGTTAAGATTTCTTAGCCAAATACGTTGACTTTCAGATATTGGAGAACTCAGAGAGCAAAAATTTGGTTTCCACGGAAGAAAGTCACGCCTTTTGCCTCTTCAAAATGAAGTTGAAAATCAAACAATTGCCAACCGAATGGAATGCCCTAAAATTCACAGGCCTGTTGATCTCCCATGTTACGTGTCAGGTAAGTTCATCCTGAGTCTTGCTTTTCAGAGTTTTATGGCAAGCTTTATTTGGTTTCAATTAAATGGACGTTTGAGAGCTGAGATGGCAACTACCTGACTAAAAAGGTTAATTTACTTTTCGACCTTCTAACAGGCAGTCGGGCAAAAACAGCTGATAAATCCTATTTCAACTTGATTTGCTACTAACGGTCTTAACTGTAGGTGATATCCGCGCAAACGAAAACACCGTCTTGGTGTCACAACATACTTTTTGGATGCGGCAACACAATGCGCTGGTAAAGAAACTTCATGAGATCAATCCATACTTGGACAGTAGACAGCTTTTTGAGGTAACCACCAAGTGAAAGTAACTAACTGCAACCACTTTTTCAAAATTAAATATGGGTCAAGTAGCTTGCCTTTGTCTCAGGCAGGTCGCCAGCAAATAAATCTGCTGGGATGAAACGTAAGCTCTTCCTTGCTATCATTATCATACATGTACATTATTGCCATTGCAAACTTTAAATTTTTGGCGTGAAGAGCCCAAGACGGCGCCTTTTGACCTTGCTCTCTATGCAGTTAATACCCTTAAAAACAAATAACAACTCATTTATCTTATCCAACACAAGTAAAAGGCATGTAAAAACGTTTGGAGGACTTTATTTTAATATAAAATTATGAAATACACAGTGGTTTCTATCTTTGTGGTGTTCAAGTTAACAGCACCGGCGCGATGGCATACTGGTTAGAGCGTCCGCTTTGCAGTCGGTAGACCTTGGGCTCATTTCCCCAAGTGGAGTGACACCAAAAGACTTAAAAAACGGTATTTACTGCTTTTCTGCTTGCGCTCAGCATAAAAAAGAGTTAGTGTTGAAAACAAGCCGGCAAGTTTGCTTTTTGTGTCCTTGGGCAAGACACTTAACGGGATGTCTCCATCTTTATGTGGCAGACAGATGGTGGGACCAAGCAGTCTACCCGTCGTGGTGGCCCAGTCTAACTGAAGATTTGCAAAAAGAGCATGAGATTTTAAATAGTGTGTGTAAGGTAACAATCATCCAAACGTGTTTTTGCTCTCGGACCAAGTTGGTTGTTTGAATCCGAATCGTGATATTGATAGCATTGTTTCCGCTCAGCCGTTTTACTTGCATCTTACAGTTTTATGCCACACTTTCTTCACGTGGAGCTAGCCAAATTTTGAGCCGCACAAATCTGCTTTTAAGTCAAAAACTCAGAACTAAAATACTTGCTTTCTTTTATCGAAGCTCTTTTCAAAAAGCGACCTTGATCATGTCGACTGATTTTTAAATAAGTCTTCTCCTAGTTTGTTTGGTAGATGGCAGAGTGACCAACAAATTAGTAAAAACAAATGGAATATAAGATAAAAAGGTTTTGATGGATTTTTTTGTACTCGGTGAGCTGAGAGTGCTTGTTTGTTTATCCTTCTACTTCTTTGAGTTAGAGGCGTAACATGTAACGGTACAGCAGATTTTATTACAAACCAAATCAAAACAAGACTAAGGGAAATCAGCATTCGATTTCCAGTTATGTTTGCACACAAATTGTAGACAGACAGTCAATTTTTCCAACAAGGTGGATTGCCATTGATGGGTAGCCACGATCTTACAGTCAACTCTTGTATGCTAAGTGGGCATCTGCATGTGCTAAACCACGAGTCTTTCCCAGAAAAGTTAGAAATTTAATTCAAAACTTCACGCTGTATTTCACGCCAAGATGCCGGCTTTGACAGGGTTGGCAAACACATGCATAGGCAAAAAGGGTCCTAACTGCTTCTGTAAACAAGTTTTTTAAAAAATCCTTTGGAATAAACAAAAGTGCCATGTTTTTTTACCTTAATATTTAAAAAGCTGCTCATTGGAGATATGAGAATTTTTCGAGATCCCTCAAAAATTGACTGAGAAGAATTTACTTCAGGAAAAGTTTTTATAAATCGGCTGAGAATTTTGTGTCAGAAGGAGTTGCTTCACACGACAAATAAAAGTCAATCCCTCTCTCCTACTTCAGTTTTGTTTCTGGATATGCCATTGCGGACATAGCTAAGGCACATTTATAGAACACATCAACCTCAATGCGATTCTATACTTTTTTTATTACAAAAAAAAACAAAAAGCAGTAAAAAATACTTTGCTTTGTTATTTTAGACCGCCAAATCAATTGTGACTGCTTTTGCTCAAATGGTAACGTACGATCACTTCTTGCCAGCTATTATCGGAGATACGAATATGAAAAGATACGGCTTAAATCTACTGGGAAAGGTAAATTAATGAATTACCAGTGTGCTTTTGCTAAATTTTTTTGATCACAAACTGCAATGTGCAAAGATAATTTTAGACTAGATTGCGTGGAACCGTATTGCTAAATAAAAAGATTATAATAGGGGGCAAAAATATTTTATTTTTTTTGCCGTGGATATTGCACAGTAAAAAAAAATACTGAAGCTCACAATAATAAATTAACAACTACGCTTGCATTCAGAGTAATATTTAGTGCAGGTTCCGCAGCCAAACAAGTATAAATCAAGAAGTGGAGCGAAATGTAACTATTAGCTTGTAATTAAGATATCATCATCGCGAATTACATATTGTTGAAAATCTACAATACAATGAAAAAAATCGGAATGTTTTAACCATCTGCATCTCATCGAATACTTTATGGAATGCAACGATAGGGTCAAAAAAACTACCATCACTTGGGGTTGTAATGTAGAATAGATTCACAGATAGACATAAAGAGAAAAAAGTCTTTTTATGAATCTATTCTGGGCCTACACCACACCAAGTAATGTTAGTCCTGTTGGCTCTGTCGTTACATTATCGATAGCTGGTGGCACTACCAAGGAAGGAAGAGACGCCATCACTTATGTCCTGGCGTCACTTGGGAATTTTGACTTTAGCGAAAGCGTTTAATGCACCTTATCAACCGGTTATAGACTATGATTAGTGTTGTAGCGCATGGTTGTTCTCCAGGGACCGATGAACCAAGAAAGTGCAACGGCTCTGCAAAGAAGCTAAGCCACATGGATGCCTAATGCGACTAAGATATGTTTTGTGATAATGATTTCAAGCGTTCAATCACAATTACAGTTAAGCGTCGTTGATGAGTGTAAATAAAGGGCACCACCCCTACTCGTGTAGGCTATAATGCTCAACGATAAAGTAAATTGGATATAGTGTTTATACTGTTTAATTTCACTTATAATCTAACATAAATTTCATGTCTATTGCAATTAACAACAGAGCTCAATTACAGAAAGAAACACCATTTCAAGACAGCAGTTACTATGACAGCATAATAATGATAATAAACACGTATGTACATAATAATTCCCCCCTTTTTTAGTTAATGTTCAATATGGTCTCTCAGGAGAATAGACTTTTTATGTTGTTATGCGACTCTTCTGAGACTTTTCGAGAGAGGTTGGGTCATCCTTATCGTCTTTTAACTCTTCTTCAAGTTTATCATTAACTGTTGCTAGTTCAGCCTGAGGATTGCGCTTAGTTTTTGGCTTGTCAGCTTAGATTTATGCGAGATTGTTAAAAACCACTTACGTACACTAAAATACAATTTCAACGCTTTTACCTGTTTTAATGCCTCTTTTAAGCTGTAGTACGGTATGCAGGCTACGCGATGTTTTGTTTAACCTCACTAATAATCACGCATAAATTTGAATGTCTTTTGCTGTTAGATCAAAGCTCAATTACAGAAAGAGAAAAAACACCATTTCACGCCAGCAGTTACTATGACGACAGAATACGAAACAAGCTCATATGTAAATAACGTCACAGACTTGAGGTACAATAGATTAAACGGACAAACTTACACCTAGTTTGCGACGGAGGCAGACGACAAGAGGACTCGTTTTGTATGTTTTTAGTAAAGAAATGTCGTATAAACGTGAGAGTTCTGTTTATATTAATACCGAGATATGCAGGAGTGGCACTTGAAAGTAATAGGCTTCTTTTCCAGAAATCAGACTGATGCTTGTCGCCGTTTTGCTAAAATGAAAGGTGGTTGACTCGGTTTTCCTGAGCTTGACTTTCCAGCTCTGATGATAGACTGGCTGGATTGCTGTGTCTTTTCCAATGAAAACATTTCAGATTAAAAAGCACTGTTGCTCAGTCATCATCATCGTGCAAATACAGTTAGAATGTTTTTGATGTAAGGCCATAAATAAAGCAATGAAAAGTAATGCAGCCAGGACTGATCACCGAGAAAAGCCATTTTTCTTGCGTCACAATCTGTTTCTCTTCAGCAGTTTGAGGTAAGAGTAAAACCGCTTTTGTTGACCTAGCTTCATCATCATCTGAATATGTGCCTGTTTGATAGAAGGTGGAATACCTTGTAGTAAGCGAGGCCGTGACACCTAACTAGCTCAAATGCTGCCGTAAGATCTACAAACACAGTTCTATTTTTCTTCTACTCCTAGAACTAGCCTTCAATGTCATGGCTCGAGCATGAAACCGTGTAACTGGTTGTAACGCAATGGCGAAAACATGTTTCCTCAGGTGGTAGAAAAGGGTGGCATAATTATCGGTTACATATGAGCGTGGAGGAGTCGTGACAAGAACTTATCAGGGATGCATAAGAGTGAGATCGGAAGATAATCAACATCATTATGGCTTGTTAAGCCTTGTTGAGATAGTAGCTTTGCCAGGTTGCGGAAAGAATTCTCGACGAATGTGATCCAGGCTTGGTACTTTCGGCTTGAGAAGATTTAGAGCCAGAAAATTTATCTCGAAATATTCATAAAACTGCAGTGTTGATAGTGTGTTTAAACCTTTTACACTTCAAACACCTCTTTGGCTACTTGGCGGACCAGAGTATAATATTTTCAATCAGATAAACTTTATTATTTACTAAATATGTTATGATGGAGTTAAAGCAATGCCGCGTTTGTCGAAAGATTGGCTGTGGCCATTCTGGGAGAGAGCAAGTATTGAGAAGAGGAAAAAATCTATTTTTTTGTTAAGTGTTTCTCAATTTTTTGAGTAAACTATTTAGGATCGATTACTGATCTTCAATTGTTTCAATCTGTACTTTGAATTTATTGTATAGGAACAACAAAAAGACCTTCTACAAACATATTTTTGCATAACGTCTTTTTGTAGTTCCTATACTACATAATAACTTTATTACTTGATCGGTTTCAAAAAATTTTGGGAATATATGGCCCCTGTGATCCCCACCCTCGCTAAGTCTATGGCTGCACCTGATAGTTTGGATATTGGTAGTATTCCAGGCTTTACGGTTTGAGTTTGTTACGAGCAAGATTATCGTACATTCGTCTTGTTACTTTGTCTCGCAAGCAAGGCACCACTATAAGCTGCAACGTTTGATGAATTGCCAATTGAGTTGGGTAGGCTAATGGCACATGAAATAAAGGTGAAAAGCTTCGCATTTTTTATTCAGCATGGCTTATACAATGAAGCCATTTGCCCACTTTTTTCTTCAAGTTTTTAGCAAAAGTTGAAACAACTCCTTAAATTCAACAAATGTGGAAGAAAGTAAAACGTTTCTTTGTTAACAGGGCTACTCCCATGCCTACGACTCTTCTTATGATGCTACCATATCGAATGCGTTTGCAACTGCTGCTTTTCGTATGGGCCACAGCTTAATTGGAGCTGCTTTTTCTCGCCCCAAGCCTTCATGGCGAGGAAATCAAGGTCCTGATATTGAACTAAAAGAAAGGTAGATCTACATTAATATCTCACACCAAACTTCAAAGTCTGTTATTATGAAAATTATTAAAGTAGGTTTGTTTCCTTTTCTTAGCATCGATCTGAGTACCTGTCATTACAAATGATGCATGCAGTGATATGTACGAAATGAAAAATCTATTTTATCTTGCGTCGAGGCTTAAGGCCAAGGCTGCGTACTTTCCAATAATTATAATTGGAAAAACTATGGTAGTAGGCCACGTGCTCATGATCCATTTTTTTATGTCTTTGAAACTTAAGAGCACAGAACTCACTTTCGATCTTTCTTTGTTTTTTTTAGTTTCTTCAACAATGAACCTATTTTGGATGAAAACACTGGAGGCCCCAATTCTGTTCTCCGTGGTTTGCTTCGCAACAAAGCTCAAAAAGTTGACCCTGTATTGACAAATGATTTAAGAAATTTTCTATTTGCAGAACAAGGTATGGTTGTTTAAAGTCTTAAAATTTTTTTGCAATGTAGTAAGCTAAAAGCAAATCAAACGTAGAGTGCCGTACGCAGACAAAGTCCATAATACTGTATCATATGCAGTCTACAGTACTTATTAATCTGTGCGCTGTGTACAAAACTTACACAACAAAAGAATCACTCCCTAAAATTATTTGCGGCTTACCACAATTCACGATAAATCCTGGGCCGATTTTAACACAGACTGCCAAGTTTACGAAAAAGATCTTCCAATCCAGGGGTGGCTAAACTACGGCCGCGGACCGCATCCGGCCGGCCGACCCGATAAATCCGACCTACCAAACACCTTGCACATGTGGTGTGATATTGTTGTTTTTGTTGTACTACAATACATTTTAACAATCTATTTTTGCATGGATTACAAAAATCGCACTGCATCCGACCCTCCTGCGTCCAGGTAGTTGCGCATTGGGTCCTTGAGCCAAAAAGTTTGGCCGTTTCAATTCTAATTCAAATCTCATAGTAATGGCACAAAGTTTTTGTCCCTACAAAGCCACTAAGTCAAAGGTTCTAAAAGTTTGCCTCAACACCATCAAGGGACGATGAAATCGGGGAATGAAACTAAACCCAGATTCAAACCGGAAATCGGTATTGACCGCTTATTTTTTCTGAAACCGAACCAACCAAAAACCTCAAAAACTCGGCGCGGGTGGACCCAAACTTGAATCACAATTTTTATCAACCGCTGAACTTAAATTGCGACCGCACCGGTAAAAATGATTTTGCTGAACCTGAACCGACACCGGAGTGTTATTATTTAAATGGTTTCACTAGTTTCCCAGGTCCTTTCAGAAAACTTGATGCTCCAATTCCATATGTAGTTGTGTGGACTTCGGTTCGGACTTCGCCTGATATCTATAAGTACGAGCGATTTTGAAAAGTAAAATAAGTATCCAAAATTTTATTTTGAGTGATTGCAAGAAAACAATGTAGCACCGAAATTTTGCTGTTTGGATTTTTCTTGTTGTTTAACCTTATTGGTTACTTTTAAATCTTATAACTAAAAATATAAACCGAAGCAGATCAATTTGTTTAACACCCGACTTTACCCCCGTTTTTGCTCGCTTTTCTGTGATTAGCATAAGTAGGAAACATCTTCACAAATAAAAGGAGTTTTATTTAAGTCTATTTAATAAATTTTTGGTTTGTGGATCTTATTAATTTCGTGTGTACAATTTTTCCGTACTTGGAATACAGCTACAAAAAAGTTTTGCTGTATTTTTGAATCTATTGCGTTGTGACGATATAGATCATTATCTTACTATTGACGGTCATAAACCCAATCAAACTTCAGTTGAATTCGATATCTTTTTACTTTTCGGGACAACTAAATTCCTAGAAAAAATTTGTTTACAAATACAGGGAACAAAAGAAGTGAAATGCAATGAAAACACAAACCCTAAAACACGTATTAAATTGTCTTTATTCTTAAATCCGAACCAAAGCCAAACCAAAACTGAACTAAAAGTTTTGTAAACGTTCAATTTGAACCGGAACTGAACCGATAAAACGTTTTTTGCTGAATCCGAAGTCGACCCGGAGCAATATTTTAGACCTTTCTAGCTTACAATTTGGGTTATCCAGTATTTTCATTTCAGAAAAGGAGATTCGTTAGATTTCCCAGTAATTGCAAGGTAAAAACTATTAAGATTTACTAGAATCTGAATCAGGTTAATGAAAACTCAAAAACTACCTCCCGAAGCGGCGAATTCATTATATTTAGTGATCAGATTTTGAACATGTGCTCTAAAATGAGAGCAAAACCTGAACGTTTTCTCAATTGAGTGATTATTATTAATTCACAATAGGTCACTCTAATGAACTGTGCAGAGGCTGCCAAATTTGGGTCCGCAAAAGAAAAGATGTAGTATAGTAATGCAAGAAGCTAGCGATGCTTTTAGCAAAACTGCAGACAGTGATACTATTTCGACCTATCAGGTCTCTTCAGTGCAGTTGGTGACCGACAAGAAGCTAGAGGCTTTTAATAAAGGATAGCTTAGACCGCCACACTTGCGGGATCTATACTAGATCCACTTGGTGGAAGGTCTGTCAGTACTTTGCGAAGCCGTATCACTCGAAAATGAGTGGCGGTTGTCGCAGGTGCACTAAGTCTAACAACTGCTAGAACAATAGTGCTGTCACAGCCGAGTGGTCACAAGGTCTTACATGTATAGTAATGCAAGAGGCCAGCGATGCACTTAGCAAACTGCAGACAGTGACACTGTTTCGACCTATCAGGTCTCTTCAGTGCAGTTGGTGACTAATAAGAAGCTAGAGGCTTTTAATAAAGCATAGCTTAGACCGTCACACTTGTGGGACCAAATACTAGGTCCACTGTAGTGGATGGTCTGTCAACCTCTGCGAAGCCGTATCACTCGTGAGTGAGTGGCGGTTGTCGCAGGTGCACTAAGTCTAACAACTGCTAGAACAATAGTGCTGTCACAGCCGAGTGGTCACAAGATCTTACATGTATAGTAATGCACGAGGCCAGCGATGCACTTAGCAAACTGCAGACAGTGACACTGTTTCGACCTATCAGGTCTCTTCAGTGCAGTTGGTGACTAATAAGAAGCTAGAGGCTTTTAATAAAGCATAGCTTAGACCGTCACACTTGTGGGACCAAATACTAGGTCCACTGTAGTGGATGGTCTGTCAACCTCTGCGAAGCCGTATCACTCGTGAATGAGTGGCGGTTGTCGCAGGTGCACTAAGTCTAACAACTGCTAGAACAAATGTGCTGTCACAGCCGAGTGGTCACAAGATCTTACATGTATAGTAATGCAAGAGACTAGCAATGCACTTAGCAAAACTGCAGACAGTGACACTGTCAAAAGATGTAGTCTTACTCAATCTATGGTAAATACTTTTTAAATTTTGTAATAGGGGACCAGAAAAATCATTAAAAAGTTGCTAGGTGTCCGTCGTATTAAATTGTTAAACAAATTGAGAACTATTGAAAGAGCAGGCCTCGAAAACTAGAAATTGAATTATATTTTTGTAATTGCCAAGACGGTCACACGAACAAAACAACACCAAACGTGTAGCACACACTTAAAACAAACGGCAAAAAATCATTTTTTAGATAGCAAGAATGCATTAAAAGATTGTCTCGTTAGCAATCGAAATTATTAGCACACTAAAGAGTTTTGAAAGGAGGGAGGTGGCTCCGGTGTGTAGTATGTAGAAATAATGATGGCCTTTTTTTGACGATCAGCTTGTTGTATAAGCTATATTCTTGTTTTAGAGTTATATCAAGACTCAAAGATTTTTCTTGTACGTGCATTGGTGGATTTGCAATGAGCTTCCTTTTGGGGGGAATATAACCTATTTATTTGTTGTAGGAAAATTTGGAGATGACCTTTTGTCGACAAACATTCAAAGAGGTAGAGATCATGGTATTCCCGGTTACATTTACTTCAGAGAATTTTGTGGACTAAGCGTAGGTCGTTCATTCCATGAGCTGAAGGATATTTCTAAAGAAAACATAAAGAAACTGGATTCCCTGTACAGGTCGAAGATTGTATAAATAATAAAATGATTAGTCAAGGACTTCGTCTGCAAGGCAAACACATGATTGAAGTTGCCTTTACGATTTCTCGGTTGTGGGATTCATCTGACTGAAGTGTAATGTAAATGCCGCAGCCACTTCTTCTATGAGAGCTTGCCAAATAAAACTACAACAGTTCATACAGTCCCGTTGCATACATGTATCTAGACACGGTAAACATCATTCACGGTTAACATTATTGTTCTTGGAATTTGGATTGATTACATTTCACCTTCAAAGTCAGATGACGTCTTACTAACAGCTTGTGCAGGACGCATAATTGTATTTTAATAGAAGGGCGCGGATTACGGAGGCTACAGCACCTCCTTGTAAGTGTAGGTCAACAAAGAAAGTAAATGAAATCTTTAGTTTTCTACTTGGTTGGTAGCTTATCTAAATTTTTGTCTTGCAGGTCTGTGGAGGAAATTGATTTGTTCATTGGTGGTTTGTCCGAACGTCCAGTGCACGATGGTCTTGTTGGACCAACATTTGCTTGCATTATCGGCTACCAGTTCAGAGATCTTAAGAAAGGCGATCGCTACTGGCACGAAAATGGTGGACTCTTCAAATCTTTTACTTTAGGTAACTAAAAAAATTATCACTGTTTTTAATTGCGAAAAAAATTATTGTTGCTTTTAACAGTAGAAAGAGAAAGGGCGACTGACAGCAACAATGACGTATGATTGCGTCATGAATGCAAGGAAATAATTCTTTCTCAGGTTCTTCTCCTTTGTGACATTGGCGAGTAAAGTTTACCTCAAGCTTGCTGGAACTTTTATTTAAAATCGATTTATAAAAGCAAGGCATTTGGAGATTTAAAAAACTTACCTCGACTACAAATATTTGGCAATTGCTTATTTTTGTCAACGCGTTCTTTTTTTATTTTTTAATTGATCTGTGATAGTTTTTACAAGAAACGAAAAACTAAACAGAATATACATTTTTTGTTAAGATCAATTGGAAGCTATACGAGCAACCAGCTATCCGAGACTTTTATGCGATGGAATAGATAACATGCAGTCTTCTCAACCACGGCCTATGATGACCGTTTCGTCCTCCAATCCCCTAAAACCTTGCAATGAATACCCTGAAATGGATTTGGCTCCGTGGGGAAATGATTACGTGCCAAAACAAAATCCTTATGAAGATTATGGGCCAGGTAAACGATATTATTTTGAAAAGGCAGATACAGGGCGAGCTTTGTTTGCTGGAATAAATAAGAACGCGAAATCTAGTTTGAAATTGGTTTGTAAATATATGGAATTAATATCAATTGCATATCTTTTATTTGGTCAATTTTTAATCGGGAAAAATTTCTAGCCCATTCTTCTCTTGTAAGGTTGAATATTCTTACAATTTTTGGAGATTACAAGCTTTTTTGTTCGGATTGTAGACGTAGGCGTAGTTAGGACCAGGAAAAACAGGTACCATGGCTTCCCAAAATTTTTTTGAATACGATCAACAAATAAAGACATTTTCGACAAAAAATAGAAAATAGCCGCGTTCAAAAAATCAATCTCCAAAACAAAAGAGGTCTCCACCAACGCTTTGAGCCTAAGAGTGTATGACTGCATTAAAATTTTAAAAAGGTAGATTCTTTAAAAAGTAAATCACCAACAAAGAAAAGCTTTTTCCTTCGTGTTTGGCCGAAATTCGCAATCTTTTAAAAGTTTGTCTTTAAACTAAAGGCAATTCAGCAATTTCGTATTTTTGATTCCCACCTACATCAAAAAAGATTTTTTGCGAATGCTTTGCTGGTGATAGTGCTTAAAAAGCTTCAAAGTGTTCACAATAGCACAAGCAGTTTCTTTCAAACAAACAAAAAATAATCGCCAACTTTTGGTACCCAATCTAACTACTGTACCGTCTGTCAAGGCAAATGCACTGTATGTCTCGACAAAAGATAGCTCATTTGACTGTAGAAACGTTTTCCAGAATATCTTATACGCAAATGCAAATACCAAGATGTTTATCTGAGTAACTTGTTATTAGACGCAGAATGGACCGCTTGGTTCCCATCATCAATTGGTGATCTAACCGTCTCAACTGGTGAAACACTCAGTTACTTGTTACGTCACAGACCATGCCAAGTTTGCAATCAAGTGCTTGACACAGAGACAAGAGAAGTAAACGGTGGTCTGCAAGTTCGATATCTCTGTCCACCTGGAAGCATAACACACTCGGATTATCCCCCAGTGCTATCAGACGATTGTAAGAGTTTAGAAAATAAGAACCTCTTTATTTAAGGCAATATCTGTGAGCGTGTTAGAAGCCATTGTAGGAATTTGTGGCCTCACACTCCGGCTTTTTGCTTTTTATATTACCCAGATACTCAAAACAGTAACTGTGGCTGTGAGATTGGGATAATTGTCCGAACCAGATTCGCAGTTTTTAAGTTTTATAGCTCCATTTAAATTGCTCAGTATGACTAGGCACTAGTCACTGACAAATGCACTCTTTATAGAAACCACTAAGCAAAGGAAATCATCGTAAAGCATCTTTTACTAAGGCACCACATCGCAACACCGTAGTTTTCAAACGCATAATCGTTCGATCGTTTTCACCATAAATTCTTGCTTTTATCGTCTCGACCACGTTGCCGATCTTGCTCTCAGCATGAGGCTTTGTTAACTTTCGATCACTCTATTTGACGAGTGAAAGTGATATTTGAGACAGGTTTTTTGATGCTCAATTGCAACTTTTTATCAGCGCCAGAACATATTTTAATCATGACAAAGTAAATTCAATTTCATTTTTCAATTTCTACTTTCCTTCTGTATTTTGTTGTGCACCAAGTCTGAGGCTTATCAATTTTACACCTTGGGTATGATTTGACAAGAGGATTGAACTAACTTTGCCGATTTTGAAGCAAAGATATTATACCTGTAAAATATTAAAGCTTATCAATAATAGCAGAAGGTTCGATTGCCTCAACTCCCAAAGTGACCAGAAAAAAGGACCTAAAGAGGCAGCCACCCCAAAAAATTTATCAAACCCCTGTGCATGAATAAATTCTTTGGAGCCTTCTTCTAAAAATCTTATTACTTTAAATTTGAACCTCAAACAAATACCCCCAAAATTTATTTGCTATCCATGATTTTTATCAAAATCCAATGGAGTTTCTATAAAAAGGGTCATAGCCAAAAGTGATCCAGCATAAAAAATGCATTTTTCTCTCTCTTCGAAATATTTAGTTAGCAACAACAATATTCACTTAGCAACAATATTTAGTTGGCAACACTTCTCCCTAACTCCATTAGCTTTGCTTTAAATTTAAAGTTTTCTGCCTACGGTTATGTGGTTATTTGATAAGCAAATAGAATGATTGCCCTGATAGAAAACATTGAGGTGGTCAAAAACAAATTGCTTGAGTTGTACAACCCGCTTAGCATGTCATTGAACAAGCAAGATATTTACAGATCTTCTGTTTGGCGGTCATAAATAGGAGTAATGCGGAAAAAAGGTATGCAATCTACTCTATTAAGTCATGGTTGAAATATGTCTTGTCGCTAAAAATTATATTGTTTTTGAAAGGACAAAAAAAGTCGGTGATATTTCATTTTGAGTTAATACAATGAAAATGAAACCTGTGATGTGTTGCATATGGTAAACTTAAAGGCTTGTTGCCTGTGCAATCTTCAAAAAAAAACAAGTTAAAACATTACATTTTATTAAAACAGACGTATGGACTGATTGGATAGACCAGAACCGACCACAACGTAACAACTATGACGATGTCGAATTACGAAAGAACGAGAAGTCAGCTTGTGATATTCCCTTGGACATTCAAGTTCAAACAGATTCCGGAGTGAGACATGTTATTGCTTACAAGTTGCACTTTGACTAGAGATATCAAGTCGATCAATTTCTATCAAAATTATTACCTTCATTTGAGTTTAGTGCATTAGATATTCATACCGAGCGCAACTTGAGCAAGCCTTTTTCTAAGTTCACAAATAGCTTTAAAGATGGTTATTTTTCAGACTTCATTTAAATTTTGTCTCTTGACGGCGGTGTTTACCTTATTATTTAATTTCTGTTATTTGGTTTGTTAACTTCAATAGGTTTTGCTTCAAAGCTTGGCGATTTATTTTTCTCGAGTTCAGCAAAATAATCAAATTCAAGATTAATTTTACAAGTTTACAGTGTTGAACTTATCAGACGTTTATCACGCCAGCCCCAGGAATTTCCATCATCAGTTTTATTGCTTCGATCAGGTGGTTTCCCACACGTCAGTTGTGCTTTTGTAGTACCACGTATGTGACATCACAACCGACCTAAGCGAAGGTTAAGTCATAAAATTGACAACATCCAGTAAATAGTAAAGCTTGAAAAATAGTCAACGTGCAATAACTGATATTTCGGGAACATCTAATAAGCTCTACCTAATTTGTTGACAATACCAAGCACAACCCTTTATTTTGCACGGGTTTTATTGGTGATTTTAACTTAATGACAACTTTGGC
Organism: Trididemnum clinides; assembly: GCA_963675345.1. Lineage (NCBI taxonomy): Eukaryota > Metazoa > Chordata > Ascidiacea > Aplousobranchia > Didemnidae > Trididemnum > Trididemnum clinides. The sequence goes on from OY776291.1 coordinate 17,211,261, forward strand.
CCAACTTACTGCCTATTTGCGAAAGTAGAACTGCAGTGCTTTACAAACGTTTTGGAGTGTTATTAGTCAAACCAATCGTCTATTTTTTTTCGAACAAATCGAAATTGCTGATTCAGTAATTGCCAAAGAAAATATTTCCTTGGCCGATAAGTCGCAAGTTGTTTCTCTCAGGCTAAGTAGAGTTCGCATTTTCATAAAGCGTTTCTCAGAGTTTAATGATAGGTCTTAGTGATCACTAGCCAAACTTGTTGCTTCTGTAATTTTGGTCCTAAGTCCATTCCTATTATTCATTCATTTACTCAGTAATCCATGCTTGTTCTACCATTGGCCACTGTGTGGAGCAAGGGTCATAATGCCACCGTCCTCTATCGCAGCCGATTTGAAATGCAGTTGTTACACTGCGGTTGGAGATCAGTGATTTTTTCTATTCAGTTTTGGGAAGTAATTAGCGGACGGCCTCGACCTTTTCTTTCATCAATCTGCAATAACATTGTGAGTTGTACCAGCTGGCCCTGTCGGGTCACATGTTCAAAAAATTTACTTTGTCCATTTTTGATGTTTGCAAGGAATTTGTTTTTAAATTTGGTGTTTCGTCAATCTTTTCTTTGTCAAAAAATCTTTTCACAGAACCCAAAGCATGCGTAGCTGGAAGCACATTTATTTACATTCTACTCTGCAATCAGACCTTTGTCTATTTTATTTTCTAAATCGATTAATTTTGCAATGTCTTACTTAAACAAAAAAGGTAAACTGAAAAAAAAGACAATTAGTTATAGAATTGGTCGTTGTTATTGTACTGTGATACAGTTTAAACGTCACCTTTCCTGCAAGAGTATAACTGAGTGCCATTTCTGGTATAAAAACATGGTTTTTTGGGCTTTGAAGTAATTTTTGAAGATAGTTTCCGCTCAGAATAAAGGCCAGTCATTGCAGTGTGGAATGGATCCTACATTCCCGGCCATAGCAGGGCTATCATGAATCTTCCGTATGCAAGAGAAAATAGTTGTTCTCGGAAGACACCAAAAAATGTCCAAATGTCCTCCATTTTGCAAAAAATTGCATATTTTTAAATAAAAGAAGAAAAATCAGGATCGTTGAAGAAAATGGACAAGGAATCGCTTTTAATTAGTTGATCTCCAAAAAAGGTCTTTAATTTGGTAATTAAATGAATAAGAGATCTGCGTGAAAAACTTGGGTAAAAAATTACTTTTGGACGGTTGATTTTTAAAAAAATGTTTTCTAGCTGAGAAACAAATGCAACAGCGCTCGGTGACGATTCCAAATTGTTTCCCTCCTTTTACAAGTTCAAATTATGTTGGCTCTGGTCTATATTATATTTCAATTTATGTTGAAATACAGCAGCTACTTCACGTGAAATTATACTTCAACACCTTAACTTTTATTCAACGCCGATGTTTGAACTATGTTTAGGTGCCAGCATGGGAAACAGGTGATGTATTTGAAGTATTCAGCCCTCAGACTGGCTTTGTGTGCAGGGGAAAGCATCAAGCGTCACGTCGTTGTAAGAACTACAGATTGAGATATCTGTGCCATAAAAATGCGGGTAAAAGATATGTAGAATTTCGGTGCAATGTGTGTGAAAATAAAGGAATGTATGAGAACGCTAATGACAAGATTGATATGCCTGTTTGTTCTTAAAAATAGGCTGCAAGCGCAACCGCCTAAAGGTAGAAAATTAATTGGACAATTAGGTAGAAGGTTAATTGAATAATATTTGATTCGATCGTTTTTTTCCCATATAATTTAATTGCACTGTTGTTTCAAAAGCCTCCTCGTAAATGGTAGTGGCTGATTAAAATTGTCACTTGCTCTGAGATTACTTTTTGAGTTTAAACCATGATTGCGTTTCGCAACAGCAACGACAAATATTAGCGGTTCAAAACCCTCAAAGTCATTTTTCGCTGTTCGGAATTCTTCATTATCGAGTTGAATCATTTATTTTGTAGAAAAAAGTGATGACAAGGGTGATGGTGGTAATCCTATTAAACCTGGTTTTTACTGGACTGACTGGGTGAGCACAGATGATCTCGATAGAACTGGTGATTCGGAATACCTCATTCATCATAGAAGAAGAATTAAAGTTTGCTGGTTAGAGGATCTATTAATTGGTTGTTTAAAGGGCATCAATTCGTTCCATTTTTACAGAGAGAAGAATAAAAGCAGAAGTTTTTTAAATTGGTTTACCCCATAAAAGAGCTAAATTAACCCTAACTGAGATCGAGCATATTTTGATTAAGAAAGACTTAAACTAATAGAATGATTTCCATTCCTTTTTACTTCGGGAGCTGGTGTAAGTGCATTCCTCATCTGACTCTCATTAATTCAGCCCTGCGGAAGAAGAAATTTTCAAAGTGCTTTGGTACATCCTACTTGGCATTTTGTTTTTCTTGAATGAATGTATTTCAAACGCTTAAGGAGAATTGACGCTTCCTACGCTTTATGTTGGATGTAAAATTTACATACCAATATTCAAAATTAGTTTATGAAATCCAATACACTGTGGTAAACAGCGGAGCTTTTTTTGTTTCGGTTTTGATTCATGTCTATCCTAAATTCTAAGCCCCACTAATTAAATTTAGCACTGATTGCAATCTAGACTTAAAACATGCTTTTATTCTTTTTGTAGGAAGCCAGTTGATATTGAAGCAAGAACAAAGGATCGTAAAATACCTGTGTCTGAAACAGGGGAGCGCATTCGCACATCGAGGCCTGACTTTGGATTTATATGCTTCCATTCCGATCAAAAAGATCACAGATGTGAAAATTACGAAGTTCGTTATCTTTGCAAATCAGGTAATCCTACATCCACAGTAAGTAAATCAAATCAAGCCCACGTGCCATTCATTGGATTAGTTTTAATGTCTGTAGGAAGTGGCACTAGAAGTGAAAGGGGGTCTTTTAAGTGCATAACGTGTTCAAAAAGGGTTTTTGGCCAACAGTTTTAAAATTGATAATAGCTGATAATCGTCTCACTTGATGGTAAAACAATCACTAACGACACCCATATAATTGTTGCTATTGTTGTTGTTGCTTATTCCTTTACTCTTTCGTACCAAGGCACAAAGAGATGGACATCTAGATTGATAAATCGAATCCAATCATGATTCAAATTGAAGAAAGAGGTTGTCCATTTCGAGTTATGTTATGAATGCAAAGAGCAGACCGGTAGCCCCACCACCGACCAGCAAACGGTCATCGGTGGACGACCAAAAATCGCCCAATATAAAGTGCTGAGTGAGCACTCAGCTTTACTTTTCAGTTTTCGCTTGCATCCCGTTGTTTTTGTTGTTGTGCTTACCAGCTCTCTTCCTTAGTTTGGAGACATGACATGAAACGGCTAGTTAATTTTACTGTGGAAGCCCATCCAGTATTAGGTTTGGGAAAGCGGAAATCCATTTCAAACCAGTCACAAATACGAAGTGTAGCCTAATACCCTCACCTCCAACATGGCATGCTGCTAGTGGTGGGTATCCAAAAGTCACCATTTACGACAAGCTGGGTGAGCAGCTTCACTGTTCTAAGCGCTGGCAAGCTTATAATACTGATTTGCTTGTTTTTCATAATGAGTTCGACTTTAACTTGACGAGTTAACAATGAAATTGTTTTAGACAAAAATGATCAACAAAACGACAGTGGAAACTCAATTCCAGCAGCCGGTAGGTCGAGTTTTAAAATATGCTGTTATGGCGGTGTGTAGAGTAGGTGGGGAAGTTCATTTTTTGAAATGTTGTATTCTAATGTTACAATACGCTAACATTGGAGAAATAAATCCAAGATTCGCCCGCATCCCTTATAATTATGCGATTCCCTGGCATCTCAAGTGGCTCGGAAAGGTGTTTGCCCCAAATTGATAAATTCCTCTTAATTAGAAGTGTTCTTTCAAAAAGAACCTCTATCCTTATTTCAGACTCGTTCTTTATGAAAAACAAGCCTTGAACCTAAGTGGTGTTGTCCATAGAGTAGACCAGTGGCGTAGGCACGAATGGTTGGGGTCATCCCCACTCCCTTGAAAAATAATAGCATGCAATTTTTAGCTAAATAAACTGTGATGTCCTCATTTTATATTATTTCCACCTTGTCTACGTTGTCGCAATCTTTACCTTGGCGAAGCTATGGTATGCAATGGGCTTGACATATTTTCCTCACTGCTAAGATGAGAGGTACTTAGTTAATATCTCATGTGGCCCCTGTATATCAACTGCTTCGTTTGGTGGAATTAGGCTTGTTAGTCCTTGCCGTTATTGTGTGTTTTCCATGTGATGGTGACAGTGTTTGACGTAATCTGTAACAATTCGGTTCCCCTATAGTCCTCCCTAATGCATACGTCACAGTGACGTTCTGAAGCAATATTATGAGCAGTTTATGTTTCTTTTGGCTTATTTTTTTGGTCTTAATTTTATTGAATCTTATATGCTAGAACGAGACTGTCTGATGGTTACGTTTATGGTTAGTCTAAAAATCTATAAAAGCATTATTTTCATAGTTGTCCCAGAAAGATTAAGACGGTTATTTCTTAGTGTATTTTTTTTAACTTAAGGGGGGGCATGCCCCAGAACCTTCTTGAATAACCGTGACTACGGCACTCTTAACGGGAAAAACCAATCTCCCCCCGAATTTTTGCCTACGTCACTTGAATGGACCACCCAACCCCTTATGACAACACCGCCTGAGAAATTGCCAGAGATAATCTTTTTTCAAACAGAACTTTTTCTAGACTGGCAACTCCTCATCTCAAGAAAGACGATTTTTAAATATCTACCCGATGCGTTTCCTTCCTTCGCTCTATTTGTGTTGTAGATTGGTGGGAGAAAAGAACGACTTAACACATTTACGGAATTTTCCGATGTATTTGTCAGATTGAAAGCATAAATATGGTTTCAAACAAGGCATTGAGGCTTTGTACTAATAAACTTTAGGGATTAAATATCATTCAGTTCAGTACCGTGTCTTTGGGATATAAACCAAAGACCTATTTTGTGCTCTTCGGACTGTAGTGGCGACTCCGAAGCAGATCGAAACACGTTCTGTATTTAACTTCACAACCAAACAGCGAAAGCATATAACTTACCGTTGGTGTTGCCAGAAGCAAATTTTTGGGGCCAACAAAATATTTTTTGGTTTTTATGCTGCTCTGTTATGTTAGATGATATTCCTTTTTTGAAGGTTGATTTTCTATGCCCCAATTTTATCAATTTGGGTCTTATATTTGTTTGATAGCCTTTTTTAGAAATTGACGTTCTATAACCATCTAAAAATACCTTTATTCCATGATGGATTTTAAAAATCGGTTGGGCCATGGCCCCTGCATGGGTCACCTCATAACTACCTCTGTAAAAGTTATTAACTAGTTCTTGCTTTGCAGTACGACAACGGATGAAGTGGATTTGCAGTACTTATAATGGTTGTTGCTAAAAGGATATTTAAAATACATTTGTTGTTAGCAATAATTGCTTGACTATATTTTTGCTGTGAGATTCAACCGTTGAAAAAAACTTATTTTGCGAATTTTGAGAAGTATTTTATGTTGAAAGACAAAAAATTCTCCGATATGCTGTGTGCTGTAATTAAACGCTTTTGATGAGCAAAAAATTGTGATTTGAGACAAAAAAATCAATTAAGATTTTTCGCAAAACTAATTAATGACTTGAAAGAAATATACAAAAAAATTGGAGTAAAAACAAAATTACCTTAAGCATTGTCTGTGCCTAACGAAATAAAGCTAAATTTGATCACGTTTTCGTCTTGGTGTCTATTAAAGTAATTAATACTTAAATTTAGCTCGCTAATTTAAAGACACGTGGTACAGAGCTAATCAGAACTTAAAAAGTGAAAAGTGCATTTGAAAGCATATTTGCTTTAAAGCTAGTTTTCGTCGGAAATTTTCAGGAAAGTTATTTAAAGAATATCAAAGGAAAACCTTCATTACTGCCTAGACTGCACTGACAGCGAATAAACACAACTCATCAACTCAAAAATTGATCACGTAGATACGCAAAGGTCAGGGAATATCGACGTACAGCTATGTTGTGAAGTCAAAATACTCCAGGATTTTGACATTTCAACCAAGTGTTGTATTTTAAAGGCCAATCTGCATTTATGCGCTTTTGTATATATACAATATCAAATTCAACCCTTAAATTTTGTGAGACGTATCTGCCAGAATGAGGAAAATACTTTCATTCTTGCCAGACCGTTTTTTTATCTTTAGGCGTTTCGGATTCTTGTGAAATAAAAACTTGCATGTAGTCTTTTGTTTTTCAGAAATTGATAAAGAAAAAAAAATGTAAACACTTAGGTATCGCCAGAAGCTTGACACCAAACAAGTTTTTTGAGGCCTACTATCAGTGACGTAAATCTACAACAAGAACTGAAGAGATATACTTTGAAGGCACGACCAAAACATCATTTAAGTCACTCCACTTCAAAAACAAGTTATCATTGTAAAATTTCTTACTCTCGCTGGTCAAAACGACAAAATAGTTTACCCCCTTTTCATTAATAAGACGATAATCTCCCTTTGAAAATTATTGGGTTGAATTCATTCCTTTTTTCCATAAGGATTTACAACCTTGCACCCAAACATTCTATCAACAGAATGGAAAAATCGCCATTCTGCTATAAAAAAATTTTTTATGAAAATAAACTCAAATTTCTTTTCAAGGTAGAGTGAAACCCTTTTCTTTTTTAGAAGCCCGAAGGCCAAAATTCAGGGCACTTCAAAATTGGCCGGCCAGGATCTTTCCGTCTAAAACGCGACGTACTTTCGGCTTAGGTGCAATGCGTTTTGCTAAAAGCAAGGGCTGTAGTTATCACAACAATCGTCAGGCAACAACAAATAGTTTTTTAACGCGGTGTTTTCAATAAACAAACGAAAGGCTACTCGTCTTTGAAGGTCAAGGTTAAAGAAATATCTAGTTTCTTATTATATACTGTGCATTTCTCGACAGGTTTGTGACTGAACAAAGCAAGACAACATTACTGCTTAGCAGTACTGAATAAAATATCCCACTGTCTAATATTAATATTCCAACATCATACAGGAAGAACTAAAGCTTACGTCAAACTAAATTAGCCTATTTCTCGGCCAAACAAACATAAATAGACTTAAAATAAACCGTAATATAATGGATTCAAAAAAAAAGAGGAATTCGCAAGTTGCTAACTGTCTCTTGCGAGGAGGACTAAAAAGACATGTCCTCACTTTTTTGTCAGCGAAATGTGTGAAAAATACAACTAATTGCCCAAAAAACCTTCTCCGAATCCGTTTTGTCTGTTAAAAACTTTCGTCAAAATACTGGTTGTTCGTTTATGTCCGAGACAATGGTGATTAATCAACTTACAAGAAAATGAATTAATTAAATTGTTAATTTGTCATGTTCTTCGTCTTTTTTTGCACGATTGTAGACGATTATAGAGCTATTCAAAGTCGATAATTTAAAATCGGTGATGGGTATAACTAACTCCATCCCTAACCTTGTCTTAATCCAACTCTAACAATTGCGAACTTCAAATTGACATTTTGGAATTAACGGAATGCTCAGGCCCGAATAGCTTGCAGTAACCTGGAAATCGAAATAAGCCTGCCTGCTTTCATTACGCAAAAACAAAAAACAATTTGGTTTGGAATTTTTTTATTAGTGTTTGATTTGGTCAACGCTAAAGTACTTTTCATTTGTGAGAGGTCATTAGGCTAGACAAGCTTTCAAGATAAATATGTATTCTAAGCCGGGGTGTTTCCATCGCTACTTGATTTACTTGCGTAAAAGCAGGCTTGGCACTCGAAGTTTCAATTATCTAGGTATGAAGTGACTGAGCGCTAAGGATTTCATTTCGTCGCTTGTCCGATGTGGATCAGAAGGAGAAGCAGAGATAATCATTTTCACCACTTTAACTGGAAAAAGACGCAAGACCGATTAAGAACTGCTAAATCAGTTGAGCCGGCAAAAGTGGTGGGATGGTGAGATGTATGGAAACGCTGCTATGGCCTAAAATGAAAAAACGGATTTAGAACATGTATCTAGGTTTACGTGATCGTATATGAAAGAAAGCGAGATACAACCCAAGAAAAGGTCAATAAGGCTAAGTCCAATGTCGAAAGGTGCAGTTTCTTTAAGGATTTACCCGCAAAACAAACTTTGCTCAAAAAAGCTGGTGTTGACCTCTATTTTAAAGAGCACTTCACAAATCAGTTACAGATCCAAGGTTTGATAACCTCTTTTTTATAAAGCACTGCAACAAACAGGATCTCTACCGTCTGAATTAGCTTTTAAATCAGTATTGTAATCATTTAAACCTTTTGTGTCAAGCCAGTAGTCTACTGTGGAAAAATATAGACCCCTTGCGAAGTGCTGCGCTTGCATTTGACAAGTCTCTGTAGCGCTGTACCATGTATCATCTCTAAGCAAAAAGTTGTTCCGGGCTAGAGCAAGATTTTTGCGGCTACACCATCTTTACTTCTTATGTCAAGCAAATTTGGAGTTGTGATTTAGCATTTGCGCAAGCAACATCGGTGAAGATTGACAACCAGTTCACTTTTTTAACAATTGAGCAAAGAGCGTAAATTTGCTTTATGATGACGCAATATAGAAGATTAGCTGATGTGATGACAAAACAAACTAAAACTTTTGCCTCAAAGTGGCTCGTTTTTTGAGAGTGTCTACTGGCCTTAATGTCATTGCTATGTACCTCGGGCAATAATAATGAAGGTTATGTAATCATCGAAAATTGCTAAAAATATGGTTTTAGGCAGAATTTTAATTGCATTCAAAAGCAGCTACTTTATTAGGAGTCTAAATTACATGGAGAATGGTCAAAACATTTTTCTTAAAGTGCATTTTTAGACCTGATTCTAAATTTTGGTGTCAATGTTTAGCCATTGTACGTTAACTGCGAGGTTTACGTAGTCATGAGCTAAAAAATCCCCAAAAATAGCTAAAGACCAGGATTTTTGAGATTGTTTTGCACCAAATATTTTAAACAGCAAAAATCTTGTGGAAGATGAGGAGAGAAGTGCTTGTCCTCTGAAATTCGTGGCAGGCAAAATCTGTTTAAGAATAGAATACCAGTGCAACCACTGGTACCAGTTCATTTAAACTTACTAATAGCTGACTCGACATGAAGAAAATTGCTCTAAGCTTTCTGGTGACGATTAGGTCGAGATAACTGAAACAATAGAATGTGCAATGACAGTATAAACTTAACACATTGCGAAAGGAGAAACTGGGTTTCTTTCTTTCACTGATTTTCTTGTGCCTAATAGTTTTTACCGTACAAGGCCTCGACTGAAGCATGCGTGCAATGCTTTGGGGTTTCAATATAAAAAAGATTTGTTTTTTTGCAGCTTGGGCAGAGTCAGGTTAATGCTACGCTGATGATAATGAGATTGAGTTTTAAATTCTTACTTGCAATTGCTCTATTTTGCGTTCAAATCACGTCTGGACAACGAAGTAAGTACTGCATTGAATCTTCATTTACAAACGAACAGAATTACCCTCATATGATGATGACAAACAACAGTTTTTGCAGTAACAGCAGCTACGGCATTTCCAGACAAGTCATTAGTCTTTTTGTTGTTAATGAGAAAGATTCGCAACTCTTCTCTAGTTGATTCTCTGTTATGCAAACTCTTGGATATTTCCTAGTTTTATACTGATCGTTAGACTTCCAATACCTAAAAAGAATACACTTACTTCTTTTGAGGGCCAAAGTTCCGAGGTCAATTTTCTCTATTTTGCGTCACCCTTTGCCAGATTACAATGTATATATACCGTACTTCAATCTCAGGTTAAACAGCCCACTTCAAATCTAAAATCAATAAAATAAGTTGAAATAAAAGAAACAGGAATACTCACCATTGAACGAGAAAAAATGGCTAAAATAAAGGTTTAGTACCGGTGTAGAGAATAGTGAAGGAGAATAATTTGGTTATCGCTAAAGTCTCGAGACAAGGTCACACCTTTGTTTGTGGGAATTGGTCATATTCCAGATACAAAGCAACCAGAATTAACAGCACGAAATTGCTTTAAAGCATTGTTGTTTATTTTTTCAAATTACTAGTATCGGTATCATACACGGTGGTATGGAACAAAACAATTACAGCTTTAATAAGCTCGTCAAGGCAAGAAAAAATATATCAGTAGGGCTATCGAGGAACATTGTACCCCGACTGGCTGTTTATTTAAACACACCATCGGTTCATTTAAATGCTACAATGTTCAAAGCAAATGAAGTTACGAGAGTCAATTCATTTATTTCGAAGAAAACCATTAAAAAAAAACACTAACAAAGTAAAAAGTCTTCATTTAAGGCAAAAAATGGCACCAAACAAAAATTTTGCCCCTAGTACTTCTAAATGAGGTCAAATTTCTGGGAATTGGCCGCAAATGGACCAATCTGGTCACTTCGTTTACAGCTGTTTGCTTAACTCGAAAAGGGAATTTATCCTAAAGTCTTCGTGACTGGAAGAACGAAATTCTAGTCATTGTTCACAACGCGATAGCAGACAAATGCTGTCAGCAAAAAAATTTTAAGCGGTTTCAATTTGTAAATACAAGTGTTGCTTTTGATATATAGTAACTTTATTTTTGCAGATGGTCGTTTTAATTTCAATTTTGGTACATTGCTTTCACTAAAAGAATCAAACAATCAAAACTTTGCTGGAGGGCCTGAGCTTGAAGATGATTCACCCCTTCCTTGTCCCCCTAAACCAGAATGTCCTCTCAGCCCAAATGAAAAGTAGGTTGTTTGAAATATCTTGTAAATCGTTCATTCTGGGTGAAGACAATGGAGTTTGTTAGTATTTTTTAAATTGGGGGTCTGTTTTTGTCAACGTGACGCTCGAGCACAATTAGAAGATGCTTTGTTTTGCAAAATGGTTACGCTAATCAATTGTCAAAAAACAAACGCTCAGTGCTTTTGTCTGCATCGAACGCTTGTTCTGTCGTCAAACAAATAAAGCACACTTCCGATTACGTTCGAACATCGTGCGTACGGCAACAAACCATGAATCTCAGCAGTCAGCAAGAGCTTAGCTAGGAAGTGAGCGGCAACTTCTCCGCCAAATGTCTCGTCGCAACGTGATCTTCTTTCAATGTGCCGTCGGTGGCGTGATCTATGTCATGGGTGTCAAACTCGTGAGCTTCTGGGGGCCACATGGCATGTTGGCAATCGTGCGGGGGGCCACAAGATGTTTTTCGATTTGGAGATCACCACTACTCCGGGAAACGGTCTCTGTAATGTAGTCCGCAGCGAGATCAATCTCCAAATTAAAAAGAAAGGTCATTACCTCTCCTGCACCTTCACACCATCGCCGTTCTTCGGGCATCGTCAATCAGAAATCGAGTTCTGTGGCACGAAGTGAAAGTCATTAAGAATTTTTGAATCGTCTCGCGGGCCACGAGTTTGACACCCCTGATCTATGTGGTTAAAGCGCGTTTTGTGACGACTATCATCTAACAATCATGGGTTCAAATCTCACGATAACTACACAGTTAAGTTCTTCAAAAATGCATTTAGCAATGACTTCGAATGCTTGACCGATTCTAACAAGCACCAGAATAAATTTATTACAAGTAACACCAAGCAATTTCATTGGAATGTGAAAACTTGGGAACTATAAGAAAGATCTGTACAATCCTTGTCCACCGCTCGGCGTCGCTCCTGTCATCCTGCAATTGTGGACAATGAAATATCGATAAATAACAAATAATAGAAACACTAATCATTCGTCTAAGTTTTTGAATTAAAGTATTTTTGGTACCTATAAGGAATGATACAAAGGTCATTGGTTCAAAAGTATCCAAACCTAGCAGAAAAATTTTTGTCCACATTTTCAAAATACAATCTTTTTCTCGGAAAGATCTCATTGACCGTTAGTAAGACAAGCCCAAGAAAATGTGGTGCTTTGAAAATGGTATTGAGAATCTTTGAATCAATGGGAGAAAAAATCCTTGGCAAAATAAAATTTTTATAAAATCGAGATGGTCGTTCTCCGTTTTTTCTCATCATGGGCTTTCTGAGAATGTAAAAGAGGTATGTTTTTAAGAAATCTTTTGTTATTCTAATAAGCAAGTTGTAACCGAAATCACAATATTTTAATCCAGGTTTCTATAGTTAAAAAAGCCTAAGCCAGTCTGTTTGCAACTTAGTGTGATATATGCACGTCAGTATTTTCCTTTTTGTTAACGACAAAATTATGCTAAATTTAATGAATGCAAAAGAAAGTACTTACTAATAGCTTGAAATATTTTGGCATGCAACATCGCAGTTATGTAACTTTTTTCACGTTTCCATTACACAAGCGAAAATTTTGTGTTAATGGCAATAGCAAAAATGTCTGGCGTTTGGGCTACATATCAAAATGTTTATCGTAAAAAATAACGCGTAAGTTGGAAAGAATAATGGCTGAATAAATCTAATTACAAATAGAAACAAACTAATTATTCTAAATTTAATTAGACTACCACTTCGTGATGATTGCTTCCGAGCATTTTCTTCTGTATATATCTAAGTTTTGGAGCAAAACTGCTCAAAAGAATTTTTCGAGAACCCAAGCGCTATAAAAGGTGGTTACTAAACCAGCCTTATAACAATTTGTCTGCAGTCTCTCATCTCTCTCTCTCTCTCTCTCTCTCTTCGTATATCATTGCTCATGCCTCCACTTTATTCAATTGAATTCATTTGCGAAATGATGAATTGTATGGGTAGGCTCTTTCAAATCCACCGTTTCACTTTGTTATGGGACAGTCTGTAACAAGATACACAATGTCATGGAGAGCTAAATGACATTCTGGACAGATTGCGATTTTATGTATTTCAAATGATGCGGAGTAACTGCTGTCCTGGCTCCATCAGTTTTTCCTGTGTCGTCTGATTCCAAATACTCTATCATGATACTTGTAGAATGGATTGCTGGATTTGAGTTTAGATGGAGAAGGATCTGGTGTTATAATTTGTTTAATTGATGTGTCTTCCTAAAGTGAAATTATTTGTTTCACGCATTTGGTAGGACGCTTTTGATTATACTATATAAACAGCAGTGCGCACAATTTTTCCAAATTACATATCACTGTAACAAGCAAATCGGTAATTACATCTATTAATTAGTCCAGAGTATTTCTTTTCTGTAAACAAGATAGCTATTGAATACTTCCAATTAGATTTCACGAGGATTAGATTCAGGATCCCAGTAGCAAAACAAACCATAAAAAGTAGAAATGGCCAACAAGGATAACTTGAATAAGTCGTGGTATAGACTAGACCTTGAACCAACTGCCATTGTTTGACTGATTGATATGGGCGTGATTTCGAATCCAACTCAGCGCCTCACAGTCCTATTTTAACAGCTTGGTTGTATCGCAAGATCCTTTATAGAAGTGGGTCTAAGCATATTCCTCTTGATACTGCAAAAGTGTTTTTGTATTTTCTTTGTTCTATGTTATTTTCTTTATTTAAAACTTACTAATTTTGAAACGTTGGGGTAATAATTCTCCATTCTCTTCCAGAAATTATTCTGTTCGTAAAAGCAATAAGTTTTGCTGATAAACAACATCACATTTTTGTTGTTCATATGCTATGATTTTCATGGTCGTATTTAAAGGTCGGTTTGGGAAATGACAAGGAGGAATAATTAAAAAGCACGCAGACCTATCAAAAAGTTGCCAAAAATTGGTTATCTGGTTCAAAAACTTTCAACAGTAAAAAGAATTGGTATTACATTAGGGTACTTTTGTACCCTTTTCATGCTCAAACACAATCTTGATTATTTTCATCATGCTTTTCAGGTTTTATTATGCAGATGGGAGTTGCAACAACATGTTGGATGGGGCTAGAGGACAAGCAGGACGACCTCATAAGCGTTTGATGCCAGCTGCATACGCGGATGGAAAATGTAAATGTAGAAATTTATTATTGAACTGATGCTAGCATGGGAGTTCTGGAGGGTTTATAGTTGTCAAAATAGCTGGCTTTCATAAATCTTCATGTTTCTGCTGTAGCTGTTTAGCTAAGTTACGATATTTGAGAGCTATTAATGAGAAATTACTGCAACTTATTGATAATGTTGGTCCGGTTCCAACTTTGCGTCTTTGTTTTCACTTGAAACAGTGATGATGTCATATCGAGACAACTTCATGCTACGAAAATGTGAATGAGTGTAAGACGTCATAATTGCTTCAATCATAAACAAACTCACATAATTAGCATCAGGCGCTGTAAGGCGGTTTTGAAGCATGTTACTTAAAAATGTTCAACTCCAGATTTTTGTCAAAAGTGGTTCGTGGCATCAGACGAAAGGCCAGACGCTATTTTTTCCGGAGGTAAAATATAACTTTTACTTGCTGTTTGATGGCCTACGGCCACCCCCCAAAAACCCCGACTACACCAACAAAAAACGCATATCAACTTCCACGTCATCAATTTTCCTGAAGTGCATCAATCTTTTTAACAGCTCAACCACGGCGTGCAAAAAACGGACGCCCGCTGCCATCTGCTCGATTCGTATCGACTGCTATGCAAAGCTCCAGCACCAAGAAGTCTACAAAACACGCTCACATTCTTGTCATTTTTTGCCAGTTTATTACTCACGACATAACGAACACGCCAACTGTTAACAGAGGTATGCTCTAAGGTAGTGGTTCTTATTCTTTTCATGTGCTTGAACCTTTTGAGCATTCATAAAATTTTCTCACAATCTCTGTCCAAATCATTGACGAAAGTGAAGAAAATTATCAACGTTGATGTGACACAAAAAGTAATTGTTATTAAAAAATTTATTAAAGGCTATCTAAGAAACTTCTAGAATTTTTATAGCTAATTGATTAACGTTACGCTAATATTTTATGTGAGTAAGAGCAGGTTTGTACTGCTTTTTTGTCACCCGTCTTTGTATCTCTTACTTTGGATACTTGCTAACCCAAAGAAATATATGTAATTATGTTTAAAAGCCCGTGCTTCAAGACTACTTTTCTCCGGCACATTCACGTTTGCATTCAAAGCTAAGTGTTTGTTGTCAATCTAGCAATGAAAGCATCTCAGCGCCGTAATTCGCAAGACTTGTGATTCAAAGGTTTTACGTTAAATTTTCGCGTAGTTTCTAAGTGGATATGCAATTGGAGAACGTGTTTTATGTCAATTGCTCTGCTTAATTAAATTGCTTAGGGCTGAGCCAAAGCGCACTGCAGTTTGTTAATGACTCCCAAGCTGATTTGAATGCAGCAACCGTGGTATGTAATGATAAAGGTTTTGCTGTCATCGAAGAATGAAAAATGTGCATAACAAATGGTTGCTGGTTTAACTATTCTCGTGTTGAAAATGTACTCGGTAGGCCGTTAATAATGTAAAATGGATGAACTTTTAATTAGCAATCAACCCCGCGTGATGGTTGCATATTTGGGTACATGTTTCTTTTACTAACTTCCAATTGTTGTTGTCAACCAATGCTACCGGCTTTGCAAGCTCACTGTTTGGTTA
The DNA here is from genome assembly GCA_963675345.1 of Trididemnum clinides. Lineage (NCBI taxonomy): Eukaryota > Metazoa > Chordata > Ascidiacea > Aplousobranchia > Didemnidae > Trididemnum > Trididemnum clinides. The sequence goes on from OY776291.1 coordinate 17,226,750, forward strand.
TCTTGAAAAAACAAAACCACAAAGATGCCCAAGCGCGATTTTGCTGATATGCAAAATGAGGTTGTAATTAACATTCATAAAACTGAACCGGTTTTGTTAGGTGTTTACCATTGTAAATTGTAGATGGCTTTGGCGTTGACTGTCGCTGTCGGAGTCGCGATCCAGCCTGCTTCAACATCCAAGTACCGCCGGGTGATCTGCAACGAATTGCGGAGGAAAAGATCTGCTTGCCTGTGGTACGATCTCAGCCTGTCGCCGACGCTAACTGTAAGTACAGAAAACAATGCCTTTGTTTACCTCAGGAGGGTAGGTACCCTATAAATACCGAGAGCATTGAAGAGGTGACCACATTTTTGAGCTTCCGCATTCAGGGCGGCGTCTAACTCAACTTTTTCGCCGCGGACTATCATGTTGTGTTTTAATTAGAGGGAATCACCTATGTTCTGCTGGAAGGGGTATAACTTCTTGGTTTTTACGCTGCTGGTTCAGGGCTAGTTAGCAGATGCAGATTACAGGATTGATTTCAATTGGCATCAATCAATTTTATTTTTTTGTCCTACGATATTGATTTGTGCAATTAATTTTTTGAGACAAAGATTGTTCTTCGTGGATTGATTTTGATTCTGCGTCTAATTCCAACTGCAAACTATTAAAATCAATATGCACAACTTTACAGCAAGTGTGTAGTGGTTTTACGCAGCATAATATCTTAAACTTTTGTAAAGGAATGGGGAAGCTAAACCAGGAGTGAAAGCAAATAAGTCATTATTTTACTCTCCGAATATTGGGATTTAATTTATTTGAGAGACTATTTGGCCACCTTTCGTTGAAATTGGCGATACCACGTAAATCATTTGCATTTGGATGATTTTTGTTGATTTCTTTAACAAGTTTATTTATAGAAATGTCATTTAAACATTTTCCTCTATGTATAGCTGTAAGAAAACGCTAAAATGACAGTAAATTTTGTTTAGACGAAACATTGGTACGCTTATTTTACTTGGTACGCTTATTTTACTTGCAAACTCTAAACCCTCCTGAAGTCAATTTTAATCGATGCTGCCTTGTGGCAATGACTTCTATTTATTGTACTTGACTGGCATTGATGATGCTATTAAAGGATTATACTTGAATGACATGTGCTATAATTCCTTTTCCATTCTATAAATCGTAACGTTGTTTCAATTGATTTTGTTTAAAATTGTTTTGCAGGCAACACAAAAATTCGGCAACAACACAATACTATCACTCCTTACTTGGATGCGGGCACTGTTTATGGTGCGAGTGATTTCCAGTTTGGTCAGCTTCTAAACGAATCCTCTCGTAAGTGATTTATTAAAGCTATTAATATGCAAAACTTAACATGGTGTTTTCTCGAACCGATCTATAATGCATTCAATAAATTGTTTTGTGCAATCTACTTAGCACTTTTTCTTACACTGCTTTTGCATATTACGTAACTTTGCACTATTTTCAGAGGGGCCAATTAGCTTTAACCTAGCTGCTTCTGCAGTACAGTCAGGATTTCTCAAGAAGAATCGTTGTCAATGAGGCCCTATTCATAATAAATTAAGTGATAGTAGTTAATCAATCTCAAAGTTAACAAAAAATAACAAACGAAAATAATTATCTAATTCCGAAGAGGTAACTTTGAAAAAAAAGAAAGGTTTTTGCACAGTATGAAATGGAAAATCTAAACTCGCATGTCCTCTAACTGTGGTCTTGGGCAAACCACATGCAATGAAAAAGTCTGAACTCGTTTAAGTCAAACACTTTTTAAACTATTGCTCTTTGGCAAGAATCTGATTATTTGATTGAAACAGCGTATCAATTGGTCGTCTTAGTCGGAACTGTGAAAATAACATTTTCATTAAAGTTTATGCTTGTTTTATAAGTACGGGGCTGATAAGCTGTTGTTATTTCTAGCTTGCAGTGAATTCATTTATTCCATGAGGTCACCAAATCTTTTAGGTCACCGTCACATGAACAACTATATGGATGAACATTGAACAATAAAGTTGCTAGAATGTATTGCTGTAGATGTTTACTAGTATGCTATAACGAATAAAAAAGATTTGTCTTGTTACAGCTATTGGAGAATTAAAAGTTGGCAATCTTGGAGTTTATGGAGAATCACCTGCTAATGCTAGCTCATTGCCATTGGTAACTGCCGTTCATCACACTTTACGTGAAATTGAATGTCCACATGATGTACACAAACCAGTTCACGTGCCATGCTTCTACGCAGGTATGAATTGTATGAGCTCCTTAGGAGACCTACTTCACAAAAATGTTTTCACGATGCACCCATCAGTGGCAGCATGGTCATGTTGAGAAATTGGTTTCAAAGAGGAAGTACTCGATAAAAGAATTTCTAAAAACATCATCAGCAGTCAGTAAGATATGTATCACTGCAAACGTAAGGTTTTTGTATTTCTTGGTGGTTGGAGTTGAACTGAATTCCAAATGACTCTTTAGCGACAGAATCACGTTAAATAAAATATTCAATATTTTTGTGATCAATCCAATAGATCTTTCCCTATTTCGATTTTTACCAAAAGTTTTGTTCTTTCGTTCAATGATCTGGTGAGAAACTAGAAAACGTGGTCGCATAGGCTGAAAAATTGTTTTTGCTGCGACTACAGTCAAACAATCGTGCGTTTGAAACTCACAAAGTCTGACAATTATCCTCAAACAGTGGGAAAATACTTCACGATAATATTTTTAGCTTGACATAACGACAAAGCAGTAATTTTTTCGAAATAATAGACTACCAACCATTTAAGCAAAACTTTGAAAATACAAAAACTTTGAGTTTGAGATTATTAACTTTTATCCTCCGAATATGGGATAACCTTTTGTCGGTTGTACTAGAGCTAGAGCTTGGCTCTATTCAAATTTGCTTCAGAGTTATCAGTCCAGCTGGGAAAAAGAATACTACCACAAGTAGTGCATCCAAGCAAAGTTTCTTCTCGAAGGGCTCAACCACGCAACCATTGTTATGTTAGATAAAATGATAATTGCCAAACAGATGATAATCCCAACTGTCAATAAAACTGCTGGCTTGAAGCGAACACTGCCTGTTTGTCCGGTGCTTTCAATGTTGTGTTTTGTTCATTCCTTCCTTTTCCTCAAACTTCCTAGAAAGAACCAACCAACCATTTCTAACGAGGCATAAATATAATTACAAACAAGAAACTTCTCTACAGTTGCTATCAACAAAATGTGTCACTATTAACAAATTCCTAAAAATTACCTCTAGCAATACTTCGGGTGATTTTCTCTACTATTCTGACCTTGTGTAACTAGGTCATCCAATGTTTTAGTTTATCGCAACTGTTGTCGTTCCAAAAATTTGGAGGATAAAATTCATGGCCCCAATATAACTGCAGTGCGATAAAAAACAATTTGTGACGTGATGATCATAGTAAACAATGTCTTACTTGTAATCTATGTTTTATTCAGGCGATGCTAGAGCGAATGAAAATCCTGCTCTTGCGTCTTTTCACACTCTCTTCGTCCGCATGCATAACAATCTCGTTCGGGGCTTGAACATTTCTAACCCGCAATGGTCTAAAAATCAAAAGATCAATGTAAGATTTAATTCTCAATGAAGTTTTGTTAATTAGCTTCGACTGTCCATTAATCTGAGACGGCTTTTACGCTACAGAAATGATCGGATTAACCTCCTCCCTCCTCTCCCCTCTGAAAAACTGTGTAAAAATCCAACAATTTTTAGCAAAATAAAACCGCAAGAAGTATTTGGTTGCCTTAGTTCAGCGCTAAGAACATTTTTTTTCAGTGTTCTGTTTTAATTTCTTCTCCGTATCACACGGGGACAACACTACCAATTCCTGAAATGCTTTGAGAATCTTTAATTTTTCCTGTGTTTTTATCTAAAGAGTGAATCCCCAGCTTACAACCAGCAAAAATTGATAAAAGTATTAAACGTAAAAAATCACAACGACACAAATTTGTTTGGTCATTCCAGTGGACATGAAAACTTTATCGTAGTATGGCATTCTGCTGGTGGAAAACTAGCGAGGCTAAACTCAGCAACAACTAGACTACAAAAAAGCCAGTCGCAGAGAATAGCAAAACGTCAGTAAATAAAAGATTTATTCTTTGTAGTTGCAGAGTTTCGCCTAGATAGCTTTTCGTCCGAAGAACGCTATATTGCAGGCAACAAAACTTTGATGTTTCTTAGAGCTCAACAATCCTCGCGTTCAATTTGGGGATTCGATGAGAAAAATTTCCAAGGCACAAAGCACAAAGAGCTGAGCTACCGAGAAGTAGAATGTGGGAGAAAAAACAGAAAATGATCTCACAAGAACAATGAAAAAGATGCCAAATTCTTCCCAATTTTAAAAAAGTTTTGAAAAAAAGAAAATAGAGGCCTTCAATATTTTATTTCTCGATGTCATCACTTTCAATAAATGATTAAGCTCAAAAATTTCATGGGGTACATGTAACTGTTTTATCTCTCCCCCTTTTTACGCAGCAGAACACCAAATTTGTTTGTTTTAGGTTATTGTATCTTTTGCAGCTTGGCCATGTTGTTAAAATGAGTCCTAGAATAAAGCTTCTCATTTTGTACTAACGAAAATTGATCAAAATTGAAGTTTTCTGGTTTTATTTTCCTTGTAATTGTATTGTTTTGATATTGTTCAGACTGCCAGAATGATCATGTCAGCAGTGACACAGCGAATCGTTTACAAGGAATTTCTTCCAGAATTGCTGGGTCAAACGTACATGAACAGATTCCAACTGTCGGTTATCGATCAAGTAAGTTAGCACTTCACAATGACAACTTGCGACAAAAAAAACCGCTTATTAAGAAGATTAATGCGAAAGGAAATTTAAAATGAAAGAAATTGTTTGGTTGGGATTTCCAATGGAAGGTTTTTATTATGTCGCTTAAAGATATTACGAACATGTGATCAGATTTTCACCAGCTTCGGCAAATACATAGGCTCATACCAACAAAACCTATAAATAGAAAATTGTGCCACGCTGTTTGTGAAAAGTGCAGTAATCATACCATGAAGTAGGTCACAAGCTTTAATTGTCTTTTTCATTTTATCTCTATACTTTTTGGTTCAAATTAGAGAATAAATGCTTTGGTGGTTACAGAGTATTATCATTCAAAAGAATTAACAGCGTACTCAGATCTGTCAGGTGAGCGATATGGCTGGATCACAGTTACGCTGGGAAAACATTATCAAGATTGATCTATCATGCGTTAAATTCTGACAATGTTTGCCCTGTAGTAGCTTTAAGAATGGCGCTTGGCAAAAATTTTCTCTGCAAGGCCGATTTAAACGAACAGCCTGTATTCAAAAATCAATTGAAGTAGTTCAAGCGTAAGATCGAAACTCGAAAACTTCGCAGCAGAAGCAAATAACTGTCCTATGCTCAGGTAAAAGGGCAAAATGATGAATTTAAAAGATGATCTTAATTTGTTGTTTGATAATTTGGTAATATTTTTTCTCGTGACCTTTCGGTAAATCATTTTTTCCGTTTTATCAAAAGATCTTTTTTAATTTACGATTTTCCGGCAATGTTTTTTATTTTGGTTCTTCGGATATTAAGATATTGTTAATAAATAGAAGACTTCAAGCCCCCTTTTCCCTACATATTTCAGTCTCCCCAGTCTCACGCTAGTAGCATAGCACCCTTGACGCTGTATGATCAGTTTGGAAGCTACAAATGCAGAATGATAAAAGCTGAAATCCTATTTACGTTTTTTCGATTCTAGGGTTATTGGCACGGATATGACTCTTCGTTTGATGCTACCACTTCGACTGAGTTTTCTACAGCTGCCTTGCGATTTGGCCACACACTGGTGACATCAAGTCTTTCGAGAAGAACCCCACGATGGGGCCGACAAGGTTCAAACATGGAGCTCAGAGATAGGTATTTATCAGTATAGCAAGTTAGCACAGATATGGAACATCTTATTGAGCTCCAGATATTATTTTGCAGCTTTTTTGATTCCTCGCCACTATTGAATACTCTATTCGGTGGAGCCAATTCTATAATGAGGGGACTTTGTCAAGACGCAGCTGAAACAGCTGACACAACTTTCAACGATGATATTCACAATTTCTTATTCAGACCTTCGAGTAAGATGACAACGTGGTCTAGTGCAGTGCTCTTCAACCTTTTTGACGTCGTGGAAGCCTTGTTATTTTCTTACAAATTTCATAAAACCCCTATCACTAAAAATTGGTTAGAACTGCATTGACTTTGGTTTCTTGCACAAAAACTTTAGTTCAGCGGATCTTAAGCCGGATAATGCAAGAGAAATTTTGGGTGTGCTCAAGTAAGTTTCTCGTGCAGGCACATTAAAGACTCTAGACCTAAGCTTATTCGTTGCTTCCGCATTTTCTGTTTTTGGAAATCACTTTTACAAAAGAGTTAGTTTTGCCCTTTTGGTCACAAAAAATCTCATATTTTCCAAAGATTCGTTGCACACGTTCTTTGTCAACTAAAAGACCTTTTCTAGCTAATTAACAATATGAAATCGAATTTTGTTCATGACATATATTTTTTACGGATACGCCACGCATTTAGGTTCAATTAACTATTATGTAGTTAACAAAGTTTTGAAAACCCCAGTCTTTGTTCATTACCAATTTTGAGTTATAATGTGTGCAGCACAACCTGTGGCTCAAGTAAACAACTAGTCGCATTGTCAGGGCTTTCACTCTGTTTTTATCTCAAAGATTTGTTCTTGCTTTGAAGGAATACGCCTTAGAAAATGATGTTGTCTGTGTTTCCAAGTAATGTCCTTATTCTTGACAATACTTCCTTATTTTGTTTTATTTTCAGCAATATGCTATGGCTAAGTCTTTTTTAATCTACACTTTTTCATTTCATCCCAAACTGAAATTTACTATTCGATTTTACCCAACCAATTTGACTGTCTGCCTGAAATTTTAGGCAAACTATATTAAAATACTAGAGAAAGGGTTTTAACCAAATACGCACTCACAAACGCCAACATAAGAAACAGTTCTGATCGATCTTAAAAAAGTAGTGAAATAAAATTTTTTTGCTGTTATACTTCATTTTTATTCCAAAGTGATGGAAGCCCTGCGTATCGTATTTTTCCGCCATTTGGAAAAATCCAACTACTGCTTTTTTAATTTTTTGTGAAAATAAACTTTCTGCTCGCTGTGTATTTGCGACGCAATGGCAACTGAAATGACATTGTTGCGCTTAAAATCAAGCAAAATGCTCAATTATGGTAATTGTTACGTCATGCGTTTGCACTAGAGTTTGTCAAGTTTTGCAAATTTATGCTCGAAAAGATTTAAAAGCGTTGTGTTTATTAGCCAAAGGAAAACAAAAAGAGAGGAACTTCTGCGGAAGCCACATAGCTCACAAAACCCATCTAAATGTTGCGCGTAACCCCGTTCGAAGAGCGCTGGTCTAGTTTAACAAACGTCGTTTCGTAATATAATGTTAAAATGGTCATGGGTTCAAAACCCAACATACTTGCGTTGTTGTTCCTTTTGCAATGATTTCCTCAATGTGGCTGATTTTACCAATCAGTGAATTTATTGAAAGTGGCCCCAAACTATTTAAGAAAAATCTTGAATCTGAGAAATTTCGAAGTAGGACTTAACAATTGTTCTGCACTTCGGGGTAGTGTTGCCTTTCTGCAGGTCTGGAAGATAATCATGCAATAAGCATTAGTTACATTTATAGGCTCCAATATGGCTTCTTAATCGCAAACTATCTTATAAAAGGAAAATAGGTCTTTTTATGGCCTGGGGCGGAATGAATCACTTTGATAAGCCTTGGCGGAATGCATGCCAGCGCTCTTGATTTTGCCGTTTGAAGAAGGACCTCATTCCACCAGACGGCCGCCTTAAATTTTGAATAAAAGTAGCGGACATTAAAAACAAAATGTTGTTTCTAGATCGATTGGGTCACGATCTCTTGGCCATCAATATTCAAAGAGGCAGAGATCATGGCATTCCTGGCTACAATTCCTACCGCGAGTTTTGTGGCCTCAAGAAAGCAAGAACATTTAATGATTTTGTTGAAATACCCTCGCTTGAACGCAACCAGTTGAGAGCAATTTACGGGTAAGTATTCACTCGTGTGTTTGAGCTCTTGCTATGTTTGCCAGGTTTAGTCAGACTAAACCAACACGACGGGTAGACTGCTCTGCCCTCCCACATAACATTACAGGTATCCTTTTAAGTGTTTTTCCAGACCAGGACAAGAGAACTCGATTGCCGGATTTTTTCTTCACTCTATCTTTCATCCTCGGCGCCAAGCGGGAAAAGTTTTAAGAAACACGCGCATTAACGTTAGTCGTAGATTATATGAAACGCAAAAGTCTTTAAACTGGTCTCTGTTGTCACTTATTTCTAGAAACAACTTGGCCTTGGGCGTTGAAAATCAATTAATTGCAATGATTGCGCACGCGCCTTAACAATCATGAAATAAGTTTTGATTGTTGCTGGCAAAATGATTCAGTCAAGTTTTTTAATTTTTGTTAAAATCAAGATATAGTAACTTTTGAATGCAAAGTAACTGGTAAAAAACTGGAGCTAACTATAATTAGTGGGCAACTGCCGTATCTGATAATATTGAGTGTCAGGATGACAACGCCCGTAAAACGATTTCTGAACTTTATTCGCTGTATTTTGCTCTTTACTTGTAGTATCTGATCTGGTCTTCATTAAAACTGTTACGCAACATGATTGTTCAAGGCAGAGGCGCAAACTCGATCGATTTCTGTTTGAGTTCGAACTCAAGCAGATCTTGCAAGTCACAGTTCGTGTTTTGCTGGTCGAAAGAACAGAGTTCGAGTTTGACAAAATTTTAGGTTCACACTTATGTCAGGTTCAAAACTTTTTTAGTCTTTACATGGATTAGGCAATCACTGCAAAAATGTAGCGGGGCTGCAGTAGACATATCATATGCTCCCCGGCACAGTCAAACAATCTATAATAATGCAAAAATTCTGAAAAAAAAATTAGATAAACTAGGAATCCTAAAACCGGATTTTTTAAAGTTTCGTACCTTTTTGTTCGCACTAAAATTGCCAAAACTTTAGCAGCACTTACCATCAGCTCTACTAAATACAGAACGATTTGAAAATTGGTTCATGTTTTATTTTACAAATGTTTTCTGTTTTATTTTTAAAAATGCTCGATTTATTTGCCCAAGGAGCAGGAATCATTGAATTACTCGCCAGGAGCCCATAAACTATTTATAGGAAACAAAGAAGTAAAATTTATTATTCATATTTAGCGAAAATGAAGCGACAAACAACATCAACAACATCAAAACAACACCCTAATAAAGATCAAAACACACAAGAGCGTAGCTGCTGGCAATGCACATGTGTCGACTTATCGGTGCAGTTAGTAAGCTGCAATTGGCCTAAGGCTAATAGATCGTAGCCTAAAAATCTACACTTGTGAGATGTAAACTAGGTCTACGAAAGTGAAAGTTTGATCAGCAATTTGTGAAGCCGAATCACTCGTGAATGTGTTTCAGATATCGCAGACGCACTACGTCTAGCATATGCTGCAAAACAACAGTTCTTTACCACAACCCAGTGGTCAAAATCTTGTAAGTTTATACCAGAGCCCGGCAATTCACTCCATATAGTAACTGCAGACAGTACATGTACACTGTTTTGACCTGTTAGGCTCTATCAGTGTAGTTGGTGACCAATGATTATCTAATATCGTACAGTCATATCGAAACACTGATGGAAAATCGCACAAAGTCTCTTCCAATTTTTTTTACAAACAAATAGCAAAATCTTATTTTTCATTGAATTTCGAATTTGATACAGTTTTTTGCTTCGATCAATGCCAACATGTAGACAAGAAATTTTCAAAAAATTATGAGTTACTGCAGCATCGTTGGGAAAAACAACAAAATTGCTAACCGCATTTGTTGACATGCTTCATGATTTCTGAAAAGTTTCTACTCCCTTTTTTTCTATTTAAATGTTTTAAATATTGACGTAACATCAATTATTCTTGACCAATGCTGAGAAGTCGGTTTCTGAATCGACAATTCTTTTTTCTTTGCAGATACAAGAGCGTCATTTATCTGTTTTTTTGAAGCATTTCTTTAAAGTTTTTTCCTTTGTATTCGACGAAATCAGTCCTTGTCTTCCTCTACATATGAGCTCATGCTCTGTTTGCGAGTTTTTGTCAGACTGGGCCATCGCAGCGGTAAGACTTCTTGACTCCATACTCTCTGCCATGTAAAGATGGAGGTGTCCGTTTAGGTGCTTTACTCAAAGAACAGTTTGGTTTCAATTTGGCAAAGTTTTTTAATTTTTTCGTAACTTTCGAAAAATTTATGCATGAAAGAAAAATTGAAGTGCAAATTTTTTAAAGTATTGCAGTTTAACGGCTGGACAGAGCGTTTTTATGGAACTAAAAAGCATTTAAGAAGTTACTTTAATTGTGAAGTCATTTACCCCATATGATACTCAATCCAAAGTGATGATTGATTGTGCCAGGTTGCATCCTTCCACGCATGGTATTTTTGGATGAGTTAAAGAAAAAAGACAGAGTTGTGCTTTATAATAGGCCTTGGTCAAAGCTTATTATCAGATCATTGAACGCAATCAACATTTGATACTTACTTGGTAACTTTTTTTCTAATGAAAATAAAGCAAAATATCTTCTAAAACCAAACATAAACAGGATCTTCTGATCATTTTCACGTAAGTTTCAGCTTTCTATCAAAAGCTTTCTACAGTATTTGTACACTTACTGAGATATGAAAATTGAAATGAAAATTGGAGTTCATTTTTATAGAAACGATCTGACCAACCGACATACATTAGTGATTTTGCAAAAAAAATTACATTCAGGTCTTTCTCATTTATGCACAAGTTCTTTTTAGAAAGTTATGGCTTTTTGTCATCTAAAAAAATTTTTACCCTTTGTTTTAGACCAGCCAACCAAAGACACCATAAGCGAACTTTCTGGCTCTTTCTCAACCCTCTCTCTCTTTCGAGCTGAGTGTCAAGCAGGGAACTTATGAATATCATTTTTAGAGTATTTTTGTATGAATCGCCAAAAAAATCCACACCAGGTCAGCCAACTGCAAAGCGAGCTCTCTAACTACTACGCCGCACCAGTTAGCAAAGCGATTATGACAGAGTCGGTGTTACTCAATATCAAAAAGTCTGCAATGCTAAAAATGTTGTTTGCATTTGACTGCACAATGTAATAATTAACAAAGAAACAAACAATAACAATATACAAAATTGAAGTCACAAAATTCTGACACCCATAAACTATTATTGGCTCCAAGGCCCCAAATCTGGTGGTTCGTATGTCTCAGTTGCACCAATTTAGATTTAACTGTTAATTTTATATATTTTAATCGTAATAGATTAAAACTTTATCAAACTATCTACTTATTGCATTGCTGGCCTCTAGCCCTACTCTTCACTATCTGCTCTTCAGTTGGCTTAGTAAAGAATATTTTGTTTTTTTTTGAAACTTCTGCAAACAATATAATTTTTGTGAAGACAATTTATTGATCGGCGTCAGGTTGAAAAACTGATAAACTTTTATGTGATCTTACCCGCTTAACAGCTTACAGATATTTTTGCACCAAAGTGTGCGCAGAGTATGAATCAGCGTTTTCCAAACTTTTTCAAGCCATGGCCTATTTTTGCTCCGGAACAAATCTACACGGATTCACGGCACAAGAATAAAGCAAACACTAATTATATTTTATAACTGCAATTTCGCAAATATATTTCTAAAATTAGGTGGTAAATATAGCCTATACCTAACATTTGGTGGATCATCTTTTTTCTGAGATCGACGTTTGGTGGCTGTTATATCTAAATTACATCTTCTTTTCTTAATTGGATTTAAAAAACTTGGGAAGGGACCACAGGAACCGTGGTATATAGACGCGCTTGAAAACTCACCCAGAAATTTCTGTGGACTTGGATGAGGAAACGCTGGTATGAATGAATGCTTTAACGCAATAATCGTTTTCATAATTGCTATTAGTTTCGTACTTTTGACATATTTCATTGATTCCGATGGCTTAGCGATGCCGGGTTTTCCCTGAGATTACCCATTAAAATATTTAACCCTTGGACGCCGGAATTTCCGTACCTACACTAATGCAAGAAACTTACAGGCCCGGATGCTCTAAATGCATAAATTTTGCATTGTGAGGATAAATGATAAATGTTTTCTGAAAAATAAAAAAAACTTACGCATGCCATAGGTGGATGAGTTACAAACTGCGCTTATTTAGCTGGCAATAGTAACCATAACAGTTTAAGCAGTGGACAATAACAAAAAACTGTTTTTACACATAATAAAAAACATCAAATGACACAAAAATGCCTTCGTTAGCAATTTTTACAAAGCATCTCTGTGTTCTTTGCAAATTTTGTTATGCGGTTTTCTGCATACTACTGGAACAACAACTGCAACTTTTTCTTGTCTTAGTCACCTCTAAATGTGAATTGTTTCACTAAGCATAGTGTTTCATTGTATATTCCGTAATTGTATCGACAGCAACAGAATGAAAATCGAATTTAAGTTGTACTTTGGACAACGCATAACCAAAATACAAGCACCATGCATAAATTGACTCAATAATATACAGGCAGACTATGTTCCGTAAACACACAGTTGTTACATTTCTTGCATATCATTGTATTTTTACAATCGTTTTTGAACGGCAATAGTGGCTACGTTTTCATTTTCCCACCGTTGTCTCTAAAGTAGTTTCCAAATTATCTTTTCTTCTGACCCCGCAGCCTTCCATTGCTACAAGTACAGTTAATCGTAGGTTTGTAGTTACTCTCAACCGGCTTCTCATGTGCGAAATTATCAATTCCTTTACCAGTTGTATTACAAGTAAACGTGGCTTGTAGGTCTTTTTGTATCAAATTTCCCTGGCTTGCTTGGAATATACTAAATGAATCTACACCGTCGCCAATAAGGCGTCAGCTGCTCATCAACTGTAATAAATTCACTTGAATTTTACCATTTCTTGCAATAAATTCACTTGAATTTTACCATATCTTGCAATTTGAAATAAAAAGATCCCAAATTTATGTGAATGCTGCCATGTGGTCTGTTTGCAGACAGAACTCTCTTGTTCTTTTACCCTCAAACCTCAAAAAGCGCCAAATGTCTTCGAATCTTTCTACAGATATGATTGCTTTGCAAGGAGAACTCATTTCCAAACAACTCACAAACTGAAACGTACACTACCTCTAGCAGCCAGCAAGAAGGACAAGCCCAAAGTAAGCAAGAGAAGTTTTTCTTTAGGTACATTTTCCAGTGTTTTCCTCTGCCAGTTGCCATTCTCCTTTCTTTCAAGTTAGTGCATTTACATATCTCTTTCACAATCCTTTTTCGATAAAAACAATTCTAGAGAACCTGTCGGAGAATTTGTTACCACAGTACGTTTAGGGCCTGGACGTTCAGGCAAAATATTTTGCTTCGGGGTCCTACTTTTAAGAGAGGGATCGCCATTCCAATATGTTCCGTTGCAACCAGTCCGGTCAGCAGTTCCTCTATGCAGTTCATTGTCTTCATCAGACTTCTCATCGTTTGATTCCTCTGAATCCTCAGATGAAGAAGGTAAGTTGTTAGCATTTGATTTAAAATCTTCGTTTTTTGATCATTTTGAATCTTCGTCTAGGTTCAAAACACCCTGGTCAATCATGTCTTCAACTTGGTCAAGGGTTAGATATTCAGCGTTTTGTTTCGTCACCTTTACTAGAAACAAACCGCTAAACTACAGACAAAGGTTACCACAGATAAGACTCGCGTCAAAGCTCTTAGACCTAGATTCAGCAAAAAACAAAACCTGGCGGATACCTGAAGTAAAAAACCACAAGAGCCAGTATAGATTTTGTTAAAATAGGGGAGCGAAAGCAAAGTCACTGAAACGCTTTTTCTAACATATATACTGAATAATAACCGTATTGTATTGCACAGTGATCAACACACAACACGAAACTGAAAGACTTCGCTGGCCCGGTTCCTAAAGATTCGGCCTAGCGTTAATAAAACTGATGCCCCTCCCACCAGCACAATTTCTTTTTTTAATATCAATCAATGAAAACGTTCAGAAATAAATTGTAAAAGATTAGCTTGAACACCAAAGTTAAACACGAGAAAGTGCAGGTATACACTGCAAATGCAAAAATAAAACCTTGCCGGGACTCTTAGATTCGTTACTGCATTTAAGGGTTAATTGCAATACGTAGCTTTGTTGCGTCGTGGTAAATTGTAGAAGCTGAATTAAAATATCTGTATTCCAGCAAAGAAGCTAAACATGAAAAGAAATAAAAAAACAGAAGCAAAGAAGAGAAAGTGACAAAAAATTTCGAAAAAGGAGGAGGCTGCTGCTATACCGCATGTTTTCAAAAATAGATACGATGCTTCTGCTTTTGCAAACAAATATTCTAGGCTCCATCATCTGTTTCTGCACCTTTCTATCTTTGAATGATAGCCTTGACTTTTTCTTGTTATTTATTTTGTGTAGTTCAAGTCTGCAATCGATTATTTTTTGAGAGTGAAATTTTTATTCTTTAGTTTGAGTTGGAGTTAGGGGCCGCGATTTGAGAAGGGATCTCGGCGGAACATGCTGCCACGATATTTCCTCATGTCGGATTTACTTCAAATTTTATTTTCTTTAAGCCTGTAGCGTAATTTCAGGGATGGGAACAGGGAATAGCCCTAGGAGTTTTTGAGAGAAAAATTTGAAAAGTGTTGTATGTGGCGTCTGCTCTTTCCCCTAGCCTGATCACATTTCTTTTTCCAGTTATCTTAATAATTGCTTCTATTTCAGTGGTGAAGTTGATGATGCCGATCTGTATATTGCTGGTTTGGCTGAAAGCCCAGTTGAGGGTGGTTTGTTTGGGCCTACATTCTCTTGCATTCTTGCTTATCAATTTAGAGATATAAAAAAGGGTGACAGATTATGGCACGAAAACGGAGGTGAAAACTCACTCTTTACTCAAGGTAAAAATGTAAATGATTTCTTTTGCTTGTTTTGGGACCCAGATGGTGATTAGCAATAAAAAATTTGTTGTTATTGATCAACTGAATAGCAACGTCTTTCAGAAGGCAAAACAAGCTATGGAAGTTTTATGCGAATAGTTTATTAGGGCTGTAGAATACTGCAGCTGCTTAAAAATGTTAAAAACTTTTCTTCAAAAGAGCATCTTTTTTAATGTTTGAATATCCACATTGAGAAAGAAAACAGTCCTGAGCTTAACTGTACCCAGTTATTATAAAACTTAATTAAAGCAACAAAATATAACATGATACAGTACGAAATCTGAAATGAGCAGCTTTTTTCAGCTCAACTTGAAACAATAAGAAGTTACAGTCTTTCACGACTTATTTGTGACACAATGACGGATACAGAAAGAATCCAGCCGAATCCTTTCCAACAACCAAACCAACCAAATAACCAAAGAAGATCATGCTTGACATTTCCAAGACTGGACCTAAATGCTTGGAGAGATGATGTCAGGAATCCACTGAACACAGGTAAATTTTCAGGAAAAATAATTCTTAATCAGCTAATTAAATCATTAAGCCGAGCAATAAGGAACTTCTGCACTTTTGATTTAATGAGAGCGGACAAGGAGTCGAGGCTCTTAAAAATAGATATTGCTCTCATTTTTGCTTGCACCCTCGTGCCACTTCTATTACAAACTTAGGTTGTCTATTTTCGCTTACTTTCTGTAGTTTCAGCACCTATTTTTGTTGTACTGACCTTTGTTTCATAGAGACCACAGTGTAGGCCTACTACTACTGCTGATGATATTTTGTGCTGCTTTTTTATAGTTTTTGCTTTCTTCAACACCACTTGTCATTAAGCAAAATCGAACCAAAACCTTATAAATTGTTAATTTATAAAGTTTTGGATCTTATAAATTGTTAATTTATAAGGTTCAAAATAAGACGAAGCTCCCAGCATAATATTAATTTTTTTAGAAACAAGTCCTGAAAGTACCGCATGGTTTCCTGCTAAAATAGAAGGAAAAGACTTCGGCAAGCAAGAACTACTTGGATATCTTCTCGTGAACAGGCCAGATGATGTTTGTGAAGCTGCGCTTGGCTCTCTTGAGAAAACTGTGAACGGGAACAAGCAGATCCAGTTCCTCTGCCCACCAGGCTCAATTAGAGGAACAGATTATCCAAATGTGGATTCCAGTAAAGGTAAACCGAAAGTTATAAGTGGGGAAGTTTTAATCTTCCTTGTAGGGACAATGTTTTGTTTTGAAAGCTAGAACCTATAATTTAAGTGTGTTTTACCACAACCACAGCAACTAGGGAGAGAAAAATTACAGCAAAGTTGCAAACCTTAAACCAAAACAGGTCCCAAAAATACATTTTCTACCGCTAGCCACGATCTTGAGTTGATTGCACCGTAGGTGAGTTTGACTTGCCATGATTTATCTTTTAAATTCCAAGTTCTATTACGTTATTCATGATTTGATATGAAGTCCAGTATTCGTAAGTTAAAATAAACAGCTGTTTTCCATAAAATCTATGAAAACTTTAATTCCATTCATTTTACTAATACAACTTTGTACTTTGTAATGTAAATATCTGTATGCCAACATTAAGTATACCGCTTCCTTACGCTAACTTTTCTGTTTTTAGGCGTCTGGGGAGATTGGGAGGATGCATCCACTCCTGGAACGGATGATGATGAATCCAGAAGTGCGAATCACTCATGCATTGAACCACTTGCTATACAAGTGATAGCAAAGGACACCGGGGTAAAAGACTTTTTTTATGTAGATGTTTAACTTTTCATAGACAACGCAACTGCTGATTGATACCATTTTTTATTGATACATTCTATATCTTTTTTATTGATACATTCTATTCTATATTAAAGTTGTTGATACCATTCTATATCTTTTCCGCATGAATAAAGAGTGCAAAATTACAAAAAAGCTAAGAGTATTAAAAGCATGAGCGTAGAAACAAATTGAGTGTTTTTTTCATGCTTCATTTGATTGGCTGATAAAATATTTGTTAATTTTTGGGTCGGGTCTGTCTTGGGGTTTTTGTTTATTTTTTCTAGAAGTACCTAGACCATTTTCACTGTAAAGTCTTGGATCAAGATACTTTTTTAAAGCTTTTTTAAAGATAACTTAGAGCGTTTCTTTCTTTTTGATTTGTTTCGAAATACTTGGTGCTTCTTAACGTCACGACAATAAATAAAAAGACAATACATAGGTCAGACAATATTGAAATCATAGTTTTCTCAGCGTGGTCGCACTGTTTAGGTTGATAAAGAATTACGCCAGATATATCAAAACTGAAACATTCAAGAAGTTATTGCATATATAACCTGTAAATCGTAAAATTGGTCCAGTAACTGGGTGACGAAGATACATAAATAACTGGAGAATGGATATAAAAGGCTTACTTCGTGTTTTGCAGGTTCCTGCTAGAGAAACAGGAGAAGTATTTCGAACATTTAGTGTAACCTCCGGATTTTTATGCCGAGGAGAAGATCAAGAGGACAAAAAGTGCATGGATTATCAAGTTCGCTATTTCTGTAAAGAAGGTGACTATGAACATACACAGTCACACGCCAGCACATGACCATTTAAATCAAGCCAAGTCGCGGGAAATACTTTTTGTAGGCTAAACTATTGATTACGTGTTCAAATGAAATAAAAAAAAACTCAACAAAATTAAAGAATATTAAAAATTCTAAAAAATATGAATGCTGCCTATTGCTGCTGCTAAGAAACAAGCTGATTTTCTAAGTTATGGTGTCCGATACCAGTTGCTATTATTGGTGTCACTAGAGTTTGAAGCAACCGCGGCAACCGCAAAAGTTTAAAAATTACAGCAACCACTAATTTAAGGTGAAGTCCTTTACGTCTTTTCAGACACTGTTGCTAACTCGCTATTCCCAAAAATAACTTTCGGTAAAGCGAACTCTCCTCTCAGGCCAGTAATGCCACTGATTGTCATTGTTTCTAGTTCGTCCTCTCTCTGAACCTACGACGCCACCAACACCAGCTGAACCTCGGTTGAAATGGACAGAGTGGATTAATTTGGGCAGGCCAGCTTTTAATTTTGAGCAGGAGCTACTCTCTAATGTAGCCAACAGGGACGGATTTTGCTCGTAAGTAACTGATTGAAATTCTATGAGATGGTTCGAAATTTCATAAAATCCAGATCAGCGGTGCTCAAAATGCGCCTTCTCTCAAGATTCTTTTGTGACCCTCAAGTAGTCTCTTTTGAATCCTGTACCCTTTTCCCAAAAAAAGAAAAGGTCTTCAACAAAAAAATTGATTTTAACTCATCGATTTCCCAAATAAACAATTTAAAACGTTATCCTTCTCAATAATTACCAAAACAAAATCTTCACCAGGCCCGTCACGGCTTCAGATTTGTGAAACGTGGCTTAAACCGTGAAAGTTGTGGGCACCTTTGATCCAGGTTAATGGTTCTTGCCACTTTCATGCGCTTAAATGTTAGTATTCCTTTGATATTTGTGAAGCTTTCTCGTTCTCCCGGCATAAAGCTTTGTTATTCAAAAGATTAGCTATTATCTCTGCTTGGATACTTTGTGCCTGCCACAAAAACCGTAAACGTACTGCACAGCTTGCTAAGTCCATTCTTAAAAATTATCTCTTTTTTCATTCAATTACTGTAATTTGTCACCTTCGGCATTTTGAGTGGAAATATACATTTCTTGAATATTTTTATAGCCAGCCAAATTACGAATGAGTAAGAGAGCTATATATCTTTATCTTCTTGTTCAGAAAATCTTTTGTCAGCTATGTAAGAACATGGTTCATCAATCTCTTTCTACTCGTTTACCCATTGGCAATATTCAAAAATAAGATTTACTCCTTTTTTCGAAAACACTGTAGCAGCTACCGGTATCCGCTATTGTAAACTTTTTTTGCACTATGTTAGGAGTGCCCAACCTTTTCACGATGTGAGCTACATCTCACTAATCTCAAGCCTTGACTGGGAACGTTATATTTTTTAAAGACTATCTTTTTGAAAGCAATTGATTTTAGCATATTCATGTTGCTGAATTCACATTTCATTAAATTTACCCCCATGTTTCATTAAATACCCCGGGTTGAGGACCCCGCAGTATAAACAGTTGAACAGAAAAGGTGCTAGAGCATCTTTACTGTTCAGCTGTTCACGCCTGCTTCGGAGTCACCAGTACAGCAGGCACGGTGCGTTTCTACGACAAGCAGTGCGACCAAACACAGGAAATTGTTGCTAAGTGTCTTTCTCCAAGACACAACGCGTCATGAGGATTGAACTCACGATCATTTGTCACCATGAACAGCGACTTCTATCCTTTCGACCACGTCACCGTTGCAATCAAAGATGAAGTTCAAAATACCATCAAAAAGCAGTACGTTACCGCAATACTTAGTTTTTAAACATATTTCGTACACATCATCTACCTCACTTACACTGGCGCATTTAGAAAAAATTTCGGATGGGCCCCAGAGCATTTTAAAAGTTGAAGACCATTTTTTTAAAATCAACTTCTAGAAGTCAATAATTTTTTCAATATGCTGTTTAAACAGACGTGAGGACCTTTATATTTTTACGCATTTGCTCCTGTCACACGGTTTGGGTGGGCATCGCATATTACAGGGGTACCCAAACTGCGGCTCTTTGGATCATTGACTGCGGCTCTTTTGACTCGCGTTCTATTTGTGTGCAGTCATATAGTGTAGGAATGTGCAAGCTTTTGTGCACCACGTGAAGTTTTGGGGCCGTTGAATCTCTAATTTCATGTTGTGGAAGTGATGGTCTTCAAAAGAAAATTGTGCAGTGGCTTTTTTAATGATAATCTCTATCGTTCGTTTTCTCTATCGTTTTTGGCTCTTTATTTCGCGAAGTATGGCCACCCTTGGCATATTATCTTCCTAAATAGGCTAATGCTCACTTATTGATCTTCTACTGCTAATGATAACAGCATGCGTATAAACAACGCATTGATATTCCTCAGAATTTAACGACAACTTAATTTAATCTAACTTCTACGCACAAGCAGGTGGCAGTAATGAAAGAGGCTTTTGTTTCATAAATTAATTTGTCTCAATCACTTAAGCTTTAAAAACCTTTATTAGTTTATATTTATAGAAACCCAGTGAACATTGAAGCTCGAACGGTTCGAGGCAAAATAGCTCACACTCAAACTGGTGATACTTTCACATTTGTTTCACACACTCAAGGTTTACAATGCTCAAACCCTTTCTTCAGACTCTGCCAAGACTATGAAGTTCGTTACTTATGTCCACTAAAAGGTGGGTTGAACTTTTATTAATTGTACGTTACATTATATTCGAATACCTGCAAAGTAACTCAGCATGGAAAGTTTTTGGCTTGCAAACAAAAATTTGTGAGAAAGCTGCAGCTTTTTTTGCCTTGTTTTTTGATGGAAGAACAAGAGATTTATCAAAAACTAATAATGGAATGGAAAAAAGATATGTTCAAAACGTTGCGGTAGCTAATATGCTCTTTTGGGCAGCATGAGATAGACACGTATAAGTAACTGCTGACTGAATGGTTATTTTTACGATATCGTCAGCTCTTTCTTTTATCTTCAATGGGTTCTAATCATACCTTGTCATTGGAAAAATGATAAAAAAAATTTATGATACCTTATAGTTCAATTGTCTTAGGGCTTGGACTTTAGACTAACTTGAAAATTTTTATATTGTGCGCAAACGTTTAGTTTGGCTTACGATCCTTTCTTTTCATGACCCTAATTTACCAGGTCTAGAAAAATCTGAGATCAACAAATTTTTTACTTTTTGTTTCAAGTTACAACAAATCACCAGTGCTACCGACCAGTACTACATTTAGTAGTCTGTTTTTATGGATTTTTTCCACCTTTTGTTGTTCTTGTTGTTGTTTTTGTTGTTGTTGTTGCTGTTATTGTTGTTGTTGTTGTTGTGTTGTTGTTGTTGTTGTTTATACTCTTTCTCTTCATTGGGATGAAGGCCCGACATAAAACGGCAATTCAAATTTATATCGCACACCTGATCCAGATCATTCTTGGCAAAAGCAACAATCCACTTCCAACCATCGTGAAGGGATATTGCAGACTGGTAACCTTGCCGCCGAGGTGCCAACAAGCCAAACTGTCGTTTATTTTAGCTCAAACGTTGTCTCTTGGGACAAGCTGGGGGAGCAACTTTGCAGTTCTAAAATATATTTTTGGCATTGACAATCCCGATTTGCGTCAAAAATTGAAGTTGGGCCCTAGAATATGTTCTTTAGGGGTGTTTACTTAAAAAACTGTTGAAAGAGTGAAAGAATAAAGTGATGATCCAATTTGTCTATTAGCATGTGCACTTTGAATGTGGGATTCTGGCCCAAGTATTGCAAGATTAGAATTTTACTAGTAGGAGTCTTGCTGGCCACAAGTGGACCTGTTTCAATGCTACGTTTATGCTTTACTCACTCAGCAAATTGAATACCTACCGACCTAAAGTTTACATGTTACCAATAAGCCTGGAAAAGCTGCATTAATAACACTATGCACCGAAGTAAAGAGAGCAGATTTGATCGGCAATGGTTTTGCTAAATGCCTGTAATACTTTTGTGTACGTCGCTAATTGTTACTTTCTTTATAGATATCAACGGAAGAATCTCTTTGCCTCGAGGTAAGATCCACAACTTCAAAACAAACCTACTTCACCTCCAGATCCATGGTTAAAAATTTTGACAAAACTAGAAAGCTATGCCCTGTTAAACTTCGCAGAGCGGGATGTAAAATCGGCATTAAGTTCTTACCAGAATGCTCTCTGCATTCTTTTCAAAGTCAAAACCTGTATCGTGGGATTGATTCTAAAAAGAGTTTTTGTTGAAACCCCAATGATTTTTCTAAGATGGCATCACCACCAATATTGCAAAACAGTCGTTTCTCGTGAATCGCATGACAATCCAAAATTTCCCGAGCGTCGCTTAGCCAACAATACCTTCTGTGTCGTTTCTCATAGGTGCAGTTACAAGGCGTATGCAGAAAGGATTTTTGGGAGTACCGAAGCATTTTGCAAAAGTAAGATTCCTTATTTTTGGAGATCATCTTTTTCAAAACAAGAATTTTGCTCATTTTGGCGCCAAACAGACATGATAACCTTTTTTGAAGATTTACTTTTTAAAAGCGAGAATTTGGTTTTTTGATTTTCAAACAGACATGAAGAACTTTTTTTTCACATATTTACTACTTTTGGGAGAGGGGCCATTGGCCTTTGTTTTCCTGTAAATGCACCACTGGGCGTAGCCAGTGCGGTAAAAAATTCCTCCACCCAACAATTTTTGAACATCTTGCATACTTTTTCAGAGACCGCCTGAAAAACAGGTAATGACTAAGCAAACTGCAGACAGTGACACTGTTTCGACCTATTAGGTCTCTTCAGTGCACTTGGTGACCGACAAGAAAGTATAGATCCCACAAGTGTGGCGGTCTAAGCTATGCTTTATTTAAGAGCCTCTGGCTTCTTGTCGGTCACCAACTGCACTGAAGAGACCTGATAGGTCGAAACAGTATCACTGTCTGCAGTTTGCTAAGTGCATCGCTGATCTCTTGCATTACTATAAGGTAATGACTTGTTTTCGTGTGATCATCTGTGTATGAAATGGTTAAAAATTTTAAGAGAAAATTTTTCTTTCCCCCTCCCCCAACTGTAGACCCTTGCTTTTCGATACTTTTTTGCTTCTGCTCAATTTTTTAATAAAGTTCCAGTTTTCACTTTCTGGTTACCAATTTTGTTTTACTGTTTAGCTGCTCAAAATATGAAAAACAATCTTTGCAACAATTACCGAGAGTGCTGCGACTAGATGAAGATGAAAGCAAGATCTTGCCAACAGCGAATTATGGTGTACGTGTAAATATGCTCTTCATGTACAGTGTAAACGTGTTTCGTGTTTGTGTTTTTTTAATTCGTGCTTTCCGAGCGTTGTTCCAAAGCTTACGAAACTACGTTTATTGCCTTATGTGATTATTCTATAAACTTCTGCTTAAAACAATTGTGATGTCTTACACCATACAGTATACGTTTCAGGCAAAAATTTAGCAAGCCGTTTTAATAGGCAATCAAAACTCAGTAAAAAAGTTACATTTGCTTTGAAACAAAAGCGACTAGCTTCCAATATAATTGAAAACATAAAGTAGCATTTCTTTGAATAGGCTTTTATGCGATGACAAACGTTAAGTTGAATTTACCGCAAACCGGTCTTTAAATACGTGCAAAATGCAGCTGCATATAGCTTGCATAGCAACCAAAATTGGTTGGCAGAATTTATGAACATACACTGTTCACGTTTGCGTATATCTTCTAAACCCCGTTTTCCTCATCAGAAAGACCGCCAGGACAGCAACTTAAAGAGTTTCCAGATAAACCTCCCAATCTCCAGCAATTTCCACAAAAAGATCTAGTTTGATTTTAATTCTTGACCACATCTAGTCTTAAATGTACAAGGTAACCAAAAAAGTTCTGTTCTCTTTTCGGAAAACCACTAAATGAAGTTGAAATAAGTACTCACTGCCTGTAGCAATTGTTTTCAAATTTGAACAGCCGAAAGTAGGAACATCAGACGCTAAAAAAACGTGCTGTTGGACAGATCGTCAGGTGGTTCATTATGAGCTGCTACCAACGGGTCAAACGATCACTGGAGATCTATACTTGCAGCAATTGGAACGTGTGCAACAGGCATTGCACCAGAAGGAACCATCACTGGTAAATGGCAAAGGTGTTCTTTTCCTTCATGACAAAGCAAACCGCATGTCGAGCGAGTTGTCAGGGATACCATATAGCAACGTGGGTGGGAGACTTTGTGCTATCCACCGTATTCACTTGACCTTGCGCCAACCGATTACCACCTATTCCACTCCCTGGATAATCATCTTTGTGGAAAATCCATCACCAATGAAACAGACTTGGGTCAAGCCCTTACGCACTTCTTTGCTTCCAAAACCCCGGAGTTCTACCGCAAGGAGATTGAACAGCTGGAGACACGTTGGCAGAAGGTGCTGGATACCGATGGCGATTACTTTGAAGACTAACTATAAGTTATATACACTGTTAAAAGTTTTCCTTTTTTTCACTTAAAAACGAAAGAACTTTTTTGGTTACCTTATAATTAAAATCATTTAGTTTTCGCATGGCCATCCGATCTTTTTCCGGTTGATGAAAACGTGTGTGAAGCTAAATTTTATACTGTAATGTGTCCACTTACCATTTCAATCTGTTTATTGGACTAGTATTAACCACTAGCGTATGTAAAGAGTCAAGTTTTCCTGTTTGGCTTTGGCAGCTTTGCAACTTCATGTGAATTTGCCTTTTACGCTTATCTTCTTTCAAAAATCCTCGGTACAAAGTAACATTGTATCGGTCATTGAGCCCAACGTCACTCGTGATTCAGCCTGATGCGAAAAAAGTTTTATTACTGGAAACTCATAGGACATGTTGCAAGTTCTCGTTGTTACGATGAAAGTGGCTCTTAGTATAACCTTTCAAGGGCCAACAACAGAATGATTTAAACTTGATTCAAGGACATCTAAAACAAGGACGCGCATTGCCTATGTCCAGCCTTTGCTAGCGAAGGCCATCACCTTCACTGTAAAACTGCTATTGTGCTACTCAAATCAATTAATGATTGGCTCATAATTGCTTCAAACAAAAACATTACAACGTTAAAATGCATATTTAAGGGGGTAAATATCTAAATATGTGATAACATGCCCACAGAACGACCCGAGCGTGAAATATCTGAAATATGCCATATAGCGCTAAATAGACATAAGAATTTAAAATGACATAAAAATTTATACACGTTATCAAATTACATTCACGAGTTGGTTATAAACTTAATTTGACAAGCGCGCCTTCTTGATTGATGTCTGGAGGAGGACGCAATTCTTTTGCTGGTCCTTCTCCAAGTTATGCAGACCTTTCAAAAGTACATTTGCCGAGTGTCGTCGGAGCTTGTCACAGGTGTTCAGGTTATTGTAGTCCTCCATCACTTGCAGAATCATCATGAGTCTCCTGCAGCAGCAGGCCCTGTGTCTGGCTTTGGTGATGAAGGCAAGTCCACACCGCACAAGGTCAAAAGTGGTTTGATGGGGAATTTTCAGGGAGCCTCGTGAAACTTCGGAGATGAAGGCACTGATTTCTAATGACACCAGTTCATCCTCCTCATTGAAGATCAGGTGTTCCTCACACTTTTTTTCCAGCCACCCTGCCACATAGGCTGCACTGCTTTCCTCATGTATGGAGAGTGAAGGCTCAATGCAGTCCTCAATGAAGGTGGCGTCCTCAACATCAATGGCAGTGGTAACACACGTGTGAGCCTTGGTCTCCCCATTCACGTCCAAGGTCTCCAGGTAAGAAGCGGCATGCCTAGCCAGGCGTTTTTTGCATGCAGTCAAAACATCCCCAGAAGTCATAAAAGCATTTGCACCCGTCGACTGCCTGTACATGGAAAATTCACCCTCTATCCTATCACTTTGCAGCTACCGAAGAAGTACATACTGGAAGCCAGCATGGTTTAGGAGGTGTGCACAAATGGAAGTCAGGCCTTGCATGGTCTGCACAAGTGCTTTCTTAGTGTCATGGGTTCCACATTGCTTTCTGCCTTTTCCGTGCCCAGAAGGAGCTCTCTGAAAGATCCGTTGATAGTCGGACAGGTTGGTAGAGGTGTGGTCCTGAACGCGCCGATGCGGATGATTGAGCCTCGCTTCTTGATGTTTTGACGACACATTCACAACATTCCACCAATTAAGCACAAATTGAATAAAGTCGGCTGTGTCGCCACACTTCTGGAGTCTGAGGGCAGCTTCAACTTTGTCGTTGAAAACTTTCAACACGTGCTGGACATTCTGCAGTTGAAGCTTTGAAGGTCGAACAGCAGCATCTGTTAGGGGAGAAGTTTTCAAGAGGTTTGCCTTCTCAGCATCATATACCTTTCTGACATCGCTGAAGGAACCAGTGACTTGATTGTCGAAAGTCATCTTCTGACAGGCCTCTGAAAAAAAAGGACAAACAGTAAAATCATCTCATGCTGACATTTTTGTTATGGTGCTGCAGTATTCAGTTTTTTTTCTGTCACTGGGTAAACAAAAACTTTTTCACGTATCAACTACATCTAGAAATAATTTGTAAGAGCTTTTCCTCCGTTATCTTAAGTAAAATCAGGAGTAGGCTAATAATTGTTTGCTGTTGATACTTAATTGTTTATAAATCATAATAGTATAATAGCTACAAGGACCTCTAAACCCAAATAGATAAAAGGTTTTAGATATCCTTGAATAGATAATAATAATTAAATATCTTATCAAGAACAATCAAAATTATAAAAACTACTCATTGCGTAAAAAAAAAACTCTCACATACAGACATGCCTATATACAGCAAAACGCAGTCCAAGGCGTGAATACCAACACAATTAAAGATTAAAGAAAAAAATAACCGAATTGTTATTATTGTTACTTGTCAATTAAGTTATAACTAAAGATTGTCCTTTCAAATAAAAAAATTTTTTGCCAAATTTTTTTTCAAGATTTGTATGAATATGTTACAAACCACAAATCAAGAATAATACATGTAGACTCACCTGATATCCAGTTGTTTCTTATGCACTTCAGTAGATGCACTGTGTCAAACAGTAGGTACCAACTCCGTGTGCCATCTAAAGGATGAGTAGCAGTGGCAGGGTAATCAGACTCTGATGAACGATCAAACATCTTACAGTAGAGCTGGTTGATCTTGTGGTTGTCTGTGATGGACCCAAGGACAGTGCCTCCAGCCTGTTCTACAACCATGGCAGCCTGCTTCACCACCTCAAACTGAAAGGAAGCGGTCAATTTATGGACAGGTGTGACAGATACCATGATGCTGGGGCCTCGATGAAGGCACTTGGACATGAGGCAAAGCATTGAAGTGGCCTTTGCGTCGTGGTCATTCTTGGCCATGCCACTGAGGACTCCTCCGGAGAAGGCTACTGTTGGCCGAATCTTTATCTCGTCAACTAAGAGAACGACATTTTTCTGTTGAGGTTTTTGAAGTTTGGCAAACGTCTTTGATAAAATGTCCCTCACATTCACTGAAGAAACAACGGCTTGCACTTTTCTCCTACTTGGCAAAACTAGATACTCACGGAGAACTTCATAATTGCAGTGTGAAAACGATCCCACAGCAAAGCAGTAGTCTTTGACAGTAAAATTTTTGTTAACTAGAAGCTTCAGGTTATTGACGATAAAATCCAATTTTTTTGCCTTATTTTTGTCTTCGGTTTCTTGAGCCTGGAGTACAGTAACTACTTTCATCAACACTTTATCCAGGGGGATTTTGTAGTTTAAGCAAGTATGTACAACAGCATAAAACTGCGAATAGGAACTGAGGCCATTATTGGGGTTCAATATAGTCCCTAGTGGCACGCGAACTCCACTCTTGTATGCAAAACACGTAAGGGGAGAACACAGTGTTGATTTGTTTTCAACAAGAACAGTCATTTCGCATTCACGAAAGTCAGGCGACATGAAAAGAAAAGCATACCTGTCAGATCTTCCGGTAATCACAACATTGTCATAGTCCTTGTTAATTTTCTTGTCTGGTACGAAGTCACTAAACGACTTGATCCTGTCTCTGGCCATGAAAACCTCAAGTTGCTTGTCTACTTGTTTTGCTGGGCGAGGAGGGGCCTGGGGAGTCGGCAGGCATGCAGCAGGTACATCAAAAATGCTTGGTGCAACAGCTGGTCTTGTTGTTCCACCTGGCAGTTTCTTCATTGGAGGATTTTGGGGCCAATGCTTCTCACAAACGAAAAAAGATTTGGCATTTGCAATATCAAAGTCTTTGCGAGGAGGAATCACAGCAAGCCACCTCTGCCTCTCAGGATCAAGGCTGGGAAGTTTGAATATTCTACGTTTTGACAAAAGGTTGTAGTTTCCTCTACAATTCACAATTCCACATTTGTTCGGCATAATTACGAAAATAAATGCTCTTCGAAAAAAGAAAAAATTATTTATCGATATATTTCTCACAAAGCTACATGCAGCTTAAACTGTTGTCAGTACATTGCCCCAACTCCCGGTTACAAGGTGCAAAATAGTATGAATTGAAGATCAACAAAAATTTTATTCAATCATTTTGTTGACTGCTAAGATTTGGCCTCTGAGATGAAAACCGGTCGGGTCGAGCGGCACCGGTTGCCAGTCGGATCGGGAACTTTAACCGGTCCTGACCGACCGGTCGAAACCTTTTGTTTTTTGACAGTATAAAACATATCATTTAAAGCCATTTTATGCAATGTTTTGTTTCAAAAGTTATTTAACAGTGCGATTTCTTAGTGTGAGCAAGTTTGTAAAAATTGAAGGAAGTGGTCAATATGCATTGCAAGTTCAATTGTCATTATTCAGTTCCGAGAATGATGGGAAAAAAGTTCAGTTGTCGACAGTTGAAGATCTTTTTTTGGAGGTCACCTAGATTTTCTGTGAAATTTTGATAGCTTTGAAGTAACACTACGTTTTACGACCCCTCGTAGCGACGCCGTTGCTTTGACACCCCCTAAAAAAACGGTCGATTACCGGTCAGAACATTGCTTTTATCTGCCGGTCAACCGGCCGGTCGGAGAATGGCGTTGCCGGTTGCGTTCGGGTCACGAAAATCCCGACCGGTTCCATCTCTGATTAGCCTATCGTCCTTGCCTATCATATATTTTAAAAAATAAATAATAAATTTATTTATTTTTTTATATATTTTGAAAAATCTTGCAGAGATAAAATAGTGTAGAATGGAATTCGGTCGAAAATATTAGTTGATTTTCCAATGGTTTCTAATCTTTTTCCTTGCGGCGATAGGGGTGTGGTTAAGAGAAAGTCGTATGCAATTTCGATTAATTTTTTTCTTAACCTTTGCCCCCCTAACCCTTACCCTAACTCTAACGTCATCCTATCAGCGCTCGCCCCAACCACAACAAAAATTTAAAAAATAAGTTTAAGCTCAGCAAAATAATACCGGTAGGTACGGCATACGGCTTTCTCTTTACGAGCCCCAGTAAATAGGCCTACCTGAAACTTGCCTATCCCTTTGAGATCGCCAACCAGTTTTGACACTCGACCTAACTTTGCTCAGTTTGCAGTAAATTTAATGCTGTTCTCATGTAATTTACAAAATCATTAAACTGTATTTCTTATTAATCTTTTTACATATAATAAAACTAGAACTAGACTAGATACATCAGGCTAGGATTCACCTTTCTCGGTACAATACACGCTTATAAAATTTGAATGAACCTACCAGCATAGTTTGCATTGTAGATCAGACAAGGTCTGCTCTATGATGTAACAATAAGCTTTTATTGGCTCTGCGCATAAATAGAAAATACAGTAGCCTTCGCTAGGTTGATCTGAAACTAGCGCCTGCATGTCCTTGGTTTAGAAGTCTTTGACTTGATTTTAAGTTTCACCTTTTGGCACTTTACTGCTTGTAATTCATTTGCAACCGACATGAATATTCATTCAATATTCAATGCTCGTAACAATTTGAAAAGTACAAGTTTAAAATCATTTTTTTATTAGAAGAAGAATTCATCCTGCATGGTGTCAGTATAGAGCAAGCTTTATCATTTTTGAAAATAAATTAGTTAACAAAAGTGCAAAAAGCTGGATCTGGATATCTGTGAGCGACTTGATGTCCCTAAATAAGTGCTTATTTTACATTGCAGGCAGACCTAACAACATCAATCGTTAAGGTTTTTAACTTGCAGCCTTTGGCTGTAACAGTGAACAATAACAGTTCAGCATATTTGCATAGATTATGCTTTAAAAATTGTTTAAATCCAGCGTAATGTAGCCACAAAATTTCTTTTAGGTTCAGTCAAATACCGATCTATTTTTAGAGCAGCCAGACATGCGATAACACAAGAAACACCCGATCGACGCCCGATAAGCAATAATTAGGCATAGTCTGTAACTAAATAGCATTTCAATTTGTTAAACAAATAAACACTTGTCTCTTTTAATTTTTAAACAATATTGCTTCTTATATTTCACTGTAAACAGATGCAAATCATAAATCAACAGCAAATGAGTCGGCAAATCAATCAATCTCTGTCCATAAAGACTTGAGAAAACAAAATCAATTAATTGCAAAGAAGCCTAATTAGTGTTAATTAAGCGTCAGCGCGGTGTCCTTTTACTGTCAAACTGCACACAAAACTACCGCAACATGCAAATTGAAATGTATATCACTTCTACAGGAAAGATGAACTCTTCCTATTTGAAAAGTTTACAGGTTAAAACGTGTACGTTCGCTATCACTATTGTGTAATGTAAAGCGACTTGCTTGTTGAAATTGAGCAAGCGTTTTGCTATTCAGTTGCGGAAAGCTATTGGTTGAAAAAGTTAAAGGTAATTAAACGGAGAACCATTTGCCATTTCCGACGACAAGACAAATAAGTTTAAAAACATTTTAGGAGTGACGCAAATAAATAGAGAGCAGTACCCACAAATCTCTTATTCAAACACGCCAAGAAGCATTTAGCGGTCGTTGCTCCCCCTTACTGAGGGGTCCGTTGCCGGGAGTGGGTTCTGCCCAAAGCCAAATGTGAATGCAAATACTGAGCATCTTACCATCATTCGAAGCCCTATGCTAGTCCGTGTAGGTTACGTTCCTTTCTTATGCGGAAAAATTCTCATGGTCTTTAGAAACTGTATCTTTTTGTGTAGTCCGATCAAAAGGGTGTTGCTTTAAATGCTCGGTTCAAGAAAAAAGAGAGATCTAAGGTATTGGGTGACTTAAATGTGTTTCACTTTAAAAGCGACCGGCCGGCCCATCAAGCCGCTTTGACAAGCCTCATTGACAGTCTCGATTGCTTTTCTTTACTTTGTAATACGATGAGCGCATGACAAAAAGCAATAGTCCTATTTTTTACATAAAACTTTTAATTGCAGTCCAATCTAATCAAGTTATATCACATTATCCAGCACTGTTTGATGTTTACAAAATAGAAAAATGAAAACCTAATTTATACAACGCCAACCGATTTCTTTTCGTAGTATTGAGTAATTGCGTTTGCTATTGTTAGAGGCAAGCCAAAAGATACACCCCCAAACTTTTAAAAATAAAGCAGTCTGCCTCTTTAACTACCCGATCTTGTTGATATAAATAAAAGGAAAATAGAATCGAAAATCGATCTATTTTAAAAATAAACACTTTGTCGCAAAGCAAAGTCATTGCAAATAAATCTGAACGTTATTATTTTTAACAAGAATTAAAATAGCGTACGTTGTATTTACCACTTTTAACTCAGAAATGTTGCCCCTTTGCTTTCGCAATTTAAACTCTTAGCAATCTTCTAATAACTTGTTAAAAATTATCAACACTCAATACGCACAGAGCTATTATCATTATTTCACAGGCTTCCATCTCTAAGCTAAGAGACATAGAAATTAATGAGTGTTTTTGCTTGAAATTTTCAATCGATTTAATGTTTTTATTCATTTGCTTCGCTTTTACTTTAAAAGTATCCTTGATCATATTACAGTAGACGCCGCTTAATATGACCACCTTGGGACCAGACCATTTTGGTCATAATATCCGAACGGTTATAAAAACCGAAGCCGCCATAACAGCTCCTGAATCGACGCCGTAAGCCACAAGAAGTCCAAATACCGTCAAGTTCATCGTTTACCCGAAGTAACAGTGTGACGTTGGCAGTAAAATAAAGTACAGTACTGTAACACTACAAGTGACGGTAAAATTTAGTACAGTATGTAACCATATGTTGAAAAGGCGAAGTTATAAGTGCGTGGCGGGAAAAAATACTGTACTGTAACAAGAAAGATGGAGAAAATGTTGGTCATGTTATCCGAAATTTGGTCATATTAATCGGAGAATTTTAAATGGAGAAATTCCGGACCGTACCAAATTGGTCATAATAAGCAGCTGGTCATATTATCCGTGGTCATAATAAGCGGCGCCTACTGTACCTATATGTGCTGTTTAATTTAGCCCATTTAGGTAAACGATTCAACACCACTAAAATAAGCCTCAAAACACGAATTTTTGCAAAAATATTTTGTAGCTCTTGTTTGACAGAACTGTTTCCACTTTTCCACTTAAAGATTATTTATATTCATTTTTGTTTTCTATTTCTTATTGGTGAAATAATATACTCTTGCTTTTACAATATAATATATACTGTCACACGAAAGGTTACCAATAAAAAACTGGACAATTCAAATGCTTTTTGGAATACAAACCAACCGTTTACATGAGCAAGATCAAAATAAAAATGACGTTGAAGTATTTTAAAAATCATGTTCTTCATTCCGCTGAATAAAAGTAGAAGAATCGAGCGACGCTGTCTGAAACGAAAAACATGTAATTGAGACTGAAATAATGTCTTCTGCTCTTCTCATTTGAATCTCACAGCTTGTCATCAAAAAGAAAAAACAAAAGAACTTCAGCAAAAACATGAAAGCTTTACGTTAAAAATGAAATTCTAGAGTTTGTCAGCAACTGAAATCGCTTGCTCGTAATTCAATTGTTCAAATTCATGTCACTTTTCTCAATAAAAAGTTAACAATTTGAAACGGACTGATTTACACGAAGTAACATTATGTTGAGTTTAGAAAAGCTGATGCTAAAACGTGTAAAACACTGAAAAACTGCTGCGGATAGGTGTTAAACCTACTCCGTTAATGTCGAGTTCCTGTAAAGTGTGTACAAGTGTTAAACATTTGTTTTCGACTCAATAATTCTGTATTATCTGTGTTTTCACAAAAATTTGCACAAGCAGATCAAAATAGAATGAAAAGCTAAGATAAATGTAGTAGCATTCAAAATCAAATACTGTGAAATTTACATCGTTTTAATTTGATGTTTCAACAAGACATCATTTACAGCATGGATATGGATGCTTTGTAAATATTGCTGTTAAATTGGTTTGTGATATAACCGAGATCTAAAAATGCGTTAACTCATAGCCGTTTTCGCGACCTAAAAGAAGGCAGCTTCTTGCCCGTGAAAATACATCGCCAGATTTCGAAACGAGGAACGATAACCAGATACTGTACTTTGAGACCAGGCTTCGAGACCAGGCTTTGCGGCTTGATAGAAGTTGAGACAGAGCAAGTTACAAAATGCGCATTCCGGCAATGCAGACACTGCTTGATTTCAAAACTGAAGATCAGTGGTCAATTATTTTGTTTGACCAGTGATTCGGCGGACCGCATTACAAGTTGAACCAGGAACAGCACTTAAAAAGCATTCCTAAAATATCGAGCAAATTATGACGTCATAGTTCGTGTACACAAGGTTTGTGTGAGTTATTGATGTTTGTAAGTGCGCTGTAGGTTTTTTATTACCAGTCAACCAAGCTTACATTTAAGCATTTTAAGCTCAATTTATGATAATATTGCGCTTTCATGATCCAGTACGAAAACACAGCCCAGGGTTAAGCTCTTTAATACATTTTGAGTGCTGAAGAAACGTTTCGCGCCAGGCAAAACAGCAAGCTTTAACTCAAACATTTGACTTTACCAGGAGCAAAACAACTTAGAGCTAATTTCCCAAATCTAACGTACAATCTACTTCATTGGCTAATGTTAGCCCCAAACGATACCACAAGAGCAAAAATTAAAAAAAAACAATTTGAAAAGAATGATCTCAGAAAAGATGATATTCATGTATTTTAGAGACCAGAGAGGTCAAAACCACTGCTTTAAAAATTTTGATCTGAAAAAAAAACAAAAGACAACAACTCGATTACACCACGCACTCTACAGAAAAATCTCTGGTCACGAATTTGTATTGATCCCACGCTTAATTATGCTCCTCACCCAAAAAAAAACATTTCTAAATACGCTATAGTGTCTACTGTATTTAGCTAATTGCATAACGTATGCAGTCATTACAAAGCATTTTTTCAAGTTTTAAAACTAGCTGCACACTGCACAAAATACTTTTTGACGTCTTGCGCTGTATATTTAGCGCCAAAAAAACAGATAAACATTAAAATTACACATATTGAGATTGCAGAGTGAAGTTAAATGTGTTTGCTATAAATAGCAATCGTACCAAAAAGCTTACAAAAAACTATCTGTCGGATCAATAATCAAGTTAAAGATCAAAAATATTGCTTGTGATTTTCAGTAGCATTGAGAGGAGGTCTAGGGGGTATCTACGGTCATGAAATATTATAAGGATTTTGTCATTTTGGAGATTCCACGTTCCACGTTTAATTGAAGCTATCATCCTCTATTGTTCAGAGGAGATGTGATCGGCGGTGCCCATTTATGTGGCTAACCTTTGGCAAAGAACTATACGATGATTTATCGCCTTCAAACAAACTAGGTCGGTAGTGAAGCAGGCAAAATTTGCTTTGTTTCCTGTAAACTTGAACTTATTTACCACTACAAGCCGTACCTAACGCTTTAAAAATGGAATTTGCAGAACCTCTGCTTTGCCCTCAGCTGTAGGAGTAATTTGGAGAAAGAAATATAAAACAGAGTGCATGTTATGGAGTTGTGATAAAAGAAAAAGCGTTGCGATTAAAAATGATTCAAAAACTGCATAATAGTTTACTTTAATAATTCTAGCTGTGATTTTTGAGAATTAAAATGCCGGTTTTAATTACTTGGCAGCATTTTAAGAATTTCTTTTGCTAAAAGTGTTTCGTCACGGAATTATATAACTCCGAGTGCCATAGCATTTTCGAGAAATTGTTTCCAAATGTCACATCGTTGTGATAACCCTGCAGACTGAAGAGGGCAGATGACAAGCCGAAGCAACGGTTTTTGTTTTGCCGAATATTTGGGTAGAAGTCAGTATATGCTAATCAGTTTGTCAGTAAAATGTTCATATCACACTGTTTTGCAAGAAGACATGACGTTACTCATTTATTTATAATATATATTCACTTTCCTGCACTCGAAGGTAAATATATGCCTATATAGCGGCTAAATTTAATATCGCTCTAAAATTCAAATTTTTAACTTTAAGTGGATATTAGCTCCTCTTGCTGATGTGCTTTTGTGTGGTGGGCCAACGACGTCTAACACAGACTGTGGCATCTGAAGTGAGCACAAAATATATCACTGCCAGTTTTAAAGCGCAGCTTTCAGTCATTCTCAAATGAAGATAACAAAATATAGTTTATAGAAGGGAAAACCCAAGTGACATTTACTTTGATAGCGCGATCCACCACCGACCTCCTTTTCGCGGTGCCTTTGGAACGAATGTACGTAAGTTCGATGGAAAAATGCATCGCGTAATATTGTCAGAAAGTCGAGCGTTTTATCAAGCTGTCCGAGAAATTTTCTGTTTCTCGTCGCTCAACCAGTTTGCCTGCGTCTACACCAAAAATAAAATTACAACAGGAAAAAATATGTTGTTTGATTCTAGATATTTGAATTTAAAAAATTGTAAATCAATAATTTGATTGTGTAAGCCGAATTGCGAGAATCAGTGATGAAATGGGCCAACGCGCTTTTAAACCACTTTCTATGGCTCGCGAAACCTTGCTGACACTTGAGCGTCTAGCCGTTTGACCAGTCATGAAAAAATAAAGCGACACAGTACATTTGACGAGAGCAATGTTTTTACAAAGAGCCCGAATTGCAATAATTTTTAAATTAGCTTGTTTCTACTCCTCTTCCACCCAAAAACAAGTTGCCGGCAATGCATTCATGTGTTTATACTGGAGTGCTGCACGTTGTCACGTAGGAATGACATAACAATAATGCAGCCAGAACCAAGATCTAAAAAGCTCCAAAGACCAAATAAATACTCCACAAAAATTACTTTTTTGTTTTGTTTCGAAGGTTCAAGAAAATTGAAAGATATTCATTTTCCTTTGTCTCTTATTTTAATGCCTCTGAAGGAAATTCATCCCCGCTGGCATTAAAAATAGGAACTACAGGTCTATATGTCTTTCAGGCTTGGCCGTTTGCAAATAATCCATCTACCTGCAGTAAACTAGACGTTTGTGTATCCTCGTTTTTTTCTTTTCATTGTTATTCTAAGCGCCATCACCGCAAAGCAAGCACACTAAAACTCTGCGGCATCAGAATAGTAACCTTGACTCGAAAATCTTTCGGGTTTTCGTTGCTTTCTTGCCCATATTCTGCTTCATTAGCGCATAAATCAAAACAGTAAAAGAGGAACAAAAATCAAATATTTTTCCGCATCCTGACATTGTCGTTCGATGTTGGCTCAAAACAAAGATACTGATCTTATTCCCGAAAGATCAACTTTTCAAAAGTGTTCGTATTACAGTTTTCGTCCATTGAAGTTCATAACGCCCCCCTCCGCTATTTGCTCAGACAATATTTGGCCGCACCAAATATATTAGCAGGCACTTGCACTTCTTTGTGATACTGTGATGTGCAAATTTTGCGTGTATTGTGCGAGGTGAAAATGAAAAGCAATTAATATCATATAAAAAAAATACAAAAAGTAGAACGTGGATCACACTTGGAAGCAATATATTAGATTAATAACCAAGTTGTAGATCTGCTAGCCTATCATTTTCAGTCGATCAGAGTTTCAAAATTTAAAGTTTCGGTTAGAAAACATTATTGCGAAAAGAAAATGCAAAAAGCAGTGTTTCATTTTCGCCTTACCCATACCCTATTTGTTTTTATCATTTCGGGTAGTGGCGACAGTAAAAGTACACATCGGAAAAGAAAGAAATCAATGCCTTTTTTGAATACCTTATTTTAAAAGACGCGAAAACGTGATGTTTTTCAAAGATGATTATTATAGACGTGAGTTTAGTATTCTGCATTAACGTACGCGGCCAACATCATCTCACAAGATGAAGCACATATTTGCGTAGCCACTGTGACATCATAAAAGCAGATAGCGTCATACTCTGCGCAAGTCATTTTGACTAAATTAGCACAATTAAATCATCATATGTCTTCTATTTAAATAAATCAATTATTTTTGATATTATGTGCTGCATTTCAAGTGAGATTTTTTGAAATTATAAAAATGATAGTGCTTCAGACGACATAAACAACGGTAAAGGTGGCGACAGAAAAGAAGAGTTCGCCCTCGAAATATGTAAGTAAAAGTAGAGCCTCTTAGGACTCCTCCCCTTTCTAGAATTAAACTAAAAAAATTCTAAAAAAATTTAGGTACCGGTATTTCTTGCAATAAGCGTGAAAAAGCTGTCTTTCAGCAACTTTTATTTTGCGGTTACACACAAGAGTACGTTGATCGTTCCATTAATTTTAGCATTTCTTGAACACATACGTCATTGAAACTTTATATTAAATAGCAATTCTATTACTTTTGCTGCAGCTTAGAATTTAATTAGACTTTCAGAATTGCAAAACTCATTTTAAAGTAATGACTTGGCAACTTGCGTTTCTTTCAGTTTTGATAATAGCCTTATCTGTTGCAGAGCTCAAAAGTTAAATGCGAATTAGAAGCAAGCAAGCCCGCGTAAAACCTATTCGTGGTTAAAGGAAAGTTTCTTCAAGGTTGTTTTTTTGCTAGAAACAAAAATCAGTGGTTTTCAAATTGTGGTACGCGTATTATCAGTGATGAGCCAGCTCTTTCCAAGTGTTGAGCTAGCAGCTATCTGATGTCAAGTGAAGCTTAGATGAATATAAATTAATGGCACCTTATTGTTGCAGCTATCGCTTAAGTTAAACAGCTATTGCTTTGAATAACATAACTAGATTCCAAGTGCTGCGCACACGCAACAACGACTTTTCTAAAGAGGGGAGGGGCTACCTCAAAAATTTTGTTGGATTTCTAAAAGAGCTTTTTGATGCGTAATTTACAGAGTGTCTCCAAAAAAGTTTGTTTTCGAGCGAGAGTTTTTGGCGTATGGTTGAGAGCGAAGGACTTCAGATCCCTCTTTTCTGTTTGCGCTTTGGTGGTAGCAGGGACGGTAAAAAAACTGCTTCGTGGTTTGCTTATAGAAAAGGTTTTTGAGCCACTGCTTTAAACGGACAAAAATAACTAGAGTCATTTTTGTCCAGTTGTGTCCTGGGAAGAGGCATTGTGTCGCAATTTTTCCAGCTTGGTTGGGCTGCCTGCGGTAGCACTGCAGTAATGGTAACTTTCAATGGGGATCGAACTCCAGTCGTTCAATACATAACCTTACAGAGCTTTCTTTGATTGGAGAAGGAGAAAACACAATGATCCTATAATTAACCATAAGTTTAATTGTTTGAAATTGCGAAAGATTTTTGCTTGTTTTCACTGTTGGCTGTTCATCTAGAAAACGAATTTTTCTGCGTAAATTTCATAACAATTTAATTTCCCACACTTTGACAACACTGAGTTATTCCCAGTTGCAATTTTCTCTCGCTGGCAAATGGGCAAAATCAATCGCAAATCATTAAAGAGAGAAATGAGGCGTAGTCTATGGCAGCGTATTTTGCGCTTGAAGACACGCTTGTTAGGGCAGAGGTTGCCATATGCAGCAACAAGTAATGATGTTGTGGGAGACTTAATGTTTTAACCATTCCGTAACATTACCTTAATGTACTAGCGTCGTCAAGCAAAATTTGACAAGATTCTCACAAGTTGTCAAAAGCTTTAATGCACAAGAATTTCTATTGATATATTTTAATCATGCAAATTTTGTTTCGCCATAATCAGCTTTTCAATCAAAAATAGCGAATTAATATAATTTAGCTTACTAACTTGGCAATAGCCAAGTGCCTTAATAAAAATTTATAACTATTTAGCTTCAGGGTTTTTATTCTATGCAAAAACAAATGAGGACAAAGCTTTTGGTGACAATTAACATTTATGACATCACAAGTAAGCTTTGTTATTGTGACGGATAAATATTAAATCAAGAGCATTTACACAGCCGTGGCACAGTTTAAACTCTGAAAAAAAGTTGGGATCGCTTCCTTGCCGAGGATTTTGAAAAGGAGGAAGGAAGAATACAAACGCATCTATTAATTCAGTGTAGACTTGTACTGCAGAAGCCACTCAGAATTTTATCAAAAATGAGTTTTATGGCGTAACACGAAGCCAAGAATCTTTTTAGAAGCTTTTTACAATCTCGACGTAAGCCGATTTTGTTACTTTCTGGTCAAAGGTAATGAGGAAAGTAAAACCCCCTCTTCCATAAATACGTTGGTGGTTCAAATAGCTAGTTAATTTTAGGTTATCCGGAAACATGCATTGTTCTGAAGATTATTGTTTTCAAAGTTGCGCTTTACCAGGAACTTGCTCACTTTTTGTACAAGGGATATGTGATTGGTGACGATGAGAGAAAGAAAGTACAAAGACTCACTCAAATACCTTTTCGTATGAAAAAGTGGTGTTTAAAGGCAGTTCCTTCTAGTAAAATTGATCAGAAAAATATTTCAGCGAATTTAATCTTGTAAAACTGTTGCTGCTTAGTAAGAAATTTTTAAAAGGATTTCCTTTTAAATTGACCCTATTGGATCATAAACATCGCTTGTTCTAATGAAGGCTAATGCTGATGAAAAATATATTTTTTATGACAGTGAAAAGTGTTATCAAATTGAACCTGATTTAATTAGGTATAGCTCGAGTGGTTCAATCTACTATTAATTCAATTTGCAAGCGATCAGTTATAATTCGTTTACAATTGACGTAGTGTTGTCTTGAAAACAGCTTTGCCGAGCAGCGGATAGGCCGAAGTAGAGCCGGCCGCCTGTCGTATTAATTTCGTGGGAAAATTGAAATAGTCACTAATTTTTCCGGTAAATGTTTGGCGAAATTAAAAGCTTCCTTTACAGCTGGCTACTCCACAAAAGCAAATTTATAATAGTGGGAAAAATTTGCATTTGAGGAAAGGCTAATAAATAACAATCGGCATATTACGTCATAACGTATCAATACTCCCTGTTCTGCTAGCGTTTATCCTGTACAATACCAGCAGGGCTACATAAATTGAAATTTTACAAATGCCGGTAACAATGTCAGTAGCCTATACTACAAGTTACTACACAGTTTTATGTGTTTTGCAGTATGTTTTGTAATTGTTTTGCTTTCGATGTCATTTCTTAGAACTGAAAAGTAAACAAATTAGTCACGCGTTCCGCAGCATAAAAACGTTTGTCATTCGCATACTCTTGACTAGTAGTAAAGCGATTATTACAAAAAAATAATTGTATAGCTCTGAGTGGTTTTAATTACACGTTTTTATCAAAACGTGACGTTGATTTTATAACTTTTTCAACTTCAAAAACGTCTCGGAATGATCAAAAGAACAAGTTTTTCGCGAGCACACTGCCAGTGTTTTTTCTCATACTATGGAAAACGCTGCAAAATATTTAACCTTAGTTAGTAGGCGATGCAGCTATTTTTACTTTTGTATATTTTGTATGCGATGTAGTTAACTTGTTGATATTGACTTTGATTAAGTTATGAAAATATACAATGAAAACAGAAAAGCACCTATCATTTCAGGTATGTTTGTTGCCATTTATTTAAACGATTTTTACGGTAAAGTTTTGATATTTTTCTCCTTTCTCGCATCATGATAAGACAAACGGTAAAGCAGTTTGCAAATATTCAAGGTAGCCAGCCGAAAACGTATAGCTATTCATATAAAAAGGTGGTTTTGAAGTAAACTTGTCGTATTTAACTAGTTAGCCTGTTCTACAGTTTTCAAAAGCTTTTTAAAAGAAATTTAGATTAAATCAGGGGGTTCTACTAAGTTTATCTTAACGCCTGATGCACGTCGATTGTGATATGTTTACTGTAGAGATATTGACACAAGCACGCAAACAAATTAGCTGAATGCATTATATTTGATATTAAATTATTTAGTGATTATTAGGGAAAGTTTTTGTAGCTTTTTTTACCGCTTCCTAAATAGTCAGAATTTATGCAGTGCAATGTTTTAAGCTGTTTCCTGGAATTTTAAATTTCAATTTTTTTACATGCAACTTTCCCTGCAACTTTTATCAAGTATTGAGCAAAATCTAAAAAGGTTTTGTAGGTGCGTCCCGAAAGATTCCTGAAAAAAGTAGCCAGAGATGAATAGCAAATGTACCACTAATAACGTTATAAGATGGGGTTGATCTCAAAAGAAAAAAAAGATCCTCACCCTGTTTTTCGTATAGTCATTCAATTTCCCCACAGGTTTGATGTGAATTTCACAGCGTACATCGATCTCTCTCCTGTCAACCAGGGTCTTGACCTTTTTTTGTTTTTTGAGAACACCTATCTTTGGGCGAATTCATAAAGGGCTTCAAGTACATGGTGTGCTTGCAATTATTTGTACTATGGAAAGTGCGCCCGGACTGTAAAAAGTTTGAGAACCACTGGTCTACGGCATAGAGCAGTCAATAAATGCAACTTTTGTTAAAAATAAATGCTAATTTCTCACAAATCTATTGCAACAAAAAGTTGCCCTAGTGATTATCCATTGAATCAGCTTGTCAGAGCGTCAAGTAGTAGCAATAAGCGAATGATCTCAGCCCTTCGACCATGCACAATAAAAGGGGCTACAGTAAGTAATATTGACCCGAAATTCATCCCTGAATAAGCTAATATTGGCATTTTGAATACAGTTTCCATTACTACAGAGGCTTAATCTCCAACACATTTGTGTCAGTTTCGTTGACACGTTTATCGCCGCATAAACACGGGAGGATTCAGACATTTCTAACTCGAGATGCGCATTTTAAGAGAGTTGCGATAAATTTTTCCAAATATAGAGCTCTTCTTTAGAAAATAAGAAAAACCAGCTTTTCATTTAATTCTCATAAATTATTGTTTGTAAAAAAATTTTTAACTTTTATCACGGAGACTGCGACCGCCGCTTGTCCCCCTGGATCCACCAATGGCTAGGCCTATAAACCGAGAGTAAATTTTGCTCTTCTTGTTATGCCATAACTATTTTTTAATCACTTTGCAAAGTGGATTTCATAAAATACTCTTTTCAAAAATCTCAGATTTTTGAACACTTTTAAAGATGTGTCGCAAGCGTAACTTTTAACACCAAAACCCGGACATGTCAGGGAAAATCCTGACGTATGCAATCCGAAGTTTTGATGAAGATTGCTCTATACTTTAGCATCATAAAGCCTCATC
Source organism: Trididemnum clinides (assembly GCA_963675345.1). NCBI lineage: Eukaryota > Metazoa > Chordata > Ascidiacea > Aplousobranchia > Didemnidae > Trididemnum > Trididemnum clinides. Next base: position 17,268,829 of record OY776291.1, read on the forward strand.
GGCAGGCTACTCTCTGATTTCTAGTGGAGAAAAGCTAGTTGCTACTATATCTGGTTTTGCACAGCAGGGTAGCTGGTGCGAATCGTGGTTTCTATTCCCATCCAAGTCAACTTTACCTATGTTGCCCTAAGGTGGTGGCCTATTGAGTGATCTTCAATTTATCGAGATTACCATCGCTTTCAACAAAGGTTGATTTCTGCTCTACAAATCACTCCATAGTGTTACTGTAAGCAGTTCGCTCAATGTGCATCGATTTCTTGTATTACACCATACCCTCTTCGAATATAATTTGGTATCGGTTACAGTGTTGAAGTTGATAGCATTTTTATGTCAACAAAGTTTATAAATGGGTAATCATTTAATATAGATTAGCGACCTATAATCATTGGCCTGAAAGGCGTACAACCACAATTCTGCCAAAGTGGACCTGGGACAAACCAGGAGTGAAGTGGTAATGATTAATTTCAGTAGCCCACCAAGAAGAGTAATAAAGAAAAATTCAAATACGAACACAAAGAAACTTAATTGCGAGTACAAATACTCATGCGTAAATTTTCATCATCCGCTTTTCATCTCAAAAAGTTGCTCCCCCAACAGTCTGGAGTTTCCTGCAATCATCGCCATCTTCAGATGCATCCACCAACTCGGTTGGTTCAATTTCAAATTACTGATGTCACTCAACCACCTAGTTTTGGAAGACCAATTTTTCCTTTTTTTGGTTGGTATGGCAAAAAAATTTGACAAAAGAGTTTTTCTCGGAGCATTCTGCTTACAATAATAAATTATTGGATAAAAATAGAGATAACAAAATTCAAAACCTTCATGGGTAGTTTCCCTTATCAAAGCTTGAGCATGAGCTAAATGAGTGTTCACGGAACAAGATGATGCTTTCTGCCGCTATATTAACGATTTACATCATTCAATTTTGGAAAGAGGAGTAGAGGGCTTTTAAGCGCAGAGTAGTTTTTTATAATCATGTCGATTAAATAAATTCGCCTGTATATTTTACTTTCCGCATTACTTCCAACACAAATGTGTGGCAGGAGATCTGTGAATACTCTTTCCGAAGTTTTTCGTGTGCCGCCACAGACGAATTGCACTCGGACCTACGGATTGCGAAGCGAATGCTACTACTACAATTCCATTGTGTTTGTATGAAACCATATAATGTCAGTGTATTCAATTATGGTTTAGATATATCCTTGCTCCAGAAAATCGTTGCCGTAAAATCATTGGGCTAACATCAATATTCGCTTATGCTTCATTTAGATTTTGTAAGTCCGCTGTCGTTGATTTCTTTTGAATGCTGGAATCTGCAACAACTCCCGCATTTATGCTAAATCATACGAAATCGGGATATGTTTAAAGTAACTGCTGATTTTGTTCCTTAACTTGATAATTTAAAAGCAACAAAAACTTTACTTCAGTCACAAGAGTCAAATTTTATTTTTGATAACTTGTTTCGAAGGTGATCGCAGAAAAAACCTTATTCTTGTGAAATTTGAAGAAAGGTGCCCACATATTTTTAGGTGCTTTAACCTAAATAAGGACAAAGGCATGCCATATACAAATTTTTCAAAAGTTTGGGTAGTAGTAAGCATGGTCTCTTTACCCTCCTCCTGACGAAGACTATCATTCGTCATAACCTTTACTGACTTACTTTATTCTTATTTAAATATTTTTGGCGTTATTGACATAATTAGAAAGCCAATTTTTGTTTGGCTCCTTTTCTTTTTTGAATGTTGTCCTTTCAAGTCAGATTATTAATGTTGTCGCAGTTGGTGTTGAACATTGGACAATACAACTTTTAACCAAAAAAGTTTATTTACGTACTAGTCATGGATATCAAAAAAAAACTATATTTGGTTGTACCTGCAGAAGTGAAGTTGATTTAATTATTATTTTGTTTTATATGCAAAGCTTCCGGCCTGTTTTTTCCAGAATTTGTGACATAAATCTTGACGTAGTAAAGGCAATCTATGCAGAAATTGTTTAAAAATAATCTAACCACGACCATCATTTCCGCTCTGAGGCTGCACATTTTGTATTACCTAGTTTGGAATTCTGTTGCTTATCAGCAACTTTGTTTTTCAAAACAATTCATTTTAGCTTTAATGTTTTGTTGATATATTTATAAGTTTTTCCTGGGAAGAAGTGATGTCGATAAATAGCACAGTAGGTAATTGTAAAGTGCAATCAGTTAAATTCGCTGCAAATTAGGTTTATTTCGCTCGCACTTCCTACTCCGCATGTGCTGTAACTTTTTTTATATGTACTACAGCATTTTGATAAATAAATCAAAAAATTATACAAAAATTGTTGATTAACTTGTTCTTATATCCATCTCAATCAAATTTATAAATACCGCGCATTACTGAAAGAGCCAAATGTGTGCGTGCGTGTGTGTGTGTGTGTGTGTGTGTGTGCGTGTACGTGTGTGCGTGTGTGCGCGTGTGTGTGTGTGTGCAATGGCATAGCCGGAAGCAAATTTTAGGGGAACCAAAAACTTGAGCTATGGTAGATGGCTTCAGATCAACTTTTCGATGGGTGCTATTTTCTGCACCAAACAAAGGTAAAAATTTTTGAGAGGAGAGGTAAATGCAGCTTTTTGAATGTCACTGTTTTCCTATCTTCGGCTCCAAAAGCCTTCTTTTCTTGATCGGATTCAAAAAGCGGGAGAGCCGTGCCCTCGGCTCTATCTTCAAAACTACTGTGCATAAGTGTGTGAGTGTGTGCGGAATTTTCTTTAAAATAGCGGATGTGTGGTAGCTGTACATTGAGTTTTGATCCGAACAAGGTTCATCCGGTTTCCGCTGGGTTACTATACAAGGTTACGCTGAAGTTTATGCGCTGGTGTTATTTCACTAAAGCTGGGCTGTGAACGAACTTCAATATAGTATGAAAAAAGCGAGCAAACGACACTGCACTAAATGACATGGCTGATAAGGGAGCACTGCAAATGTACTGGAAAGCACATAGTGATGACGCTTTTGAATTAAAGTTGATATTGGCTTTCTCCAGAATGCAGACCCCTAAACATTTATCCCCTGCTCTGTAGAAGTTACGGGGGGAGCTCTGCACCACTAACTATATAGTGCGCTAGTAGAGTGAAGAAATGAATGCCTGCCTTCCACACAAAAGTTAAGACTGTCAATTAAACGCTCAAGTTCATAGTCTAATTGTACACCGCATCAAGATAAACTTATCAGAATACTGAATTGGTTTTTCAAAATTGCCCTAATTTAGCTCATAGTTTGAGTTAATTAGTACTTGCATTTAATATATTCGGGGGTTGATGGGGTTTAGATAAAGTTATTTTGTCAAACTTAGTTTTGATTTCTTTGTATTAATCAAATTTTTCGTGATCTGATGGAAACAAGAAAATGGCTGGATTATTTTTTTCCTGACATTTCTCAGCTTTTTTTTTTATTGCTCTTGCGTGCTATGACTCGTAAAAAAAATACCAAAAATATCATATCTGTTGCTAAGAGACGAGGTCAACTGAAGGACTTATCACTGACGTATCGATATCTGCTCAGACAGGAAAGAAACAAGAACTGGAGCAGTTGATTGCGTGATATTGTTTGTCGGCTAGTCCAATAAATGCTTTTTTAGTTAAATTTTACAGTCGACATTCAACACAAACAAGCTTTTGTCATCATTGGTAGACGTTTTAAAATGGATACAACGATTTTTCTTAAAAGTGCTTTTGTCACAACAACTACGCTAACAAACAAATGTCGAACAGTGATAACTTTCTGCTAAGCCAAACTCGGTCCGATGGTGTATGATCCTAACATATCGATGACAAAATTTCTGACCTATAAGACCACTTTTGATCGTCACCACATACGCACTAATGCGTTACGGACTGCCAGGAAAAGGAAATATAGCTGACCAACAAACGGCAGAAAATTTATTAGATGATTTTTTCGCAATAGTTTTATGTAACTTATATAGCATTTTGCAATTTGCAGAACAATTTTTAGCAGAAATAAACTTGTAATTTTTTGTACGAACGAACTTTTCTTCAAAGATTTAACCAAGAAAATGAAATCATTATATTGTCAAAAACACGCAAAACTAATTATTCGTTTGATATAACTATTTTTTGTTTAGTTCAAGTTATGCGATATCTATTTAACAAACCAAAACATTAGAAAAATTGTTCTGTTTTTCTCTTGCTATTATTTAAATAATGTGCAGCTTTCTACCGAAGAAGTTATTGGCTTAAAAAGATGGGATTTGCTCCTGAGCCTATGAAGTGATATTGCACCTGAACAGGCTGCTTTTTGGTGATGTGTCTTTATTTAAATCAAAGTAAATGTTATTTTCGTCACTCAAAAAGACTCTAGCCAGCATACTTGATGGCCCTGATAGCTGGTCCCTTACTCTTCTGAAAAACTTCAAGTGGCATCAGTGCATTTCCAATAAAACACTTATGGAAAGAACTAAACAACTTTCCGCCTCCACTATTGCAGCCCTTTGTCGCGTTTGCTGGTTTTGCCACATGCTATCTCTCTCTTCTAACCATCCCACGATCGATATCCTCAAGTACAATAAAAAAAATGCAAGTCTGTATCACCTTGTGTTCCTCCCCGTAGGTGTTGATTCAACGTTTTTATGAAGGGCTTGAAAATCCCAACCTGACCATTGTCGATGCAGTGAACATCGCCTGAGACCGACAGCGTGTAGAAAGTCTGTGCACGTTATTGCATCTGCAGCCAACTCATCAGCATGAGACGTGACGATAATGAAATATCGCTTTGTTATCACTTTGTTATTGCTTTGTTATGTTTAAATAATAGAATTCGGCTTCACGGGCTTCGGCTATCCCTCCCACTCCCTACTACCAGACACCAAACCGGATCTTTGCTCAGATAAATTTTCCTCAGATTTAGTTTCAAACAGAATTTCACTAACGATTTTCAAAAAGATAAAATAATTTGAAGCAAATATGACTGCGTTAAAGTCTAGCTATTAAGAGTGATATTACAACCGAGCCAGTTGCCTAAATAGAGAATATTTCTAGAAGTTAGGGGAAGGGGTTGTTTTGACAAAAGAAAAACTCACCGAAAAGAGTCATCAAGTCCCTGAAAAAGTACGTCACTTACTCTTATCAAGCTTTGGGATTTGATCCGATCTTTAACACATTTGTAAATGTAACTGCACATGATTCTATTTCAAAAAAATTTTGTTTTTCTATTTTATAGCAACTTCTTGTCTCTGAATTGGTACAAATTAGGTACTTTTATATTTATCAAAAAAAGAAACTGAAAACAAAAGCGTAGAGCGACGTTTATAAAATATAAAAAAAACACAAACGAAGAAATTTTATGCAAATGTTAGGTTTATTATCTTGTATGCGAAGTAAGTGGTTAGTTTAGTGAGTATTAAATAGTCCTACTGTCAATTTGTTGCATCTTGAAAGAAGCCAGTTTATAGGCAGCAAATTGAGAAAGACTTTGATTAGATTTCAGGAATCAATATTTTTGGACGTTGAGCGGCTTTAATATGACTTGCGATTCGCTTTCAAATTGGAAATTAGACAACATCCAATAACGAGGGAAACCTAATCGAAAATCGAAGCGTTAAAGGTCGTCTACTGCCCTTTTACTCAATTGATTTTCGTGAATGTCAGCCCTAGAACAGAGAGAAGAGACTTCAATTGCAATATTCTTGTGCACATTTCCGCCTTTCCATTTTTGCCCTAATTTGAAAAAGGTACTTAATTGATAAAACGCCCTACAACCCTGCTGAAAACAAATTGAATTAGTATGCTCAATCGATTTTAACCAATTGACTCGTTCAAGCAAAGGGAGCAAAATGGAAAAGATTTACATTGCAACGACATAATTGAGATAAAAGATTAGTCTCTATCGCATATTAGCTAGGTTGGAGAGATACACTGAATGCAGCAGCAGTGTGCGAAATAGGGTAGAAGGGATGAATCTTCCTTAATAACAACTGCCATCTTTACCAATCAAAGCAAGCTCTCAATGATGCGATTCTGGTCTAACGAATTAGCCGCTAACCAGCACGTTTTTTGTTAAACCTCTTAGAGACTATTACTACACGTAGAAAAAAATTTGCTCGAAGGGCTTAAATAAAAACTATATTGATTTTACTGTAAGATCCTCTTATTTGGAATCCTCGTTAACATTTCGTCGTCTTCCTTTCCCAAATAAAAATTTTCTACAGCAAAGTTTTGCTGTTAGCTGACCGTAGTGTTTCATAAAAAATGCTCAGCGTTTTTTTACTACTGTGTATTTGCATCGATGAAAAAACATGACGCTTATATTGGTTATTAAGGAGTATCATCATATCGGTAGAAATAAAAGCTTTATTTCTAATATTATATATATTGAAATTTGCTTAAACCATTTAGTTGTTGATGCTTCCCGGTTAAGGGTAGCAAAGCATTTATCTAACAATAAAAGCATTCGAAAAGCACCGATTTCTTGAAGGACTGATACACAACGCAAGAGCTTGCAGAGGAAGTTGTACCAGAGAGAGAAAGTAAGTATGAAATCTAGTTAGGTTTGATGTTTGCAGATGTAGCCCGGGCGTACAAAATTGCGATGCAAGGCTGTATTTAGGAATTGGTTTTGAGGTGAGACTGGGCAACGCAACTCGAGAACAAAAAATCATGCGCCGAAGATCGTTTTAAACAGAATTTCAGCTTTAGATAAGGAGTTGATCCCGCATCGTGTGTCAGTTGCTCTCCTCCCATCTCCAATAGACTTTTGTGCATAAAAACAAAACTTTTTGTCATTTTGAGTTGGGAAAATAAACTCTTGTAAGTGGCCACGTTTCTTTTCTCTTTAAATAACGTTTTGTATGCAGTTTTCAAGTACCTTTTAACCTATTGGTGCTTCTCAGATGGTCATCACCATCATATTAATGAATTAAATATAAGAGTTTTTGGAATGCAGCAAATTGATTATGTCATCTAGCTGCTTTTCTTGGTATCAAGTTCTAGGATTGAAATTATATTGTTACGTTTTTGGCCACTTTAATTAAAAAGTTGGCTTAAATCACATATTTGAGTTTTGCTCCTGCGTGCGGCGAGGTTGAGTTTTTGCTGTAAAAATTTCATGTATGATATTATAGTTATGCAAAGAATCACCTGATGAAAAGTGTAAAATTGTCAGTTACGTGCTTTGATTGTCAATGAATTCCTTTTGTGGGAAAGATGTTTCTTCATTTTAGGCTACTACGGCCTGCATGTGATGAGGTTACGTCACGCATAAACTCAAGTGAATTTTTCTAGAAACTGCAACAACTTTAGAGAGTGGTATGGTGTAATAAAAAATAACGTCAGAAAAAAGTATTTATAAATATTTGGTAATGAGATAACCAACGTAAATTCGTGGTATAGAGAAACTTATTCTAAAAATTTTACAACTAAGCAAAATAAATACTGTTATGATTTAAACCAAAGTAAATATCACTGTAGCCCCCATAGCTAAGTGAGGGCACATTTGACGTAAATTCGGCAGTTGATGTTAAAATCTGCTATTGCTCGCTTAAACCAGTGCTACTATTGTGAAATTTTTTGACAGTCTGTCTATCTATCTGTCAGCTTAAATAGTTTGTTCTGGTCAAATTGTTGGTTTTTGGAATACGTTTTTCGCTTACTTCATTCTGCATAATTGCGGTCATTATTGCGTGACGTATATAACGTAATAATCAGCCATTGTTTGCCACACATAAAAGGTCGCTCCAAAGTGCTTTAGCGTAAAATAACCAAATAAAATATGTTTTTAGTGTCGTGTTGCTGTTTTTGCATAATTCCAGTTCTTTTAACGTGTTTCTTCAGTTTACAAGACTACCGCATCACGGCTAGACTAATTTTATTTTGGTACTGGTTCTTCTAACTTGTATTGTGTTGTTTTTCAAAAAAGATTTTCTTGAAAAGCGGTTTAAAAATATAACAAGCTCAAGAACTAAGATTTTATGCAGTTATGTAATTATATTACCCTTGCTTTCCGAGTTCATTGAACGTTTTTCCATCTCTATTTTAATATTGGGCTAAATTATGAATTTCGTAGAATTGGATCGGCAATGTTCATAATTATTAATTAAGTTCGTGCAAATGCTAAAATTTGATGTAAAAACTTGACTACCAATTACAAACCCAATTCAGTTCGTTCTGAATGGCGCGCAAGCAGTCAGCATTAACTTGCTTACGTTAGCTGGACTTTAGAAAAGACATCTGATCAACATCAACCTCGTAATTTGTCGAATACTAATGGTTATTATGACTTATAAATGTGCAATTTTTTACAAGTTGCTAAGATAAAATAGTAGAAAAGATCTGAAAATGATTACAAAACCAGGAATATTGTTTTTTTTTTGATACCTTGATAACTTTCAATTATTTTGCTGTACTTTATATTTTAGGAAATCGGGCTTTGATTTTTCTCGATGAGTCAGTAGCAATTTATTAAAACTTTTTATGTTTCTGTAATCGGATTTTGACTTCTTCTTAGTCGTTTTGTTTTAATTAATAAGATACTCTCAAGTATGAAGGATGTATGTCGTTTTTAATGCGGCTTTTTTGTTTATCTTTGTACTATGCTAAAATAAACAGATTTCATTTTGACCCACACAGTCGCTAACAGCTGTGATCAATAAAGTTGATGACGTGAAAGTAGAAACGTTCGCAAAATGGTCAAGTTTCCTTTTTCCCCCAAAAAAATTGCTGCCAATTAATATTATTTTTATAATGGCTTTGTGCACAATTGTAGCCTTGCTTCTTCTGCACCCTAGTTTTCAAATAAAACTAGTTTTAATGAATTTTGAACCTTACAGGATTATTTGTAAGGTTCGCTCATTTGATGTTTCAAGCTAACAAGGCGTTTCATCATGTAGTGCCTCAAGCTTTATAAAAAGATAATTCAAATATAGATAAAAGAGCGCTGTACCGTCAGTTTTAGTTGATTAGCTGTCAAGTCCTCTGTTAGATGGTAAGATTAATGTAGCAAAACTTGGACGCAGTAATACTAACTGCAAATCTAGAGTGACATTTTTGAGGCAGGAACAGCTTGTAAATATGGTCTAGGTTTTTGGCCTCCGGTTTGCTACTTCTAAAACAGCTTACTTTTGTGTTGGAGTGTATGGTTAAATTCAAAATCTTAATTTTAAATTTATGTCAGAGTTATTGTAGTTCTTTTAAATGACTGTGCTTAACCATACCTCATGAGAGTCCAGACTAGCTCTCTACCGCAGTTGTCGTTTCCATAGCTCAAGTCAAAATTAAAGAAGTTTTCAGTTTGTGGAAAATTTTTTTTGTTTAAGTCTCTCAAGCACATTCTACTCGCTAGATATAAATAGCAAAGTAACAATGGTGAAATTGGATGCCATTTGCATTTCTTTTATTTGTGGGTGTCATAGGTTGTCTGGTCAAATATCTAAGTACATTTTGAGTAGCCGAGTTGATTCGTTCTGCGTTCCAGAACCGAAACACCAGTTACCGAAAGTGGTGAAAAGATGAGTCTGTAGTGCACAATGTGGCCTGCCTTAAGTGTTTCTCTGCTCTACAATATTGCAAGGCAGATGCTCATAAGATTTATTTCGACATCAAGGTCTAGTACCAGTGCGGAGACGATTCAATTACTTCAAGATGTTTTGCTGATCTTGCCTCCCGTAGGAATTTTTCCAGCTCACAAACAAAAGATTGGATTCTGGAGATGTTAATATCAATTTTCGTTCTTTTTCACGTGTTTAACCTGCCCCTGATAAAACTTTTCCTTACTTTTTTCATGTTCCATGACAGCACTGTCCAAAATCTTAATTTAGTTGATATATTTCTAATTCTCTTTGCAGTCAAAAACAATAACTGTTTGCCTTAAAAAGAAATGGTTTTAATAGAGCAAAGATGGACCTACTCTGCAATGAATCAAAAATTTGGTTTTATTTACGTTGGTCAGGCCGAGTCGCAGACAGGTTTAAAAGATAATAGAAAAGTTAAATCACTTCAAGAAGAGTGTTGTGGAAGCGTTTCGTCCAACTTCTGAAGAGCGTTTAGACCGGAGATATGTAAACTTGTTGGCACGCGTGTCCCTTTGCAATGCTACCCGTTCCCAATACGTAAAAACCTTTTTTTTAGAAATCAATTTTTTTAAAGCGGTCATTTTTACACAATTTGTCTGCAAAACAGCATGACGGTTTTTTTGTGTTGATCAAAACTTTGATAGCGTGCCTTTTCCCCACTTTTGTTCTCCAAAATATGAAGATCTTTTTTGGGGAGGGATATCAACTTTTTCTTTAAAGCGCTGATCATGACAAAGTTTTTGTGTAACCTGGACATAAGGGGGACCGTGGCGCTGTGCTTCCTCGTACCCCTCATAAACGTTCCACACTCTCCAGTTTAAGAACCTCTGGTTTAACCAATTTTAGCGCCTTTAGACTTATCAATAGTGTAATCATTGTTCGTGTACGTGATTAAACACACACACACACAAGTATCTTTAAGTCAAATCAGTCTCTTGCATTACTTCTGTTCAGGCGCCAGCAATCAAGATTATGCATAATACACAACCGTCTCTGTGATAGGAAACTAACTCTGTGCAAGATAAACCGGGATTTTAATACGTAATGGTAACGTTTTTAAATTGTTTCACAACAAATACAGTCTTATCTTTCAGATTTAGTTTCCTATGTTTAAAGCTTTTTATCACTGGCGATAGCAGTTATTTATTGCCATTTTTTCTTATCAAACTGCAGTTTATATTAATTGTCGCACAAGTATGTTCATAAAAAGCAAGCCGAAAACTATCAATTTAATTTATCTTCATAGAAGCCAAGGTAAGCTTAAACCAATCTATTCTTTTTTAGAACACCTGTAGCTCTAAACTCTGGTGGGATTAATTAAAACAAAAAACTACAAAAAGTTTTAGCCGCTTTAAAGCATGCTGCTGTTGACGTTACCAACAATAGTGGTGATTATGATGTACAACACGGCCAATACGTACTTTATTTTGCTTTATTTAGCTAGCTGTCATTAACATGCCACGACTTTGCCGAACTTGATGTACTTTCAGTGTTGTTGAGATTCAGTTTGAGGCTTTGATTTACTTAAAACCAGGCGAGATTGCAAGTTCAACGCCCTTAAGAACTTTGCTTTTGAGTGTCGTTGAGAAAGGTACTTCTTATTTTTTTCTTGCCTGTGATGAAAATAAACGATACCAGCAGCAGTGATTACTCTGAAGTAGGTCCTAAGATCAGTTGTTAATTGAAAAGGCTTTCCATACTGAAGGCTATCGATTTATAACTAAATATCAATTTTGCAGCTTAGTCAATTTAATCAAATCCGACTAAGCTTTAGATATTATGCAATTCCCAAAAATTTTTATTTGTTTTGATTACATATTAAAACATATGCACTAATAATTGCTTAAACAGTAGCATTGAGAAAAGCTATGCCGGCGCAATGATTTTAAAATTGCCTTCAAATTACGATTTAAAGAGATATGATAGACATTTTGACAACGTTTTTATGAGTCTTTTTGTTTGCGATTCGCCACTGGTCTTGTATATCTTATCAGTGCTGACTTTTTCTCCACTCATATCGTCTTGAGTATGTTTGCATAGACACGAACGAAGTCTGGAAAGAAGGTTCGAGCACAGATATCAAGATGTTTTCCTGTTTGTGTACTTAGAGCTAGTTTATCCAGATTTTAATTTTCAGCTGCTGCCGCGCGTGCCGGCATGTCATATGTCAGGTACACACGAATTCGCTGTTTTGTGTGTCAAATGAATTGAAGACATAAAAGAACTTTACAAGACGCATTTTCAAGCAAAGTTGTTTAAATCTGTCAGATCGTTTAGTTTCAGTGCGAATGTAGCGGACAAATCAATCGCTAAATATCCTTTCAAGACTTAACCACACCAGACCGTACGTCACACTTTTGAAAAGATTTGAGCTTTTACACGCTTATATACATTGAAAAAACATCATCATGTTTCCTCAATTATTTAAAAACTTCTCCATGTTCAATCCTGTTTACTGCTATGCTTTTGCTCTATCCTCTTATTCAAATTTCAACATCCTTATTTTTGCCATTTTTCTACTTTTTTTCTTTTTCATTTAAGACAGCTGTGTTTTGCATCAAAATATAATGGAGTGTTTTGGCACTTTTTAATTCCAACGGTTTTCCTGCTCCAAATCATATTTTAATGACAACAAAGTCAATTTTTCATGGTTTTTTTATTCTCTGCATTACCCATGCCGTTGTATGTCATGCATAAGATCAGCAAATACCATTTTGGTATGACTTGACAAGGAAAGTTAACCTAAGTGAACCTGCTACGAATCATACACCATAACCGCTACATCACAATAATTTGTTTTTAACTTGCACAGAAAATTCTACTCCAAGGTGAAACTCCTTGTTTGATAATGTTATTCAAAACGAATGAATAAGCAGTATTTTTGCTATGCTTAATGTTTTTAGAAATTTTTTAAATTAGCGTTCCCGGTAGATCGTGGAGAAACAAAATTTACTTTACTTTTAATAGCTTGGTGTGTAGCTTCATCACACCTTATGTTTCTTCATTGATTATTTTTCATTCTGCTTTACCCTAATCGAATGGTAAATTGAAAAGGGTTTACATTACGTAAAGTCAACAATATAGTTGACAAAAAGTTGCGTATTTCTGGTTTACGTATGTTCAAAAAATTATAATTTGTTTTCTAACGCTCTTGCGTGTGAATGTATACGGGTACGTGAGGTCAGTAAGCATCGTTTGATGACTTAAATATCATATTAAAGTTTGTCTGGAATAGGTTTCAGTTGTTTTTGTTACTAATTGCATTGCGTATGAGCTTTTCCCTTAATTGCCGGTTTTCGATTTAACTCGTGCTATTTAGGCTTGACGTGATAAAGGCAAATAACGCAATTAGAATATAATTTTCGAGTTGCAATAATAGCCTGGAAAGGTTTTCTACATCACAATAATTAGGAATATCATATTTTAACAAGTAGCAAGTTAGGTAATATTAGAAACACAAGAAGCCAAACAGGATTTTTTCAGCATGCACGGAGAGCACCCTTTGAAGTTTTACTCATTCCAAAGACAATATTTCGTTGGTTGGTTATGTATGCTTGACCCGGTGAAAGAAAAAGCTGATCAACAGTGTTAGAAATCTTGTAATCTGTAAAAAAAGGAAGATATTTTCTCGTTTTAAATATAGGTTGAAGCCACTCCCCACCCCCCATGATGACTATCTTGCTTCCCTCAAAAGCGTTAATTAAAAAGAACAGTTTAATTGATTATTCAACAATGTATACAACTTTTGGCAGTATACTTGTTGTTAGTCATGAGGTCATCACCTTTGATTTTTCAAATTTTTCAGAACGTTCGAGAGTTATTGCCGGTTTTACCCCCTGGCTACACCTAAGATCTATCCCACAAAAAAATCGGCATACACCTAATATAGTTTCGAATGCATGTTTTGAAGTCGCATTAGGACAACCTAAACAAATGATTGCTTTAATAGGCTTTGGTTTCTGGTTTTGATAAATTGATGTCTACATGTGTGTTGATCATGTTAAACAAACACGATATTGTAGATAACTCGATACTCCCATTATTACATTAACTGCAATCTGGGACACTAAACAGTTGTTCAGCTAACATCAAATGCACATTATATTTAAGTGGAACAGTGCAGCGACAATTTAAAATGATATACTAATGTTAAAAAAGTAGGCTTAAACCTGCGACAGATGACGTTAATCGTAGTAATCATCGAAATGCTTGTCTGTCAATATTACGCATTTCAAACTAGGGGGTAGTGACATCAATCTAAAAAAATGCGCTACGGCTGAAACAGTAGCTCCATTCTTCAAGCCCGATGTCACTTCTTGTAACTCCGGCTTTTACTATTTACAGATAAACGATACACCGAACGTAAGTTTTATGCAACCCAGAAAGCGCACCTGACCAAAACAACACATTTTCTTCGAAGCGACAATGATTTATACGCCGTAAATTAGCTTTCAGGCTTCCGTCAACATGTAGAAATTTTCTCGTACGATGACATTCCAAAATGGCGTTGGCGAATGAACACACGGAGTATTAGGTTTTTTAGTGACGTAAACTGCGTGGTTAAATAATCGTATTAACGCAACTTATTTCTAAACAAACGTAAATCTTTAACCGTGCGGTAAAACTTTTAACCAAATATAAGATGGTTCAGAGCTAAAAGAAGTAAGAGTCGTGGGCAGGTATTTTTATCGGTTTCGGTGCTACGACTTAACGTTCTGCTTTTCGAGCAAATCAATCAGGCGCCTGAGAGCTTTTAAATAAACAGCTACAGATGAGATTTTTTATAAGCACTAGAATTTGCTTACGTATCAAATTTGCCGAGTGATAATAAATGGATTTGACTGTGTTTTGAAGGCTCAAAGTCGTTTTGTTTGTGTTTGAACTTTTAAACGCCTTTTCTGTTCCGTCATAATACTTTGAAGAGCATTTCCCGCCTTATAATTGTTCATGATTTTCATCAAAATTGGTAATTCGTTGTTAAATCGAATCAGCGTTGCCACTTTTAATCTCTTTACTCCTTGATATCTCTTTGATTATTCAAAAAGGTAAAACTTTTTATAGTTCTCTAGATATCAAAATAATATTTGTTAATCTAAATTGCTGTGGTTAGTGCTAAGTATGAACAGTAAGAATTTCAGACCTACTTACAGTTTAAACAAGATTCCGACTTAAAATGCACTTCGTTTCCATTGCTAAAGCGGTAAAGTGCTAACCGTAGAATATAATTACAGGCGGGAAGCTTAGAGAACAGACCCACACTTTCTAATTTATGGTGATTTCGAAGCAAAGTGATCCCCTATTAATTTGTGAAAACGAATCATATTGTTCTGCTTGATTCAAATTTAGGCTCTGATTTTCCAACGAGACCTCGTTTCGGAAACTGATACAAAATTGCTTCCACCCCTGTTCTACCATTCTTATTTCAAAAGCTTTAAATAAGTGCATGATTAATTTGCTCTCTCTTACTTTAAGCTCGTAATTGAAAGATGAGGGCTGCATTTTTCTTGGTCAATTTTTCTACGCGGAACGAGTGCAATGGTGTAGTAGATAAAGCGTCCGCTTCGCAGTGGGTAGACGTGGGTTCAATTCCCTTGTCGAATCCTACCAAATATCTAAAAAATGGTATTTTTAGATCTCTTGCATTTTCATTCTTAATATGATGTACTAATGTTGCTTAGTGCTTTGCAGCAAGAAGTGTGGAAAGAAAAATGCACAACCAAATACACTCGGTTTAAAAAAAATTGCATTGGGCCTCTATAGCTTGAGCGAGTAGCCACAGTTGACGCCCCAACAACAAAACCCTTCCCCCAACGAAACTTACTTTAAACTAATAAAAGGATAAGTCTTTTGAATCCGTTTTTGCCTATTTTCAAAGACCTTCGGAACTACCCCTATCCTCCAAACTGGGTTTTTTAGTTAGTGATGATAAAATGTCGACAGCTTTTTTTTTATAAATTTAGTATCTGCTGGGGTTTAGCACGTTTGTGTAAATGAGAACGAAAGCGTTTCTTTCCGAGTGATTGCGCTGCCTTTGGAAATTCAAGATATCACAGAACTGGCAACTCGAAGGCGGGTCTCAACAGAAATCGTACTGCATTGTGTAGTTGTTGCGATTTTCTCGTCACCAGAGCATACAGATATCAAAAGCATATTACAAGTCAATCCACAGCGTTTTTCTTCTTTTTCTCCTTTTTTTCCAATCGAAGCACAGTTGCGTAAACAACTGAAGCAGTAAAACATCCACGGCAAATTTGCTTCTTTAATTATGCAGGTACACTCTGATCAAGCCATCTAGAAGAGTTATTGAATTAAATATTAAATAATTTGCCCTTCCTTACCGCACTTCACTATTGCTTTGATCACGTGCGTGGCTGTATTTCGATTTTGCGATTTCAAAATTACCTGATAGAAAGGAAAGATGGCCCCGATTAAAGTGTGAGATGAATGTCATTTTCAACCGATAATACTTTAAATTAATTCATTCAATGTAAACTCCATGCCCGCGAACGGAAAGCTAAATTGTTAGTTATTTATGAGACGCCAGAAATTATTAATGCAACGTCGATCTTCGATCTTGAACGTCGATACTGATCTATGCCGAAATCGGCAATGCAATCATTTTATGTTGATTTAACTTCAGATTTTCGAAGTCTTTATTAGACTTTTTAACGGTAATCATATTAGAACAACCTCGCTTTATCAATGCCACTTTTCATTAGCGATCTCTGATTTTAAATATTGCAAAAATACTCCATCAAGTCCAAAATGCTTTAAATAAATAATGTCTTTAAAAGTATTTATGCCACATTAAAGTTCTTGAAAGCATGATTGCAATTAGAAAAGCTTGGAAAGGATGCTTTTCGAAGTCTCCTAAGTGTTTTTGTAGCTTTAGTAAATTCATATTTTTGTAGCTGGAATCTTTTCCACAGTTTATTATTCAAAGCAAGCAAGCATTTTAAAATTGATAAGCGAAATTGAATAATTATTCATATTTACCTGTTGTATCTCGACTATGTCGTCTACTGTTTGAAAAAATGTTTGTATCTAAAATAAATCCATTCTTTATTGAAGTGTTTTTAATGCATGTTGATGATATATCAACACACCTAGCCTTACTCGGAGAGGATCTCGCTCGAAAATTGCTTTTTTTCTCTCTCCATGCAGCGAGTAGAGCTCCTTTTGTTCAGAAAACCAACCGAACTCAAGAATTGGGTTTTGCTGACGATTTTCAACTCTCCATCTCAGTAGCGTCGTTGTGAATTAAATATTAATGATTACATAGTTAGGTTTGAAGATGCTACAAATCTTTCCTCGTGGTAATGACATAGATAGTGACGTCATAAATGTGGCACAACTTTTTCCTTCCACACAAAGACTTTTAAATACGTTATTGTGGTGATTACATGCTTTAATTAACTAACTATATATTTCAAAATAACATTCCTTGTTTGATGCTAACGTAGCATTGCTCTGACCGTGGCTTTTCCTATAAATTTTCGTTCATAACATATTTTTTAATGAAGATTTTATGAATTCCAACTATCAGTTTCTGTAGTCTACACTTTCTCTATCTTTTACAGCTTATTAGCTCTGTTTGGTAAAGATTGATGTTTTTAACTATTTCTATAGTTGGAATATCATTTTTTGGTTTAGTTTATTTTTGTAAGCTTTATCAAAATAGTCTGGTAAACATTTTGACTCTAATAAGTTATTTAGCAATATGTAGTCCTGCTGTCTGATTTGGAAAAAGAATTGATACATAACGTCAGCCTGAAAGTAGCTCATTCTTACTTGCATTTTCGTAGTTAAAAGATAATTGGAATAGAAGATGAAGTACACACAAGTTCTGTGACACAAAACAATGGACGACAACAGAGGACATCATGATTTGATTTGGGCTCTAGGGGTTTTCTTAAGCTACGTCTATTCTTTAAATTTCAGAAGAGTTAAGACCCATTATGGGCTTCTTCGCGTTGTTGCTGCCGTTTAAGCGAATATCCTGTCAGTTGTTTCAGTAATGATTAAGCTTTCGTTTGTCAAATACGGCCTCAAGAATGGTTTAGTTCTAATGGATGCCGTGAATGTTTCGGTTTTGCTGCAGAATTCGGGCCAAAAAGCCTTTGCTCTGTTTTGAACTGAGAATCGATGTTATTATAAAGTTGTGTTATGCTCGCGTGACAGGCAAATCGACGAAGAAGCAGTTTATTTACGCCTAACAGCTAGCGTTTTGTTGAGGTTGAGAAGTTTCATTCAAGTTTTCAAACATTTTGTTTTTTGACTGAGTGCAAGTAATTCTGTTCGCTCACTTTCTTTCCTGTTGTAGCCATTTACTGCCTTACGTTCGCTAAAAAGAAAGCTTATGATGTATTAAGTATGGGACCCCAACGAGAAATCAAACCCGCGTTTACCAACATCACGTTTGAATGTGATCGAGGTCGCAATGCTGAGAAACTGATTCGGAAGAAAAGGAAAGTATACGTCAAAACGAAGTGACCAATGGAATGTTTTTAAACAGAATGTTCATCAGGCACCAAGAAGATGCAAAATTCTAAAGTAAATTGAGATTTTTACTGAGTTTTGCAGACAGGTTCACGCTATATGAGTTTGTAATATTTGAGTTAGCGACAAAGTGCGGTAGTCAAGCAGCCATTTGTCTCAATTAGCAACGTCAAGCATTGAACGTAGTAGAAGAAGCGGCTTTAACTCACACGACATGATAATACACTTATCTATGTAGCTCGCTTTCACTTTGAGTTGATTTATGAATTATATATTCCTCCACAAAGAATTCACTACACGTTTATTGCATTTCCTTGATATAGATATTAATTATGCAGAGGTTAATGGTAGCTCTGCTTTTATTTTGAAGAAAACTGAAGAATTTTCACACACTCAGCTTACCTCATTCGAAGAAGGCATTTAGCGTATCCTTTTGAGTAAAAAAGAGCAAGGCATTGTCTGAGCATTGAGCTTTAGAATCGGTGGCGTCACTTGAATTTGTGACACTCTCGGGAGGGACCCTTAAAGTTCCCAAGCTTTTTTAACGGCTTTTATTTACTACAAACTAGAAAGAAGCGACCATTTTTGGAGGTAATTATGCAAGTTTGTCATTCTTAAAGTAGTTTCGCTTAGTGCCCCCCCCTTCTCCCTTCAATGACGCTGCAGCACAGAATCACTTGCAAATATTGTAGCTCAGTGCTTCTCAACCATGTCGGTTCTCTTCGACGTCACTCTCAAATTTTCTCTTTATCTTTGGTTAATAAATTGCGTTATCTCAACCGATTACAGTTGTTAATAATGACCCACATGGACGTGCAAACTTCCACCTCATTAAGAATTGCTGTTATGTAACTGAATAAAAAGGGGGAAATAAACAAAAAATACCCTTCTTCTTAAAAAGTATCTTAGCAATCAAAACTTTGACCAAAAAAACGAAATTATAATAAAATGAAATATATTTAAGCTAAAAACACCTCAACAGTCTATTTCACTTAAGGCGGCTCGTCAGGAGATAATTTTCAATTAAATAGAATTAGAATTAGATATTTGTTGAAACGAAATTAGTGAAGTATTTGTCAACCTTTTCCAAAACATGATACCACATATCACCCTCAATTAATCATAAGTGTGCAGTACGCCATTTGGCTGCGACTTTCAAATTTTTAGGTGAATATTTTGATTTAACGTCAAGATTGTGTTTGGATACTGTGGTTGGACTGGATTTTAAAGTTCTATTGTTGTTTTGCAACAAGGTTTTAAACAAAACACAAAGAAAGCTGGCTTTGCAAGGCGAGTTAAGATTGTATAGGAAACGATTCATATTACAGAACTTGAAAACAATGACCATAATTACATCTCAGACCGTTTCTTACACGAAAGGCTGACGCGTAGCCCTACGCTTCGAAAAGGTACTCAGCTCTCTAACCTGATGTTTTTAGCAGCTAATTTCAGCTATAAATTGAAGGGATCTTACTCTTAAACTCTAACCCAGTTGGTACTAAGCAGTCAAACGTTTGACACAAAACCGATAAGATGCTAAGGGCAATAGTACCAGTTTGCATTGGAGATTAACGTTAAAGCGCTTACGATGCCGTTGTGTAATTTTGTATTTGAAAGTTTGACACCTATTTGTCCAAAATCTTTCACATAAAAAATGCAGCTAAAGCATTGATTTTGGGACCGCCACGAGAACAGGAAAACCCTTCTATTTAAACTTAATTCGATGGGACTCTATAAGTAACCTTGTGGGTAATTGCCATTCTCAATAAAAACCCACGAAGACGCATGAGTTTCGCACTGCCGGGGTCTTGAACCCCAGCTTCAAACTTATGCTTAAATGATCTAAAAGCGCTTAGGACGCCGTATGTTATTGAAGCACCTAGAAAACACAATGCTGTACTATAGACTTTTCAATTTTTGATCGCAGCGCCGTTGCCAATCAGCGTTTGTTAACTGTAGAGCCACGAGTTTGGTAAAGTTTTGCAAGATGCAGATTGCTCTGCAATAAAAGTCTGAGTAAGTTGCATCAGCTGACGAAAGTTAAAATAGCATATATAGATATTTCCAAAGCTTGGAAGGCAAGTGAATTTCAAAAAAAGTAACGTGATAAGTACTAAATACGCGCTGACATAAGGTCAGAATAGCGTGTTAGTAGCCAAAACTGTTTCTTTTTTTGTAGTTTCATTTCATATTGCGAATAATTAGTTTATTAATGCCTTATTTGTACACAGTTTGAACGTGAGTAACGTATTACTGAGGCCTCGCTCGTGATTTGAGCCGACCAAAAAAAGTTAAATTAAACTCTTCATGAAAAAAATTTTGCTGCATATGTCAGATATGAATAGCTGTTTACGTAAAGACAACAACTTATTTAATAGTGTTTTCTTAATTTTGTTACTGTTGTATTACTACATAGGAGATGCCTGCAAATCGGTATTTGAAATGCCTCTATACGGCTTTTAAATCTTTAAGTTAACTACAACGTTTTCCACCACTAGCAGAACATTTTAATTACAACTGCATAAAAGTTTTAGCTTTATCTTTATTTTTCCGCACCACCTCAATTACTTCGCGTCAAGCAGTAGATGCGTGAATTTCATGTTTAATTTTTTTTTTGTAAGAATTGACAAGGTATTAAAGCAAGGTCTAACAACTCTGAAGCAAGCACTCTATTCAACTCATAATCATGTCATCATTTCAGTTTGCTGATTTGGTACAATTTAACTAATTAGGGAATCCGGAGCCTGCTTTAGGAGTGGGCAGAAAATTTAAGCTCCCTCGAGAAAGCGTCAAAGTCTATTTTTGTGAAGAGTTAAGTTTTCAGGCTCTTGCAAATCCTTTTTTTGTAAAAAAGTTTCCTTTCTATAGCGCTTTTTAGTCAAATACACCTTCTGAAATCAAGCCTCAAATGGAGTCTTGAATGTATCTCCCAGTTATAAATGAAGATTTCCAAAATTAAAAGTAGGATTGGAACAAATAACAGCGTTATTTTGGTTTCTCACACAGGTAAATGAGCAAAAGACATCGAGACAAGACCCGAAACGTCTGATTATTCTGGCATTTTGTAATTGATATAGTCAGCTAATTCACGAATACGTTCAATTAATCTGGTAAATGCAGACTATCCTATTAGAATAAAAAAAAGATTTAAATATGTCGTTTTATTTGAACGAGAGATTGTTCTATTTGATTGAAATAGAGCCTACGAAAACTTTATTAACGATGCAAAACTTGAACAAATTTTTGAAAAAACCTGTTTTGCCAAAAGCTTTTCGTGATGCTTTGTTGTCAATGGCAATATTGCACGAAGTGGGAAGATCTGGAGTGAACGTGCGTTTATATCTCCGATTTCTTGAGATAAGCGATAGATTCAAATTTTCCTTAAACTCTTCGTTTTGAAAGCGTTTTCGAATATATCAACCAATTTGGAAATTGTGTCAAAAAATCATCTTAATACATTGTAGCAATTCGATACTAGTAGATATAGCTCAAGATCTGTTAGATATATCCAAATAATGCGACAGCTGTATTTAAATGATTATTGAACAGCTGTCTGGTTAATCTATCGAAGAATGGGTTGAGTATATTAAAATCATCCGTTAAGTAGCGTATTTTTAAACCACCTGTTAATTCTGTTCTAATTACCCTGACAAATATATTCAAATAATCTCGTTAAAATACTTTTATCCAGTATATTCAACGAATTAGCGAAGCAGATATTCAGTTGTTGCTTTTTCGTCTGTGTACACAAAAAGTGTTAGCCGTTGTAGCTGGAAATATCGGATATTTGGCCCACGAAAATGTTAAATTTTATTTCTATTGGGGGTATTTATTGTAGTTTATAAAAGGAAAAGGACAAATTAAAAATCCTTTTTTGTACCTAAACTAAATGCTTGGTTTTGGTGTTTTAATTATAGTAAATGACATAAACAACTTGAAAAAGCCTATAATATGTTGTTTACTATGGTATATTTTTCTATCAATTTAAAAATACATTTTTCCGTATAATTTTTCTTTATTAATATACTGAGAACTGTTTGCATTTATGTATTTATATAAAGCAGTAAACAAGGGCCTTGATTTTACATGAACTGCTTTCGTATAATATAAAAAGTTTGGGTTTGATGACTGGTCTTAAAATATCATATTTATCACCCCGATTTACGTGGAGCATTTAACTTGAGTACAATTAAGGTTAAAATTTATTAATATAAATTAAAATAGCGACACTTAAACAATTTTGTCTGCATGTAGTGATTATATGCATGATTTTTCTAATTGCAACCGGGTGTGTGACGTTATATCACGTGTCTGCAGATCTTAGCATCATTTTCTATTTTATCACAGACGCATATCCAATCTTAATTCGAGCTCCTACCTTTAAAACTTTTGACAACTGAGTCACCTTTGTCAATTTTTACCGGCGGTTATTTGAAGCTATATACATAAGTACACTTTTCCACATGAAGTATGACTATTGTGCGCACACCATGGTAGCTCATATGAATTTAAGGCAGCATAATGTGTGTCGTTTGGGTGGTTGTTTTGCTGTTTGAAACAAATGATGCCTAAGTTTTGAAAAATTTAGGAATATACATCTGGCAAACCTACTTTTCCACTAAGAAAAGTTGTTGTTGTTGTTGTTGTTGTTGCGTTTACCCTCCTCTTTCTTGGGAAAAAGGCACGGCATGAAGCGGAAATTCAGAGTCACACCGCGAATCTAATCAAGATTTGGCAATGGGAAAGCGGCAGTTTGAACCAGTCATAAATGCATATCCAGAATGGTAGCCCCACCGTCAACGAAACGTACCGCCATTGATGAGTGTACAAAAGTCGTCTCTTGTGACATGCTTGGTAAGCAGCTTCACTATTTTAGCCCGATGAGGCACAGCATACTAAAAAAAGACCAATGGGCATTTACATTGGAAGTTCCTTATGCAACTCTATTCTCAGCTACATCTGCTTACTCAACTAAATCAATTCCGAGCCTTTACTTTAACGGGTTTCTTCTAGCTCGTGCAATACGTTCTCTGGCGTTATTGCTTTCCATTTTACTCTAGAATGGCAAAAAAGACAAACTATTTAAAAATTTTTGGTCTATTTTGCTTACCGCTTAATAAAATATAATTGCTATTGGAATAAAAGATTCAGAGTGTTCTGACGACTCTCCACATAAAAATTCAAAATATGTTGCTACGCATTCATATTTGTACGTTTCGCTAAAAAATGTTAACATTGTGAAACACTAGTGAAATTTAATAATTCAGTCTTAAGGCAAAAAAGTATACAAATGTTGTAGTGTCAACTTTTTGGAGTTAATATTTTGTAAATACTACTTTTATTTATCAAGAAAAGATGGAAGCTAAAAATACCCAACAGTCAAATGAGTTTTAGATGGAAAATATAAGAGATACTGATGAAAGTGCCGGTTAAGTAACGTTTAATTTTTTGGCGTATGTATGTTGTTTTTTGAGGTATTTTTCCATCTCTATTTATGTGTTTTCATTTACTCTTGACGCAGCACATAGGCCTTTAATATTTGGACGATGGCTATTTGTCGACAAGCCCTCAAAAAAAAAAAAAGCAGAACGTCAAGCAGCTTCGCGTACGCGCAGCAGTACGCGTGAGACTGACGCCGCGCTTTTTTTCTTTTTTCCCTTTTTAGTCAGCTACACTGCTCGCTTCAAGTTGTATAAACTCAATCGCTGTATTTGTAAATTGCACGTGTTAAAAGCGAGTGTCAAGTGATTTGTGCGTTATTAATTAATTAGCATCAATTATGATTGGTCGATTAACTTATCGTCAATTACCTTTTTATAACTTTACTTATTTTGCAGAAAATTAAATGTAAGAACAAGTAGCTATAGTTGATTGGAGAACATCTTCAAGTTCTAAGCAAGAAAATTTTTGAATCTAAAAGATGATTATCTCACAAGCTCTTGGGTTGGATCAAAGCGAGACTCATAAACCAGGATATTTTGGTGACACGATGCCAAGCCCGTTATCTCTTACGGCCTCAGTCCCAAGTGTGGGGCACAATTCTGGACCAACGGCCGGTATTTACCCCCCTAGCGAAGGATATTTTACTTCCGGTAGGGTTCAAACGGACTTACCCAACATGGGCATGTACGCTGCTCAGACCGACACATCAAGCATCAGTTCTCCGGGAAATTACGTTCAAAATCCGGCTACAGTCGCAACTGTGCCTGGTCTAATGGGCTCGCATTATGCGAGTGGACTTCAACCATCTGCTTATCCGCCTTTGGTAAGTGAATAACTAAATAATTTTAACTTAGTACGATAAAATAATAGTTTTGCTGAATATTCTGTAGTAAAATACAGGTACTTCTGCAATGTTCTAGTATTGAATTGTAAGGTGATATTTTGCATACAAGAAATGGTTGTTATTATTCGGCAACGACAATTTTTCTGAATTTCACATTTCTTAATGCAAAAAAATAAAAATGATTGATTAATTTTCTTTGATCACTATAGTATTCAATTTATGTATTTTTTTTTATGAAATCTCTTTTATAGGTTATAGATCTGCTATGATTGACATACAATTTATCCCAATACGAGCTGAAAAACTAATTCCCAATTTTGAAGAGATGCTCAAAATAATTTATTAACGTCTAAACAAAAATAAACAAGGTCTTATAAAAGACAAACTATAAAAAGAGGAAATCGGCCTACATTTACAGAAACGAAAAAACATAGATTTTTGACCCTTGGAATCAGTTGATATGTTCTCGAAAGAATATGTGCCTGTTTAATGTTGACATGGCCTATTAGAAAGACTTTTTGTTGTGTTTGTAATCTATTATGTTCTGAAGCAATGCAATATGCAAAAACAAATTGAAGGACAAGACTGAACGAATGATCGCATGAATTTGCACGCGGTTGTTGTCAGCAACAGCTATTTTGGAGTTGAAGTTTGTTGCGTGATGCCAACAGTGGCTACGCGCGCAAGCGATAAAGGCCCTTTGTACTCTTTTTAATCATGACTGAGTAAATTCAGTTTTGTAATTGATCCTCCGCCTCACTCCTGTTGCTGAGGGCAAAGCACGGTATATGTGAATACTATTTCATGAGTCTTTGTTACAACTCCAGAAGGAAATTGAACCTAAGTCTGTTGGCTGCATGAGACGCTCCAACTTCTAATAACACTTTCGCGCTTGAACTTGTTCGCAAGTATAAGTCTGCATTAATGAAGAAGAGAATAGGCAGAAGTTTTATAATATCTTTTATTGATCCATTCGTTAAATTGCAGTTGCGTGCTGTTTTCTTCAATTTTAAACAAAAAACTTTTGGTTGCCCTGAATATGGCTACTTTTTGGTGAATCGAAAGTTTTGTTACCCTTGCACATATATTTCGAACCAGGAGAGGTCGATGCGTATCGGTTAAGGCGTTGAATTCTTTTTAATAAGCCGCAAAATATTGAATGATGCACTGGTGGAGGGGGTTACATAAACATGAAGTTGCAAAAGTTATATAATTCTTTGGCTAGGGTAAACGTTTTTTAATTTGTTATTCATACTATTTATTTTTAGTTCAAGCACATAGAAAAAAACAAGTCGAAAATAAAATGAATTCGAGAAGTAAAAAACATTTTTTCCTTAATATGTCTGAACAAAAATATCTTCTTTCCTTTAGCCCTAAATGTACAAAAGCTCAAAAGTTAGGCGCAAATGAGTTATTTTTGTATTTGATATTATTTCCAAATCTTGCTACGTTCAAGCTATTGAAGTTTACTGGCGAATCTTAGTATGGTGTTTTCTGAGCTTGCTACCACTAATTCTTGGTAGAGCATACATAGTTGGTCTAAGAAACAGCACATGGTGCTCAGGTACCTGCTCATTGGTCCATTGTTTGAAAACAATTGAAACAAAAAGGAAAAAGGTTGTTGGCAAGATGCAGATCGGAAGTCAACAATAAAGCGACGTAACTTGCAAGCATATTATTAAGCCTTCAAATATAATAGATGTATGCAAACTGCGGACGGCTGGCCAAATGTGGCATACAGGGTGAAAATTGAGCGCCCCGCTAAAGGATGTGATTTATTGCCCGCGTCCACAAACTGATCACCCAAAATACAAAATAACTCGCCCTTTTGAGGTTGATTTTAAAAAAAAACAAAAGCCGTGAAAAGGTTTCTCGCCAGACTCACCTCGTCATTACGTTTCGTGTCTGCAAAAAAGCTTTGCGCAACCCTGGAATACAAAACAAATCAAGTTGTGATGCTTTTATTGCGGAAAATAAACCCCCCTAGCTGTTTGTCTAATCCTATGTCGCAGGTTTTCGCAGTGTAATTAACAAGAGGCCATCCAGTAGCCTAAGTGTTCATGTTAATGAGCGCGAAATTAAAGACTCTGTAAATTGCGTCCCTCTGCGGTTTATTTGTGAAGTCTTGAATGCTTGCTAAACTAAAGTAAGAAATTACCTCAAAACATTAAAAAGAATTCTCGATGGCTGCAAACTAAATGTAAATAATCTTTTTTAATGATATAAATTTATAGCATAGTTTCTATATTTTTTGCATATAGGAATAGCCTAACTTTTATTTGTTGTTACTTTTATTTTTTCTCAACCACAAGATATTTAAAGACCTAATAATTTCTTAAAGACATTTTTTGAATTTTAAATACATTAAGGATAAACATAAACGGGCCTGTCTTTTCCTGATAATACAAATAATAATAAACATATTTGCTTCATGGATATAAAAGTCTAATAGAATCCAAGACACAAATTATGCATTGTGTAACTTCTTCCAAGAGCTTTTTTGGAAGGCCGTCGGAAATTTGATGTGAAAAATCTGTATGTAGCTACTTTGCTTGCTTCTCTTTATCGGAAACTGGAAGTCCACTCTGATGCTAATTTTTGCTTTTTTTTTCAGACTGATGACTATGAAATGAGACCTGCTGTTGCGGGGATGTGGCATGGAGGATACGCTCAGCCACCCCCTTCGTGTTACCCCTACGAAAGCAGCTTCGGCCCTCAATATCCTTATGATCGGTATGTGAGAAAGTTTTGTGCATATTAGATTTTTGTAAGACTTTTGTTTTGCTGAAAGCTTTTTCGTGGAGCTCGTGTTAGCAGCGATATCGAGTTACCTGAAGCGGATCCTAACTCGTGATCGTTCTAGCTCCTTAGCAATGAATGTGGTACCGTTACTGACAAGCGCGTTACAAAAAAACCTTCAACAAAACAGATTTATCGAAGCTATTTGAAAATTTTTCAATGCCAATGATTCATTTTGCGATAACGTAAAGTTTTAATCTTGCAATTTTGGAAAAAACGTGATCGTAATAGATGTTAATCATTTTTTGTTCCAGATATTCAATACGCTTGCTGTTACAAGAACTATATGACTCTCGCATGACCTCAATAAACTTAGACCTTTACTTTTACTAAAAATGAGTTCTATTGAGTTAAAAAGTACCCACTTTTTCTAGTAAAGCTATAAAAAAATATGAGTACTATATATTAGTCATAAGACATGTCATGACTTAACCTCTTTCATCAAAAGGAATTAGGATTGTGTTAAGAACAGGCAAAACTTACTGAATTGTAATTATTTCGATTTTATTTCATTACCAGCACCTACGCATGACATTGCGCATAAACAAAATGGCGAATTACTGTATATTAATACATAAAACGAGAGAGGACGTTTATCGCTAATTATTCATTATTTAGCTATTTCCGCAGTGACAAAAGTGCCCTTTTCAGTTTAACTTAATCAGTTTTCTAATTGATTTTTTCCAAACTTTATAAGGTTCAGCTAAATTTGTATGCAAAGCATTAGCAATATGCATGTTTCGAAGAAGCCATTTTATGGAAACTTATATGATAGCATATATAGTTATTGCGGAAAAAGTTTCAGTTTATTGGTCAATGGTTTTGCCCTGCAAACTTTCTTCAAGCGATTTTGTTAACATTACGCGGAAAATTACGTAGTTACCGGCTCATAAAAATTGCTGCTAATTATTCCATTTTATTTCAAAACGAGTATGTTGGACGTAACGATAAAATTTTTTATCGGAAAATTTAGTTATTTCAACTCAATTATCGACCTATGCATTTGCTAAATGCTATCCTCAACTTTTAAGAATAATTCTTAAAAATCGGATTGTTCTCAGTATCTTTAAATCGATATCGTTGCACTGAAAATATTTAAAATTACAGTCAATCAAAGCATGTTTTTTTGATTGGGAGGCTACTGAGGGAGTTAACTTAGATGGAATTCACACTTGGTAGCCTTCCACTTCATGTGAATTTCGTGCTTTGCGCTTAACGACAAGCATTATTAGACCGCGATGTTCCAAAGTCTTCGCGTCTTGCTTCCTTGTGGATTGTGTGGTTACTTGTGTTCATTAAAACGATGAAAACATGCTTACGGTATTATGCTGCCGAAGCAAGAAGACTTGTCTTTAGCAAACTCTACAGCATATCTAACTTCATGTTTAAAAACAGTGTTTGCTCTTAAAAACTATATTTAATGTTGTAATTTGACATGTGTACTCAAAGGCAGGGGATAAAAAAGCCTAGATAATCTGGTAGCAACCATGCAGTAGTTGTCATCGTATCAAATACTTAGTGATAAATATTAAAGTATTCAAAACATCTGAAGCGCTTTATGAAGGTGTGCACTTTACAAAGTTGGTTTTGGTTTGTTGGTGTAAAAATCGTCCATGTAACATCTGTTTCAACAGTTTTTAGTTATCACGTTTATTCATATCTCTGACCCCTTGAGATACCTTTTCTCCTTTCCCCTTTCTTCCTCCCCCTTTGAGGTGCCTTTAGTCGTCCTCTTGTTGCAATTATTTGATTTTGAGCTCAAATTATTGCAGGGGTGTCATTCCAAAATTAGAAACTGTTTGAAAAGTTTTTGTTGATATACTTGACCCCAAAAGTGACAACGGTTGGTTTATATTATTAAGGCCATATTTTGTCTATTTTAGATACTGTGGTGTCGATATAAATGATGGTGTAAGAAGAAAAAATGCAACTAGGGAGTCAACCAATACACTGAAAGCTTGGCTGCAGGAACACAAGAAAAATCCATATCCAACGAAAGGAGAAAAAATAATGCTGGCAATCATAACCAAAATGACATTAACTCAAGTAAGTTGATATGAAATAGGTGGTCATTCGAGCTTTTTATTTCACCAATTAGAAATTAATCGGAGCATGTGTCCGTTGGAGAGGATGTTGTTTATATTTGTTGTCAATGCATGAATATTGTGCGGATGTTGAACTAAGGCTGAGGCTGCCACTCTGTTGCGGTGCCAAAGTCTCTAGTTTACAACTTGACAGTTGAGTCTTTCCTCGTATTGCGAATGAGAAAAAAAATTATTCGGTGATTTGTTTTTGTAAACTTTTAATGGTATATGAGTTTAGTAGACAAGCATTAACCTATGTTGTGTACCACTTTTTGAACCAAAACTTAGGCTTACCATCTCTGCTGCAATCACTGCAATATTAACCATTTTCGAGCTAAGATGGCTTCCAGAGACTTCAGTAGACAAAAATCAAAAGTAAACTCTTACTGTTAAAGGTATCGACTTGGTTTGCCAATGCCAGGCGGAGATTGAAAAAAGAAAACAAGATGACCTGGGTGCCTAAAAATCGCTCTAGCGACTCCAGTAATAATTCGAATTCAAAAAAGACTGATGAAGACGACGATGACGTCACGTCTCCGCATTCGAATGAAAACGGTCAGTATCATTGAAACAATACTGCTTTGTGATATTTCAGGAGTTCCTAATTTTTTTGCTGACCGTACCACGTAGTTTCGCTTGGGCATTTTTTGTACTCGCTATACTATTCAATAAAATCTTTGCCGATGCGCCAATTCAAAAAAGTTAATGTTGTACCATTGAAATCTGATCTGGTATCCTCAAAAAATACAAGCAGCATCAGTTAGCAAGTTCTTATATGTGATTCTCCGACCTTAGGACAACCTTCAAGGTTGCACACAGTAAAACATGGGTTGAGAACGGCTTTGGAGTTACTTGTAAACTTTCTGCTAGTTACTAGTAAACCTTCTGCTGGTTACTTGCAAACCTTGTGGTGGTTACTTGTAAACCTTCTGGTGGACTATGTATTTCTACTGCAAGCAAAGCAACTGAGTAGAAGTACTGTTGTAAGATACTTTGTACAGGGGCCCAAAACGTAGAAACCACTTGGGTGTTAAACCCATAGTTTCTATTGAACATGCGTACGCATCGCTGATGAGTAAAAGAGATCTTAAATTTGTTCCATCAGTAGTTTGTAAAAACATTTTAAACCCTGGGCATAACGGGGGAAGAGATAAAAGATATTTCTTTGTTTTGCGTTTGACTAAATTTATAGTTTTGTTATATTAGATCATCACTGTAGGTTTAAGAGAAAATACCTTTAAAATTTGCCTAAAACCCCAAATTCTCATCAAAAGCGTATGCAGTTTCTAAACAACGGTCATCATTGAAATATTATCCAGCACAAACCACATTGCCCCGAACATTTTGGCTAGTTAACTGCAGTTTAAACATTTTGTTTGTAGTGACAACATGCAGCATTTTATGAAAACTGTGCATATTGATTACTCATTTGTGTTAGAACCGCAATAATATACAACAAACTAGGTTAGTATGTTTTTAGTCGAGCCAAATTGAACGTGATTCATTGTATTGCATCATAGTACAACATAGCACAACAATATTTTGTTTGTCAATCAAAAGTTTTTAAAGCAATTTTTTGACAAAAGTCATTGTCTTTTTCTTGAAAAAGTTACTTTGTGGAGTATATAGGGCATAATTAATAAGATGTTAACTACTTTAAAGGCAAACTTCATCGTGTTCTCAGTTTATAATCAATTTTTGTACTAATCTTTTGCTAATATGTCCTTATCGGAAAAAAACATTCATCTAGTTATGCAGGCTTGTTGTTTTCGTATTTTAATGCAAAAATATTACCAATTGCTAAATAAATTGCCTTTCTGCTTCATGTAGGCTATATGCCATGGCAATTGTAAATCAATTTTGATTATAACGTCTTGATATGATGGACTACTATAAAGATTGGTTTGCGATTTTAGCATCGATGTGTTGATTTACCAGCACTTTTTTCCTTTATCTTTATTTCAGAAATTTCATTTTCATAACTAATACAGCTGGGATCACACTGTCGAGGCGAGTCTTCTTCTTCTTCTTCTTCTTTCGGCTTTTTCCCAATTAGGGGTTGCCACAGCAGATAATCTGCATTTTTATAACATTGCATTGCATTTTTGTTTTTACGGTTGGACGCCCTTCCTGCCACTAACCCCCTCTTCGATGGGAAAACTAGGCCACCTGTCTTCCACATAAAGGTGGGGGCGTCCCGCTAAGTGCCTTGCCAAACGATACATCAAGCAAACTTGCCGGCTTGTTCTCCACAACCTCCCATAAATGCCGAGCGCCAAGCATGGAAGCTATGAATACCATTTTTCAAAGTCTTCTGGTATGACTCGACAACAGGATTGAACCCAGGTCTACCGACGGCAAAGCGGACTCTCTAACTACTTCACCATCGCGCCGCTGGTTCACTATCGAGGCGAGTCTACTTTGTGAAATTTTAAATGATTTTAAATTTTCCCAAATTAAGAAAAAGCTTTTGGAACAAAATTTTTGCTAAAAATGTTAATAAAAAGGGATATTTGCATCAAGAATTTTCTCTGCTAATACTAGTCTTGCCGGATGCCGGTTTTATTAGAAATAGAGAAAATTGAAACGGAGAGATAAAAATAATTACAACTTTATTCATGCAACAGTTTTTTTATAAGTTATCAAACCAAGTAATCTTGTGTCATGGTGAGAATGCTATTATATTATTTTTTACTAATTGTCACGTTATTCGAAAGTAAATTTTGTGTCGTGACTTATGTTTTGTTAATTATTTATCTTCTCAAGTATTTGAGTAACTCTTTCTTTATCTAGATTGCAAGAGCGATATTGATCCGTCACTTGATTCCGATGACTCCGACGCGCGTAAAGTAACAAGTACCAATACCAACGATGATATCACTAGCTCTGACCTCAAGGATACACTAGACTTCCAGCATGAACAGTGTTCAATTAACTCCGATGGTACGACTCACCAAAGCCAGCAAGACTTTTCGTCGCCTGTGCACGACGACCCTTTGAGATCAAATTTTGGATCATACGATCATAAAGAAAAGACTTGGCCTACCTCAAACGACGAAACATCTACAAAGCCAGCCGATGGAATTATTAACTCGTCTGGCATCAGCTCCTATGAAGGGGAAAATTGTCGCAGCGAGCCGTCGACTGTTATCCGCCAGGCTTCTTCTTTAGTAAGCCCGTCTTTATTGCGAACTGATGACATTTGTGAACAAACTGACCTTAAATATCAGCCTCATGACTGGCCTCACATTCCTTGCCAGTATGGCTCTGAAAGCAACCCCAATCAACAGATACAATCAAATAGACCTGCTGAAGAAATAGAGCCATTGCATTCACACAGTCCTCTTCACGTTGGTGAAGTCAAATCGAATTTTTCTAGAAGCACTTTTGCCGTGAGCTCAGTCACAGAATCATGCGCTGTTGCACCTGCACCGTCTTCATTTGTACATGGCTATTCTAGCCAACACGGTGTTCCACCGCCGCACATGGACTACTACCGAGGCATGGAGCGGTTGCCCGGGGACCTAAACCCATCGTCTTATTATCCGCGCCATGACTTGAGGGCAAGAACAGAGTTGAAAGTGGACACAATTCCGAACCCTTTTTCCTCAAGCGGAGAACCACTTCAGCCCAAAACTCCAACACTCCCAGGCTTATCTTCTGCGTCTCTTCTAGCAAGCGAAGCAGCGGCATCGGTCCAGAAACCAGTTTATCAGCCTAATTTATCACCTCAATACGTTCCGAATGTGAAATTGGTCAAATCTGTGCCCTCATCGACAACAACTCACGCGCCTTCATATTTTCCTCACAGTTCATTTAATCAGTCATTTGCAAACGGCACAGGAAGCGCTCTCGACTACTATCAAAGAAAAGGTAGGAAATAATTTGTTTTGAGGGTGTTTTTCTGTTCCCCTTAGTCAATTTTGTGATGTTGATCGATTACGATTTTACCTATCATATTTGATGCTGTTGTTAAAGCATATTTGTCAAATGTAGTTTAGAAGTTTTGCATGTCATGTTTTTGTTTCACTTTGCCTTGTCAGCTCAATTTATTTGATTAGGCTAACAAGCATAAAAAAAGTAGTTTTGTATCTGGAAACACGGGTCTGAATCTTTTGAATATCTTTATCTAAACTGGCAACGTTAGTTTTTGTTTTCATTAGGAATTTTATTAATTTGTGGAGTACCCTAGTGTGTTTTCTTACAGTTGTAATTACTTCACAGGATTCTACAGCCCTGAATCTTCAAGCTATCATATGCCTTCATCAAGCTCACCGAGGTAAATTTTGTTTTGAAAACGTTAAAATCGTATTTTTAGGAGTCGCGTTTGGTATTACTGATGCGACTCGACCTGTTGTTTCGAATCACTAAACTTTGGGCTATTTTTTAAATTCCGACAAACTTAATTTTTTTAAAAACAAAGTGTCAAAATTAAAGTATTTCTAATTACCCAGTCTAGCATATGTAATAGACACCTGCACTTAGCAAAGAGACGTATTATTATCTTAACCTGTATTTAATAACTTTGGATTCAGACCATATCTTCGACGTAAACAATCTAATTTTTGATGAGCTAGTAGCGGCATTCGGGCTATTGTCTTTGAGTTGTATTTTGGAAGAAAAGCTACCTACTTATTATTCCCAGTGCTGTGTATTTTAGCTTTGGTAAACATAACCGCTTATTTTAGAATTAGCCGGAAAGGTTTTTAACAAAGTTTCTTACGATTTTCGTATCACGAACAGTATATTTCTTAACAAATACCTTATTTTCTCGTGATAATCTATTTACTAATAGAGAAATAGTGAAAAGTAGGCTTCCTGCTAAGAAATTTGTCGCAATTGTCAGTGCCTGCATCGTAGTCCTCTAGCGACTTTCTATAATTAAAAGGCCACTTTGGTAGGCATGAAGCTCAAGTATAATCTGAGGCAAACTTTGTTATATTATTTTAAAATACTTGATCAAACGCAGAAGTGCACATGCTTGTTACCATGCAATAGAACAATGACTGCTTTCGATTTCATTGTAGTATCCTCATCGTCGTTATCATCAAAATGCATTAAAGCCAGTTTAGTCAAACCTAGAGTTTTTAAGCTTTGCATTATTTTAGAAAATGACATATCAAAGAAAGAAATCACGAAGTTCTATAATGAAGACAATTGCTGGCGATGCAGACAGCGATATCTTCAAGTTCCAAGTTCCGCTCCTGCGGCAAGCGATTGACTGTAACGCGATCGACCGATGTAGCGGTGATGCGGAATTTTTACTTCTTCACACTGTGCCTTGACAGCAAAAACGTACTACTTTCAAACGTACTAATTAGCAAATAACAATAATTTTAATCTAAGTGAAAGTTCATCGTGAAAATACCCCGTCTTTTGAGTTTGAAAAAACTCACATTTAACTGTTTTTAATCAATTTTCTCACTAAAGCTTTATTTCACCGTATAATTTGCTTTATATCAAAGACGCAAAAGGATGAAAGAAAAACAAGTATATGCTAGTATAACTTGTGATCAACTGTTGTTTTTAATTTATTTTACTCGCTAAACTGATTGGTATTTTAAGTTCAAAATAAATTGTCGTCAAAAAAGTTGTTAAAAAATGACTTTGAATTGCTACAATAATGCTAGTACTGTGTATTAGTGTCATTTTTACACATCGGATACGTGTAGTTGCATTGAAATCCTGCAACTTTTATTGCTATTTCCAAATAAATTGCCTGGCAATTTAAACCAAGTTTTTGGAAGTGTTTGTGTTAAATATTAAGCCTTTGTGTTGAAAAAAGCTATTTTGGCGTTTAGCTTTTTTGTTTTTTGTACGCTTTGAATGAATTGTTGATTTTCAATCTGCAGTTTCAATTTTTTGTTTGTAGAAGTACTTTGAGAATTAAAACAATCAAGAAATTAGAGTTTTTCTTATGAAAATGCATGAGGTGGTGTGCCAGTTTGCGAGCCTGATTTACATAGAAATGGAAAAGACTTGTAACTAGGGCAATTAAAAGTTAACAAAGTCAAATTTTTTAATTGTGTAGAGCGGGGGTCGGCAACCTACGGCCAGCTGATCGCACCTGGCCCGCCGAGCAAAATCACCGTGCTGCGGCTTCTCAGTTAATTGTGATACCTGTGGACTATAGCTCTCATGTCAATTTTTTTCATTTGTTAAGCTTGAATTGTCTCTGAGCCTAACCCTTTCCTTAGTAATGTTGTTCTGGAATAAGCTTTGCTCTAACCATGCTGTGATTACGTGATCGTTGGCTACTTTAGCCGATCAAATCTAATTTTTTGCCATTTCATATAGCTCATGACGTCATATCAACGTCATCAAATTACATAATCTTGATACATATTTCTCATAAATATAAATCCCACGGCAAAAAATTTGTTTTTGAAAATAAAAAATTCTAAAGTCAAAGGCTAGTAATCTGTTCGTTTTGAGGACTAATCAATTCATTTCATTAAGCCTAATCGTTTTCTTACTAAATGGCATATGCTTTATTTAGCTACACTTTAAGATAACCTCTAGGCTGCAGTTTTAAAATGTGGTTTAGAATTTATACAATAACTGTACAAAAAATTTTAGTTCAGCACCAAGTAATCATTGTGGTAACTTGCATTGCAGAAGGATTTAGCTCGAAAGCGAGCATATAAACTGAGCTCACAAAGCAACTGTCAATACAAAAACAAAATGTCCCTTTGGGAATAAAAAAAACTATAAAGGCAAGTTTTGCAAGCACAATAATTTTCTAAAAATCGCTTTAAGTAATCTTGCAGTTTTGGGTTGAAGTTAGGTTTTAGTATTTAGGCTGGATCATAGGATCTAAATTTACGCCGAAAATGTATCACTGCTTGGCTTAATGAAACATATTTTAAAAGTGAATTACAAACCAACTTATTTATCGTACAAGCATAACGTACTTTATACACGTGTGATCAACTATTTTTGGCTATGAAACACACAAAAAGGAAGTTGAGAACACGAATAACTGACAATCATTTGCAAATGTTATGCTTGCGGCGAAGGGGCCAAGCCCTTATAATTTTTTTAAACCCAATCACGGAAAAAAAGGTATTTTTGCGTAACGGCAACAAAACGTCTACCTCAGCAAAAAAATCATAAAACGAAATTGAGCGACAGAAAGACCCTAACGTATTTTTTGGCTCTCTCGAAATTTGCTCTCGGCTACATGAATAGCTTTTGGCCTCAGCCGGCCTATCATCAAAACTTCAAAAACTTTTAAGCCTAAGGTCGAGTATGCTACTAATGTACTGTCTAAAAAGAATATTTTATAATTTTCTTATGAACTGTAATTAGTTTGATTGGGACTAATCTGTAGCGAAATCAAATTGATGAAAAAAAACAGAAGAAAACAAATTATACATATCTGCTATGACCAAATTCGCAATGTTTAACGCCATAGTAACAAAAATGGAGACAAATTTGTAAGGCGAAACTAACTCTGCTAAGCGAGATTATGCAAAATTTAATTGTGGCCCTTACTGGCCAGCGACTAGAAAAAGGTTGCCAAATTCTGGTGTAGAGAATAACAAAAAAATCGTGGAAACCGAGTTTGACGGTTGTAGCATCAATATTAGCAAAGTTATGAAAGTCGATAAAAGTCAATCTTTTTGTTTGTTGGTTAATTTACATACAATTGACTAGCAAATGAGCGCCAGATTACGCACATTGTAATGGAAATTACTTGTTTTCATACTGTTACTTCTCAATATTTTTGGAAAATTGAGTAAAACTAGATTTTATATTGCAACCGATTTGGTAGAACGGGCCGCACCAACGTCACTCGTAGCATTTTTGCAACCAATGTAATATTATTTATGACGCAAAATAATTTGGCAAGAAAGACGAGCGAGAGATTTTTAGTGGAAAGAGAAACAAAAAGCTTTGCTCAAACCTGTTGTGAAAGCTACAAAACACTATCTTTTAGACCTATTTTGTTCAGTTGATGTTTAGATCAATGGCTTCAACCTTTTTTTTAAGTTTTTTTTCTCCCAGTTCAATTTACTTTATCTCTCCGTTTATCACCCAAAGCACATCAAGCTGAAATCAACCTTTTCTTCTATGCCAGGTTGAAGAGCTTTTTAGAAATCATTTTTTGAGAGCTCTGATTTCATTCCGCCTTTATTTGAGAAAGAGCTTTTTATGAGATTTAGAAATGCTGGTAAAGACTAAATATTAACAAAAATTTATATGTGTTTACATCACCATTTAAGAACCAGCGCAAATTGAAGTGATTTGGTGCTTTTATAATTTTTTTCTCATGAAGTCAATTTTTTAAGTGTGTCACGTCAATGAAAATTTTCCTTTAAATAAAAAGTATAACGAACAAAACAGTTCTTGCAGCAGTTCCTTTTCGAAAATGTAATCATTTATTTCGCTTCCATTGCCAATTGTACGTAATGTGTCAGCTTTTTGCATTAGCTTTTGCTAAAGTCAATACATAAAATGCGGTGTGTGACGTCACAATTTCGATAAAGAAGGGTAAAAACCTTATTTTGGTAGTGGAAAATTAGTAACACTGCAACACTTTCAAAAATCAAAGATAATCGAGTTTTTACTCGCTTTTCACAATAGCATAGAGACGTAAAACAGCGGCCGCAGCTCAAGTTTCTTTGTTCAGCTATGTGACCACAGAGTTAATGTTGAAGCTCTACATAAAATCGCTTTCAAGAATGTACCCACCCCCTAAGAAAATTTATAACCTGTCCAATACTGGTGGTGTAAAAGATAACTGACGTTGACTTAATACTTAGAAAAGCAATATGTAATGCTGGAACGTTTATGTTTTTTCTTCTACTTATGCTTTCTATATGACAGAAGCATAATTTCGTTCAAAGAGCATTGACTAGAAGAGTTTCAGGTTAATACAATGTTTCCTCGCCCCTCACAATGCTAGATAATATACAATGGCTGTTCTCCTTGACTTATATTTTCTAAGTAAGTTCGAAGCTTTTAAGGCGCACGCCTCGTGGGTACTCTAAGATCCGAGCTCGAATCCCGGCTGCGTCGGAATTTTAAAAACTGCTCGCTACTAGTACTCAGAGTGCAAGAACATAGGTAAACGTCAGTGCTTTAAAAAAGGCGATCCAAAGAAAGGAACCAATCCCCCTGCTTTCATCATTGCTGTGGTCTCAGGATAATGGGAGCCTAACCTTCCCATTCTCAAAGCTCAAAATTAAATGAGTGACTTCCTTTACCCTTTCTTTATATTATTCTAGTCATTCAGCTTTATTACCGTGTTTAATTGTTCTGGTCTATGCTTGAGCAAACACCACGTTCATTGTATAGCCATCTGCTCCTTCATATAAGCGAAATAAATTTTTGTGACTGATCGCTACTGACCTCCAGTGGTGGCTGAAATGGAGTTCAACACCAGGCTAAAAAGACCGAAAAAGCACTTTGCCATAAAGCAGTTGTAATATTGCGTATAATTTGTATTAAAGTAAAGTAGCATAAGCTCACATAAATAATATAAAAATACAAAATAAATAATAGGAAAAACAATTGCAATAATCTATAAAGGCGTCGAATTTTTTCGAGCGATTTTTTGCTGAAAGATCTGAAGGTCAATCTACGGAAATTAAAAACATATGAGATAGGTCAAAGCACTCTATTACGATAATGAAAAATGAAACCGTTACAAATTGAATTAACTCAAATATTGTCAGTTTTGTTATGCAAGATTTACAGTTAAGTTATGGAATCATATTTTCTCTTTATTATGCTTGTAACACTTTGCCATTTCGCAAATTCTAAGCCATTGTTTCTCAACCATTTTAGGCCTGTATCCCATTTTCAAACTGAATAGAGGTCTATGGTTTAGTTGCATTACATTTTTTCCAATTTCAGTTATGTTTTCCAAATTAATTAAAATAACAAGCAGTGGCCGACCCGAGTTATGTGCTGTGGACCACTAATAGGTCATGGCCCGCCGGTTGAGACCGCTACTTTAGACCATGATGTTGGAAACAGAAAAGTGATAACAGATCATTTACAGTACTAAACAAAGCATATCTTTACTTACATAATTTTTATTGTTATGGCACTATGTAAATGTTGTTAGGGGTTAAGAATTTCCAAATCTGCTGTGGCATTGCATGGTGACAACTAGGCAACCGTAGCTGAGAACGATGAACGCTTTGCCGCTTGTAAAGTGTTCAGAAGAAGTGTTGAATCTAAACTGTAAAAAAAGCACAATATTTGCTGAACCCGCCAGATATTTCAGCAAAAACTTAATGCACAGCTCCGGAATTCTTTTGCAGTGCCACGATAAAAGCGTGGTAAAAGAATTATTTAGAGACACTCAGCCTTCGGTAAGAGCTCACTTGAATTGCTCTAAAAGACCAATTTTTGGGAAATGTTAAATCGTTTCAAAAACCACAACACCCTCAGAAATATATGGATTTGCCACTGTTGAAACCGCTCTTAAACAATCGCATTTTAAAGGGGATGTGACCCGGATGTGAGAAAACGTATGGCTGGACTAGCCGAGCTGAAGCGCATGTATACTTCAATTAAAAAAAACTTTTACGTATATCAACCACATGCTAAGCGTGGTCAGTATTGCGAGTAAGGTTTTTTCAAGAAAAGCTATGTTCGCTTTAATGTCAAGGTACTTGAGCACATAAACTCTGTGAACCCTCTTAATCTAGCACGGATCACGCACCAGAAGAGTTAAAATTTTTGAAAAGTTTTTTAAAGTGGTGTTGGTTCCTCTTCGGGTTCCCTTAATACAAACGGTATTGCTTTTTGGTGATACTGGTAGCCCCAACAGCACCAAGTTTTAGAATTTCCATTAACAATATAAACACGTTCAAATCTCACAAAGATACACAAAAGCTAAAAAAGCACTTTATCATCAAACAATGTTTTCAAATGGCTTCTTACCGTGATAATTCGTAGCCATGGGCTTTGGCAACATTTAATAAACATAATATAATTAGATGATACATATTTCTATAACTTAGCTATCAGGTTTGAAAAAATTGGCTAAAATTAACCCATGAAGCTCAATGTACTAACACTATAAATAACTTGGTTACTTGAATATTTCTTTGGCTTTTGTTTATTGCCAAAGCAAGGTTGTTTAAAATACAGCACGGTAATAAAGGAAATCTGGAATTTCCGTTTCTATAACGCCCATTGTTTTTAACACACTGTAGTTTTTTTTCGGTCAACACCTTTGAACCAAGAAAGGTCAGTGGTACCTCATGCTGAATATAGAACGATCTTACCGAGTACCTCATGCTGAACAGAGAGCGATATCTGATGCATCCGTAAAAAATTACTAAATACAATTTGTTTTGGGTAGCATCAGGACTGTTTTCCTAGGAAGAATTGATTTCCTCAAACTGGAAACGTAAGAAGAGGGGCTCCGGGGGGTATGAAGCTGATCAATCACTACACGTGTTTTCAGAAGGTGATTGATATTGATAAAATATTCAACCATAACTTGCTGCTTCAACAAGTTTAGACACTCTACTAGTATTTTTAATGTAACACGGTATTCAATTTTTGCAGTGTACAGTTGAGAACAACTCAACGCTTAACCTGTTAGCATCACTAATTGTGGTCAATAAATGAGTCTCTTTTTTGTTGCTAATAATTCTTTATTGCATAACGTTCAGCTGTGGAAAAAGTTTGTAAACTTAAAAGCTTTTTTCTTTACCTTATTTCCAGGGCCAGAGCCTAGCGGTGGATCCTGTTTTTCCTTTTTTTACTGATTTTTTTCATAATATTTAAAAAACTAAGTTTTAACTTTAAAATTAAATTATGGTTTTTGTAGCTCTCTGCAGCTTCTTGAGTTCGATTTCCTTTACAGGCTATTTTCGAGTCACATATACGTCTCAATTTGTCGTGTTTTTCTCAAACTCAAAATTTCATTAGCAGCGCCGGCGACTTTATCTTAATTTACTTCAGTAAAATCATCAGGTTGCGGTCAAAGCAGCAGAATTTTCCCATTGTTGGGCACCGTTGATTGAGCATACAATCATAAAATAACCTAAGTGCAGCCAGTCCTCACGGTGCAAGTATATGATGCCAACAAAAAAATTCTGATATAATACAAACGAAGTGAACTTACTTAACATAGCAAAGATCTTTATAAAATCTCTTGGATATGTGCCCCTATCCCCAAATTAGTAACTAAAAAACATCCCCTATGGAAACCAAAGCAATTTTGAAAACCATACATCTTTTCGTTAATGTTTTTAGACATCAAATCCAATGGTATAACTTATACCTCAGTAACAAGTCATAAATGTTGAAATTTTCTCAAAGCGCAAACCAAGACTTTTGAAAGATAGAGGGAGATTCTAACCTAGAAAGACACTTGACTGTCTTTAAAAACAAACAAAAAGTGTTCACTTGATTTTCAAGATACATTAATTTGCTCATTGTTTAAAATATTATGGCTAAGAAGGGGACTCTTAGCTCCCGTCTGGTTGTACGACTAGTAGCCCAGGACGTATACTGGAATCGGTGGCGGAAGGAAGTGAACAATTGAAAGCAATGTTTGCCAAGCAAAGATTATCAAGTACCAAAAAAAAGCAATCTATGAAAAAAGTAAAATCTCCAAATTTTGCAGTAAATTTTGCAGTAAACCAAATTTTGCAGTAAACCCTAGCGATCATTTTAGAAAGAGTTGGGGTAATAAACTATGAACCCAGTGACAGTTTTTTTCATTAGAGATTATTAGATCTTGCCAACAATAAATGTTTTGCGATAAGATTATGAAAAATCGATGTAAAGACCACTCACAAACAATAATCAAGATGATTTTTTGACTTTTTATTACGCCAAATAAAGACCATGACCCAATGCCTTTGCTTCAACCTAATGAAGTTCATTTGATTATCATGATACCTCACTTTCAACTATATTAAAAAACAATCTGTTAGTTTTGCCGCCACTGAACAATCTTTAAAAGTGGTTTTTAGAAGTTGGTTTAGTAGGAAAATTAATGAAAAATCTTTATTGCGAAAAGATACAAAATCATCTAAAATAAACAATTTATGGTCAAATTCATGAGTGGATTAGATTTTTAGGGCTAGAATAGAGTGGAGTAATGTCACAGGCAAAATTTTAGTGTTTCTTCTAACAAAGGCCTTTACTTGCCATAACATTATTATTTACCAGATTTGGAAAATGTT
The DNA here is from genome assembly GCA_963675345.1 of Trididemnum clinides. Classification (NCBI taxonomy): domain Eukaryota; kingdom Metazoa; phylum Chordata; class Ascidiacea; order Aplousobranchia; family Didemnidae; genus Trididemnum; species Trididemnum clinides. Next base: position 17,311,221 of record OY776291.1, read on the forward strand.
CAAACATATTGAGACAAAGCTCTTTTCGAAAGTATAAAAGTGTTTTTCATCCTTTACGCTCTTCGAACTTCATAGTGTTGAAACGAGCAAGCTTGGGAGAAACAAGTCCATAATTCGAGCGCACCCTTCAAAATGAGGCAATAACTCTATCTGCATAAATAAACCCTTTCTTTCTTAGTGCTAACTGTAAAAGGGAGCAGAGACTAAATTAACTATATAATCAAACGGCTGGTAAACAGCTTCATCAAAAATGTAACTCAATTTTGACAATTTTACCTTCCGAAAGGGGGATCAATACGCTCTCTTTCTCGCTTTTTCACGTCATAGTAGCATCTACCTGCAAACAGTGGTTGCCAATTTTAAAATGCTGTGGGCCCTTATGAAGATTGGACTAATAATTTTAACTCCCCAACTCAATAGCCCGCTATAACTTTTCAAAAGGATCAAAAAATTCTCCTTCGGCAGTTGGTTTTGGCGTGCAATTACATCTACAGATCCTCACTTGCCACAACTGCAAAGGCCAGTGAAAATCTATAGATGTACGTTAATGGCAATACAGCGGCTTACCGAAACCTTTTGTGAGCCACCGGTTGGAAACCTTTGTTCTGAAATGTAACGATGTAGTATCAAAAAAACTTTTTTTTCATAGAAAGAAAAATTTAAAAACAAAGATATATTTAGCGGTGGTCACAGCATTGCTCTTTTTGGTTTACACTATATTCATAAAAGGGCATATCTGATAAACCAAAGCTTAACTACTTTAACAAGATGTTATCAATTTGTTTAATGTTTACATTGAAAAAATACCTCTCCCATCAAAGTCAGCTTGAGAATAAAGCCTGCAGCAAAAAACAAATTAAATAAATACCATTGACTAGACTTGGTTAAAATGAAAGCTGCGTATTAATGAGCCTGTTGATGTTGCAATAGTAACTGTTACCAACAGATATCAAACATTTTATAGCTTACAAGCAACAATGGCTGATTGAGTCGGTTTTACTCGGACATAAAACACAGTAAAATTTTTGTCGGTCAAATGTCTGACCTCCTTAGGTTAAACTTGGTCAGCCATACGTCCCAATGGGCAAGAAATATTTCGGTGACCGGGTTTTTCATTAGAGCTTGCCTAAAATACCCATGAAGTTTAGACGGCTTGGCAGTCTAAACTTCATGGATATTTTAGGAGCAGAAGCACGATTTTGTAATTGCTTGTGGGCTTGTAAGCATTACAACTGATACTTGGTATTATTTGTAATGGCATATATCAAAAGTTTTTACTTTTTTCAAAAAATACCCAAAGATATGAGCTAACAAACAACATCTAGATCTATTTGTTCGATTACGCTCTTGAATTCGTTTTACTTTTGGTACAATCTTTCGGAAAATTGAAAATTTAAATTATCATATGTCCTCGGAGTACAATTCGTGTTTTTTTAAATGGGGGGAAAGCGCTTCAAAGAGGAAAGCAGAACGCTTTAACTGCTTTAAACCGGCCACTTTCTAGATCATTTCACTCTCTAGGTGCGGAAACAAAAATTAGCAGCTTTGACCTGTAAAAAAATTTTTTCCGGCACTTGCTGAATCGGATCAACGAAGTGAATCTATGGCAGTTTTATTGTTTTATTAGTTCTTGACATTTGGCGTATTTAGTTGTTGTATTTATACTATTAAGCAATCCAAAGAACTCAAACTATTATTTTTTCATTGGTTTGTAACAGTTGTCTCGGGTAGAATTATATATGGTAGATTCATAAATTATCATGAACATTGCCTTGGAGATAACGAAATCTCACAAATCAATAGAGTGCACTACAGGTGAAAATGGACAGCAACTGTATTGTATAATAACGAAGAAGCAATTGTCGTAATCCTTGTTCTACACTTTCCGATCCGATAGCTATTAAAACGCGTGACTTTCTATAGCGAATTAGCGGAGTATTAAGCTGCGTAGAATGAACTAGCAGTCTCCGACTAAGAGCGTCGAGTGTAGGCGCCATTGTATTTTAGAGGTGTGCTAACTGTAGTATCAAAACCTGGCAAGAAAACAATTTGAGAATTAAATAAAAGCTTTTGTTGATTGTAACCGACAAAAATAATCTTCAAGCAAAAACCAAATAAAACCTATGTTGAATTCTGCTAAACCATGTCACTTCTGCTTTAATTTTCATGGCCTACGTAATGGTTCAGCTTTTGCTTAAAACAGTTATGATGCCACACAACTTATTTGTTTTTTCATAGTATCTTTATGGCGTCACAACTGCTTTAAGCCACTCTAAAGCCGTAAAGTTAAAAAAGAAACAATATTGTTGTAATGCAGTGATGCTCAACGCTTAGTACAAAAACTCATCAGCTTGCTAAAATTACTAATTTTCCGTGATGCAGACAGCGGAAAAACTGAGGGAGCTGAACCACGCAGGGCATGTCACTTTGCTTTAAAAAAGGGTAAAAACCTTTTTTTAGAGAGACCACAAAACAACTTTGCCACAAAAAGGTTGTCATAGATTTGATTAGCCCCCACATTCCGAAGAAAAATTCTAGCTTTACTTGCAGAGGCCAATATTGAAACAGAACTGCCGGTAATCTTGCTTAATAGTAGTTGTCTAGTTTGCAGTCATATTTTCTCATCAACAGGAGAAATCGACGTTGAATAATACCTTCTGAATGGACAAGGAACATGTAGTGTAGGCTATTTTTGTAGCCGCCACTAACTTTTCAATTCGACTAAATGTTTTTTTCACCAGTACAAAGCACCAAGCACGACAATCGCCATGTAGCCACAAAATTTCTATGTTGAGAATTTTATTCAAAGCCCATCACGGAGATAGACTCAAGCCTCCATTCCTCCACCCCAAACGCCATTGTGGTTTCAAACATAAATTTCATTGCTTGCTATTGCTTTTTTCAGTTTTTCAGTTTTTCCGTTTCCGTTCCTCATAAAATGATTCTTGCAAAATTTCAAAAAATTTATATGTATGAGGATCCTTTTTCTTCTTTTTGAAGAATATTCTCTGTATTACGTCCCATTTATCCAACAGTATCTAATAATACTTTTTGGAAGAAACTAATTTTCTATTAAGTCAATGTCGTGTTCAGTCCAGCTTTGTTATTAGCAGTTCCATTGGAACAGTTATTGCTCTCGTAAGCAATACAACCGAGCACAACTACTTACTGAAATGCGACCCTACTGATAACATGGCAACGAAATCAATGCACAATCATGCAATCATTGCCAATGTAAACGGAATTCCAACTCACGCGCTAACGTTTCGCGCTCAGACGGTGACATGTAGAGAAAGCTTACACTACGTCGCTATTTTCAACACTGGCGCGGTGGGGCAGTGATTAGATTGTCCGCTCACAGTCAGAAGGCGAGGGATTAATTCCCTTGCATAGTATACCACAGATTTAAAAATGGTTGCTAAGCATAAAAGACAAAGAGTAGAAAAGGCTCACTTTGCTAGCAGAGTCTGTGAGTAAAACACCTAATGGGGTACTTACCGGTTGCGGTAATCCAGTGCAATTAAAGACTGGCAAATAGAGCATGACCTCATACGAATTAATAAATAAATCATTTTCAATATTTACTTACCACTAAACAGCATGAAGTATTGAGTCCGTTCTAGCAGTAGCGTTGTTGAAAATGAGGTTCCGAAAAAAGTGCGTCGACAGAACCCGGTGTGATTCCATCATAGAAACAGTTGGGTAAAGAGTGTTGAGGAGAGAAAGAATTTTGTGAAGGTAATTTATTTTGCATGCAGTGTTCTTGGTAAGCAAAAGGAAGCACAGAAGTCCTGCAAGACGGCATGAATGACGAAGTTCTGAGATTGGATTTATCAACGAATTTCTTGCTCTGAGGATTTTGAACTTGAATCGGATTTGCGTTTGAATAAAAATGTTGACTTGTATTTTTTGAATTAAGCGAGTAATAGCTCTGTTCAGATGACTGCAACTCGTTAGGCAAGTGAAATGGACCAGAATCAACTGGACGAAAAGGGGTATTTATTTCGTATTGTGGCATCCATCCATTATTGCCATTTACGCCTGTTTGAGCAGTTGTACTAAAAGGTCCGTTGGTTTGCGAATCAAAATTCAAGTTTATTTCAGCGTTTTCTTCAGAAATAGAATAATGGTTTGTTCCCAAACTTTGACTGTTGTGAGATTTAACCGAGTTTGAAGGGCTTGGCATCACTGTGGAGTTGCCTAGTGCCACGTTTTGACGAGAAGGAATCGGGGAGGTTGAATTCAGGGCACAACGTGGAAAATTAACAGGTTGATGATTGTATTTACATGGCGAATTGTTAATATCATTGCGTTGGCTGTCTTCAAAATTGCCGCATTGCGATGCAGCTACGGAAGGCTCTTTCTTCAACAGTAACTTCTTGATCAAGGAAGGTGCTTCTGTTTTTTCAACGTTATGCTGTTTAGCAGATGACTTTGAAGCGTTGTCTTGCACTTGTGCACCAGCATCGTTTACTAGGTCTTGTTCGTTTGTTTGTTCACTTGAAGTTGCTTTCAATTCATCATTTGGCAGTTCGCAGTCGCCATCATCACAATCATCTATAAAATATATATGAGGCCAATACCACAATAATTTTTAGCAAAATTATTTTTGAAAAGCATTCTCAAGCCAGTAATGGTTCTCGGACCAGAGAAAGAGGTCTGGAGTAAAATAATAAGAGACGCTGCCAACTAAAATGACAAAGATTATTGTTTTTAGTTCGAACGACTGATTAGAAATCGGTTTTGTTTCACAGCATTCGTCTCCAGCACAAGGAGAAGTAAGATCATCATCTCCACGAGCGTAACTGAGTGGACTTGGCCCCCCACTTTTGTATAAAACCATTTCTGTAACTCGAGCAGATCTGTTGAGATATTTGGGAGGGGGATAGACCCTCGGGTTCTATTTTTCATAGTTTTTAAAGCACAAAAAATATTTTGAAAAATCACGTTGCTCAAAGTTTTATCGGATCGGAGTGATCCGAGCAAAATACATGAGTTTGTGGACTTGTGATTTGTTACAAAAATACAGTGCCGGTATTAATTTCCGTGAATAAATCATTTGAAATTTCCAAATGTTTATTGCGTTGTTGCGTCATCAATTCATCAATATATACGTAATAGTAGCAGTTTTACAGTAGTTTGCTACAATGATTTAGCGTAGGGCAGACTCAGCGATTAATTTTTGCAAGTTTTTACTCTGTTATGCTATGGAAATAAGATTTTTAAAACCAGGAATCCGTCATTTGAGGTGGTGCATAATGGCAATAGAGAGTTAGAGGTCAAATCTGGCCTGCTTAGACCAATATGAGATCTTCCACAGTCTTTTCTGAGTCTAACCGAGCCAGATTTAACCACTAACATAACTACCGGTCTCTAAATTTGTCACATTATCTAAATTTCCTGCGAATGTCATTTACTGAACAGTAGGCTCAATTATCCAAGTTTTACATATTAATTTTGTTTTCATTTTTCCAGAAAATTCCCATAAAATATACTCCAGATTGCACCTAATCAATTCTACTCTTTCAAAATTTTGGGGGGAGGAAAACTAACCAGATTCTTTTTATAGACCATCGTTATATGCTGTTGCCTTGTAAGCTTCGCCGCCAAGCGGTCTATTAAAATTCCGAGTAACTCGACGCTTGACTCACACTTTCAAAGCAAACTATAGCTCCAAAATATAAAGTTCAGATATATAATATGTCGTGCTGGGAAAACGTCATGTTGTTGACAATGTTTCTGGTTGTGACGTGGGGTGACATCTCATCGAGATTTTTTTTGAAGTAATATCACCTATTCCCCCCCCCCCCCATTCATTTTGGGCTGGCGCTGCCCCTGATTATCGCCACTAGATGTTAAGTTGAAATGATCCGCTTCTTGAATTTAATCCGCTTCAAAACCACTTGCAACTTCTACCAAAGTTGGCGTCAATGCCTTTTTTTTTAATGCAATCATTTTTGGTATTTTGTGTTTGCAACGTTTTGATTACTTTAGGCTGCACAACATAGGACCAGCGGACCGCATGTGGCCCGCAAGATGATTTGAAAAAATGTCACAGCTTAGATAAAATCGCGTTTACAACTATTGCCAGGGCTGGCAATTTGTGGTTATTTCTAAGATTTGTGTTTGTTTTTGAGAACACCACCTTGCAAAATAAAAATGGGTTTATTTCTGAGAAAGGTACTTTTTTGAGTTGTGTGCTTAGTTTGTTATAGAAATCGTTTTTGTCTTGAAAGTGTATTCCTCAAACTAAAGATCTCCAAACAACAATCTTCATCCAAATTTACAGCGAAAATGTCGTCTTTTCGCAACGTGCTTGCTTTTTGGTGTGAGCAGATGGTAGCCCATAAGTATAAGTGAAAATGTCAGCGACAAAATATTTGGTTGATATGGCCCGTTGCTGTTTCAAGTTGTACAGTTCTGCGTTAGGCGATTACTTTTGAACCATTTAAACAGTTAGCAACTACTTAAATAGACAGAACAATAAAAAAGGAAAAGCTGCCAAGTAATCACCTAGTAACTCGCAATTAGGGGTCACCAAGTGGTTGTCGTAAGATCAGAGACGACTAGTGCCGTGTCCAACTAGAAAAAATGTAAACAAATCAACAAGACCAAAAGAGATGCCGCTCTTACGTCTTGGGAAAAAGTTTCTAAACTACTAGAGGTGAAATTTCTCTAATCAGAAATAACCGTGTTATAAACAGAAGTACGTACACTGCAAAGAAATAAAGCGACTTCAAACATTCAATAAAGTTTGCAATTGTCTGCTGCTAGCGTCTACTTAGTCAGTCAGTTAAATATGATAAGAAAGGAATCGTCTTGCCAATATACATGTAACTTCGCCAATAATTATGACCGAGCAAGTTCAATAAAATTGCGATAATGTAACTTTGTCCTTGTACTAGCTGCAGCACCACAAGGTGGCTAGATCTGGCCACTTTGTGATGTTTCAAGTAAAAAATGCAGTACAGTAACGAATATTGAGCTTTTGGCTTAGGCCGTAGATGGGTATTAAAGGTAATTGATTAATGATGTTCTAACTCCGAAAACTGCCTCAACTTTGCTCAAATCGCATTACAATTTGAAGTCATCTCACCAGAACTGCTTATTTCTCAAAATTTGAAAAGACATGTGCAATTTTTATGTCAGTTGACCTTTAAGATGAACCACACTAACTGGCTGCGGAGAGATAACGGGTTAAGATTCAAAATTAGTTCGTCGTCGTTGTTCTAGTGGTTAGAAAGTCTGCCTTTGGCGCGGTAGACTTCGGTTCGATTCCAGGGTTCGGTCATATCAGAGACTTTAAAAAATGGCGTCCTCAATTCCTTTGTGAGGTGTTTGACACAAACATGGTAGTGAGAAAAAAACAAGCATGTGGTATCATCAGAAGATCAACCACCTATTTTGGCATTCTCTGCTTAAGCAGATGGGAAGCCAAAGACCAATGAAACCGAAATCAGTGTTGCTTTACACACTCAAAAAATGCGGGAAGAATTTTACTTTAGCGTCGGTTTTGCGTTGCCATTGGCAACGGCAGTCTCTTCTGCTTGATTGCAAGGTTTGCGGTGGGAGCCGCTGCGCCAGCAACGCCGGTAACTCTCATGTAGATTAGAACACAAGTTATTTTAAGTGCAACTCTACAAATAGAACACAAGTTATTTTATGTACAACTCTACAAGTTTTTCTATGACGAGAGGACAAAAATCATAGTTCAGTATACCCACCATCACTGTCGGAGTTCTGAGGTGCCATCTCATCGTTATCTTCATCTTCTCGATTTTTTGAATTATTGCTAGAGTCGCTAGAGCGATTTTTAGGCACCCAGGTCATCTTGTTTTCTTTTTTCAATCTCCGCCTGGCATTGGCAAACCAAGTCGATACCTAGATGACATACCTTTCGTAATGCGAAAATCGGTCAACAAACGTAGTAACACTAAATAGAGTACAAAAATGTGATGTCACATTTTTCGTCATTGGGAATTGAATAGGCATTTGAAACGAGCTTTTCTACCTAAATGGTTGCTTTTGGGAGTCAAAAAAATGCTTAACACTATAGTGAATTTTTATTCAGTCATTTTTTTTACAATTTTTTTCCTTCAAAACTTGCAGGACAATGACAGAGGTGCTCAACATCGGACAATCGATCTGCTTCCAAATTTCCGAGATACAAGATTTTTCTTAGTATTACTTTCAATAAGTTCGCAGCTTATTAGTAACAGCCAAGTAGAGGAAATCATAGCAAAATGCCTTTCTGAACGACAAAATAACAACACTGTTATTGTAAAAGTTTAAAAGTAACTTCGCAGGCAAAAAACAGAAGCGAAGCAGTCAGATCGCATTTCATAAAAATTTTTTTCCGATGGACTTGGATCAAACTTACTTGAGTCAATGTCATTTTGGTTATGATTGCCAGCATTATTTTTTCTCCTTTTGTTGGATATGGATTTTTCTTGTGTTCCTGTAGCCAAGCTTTCAGTGTGTTGGTTGACTCCCTAGTTGCATTTTTCCGTCTTAGGCTTTCGTCAAAGTCAACACCGCAGTATCTGTTGAAGTTGATAGCTAAGCTATAATCTGATATCAAGTTGTCCCATCATAAGCCACATTTGGTCAACAAAAAACTTTTTCCCACCAACAGCAAGTTCTGCGGCGATCTTGTTGATGAATAACTAGCAGACTGATTGGAGACTAACAACCATATTGTGACGCTTACGACAGATTTGTCAGTCAACGGTTAATATCAAAACCACGCCAGCTTTTCATCACTGCAATCAGCAGCAAACATGCCGCCATTAATTGGCGTATAATTCCACTCCACGCATCGATTGACTTATCTACATGGTACGGCTATAGACCCAGTCAAAAATTTGGGTAATAATTAGATAAAAGCTTTCATAAACTTATTTTTATAATTCATTGAAAATGGGGTTAAACAACCTTTAAGGGAGGGGCTTCAAAAAATCATCGTTTGGAGGCTCATAAAAATTGGAGTGAAAAACTTTTTAGAGATAGACTTAAATTACCTAAAACCCAAGCCCCAGTTAAAAATTTTTGGATCCATTAATGTATACATATATTGTGATTAAAAAATCTTTGCATTTTGATATTGATGTAACTGAGCCTATGTTGTGTAGTAACGAAGTAGAGGGTCTACATGTGCATCGTTTTCCCTTCTCAAATTTTGTACTTGCAACAATACTAAACGTGCTTGATATCGCAACGTCAACTGAAGGGTCAAGCCCGGCACCAAATATTTTTCTAACTTTTCCCCTGTTTGAGTGCGGATAAATGCGTGGCGGTAACAATTTTGAAAAAAGTGCAACTTTTGACCTAACTGGCTCGTTTTGCATTAGCATAATAATCGAGAGAAAACAGAAGCTGGCTTTTGTTTGCTATATAATGTCGAAACACGCGCGCAGATATGTTAAGTGCTTTTAGTGAAATAAAATGTGCTTCTGATTAAGCTTAAGCCTGTTATACACAGAAGCCAAGCACTGCTTAACTCTTTGTTTGTTTTATTGTTACAAATAAAATTTAAGCGGAACTCGGCCTCAGCGTTGACTTAAACATAGTGCCAAATCAAAGACCGCGTTACGACTGCATTTAGAAATCGGTTATTTTTGAGTTGGCCTAAGGCTTATATTTTTCCATTGTTTTGCAAAGCAATCCTCTTGGCAATTCTCTCGATTGTTCAGATTCCAATATATAATTACGAAGTATCATTAATCGACACCGCAAAATCCATGCGAGAACAAACAAAGTCTTGTTTTTAATTTATGCGGCAAAGGGTAACATTACTTTTTGTGAACATTAATACCCAAAAAGTCAGCTCGTTTCTCGTTTACTATCCCACACTGCTTTACGAATCCTTCACCTAAAGAAGCAAAAATTCTCAAATAGAATGTGATCAGATTCTCAACAGGTCCCAATCTTTGAAAAGAGTAAGATTTTTTTATCTGTTGTTATTTTGTTTAAAGTAGTCCTCCTCCTTAAAAAAACTCGATATCCCTCAAATCTGTTAAATTCCCAATTTCCTTATTTCTTACGTAATGGAATTTTGAAACCTCAACTAGTCAAAAATTTTTTTAAACCGCTGCGTTCACCATCACCGCTAAATTCTAACTGATCAAAAATTTTAAAATGGCAATTTCTAACAAAATACCGGCATATTATCTGGCATGAAGCCAGTTACTAAGCTACGCCAAGGCACCAAGCTCAGTTAACTCGTGCCCGTGTTTTGTGTAAAGTTTTTCGGACCACACTCAGCTGCAGCGATATAGTGTCAAATAAAACAAAGCTAAATTGACCAAAACATTTGCCAAAACTAATAACATTATTCGACATAAACGGAAGTTATGTACCAACCTATTATAAGGGTACTGCTGTCCAAAGGCATTTTCATATAAGTACGGAGATGCTTCAGTGTATCCTGGAGGCCACAGCTCGCCATTGGAATGTTTCAAATCGTACATTGGACCCTACAAATAAACAAGTTATAATATTTCAATTATCTTCCACAGCAGCAAATACGCCACTTAGTGACAAAATTAGGGAAAATATTGAGATATTTTTCACAATGCCCCCTTTCTCAGGAATTTCTGACTCTCTAATTGACTTTTCAGTTTTAGCTTGGAGACCTTTTATTTCCAAAATACAGGTATATTCTAGAAAATTTAATTCGGCCACGTGCCATCTTTTTCATAAAAAATTACGCCAACCCTAACCTTTGAACCTCCCGTATATAAATCTGGCAGTGGAGTCATTCAACTAGTCGTTAAATGTTCTTAAAGTATCTCAATACACGCTTTGCAAAATAAACTATTCTTGCCATTTAGAACTAGTGAGTAGGACGCAACATTGATTCTGAAAATGCATTTTCAAGAGGCTTCTTACATCATTTAGAATGTTTAATACAACAATAGAACCTTTAACTTTGCTGTCAAGTAAACTATAAAGATGGGACACTACAAATAAGGAAAGAGAAGGGGCTGAATCCTTGCACAATGTGTGAAACTTTTAATTTTTATTATATACTGAAACATTGTTTTGATTACTTTTCTTTTACGACTTTTAAAGTATTTTCTAAAAACGAAACCTTCAATCCTGTTGGGTACTGAACTTATTAAAAGTTTTGCTGCATTTGAGCTTGATAGAATAAACAAAGCTTTTGTAAACTCAAAGTTGAATTCAAATCAAAATCGATTGAGTTTGTATCTTTGAGGGCTATCAAAAAAGTGAGCAAATATGTTCCCAACCAAAAAAAAGCATGAAAACGGTGTTTCCACCTCTCTATTTTTCTTTATACGTTTTGGCAAGAAAGGTTGTTTTCTTCCAAAGATTGAAGTACCAATGCGATGGAAAGTCCCCTAGTATTTGAAACAATTCGCTTAATAATACGTTTCTATACGTTTTGATCGAAGCTTAAGACCCTCAATCCTCTTTCCTTTTGGCCTCTTTATTCAGGAATCTCCCTCGGGCATCTACAGAAAATTGCATGCCATCCCCTCAAATAAATCGCAATTCTTGTTTTTTTGCATAGTACTATATGTAATTTACAAGCATAGATGAAGTTCACAAATGAGATATCCATGACTCGTTAATGATATTTGGATTGCATTTGATAAGAGTTTGGTAGTATAAATTTGCATGTAAAGACTGCCATATTGATTTTTAGATTTAGCATTCTCGTGTAATAAAAAGCATGACAAAAGATAAAATTTTTCACAAATATATATATACAAATTAGGCAGTTTCAAAAGTAAAAACAACAAATTCAACTATAATTGTCATTAAGACTTGCCCTAATAACTGAAACTTTTCAGCAGGCCTCATTAGTTGGGCTAAAAGCTCTTATCGAATTTGCATTCAAGTTCTGATCAAATCACTTACAATTTTTCACTAAAGATCTCAATGAGGCAATTTGAAATTATCATGATAACCGCATACCTATCTTTATGTTTTTGTTGTTTTAAGAATTCTACAAAAACTATTACTCGAGCAAGATTAAGCCAGTCTCGGGAAAATTACAACTGCAAACCCCCACAAAGCTTGTAGACTTTGACTTTAGGAAAATTTGTCACAAAAAAGGGTGTTTCAGAAAAGATATAATCAACAGTCACCCAAGTTGCAAAACCTTTTCTACTTTCAATTCTAGATCGAGGGCAAGGTCTCAAGAAAGGTAAATTTCCCGACAAGACGCAAAGCCCGGAGCATTTTCCCAATTTATCCAACGCCATCCATTACCCAGATTTCATTAGGCCAGCCGGACATTCATGACCGCAGGCGTAAGACTTTGTTTTGTACGGGGAGGGTGACGAAAGAAGAACCCTGTTCGGAATGGATTAAATTTTTGAAACAGGTAACTTTCTCCTTTTTGTCTCAAAACTTTTTTGGAAATCAATTTTATGAAAGTGATGTTGTTCCATTCTTTGCTAAAATCAAACTTTTTTCATCAACTTTTTGAAATTCATGGGGATGCAGATAACAGTCAGAGCGGGCTTAAGTTGCCCAATTGTTAGGCCTGCGTTTATGGCAAAAGCAAGAGCAAATAAAATTCTATTGGCAGGACTAGTGATTGTGATGAGGAAAGTGCAGCCGGTGCATGAACATAGGCAGGGCCATATTTAAAAGAAAGTTTTACAAACATGTAAAAGCACTTTTTCAGATTTGTGCGTTTTCAGAATCTGAGGATCTCCTCAGAAACTAAGTTTCGAATACAAATCTGAAAACAAATAATGCCAATGGGAACAACTAGAAAGCTCAAAGGGAGCTAAAAACTATCTTAGTTATTTTGAAAAAACGTGATCACCATATAAATTACTGTCATGAAGATCTTGTTTTAAAGACTGCTAAAACCAAAATTTTTCACATATCTGCTGGACGATCAGAATTTTTGTAGTCCTGTATAGCCCCCTCTTCCCCCCTTTTTCTCCTACTCCCTTCCCCACTCACAAAAGCTCTGATCGTGCACGTGGATAAAGTGCTTCAAAGATTAGTGCCAGTACATTCACCCTTGTTATTGTTCTGTTAAGGAAATAATTTGCGAGGTGAAAATGATAGTAATATAAAAGGTGATAATTATCTTGTTTTTACCGTTTACCGAGTCGGGGAATTTCTATTATTTTAATCTTTAATAACAACAAGTGGAAATCATTTTTTCAGTCATTACTAGGTCAATTAAGGATCAAAGAATGAATTCTGTTTAACTTATTTTTTAACCACTTGTCTTACCCACAGTAAAGTTACTAATAGTAATTCCTGCCTTGTAATTATCTATGAAAATGTAAGGAGGTAATTGTCATGTGAATTAAGTGGATTCAAAGACTAAATACCGACCAGATTTAATGAAACGCTCAACACGCAACCACAATGTTCCCAGATAGGGCTATTTTCACAAATAGACGTTATTTAGATATGGTTTGAAACCAACCATTTTATTTGGAACAAGAGATCTTTCAGGATATTTTTGATCGGCTGATTAGCTGCCTTGCAAAGGCCCGAAGGCTCGTTTCCATTAAAATGATGGAGCGTAATTAAAAGCATGCTTTATTGGTTACTTCATGTCGAAGCACACATTTTCAGGCATGAACAGTAAGCGTTTACTTCGACATCAAAAAACAAAAAGATACGTCTGGTTATGCTCGAAGCTCATGGCATTGGAAGTAGCTTCTAAATCATACAACTTTAAACCAAAGTTGGGTTAATTCAGAAACTTTACGTTGATATTGTTCAAACTGCTGGACATTTAAACTGATTTATTTATTTGCGCAAGTGAGCTCATGCTATGCTTCCGAGTCTTTTTCAGACCACTGCGACAGCTAAATAGCTAGATCCCACCACCTGTCTGCTACAAAAAAGACAAAGGTACTCTGTTAAATGCTTTTCCCAAGGATATCACCAGCGAATCGGGCTTCTTTCTCTCTATACAGTCTCTTTCGTATTGAATGTCAAGACAGGAAGCGGTCATTGCCGTTTTTACAGTTTTTGAATGACTCGAGAAGGGAATTGAACCCCATTTTATAGCTTGCAAAGCACACGCTATCACTGCTACAACACCGCGCCACTGTGTCTAACACAATGATTCTCAACCACTGTGCCGCGGCACTTTTGTGTACAGCGAAATTATAAAAGTGTGCCGCCAAATTTTAGATATATAATTTAAATATTATCGCTAACTATTTTACGCAGCGTGTTATAGGTAAGTAAATAATTTTTAAACTTATCTTTTTCTATGTGTGCCGCCAAATTTTGAAATCGTTAAAAGTGTGCCGCAACAAAAAAAGGTTGAAAATCACTGGTCTAACGCAATGCTATTGAAAGAGAGGCGGCCTTTTCTAAGGACCTCTCAAAATGACGGTTTTTGTAGTTATTTAGGTGATGCGATTGCACTAGCCTTATTTAGGTGATGCGATGCTAATTGAACTTTTTTTTAAGGGAGATTGGGAAAATTTAACCTCCTTACTTGCCATGATCACAACATCAGCTATTGCAAATCCAAAATTTAGTGAGGTCGCCTGCGTATTTTCCCCTATCTGCATGTAGATCATACGTATCTTGCCACTAAACGTAGGTGTGTTTAAACCTTTACTATGGCTGCAACAAACGTGATAGGGAAAAAGCGGGTGTAGGCCTAATCAATCTTTTTCTTACCATTGCTTGAAATTGAGGATTTACTCCTGCAGGTCCATTTATGCAATGCGGCGATGTCAGACCGGGTGGTAAGCCACCAGATGCCGGATTGTAAGGAAAAGATTCCGGGGAAGCAATAGAAGAAGTATCGGTCTGTCCAGCATATACACTTGTTGACATCGGATTGTAACTTTGAGTAGCCCTTCCAGGCACAAAAGAGTTTCTGTTGTAGCCAAACGTATTAGATCCGATCTCATTGGATATTTGATTTGTTCTTGTCATGGGTGAATGCACTGGAAGTTCTTGATGAAGATAATTGCTTGGTCTATGGCCATTTTCAAAATGGGGATGAAATGAAGTAGAAGAAATCATGTCAAAATGTCACATCAAGTTAATAAAAAGCCTAACTAGTAAGATGCAAAAGAGAAAATAAAAATAGTATATGGGCTGGGCAGAAAGAAGTGATGACCCTGTTTCATCAAGAATAATTTAAAAACTAAGCTTTGCACACAAATTAAATTTGGTACACGTCATGTGCAGCTAGTTTTGGTGAAGCGGTGAAATAAAAGAAAATAGTCACCTTGCCGAGCGTCGAAGCCACGACCGCTAACACGTGAACCAAGTGCGCTACGAAATCTCAGGTCGGTATTGCAGCAAAACTGAAAAAGTTTGTGCCGGGAGGACGGAAAAGTTCATAGAACAAGAACTGAAGGACAAGATAAATAGAAAAGTGGGAGGAAATATCAGTCACTAAAATTTGTTAAGCCCATATCTTCCAGGAAAAAGAGACTTCGATTGGTTAATTCCGAGAATGGAGGCCATATTGATCATCTTCTCGATTAAAGCCGTGGTAAGTAAATTTTGAGTCAACGTCTGGCATTGCATATTTCGACCTCAATTTTGTATTTCCTTATTATTCCTGTGTTTATGAAAATTTTTGGCTAAAAATTTCACCGTCTCACCAAAACTAGCTGCTCGTGACACGTACCAAATTTCATTTGAGCGTAAAGCTTAGTTTTTAAATTTTTCTTAATTAAACATGGTTATCACTTCTTTCTGCCCACCCGATGTATGTTAAATAGTTGCGGTGGCATTCTTTACAGACGTTAAAAATCCCTCAAAATGTGTGTAGCCTATCACACACTTTTTAAAGTTCTCCTTTACCTGAAGACCTTGTTTAAGGAAAACTTTTCCATAAGAAATAAATATTATCGAAATATTAAATTTAGAACAAATAACTTTAGTCATCCACCCAAAAAAAGTAAATTTAAACTTCGCAGAGAGCTGACAGAACCTCCATTACATTGGACCTGGTTTAGGCACAGCTTGAGTTAAGTATGGGCAATAATTTGCTTTCAAAGCTTCTAGCCAATTGCAGGTCACTGATTCCAGTAGAAGCAGTGTGAACTGTCTCCAGCTATTACTGAGTTTGAAGTTAATCAAAATATTTTCAGGAGAACCTCCACGCAACTGTCAACGATAATAATTGCTTTCAATCTATCAATAAGCTTAAAATTTAGAGCAAAGGTATAGCTAAAATCGTCAATCATAAGCTCACATTCAATTACTGAGCTCTCAGTTTTTAAAAGTGTGGGCGTATAATTGATTACTTTTGGCTGTAATTTTGCTCGGAAGTTTTAAGTTTATTTATTTCGATTAGTTATGTATTTTATTGGCCTGTTTATTGAACATAACAGAAGTAATCATTCTAATTCCCTTCGGCATTGCCAGGACCTGTAACACCACACAAGCGGAATCCAGCAGAGAACTGAACCGACATGTTATCGATGACAAGCTAAACCCTTAACGTGCTGAGTTATTTGCTGTATAAACTTCTTCAAACGTGTTTATTAAATCGAGATTGAAACTGAAGTTGAATGCATTTTTTCAAACTTGATTGCTTCCCTAATCTATTACACTTTTACCCCAGTGCTTGCCTAGTGGATACCTTTAGAATCGACACTGAAGATCTGATCGATTGCGACTTTATTTGTGGCGCCAAAAACGTTTGCAATGATAGCTTATTCTCACCATACAATTTGTGTTTACTACCAATTTAATTTCAGGCTTAAGCGAAATCCAAAGGCTGTTTTAGGTGCTAACTTCTTCCCCTTACCAAAAACCGTCTAACAATTTTGCTCTATATAAAAGGTACTTGTTGCATCTGAGAAATCTAATTAAAGATTTTTCTTTTGTGAGTTCAACTGCATTCTTGATCTAATTAACGTAACCAATTTACCAATACTGTCATGTTTACACACGACGATAAAAACAGTTTTAGCGAAACAAATGATTTTTCTCGATGTTACTGCAGTGAATGCAATGAGAATTTACCAGAGCGAAATACTTGCCTACATCTAATTAACAACTCCAAAACAATTTTCCTAGTAGGTTAATCACAAGTTGTTGCTCAAAGCTTGATCTTCGAGCGGATACTTTTAACCTTCACTTTCACTACCACTTCCAAATGCTCAGTTACAAATTTACGCTCTATCTTTGAGCGCCAGTAAATTTATAGATGCTAAACTGTTTATTTCACGCATACAACAAATCTTTTTCCTTCGCAATATCAGCGACCCTAATTGTTGCAAAGCTTTTTCTTCATAATTAGAAAGCGTTTTTTCGTGCGACGCGCGACACGTTTTACAGAAACTTTTTCTCAAAGTTTTGCTTTTATGTGCGATTGCTGATGCAATTTCAAAAATCTCGCACTTTTATGGTTATTAAAAGTTCACCATAAAAAGACGAAAAATGATGGCATTAATTTAAGAAAAGTAAAAAAGAAAATTCCATTAAGTTCGTATCATGCATGTTTCAAAGAATTGCACTTGCTTGGACAGTTACAGAACATGTTCAACAAATTTTACTTTCCCAACCAATTTTGAAAGTAGGTTTGGTTTTACTTCAACGTGTTGATTTCGGAAGGTGCCAAGTTCACTTCAACCCTTTTTTCACCCCTTCCTCGTAACCAACTGTTGAATGCGGCTTTGAAACGTCAGGGGTGTGCAATGATGGGGCTTTTTCGCAGTTCACGAAACAACGCCTTTTGGCTCTCTCCCCAAAAACTAAGTCGCGCTAAAAATAGGCATTTGATAGACTAAACAGCAATAAGCAATTTGGGAGCATTCCGCTTAAAAGCAGCGTAGCAAAATTTTCATCCGTTTTGTTATTCCAAACTCCCAAAAAGGAAGAAAAAGTGGTTTTGCTAAGAAAATCGCCAAGGAACGCTAGTGGTAAAATACGCATGCCTTCGAGCATGCCAGAGCTGGATTTTACACCACTTATCAGAAGTTTCATATATTGCGAAATAAGAGTTCTCATGTAACAAAATAAGGAAGCGTGCTTCGGGAACAGACAAAAAAGTGAAACGTTATTCCATCACTTTGGACTTCGTTGATCGCTGGGGACAACAGGGGGCGTCTCTTTGACCGTTGTTTTAGGTAAAGTTACGACAAAGCACGGCCAGTGCCAGTAATGGGATGAAAGCGCAATAAATTCTATGAGTAAGCTCGAAGTTCCAATAGTCAGTGTTATTTGCAGCTTATTTGCCTGTGCATTATTTCAAACCCGAGTATACGTCGTCCCTTTACCAAAAAATATGACAAACTTGAAAGATTGGTTAAAAAGACTACGACTGAAACAATCAACAAGTCCATAATTTACTTTAGTACAAAAGAACCAAACAGAACAATGCGAACAAAAACTCAATGGAAGTTTGTTGCGAGTACGAAAGTGACTTGAAAATAAAATAAATAAAACCTTGGTTACAAAATAGGTATGCAGAATAACGGCGGCCTCTTTCCACTGAAAAAGCTGCGAAAGAATTGCATTGGTCTTCTGGCCAAGCAAAAACCTCGAGCAAAAATGAGTTCATCTTCTATTAAGTCAAGAAAAGATTTGTGAGCGAGCAATTAAGCTTTTGAATTCCCATTACTGAGTACATACAGCTACTCACAACAAGCTGGCTCTACTGGTACCAATGGAGAAATAAGGCAGAAGTAATTAATCACTGAGAAAGAAGTGAGCATTGCTTGATGATGATACATGTCATTAAAAACTAAAGCAAAATATTTTTAAAGACTAATTTACAAGAAAGAATATTTTGTCCTTTCAATTTTCGATTGATTTCATTAAAATATCGTTTGATCTAGATTCTATTACCATCAGTTTGCTGCGATTTGCTAATTGTTAATTACCAAAATCGTTTGTAATCTCAGGATGCTGCTCGAGTAACAAATAGAATAAACTATTTTGATTTTGTTCTATCTTTGATGCGGTAATGTCAAGAGGGAATTTCCTTTTATCTCAAGCATGTAAGAAACTAAAATTTTATCTGTTTTTCAATCATTTTGGTTAAACTAAAAAAATAAAGGCAGTAAAATAGAAAGAGATCTGAGAAGACGATTAAAATTTTGATAAGAGCTGATGTGTAGATGATTTTTTACTCATTAGGTGCTGTATAGTTGCAGTGAATAAACGCTGAAAACAGCTTCTCTCAAAGTGAACAGTTACTATCAAAAAGCACTTTTTGCTTTAGATGTGTAGTTTGCCAAGCACATTAGCGTAGCCAAAAAAATTTGGGAGGGGCTACAAATATCAAATGCGGTGTTTTTGCCGGTCAATGTTGGTAATAATGTTTTTTGAAGATCTACCTTTTGCTGATGATCGTTTGTCTTTTGTTGGGAATCTTTTCAGAAAAATATTTTTGTAAAGCATATGCAGACTGTTTTACCCTCTTCAAAGGGCAAAAAACCTTATGATTAACATCGTTATCTTGCGTCAATTCCAACGCGAAGCCAACTTCTTGCAGCAAATTTTTTGCCTACTAAGCTTTTCTCGGCCTACTTTAAAACTTGTGCACTGCCCACAGAGACTTGTTAGACATTTTAGCAAGCCCTGGCCACTAAAAAGTATCTTGGGTCTACATTTTTGTTTAATTAAGGCCACTCTGTCTCGATAGAGCCCTTGGTAGGCTAATCCAGCCTCCACACCGAAGTTTTTGAATCAGAAACAGTCGCTTAAAGAAGATAGATTTTTTTGCGAAGCTTCTTGTGCCCTTTTTTAGTAAGAGAACTTTCTTAGCATTTCATGAAAGCAAATTTTGGGTCATTTTTTTGGAGACACAAAGGCATAAGCGTAGGGCCTAAAAATTTTGGTCCCTAATCCATAAGTACCCCTCAACTAGTGGTAGATTTAGGGTGAAGTAGCTGCCTCGAGCTCCACCTTTCTAGAGCCAACCTTCCAGACAAGTCCTATAAACGGCTTTTAGGCTCTTTAAAAAAGTGTTGATCTCCAAAATAGAAGAAAAAAGATCTACACCGATAACTTTTGGGTGGAGACCCTTAATTTTGTACAAGTTTGTATGATCAGGGATGCTCTCCAAAAAGGAAAAGGTCTTCACATATAAATTTAGAACCAAAACCCTAGTTTACAACAAATTGGTTTCTTCTAAATCTTCGAAATAAAAGTAATTTTTAGAACAAAAGCAGGGGTCCCCAATGAGTATTTGGTCAATAAGGAGCTCCTCACAAAATCTTGCTTTAGACCCCTAAATCCTTAATCCACCATTGCTCTCAGCCTCTATCAAAGCCCTGGTCGCAGGTGTGGTCAATACTATTTTATTGCCTTATAAAAAATTGATTTCAATGCTAATTAGCCTACATTGTAAACGTTTTGTAAAAATAAAAAGCAACTGTTTTCGAACATGCATTTGATCTCTGTTTTGACATGTTGCTTATCGCAAAATAAAAATTTGCTCACAAAAAAGAGGACTAGAAATATGTACATTGTAACCGCTGCTCAATGCGTTGATTAAAAAGAACTTAATGTGTGTTAACCTAAAGTTAATCATGCTTACAAAACAGTAAACTTGTTGTCAGAGTCAAACTTTCAAACTTATATTTTAAAATTAAACTTTGCATTGTTGAAACAACAGCCTTTTCAAATGAGTTCCAGTTCTTTTTTAGCTTACGAAGAGCAAATAATCCACCAAGCATTTGAAAAAAATTCAAGTTTTTGTTTATTTTGCAATCACATTTTTACAGTGTTTGAAAAACAAGCAAATCTACATGTTTAGTAAACGTATTGAAAGATTTGGGATAGGCCCACTGTCATAATGTGACCTTTTATTGACCAAGACCTTAATCTGGCCTTTCTTTTTGGAAATGAGGGCCAAAGCTAGAGAAAACAAGATCCTAAAGCATCTTCGAGTTTCTGACAAGACAAGCGCAAGTGCTAAGAAAACATTAGCGAGCGTCCTCCATACTAATTTATGAAGGCGTTGTCAGCATTTAATGCTGATGAAATTTTTGATTCGGTGTCCCTTGGTTCTCCCTCTTACACCAGTCGAAGAGTTGCTCCATTTAAAAGAACTAAAAAAGTTTACATTTTTAAAGTAAGCTAATGGAAACTCTTGCTTTCTACATTCATCACCTAAATACGGCAGCTTCAAAAACGTGTGGTACAGCAGATTTCTCAACTGCTGCCATAAAACTTCAGTCCCAACTATTTTTGATTATTTGAAGTTAAGCTCAAATTGCCATCTCACCATAAGCAATTGACGAATCATTTTTAATAAAGTAACTTGGTCTTGACTTTGGGTGCATCTGTCTTCAAATAAAAAAGAATAAGAGAAAGATCTTTACATTTTAATCGTTTTCAACCGAGCAGGTGTGCCAAATTTCGTTCTTAGCTTACGGTGGGCTTTTTATAAACATGATCTGAATTTTCAATTTTAAATTGATTGATGCCGACTACTTGTGTATAGATAAGCTTTAAACAAAAGACCAATGCCTTTGACAGTCGAAGGATTTTCTGCATCCCGTAGTTTCAAAATTTTATACAATTCTCTCTTAGCGTTACCGCAAAAAGCAAATGTTTACTCATTGTCAATGCCCTCTCAGAGAAGATTTTTAAGAGGTATCCTGTGCCGTAAATATTAGTAACAAGTAAGCCGCTTTTGTTCCGACGTATTGTTAATAAATTCATTTTAAGCTCAGATTTTTGAAAGATTTTCAATCAGACGTCTTCTAATTCTACAGAATTCTGTCAGTTTCATAAACATCTTAAATGATAAAAATCTTGCCCTCGTACAAATAATGTCAAATGATAATTGCCAAGTCCCGAGGAGAATCGTATATGGAGCTCTCTCTCATCATTTCCAATTATGACAGTATGACATCACAACAGCTTCAAGAAGAGCAGAGCCATAAAGTCGACCACGGAGAAGCAGTAAATATGGGATGCCTGTGAAACAAGTTTCCGGAGAGCAGTGTGCAAAATAGAGAGAACACGCACCCTTACAGTGACGATGGCCATTCTTTCCAGAAAAGGGTATGCGCCCTTTGAGATGCTAACGCGCTTTACCTCAGTTAGAGCTGAGGCCTTGTTTTAATGTTTTGTTTGTGAAGTTAAAAATCACTGTTAAAATTAGACAGAAAATCGCTTGGCAACTTTTTTTACCATCATCACTTTTCAGAGAACATCTTTAAAATTGAGAAAAAATTTACTTGACAACCTGAATATTAACACATTTTTGTAATGTTTTCATTCAGCATCATACCTCAAAGATCCTCTCGTCTGGCTACGATATAGACTCCCCCCTCTGTGAAATAATTCTACTCAGCTGCACATTGTCTCAGAAAACATGAAACTGCTGGCTCCGAAATTCAGACTGACACCCGAAGTTGACTTATTGATTTCTGCCCAACATTTTGAAGAATAACTACTGCGTAGACTGATGAAAAGAAAAACGAGATGGGACAACAGTCTACAGCGCTCCCTTGTTGTTGTCTTCCTTCCTATCTGCAGCATGTAAAAATCTCATATTTCATACAAAAAATTATAACAAACAATACTTTTTTTCGTGGAAAATTACAGAACAAAATCTCGAATGTTCAATGACTCTTTAAGGTTTAACACAATATTTGTTTGGTCATGTAAATAGAATACTCCGCGAAAGACTCACTCGTCAAATTCTTTTTCCCACACCAACCAGAAAAAACGCTCGCCTGCGTGGATGATTTATGTAAGCGACTAGGCTTGGTTAGGGTTTAGAATTGAACCAGTTGAGTCAGCCTATGCAACTAGGCATTGTGATGTTTATTAAAAACGACCTGAGGGGTTTACCCTGGTGCCCTCCAACAGGAAACATAGCGTATGAAAATGCATTGTAGGCCCATATGCAAATGAAATTTGTGGTCGTAAATTTAAGGACCCTGAGTGCCATTTACGTTTGGTTAAAAAAGTGACAAATTCACCATAAAAAGAGGAGAAAATAATTTTTTTTACGGGGTTTATGAAACTAGAACTTTGCTCGAATCTCAGACCACTTACATTATTGAGCTTGGTACGAGTCGCATATCAACCAGTGAACCGTAGCCAGACCTGGAACACTCTTTGCTGTCAAATTTGGATCCAGTCCTATCAAAGGTTCCAATTCTTTTATTTTACACTTATAATGTTTTGTTTTGGGACTGGGCAGGCCCAGGTTTTGCAATGTAATCCGACCGGATTTTGATCAAAGTGTTTAGCCCATGCAGAACTGTCAACAAGTTGCTTTGCTCTTTTGAGCAATTTCAGCTGCTCTACTTGCCATAGTTACTGGCCGGCGAAAAAGTGTGCATCAATCTTAGCCCACATATGATGTAATGATGGCAACAGTGTTTCCAAAATAAATTTTTTGAAACTTTTTTGTTCGTGATCAATCACTCAATTGTCAATATAAATTTGAACTTTTTGAAGCCAAACTGAAATGTTTATTTTTATTTACATTAACAGTTCAACCCAAAAAGAATAAACAGGTTACAGTTTTAAGATTAATTTCGTTTAATGGTTTGAACCCAATCGTAGCTGAATGTTTTGATATCATTTAATAAACATATAAAGATTTACTCTTGATAAAGCGATTATAGTAAACAGGCGTATCTCATAATTAAATAATGTTTGCCACAAGTTTTTAAAAAAACACAAAAAATTTCAGCCCTTTTAGAAATATATTCAATTAAGAAATGATAGACTTATTATGACTTTGGATTATTCTTCAATTAAATCGTTTCCACAAAACCACATCAACGCAACGGTTTATTAATTTGATTTTTCAATGAACGTTTAGGCGTTGATATAAGCAGTAGTTGCAATAAACGCTAAACTGAACTAATACTACCTATAACTGACAGCTTGAAAAAAGGGGTTGCAATGAGCCCCCACTGGCGGCTGAAGACGTTTGTCAAAATTGCTTTCTAGGGAGGTAAGTTCACCAATCAGTTGTTTTTAAAAATGCCAAGTTCTAAAAAGTATATAAGCTTTAGACTTCTCTTTAGAGGGGGTGAAAGCCCCCCTTGGACCCCTTCTTGGTACTAATAATGGCTTTTATATGTTACAAAGGAAGAGACCGCTATAAGTCTTCCTTGGAAAGTGCTACGCGCTCCAAAACTTCATTCTTTGTTGATTACTTTTGAATGTTGGTCTATGAAGCACCCTTGGCACTTTTTCACAATTCTTTAAAGTTTAAAATATTTTTGTTTGCATTTTCGCAATGATAACTAGGTAATAGGTATGGCAAACTCCTTTTTTCTGATGGGAAAATTAAGCAAAATATTGGTTGAAACATCAAAAGATATTGCCAAACACGTTTTTATGCCGCTTCAAATGATCTTACTCCCTTTTTGCTTATACTTGTCCAGTGTCATGTATCACAAATTGGTCAACAGTGGACAAATTTCTTGACATTGGAATTAAAATATATCTTATTATGTTAAGAAGCTGGAGGCACGGTTCCACAACCACAGTTTAATTTGCTTCTTCATTTTCTGGTAAAGTCATGACCCGTGATGTCTCAAGAAGACCGCTTTATATGTTTTTCTTTTGCGTAAATAAGAGTGCTCTGGAGTGGAGAGTACAGTAGGCCTATACTTTCAGCAAAATAAAGCAAGCAAAATAATGCAGCTTACTCTAGCCGTTTGGAGTGTGAGAGCCACAACGTATTATATATCTCATATAACCTGCTTTTTTATATCAAAATAAGTAAAATCAAAGGGATGTGATAGATATGAAATAAAAAGATTTAAAGGAACTGTTTAGCTGAGTTGTTTCATACTGTAACCAAACTGTTGTAGGTCTATCGGACCTAATTATGATTGATTGCAGAGAATGATATATAGCAACAAACTATAAGACCTAACTCGGCATAAGTCACATTATTTGTTATTACTTATGTAAAAATATTGACATTAATAGATTTATCCAGTTAGAGAAGAAGACATCTGCATCCTATGTCTGTCTACAGATTAGCGTGTTTTGAGTACAGATTTAGCTGAAAGCGATCAAAATGGGTGGTTTGCTGAAAGAGTAGAATCGAAGGATCAAAAGCAAAACTATTTCACCTTTAGTAAGCTTATAATTTTTCTAGGGGCGCGAATGAACCTTCAAGCCTACCTTAAAGTGCTGGTTCAAGTAAAGTTGTACATTTTACAGTATCTCGTGGGATTGAAAAAAACATGCAGAACGTTTAAGCGTTTAGGCTCGCTTCGACAATACCAGCGCACTGCGTTTCTATTCAAAACCAGTGAAACCAAGCAAGAAAAATAGTCGTAGAATGTTTTTTCCAAGGACAACACCAAAATTGCAGTCATCTTGTTGTTACATTGCATGACTGTGAAGTAATGTCGTCATAAAAACAACGTTCCTACTCACTCAGCCATGTTGTCGAGATATGTTTATCCTTCTATCTATGTACAGCATAAACAATAAGCACAGACCAACTTATGAACCACACCACTTCGAAGCTATCAGTAGAGCTTGCAGGGAAAATATTTTCCACGAGTAAGACTAGTGCAAGCAATCAGAAGATATCGCCCTAGGTGCTGTTTTCCAGATCGCAATAACAAAGTGATCACAACGGAATTGCACTCAAGATGGTAAACCAGTGTCTTACCGTTCTCAATTACGTTGCTGACTTTATGAATATAACTCCACCGGGGCGATGCTGTAGTAATTACACATCCCGCAACGCAATTGTTAGACCTGGATTCATATCTCTTGACGAGTCATATCCAAGGCTTTAAAAGTGGTAATAACTAATGTTCTGCTTCGCTCTCAGTAACAGAAATGATGTCGATGGCGAAATATTAAACTACATTTATTTAGTCTTAGTTAAACAGATCGCAAAGGCTTTCTATGCGTGTAAACCTAGCCACTGTTGATGCCACAACAGCAACAACAACAACCATAATGTAATCGAACTTGCCTCCTGATATCAAATGTAGCATTGACTTAAAAATTGTTGCCAGCAGCCTATTTCAGAGCCTAGGCAACAGCGATTAAGACCATGAATTGTTAGCAAAACTCTAGCCATAATTCATTATCCTTGATCGGTGAACAAGCTGTTAGCCTTTAGAATTACTTGGCCAGGCACCATTGAGAAAGCGAGGGCTCTAGAAATATTTTTGTCAAGGCAAACAGTAATTTTAAAATAGGCATCGGTTTTGCAACATGTTTCCCTATAATTTCTTTCTTTTTTCACTTTCCAACCGGCTTGGTTATGTAGTGGTTAGAGCGTCTGCTTCGCAGCCTGTAGCTATGAGTTCAATCTCCTTGTCAAAACATACGGAAAACTTTAATAAAATTATTCACAGATCTCTTGCTTGGCGCTCAGCAATAACAGTAATGAAGAGAATAAAATATGAAGCCGAATTTTCTTAGTCACAATCTAAAAGAGAGCAGTAGGCTTTTACGGTCTGAGCAAGTAACGAAATTGTTGATGACCTGACAACAGTTTTCCCTTCTCGTTATCAATCTTGAAAATTTCCAACGTGACGCTTTGCTTGTTTTCCAACGTGACGCTTTGCTTGTTTTCCAACGTGACGCTTTGCTTGTGTTGTTGTAAAGTCGTAGAAAGGAAGAAGGGCAACCCTTTCAAATGTGCAAAATCTTTCATCATCTGGAGGTGGGCAACAAGTAAAAATCTTGCTGATGAGCTTTTGTAGAGCGCTCTACCTTATTGGGTCAAGCCCATCAACCCAAACATTACTACTGCTGTAATAGCTAATTTCCTGCTTGTAAAAACAGGAATACACAAACTTTGTTAGGGACATAGGCAATCCCCCAGTTTATTGATTCTAGTTTCTGATTAACTTGCAGGAATTTTTTGCTCTTTTGGAAACGCCAATGCACTCACGGCTATAATTTTCTTGGGACGCCTTGCCAAATTTTTCATCTCATTAGCTCTACTTTAATTGTATCCTAAAGAGAACGAAATTATTGTTTGTAAAAAATCCATTTTAAATTGCAGTAAGATCTATTGATGCAACTTGATATGAAAAAACCCGTATGAAAGCAGGGGAACCGGGATGAAAATATTTTGATTGCAATCAAGTTTTTTGTTTACTGTACATTAGTAGAACATCAAAAGTTTTTGAAAGAATTTGCTCACCTCCATCCAATGTTTTTTCTGACTTTACCCTTGCCGTAAAAATAGAGGATTTAATTTGAAGCGATTGTTTATCATCGAATAGCTTGGGTCATTTCTTTAATCCTTATAAAACTATAAATATCTGTGTGAAAATTTTATGTTTTATAACCATTTATTTTGCCGCTGTCAATTATGACAGCAGCGTTTCCTTTGTGGTAATATCGAAGATAAAGCTGCCAACACGAAGTCGTAAACTGTCGTATTGTAAACCTTAAATAGCTCGTATCAACATTATCTAACCATCAAGTTGTCAACTTTTAAAGCGATTTTTTAACAATATTCTTCTCCTTTCACTTTTCTTTAACACTATCAATGATTCAGTGATTGACTTGAAATAGATCGAACTCCAACGGGTTAGAGGAGTGGTTCTCAAAATTTATAAGTCACGGCCCACTTTTCAAAACATGAATTTTTGGGTCCCACATAATTCTGCATGTACTTTGAAAAAAGTACAGTGAAAACAAACATCTATTCAAAATGTTAATTCACTTTTAAGTTATTTGAGACAAAGCATGCAGTGTTTTAAGTTTTAAATGACTTTCGCGGCCCACCGAAATTACCCCCACGACCCACTAATGGGTCGCGACCCATAGTTTGGGAACCGCTGGGTTAGAGTATGAATGCACTGTGTCCGTCTCATGAACTGCTTCCTAAGAAATATTATGACTTAAAAGCCTTGCATGGAAGGGTAAAAAAAGAAAAATGCCTCCCCTCTTCCGAATTTCTTATCAAAGATTGGATAGTTGATGAGCTCTTCTGTTTTTAACAAAACTTCTGAATAAGCTTTAACAATGAAAAAGGGCCTTTAATTCTGAGCTGTCACTAAACCGTGGTTAATATCTCATTCCTACTCTTCACAATTTAATGAAACTTGTAAAAATTCACAACCAAAACTTGCCCCTACCAAAATTTTTGACTGGCAATTCATCTAGTTTTGGCCTTTTGTTTATATTTCAGAAGGCCGTGCTTCCATATCTGATTTGTTTTATAATCAACATTCTGGAATTAAAAATACATAAAGAAAACTTTCGGATTTTTCAGCGCGGGCTATTCCCAAGCAAAATTAAAAAACAAGTACCTTCATGGTTTGGTGCTGTTTAGAAACTAAGCAGATGGTTTAAAACCGCTCAGTGGCAACTGTCCCAAGCTTTTTCTCTGATACTTTCGGATGAAATAGAAAAGTAAACATGTTTGCCACTAGCCTTCTGAAAATCAAGACATTAACCTCCTCGTGGCGATTTCTGGAAACTACACAAGCTTAATTTATTTTCCAGGCGAATGATAGCTTAAAAGGGAAGCTCCAGGGATAGTGAAAGGATAGACGCTCGGGCCTGGAAGGATAAGAAAAGACAAACTTTCTGACAATTGTCGTGACCTTTAGGAATTTCACTGAAAAATTATATCAAGATCATGTCATTAGAATTTACTCTTCATGTCATTAGTAAATATGCAAACTTTGATTTATAACAACAAGTGACACGGTCGTTACAATTGATTTGATAACTGATTTGTTGCATGCGTCTTCGTCCACAGTTTGACTCAAAATTACGTACTTACATTTACTAGTGACGGGATGTAAATTGCGTTTCTATTGTCAAAGCTTAAATGGGTGTATTGTAAAATTGGTGGTGTAACAATCCAATTGCAAACCATCTGATTTTTACCCCGAGACCACGTGAGCTTGATTGATTGCTTGGGCCAGAACCCGATTAATATGGAAAGTATGGCAAATGGTTGAAACATTACGATTGAAACTTCTTTTCTGTTGCAACTGGTGACAGATATGTTTTAGAAAACACCCACAAAGCAAATTTTCTGACCCTCTCTTTCAATTTCGCCCCAGGTCCCAGTAGTAGCGTAATCTCTGTCGGGTCTTTTGTAGGCGCAGTCGTAACCTTCACGTTTGCGCCATAGTTTACTGGCTTTATTGTGCGATAGTTAAACTTAACAAGAGAAGACTGCAGTAGGCTATATCATCAGAGATATACAGGGGCGTATCCAGGGGGGCCGCTGGGACCGCCCCTCCCCCGGCTGAGTAGGTGTATAAAAAATTTCCTTGTGAAAAACTTTTTGTAACTCACGATTTGTCGTTAATTTTAATATTTTGTGACATTCATGTACTCAAATTTATGACTTTGATATCATTAACAAAAACAAGCAGGCTAGGAGAGAAATACTGTAAATGAACAAACCAGTCACGGTTGCAAGTTTGCAGTCTTGGTACCAATTTACCGAAGTTAATATAAAAACTTAGCGTACAACCCAGCAGCACTAAGATGGAATAATCAGGTGATAGTTCAAGCTAGTTGTTCAAAAAAGGACTTCCGACAAGTAGTTTATCACAGGAACTTTAGTACAGTAAAAGGTACAGATGGCCTAAGCTACTGTATAACCGGGCGTTAGCTTAGACCAGAAGCTATAGAAGCTAATAGAAGCTATAGAAGCGTTAGCTTAGACTAGAAGCTAACAATTAAATATATAGCCGGCAAGCCAATTTACTAAGCTACCAGACCAATATTTAGCCTAGGATACCGGTATCAGATTGGTGAGGTAGCGAACTGAAATAAGTTTCCTTACAAAATCAAAAAATACTTTTCTTTGCAAGTTGTAAGGCAAGAAACCGGTTGTTTACATACTTTAAGGGGACTGCAGAATTTTTAAAAGAAGCGTTGAGGCATATTTGAAACCTAATTAGCGTCGAAGTACGCAGATGCTGATGACTTAGCAACGCTGTATGCTTCTCGAGATTGGAAGGCTGTGGAGGACTCTCTTAAGCCAAGACATGACTACACTTTCAAGATACATCCAGACTTGGAGGCTAAGGCTCAGCAATACGAAAACGGTAACAGCGGCCTTTTATCGTAACAACAGAGAGACCACCAAACCTGAGCTTAATGTTTACAACATTGGCAACCTATTGCCACCCTGTCCAGTCCCAACGTATCTTGGGGTAAAGCTGGACAGGTCGCTCACTTTCCGTCACTACCTCGAGGCTTTGCGCAAAAAACTCTCCATCCGAGTTGCGCTGTTGAGACGACTTGCTGGATCTGGATGAGTTGCAGGTGCCCAATCATTGCGCATCTCGATTCTTCCCTTGGTCTACTCTACCGCAGAGTACTGCGCACCAGTTTGGTGTTGTAGTACGCATACTCGCCTCATTGACAGCATTCTCAATGATGCTCTGTGCATTGTCACTGGATGCTTGCGTCCCACACCAACGGAGGACATGCCTGTCCTCGCAGGTATCCAGCCAGCTGATCTCCGCCGATTAGGAGCGACACATTTCTTGGCAAATCGTGCTATCCATGATCACAACCATGTACTGCACAGACGGTTGGGCAGCAGGATGCGCACCTGGGGAGACTTAGATCAAGACGCCCATTTGTACCTGCTGCGTGGAAACTAATAGGTAGTTTGTCTAAACTGGACATCCGCGTGAAGCAGTGGACGAAACATAAACGGAACGCGGACTACTTGGAGAGTACTTCAAGGGTCCGTGCTTTCATTCCCAGGGTCAGTTCCAGACCACTTTGAATGAGTCTGCCCGGAACATCTTGGGTAAGGCTCAATCGCCTGCGGACTGGTGTAGAACGTTTTCACTCATCCATGTACAAATTGAGTCTCTCTCCATCACCAAATTGCGAATGTGGCGCCACTGAGCAAACTGCAGATCACGTCTCATCTTCATGTCTCATACATCATGTACCAAGAGAAACAAGAGGTCTGCAGGTTTTGGATGACGAAACTCGATGTTGGCTTACCACCACCACTGCCACCATCTAATCTGGGCAGCACAGCAGCCCGGAGTAGTAAAAGGATAGACCCTTGGCCCTGGCCTTAATTTGTGCTGGCCCGGATTGAGTTTGGGTGCCTGACCAAACGACGACAATGAGCATCGAAGTGTATAAGGAAAATATTTTTGTTCTTGACTAAATAAAGATAACAACAAGGTTGTAGCCAGTTGCCACCTGATGAGCTGCTTGGAAAAATAGCTGTAGTGGTTTTATTATTTTATCCTGACGTGTAGCGTTTTCAATTACAAACGTATAGCTCTAACCTTGGGTATTGATTTGGATATGTAATAAAGGACTAGTTGCGTGAATTATATTTGAATAAGAACTTAATAAGAATTGACAGAATAAGAATTCTATTTGAATAAGAACACTGATGATGCTATTCTAGCGAAATCGATTTGTTAATAAAGTGTGAGTTCTACTATTGACTAATTCCAGTTACAACTTTACTCCATAAAGTTTTAGTCAAAGGACTAGTTGTTGCTATAATGACTAAATTGTTTTCATATTAGCACCTAAATATTGCGTCACAAAAACAGCCATTGTTAAAAATATTTTCTACTGCGCAGTAACTTTTCGGATACCCTGTATTTTTATAGGCTGTTTGGTTAACCATTTTTTGCAAAGGGCGGAATTGAAGTCGTGCGATTTTAGCTGCGCCTCCACAACCCTGTTTCATACACAAGTTACATACAACATCATAATTTATGTACAAACTTCAATCTGAAGATAGTGTTGCTTTAGCAGCCTATACTTGACTAAACTAAAAGCCCAAGCGTATTGAAAGGTCACCAAAACGTAAAATTGTATGTGTAGCTTAGCAGTTTTAGTTCATTATTTTCCTCATAAATGAATAAGTGTGAATAAAACAGTCTTTGAATAAGCTTAATGTATCGTATTGGTATAATGTAAGACAATGTAATTCCTAATTCGCACGAGAACAATGTGCTTTCAAGTTAATAGTGACGTTGATAACCACTCCACTGTGGTATTAAAAGGATATCGACCTAAAAGAGTTCCACTCCACTGTGGTATTAAAAGGATATCGACCTAAAAGAGTTTTGTGTGATTGCTCTCGCAGCCGTGTTATTGCAAAACGACAGTTCACTATGCTAATTTTTTTTAAAAAGCTGACGGAGCAAGTGCCTGATTCTTTGCATCCTGATTCGTTGCACTCTTTTCAGAATGCTCGTCAAGTAGGCCTGTGGCTACTGCCTACAGTCCCTCATCTCCAATGAAATATCTCGAAAATTCTAGGCATATAGCACATCTTTCAATTCCTTTTTCATATGTTTGTTGGGAGTTATCATATAATGCCACTGTACAGATTTATTAAGCTAATGCTGGTTGCACCAGTTGATTTTTTCAGCGGGAGGAAACTATATAGGAGTAATTGATTGCTTGTGTGTGTGTGTGTGTGTGTGTGTGTGTGTGTTTTGTTTTGACGATTTTTGTAATATGGACTATTGGAGTCCGAAATACATAAATTGTAGCGTTAAACTGCAGCAC
The DNA here is from genome assembly GCA_963675345.1 of Trididemnum clinides. Classification (NCBI taxonomy): domain Eukaryota; kingdom Metazoa; phylum Chordata; class Ascidiacea; order Aplousobranchia; family Didemnidae; genus Trididemnum; species Trididemnum clinides. The sequence goes on from OY776291.1 coordinate 17,343,618, forward strand.
TGAGCAAACGCAGAAAACTACCGAAGACCTAGATACACCAATATAAAGAAAATTAAAGTATTAAATGGTGAAATGTAGCGAAACGCACAGGTTGGAAGGCGAAGCCCTGCATAAGCTGATACAAGCAAAAAAGTTTCAACTGTCCTAGTTTTAAATTGCTGCCACCCTCTTTGAAATTCCTGGATACACCCCTGATATACCACATCATTAGGGTGCCGGAATATCATATCATTGGAGCTTCAGTCAAAACGAAATTGATGTTTTTGCGTAGGTATCAATCGGTCCTATTCTTTTGTTCAAACTCAAAACCATAGCGCCGCCTATCGGCTATTGTTCAGTGATAAGAGAAAAGATAAACTTAGCAAATTGCAGGTCAAGTCAGCACATTGTCGATATTTTGTTGATCTAATGGTTTTGGCTCAATTTTATCAGGAAAACTTACAGCGGCAGTTTTTTCTTATGTAAGTTTTCACTGCATTTCATAAAATTTCTACTTAAATAAGTGAGGACGTGTTACCTGCTGTTGGCGTGCATTTCTGCGTCTTGAAATCAAAAAATTATTACAAAGATTTTCGGAGCTTTTTGACCACAACAGTTTTTAGCGCCAGGGCACATATTAATTACCGCTCAGTAAATTTGCTTTTTACTTACCCTCACATCGCCTCTAAAGTTGAGAACCGAGATGGAAGCTGTAAATACCATTTTAAAGTCTTTGGTATGACTTGGTAGGAAAACATGGCTTGTTTTGCTTTATTTCACCTTACACTCGCGAGATAGATTTCTGGATAAGTAGATCAGTATTCAAGTTTTCAAAAATCGTATGTTTTTCTTAACTTCCCAACCTTGCTTGCCAAATTTTGCTTCGTGTTTCGATTGTCAAAGCAGAGGAAATCAAAGAGTAGTTTGTGCCAAGCTGTGTTTAAAACAATTAACTTTCCTCCAGTTCATTTGGGGAAAATCAATTTCAAGTCATTTATTTTACAACATGACAGCATATGTGACGTAATTTAATTATAATTGCTCCAAAGTTACAATTTGGCACAGAGCTGGTGTTTGCTTAATTTGAAACAACTTATTCATTTGTTTTAACTTTAACAACACGTGTTTAACAGTTGTGAACACCTTACAGGAACTCGACATTAACGGAGTAGGTTTAACACCTATCCGCAGCAGTTTTTCAGTGTTTTACACGTTTTAGCATCAGCTTTTCTAAACTCAAAATAATGTTACTTCGTGTAAATCAGTCCGTTTCAAATTGTTAACTTTTTATTGAAGAAAGTGACATGAATTTGAACAATTGAATTACGAGCAAGCGATTTCAGTTGCTGACAAACTCTAGAATTTCATTTTTAACGGACAATTCATGTATTTGCTGAAGTTCTTTTGTTTTTTTCTTTTTGATGACGAGCTGTGAGATTCGAATAAGAGCAGAAGTTGTTATTTCAGTCTCAATTTCATGTTTTTCGTTTTAGGCAGCGTCGTTTGATTCTTCTGCTTTTATTCAGCGGAATGAAGAACATGATTTTCGAATAGCGAAGCAATGAAACGGGCGGTCAACTATTCTGCTCGCTGAAAGACCGCCAACCTTCGGCCTTTTTTTCCCTACGTCGTTCTCATTTTATTGCCAATGCCGTTCAAAAGGTCAAGCACAAATAGCTCCGATGTGCTTCAAATTGCTCTGTGAGTTTGATTTGCCAAAAAATAGCTCTTTGAGTTCGTTATATTTCACAAATGGAAAGAAACTATTCATTTATGTAGCAGCCTATCTATTATTTATTTAATTTATACCTATTTTGTTTATCCTCCAACCTTGTAGCGCAACAACACTGGTAACACCACAGGACAAATCTTTAGACTTGCATGTCAGGTATGAAGTTGCCACGTTGCAATATTACCCTTGAATTTTTGTAATTTACTTTGAATAGATTTATTGCTAGTCAGAACATGAAAAAATAATCCCGAAGTACCTTTTCCAAAATCACAGGAATGCAATCATTGTGAAATTTTAACGCACGATCACAACTATATCACAAACCACTGCATTATGTCAGTTTTAAAAACGATTCATGAGTGCAAAATGCCAGCTTCCGTGTCATCGGAGTCAATCAAAAAGCGTAAGCACAAAAATTCAAAGCATTACAGCTTCTTTAGCCTAATCGCTCATTCAAATTAGAAAGGGTTTCTAAGATCGTTTTTTCTAATCTTTCCTTTTTTGTTAAAAGAGATTCTTCTAAAATGGTGAGAAACTTTTTGCTTGTTTTCGCGTTGTGCGTTGGTACCAAAAAAAACACCCTGGTGGGCCGCCACTGTTAGTGTTGAGATGCATGAATGATAATTCATTAGGTTTCAGCATGCACAAAAATACTAATGTTAGAATATTTGTTTTCGATCCACGTAAATCGCTGAATTATGCATTTGCCCTAAAGTCTTGGCCAGGCCAGTTTACTTTATCTGTCTGCAATAAACGTCTACACAAAATTCCACGGTTGTGGCCATTTTTTAAAATAAGGGATCCTATGAAATAAAAAGGTTTTAAGTTTAATTTTATTTTTATTGCTATTTTTTATTGATTTTTATTGGTATTGCCATTGATAGTAGCATAATGTCCCTTCTCGCTCTTTATACAACTGGTTAAGCCATTTCTAGTTAAAAGTCATTTTTTAATTTTCCATTTGTTCATTTATTTGTCAACAGTGCAAGCAAAACTTGTGCCTAAATAAATACCGCACACGATTGCCCCTATCAGTGTTTCCAAAACAATTTTTATTATTTACAGTAGCATGTGCTAATGTGGATCTCTGTTTTGCAGTCAACTTTGCCGAAATTCGGTTTAAAAGAATCAGGAATAAAACCATCAAAGTTTGGTCTAAAATTTCTTTCCTCTTAAATTCAATAGAATGTTATGGAAAGGTCCTTTTATTTGAGTCAAAAGCGACTTTTGTTTTAAAGCGCGGCCGACAGTTCTCAACTCATTATCGACATAGAACACCTTTTGAAGGCGGTCTATCAAAATGGTCGCCTTTAAATCGTTCTTTTATGAGATGTCAAACAAAGAAAGCAAATGAAATGGTAGTACTTTTGTAACAATGTTACAGGGGAGCAAGGGCAAAGCCAGAAAGAAACTTTTAGAGCAACTTTTGTTTCTACCCATTTTTATTCAGGACCTCAACAATATTTCGGGTAACGTCTACAAAAAATACTTACTCTTCTAGTATAAAATACAAGTTTTCCAAAAATTCAAGTAAGGGGGCATGGTTCATTTCTCTCCTTTTTTTTGGCTACGCCCACGCGCTGATTGATTATCTGCGTGGAAGGAAAGAGTTTGCATCTCCCGGAAACGTGGAAACTTTTTTCAGACGGCTTGCCACTTAATGAAAAGTTTATGTAGACTGGGGGAAATTATTCTCTTGTGAACATCCCGTCCCCATTTTGCAATACAAATTCCTAATGCGGTGCTAGCCATTGGCCATTTGTAAAGGTCACAAAAACATGACAGTTGCCGGAATATGCTTACGTCATCACATTTGTACTGCTCTGGATAGCTGCAGTAAGTGTGTTCATGTTATATTTTTCAGAGGTAAGATAATCAACTGTAGTAATTGGCCATGTTATGAAGATGTGGCAATGAGTAATCTCTTTTGGTGGGCTTACTTGGCGTATTTCCACATAGGGTCATATCATAGACTATATCAGCAAGGCATATGAATAGAAATAGAGACAGACGTAGGTTATAAGCATAGGCGTAGCCAGGGGGGCCAAAGGGGCCATGGCCCCCCTGAATTTTAAGTGAAATTACAAAACAGTATCAAAAGAATAAAACATAAATTTTTTTGCACCTCTGCAGGTACATTAGAATTTATTGTTGACTTTTAGCAAGGGAGTGGGCCGTGCGTGACTTTTTAAGTTTTTAAACTTTCAAATGTTATCAAACAAGATGTGTACGTTTTACACACTAAATATCGCCGAAGTTTTTTTTCTATGTCGCAGTCGAGTGATGAATTGATATTCCAAGTTATGATAATTGCAAGAAATAAGGGTCTCGCTGAGCGCTTTCTTGTTTTATTGCGATGCGGACAACCATAAAGACGTCGCTTCTTTTTTCAGAACGTTCAACCTACCAGTGGGAGTGGTTTCCTTGAAATTCCTTAAATAGTGCGCTATACATCACAATTGAAGTTGAACTATTAAAGCCGTTCTTGATAAAACTACATTAGATCAGTGAAATCGCATTCGCACTTTCGCAGTTTTATACAGAAGTTTTTATAGTGGCGACGAGCGTAGTTCAAGAAAGGCAAAATGCTGCTATAAGTAAATGACGTCACATTAAAAGTTGCAAAATTTGGCCCCCTCTCAATTTTTTTCTGGCTACGCCCTTGGTTATAAGTTGGTGAAAAAGTCTTGGAGACAAACTTTTCCCAATGATGCAGTGGTTAAAGCTTTAGTCTAGAATACTGTTTGTTCAATGGGTCATGCTAAAAACTTCATAGCCTATAAATGCTATTTATATCTTCCCTATTTATCGTTTAGCAAAAAAAAAGAGGTACTTAGCTAAGAAAACGAAAAAGTTTGCCGGCTGTGCCGATGGAAAGATCTAACGGAATTCCTCTTCTTTGTTGTGGCAGACAAGTGATGAGTGGTCATGAATCAACAAGTTCGATTGGCAGCAATTTTAGATAAAATTTTGCTTTCAGCATAGTGCTTTTCTATATTACTTGCTTTATTATCTTTGTTTTAAAGGCAGCCATATCACTAGCTCTGTCAAGTTATTTAGGGACCAATGGCGTCTACATGTGGCTATAAACCTTTTAAATCGCCAGCGCATTGTCGTTCCCTTCTGGTACGAACAAAGCAAACCAAGGGACGCCAAAAACAGGGATGAAAGGAAGAGAAAAAGACATGAGAGACTTTCCCTTACCAAAATTTTAATGCTTGAAATTTTTATAATTCGAGCTTGAAGAAAGTGGTCGAAAATTAATTTTTTAGGAGCATTTTTCAAGAGGAGAAATTAAGAAACTAATTTTTTAATTTTTGTTGCTTCTTCCCAGCAACATCTCTGTTTCCTCTATACCAAATTAAAATGCTGGCTATGTTTCTGAAACCACACAATTTTATTATTATTCCACGTTGATTGAAAAACTCGTTGCAAAGTTATTATCTCACGTTGATTCAAAAACTTGTAGCAAAGTTATTATTTCACGTTGATTCAAAAACTTGTAGCAAAGTCATTCTTCTCCTAACCGATGTATAGCTATAGCATTACCACTAAGCCCTTTCTATACGAGTTATATATCCCCAGTCGAAGAAGGGGAGCGGCCGAAGTTTGCTTTTGATGAAATTTTCTATCAACAGTCAACAAATCTTATACTAGTATGTGTGCTGAAGAGAATCATAAGTTGAAACATTTTGTCAGCATCTGTTATACTTGTGGGAATGCAATAAGAATAAGCTTAGTGTTTTGTCTGCAGTCACAACAGGTTCCTCGATAAAAATCTGCCCATAGCCAGTAATCGTGACGCAGAAGGCCGCACATGCAAAACTAAAACAATTTGTCGCGGACTACAAAAACAAACACCATCGCACCAAGGGTTCACGACAATTGAATGTGGAAACATCGAATAGTAGCTGTCCGGACAGAAGTGGTAAATTGCGAGTCGTTGGATCAAAATCAAGTAAATCTGGTTTGATGCCTAACGAAGCGCCGCATCTTGAGTGCAGATAGCTCGTACACTGTAACGTAATAGCGCCCTGCAGCGGATGCGTAATTGTACTGCCAACAGGATTTCTCTGTGCGCTTCAAAAAAAGGTAGGGTGTTTAATGAAATTGATACCTGTGAGTTTGGGCCAAAAACAGCTTGCGATTTACCAAGTATTATTTCTAATACGCTAAAATGCAGTGTAGCTTTGGAGCGTTGTTAGTTTGATGTCTGCCAATTCCTCAGATGACGTTCTTGGCAAGAATATCAACCGGGGATAAAGGTAACTAACAATAAAAATTTAATGAAGCGTAAATTTAACAAAATTTTTTTACAATCTTTACGATTAACAAAACTCCGATTTGTTTATCAAACAACATTTAATGCTCCGGTTGTACTGCCTTTTTTGAAGTTTGCGTTTGTCTGAAGTTTTCCTCATTTACATTGTTCCACTTCAGACGCATTTGGCTTTGTAAGGCAAGAATACTGTTACGCTGAAAATAATAAGATATAGGGTGTACGACTTAACAAATGGAAGAGTTATAGCCAGCTGCTGTTGGAACAGTACAACATAAAAAAGGGGTAAGTTTTAGGGGTAATCGACAGCAAAAGATTGAGAACCAGTGTTTACGACGTTCACCTGCGATCACGTAAAACCACATCATACTTTCGTGACGATTGCGATCGCTCTGCTGCCATTTAAACAAAGATGATGATAAGCGTATTTTTTCAATAATATTCAATGACAAATAGTAACTTGCATTACAGAAAAATTTATTGAACATCAAGATGAAATGATCACAGATTATAAGCAATGAACCAAACAGATCACTTGACAAATACGATACATACTGGTACTGTATATAAATAGGCATATACATAATTCATTGAAGCTCGCTTGGAGGGGAACATGGGCATTGCCAGCCTGCCAATGCCATAGCAAGGGGAGCAACTTGAACGCGAGCACCACCATGATCACAAACTACGCCCCTTTCCTTCAAAAATCTTTTTTGAAAATGCTTCAGCAGATGAGCTATTAGTAAAGGTCAAAATGTTGAATTTCGTTTAAATTGGATGGCCCATTAAAATACTTGTCGAGAGGGGTCATTAAATAAGATAAATTTTGTTCAAAAAGCCAATTAACGGGTATTGTGATCCACGAAGGTTCTTTTATCGCAAATGAACTTTGACCTCGTGACTTAAAATATTGCGCTAAAGTTTTATTGCAACATAATTTTGAAGAACCACGGAGCAATGTTCGATTGTATTCAGTAGCGTTTCGAAAGTGGGGGAGGCGGCGCATCGGGCCATCACAACAAAGTAAAAACCATCTTACGAGTGAGTTACCGACAAAAATCGAACGAATGGGCTCCGTCCAAAAGTTGGTCTCCACACACCCCTTGACCTGTGCCTACTACTGGAAAAAGGTTTGCGCAGGTAATCGTGGGTTTATTGCGCAGGTAATCGTCGGTTTCCGTCGCTAAAACGAAAAAACGCCGTGGATCGCGTTGACAAGTGTATAGAAAAAAAAGGAATTGTTGCTGATGATAGAAAGATATTTGAAGTTAAGAACTTCCTCAAAAAATTTTTCGAGGAAAAAAGGCCTCTTTAGTTGCTGATTGTTAAATTTGCTATTAAAATTACCATCCAAAATAAAGCCACCATATGCAACAAAACAGAATTTAAACAGTGTAACTATTAATAATGTAAGATTACATATTAGACAGGGTAGTATAAATCGAAGATCACAGTCAAATAACAATAGCTAAAACATAACGCTAAATACACATTTATCGACATAAAAATTTTAAAACTGCATAAATCACATTGCAATATCTTAAAACAATGAGATGGACGCATTTATGGAAAAGCCTAAAAGGCAAACAAACTCCATCTTCAACCAAAAGTTTGATACTTCTGGTAGGTTCATTTATTATTATTATCTTTTTCACACAAATTTTATTGGGACCCAACTTCAAATACCACACAGACCTTGAAAAAGGCAGTAGTTAGCGATGAAACCTTGAATATAACAATATATTTACCACTTATCGAAGCAGCACCAGAGTTTTTTGAAAAATTATTCTCCGGTGGTTCAAAATAACTTTTTATCATGTTCATAGCATTATTGTAAGTTATTACATTCTTACCAATTGCTTCCTTAGGACTGATGACGTCGGCACATTATTTTGCTAGCAAACTGCCTCACACAATTATTTTTGTTCGGGGTCAACACACAACAGCATTTTTTTGCATTCCAGTAACACACCGTACCGCACGAGCCAAAACTATTTATTCCATCCCAACAACCACAACATGCAACGGTAACTGGGCAAAATTGCTCTGGTTTGCAGGAGTACCCGGCCTATATGGCAAATGTCAGTCACTAGACATGCTATGCTATTCACTACCCGCATAGCAAAGTACCCACACATAGTCATATTTTGCAAACCAATCCCTTTTTCACAACTATAAGCAGTACGCGATACTTTTGGATCCTTTACGCAAAGCGAAATCTAAATACATCTCCGAATAAATGGTTGACATTCACGTTCTGCAGGGCAATGTGGTTGCAATCTAATTAGTTTTGCGTCGTTTTAACTTGGCCTTTTTCTTCAATAATTTCCTACAGCCTTTCCCAAACCATGCAGGCGTGTTTAGGGTGAGATTATTTTCGTGAACAGGTGCAAGTTCCTCGGGGTGTGTGTGATGTAGAAAGCTGACGGGTGGTTCAAGCTTAACACTGTACGATGACACTGAAGATTCGTGAGGTTCAAAACCAAGCGAATTAGCCTCCTGCATAGAGGAAGAGCGTAGCACTCGCTTTTTATAACCACAAGACTCGACAGGAAACTTTTCCTCCATGCTCCCTGGCACTTCAATGCAGTTCGTATGGTAGCTATTTTCCTCGCCATCACGCAAAGGAACAGAAATCTTAAAAATTGGATCTTCATGTCTGAACACAGTACAGATTAAAATACAGCAATTAAACATGATTACAGTACAGCAATTAAAAAATCAAAGTTTGATTTTATTAAGTATAACCAATTATTCCGCCCCATTCCAAAATTCGCAAAAACCTCCGCTCTCTGTTGATAACAGTAATTCTTTCAAGACCAGTTCGCGTTAAGCGCAGACATGGTTTATTGATTTTGTTCTATTTTTGCATCTATAGTATCAAATGCATCATAAGTACCTTTTTCCAGCAAGTATTCACCAAACAGTTTTTGGGTTAGTTCAATACCGCTAAACTTTACATCAATTTGGTCGTCGCGATTGCGATTCTCTTCACCTGCAGTGCCGCCTTTATATATATCAGATAAAACTAAGCTGTACATTGGGTGAGTAAAAAATTCCCTTGTTGCTATTTCAAGTGCGTAACAGGCTATTTACTGCACATTTTTTGGAAAACTACTTCAAACCTTTTGTTTAAAAACTAATTGCTGGAAGTCTGTTTCTTCCAAGATGGGCTGACAATATAACATAAACAGATGCTAACATCCAATTTCCATCTACGGGGTCTCATCAGAGCATCTACCTTACCTACTAGTAGGCTAAACATATTCTCGCGTTTGAAAGGGTCAATAACCTTTTCAAACACAAACTGAACTGATATGAACGTAGCAATAGCACTATCATTAACATAACACAACGATGGCTATGTTTATATCAACTGATTTTTATTTTGTATTGATTGAAAAGTTGTAAATTCACTGCAAAAGTGATTGCCAACTCTCAAAACTTGTCGCATTCAGGGTTTAGGTTAAATAAAAGCCCGAAACGGTCACATTTAAATCGCTCACAACAACTTCGGGTATGAATTTTTTGCTTTTAATCTAATCTATACTATCAAGCGCAATTCTGTAGACCGGTGTTTCTATGTTAACTCTTCCGAAACTACTGGACGCACGAACATTAAACTTGGCACAACGGATCACCACCCCGGGAAGAGGATCATTAAAGGAGGTAATGTCATAATGACGTCAAAATTTGAAGATAATTTTTCACTTTGCATTTCTTGACGGAGGAAAGCGATTTTTTGGTTAAAATTAGAAGCCATCTAACCAACTTCAAGAAATTCACCCTTTTAAGAATTAGGATGACGTCATAATTAACAATTGATTGTAAAATTTGTATTCTTCGTTATCCCAAAAAATACTGATCGAAACGCAGTTGAAAGCTTTTACAGGAAATATCAGCAAGCTCCCGATAAAAAGAATTGTCTTCACAATTTAAGCTGAATCCAAGACACAAGGCGTAGTGGCGTACCGGCTTAGTGGTTAGAGCGTCCGCTTCGTAGTCGGTAGACCTGGGGTTCAATCCCTAAGTCGAGTCATACCAACAAGACTTTAAAAAATAGTATTCGCAGCTTCCTTGCTTGGCGTTCAGCAAAAAAAAGGGATAGTGTGGAGAACAAGCCGGCAAGCTTGCTTGTGTGCTTGGGCAAGGCACTCAACGGGACGCCTCCGTCTTTGTGTGGAAGACAGGTGGCCTACCCGTACTTCATCGGGTTACAATTGTGAAGTTGCTGATCCAGCACATCGTAAAAGGCGACTATTAGGTACCCATCAGTGGCAGTCCGCCTTGTTGGTGGTGGGGCTACCAGTCACTCATGACTGGTTTGAAATGGGCTGCCATCTTGCTCCTAGCCCAATTTCAATTACGCTGACGACATGAACCTGAAATGCCGTTCGTGCCGTATACCTCCAATCCACCAGGAAAAAAAATTATCATTTTCTTTAACATAATAAGCTAATAGGCGGGTTATCCACTTAACCCATAACCTAATGTAATGACTCAACTGCAAATGCTCGAATCTAGGCTCCATATCATTTAGCCCTATCCTGGCTGTGTTTATGCCGAAACCAAGGAACGCAGGCGCAGACAGAGGCTTCAACTTTTGTAACTAGACTTGAGTTACATTTCTATCGCTTACATTCTAAGGCATTGTACAGCAGATGAGTTTTGACAAGTGTGACTAGCAGACGCTGGTGTTGTGCCACTGTTTTTAGAAAAATGCACGTTTATCTGCTTTTAGTCTGAATCGAGATTTAGCAACTAACCAACTGCAACTTCAAGAGATGAAAGTTGTAAGTAGGTCAATTAGTTTATAACTTAAGGTTCCTCACTGATGAAAAAAATGGAATCATCTTATTTTTTTCGTTTTTTCACTAACCACGGTTTTAGGTATTTTGAGATAATGCCAATCCGGCTGAGTAAACAGAATTTGTGAAAATAGCCTATAACTGCCCGAAATGAGAGGTCAAAGCAACGGGCCTTAGCAACGCCTTTCACAACCTCTCAGGACTAAGTCTGCTGTCATTTCTATAAAATTTCGCGTTTTGTACCTGACCAGGATATTACCTAAGCGACCAAAAAAAAAAGAAATGTTGAGTTTTCGTGAAATAATTTCGATTTTTCGCAGCCATTATTTACAGATTTTTGGTGATTGAGGAATGACAGTTTCTCCCTTTTTGCCATTTTTCTCAATTTCAGGATTTTCACGAAATTTCTATACTAAAATGCTGATAACTTTCTTAGTATTGGTAGGAGCTTCATGAAATTTCGGCTGTATATTCTCCAATGGATTATCTTGAAACGCTAGTCACGAATTTGGAAAATATTTGATAATTACAAAGTTATTGAAGATTTGCATAATTAATTAGGCGTTTAAACCGTGATTTTTCGAAAAAGTGCCACTATTTTTTTTCTGTAAAATCTTTTCAAATTCTCTGACTAGGAAATATTCATTAGTGTGTTGTCTATCGATTCTGTAAATTTCAATAAATTCCGTTGTTATATGACAAAGTTATCAAAAATCTGTATTTGCTCTATTTTTTGGACAAAGTCGGCCATTTTGAATGCTAATTAGCATAATTTATGCAAATTTTTCAAAAAATTAAAATAACACTTCAAGGGTGTTCCGACACTAATAGAAACGTTTCCCTGCATAGCATTGCTCAAATTTTAGATTTTTCATCAGTGAGAAACCTTAATTCCTGAACATACTTCAATCACTTCGGTGTCGTTCCACAACTTTGAATTTATGCCCCTATTTTACACTTAGTCAAATGAACGTAAAACAGTTGGGGAAATTATTAGCTGTTTGTAAGTACGCACAGTCTTAACTTAATAATAGGGAGGTCGATATTCTAGGCATAGTTTATGAAACCAAAAGTCTGAGGCAAATCAATAGAAAAAAACAAGTTAGTAGGTCTACACCACTGTGTGAAATAATAGTCGCCAAATATATACAAACGTACAAATATAGGAAAATTTTTTCTTGAAAATAAATAGCCCGACCGGGTAATCGGATGCACGGCATTTGGGGAAACTATTGTCCCGTTTGCTCTATTTCGGAACCAAGGCACATAGCTGCAGCCAACAAATTTGGCGTCGCAAATATCACTGCGAAAGGGGAATCGCACAAAGTCGTGAAACATGGCCCACCACAACTTATTTCTGCCATTGTAAAACAAAAACCGCTACGGCGCCCAACCCAAATACTAACTTTGTACGCGATCGTTATTGAAAGAAGCGAACACCATATGTGAAATGATAGGAAGTTTGTGAATATGAACAGTCATAATTCAAAGTAAAATAATCGGAATTAAAAAAACATGGGGGCGATGCCCCACATTGATACCAACTTTTCGTTACTGTTCTCAAAAATATTGGGGTGAAGCCGGCTGAACCAACATTTCCAACCCGACGAGATTAACTGATGGCGCTACTATAGCCAATGCCAGCAGGATCGGCTGGTATTTTGACAAACCATCTGTAGGCTTACAAGCAGCAAAAAATGCTAAACGCTGCATTCTACAACAATATCAGCAAGGGCTATGCAGTAGAAGTATTAATTTCTATACAGACAACTCTTATGCGGAAAGCTAGTAACAGCATGCTTACCTCAAATAGCTAGGCACAGTGATAGACAGTAGGTCCATAAGCATTCGCATTACTTCATCAGTTTTTCCTTTAAAATTGAGATCGTAAATGCTTCGAAAATTTGATACAAAACAACGACAAATGCTATGTGGTTTAACTTCATTTCTATCTTTTACTGACCTTATCGAGAGAAAATTTTATGTCCATTATGCATCGAACTTTTGTTCACACTCACTGAGGAGTTACCAGTAGCGTAATTTCTACCAAGTGGATAAACCTGCCGTAAAGAGCGTTTCTCACAAGAGTGTGACAACACAGCGAATCACCATCGACTCATCACGCTAATTAATAACTTTTTATGTTATACATACCGTTAATTTTTAACTGCGCTTGTGAATCTTTTGGCGTCCATTGGTTGTTCACAATACATAACTTCGGTCGCAGACTTTTCTTTCTAAAGATAAAGTACTTTTTCAACTCCGTAGCGTGTATAAACGAACAAACTTCTTACGATCAAAGACTTAGCACAAAAACAGCCGAGGTTTTCGGTTGTCACAAACAGCCACCAGTGGTCATTTTGACCGTACGTCCTTTGGGGTTTAATTTTTGATAAATAAGGTCAAACTGCGTAACTAATTGAATCAAGTTTATGTGTGGCACTTCCTTGGTAAAAACTATTCCCTAAGAAAATTTGTTTTCACTACTTTTCAGTTGAAAACTCACACTTAATTTGCCTCTGCATTTGCAAATTAATTTTTTTTACTCGTTTATCCACAGCATATGTAACACATTTGTCAAAATCGTCGGCTGTGCACTTGCCACACACCATGTTGTGCCATTTGTAGCAGCATTTCATAGTTTCGTTTTCGTTTTGTTTACACTTCGCAGTGACTTGACACTGTTTCCACTTCAGAGATTTCTTGCTGGTTGATGATGGTTGTGCTTGATTCTTGTTCAGATGCACTTCTTCCGGCTCTTCTTTCAGCTAGACAATCTTCTCCAAGTTCAGTCGCCAGTTTGAAAATAAAATCTCGCCTTGACATAGAACTTCCCGTTCTCCTTGTATAAAACGAACGCATTAATACATGTCAAATCTAATTTACTATAAAAGACAGCAACTGGTCACCGGCGTGGACCTACTTTCACTGAATGCTGACGAGCCAGGTGATCTGCTACACCTAGTTTTATTGCAAAGCCTAATCGTCTCTGGCTTTCGTTTTTCTGACGAATCAACTTCAACAGACATATGGAGAGAGCTAAGAACACACACATTTTTTGGCTTGCGTTGGTAGATAGTTAGCGTGGCATCTGCCTTCATTGAGCACAATCGAATACCGTGTTGCTTGTGTTGTTTTTGCTGATGCAGGGAGCTCTCTTCTGACTTTGTTGACCGTTCCCACTATGCTCATCTTCTTCTGGCACAATCACTTGATCAGGCTGTACCAGGTAAAGAAGTTGTCAGTTGTAACATTTCTTCACTTCCCTCGGTAAGTTTCCAAAAGATTTATGTCAACTTGGTCGAAAAGCATATGTGAAGGCGCACGTGTTCCATCTTTACCCAAGTAAGGATTGGCATTCAAAATATATTTCGTTTCAACGTCTACATCCAACCAGAACTTGATACCATATTTCCATATTTGTCCGGCTTTTTGGGCATATACTGTGTAAGCCTGCAACGAGCTTTTGTTGGAAAGAGTTGTTCTTGTATTGTGATATTTGCCACAGGTTTGTAGCAAAATATGCAGTTGTCCACAAACCTATTGCACACATCTGGAACTAAAATAAACTTGTCAGTTTGCAAACGGAATGGCCGGGTGCTGCGGATATCAAAGCGCAAAAATCGTAGGATCTCTCAAGAGCAATTTCTAGGCAGTCTCTGAAAAAAATTACACCCCCACTGCTTATTCCAGAAGCTGTCTAAATACATTCTTTCCTCCGTATGCTTCCCGCACATAAACCAATGCTATGAAAGCCAGAAGCTTAAAACGCAATACGCTCCAGTCATCATTACGGAATACTTCTCGAGCTTACACATTTGTAATTTTGTATAAGGGAAATTATGTGACTATCCAGCAGTAGTTAAAAGGCACCCGAAGGTCAATCTGACATTTCTGGGCTCCGCCTGGATGTACACGATTGTTCTGTGAGTGCATTGTATGTAGCTTGTCTTCCTCTTTCTTCAGAACCAAAACTTGTAAACACCCATTTACTTCCGTCGTTTGCTATTTCTTCCACTGTTGTTTTATCAGCTATGCTTGGATTCGAACCAACCGGAAACTGATCGCTGTTAGACGTTACAGGAAGAGTAGTAGCAACACTTGTGGCAGAAAGATTTGGAGCATTTTCTATCTCGTTTTCACTGCTCAGCTCTTCGTCCGATAACTCTCAGGCAGAAGCATTCTTATGGTCTTGGGCGTCACTTCCTCCTGAATCTTCCACATTAAAGCAAATTTAGCGTAGCTGGCACTTGCACTCTTCCAGACATTTTTGGCCGCTAATCAGACATTATTTTTCAAACTATTATCAGCTAGCTACCACAAGACGCAAACATAAAATAACCAATATGCAATGATAAACTTCTGCTCGTTTGCCTCAGTCTTTTTCCCGCGGACAATGTGCTGATTTTCGCAGCTCGCTTTTCTACCAAAATTAACGTTGCATTGTTCTCAATGAAAGTTACGTTTCACTGCTGGGCGTAACACAAGATCAAGCTGCAGACGATTTTGTGAATTAGAGATATCCTGCTGTCTTCTTTGTGCATATTTACAACTCGCTAGAGTCACAAAAAGATCTTTTTTAATGCTTTTCTACGGCGGTCAAATTGACCGCTTTTGGCCGTTCGAGGTAATCCGGTTCCAAGAGATTAAATGCGTAGGGATCTTGACTTGTAATTTCCATGGATTACGCAGAAACAATATTTAGGAAAAGTCAAGAAGGTCTATGACGACTTGACATATATACAGTAAGCAAAAATATTATACATTGAAAATACAAAATGGTCAAAATGCCGGTTCGGCTTTTCCAGTGATATCACAACAGTAATATATCAACAGATTGAGCACTAAAAAAAGCTAACCTGTCTGTTAACCAGAGCTTTTTGTACGATCTCAGCACCTTCAAGCTTGAACCAAGACAAAGAATCAAATCACAGTCTTCAGCGTGTGACTCAGCAGCAGTCCAATTGTGAGGCCATCTACAACATAAAATATTGAAAAATGTACATTGGATATTAACGTAGAACTTCAGGAACGAGGTTGCATTTTTGACCATGGCGTTGCAAGTAAATCATAGGTAAAACTGTAAGCATATTTATTGAAAATCTAAAAGTTTTTGGCAATTCATTTTGCTTTCCCCAGAGAAATTATTTTTGATGTTAACTGTAGCAGCAAAATTCACAAATAAAAAGCAGCTTGCAAATTTCAAAATTAAGACATTTTTTGGCTCATGACGTAGATAGAATTACGTAACAAAAGTTGACAAAAGTAAATTTTGAAATTTGCGAGCTGCTTTTCATTTGTGAATTTTGCAGCTACAGTAAACAACAAAAACAATTTCTCTGACGAGGGCAAAATGATTTGCCGAAAACGTTTAGATTTTCAATAAATGTGCTTACAATTTTATCTGTAATTTGCTTTGCAACGCTATTAATATCAATGTATTGCACAACGGATTTCTGCCTACCAAGACAAAATAGAAAAATTACTTATAAACAATCACCAATATCATACTGTACCATACAACAATGTATTGACACAAGTTATTAATGGTTAAATGACATGTTGTGATACATTGTTGTATGGTACAATGTGATGTTGGTGATTGCTTTTAAGCAATTTTTCTATTTTGTGTCAGCGTGATGCTGAAGGCAGATTTTTCTTAAATAGGGGATCGCCTGAAATTTGCTAGCCAGCAGCTAGCACTATCAATACTGTATTTCTGCCTACCATTATTCTTAAAGAAAAACTTTGTTAAATTCTATTTTTCTTAAACACTACCCTAACTAGTACAAAAAAGATTTTCAGTGCTTTACTAGATTAGAATAGTGAAACCGCTCGCCCAGCATGTTGCCACAAAAAGACAACTGGATACCCACCATTGGCAGTCCGCCATGTTGGTGAACGAGTTGCCAGTAAGAATTCACGGTAAGCTTGAAATTCCTCTAGTTCAGGGGTGGGCAAACTAAAAACATCTGGGAGCCGCAAATAGTTTTGAACATTCAAAATGAAAATAGCCCAATATTGTGTGTATATATTGCTTTTATGCTTTTTATGAAGAGCTACAGCAGGGATAGGCAACTTTAATGGCAGAGAGGGTGACAAAAATTGATCTAGACATATGGAGAGTCAAGTGGTGAAGATGCGACCAACGTTTTTGCCCATTTTAAAGTTGAAGAACCATTTGCTCATTTTGAGATAACTTTACGAAACTTGAAAGTCTTGGGTACAAACCTGCTATGAAATGGTGTTTTTGATAGTTCTCGAGGTAAAGATCAATTTTTTGGGGGAAAAGGGAAAAGAATTAACTAACTGAAAGCAATTGCTATGGTTAAGTGGAGAGGCAGTTAACAAATAAAAGAGCCGCAGTTAGATGACTCCTGCCCTAGCCTGATCGATACGGTTACACTTGAATAAATCTGCAACGCGATGCCTTGATGCCAAATTTCGCAAAGTGCCGTCATTCCAAGAGGAAAGATTTTGAAATAAAATCCAATCGCCAACGCATAGACTGATAAGCTACTTGTGACAGCAATATGTATACAAATGTTCTAACCGACATCGATAGTTCCGTCCAGTAATCGTCTAATGTGGATTTGTGAATTCAAGATTGATGCGCAAAAGCTGTTTAAAAGAAAGGCACTAAGCAGAAACAATCTGTTCGTAGAAAAACTCCAACGCAACTCCCAAACGAGTTGAACATGAGCAGTTTTCTAAATTACTGCACAAGCTGTCCTTTGACCACAAGGTTATGATAACTGACCGCGTCCTACCTTGAAGCACTTCGTTCACCGAAGTGGACAATAGTGTCCATCAACTGACCCCGGCACATGTCACAGTAGCGATTCGTCTTATGAAATCGAAGACGCGTATTTTCAGTGACGTCAAAAACACGATAAAATGATTTTCCGCAAGCAGTACATAACTGAAAACAAATAATTAAAGGTAATTTATAAAAAAGTATGTCTTAAAAACAGCCATCTTTCCACATTATTTCCACATACAGTGGTATATGGGAATAATCAATACTGTAGTATAGACCAGGGATGGGCAATCGGCGGCCATTTTATAGTTAATGTGCGGTCGTATGTGGCTTCGTAAACAAATACATTGTTTCAACTTCTACATATATATATATAAGGCATCTTGTATCAACTAATTGATTAAATAAACAACATAGGGGAGACCAGGGCAAGCAGTAACACGAGGAACGATGTAACATTCGTATTTGTCAAAATTATTATTTCATTTCATAAACTGTAAAAAAACCTGCTCCATCATTCTTTTTTAAAATATTTTTAATTTTGCGGCCATTTGATTAAAAATAATTTTTAATACGGCCATCTAAGCGTAAAAGGTCGCCTACCCCTGGTATAGACCATGTAAATATGAAGATTTAAACTGTAGACTGGATGTAGAGTAAAAGCATACACTAACTACACTGTGGTCAATTATTATGCAGCTTTATGTCCGGACGCAAGTTTTCATGCAATGAAGGCAAGATTACCATTCTTTAAACATTTTTAACAGACTATTGTTAAAGGCACAAAAAATTGTACTTTGACACAGTGGATTTTGGGGTAAAACCGCTTCATTTAACAAGTTGGGAGCACTTTTCCAGCAGACAAAAAAAATGCTTAGCGCATGAAACGAATGAGCATCCTTTAAAACGTAAACACAGCAATATCAGTATCAAAATATTGAATAACTTGAACAATACAGCTCACGTCAATCGTCAGTACATGTGGTGACAATGGACAAGTATTTCATAGCAGTTGGGTCCGATTAGCGAGCGGCAAGACGCTTTCCTCTTTACCTCTGCGTACATGTTTCCATGTAGTTCTGACAGCTTATCATTCAACACACCGCTGCGTAGATGAAGACCATCACAGTTTTGCGAAGTAACGTATTTTAACACGTTTCTTTCCACTAATGTGCTAATAGCCATGTGCGTGTACGTGGGGGTAGCATCAGTAGGGTAACCTGCAAGTTGTAGGACAATGAAGCACTTCATGTCAATCTTACTCCTGCTGTTGTTTTATCTGACCCCTTCCGAGGATTGGGGGCATGAAGGAAGAACAATGGTCAATCTCACTCCTCGCACGCTTTGATTCACCGTTTGCAACGTGTCTCAAACTGATAAAATCTCAGCTCGGCAGCCATGCCAGCTCACCTTAATTCTGCATTGTTGTAGCAGTGATAAAGACACTTAGAGCAGCTTCTCTTGGTTGCAGGAATTATGGTACTGAATGTAGCTAGCAGATATGAAAGTCCGAAACAGATTAAAGGCTGGTTTCCATTAGGCGTAGATTGCAGGCGTAGCGTAAAACATATTTTGTTTTTCTATTTAGTTTTATGCGCGGAGTCAGCGCATAAAACTAAATAGAGAAACAAAAAATGTTTCACGCTACGCCTGCAATCTACGCCTAATGGAAACCAGCCTTTAAACACAAGTTTTTCTAAGTATAACCGTTAAGGCTATTTCACGGTAGTAGGATAAGCATACATATACCGGTATGTCCAAATATAAAGCTTTAATACAAGTCTTATAATCGGTTTTCATCAGCATGATATTCAGGCGTAATCGGAAGCAGACGATCAATGCAGAAGCACAGACCGCGGGGTAGTTGCTTAATGTAAGGATATAATCGTTTTGATAAAATAAAACAAAGCAACGTTCTGATCACGCTCGAACAACATCTTAATGGAAAAACCCGTTTAACATTCCACAATCAAATCAATCGTTAAACAGCTATGACGGGATGTAGTGTAGCCCTAACTCAGGTTAGAGTTCAAATGACCGTCGGCTGGCTTTGCACGAAGAGCCCACCCCATCTGTCAAGACAGCAAGCATAGAGCGTGGAGCCAGGCTCAGGCCATCTGTTTGATGCTGTAACTACTTGTCGAAAATGAGTTACAATAGTCCGCATCATTGATTGACATACAAACTTGACATCGACGCAAAACGCTATATGCTCGACTCTCCAATGTGAAGACGGGAATTAAACGCAGCGGTGATGTTTGCGCCGCTGAGCCCTTGGAAACAGGTATCATACGTAATTTCCCTGCCTGGTAGTGTTTGCAGCAAAATCTATTGAGGTAGAAATGCCGACTATTGCAAACGGATCTGACCACAAGATGTTCGTTGAATAACTTCAGAAGTTTACCGGAAACTCTAGTAAGAGCAACAAAACTTACATTCCTTAACAGAATGGCCAGCATTGAGTCGCGTCCATACGCCTTCCACACCTCGATAATCGGGAATATTTGCCGAAGTGCTAATCCCTGCACCAGTATAGACTATAGCGTGATTGCTTGCGGAGAGCAAGTGCGCGAGTTGTGCCACCTTAAATCGCAGCACGTTATCGTCGTCCATTACCTAGAAATAAACGTTGCAATGTACAGCGAACAATGAAACGGTAGCAGTGTCGTTGCAAAGAATCTTCTTCTTCTTCTCTCGGCTTTTTCCCGATTTAGGGTCGCCACAGCAGATAATCTGCATTTTTATAAAATGGCATTTTTGTTTTTACGGTCGGATGCCCTTCCTGCCACCAACCCTCTCTTAGGAGGAAAAACTGGCCACAAAAACGTAAAACTTTATACAGTAGACAGATTTGTACAACTGTGCTTTGCCGTAAGGGATTGGTAGCCCGCTAATCAAAGACAACTTTGCATCAAATGGAAGATTTTGGGGCAATATCGCACTGATGAGAAGCTGTTAGACTTTTCTGGAAAAACAGCTTTTTCTAAAACAACATTTTAGTAGTTATACTGGCTGAAAGCTTTTTATCGCGTAGACTAGACTTCACTGAAATTATATCACCGAAGTACGTTGATATCAGAAATATAAAAGCTTACTAATCAAAGTTTAATACAAACCATGTCAGCGGTGGACATAAATTAGACCTGTAATGTGACGTACCATCACAAACATATGTTAAAAGAAATGGCCCACTCAAGAGTGTTTGCCTTCAATTTTACCTCTTTTAGTCTTTCCTTAGAATTATTGTAAGCTGCTTTTCTGGTCTTCACAAGCTTGACCAAGTCTTTGTGCTGCTCAAGAAAAACATCATCATCCAGACTGCGATGTTCCTTGCGATTTATTGAACGAATCTTAAAAGTTATGTTGCAACATTCAAATTTAAGGAAAATCCACTTAAGCTCATTAAAAATGATAACGCACGTAAGAGACATAAATACGCAACACATGCACTCAAAAAAAGTATGGTAAAGCATTTTAAAAAATAGCAACACATTGTCAGTTAATAATCAACTAGGATGTGGTCGAATAGGTGAAACCATCCTTTTATAGCGACAACGATCGAACTATCATGCAAAACTCATAATGACTGAATTGCTGTGGCCAAGGGAAAGGCGCTTCACGACAATTTTTCTTGCTTGGCGGATTTTTACAAGCAGTGAATTTATCGCAACACCATGCCGTTCAAGCGAAATGCTGTTTCTCCAATTCTACGAATCGGGTCTGCGCAATTACCTGACGTTTAGCGCCACTACCGCCGTCTTGCAGCTCAGAAAAATAAAGCACAATTGAAAGCGAAACACAATACCCAACGTAATTCGTACAAAATGCAGAATATTTGGAAAAAACTTCAGAAGTCTCTTAATATTTACAGCCATAAATGACAAATGTTTTTACTTGAAGTGCACTTATCGTTTGCAGACAAAAAAGCACTATAATTGCAAGTACTGCTTCAACGATGACATTCGATTGGACTCAATTAACAGATAATGATTGATGAAAACCATAGCTCTGTTGTTGCGTGGATTGAAAATGAGCTATTAATAGAAACGCGCCGCTCTAGCAGTACCGGTGACACTAAAGCGGCTTTAACACGTTGACTGCAACATTGGGTTTTCCAAAAACGACCCTGGGGGCCACGATTTTTCAATTTTTGTTAACAATAAAAAAAATTAAAGTATGATGCTAATAAATTCATTTCCCCTAGTTTCACTCTTTTATTTCAAACCTAAGGTATAGAAATATAAGTAAATTTAAAGGAAAAAAGTGTCAACAATTACATGGCAGTCAGCGTGTTAAATGCGAGTTGCTCTAGTATAGCCGTTAGGTTTGCCACGACTATAGAACAAAAATGAAGAACTAGTATCAACTTCAAACTCACCATTTTGGTAATTTCACTCGATTGGAGTGATTCACTCGATTTCCTCGGTCTTAGAGTCCTATGTGACTCAAGATCGGTCGTTGAGGTGGATCCCCTGTTTTCAGATGAATCATTTTCAGGAGTGCCATTTACGAACACTTCATCGTCTTCCCTGCTTGTGAAAGCAGCCATTGGAAAAATGGGTTCTTAAGTTTTAATCGCCATTGCGATTTAAATAGTACAGCTTGCTACTAACATAAACTCAAACCTGCAAAATAAAAGTCATCACAGTGCAAACATAAATCAATACTAACGTAGGTTACAAATAAAAAGTTTGCATCTACCACTACGTTCTGCTGCTATGAGTATTAGTTCCAATAAAGCACGAATAAGCTCCAAATTTGATAGAAACGTAAGTACCGTACAAAAAATGAAAACAGTTGACAGTAAACGATAAGTGCAAGGAAAAAAATACGGCTAGTTAACACAAACACAACAAAAAAAACTACTTTTCACACAATCCAATAGTCACTACATGCAACAGTTAAGTGCTTTAGGAAGGTCTTTTCAAAAGACAGTGCTGATCAAATAACATAAAAAGCACCCAGTATAGTATTACATTTGAAGGCAATGGGACCCTAGTCCAGGAGTTGCAATGATTTGTAGGTAGAAAATGTAACAAGAATTAATAAATAGATGAATTAAAAATACAAGTTTCTTCAGGTTGACACAATTTTGAGTCCAAAGCTATAATGGAATTGCAGTAAAGGTGACGAAATCTTGATTGAACCTTGCTTTTGTCTTTGATTTACTGACGTGTGAACAGATATTTTACTGTAAAATTTGTTAGAGGAAACCTTCAATGAAGGTATGAATTTTGTTCATGCACAGTAACACAGGTTGGGGGTCACTTACACACTTACCATGAAGTAGTGCGAAAGACTACCAACTATTCCTGTCATAATCGATCACACAGTCTCTTGATTACCTGTCTGGTCAATGCCTAATCAGCTGAGCAACTAATCTCCAATCAAGTGTTGCATTGTTCCATGGCAAGTTTAAGTGGTCTTGAACATGTTACAGGTAAAAATCACTTCAAATTCGTTTCACATAGCTGAAAGATCACATCAATAACCTAAAATGTGATCTTTGAGCTACGTGAAAACTTAGCTATTCCATGAAACTCCAAAGTGAGGTTGGTGCAGTCAGCCTGACCAGCAATCGGACCCTTAGCTCCTACTAAAAGATCTTAATATGTTGAAGCAATCTGAGAAATCTACTACTGAATTTTACGTCCATAGTTCAGTATAGTGACACAAGCATAAGATGTTGGAAAGATTTTAGCATGTGTAAAGCCAATGATGCTAAAGACTTTTAGGTTATCTACATAGCAATTTGAACACAATCTCGCAGAAAAATAATGCCTACAGGTACCATTTAAGAATATATATGCTTTAAGAAAAATGCTATGACATCGAAAAAAAAGAAGATGTTAATACTTTACAGCAGGGGTTTGCAACCTTTTTGCAGGTGGGCCAATTTCTGACTTTTTCAATATTTTCAATACTTCTTCAATATTTTCAATTTAGCGGGCCTGTCAAAATTTTAGCTCATCCAAAGTGGGGTGAAGACCTTTTTTTTAAATCTACACTTTTAAAGCAACGTAAGTATACTTTCAAACCAATCTCCATAACAAAGTTGGTCTACACATGTACAATTAGGAAAATTTGGTATAAACGTTGCTTTGAAAGTATCGACCTCCGAAAAAGAAAAAAGTCTTCACTTCTTCACCACCACTTTTGCAATCCTTTCCGCCGGCCACAAAATTTCATGTCGTGAACCTCATGTTGCATACCCCCGCTGTACTGTATTTACAACAACAGAAAAAACTCAAAGTCACAAAGTTGCATGATATCATAACTTGGCAATACTTGTATATAATCGTCCCATATGTTTGCATTGATTTATTTTGCAATGCATTTTTAAGGGAAAAATACAGCATTTAAATCAAAAAACGTTTGGTCGTTAACTGTAATGCAGTGACAGAGTGATATATAAAAAAATGCAAGGAACATTAGAAAAATCCACAACAGTCAAACGTTTCAAATTCAATACTGAGCTGCCTTTGCAGGAACAGGTAAAAAATCTTCCGCAACAGACGCTGGAAATTGTATTTGTTTCGCGAAAGGCAACCTGAAGCAAAAAATAACAATAGGAGAGTGATGTGGATGTTTTCCAGCGTTGATTACTTTGAAAGTAAGTAAAACAGATCAAGAAGTTTTTTTTCAATGAGAAGCAAATACTTGTCAAACTGAGGGAGCTTGCAACTTTAAGTGCTGCAGATTCTGCAGACAAATCAGAAAATAGTTGTTTCCTCATATTTCTGTGCTATCATCCATCTCATTTTATATTGTAAAATTATTTTCGCCCAATAAGAACAAACAAGGTCGAAACCGGTCGCCGCACATTTTGCCTATTCGTGCGATATCATTTTGTTAATGCATTTTCGTGAAACAGTTTTTAGATCTAGACAGAGCGATCTTAACTTTTGAGTTGACGCGCACGAAGTTTGAATAACACAGCAGTGACTACTCGAGATGAAGGTCACATCACCAAGCGCGATTCTCACCTTGCTTCGGTTCGCTTCGAGGCAACTGTTTTTGATTCTTGTTCTCTATATTCTTTTCGAACAGGAACAGCTGGATGACGTTTGACGTCAGGCGCATTGTGCGGTTCTGATTTACTGCCCTGTTTCGACTTACGGCGTTGCGCTTGGTTTCCGTTGCCATCGAGGGAATAGCAGCTACGTTTAGCACCTATTCCCGTTCCTTGAAACTCCTGAAATAAACATACAAATTCCAATAATGATCTTATGCTGATGAAAATGTTTTAGTTTATTTTAGACACTTGATTTCAGGGACATCTCTGAAACAAAATTGAAGTGGCGTGGTCAAAGCAAAACCTTAAGGGTCTTTGCCACAGCATTGAAAGCGCTGTTTTGCCACAAACTTTTTCGCGACACATTTTTCAACGCAGAAAGCACATCAAATGGAAAGAACTAAAAGTAAACACATTCAGTCTTGAGAATTTGGAGGCTTTTTATTATCATTGCTGTATCTATCGCGTCCATGTGCAAAAGCAAAAATAAGCTCTCTCTCCCTCTCCAAGCTATGTTGCAGATAAGTACTGTACTTGGGACTGAAGTAGTCAACCTCCTTGCGGTGGGTGTTGAAAAATAAAAACTGACCAGGATAATGACTAGAAAGATAGACGGCTTGTAACTACTGGGTTGTAAAAGGATAAATCCTCTGTCCCGGAAAAAAGCGAATGCATGCAAAAGGTGAGTGTACGCAGTGTTCGTTTGTGTATACTTTTTGTCCTATTTTGCATGCTTTTTCTCTCATGTTTTTAAGGAAATTTTCGTTCGCTTAAATACCTGTAAGGTGCTTTACAGTATGCGAGGGTGGCAGAAAAGTTGGTATCCTGACTGAGAAGAAATTACGATATAGCAGTGAAACTTGGCATGAGCTAAAATCAATCTTTGTTGATACTGACTGCGATGTTTTTCCTCAGATGAAATTTCATTGAATAAGTAATTTCGCACTTTAAAAATTAGTAGTAGAGAGATTCTGCAATATTGATAGAATTTTGCATTTTGGCGTTTTGAAGATCTTATGAATAAAAATAACATTTGGCACCGTGGTGTTATCACATATTTGCAGATAAAGGGATTGGCACCCAAAGAAATTCAGGCTGACATGGCTGCTGCTTTGGGGGATGATGTTCCAGCTTTATCTATCTTTGTCCGCGAAAACGCATACGCTTTTGGCTAGTACTTAGCGAACAAAATTGGATTATTCGAAAATCAAGATATACTGTGAAGCATTATATAACTACCTCAGCAGATGAAAATTTCCACCCAAAATGCATGAGAGCAAAAAACGTACAAAGTCGTACAAAAAGACACACAACCAGAAAAACGTACAAATCCGGTCAAAAACGTATATCGTGTACAGCGACCCATAACCTAGCTAAACGAGCACGTCAAGACATGCTTTTAGCAATATAGTTTTTCCAAAGCGCTACCAAATTTTGTACACTAATAAAACACCTTGTCGAAGTCCTTGATTTGTATATACAGTTGAACGGTGATCATTAAAACTAAATGGAATGGGGCTGATTTGGAGAGCCTACTATTTAGGATAATCAAACACAATGCATAGAATACAATTCATCATATACAGTGCTTTATTGTCTACTGTACAGTGTGTTATATACAATAATCATCACTTTGAAAGACATTAAGTCTCTAGATTCACTTGAAATTTCAAAAGCTTAAGCACAGTCTGCTACCAAGTACGACGCCAATTATCCGGAAACTACAATTAAGTACAGCAATCTAAAAGAGGCGTAGGAATTCGGACAACAATTAGAGTATGACGTTTTCTCTAGTACACTAATGGCGTTTCGAATAATCAACGTTATGGCATTTCAATAAATAAAGTAAAATTGACATATAAATTGGCACAAAATTAAGATACCTCTCAGTAACAATTAGGGAATAAGTTATTGTTCAAACAATGTTTAAGACAATCGCAAAACTGTCGCAAAGGTATAAACAACAAAGTCCGACTACACACCTGAGGAGGCAATATCTTGCCATGATAAAGCTGTTGGTGCGTACCACGAAGCCAAGTTCGAGATGATGAATCAAACATTTGATGAGCCATTAAAGCTTTGAGATCAGATGGTCTAGTTGTTGTCATTTTTGCAGCTCGTTTTCGCCACTACAACCGCCAACAATTAACACATTAATCTCCAAATCACAATATTACACGATTTTCAGTCAAAAGTAGCATGGCTATACATCTACGAAACTTTAAAGTAACGGAGCAGACTAAAAGATAAATTCCTTTACAAAATTTCACCATACTTCAAATCAACCACTCGTACAAAAAACAAGTTAATAGAAACCTATGCAACATACTGACAAAATTGGTTAAAAGAAACAGCAGCCTACTTGAAACAAAAATAACTTTCTTGCGCAAGCTTTATGACCCATGACAGTGGCAACTTGGAGGCTATTTTCACCATTGGTATCTTCCTTTTCAATAAGTTTTCCTAAACATTAGACAGTAAATAAACTTGTACAAATTTATTAACTTTCAATGTTTTAAACGCAATAATCTAAACTTCTTGTTTCATATGTCAAGTTTCTTTTTTTTCCAAAACGCATCTAAAATAAAAACTAAACTTGTTAGTTCGCATATTGCACCTATATCTTCCACAATTGCTTGACAGCAACAGTGGGGCCGTGACGCTATGCATTTAGAGTTGCCAAAATATCAGATTTTGTTAAACTGTTTTGTATTTTTCTATTAAATTTACTGGATTGCTTGTTAAAATCTGCAAGAGCAAATTACAGCAAAGTATTTTTTCCAAGGACGAAACATTGTAGCAAAGGTCCATCAATGCATAAAATAGCGAATTTAGGAGAGAAATTTCTATATTGGAGTGGCACACTTCACTATCTTTTTTCTCTACCGACATGAAGTAACGGTATTGCCTAAAACCACTGACGGCTTTCACATTGGAAAAAAATAGAAATACATTTTAGGCACAATGTGTTGTAAATTTTATATCTCAAAATACTGTAGTTAGTTTATATTAGTTAGTTCTACTGTCTATATCAAAGTTAATTTTATATAGTTAGTTTTATATCTCAAAACTTAATGGTCTCACTAAACCCAATTTGCTTACCTCCACCATGTTCCAACAACAGATCAACGATAACTTCTTTGCCATTAGCAGCAGCAACATGTAAAGCGGTTCTTCCATATTTAGTTATGGCAGACATGTCTGCTCCTAGAACGAACAAACGCTGTTTGGCAATCATAGGCTATGCAAGCAAACCCGTACCTCTGTTCAGTAGTGCGGTAACCAAGTCTTTTTGACCTCTGTGACAAGCAACATAAAGAGCAACAGCAGAACGAGCAGCAAAATAGTTTCGACGGACTTCAACAGACATTCGTTCTACATTTGGATTGGAAAAGGTGCTATCAGGAGTTACCCCCAGGCTCATGACCTACAAAACAATATCTGATACTTGAAAAACGAAATCTTTTCCTAAACTTGAAATACTTTAAAACCGAAATCTTTGTTAAACCGGAGTTAGCAGCGTAGAACTCGAGTGCATCCAGTAGCACACTCTCACTGCACTGTGACGAGTAACATTGACAATTGTGTCAAGTGTATACAAAATCATTATCTGTACTACAAGAATCACAATTTTAATATAGCTGTTCAGCTATACCTTCAAGCTTTTCATAATCTTCTCATCAGAGCCACCAATACAACAAATGTCAAGAGTTAGAGCAAACAAGCTTTTGTCCATAAGCAGGGTAACTGTAATTAAGCCAAAAGAGCACAATTGCACAAGGTTGTTAAAAACTATACGGAAGTACTCTGCCATTAGTAAATGATTTGAATCACGATTTATGCTAGTATGTCTCAAACTGCCGTAAATTTTTTATTACCTGTGTATTAACTTATCACAAAGCAACAGCAAAATACATTTTTCAAGCCGTTGATTCACTTGGACTTTGTGGGAAGTCATGTTTGTACTATTTCACAGTGAATTTTGAGTCCTAAAATATTCTGTGCTGCTACAGAAATAACATGCAGTGAAATACTTGACTGCAGCTTTGATTCAAAGTTATGGTTGGTGCTAACCAGGTTTTGATCAATTTACTTTTAACCACAATTCTTTAACTTCTTTGACACAGTCTAGTTGTATCGCTGCTGACATACAATGACTTCAACTTTTTCTAAAATTTCGGCATACTTAGACGCTGGGCGTGTTATTATGTTAATTGTTTGCTTAAAAACGTATTACACTTATGGTGAGTTGGGGCAAAAAATCAAGAAAATAATTGGAGCAAAAACGAACCCCCTAGAGCCAATACTTGTTGCCTTATATGAAAGATGATTTTGTATCGCTAAAGGTAGGTGTCACAGGGACTTCTTTACGAACTGAAATTTCTACCGCTGCATTTATTTTTCTAATAGGTTAATTGTACATATTGAACCAAAAAATCAGTCACAGAAAAATTTTTTTCATAATTTACTAAACTTTATGTGACACATAGTAATGTACCGATACTTTAGTATCGGTATCGGTGGTATCGGCCTATTTTTATGATATTGGGTAGTAGTATCAGTATCGGTTAAATATAGCTGATACCTACGGATACTTATAAAGCACAAAGTAAATATAAAAATTTTTTGTTATATTTCTTCATAGAATAAATATAAAAAATTTTTGTTTCCCCCCTGGAACTGGATTGGACTTGTAACATACCGTAAATACCCGCGTATGGGACGCATTTTTTTTCTTAAGAAGTTGACCTAAAAACCCAGGTGCGTCTTATCCATGGATATTTTTTTTAAGTTTTTTCCATTGTTTTTAGGGTCAAATATCTACTACGTCCTATACATGGTATCGTTCTATACGCGGGTATTTACGGTAATTAATGATTTGTAGTGTATCAATAATGACCAGAAAGAGGGCAGTCTTCCAAACAGGACCCAAACATCGTGCAACACTCAACATTGCGTTTATACAAATATACATACTAAAAGTATTCTACAAATTTCAGTTCCTCTTTTAACTTCAGAGGAAGTGGTTAACAACAATCACTTCTAATAAAAGCATTGTATGGAAATTTCTTAATGTTGAAACTACTGATGCCAAAAAAGTTATCTGCAATTTATATAACAATGAATTTTTGAAAGCAGGGAGTGATGAGAAGTTTTTAGTTTTGACTTTAATGTGAAGGCAGTTTAATTGATAAAACGAGTGTGCAGTTTATGAATGGTTTTGATTCTTTTAAGTATGGTAAACACATTTTTTAGTTTTGATTTACCAAGCTGTTTTTTTGCTAGAAAAGCTGCAGTTTGGTAGTGTATATTTTTAGTTTTGACTTGTGAGTGCTGTTTGTGTGATAATAGCTGCAACTGGCAAATACTTTTTTATTAATACGTCTATGGAAAATTTTCACTTGCCGAGGTGTTTTCATTTCGTTGTCAATTTTCTGTTTTTTTTTGGTTACGACATTGTTACTTTATCATTTTATTTTATTTTTTTAATCTTTTGTGTTTTTAAGGTAAGCCTATTTTCTTCGAATAATAGCATTCAACCCATTGTTTTAGTATTTTGCTATAAAAAAGTAGTGCTTGATTTGTTCAACTTTCTTTTACAAATTTGCAATAATATTGTAATGAATAATGACAGATAAATACCTAGAAAAAATTCAAAGTGCAATAAAAAGCTAGATTTACGAAATACATTCTTTGGTACTGCTTACAAAAGCCTTTATTGCTGGTGCTCAATAGATAAAAAGTATCGGTGGTATTGGCAGTATCGATATCGGCTCTAAATGCTGGTATCAGTATCGGCTCAAAATGTGGTATCGGTACATCTCCAGTGACGCAGTTGTAGCTGCCTAATTTACTTTAGTTTTCCATAAGGCGATGTGACTTTTGACAGTCATTGATAGCCCGCTAAAGACAAGATCATTTGATTAAACATATTTCGTTTAATGATGTTGATTCGCTGCTGCAGTTTACTTTTGTGACTCACACATGGTTGTGAACGATTAAAAGCAAGTATTTGCTTCTTTACATACTGTTTGTGATATTGAAAAAATAAAAGCAAGTTTTTAGAAATAGAACTTAATACAGGATATCGATGCCGCAATTAAAAACATTAACTGATGAAAAATTACATGCAACTATAAGTATGGTACACGCATCCTACTAATCATTAGCATCAAAGAACCATAATTTAATTCATATGTATCTGTTGTACCTTTGAACGCTTTAAAGCGTCAATTTACGGTGAAAGCCATAAAAAGATTTTATGTTTTCCGAATGTCTGAATTCACTACCATTTGTCAAGATAAACTCTCATTTACCTCGATATTGCAAACCATTTATTACTGCTAAACGGTCATAGTTCAGCGAGTATTGTAAGATTATTACCTTCAATAAATGACTGTGGAAGATTTTTGAATTTTGAGCAAAACCGACTTAACATGAACGGAAGTATTTTGAAAATGAAAAGTTTAAAGAACAAATAGAGCCACTCAACAATAAGAGTGCATCAAAAAACAAAGGTAGATCAAAATAGCAAATCAAATCAGAAACTGATGGAAGGAAATTTCACTGCATAAGAAGTTAGATCACAACAAAGATGTTGAGGACAGTGATAATATCACTGACAAGAATAAAGGTGACACACCACAAATTACTATCGGCAGATCAGATGTGGGAAGACATTTCTCCGTAGACCACATTGCAAAAATCCACAGAGATATTACATGAGAAAACTTGAAAAAAAGTTTCGAAAAGACATGTAAGGGCAAGCAAAAAGGCAGAATTTTGATTTTTGTGCAAAAGAGGAATAAGTGAAGAAGTAGCTTCTGACATTGCTGACACTGCCAATTGTTTTGGGGGACCAGCATTGGCCACACTAAACAGTGGCAGACGTGGATGATCACACTATATATTTAAACAGAAAGATTACGTGCAGGAAAAGTTTGCTTAGTCTACACAATGCCTAATGTGATTATCTGACTTTTTTTAGTGATTTGTGTTGTCCTTGCCGTGCAAATTTAATACAAAGTATGGTTCAGTAAAGTTAATTTGTTTTGCCCAGGCACGATTTTTTTGCCCCGATTTTTTCTGCCTTGTTTTTGGGGCAAAAAAATCGACACGTTTTCATACATGCATTCGTTAGTAATGAACAGAGGTAAGCCATAATTGTTTCAAAGGTGTGCCACCGACCAAACTTGCCTGTCAACATAAAATTAATTTATTTCAGCACACACAGTGTAGACAATGTCAAAATTTGTGCTTTTGACTTTTTGCTCCATCTTACTACAACTTGCTTACACCGACGACTGCCACTAAAATTACAATAACAAGTAAACTTACATTTACTACTACAATTAATCATTCATACCTCCTTTACGTTTCCATTACAACAAGCTTGAATAAGGGACAACCAAGCATTCCAAATATGAAGAGATAACTGAGCACCAGGCACAACATCATGATGCTTAAATGTACTGTCATCCTCCATATCACCTAAATTGTCATTGTGTGTTATGTAATTTTCAACTACCATCGATGAGAAAACACTTAGTTATACATAAAACACCTTGTGTTCAAACTAGCACCAACAACTACAGACAAATTAAATTTTAACTGTTCTTCTCAAAAATACAACAATCACTTCAATGACGCAGGCATTAAATCTCCAACCACAAGCTCAGCATCTTATCACACTAGCCACATTGCTAACTAAGAATACATAAGTAAAAGGTCCCATCATGTGTAGACCAATTGAAATAATGTTGCCAGGGTGTTAACTGTGCTTTGGTTTAAATTTTTTGTGAAGTAAAAATAATTGGGCAACTTCAGACTAAGACATGATTTTCCTTGACTGCACATATACATCTTTTTTGGCGTATTTGAATGCACCAAGGACCATACCATACACTAGTACCTTGGCAAAAAGTGATGAAATTTTTTTAAATGAATACTTGGTATTGAAGCTGGGTGCACATTGAAGATGTGATTCCTGGACATACATTGCATAGGAAGTTGTCAAAAAACAACTAGAAACACTGCTGGTATCTACTGTTACAATAAATCAAGATAGCACACATAACACATAGTGTTTCATTTAGGTAGTGGCTATTTTACCGCCAAAAGCATTTTAACCTTGGAAGCTATTTTGGCATTTAACATTTGTATCTAGTCAGTTTTGATAATGCAATAAAAACGTGACTTTCAGTCATTTGTGATTGGTCAATTTCTATGGCAAAAATTTAACCTCCAGGTACACTCTGCCTTACGCTTACACTTCCAGCCCTCCTCCCAGTGTACCCTGCTTCTGTCAAAGTACCTTGGCTGTGAAGAATCAAACCCAAAACAAATAACAATCCTGCAGCAGTACCATACGCTATGCCACAGTGTTGCTCCAAGCCTTGCAGCATATGTGCTTACTTAAAGACACATTAATCATGTATGGCAAAATAGATTCTGATGGTGAAATGCCATAAATGACAAAATAGGCACTTTCTTTCTTTCAAGTTACTGACATCTTAGAATGTACCAAAAAATCGTGGCCATAAGCTGATGGCAGAGAGCACTCAACTTTTTAGATCAAACAAACTTTTTCAGACAACGAATTAATACTTGATCACAGCACAAATGTTGTGTCTCTGACCTTAGATGCACCAGCAAACATAAGGAAAAAAAAGCACAAGACATGTGTCCTGACATAAAGTTGGTGTAAGTTCAAATAAATTACTGGTTTGCCAAAAAATTAGCCCTAAGGAAACTATAATAGCACATATTTTAACAATTTACAAAACAAAAAATTTCTAGTAGGCTGGTAACAAACATAGATTAACCTTGATCAAGATACATGATTCGTTGTAAGTGAGAAGGAATTCCAGCAATCAACTCCAATCTGATTTTGAGTAGGCGAATTTCGGTTTTATTTGACACTGCTGTAACTGTAAAAACTTCTCTTGTATTGATCAAAAGTACTTTAATATCAAAAAGTTTTGTGGATGCATTTCGTGCCATTATTGTAGACCAGTCAGATTCTGGGTGAACCTAGAATTCTGAACAGAGAATGTTGAACAAGAAATGTTGCAGTTGATGTTTCAAGTGTCAAGGTACAATTACTATCTGATAATCATGTCACACACAAGAAACAAATTCTTGATTAAATTTTAACACACTTAGCTGAGACTGAACACATTAAGGTGATTAGTTAACTTTTTCTAGAAATACTTCTAAAAAAGGCCTAATATTGGTCAAGTAGTAGAAGAGTTATCTTTGATGCACTTGTAAACCTAAACAACATAAAGAATGGTGTTTCAGTTTACACAAAATGCAAATGCAAAAGCAAATTGACCAAACAAGTTTCATAATTTTTGATTTCCATGTCAATTAATCAATAAGCTAGCAGCATCCAAATGGTAGTGGCTATTTTGCTCTCAACAGTACTTTACCCTTGGAGGCTATTTTGCCATCACCATTCATGTGTATTTAAATGGGTATTCATGTGCATTTAAATGGGTCTCGCTCCATCACCAAATTGTGAATGTGGCACCACTGAGCAAACTGCAGATCCCGTCATACCTTCATGTCTCCTATATCATGTACCAAGAGAAACACAATGATGATGCAACTCGATGTTGGCTTACCACCACCACTACCAGAATCTAATCTGGGCCACACAGCAGCCCGAGGTGGTAAAAGGATAGACACTCGGCCTTGGCCTTGATTTGTGCTGGCTTGGATTGAGTTTGGGTGCTTGACCAAATGACGACAATGAAATAGGTTCATTTGCTAGGATTCTGGTAGTGATGCTGTGGTGGAGTGGATAGTGCAGCTGCCTTTAAATGCAATGGTTGCAGGTTTGAATTTTTCCTGGCAGGGAACAAGACAAAGGCAGTGTACACCAGAGGAGGCCAGTATGTGAATGTATGGCGAGTGTAGACTGGGGGTACAATTTTTTTAATTTGTCATAGAAATTGATCAATCAGAAACAACCAAAAGTCATGTGTTTACAATGTCATTAAAATTTACCAATCACAAATGTTTGATGACAAAATAACTTCCAAGGGTAAAATGTAGACCGCAAAATAGTCACTGCCAAACATATTAGCCCACTTTCTGTTTCAATACAAAAAATACTGTAAGCAATAACCAATGTGAGAAACAAAGATTACACATTAAATGCACAATGATTTTGCCAGTGGACAAATCCAGATCACTATAAAAAGATGAGTCCACTTATAAGTTACTACAGATAAAGCCAGCACAATACAGCTACCACAAAGTAACTTACACCTAACATTAATTTTCACGTTTGAGAAGGCATATGAAATATTACACCACATTATGGTAATGATATAACTTAATCACTATGACTCACAATATCACTAACAACCAATTATCATACAATGATAAGGTAGTAAAGCATTTGCTTCAAAGCTGTTAGGCTATAAGAAAAACTGCATGAAATAAAGAGAATGTCTGGGAGGAGTTTAGAGTAGAGGTTTAGTGATGGCAACTTTTTCAAAATAAGAGTATGCCAGGCATAACCAGCACAATAGCATAGTGGTTAGAGCATCCACTTTGCAGTTGGTAGACTCAGGGTTCATTTCCCAAGTCGAGTCACACCAAAAGACTTTTAAAAATGGTATTCACAGCTACCCTGCTAGGCACTCAGCAAAAAAAGGATAGTGTGGAGAAAAAGCTGGCAACATTGCTTGCAGTGTCTTTGAGCAAGACACTTAAAGGGATGCTTCGATCTTTATGCGGCAACAAGCTTAGAGAGGGGATAAGCACTGTTAAGTTCTCATAAGCCACTGCAAGAAAATGAGAGAGAGAAAAAGCTACCTCTGCTCTAAGACCCCCCAAATGACTCACAAGTCATGGGATGACTTGACTTGATGCTGGTAAGTAAGAGAAGATTTGTATTTTTGTTTGGAGGAACGTGCATGTAAACATGCCAATAAAAATGAGGCTGTGGCTATTTTGCTGTTACGAGCATTGTACCCTTGAAATCTATTTTGTTGCTAAATGCTTATGACTGGTCTATTGTGATGACATTAAAAATGTGACTTTTAGCCATTTGTGACTGGTCAATTTAAATGTCATATCAAATTTGTAACTTGAAAAGAATTCAATCCCCAGTGAACATTTACATATCCATCCCCCCAGTGTACACTGCTTCAGTCAAAATACCCAGCCTTTTGCAGAGAATCAAACTTGCAACCATCACATGCAAAGGCAGAAATACTATACAGTATGTCACAGCAACACACAGTGCAAAACTGCAAATGTGATTATTCAAGACACAGTAATCATCTATGGAAAAACAAATCATAGAAAGAAACCAATGATACTAGTATAGCCTAACCACTTTCTAAAAGTTGTGTGAATGCAGCAGTAAAATAAATCTGTAAAATCCAGATTTATACAGGTTTTAATTGTATTCAAAAAGATCACAGCAATACAGCCCCCAAGCATAATTTTGGTGATGGAAGAACAAAAGAAATATAGGATTGGAACGAAAGTATTGTCCGATAGAAAATAATATTTATTTAACCAATAAAAACAACATATACATTGAGAAATATATGCAAAACATCGCTGTGAAGAAATGTTTAGTTTAAATGCATTATTAAATGCTTTGTTTAAATGTTTGTTTTAATAATTGTTTTAGATAGTAATAATTTAAAATATGTTATCATTATATTCACGTGCACATGTAGGGTTTTGTAAAAGATGTTGTCCAATAGCAGAAAAGGAAGTTTCCGCTTTAAAGCTTCTGATTGGCTTGCAAGAGCAGGCCAATGTGCTTTGGTCTTGAGAAATATGCTCCTGGACAATGGTTTTGGGCACATGCTGCTTAATCCTCTGTTGTAGCCTTTGAGAAGTACGACCCACGTACTGACTATCACAGTGGCACAACAATTGGTAAACAATGTTGCTTTGATGAAAAGCGGGTAGTACATCCTTTTTGGCTACAGGCAGAAGTTGTCTGGTGGTGTAGACAATGCATGGTTCAACTGCAAAGTAACAGCGTTTGACAGCTGTTTTAATTTGCATTTTGTACCTCAGACGAATGATGTTTTGCTTACATTTCTCAATGTATATGTTGTTTTTATTAGTTAAATAAATATTATTTTCTATCGGACAAGACTTTTGTTCCAATCCTATACATTATACTTCTATAGGCCAACTAACACCATCATAAAAACACTATAAAAAGTCGTGGTAATCCTCAAGTTTAGTGTCGAAAACTCAAGTGAAAAAAATTTGTAATCCAAATGGGTTGGGGTTAGAGTAAAAAGTTAGGGTTAGGGTTAGAGTAAAGGGTTAGGATTAGGGTTGATTAAAGGTGTGCTCTTTTAGTTTTGACTGCTTCAATTACGAATTTTTTTTGCTTGAGTTTCCGATGCTAAACTTAAGGATTAACAAAAGTTATTATTAGTACCGTAAGTGGCTATGTTGACGTTGACGGCATTTTACCCTTGGTGACTATTTTGCTGCAATCATTCATGTGTGTTTATATTGCCATAATTGCTACAATTCTGCCAGTGATACCGTAGCATCTGGATAGTGCACCAATCTTGAAATACAGTAGTCGTGGGTTGGAATCTTGGCTGGCAGGGCACTAAGAAAAAGCCAGAGTACACTGGAGGGTGAGGCCTAATATGTGAATGTACAGGGTAGTGTATATTGGGAGTGTACAGGGTTGGTGAATGGACACTGGAGGCATAAAATTTTTTAATTTTTTTACTGTTAAACTTAATAAAGATTTGTAATCAGGTAACCAAATTAAAATTATTAATTTAAAATGATAAGCCTATAAAAGGTTGAATAATTGAAACATGTAGGCAA
Organism: Trididemnum clinides; assembly: GCA_963675345.1. NCBI lineage: Eukaryota > Metazoa > Chordata > Ascidiacea > Aplousobranchia > Didemnidae > Trididemnum > Trididemnum clinides. The sequence goes on from OY776291.1 coordinate 17,381,031, forward strand.
AAGTTTAATTCAATAAGATTATGTTGCTGTAGTTTACCAGTAGCTTCTAAACAACTCTGAGACAATTTTTAAAATGAATAGGTTAATTATTTCTATATATCCCTTCCCCATGGTATACCGGTATGCTGCTTTAGCAGACCAAGACAATGGTAGAGCATCACAACAGCAACTGTGTCAAGTTAGGCTACTGATAATTGTCTTCAAACTCTATATTAAATGATTATATTTATCCATACGTACTAAACTGCAATAATATAATGTAAAATAATGGTAAAAAGTTAACGATGAAGTTGTTACAAACTAAATACGATAATGCAGAAAGGTAACACCTGTACCTTAAGTTTTCTTACCCATCTAAAACCATCTAAAACAGACATCAAAAAAATACGGAAATTTGCAGAAATACGGCAATTCGTACAAAATTATTCATAAAATTCATACAACGTGTCGATTTAGTCTGGGTACATGGTAAAAATACATAGGCTACTTCTTAAAACAATTTTGTTCAATTGTAACATCGATAAATAACATTTTAACACAATTTCCATCATTTTCAATGCATAATTTGATGCGCTTTGCAAAAATCAGGTTTACTAGACGGAATAGATCTGTATTGCTTTCAATTTGTGCTCACTGAGTGGTAATGCGTTCACTCATGTGGTTTAAATCTGTAACTCTCATTAAGTACACTTTCTCTTTTAACATACCCCAGAAAAAGAAGTCAAGGTGGGAAAGGTCTGGTGAATTACTCTACATGACCTCTTTTTCCAATCCAGATAGGGAAAATGCCCTTCAGCCAAAATAATATGAGTAAATTTAATAGATAGTGAAGCTCCCCATGCACCCATATTTTGGGTAAATCAAAGAAATTGATTATGCAATTTTTTTATTTTCATTGCAGTTTTTTAACGTTTTTGCAAAAATTTTCCTATTTTCATAATTCCGTAAACTTCTGTATCCTAGTGCTATCCCCTAAAAACCAATCTATATCTTGCAGTATTTTGTTGCAATAATCTAATTTGGTCTAAAAAACACCAACTTTTTTAAAAAATTTCTTTATTACAAAACAAAACAGTATCTTTTTATTTCATTTCAAAACCAAAGAGACTAGGCATTTAAATTCTATATTAGAAACGTTGAACCAAATATCAAATTCCTGTGATTTTTCAGCCCGGCCTTATGAGGCGCCGTTTGCAAAGAGAAAAGTTTTTATTCTATGCTGACAACAATCAATGCAATATGCACAAATTGACCGCAATATGTCATATCGACTTCAATTTAACATACGGTATCGGTAATACAACTTGACATATCGCAATGCAATTTACATATCATAATGCAACCTGATAAATCGTACCGACAAATCAATTCGAACAGATGGTAGAAATTGTAACGCAATATAATCTTTACAATCAGCGTGCAGGTTTGCTGGTTGTCATGTTAATATGTCACCACAGTGTAGCACATTATGTGAACTTATGACATAATATTCACTCACGCTTTGACCGGTAGGCTGCAATCGAATGTGTTTGTAGCAATTATTGTCAATGGCAGTGATTCTCAAAGTGGGCTCTGTAAAGCTACATTGCAAAGCAACATTTAACACATTCGCTGCTTGCCAGGGCTGCCACTTGTGGAGATTTTTGGCCACCTGTAGGGAGTTGGGAATCCGGACAGGTTTCTTTATTGTTCGATTTTTTCTAAAATTAGAATGAAACTTACCCGTATGGATTTTCCACTTTTTTCAGTTTATGCCTCAAATCACGCAACTTTTGGTTAGGTGAATGGCGAACATAACTTCCAATCTAGCAAATATGTCCCAAGATTGCATGTCGAAAGGCGGTCGATCCCTTTCAAACAAAGGTCTTCATGTTGATTGCGGCACATGAGATCTCAGAAATCAGTTTTAAGCTCAGGATTTCATTAAATCCTGAGCAAAGAGATTCGCAAAAAATAAGTATTAATTTCAATAAGAGCTCCTTTATATTACAATTAATGTACGAGGGTTCCATTGCAAAATAATTTTGAGAGCCAGTGGTCTTTGGTAAAGCGTGCGATTTTGGCGTCGATTGTTGCAGTTAGCTTGAGTATGTTTTAAGTTCAATCTCTTCAAGCTACTCATACTGGCAAGAATAATTATCACGCAGTAATATATTCTGTTATTTCAGGTTACTGTATTTACTGTAGTGTAGGCAATAGATGAAAAGCTTGTTCATTAATGCACCTACTCTGCAGCCTACCAGTAGGTTTGGGCTCCCTTATTTTAGGTTATGGAGGTGTGCAAGTTAGGGTTCACGTCATTAATCACTGCTAAGTTATTGTTACTCGAAACCTGACTAAACGCTTTGGCTTTGAAATGGAAACTTAGTGTCTATTTTCAAATAAGTCAGTTTTCCGAAAGTAAGTAATAAGACTAATACAAAAATTTGATGGCAGTGGCATTAGCCAAGTATAATAACTTAGTCTACTCGTGTCAACATATTATGATTGGCCAATGCAATGTCAGAGCTGTTGAATTGAACTCCGTGACGGAAAAATGTCCCATTGACATTAAAGTATTGTAATCTATGCTTGTCTGCCTGTCATAATTGGTAGTTTTAAATTTTTACAGCGCTTGTTTACTTAATAGAACACTGCAGGTCGAGAGTATTTTTCAGAGCTGCAATTATGATGAACTCAGTCCCGTAGCACTCCAACTTCGGCCCCCCCCAAAGTAAGCGCAAGAGCCCCTGCAAACAGGTCATATCACTTTAGAGGTGTAAAATTGAAAAGCTGCATTAAGAAAATACACCACAATTTGTACATAAGTAAACAGGCTAATGTCAGAATAAAGCATGCCGATACCGAAGGTGCAAGTCATAAAAAATTCGGCACCGATGCCAGAGTTCAGTAGGACATTTATGCAGACACTGCGAAACGAAAGCAATGACACTGAAAAACATGAAAAAGTTATAAAAACACAGTATCATTTAAATAGTCTGGAGCGAACCTTTTTGTTCGCAAATGCTCTTATGACATTGTCATAATCAAGAGATCGGGCGCAGTCATTTTCGATTGACAACATGGCTAATGAAGATAGTCTACTGTCTGTCATAGACGTTCTATTAAAAGTTTTGATCAGTTTCAATTTGCTGAAGCTTCTTTCAACGCTGGCAACAGTCACGGGGCAAGTTAGTAAGATTCGAAGTGCGATGTACACATTCGGATACAATTCAACTAAATGAGTCTTTAGAAGATAGTTCAGAAAGTCTTGAGCCGTATTGAGATTGCGTTTTTTTTGTAGAATTAAAACAAACCGCTGTAGCTCAGCGCTCATTTCATCAGAATCAATGTCACCGAACTTTTTTTGGAACTCTTTACAGCAAGTAAGATGAGCATTTTTTTGTTGCACAAGCAAAAGTTTGTCTCGTGTGTACAAAAACGAAAAGGCGGAAGAAACCTCACGTAACAAATTAAAGCGCTCCTTTATTGACATAATAGCCTGGTCTACTAATGGATAGAAAAAGTTGCTTTTAAATTTCAGTTCAGGAGTAGCTCGTTGTTCCTCTTCACCTTGGTAATCAAACAATCTTCTTTTCTTTCCACTTCTTGACGGAGGAAAAGAAGGATCAATATCCAATTCCTGTGCTATTTCAACAGCAGATGTTGCGGCACTGTCATAACCCGTTGTGCGATAGTTTTGCAAAAACTTTTCAGTTGCCTGGATTTTCGTTTCCATTGTATGAAGGGAGACTCCATACGATTGAAGAATCTTGCTTGCTTTATTAACTTGGAATAGGATATCATACCAAATAAACACCGACAAAAGAAAACTCCATTTTGATAAATGAGCTATCAACGATTTTGTTTCTGAGGCAGCTCTTCCATCTTTTCTTTCTATGGAAATGGCTTCCAAGTCTTTCTGTGCCAGCAACACCTCTTTTAAATTGTATCGAAGAGGTTTGATGCATTTAATTCTGCTTTCCCAACGAGTATCAGATTGTGACTTTATGGACAGCTCCACATGTTTCTTCAAAATTTCCCAACGCTGAGCAGAGGAAGAAAACAGCACATACAACCTTGTAAGTACTCCAAAAAATGTCAATGCTTCCGTCGATGAATTAGCACTGTCAACAACAACTAAGTTAAGGGTATGGTTTGCACAGGGCACGTAAACAGCTTTGGGATGGATGTTTAGCATTCTTGCTTGGACCCCAGAATGTTTTCCTTTCATGTTAGCACCATTATCATATGACTGACCTCGACAATCAGACAATTCGAGTTGCAGTTCGGTCGCTTTTTCTAAGAAAGCGTCCAACAAGCCTTTCCCAGTACTGTCACTTATTCTCAAGTAGCCAAAAAATGTTTCTTTAACAACAGCAGCTTCTTCATTACATAGTACATAACGGAGAATGACAGACATTTGTTCATGATGTGACATATCTGGAGTGCAGTCCAAAATTATAGAAAAATATTTTGCCAATTTCAATTGCTGTAAATTTTCTTTTTCAACTTCTGTCGCTAGCAATTCAATTAGTTCATTTTGTATGGTAGGACTCAAATAGTGATCTTTAGTGTTTTTATTCTTGATTCTGTCTTGAAGCTCTTTTAGGATCGGATCTCTTCTTGCCAAAAGCTCAAATATACCCAGAAAATTTCCATTGTGAGGAGATCCTAAGACTTCTTCAGATCCTCTAAAAGCAAGATTCCTTTCCGATAGAAACAAGGCAATGTCGATAAGTCTCTCTCCAAAAACGTCTTTCATTGAAAAAAATATTCATCTCGCGTTTGTCGATAGTGGATGAATTTCTTATTCCTTCAGCTAGCAACATCCATTGACTGCAGCATTCTTGGTGGGAAATGCCGTTTTCATGGTCTTTCAGTTTTTTCGAAAAACCCTCCCATCTATTTATACCACTACAAAAGGGGCTTAGTGTTTTTCCAAATAGCTTACAACAAAAGCAAAAAACTTGATCTGATTCCCCAGAATAAACTAGCCACGACCGTGAAACACTTTCATCATTAGGTAACACACGTTTATAATGGTTGGAGGAAAAACGTCGCCTTGGAGTTGTGTTATTATATGGAAAATTCATTATTAGTTGATGTGGTCCACGCTTTACTATATCACATCGTTGAGCATCAGAAATACTTTCAGGCCATTTACATGAGTCATCAGGGATAGGGGTAAATTGAGATTCAGTTATTTTTGATATTGAAGGTTGCGTATTGGCAGGTAAATCACAACTTACATTTTCTGGAAATTCACAATCACTTTGATGCTGATCGTCATAGTCTTCTTTTTCTTGTACACTATAGTTTTCTTCATCCCTCTCGGTACTAGTGCCAGGTCTACTCTGCTCAGTAATCTTGAAAAATTCTGTCATCTTGGGCAATTTCGCTACAGCATCTCAAGCAGTGGCTGCTTCTTTTCTCTTTTGAGCACCACTTTTTGAACGTTTCATTCTATACAATGTCAATAAAATACTTTATCTGCACTCTGCAGTGTATATATATTGTCCCGGTATTTATAGCCAAACAGAATTCCAGACCATTCTATGATTGTTGCGTAACAACGGCATTGTTACGTCAATCGAATATTCAAGATTCTACCAGAAAATCAATCGAAATATTCTAGATTCTGCGAGATAAAATGACGTTGCATTCACTTATGATGTCACAAGCCAATTTCTTCCTACAGTTTAAATCGGTTGTAAACAAGTCTGCTGAACTGAAAATAGTCACGTAGCCAAAAAGCAATTTCAGACTAACTTGGGCCCCCAAAGTTGGCCTGGGCCCCCCCCCCAAATTGGGGGGTTTGGGGGGCGGCTGCTACGTCTCTGGATGAACTGAACTTGAAATGTCTTTAAACTGTTTCATCATTGTGTAAAAGCGGTTCAAAAAAGAAAGAGGCTTACATCCTCATAATGCTTTTCGTAGAAATTGACTAAGAATTCGCTTAGTAGGCAGATTTGATGAGTGTAATGAATATAGAGTTTTGTAAATCAAGAAAGTTTGCAAGTCGATCAATCAAGTTTTTGGGACTTCCTTGACAGCTATCTAATGATGGAATATGGATTCAAATTTTGGGATGACTTTAAATTCAAGAATTATTATCAACTAATTGATATAATGATGCTTGCAATCCTTTTCTTCGTTTCATCAGTAAATTGTGCCATTGTTTACTATGGTTTTGCTGACCAATAAATGCGATGACAAAATTAATTGATGTGGTTGAGTGTTTAAGATTCTATTTCAAGGCCAAAGCTTACCCTGACATTTGTCAAGAAAAACATTGCGATTTCATGATTTATGTATCCTATCATTAAAAATTATGAAATCTAGCCAACATTGATATAACTTCGGAAGAAGTGTAGCTTTTTAAAAATATTTACAAACATATCAATGTAACACAGGCGTTTGGTATGCACGAAATGTAACACTGCATAACTACAAAAACACAATGTAAAAATTTTTTAGTATAAACAATAAATGTTTTTAGGTAATCAAACTTCAGGCCATGTGACACAGCAATACCAATGATATTCTGCAAAACCAAATTCAAAAGTGGTGGATTGTGGTTTTTTCGCAATTAAGTGTGTAGAAAACAGAGGAAGAAACTGGAAAAAGATGCCCCCACTGAATTATTTATGCTTTATCTAAAATGTGGAAAAATGGACCCTAAACAATTTAAACACTTTTTCTTGTATTTAAAAGCAATTCACATATTGAAACATTTTGATTAAAAATTTACAAAACATCAAATTTTATCCACCCCTCTCAAATCAAAATCAAGGTTACGTTTGTACTGGGGGATAGCTTGCAGTAACAAATAACAGAATACATGCCTCTATGCCTCCAACTCAGCAATTGCTGAAATCTAGCCATTAAAGTTTTGTGGCCAAACAATTAAGCTTCCTGTGTTAAACAACATTAAAATTAAATCAGACTGAGATTAAAAATCAAATTAATTTAATTTAACATTATTGAAATTTAGCCAAACAATATCAACTTAGTCACTGCATTAGAGGTCTACTATTTGATTGTTTGTCTTTGTCAATCTGGCAATTCATGACTGCAGTGTAAATAATTTGGCAAAGGTCACTGTTTTGATAAATATCATAAAAGAATGAATTGAGCAGTAAGTTTTAACATAGCAACAATAAAAAACAATTCATTGAACAGACAACACAGGTCTAAGCACATAGATACGACTATTATAAATTTTTTTCAGAAAACTTAAAATTTATCAACTAGCCGGCATCGCCCGCAGGACCCTCGCAGTGACGTCGGGGTTAAAAATATTGGTTCATCCGGGTTCCCCAGCTTCACCCATTGGGCACTTTTGTGAACAGAAATGAAAGAATTGTGTCTTTTATGCACATCCATAATTCTTGTTCACGTAATGATGATCATCTTAATCTCTTAATCAAGGCTGATAGTGTTCACAAAGAAAGAATCTTGACACAAGCTATTAATGCAGTAGAAACCGGATATAACGACACCGGCTATAACGACAGTTCGCTTTTAACAACGCATTTTTGTTGGTCCTGGCAGAATTTCTATCTTTTATATACATTTGACTTCGGCTTTAGCGACACCCGCTTTTACGACAATTCGCCTTTAACGACGCCGCTTCTTCATCCCCGCGAATAAAGTTATCTTGTTTTGCGACAGTTATTGCCTTTTGTTTAACACATTTGCTACCAACGCTTCATTGTACGCATTGACGCTGCGTGCCAAACGTTTTTTTTTGCGAGTTACGCAAAGCGCTATTAAATAACCATTCATGCGTGACAACCAAACACTGAAAACGCGTAGACTGCATGTAACTCGCTTTGAGTTCGTATACAAGACCATTGTTGACCTAATAAAGAGTCCGACTTTGCTCTACTGTGTACTGTACACTATTTAAACTACACTATACGTTGTGACTGCGGCTAGTTTATTGACAGTACAGTGCAGAAAGATGTCTAAAAAAAGAACATCATTACCGTTATGGAAAAAATATGACATCGTTATTGAGGTGAACAGGAAAAATGATACGCTAGTGTCAATGCTTCCTAAGGAACTTGAAATTTCAAGAACATCCTTAATCACAATTTTGAAGAATAAAGAAAAGATAATCGAAGACTTTGAGGCAGGTTGCAGCAACAAAACTAAACGAAAGCGTACGCATAATTTCGAAGCGGTGGATGAGCTTTTGGTAAAATGGTTTAGTCAAGCAAGAGACAAAAAAATTCCAGTCAGTGGGGAAATGTTACTGTTGAAAGCTCAAGAGTATGCAGAAGTTTGCGGTTGTGAAAATCCCAAGCAATTAAGTATGAGTTGGATAAATGGGTGGAAGGTGAGAAAGGACATAGTGTGCAAAAAATTACATGGTGAGGTAGAATCCGTTGATCAAAATGGCGTAGATGAGTGGCAAACAAACGTCTTCCTGCTCTTTTAAAACAATTCAAGGCTGAAAACATTTTTAATGCAGACGAAACCGGGTTGTTTTATCGATGCTTACCAGATAGGACTTATGTTTTTAAAAATGACAAGTGTGCCGGTGGAAAACTTTCGAAGGAAAGATTAACTGTGTTAGTGACAGCGAGCATGGCTGGGGAAAAGTTGCCTCTTCTTGTTATTGGCAAATCAGCCAATCCAAGATGTTTCAAAAATATCAAGAAGCTGCCTTTGCCATATGAATCGAACAAGAAAGCTTGGATGACTGCAGCAATTTTCGAAACGTGGGTAAAAAACTAGGCTCGCACATGCGAAAAAGCAACCGAAACATTGCACTGGTGCTTGACAACTGCACAGCTCATCCCAAAGTTAAAGGGCTCACGAATATCAAGCTAATCTTTTTCCCACCCAATACAACAGCAAGAACCCAGCCAATGGATGCTGGGGTTATTCGATGCCTCAAATCACACTATCGAAAAAATTTAGCGAAAATGCGTTTGGTAGCCTTTGAAGGAAAGAAAGACTTTACGATCAATGTTTTAGAAGGAACGAAACTTCTCAGCAATGCCTGGAATGCGGTCAGTGAAACAGCAATAAAAAACTGCTTCAAAAAAGTCAACTTTATCCAAGCAGAAGACAACCAAGTTCAAGAAGAACAAACCGAGGATGATGGCGATGATGAAGTTGTTGGAATATGGGAAAGACTTCAAGCGGGTGGATTAATTTCTGAAACACTTGGCTTTACCGATTATGCCACCAGCGACTATGGACTGTTAACACGTGAAACGATTGCAGACACAAGCATTTTGAATGAACTAACAACCGTTGATGATCAAGAAGACGAAGATGATGGCGTGATTTCTGTAGAAGACGTTCAACCTGCCGCTATGTCACCATTTGAAGCACTGTCAGCAATCAGACAATTAGATCTCTTCTTCAGAAGTAGAGATAAGCACGAAGACGCGCTGCATTTGCTTGCACAATTACAGCAACAAGCGTTGAACATAGCAGTTACTAAACCAAAACAAAAAAATCGGCAAGTTTTTTGTACGAATATAACTGTGTATGGGGTATAAATTGTGTTTTTTAAATTTAATTCATTTTTTAAAAGCAGTGTCTCTATATCTGATCTGTACTATGGTATCCTATTTGCGTGTAAATACACTTACCAATTTATTTTTGACCAACTAATTTGCTTTGTTCTTGCACAGATAAAACGTAGCATAGACACGCCATAAAGCGGTAATGCTCATTTGAGTACGCTTGTAATCCCTGTTAGATGTTTAAATTGAACTAAAAACACTTTGTAGGAACAAAATGCACCAATCCTGCTTTAGCGACAATTCGCTTTTAACGACACTTTTTTCACGGTTCGTTGAGATGTCGTAATAACCGGATTCTACTGTAATACTTTTCAAAAGTGTTAGAAGGAAAAGATTGAAATACAGACAAAACTGACGTTGGCGGCCAAATGGTGTTTGTTTTCACAATTAAAGAAATAAACTACTTTATTTAATTATCATTTATCTATCTCAGATCGAATTAATTTGGTCCATGATGAACGAAAGCAAATATACATAGCGCAGGGACACACAAAACGCTAAACCTATATCAATGTACAATTAGACTTACACGGTAATGAGCATAATACAGGGTGTTCCAAAAGTCTTGGGCACATTTTAACGTTGAATATGTCAAAAATTATTAAGGAAATAACAATGCATCTGATATATTCTGAAAGCTTGCAGTCTCAAGTTTTTTATAGATGGTTCAAAGATGTTCAATGTGAACACCGTTATTCATACGCCACACATCAAGCCGATAGTCAAATTCCTGCTAAAATGCGTTCCAGCATTGTGTCGTCTATGGTTGCAAGTTGCAACAACTTCCGTTATTCGGCCTTGAGATCAGCTACATCTTTTGGAAAGGGGAGGCGCATAGACCAGTGCTTTCACAAAACCCACAAAAAGAAGTCTCAGGGTGTGACATCTGGAGACCTAGGATATCAGGGCAAGAGAACGCGATCATCAAGTGTTGTTGAATCAGTTTTTGAAAGTTCAAGGACACAAAACGCTTTTTCTGGTTAAGTGAAAGCCATTGGTGGATCTAGGTTTTCTTAGTTATTTAAGCTACATGAAAATATATGAAAAAATTATCAGCATGACAAAAAAAACTCAATAAATTTAGCATTAAAATGACAACAGTTTCATTCAACTACCATTCATAGATCAGTAGAAATGAGGACTTGAAATGTGCCCAAGACTTTTGGAACACCCTGTACTTTGAACAAGAATGACTGGCAGAGAGTAACAAGTGAGTTTTCAGATTGGCGACAGCGTTCAAAAAAACGATACATCAGTTTACCAATTGAATATTTTAATGTTAGCCTGAATTAGGAAGGGGAGAGCACTGCAAAAGCGAGAAATCTAATGCAATATACGATAGGAGTCATCACACGCTACACGTAATCTTCTAAAGCTTTCCAATTTAAAATTACACCACAATCGAGAAGCATAAAAATAAGAGCAGTGAGTACTAAGCAGTATATTTTTAACGGATACAAAACACTTAGAAAATCACTTCGCAACTTATTTCCTGTAGTATACAAACATTTAACCTGTCTCATGATGTCATTGTCGTCAGTAAGGGACTGATTTAAATAAATCCCAAGATATTTTACGGAGTTACTAAAGTTAATCAGATTACCAGCAATATAAAATTCAAGCAAAAATATTTCAAAAATGCACATGAAAGATCACACTCATGGATTTACTAGCGTTAAACACAATGCAGTGCGATTCCGCATATTTAGAGCGTACGTTTACTAAACTTACCAGACCATCAAAACTTGGAGCGAAACAGCTAAGATCATATGCATATATCAAATGATTAGTGCGTTTGTTTCAGACGAAGCATCCAGCCTGAACTGCATTTAATTTATCTGATAAATCATCCATGTAAAGTGAAAATCCCACTTGTCGCCCACCATTACTCACACCAAATTCCTGAGACGTACTGCACCCCATCGTATTTTCATGGTCTGATTAGCGTACCAATATTTAAAAAGACGAACAAAACATAAAGGAACAGGCCGATTAGATAGTTTATCAAATAATATATTATGGTTAACTCTATTAAAAGCTTTGGAGGCATCTAGGAAGACTGCAAATACAGGAGTGTTATTACTGACAGAAGAGCTAACAGTTTGTTTAAGTAATTTTATACTTTGATCTGTACTGTGGTATTGTTTAAAACCAAATTAGCTTTTATATGTGTTTAACAAAGGTTTAATTTTAAGCAAAATAAAGTATTCAAACAACTTTGAAATAAAAAATGCTAGAGCAATTGGTCTACAATTAGCAGAACTTGAAAGATCGCTATTGTATAATATAACTATGGGTATAAGTACTGTTTCATTGCATTGCAATGATACAAATGAGTGCACAATAAACATATTAAAAAGTGCAGTTATCAGTTTACAGATTATTGAATGGGCGTATCGGAGGTGTTCAGCGCGTATTTGGTCTAATCCAGATTATTTTCTGCGAAGGAGCTTTAATAACAAGGTATTTACATAACGCGAAGTGCAGAAAAATTTTGGCAAACATGAACCATGTGTCGTAGTGTCAGTAAATGATACATTTTCTTTATCAGCCTGATTCAGATTTAACAACTGAGAATAATGTACTTTCCACAAATCTGCAATTTCTGGTGCACCAGAAAACATCATCAATAGTAGAGGCATGTTGTTGCTCCTTCTTAGCGTTATTCAGGTGTCTCCAAAATTTATTTTTATTTCCAGTATTTACAGCATTAGCCTTGTTTGGGCTCTTTTGGCTTTGCAAATTCTTAGTTGTTTTTTAAACTGCTTTCTGGAGAATTTAGATTTCGTATTCATTGCTATGAAAAGGTTTACCACAATTTCTCTATAGCAAATGCGCTTGCCTACAACGTTTGTGGTAGCTAGCTACTAGGATGTTCCAACCAGGAAGACTATGTAATTGATTGCCTTTTTTATAATTGAGTGCTTGGGAAGATGACATTAACATTGCCTAGATTACGATGTGATAAAACTGATTGATGGCCAAGATATGTGCTGCATCTGAACAAACGTTTTCCCCACAAAGCATGGAATTGCTCGGTAGCTCAATTTGTAAAAGATGATTGTTGGTTTGAAGGTAATAGTCTCTTTTTTGCTCATTTGAGACTGTTGACCAATTGACAAAGTAGGCAAAGGGAAAACCAGCATTTACTTTAACTTTGGGCAAGTTTTGACAAGCAACGGTAATGGGAATGTATTTATACAAAACAGATATATTAAGCATAGACTGATGAAATGTGGCTAAGAATACTACATGGTCTGTGGCTGAGAATACTACGTAGCACTGTGTGCTTCGCTGAAAAAAGTGTAAGAATCTGCTGGGGGCATGAGCTTATTAGATATGATATAGTCATACTCACTGCAAAATGACTCAAACAACGAACTAAATAGACTATGGTTGGAAACATTAAATTTACCTACTGAGGCAATATTGCAAACACATGTCTCACACATAATTTGCAGTTTACTAGGATATCAAAGACAGGCATCAACATTTGATGATCTGGTGAAGAAAGCATAAACATTGATGATTGTAAGATTAGAGTCACCTAAACGTACTTTGCTTCCAACTACAGAATCATCAGAGTTGGTAAACTTAGCACATTGAAGATAGTTTTTGAAAAGTATGTATGCTCCTCCAAAGGTTCGACCCAGCATAATTTTGTCATCAATATTCATAGAAGGTATACCTATAAAAGTGAATTCATTGCTGATGGATGACAAATCATTTATTAGATGGGGAAACTAAGTTTCTTGCAGTAGCACAATACCATGTTATCATTTTTAAGCTTAAAGCTGAAACTTCTTTGTCCGTTATAGGGCAACATCTCTTGCAAAACCCATCATGTGCACGTAAATACAACGATGGAAAATTTTCTATTCTTGACCAAGGCCGTACTGCTTTCATCTCCCTACCCTTGAAGCAACTTACATCAAAACATCCAAACCAAATTTATGGAAACAAAAGGAATTCGTGGGTGGCCTAAAAAAATGCACATTAGTTTTCGCTCCTTCTATTGGTCACTTTTCTTTTTTCTTTTTTGTCAACTCAGTTGCAATATAAGTGGCTCACTTTATCTTCTTTATTCTTTTTTTGACGGAATATCTTGAAAAGTGTCAAAAATCATATTTCTACTCAGATTAGTAAAGAAAGCCCATTTTTATGCTCCCGAATACTTTACTTTCTGCAATCACACGAATTCGCCTACAATACGGTGTAATGAAAAATTCGTAACCAGCGGTCCTAATGTTTAATCCTCAAAATACATGTGAATTACCTCGACGCCCTCCCACAACTTTGATATGCTACAAGCACTTAATGAATTTAACGGATAAAAGTCTATTTAGCTCAAGAACGCGCATGGTAAAAACAGGGTAAAAAAGATATTACCAGCATACGATAAACTTTGCAGACATGAAGTTGCTATGCACACCCACCCATAACGTTTTAAGATGATTGTCTAAAACGAAACGTTAATTTTTTCTGAAAGTAATTCTGTAACATTGTGGCATTTTGATAATATAATAGAACTTTCGGTTCTATCTCAATCTTAAATTTTTTTAAAATTGAAGCGACGTATGATAATCGCTCGGATAATTAGGTCTGACTGCAACTCAATAAAACTTGGAAAAGATTGGCTTCCACTAAAAACACCTTAATTCACTTTAAGAACAGAATAATGTATTCGCAGAAATAATACTTCACGACTTTAAGCTTCTTTACTCAACAATCTCAGAACTGATCACTTTACCACTCAATCAGAAAGCCGCCCAAATTAATTTCACCAATAACTGCTTAATACTTGCCACGTCCACAGAATCCACAATACATTATCACAAAAAAATATCCCTTCTTTGCTCTGTCAATCAATCTCTCTCTCTCTCTCTCTCTCTCCCCGTTACAATGTTTTACTACTACTACTACAGTAGACGCCGCTTAATATGACCACCTTGGGACCAGACCATTTTGGTCATAATATCCGAATGGTTATAAAAACTGAAGCCGCCGTAAGCCACAAGAAGTCCAAATACCGTCTAATGCATCGTTTAACCGAGGTAACAGTGTGACGTTGGCACTAAAACAAAGTACAGTTATGTAACAGCACAAGTGACGGTAAAACTAAGTACAGTGTGTAATAATATGTTGAAAAAACGAAGTTATAAGTGCGTGGCGGGAAAAAATACTGTACTGTAACAAGAAAGATGGAGAAAATGTTGGTCATATTATCCGAAATTTGGTCATATTAAACGGAGAATTTTAAATGGAGAAATTCCGGACCGTACCAAATTGGTCATAATAAGCGGCTGGTCATATTATCCATGGTCATAATAAGCGGCGCCTACTGTACTCACTAAAAAAATTCTGTGTGTGTGTGTGTGTGTGTTTACCCCTCCTCTTCCTTGGGATGGAGGTACGGCATGAACGGTAATTCAGGTTCATGCCGTCAACCTAATTGATATTAGGCTAGGGGAAGATGGCAGCCCATTTCGAACCAGTCTTGAGTGACTGGTAGCCCCACCACCAACAAGGTGGACTGCCACTGGTGGGTACCCAAGAGTCGTCTGACATGCTGGGTTAGCAACTTCACAATTATAATCCGGTGAAGTACGGGTGGGGCCACCTGTCTGCCACATAAAGGTGGAGGTGTCCCATTAAGTGCCTTGCCCAAGGACACAACAAGCAAGTTTGCCGGCTTGTTCTCCACACTATCCCTTTTTTATGCTGAGCGCCAAGCAGGGAAGCTGTGAATACCATTTTTTAAAGTCTTTTGGTATGACTCGACTTAGGGAATGAACCCCAGGTCTACCGACTACAATGTGGACGCTCTAACCACTGCACCATCGCGCCGGTAAAAAAAAAAAAATTCTGTTGCCTTATATGTAAATCGAAAAAACAATCCAGAAAACGCTAGAACGAAATCACATGGAAAAAGAAAAAAGCATTACTTGTTATGTAATCGGTTATCGAAATTCTTCGAAGAAGCTAGAATCACTGGATCAATCTGGAATTTTTCTATGTCGTTATAACAATTGTGACGTAATAAAGGCGTAATTACAGCAAATCCAATTGCAAGGAAAAAAGATCTTTTTTTCTCAATCAGTAGCCGAGCGAACAAATGACACAGCACTTTACACAAATATGAAAACAATTCTTACAAGGCAAATTTCCTTATTCGTGACAAACATCTTGCGCCGAATCAAGGCGCAACTAGCGATTATTCAGTGTTTTTAAACTTGCTTTTTTCTTCTGTCCTAAATCTTTTTACAAAGCAGTGTTCCATCATAATCTCTAAATGACATCACAATACTTGCCACTACATAGGAAGAACATCAGCAGACGGTAAAACTATCCACTAATTTTGATAGCAAACACAATTAGCAAAGCCCATTACTAATATTTGTAATTGATAGGCTCTTTGTATCGGTCCAAAACACTGGTATTCAGTTAAAAGTTGGGAGGTCTGCAATCTGCATAGGGGCAAAGTTAAATGTGATAAAATGCAAAGTTTAAAGAAAAGATTGAAATAAAACAATAATAGCATCAATTTCAAAAATTGAAGTCAGAGAGAATGTTTTTGCCTGAAATGAGCGTAATAGGCTTCTAACCAGAAATATATTGTAAAGGCTCGTACATATTTTTTCGAAGGCTTGTACAAATTAAGTTATTCATAAAAACCCAAAAACAAATGGGAGTAAAATTGGTCAATATAAGTGTACTTGCTTCGGTTCCCAAACTGAGTTAAAAGATCTAAGGGAAATAAATTATAAC
The DNA here is from genome assembly GCA_963675345.1 of Trididemnum clinides. Lineage (NCBI taxonomy): Eukaryota > Metazoa > Chordata > Ascidiacea > Aplousobranchia > Didemnidae > Trididemnum > Trididemnum clinides. The sequence continues at coordinate 17,397,329 of OY776291.1, forward strand.
ATAACGGCCCTTAGGGACAGATAACAAAACAAATCTAAACAGCAAAACTTAAATTTTATTTATCTTTTTTGCGCAAATCTTTAAACAAAATTTTCAAAACTAACTTTTGCAGGGGTGCGTAGTTACAGACTTTCAAATATTTGGTAAAAAAGCTAACTGCAGAGATGTCCAATCTTTTTGGGCCGAAAGGCCACATTTGGTCTGCAAATGATTTCGCTGGCCACCTGTCAGGAATTTTGTTCTGCTTTCCACTGCACTGACTAGAGGTTGGTTCATAAACAGACAAAACCCTCACACCAAAATTCCAACCTTAGAAATGTCCGTCATATTTTTCCACTCTGATGTAGTAGTAATTCTTCCGAACTTTAGAGTAAAAGCCCTTGAGTTCGAAACTCCATAAAAGCGCCATCGGCACTCATCAAAAAGGCATGTGGAATTTAAAGTATAGCGTTGCTCCAAGAAAAAGTCTGGTTTGAAAGCAAGGTGTTGTGGTAAACATACAGTGAATCAGCACGTCTAAGCATGAGAAAATGCGGAAAAAAAGAAGTAAGCAAATACAGTATAGCAAACAATAAAGAAAACAAAACTTTTTAATACCATTGTTTTGAAACCATGAAATTTAACAAACCATTGTGTCGTCACAAAAAACAAGTTAAACAATCATTGGCAGGCGTTTGCAAAATTCAGTCTGCAATGCGATCGAAAAAAAGCGAAAATGTTGGACACTTCTACAGGAGCGAACAATAATGTTAGCGATTGCCAATGTTAGCGAATGTTAGAATGTTAGCGAAAATCCTCTCCATGCAGTCAAATACACAACACTAGTAAAATAATGAAATCAAGCTTTTTTATTTTTATTTTTTTTTTGCTCACGGAATTACGTGACCATCTGCCTCAAGAGAATGCATGAAAACCAATTGTTGATTTCGCGGAATGCAAGTTCATGCTAAATTACACTATAGGCGATTTAGTTTACTTTACGTCATTTCAAAAAAATAAGCGGCGATGTACTCGGAACCTTTCGGCGTGCCTCATGTGGCTAGCAGGCCACGGGCTGTTCGTCCTTGGTTAAGAGAATTATCACACATTCTCTGCTTATAGAAAGCAAGTAAAAGGGAGAGTACAAAACGTCATGCAGAGCTTCGCTTTGCTACAACAGCGAGTATCCTGATTAAAAACAATGATGCGTTGATTCTGCATAAACGCATTATAGATCAACCAGATTATCCAGAAAGGCTAGCATCACTTTTCATTTGCTTTTCTGAAGTATGAGGTTAGTTTCAAACTTATTTTTGTTGACTGTTGGTGTTGTTTGCTATGTGGATAGTTTAGTCAAATGTTGACGATATATCTTTTAATTTTGTTTATAACAGTGGCAGGCTAAGCCAATAGGGCAGTTTCACCCCAGCCTGGTGGAGGAGTTGGCGTACATTAAAAATTTAACTTCAACAACAACATCAACAATTACCAGCAACATCAATAGGCTGTGATTGAAAATAAATTTTGGTTTCCAGCCAACCATCTCCAAGTCTCGATAAAAAATCAAAACATAATTTTAAACAGAACTGATATAAATATATGATGCGAGTGCAGCTTAGATAAGTTTTGGAGTATACTTTCAGCCTTGATTTTTCCAAGAGTGGCCTCTGCGAAGACTATGTGTTGATTGCGCGACAAAGCGCTTTGTACTTTATATCATGAAATAAAAATCAATTTTATCATGTTCTGTAGAATTTTAATTTAGGCTAAAGCATTTATACAGCGGTACTGTACAGTAAGCAGAAAGCATCTTGAGATTAAAATAAAGCGCAAGTATTTGAGGAAAATGCCATGAAGCGGGTAATTGATCGCGGCCCAGCGGTACGGGCGATTGCTGAGAAGTCAAAAGGTTGACTTTGATTCCCCGCAGGGCCCTAGCAAAGACTTTAAAAATGGTATTCTTAGCTCTCCTATAGCGCCTTGCTTGACAGTAATGGAAGGGTAAATTTCCAGTATAACGCTGCGTTGCAGTAGAAGCCGCACAGCCCAGCCATAAAGCGGGTCGGGAAAGACGCTCTGCGAAAACTCGTGAACTTCACGGAAAAAATAACTGCGGTATAATGAAAGATTACTTTCAGTTTACCGGTATTATGCAGCTAAAATTGGTGTAGGCTCTTGTTGTGCTGTAGTAAACTTAAATAAGCTTAATGCTTGAGATATTTAATAAGAAGAGAGCGTGTAAGTTACAGTTGTCACATCAACCGCTGCTTATGTCAGATATAAGATCATTTTTTATGAGTGCGAGGAAGCAATGAGTTATAAATTAGTATCCGTTCAACTTGATCCAGTTTTGTTCGTTATGTGGAAGTTAAAGTTCTACTTGGACCAGTTAAAAAAATTTATGTAGGGACATCAAGCAATGGAGAGAATACAAACAGATATCATCAATGTATTAGCCCAATTATAGTTACATGAATTTTCTGGTTAGCATAAGAAGCAGTAAATATGTTACAAGATCATCAAATTTTGGTTGATGTGCATTATGAAGAAACCCAGAGTTGCAGCACATCTACAGTAATTCTAACCGCCACTCCAATTAGAGAACCGCTGTCTTCAAATCCAAACATGTTCCAGCATATATCAACAAACGTCCAGGGCAGGTTTTAAGCCTATTTGACCAATTTTATCAAATTAGGCCCCGCACCTTAAGACGTCCCGTGCCAACGGCAACAAAATCACCATTTGAAGACTTTTCTGGATTCAAAAAGGGATAAACTGCTAGTGAAAACGTAAAATGAAGAATGAGAAATTCTTATTCCTCACATAGCTAATTTATTAAGCATACTATATTAACAGAAAATTGTCATTGTGTCACTTCTATCACTGTCAACAACCAAAAGGATATCAAAAGTGTGCGTTCCTCTGTGTTTGGCTTTAGTCTACGACAAGAGGTGGCCACACTTGCTGTACTAAAGAGCCAAAAACGATAGAAGCCATCACTGAAAGAGCCGTTACGCAATTCTAAGTTTGAATTGACGCATTTTCCATCCAAATAGAGAGTGATAACCTTTTTTTTTCGGAGACCGTCATTTTCAAAGCCCGAAATTACGCATCTGCACCCTTCAACTGGCCTTAAAACTTATCGTGTCGCACAGCAAACTGTACACCCCAACACCACATCACTGAGCTAAAAAATATCAGTCAAAAGAGCGACATTCAAAGACCCATAGAGCCGCAGTCCAAGATAAAAGCGCGTTTATCTCATTTTTTGTTAGTGCCGTGGTTGAAGCAGCTTTTACAGAAACCACAACAAAACAGATCACTAATGAAAAGATAGTTATTGAAAACTGAACACGTTGACAGCTATCTGTTGGCTGAAGAACTTGAAGATCGGAAAACTTTTTTTCTCACTGCATCATTAAGCTTCATGCTCTGTTTGAATACTTGGTAGTAAACAATCGATTAATAGCATTTCATAATGTTTTAATCGCTTTGGGGATTTACTTAATAACGCTTGTAACGGTCGCATTATGAGAAAAAAATTTTTCAAAATTAAACTGATTGAAGCATAATTTCTGCCAACACTTTCACAAGAAAGACTAAGCAATTTGGCAATGCTATCTATAGAAAATGACATTACTAAAACCATTGACCTCGAAAATATTGTGAGAGATTTTGCAGATAAACGAAAACCCAGAAAACTCTTTTTCTAAAAGACCTGTGGAAAAGCAATATGCATGCAATCGTTTAAGTTTGTAAAAAATAAAAAATTTTACTAGAAAAATTTTAGTATATCAAACATACAATGTTTTTTGTAGAAAATGAGCGTACTACCCGACATATAAACATACATAAATTTTACCTTTGGAGAGTTAGGGTCCCGCCTTCAGCTTTTTAATTGGACCTGCCCTGCACACATCTAATGCATTATGAGAACGATACAATATTCTCAACGTTGATAATCGGCCGAAAACTTGAACTTTCAGGAAACCAAGTTTGAACAATGCATGCATTGTTTTCGCCGACTGTGGTATGATGTTTACGACGGTCTGGCTTACTCTGAAAGCTTTAAGTTAGACGCTGAATTAGGAAAATGTTGTGTTTTTCACCACAGAGCGATTAATTTAATGAGCTCTTAACAAAATACCATTCCAAAACTGACGAAAAACAACTTTCTTGAACACTTCTTAGGCAAACGTCATAATTCAAAAGATAAAAGCCATGAGCACGGATCAGGATCAGGTTTCCACCACTATAAGCTCAGCTATATTCTTTACGAGAGCTTTATAGCCCTTATCCTTCATCGGAATAATAACGTAAATATTCAAGAAAACAATCCATTGCAGCAATGCAAAAACTAAACGTGCAGTTACTGAAAAAGTATCGTGGAAACTGTAATGTTCCGAGCTGAACAAAATTACGCGTTGAGGGGCCATCGTGACGACGATGCCAATGAAAACTGACCAAGATTTAAACTCTGAAAATTTTCGGGCTGTCCTCTGGTGTCATGCTAACGGAGGTGATTCGATACCAACCAAGGATTTTGAAGCCGCTTCTGAAAATGGCTCCTATAAGTCCTAAATCATACAAAATGAAATTATATGTGTTGTTGTGAACATCATCCAAAAACGAAATTTTCAAGATATAGCTGAGAATGAGGGCTACTTTTCTATTTTGGATAATAAAACTATGGATGTCTCACAACAAAGAGCAGCTGGCTGTCACTCTTTGCTTTACCACCAAAATGGGTACCGTATTTTCGCGACTATAAGGCGCACCTAAAAGCCAAAAATTTTCTCAGAAATTGAACATGCGCCTTATCGTCCAGTGCGTCTTATGTGTGGATAAAATTATGCTTTATAAGAAAACTGCGAACCATCTTTAATGTTACAAATAGCGGTATTTTTTCGCATTAGCATTTCTTGCTTGTTTCGTTTGAACACTCTTTGTTTATTCTTTCGATTGTTCGTTCGCTCGTTCGTTTATTTGTTCAAATAATCTTTTGTTTTCATGTTTGTTAATCGTTTGTTTGCTTATTCGTTCATTTAATCGTTTCTTTTAAATTTAAAACATGCAAAAAACAAATTAGGATTTTGTCTGATTAATTGCGCCTTATAGTCCGGTGCGTCTTATAAAAGAAAAAAAATGCATTTGCAGCAGTTTTTTGATACTACGCCTTATACTACGGTGCGCCTTATGGTCGCGAAAATACGGTAATATAAATTTTCTTTTCCCGGAAGTCACACATTTCACCACGTCATGTTGCTCTGCTTGTTTTGCATTCTTTATCTTCCTAACTCGCTGGACAATGACGGAGACGCGAGATTCCAAGTCATGCCTGAGTTGGGTTCACTTTGATGTAGAATGTCACTGCAGTTATGCAGGGATTGCCAAAAACCATCAAACGCGAGAAAGTACTTTTTCAAAGGCACAGCCACGACATGCTTTGTCAGGGCATCAAGCTCACAATCGTTTTCCTTAGAGCAAGGAGCACTAACCAATTTGCCAAGTTGCCATTTTCACATAGAGCATATTTAGGCTATTTATCTCGTTTATCGCAGCAATTTTTACCAAAACAGTATAAATAGTGTCGATAGTTTAAGCCAGTAAGTTGTTTCAAAAAAAGTTACTGGTTTTCTAGAGAATATTCGAGCCAAAAATTGATTTTTTTTGAACCGCAATCGTTTATGAACGAATTGAAACAAGAAACATGTCAGAAACCAACTCTGTTAGATCGTGACAAAAAAGCAGAATTGGAATTCTTTTTAGTAAGAAATATTGTATCTCGTACATAAAAACCGGAGTAGACTAGTATCGGCAAACTGAGTGCTTTACATTAAGGTCAGCTAAGAATAGACTTCTTCGCTTTTGCAGATGTAAACGAGAGCACAACCGGAAAAATTTTAGCTGAAGCAGTGCTAACTCTTGCCGAAAATCTGAGATTGGATCCAAAAAATGCGCTGCCAGTGAGACGAAGGTTCTGGAAATATAACTGGCGCAACAAAAAGGCTTTGCTGCACGAATACAATGCACACTATTTACTGAAGTACTGACGTTTTGATTTGCAACCCATCAACTGAATCGATGCGTAGTACAGTTGTGTAACATATGGTGTGTACAAAGCGCAATGGGCAAAGTTTAAAAGATGGTGATTTTTTCATTTAGTCACCTGCAAAAGAACTTTCTCTAAAATCGATCACATCCCCAGGATATGTAAGCTAAATTGAAATCGCTCGGTAAAACACGCCGAGTTGAAAGAAACATTGCTCTGGATACAATAATCACACTGCTTCCGTATATTTTCACTACTTTTTATGAGTATGAATAAAATTCAACACAAAAACCTGATATTGTACTACAATTATAGCATCATCTTTGGTAAAAATTGCGTCTAATTTCAGTTTAAACAATTGCGCTTCATGAAATTCATAGACACCTCGGTTATCTAAAAAGACTAAGTATATCTTTACAGCAGCAATCCCTAGTTGTAGGATGTGCAATCGGTCAAATGTCTTGAGTAAAAGACTTATCAAAAGATGCGAGGAAAATTGTTTGCGAATTTCATGACAAAATATTTTGGCGAGCTGCGAATTCCGCTGAATCAACGGAAATTCCTATTATAAGCTGCGAACATGTAAACAACGGAACAATAGAAACAAACTTGTGGCGAAAAGCTTTTCTGATTATTACAATAAATCTGTTTCAATACCGGTACCATATTTGGATCATTTGGCGCATCAAATAAACGGTTTGCCGGCTGGCACCAGCGCGCAGTCGGAGAGTTACCACTTGTTTCTTCATTTATGACAGCAATGCCATAGCCTACACCGAAGACTAGGAATGTTTTTATTATGATGTTGGAGATGTGAGTAGTGTTGCTAGTGAAAGCGGTCAATGATATTTTAATGTGAAAGGAAAAGGAAGATGCACCGTCTAGCGATGTTGATACTTTGAATAAGCATTACTCTACTTACTTTCCTAGGGTTTATGGGATTTTGCAAATCCTGCTCTATTCCAATCACGTCGTGTGAAGGCGAGAAAACTATAACCTATTTGCGCTCAACAATTGGACAAGTAAAATTTCTTTCGCATTATGTGTATGCATCGCAACATTAAAATCGATCTAACCAATATAGTACTGGAGTTTTTACAAAGAAAATGACAACGTGTTCTTTTGCCTAATATTTTAGTTGAGGTTTACACTTGGAGCAGGTTTTAGTCTTCCGTACGGCAACTTTTTTCACAACTGCCGTAAGCTCTCGAAATACTCAAAATCTATTGGGCCGTCACCACAGTATTTGGCTCTTTGTATGAATTTTGTAATTAAACTTGAACTGTATTAAATTGTATATCTTAACACAAGTCAAAAAAACATGAAATTGGCGCTGACATACTTTGGTGTTAGGTCTATTCAGCTTATAAAAATTTGAAAACGATGAAAAAATGTATTTGGCCAACAGCAATGTTGTTTGACTAGGCAACTTCAATGTAAATTAAGTAAAGTGCCGACAAGCAGGGTATATTTTGGCTTTTCTCTGCAAAATCGTCATTTTTCAACCGCTAAAACAGCTTAAAAACACTTAAAATAATTGGCTATTATGTTATCAATTGGACTAAATGATGTTGCAAAAAATGCTTGTGCACAAATGCAACTCTTTATCGCAACTTCATGCTGCAACTTCTGTAAAAATAAAAACAACTTTTCCAGCTTTTTCCTGTCTGCAACCGAAAGTAACCCAAACGACAAGTCTTTATAGTAGTTGCATATAAGTATTTTCTTCTCTTCTAGCATTTTGTAGCTGTGAACGCAATACAATTTCTTTCGTTCTTTCGTCGGTATAGCCTGCTCATAATAAAACATGGTTAAAATCTGCTCCCTGGATCCACCTCTGTTATAAGCACGTAAAAATCAGGTTAAGCATGGAGTAGCCGAGTGCTGAAAAACGCTGTAGATTGTTTAACAACCAATTTACTCACAAGAATTTGAGGTAGGTTTGGTTAGTCGTAAATCAAGAAGATAACAAGTGGGGAAGGACTACGGTTATCTCAGGTAATATGCCGATTGTCCAGCTGTCGTTTATTTAGTAGGCTAGGCATTTAGATGATTACTTTATTTTAGACATAAAAGCAAATGTATTTGCCTATGATCAATTTTTCTTTAAGTTTTGAAATAAGGTTACTGATCTTTTCGGCCAAATTGAAGATAGTTGTTCCATTAAGATGTACTACGTTTGATAAATGAAAAAACTGACGTTTGCTATTAGATCCGTACGTTATAACCAACAGTTTCTCGTAAAAACCGCATACCGGTAATGCAATTCTAAGCATACTGTGTCTCACCAAATTTACCAGTCGTCTTCGATTAGCAAGCTGCTTGGTATCATACAAGAGGCTATTTATAAAGTATTTAAAATTATAGGCGAAAATATGGAAATTGTAAACCGTGCACCTAACCTGCTCTGTTAAGCAACGCAATACGTTGTCGGTTGAAGTCTCAGTGCTTCTGCGTGTGCATAGTTGGATTTTTTTTTAAGGATAACGTTAATGAGTGGGTTACTTTTGCTTGCGACGGGACGGGCCCTGCTGATGATTCCAAAAGGACGAAACGCATCCAGGGATGGTCTCGTCTAAATTGGTTGGGTGGTATACTCATTATTGTTTCCTGGCATATTCATTTTAATAAATTGTTAATGCCCCTTACGCCCGTATGCTGCTTTGCCAATTAGGTGCAAGGTTTACAAAGTATTTAAAGCACAAATAAATCCTATTTGTTAGCAGCATAAATCAATAACTCTTAGTCAACTAATGCATTTAAAGTTTCTAAAATTGTTATAGACACAATCTGTTAAATCTAATTATAAGTGTGTGTGGAAATACTTCTACTTGTATGTGGCATTTTGACAACGTCAAAAAAAAGATTCATCATAAACGTCATCGTAGTTAAAAAGTGATTCGTCATAAAAGTTACCAGTGGTGATTTGGCCTAAATTTTCAGGATTTCGTGTACAATTAGGATATTTGAAGTTGTGATCGTTGCTGTTTTGTTCGTAATGTGGATTGGTCGCAGAAGCTTGATTTGAAGTTTCAATGCTGCCAATAGAACAAGGACTGTTTTCACTCAATATCTGCTTATCAGAGTATGGAGTTACAGCTGCCTGTTGTCTGTTGTGGTAAAATGAAGGCAGTTGCGAACACGACGGCTTGTCGAAGACACCAAGGTTTTTTTCATTGTTTTGAATATTTAGAACTGAAGCTCTTTCTGAAAAGTACTTCGTTTCTCTCTCTTGTGCATGTGGTATGATGTCTCCACCTTGCAAATTTATTGTTCTCCTGGGAGTGTACCAACTGTTCGAACGTTGAAGATCGGTTGAAAACGTGAAAGAACATTGTTCAATAGTTTTGCCTTTCTGAACAGTTGAATAATTGTTGTAAGTAGATGCTGATGCATCGTATTGGAATTTATTTGTGTTATGATTAAAATTGTCGGTTTGAAATCTGCTGTCGTCAGAAAAAGAGTGTCTTCCCTTTGGACTTGAATAATAATGTGAACTTGTTCCATCTGCACTGTTGCTAAAGCTATCACGTAGCCATGACTGTTTGCTGTGCTCTTGCACAGGGAGTATACTTGCTGAGCAATTGTCCCATCGAAAAGACTTGTCATTTATCATTTGCGTATTCCAATTTTGGTGTTTAGCAAACACCGTATCAGCAGCAGCTAAAATAAAATTATGTTGGTAGTGACTAATCTAAACTGCAAATTGTTGATTGTTTTTAAATAAACATCTATCGTTATTTTTGTTTACAAAAATTAGTAGCGTACGTCTGGTAGGGCTAATTCAAATATTTTGAAGTTTTATTATACTATACATTTGACAGATCTTTTTTTGGCAAAAACGTAAACAAACGTAAATAAACTAAATAATTCTGCATATATTTGCTGGAAAAGAACAGAAACAATTCGACTAGTGACGAATGAGACCTTTTAGTTATGCTGAATGCCGTTTACCTTCAATTGACAAATTTGCAAGTTGATTGGAGTTCGTAGAGTTTGATCGATTTTTCGGTATCCAAGTTGCTTCATTTCTTTTTTTGAGACGACGCCTAGTATTTGCAAACCAGGTGGATATCTGGAAAGCAAACAAGTGATTTGGGTGACAACAATTTTTTTTCTTTTTCGTCATGTGAAAATGAAGCATCACGATCCGCTCTGCTCGATCAAGTAGTGGATGCTCATTGCAGCTAAAGTCGAATTTCAAATATTTATTCTAGTTGCTCCTTTCTACAGACAAAATATCATTGTTGACTAGTAGGTGTCAATTTATATTCGCCCTCCAATATATTCTAAATCAGTAGGTTGACTGCTTAAACTTGCAAGATACGGTATGCTGCACTACGATTAACTTGATGCAATCAATTGAGCTAGTTAAGAGCATGAAAGCAGAGCCGGATTAACCATTAGGCAAACTAGGCAAGTGCCTTGAGGCCACGAAAAAATGCTAGGCCACTTCTGTCAGTAAAGCAATTAAATTTGAGCTGTGAAAAACACAAAATTTTTTTTTGATGAACTTATCACAAATTAAAATGGCGCTTCTGTATTTTTAAAGTGGTGAAATTGTGTTAATACATTTTCATTTTTTTAGGAGTGTGTTCCAAAAATAAATGATATTTTATTGAAAAATTTTTTTGATACTGTTATATCAGATTATTAAAATGTGTATAATTGATTATTTATTTATTTGTTTGAAGTTCACTGTTTGCCATGTCAAAAAGAAAAAGTGGCTGGGAAAGAGCTCAACAAACAAAGATGAAAAAGGAAAAAGAAGACTTCCTTTTGACTAAAACACACAAATTAACTTCGTTTTATCAAGTTGTTGAAAAAGAAGCTAGACACAGCAGTGATGACTTGCATAGCAATTCCCCTCCAATTTTTTCTCAGTCAGGCACTGTTCAAGACAAAGTTTTCAGCCGTGATGATCATGATCATGACAGAAAATTTTCACTCACTTCAGATATTCACAGTTCACATCCGATTCAAGATGTACCAAATGAGGTTGGTTTGTTTGGTAATATATCTGAGAAATTGTGTTAGATATGCATTGATATGGGTATAGATCATTTTCGAAATAAAGCAAATGAATATCCAGAAAAAAAACGAGAATATTTTTGAGTGAACCGCTTCCTTAACCCTAGTGCATTCACATGTGTTTTACCAAATGAAGAGGTAGTCACTCGTGACTGGCTTGTCTATTTTCCATCCAAGACCAGTGTGTTTTGTTTTCCATGCATATTGTTCTCATCAGATAGATGTATAAAATTATCTAAATCAGGCGATAATGACTGGAAAAATATAAATCAAACTTTAGAAGTTCATGAAACAAGCGCCAAATATATCGACTCAATTATGACTTTAGCTGATCGCTCTTTTGCTGCAGGTCGCATTGATGAAAAGTTAAACAAAACTATGTGCGAGCAAAGGAATTATCGGAAAAATGTACTTTTCCGTTGTGTTGCAACAATTGCCTTTCTTTGTGAAAGAAGTTTACCACTTCGGAGAAGCAATGAGATAATTGCTCCTGAAAACAATTCATAATTAATTGGAAATAATAGAATTAATTAGTTAGTTTGATCCTTTGCTTTCTCAACATATTCGTCAATATACAAATCGCTAACGCGATCATTTATCTTTCGAAAACAATATGTGGTGAAATTGTTACTATAATGGTTCAGAAAGTGCTTGGTGTCATTAAACAAGAGATTGTGAAGTCAAGACATTTCTCTATTTCAGCGGATTCTACACCAGATATCATTTGTACTGATCAACTTACAATTATTATTTGTCAAGTCAATATGACAAATTATGAGCCAGTTGAACGTTTTCTTACGTTTATCAACTTTTTACAGCCACACTGGCAGAATCTTGCTGATACTCAACTTCAGTACTTGTCAAAGCAAAAGATTAATTTCACTTCCTACCCAGCACAGACATATGACAATGCCAGCAATATACAGTAGACTACCTAGCGAATATATTGGCATGCAGCAAATTCTGTAAAACAAGAACAGCTTAGTGGATAGTATTCCGTGTGCATGCCACTCACTAAATCTAGTAGGTCAATTTGCAGTGGATTGTTGCGTTGAAGCTGTTTCATACTTTTTGTTCTGCACCAGTTGTACAACTTTTTTTAAGTTCTACGCGTCAATAGGGGATTCTACTATCTTATGTAAAACAGGAGCCTGGTTATCTTGTTCCTAAATACCCATCCGATACCCAATGGGCAGCTGGAGCGGATGCCACTGAGACTGTATTTAGAGGATATAAGCAGTTTCAGAGTGTTCTTCAGGAAATTGCTACTCGTGATAATGAGACTGGAGATACCCGAAATCAGGCAAACGCTTTGGAAAAGCAAATGGATACCAAAGAAGTAGCTTTTATGTGTGAACCTTAAAATGACATATTGCAGCGCTTCACTAAATGCAGCATATTGCTGTAGAGCCCTAGCATTAAACTTACCACCGCTGTTAGTCTTATGAAAAGTCTAGATCAATTTCTAAGTGAATGTAGAGAAAAGTTTGACTCTTATGACGTGAAAGCTTTTGACGTTAGTGGAAACAAATTTTGTAATTTTGAAAGTGAATTACGCCGAGCACCAAAATGCAAGAAGCATTTTGTGAAAAAGTGCTGTTGATGCTTTGCAAGGAATGTCAGGAGTCAACAAGTTCAAAGTGAGGACTTTTTATGTTATAATTTACCAGCTTAACTATTCTTTGAAGCAACGCATTAAATCATATTTACTTGTGCAACATCGTTTTGGCATTCTAATCGAATTTGATTCGATATCCGATGAAGATATCAAAATTGCAATTGGAAGATTTGTTGATATACAGGGTGAGTCAGAAGTAAACAGACAGTCAAAACCACACAACTTATGAAAATCCAATTCATTATTACATGTGCATAATCTAACGGAGTAAATGCTCAAAATGTTGGCCGTCTTCTTCAATGTTTTTGGCAGTCCTTCGAACCACAGAATAGCAAACACTTCGGCCACTAATTTCTGTGTAAGAATTTACTATCAATGCCACGAGTTGATCTTTCGTTGTAGCCTTTTTGGCATACGCTGAATTCTTTAGCACACCCCAATGAAAGAACTCAGGAGGAGTAATGTCTGTAGAGCGAGGAGGATACTCGATGGAACCGCTGCGACCAATCAAAAGTTGTCGTTGAGCTTCTAGCATTCAGATCACTTAAATTGACAGCTGTAAGATGTGTTCACATGACCTTCTTCTTAAATTGACATTTTGTAAGATGTGTTCACATGACCTTTTTCTCAAATTGCCAGTTTGTAAGATGTGTTCACAAGACCTTCTTCATAGTTGTTGAGTTTACATCAAGAAATCAACCGACTGATCGATGTAAACGCATTTCGTTGCACTTAGATCACGAATATCATGACCGCCCGATCACTTCTGACTCACCATGTATATCTAAAAGCTCTCTCTTTCGAATTTTACTCAGATTTCTGTCAGTTTATTTGCTGGTACAAGGAACAGTCAAAAAATACAGCAGAAAAGAGTCCACAGGCATTGCTCAACATATTTTTAAGTCGTTGCACACAAATGGAGTCTACACTGCATTCCCAAATACCGAAGTACTTTTTCGAATAAGGCTATCACTTATGTCTACTAATTGCTTTGGAGAGCAATCGTTTTCACAGCTTGCTCGAATTAAGAATGTGAATCGATCTACCATGAGCCAGGACCACCTTGGTGTACTGGCACTTCTGCGTATTGAAAAAGAGCTGCTACATGAAACTGATTTTAGCTCAATTATCGATAAAATTCGCTACGATAAAATCAAGAAAAGCTAAAATGTAATTTATTAGGCATTAATTATTATGTAAGCACATTGAGTAACATTTTTAGCTTGTATTTCCAATTATTACATTATGCTAAAAAATAAATGTTTACCAATAAAGCTTTTTTGTTTTTTATTTACTCTTATCATTAGTTTAGGCCATACTTGAAATATGCCTTGAGGCCACAAAAGCCTTAATACGACCCTGCATGAAAGTATCAGTTGTGCAGCGGATTAACTGTGTCATGTTAATACCTGTGTTATAGTCATCTTTGTCTTTTTTGCGAGTAATAATTTTTCCTTTTTAGTGGGATACGGATTTCCGCTGTTGTCCTCTAACCACAATTTTAGGAAGTAAGTTGAAGACCTTGTTTCTTTGCGTAGGTTTTCTGATTCCGTTCTGTAACAACATGCATCCTAGTAATTGTACCGAAATAAATGAGTATATATCATCAACTTGTGATATTGACCATGAAATTTCGTTATTTACAAGTACAAAATTTAGGTTTTAGCCAAATTTATTAAGTTATGTACGTGAATTGAATTTTTGCGGTTTGTAACAAGTGTTTACGGTACTTTTTACTGAAACAACACACGGAGTGCCTTTTGTTCTATTTTTTTAAAACTTACGGTTCATCAACAGCCGACTCTGAATCTTGAAAAGATTCTTCAGCGGTCAAAGCAGATTTCTAAAAGTAATTAAAACTAAAGGTTATATGATTTAGTCAAACTGCGTAGCAATTTAAAAGTAAAAATAAATGCTAGAATATTAATTGAAAAGCATTCTAAAAATTCTACAAGTTTGTGGTCTTGAAATCTTGACATTGTTGGTATTGGAAAACTAAATGAAAAGGGTAAAATATTATAAATTTAAAAAGAAAAAATATGAAACGCAAATTGCTAAATTTAAAATAGCGAATAAACTATGCCTTTAAAGTGTTTCTATATTTTTTTAAGTATTAAAATGAAGTAACCGAGCGAGCAATAAATTTTTCATTTTTATTTTTTTAACTGGATTTTTAAAATCGACTGAAATCTTTGGAAAACATCAGATTATTTTGAACGCCTATGTAGATTTTTGTGAAATGTTGTCAAGCCATAAGGGCCAGTTAAAAACCGTTTCATATTTTCGAAAATTTCTGAAATCAAATTACAATAAATCTAAAGTAAGCTCAATATGGCACTGCTAAAGCTAACTGGTATATCATTAGATAAAGGAGCATGAGCTCAGCTTTCAATGGGATTTAGTGTGAGGCAGTTTCACAGTGAGATCTTATCTTTTCCTAGATTTGACTCCGCAGAGCAAGAACTAAGTTATCAGCGCTAAGCTGCTTTTCTTTTGGAATCCAAGTCCCATTGACACGTCTTTTTTAGCTGGTATTTTTAATTGTTGCTATTTTTTGTGCACCTGAAGAAGCGGTAGTTTTAACCGCTAAAGCTCGCTCTTTTTTGTTTAGACAGCAGTTAACCTTAGCAGTGCTATGGTATGCTTGTCTTAGGTTTATAGTGCAATGTCGAAGGCCAACTTGCTAACCCTTTTAATTTCTCAAACCAAATTGTAAAATACTTTTTATGCCCGATTAATGCTTTTATTTCACTTCTAACCAATCGCAAACATCTGAAAGCAGTACTGTACATACCAACGCTAACCAAACCGCGGCTCTTTGGGTCTTTGAATGTCACTTTTGAGACTGATGTTTTTTTACTACAGTGATACAGTATAGGGGTATGCAACCTACCGTGCGACACGTTAAGTTTTTTACCCAATGTAAAGGTGCAGATGCGTAATTTTGGGCTTTGAAAATGATGGTCTCCGAAAAAAGAAACAAAAATTTATATAACCTATTTTATAACGAACAATGATTGGGTAAAGAATGCCTCAAATATCGATACTTGGTTTTGCCTCTTGTTTTCGACAGCAGCTTTTATTCTCCTCCGCTCACTGTTGATCATTCTTGGCAGCACTCCTCGGAAATATCTTATCATTTTTATCAGCGTTGCCTCCATTGATGGTGGCTTTTCTGACACTTTGTTTTCTAGGTGGTCCTAAAGTTTTTGAGTGGTTTTAGGTCTGCCCTTTTCCCAGCCACTCGAGCAGCACCATCTTGCTTTTTTTCAGAAACTTTTTTGCGACTTTGAAACGGTTGTATGGGGCGTTCCGGAATAAATATCTGTCCATTTTTAACTTTAATGTGATATTTCGCCTTCTCTGAGAGCGTTTGGACGCATTTTTGCCCATTTGTGGATTCAGCAGGCTTGAAACTGAGAAAAGCGACACCATTCTCAGACATACCTACCAAACAACCTGACTTGAAAGTTGTATCATCTTTGACATGGTATCTCTGTTAGCAAAACGGTTTCCAGGTAGTCTACATACATGCTGCTTCCGAACCACACACTGCTGAAAAGTCCACTCATCGGAAAAAAGCTCTTTGCCCGATTGATGGGGGTCTTGTGTCGATGATTTGTTGGCCAACTATTGAAGCTTGGCTGTATTGGTTAGCTTAAGTATTTGTTTTTAAGGTTTTATGTTGAATTTATCAGACAAGCAGTGAGAAATGGTCCCATGACTTCCTTTTCGCCCTCTGCGTACCAACTTAATCCCAACTTGCTTCCTGAAACTCACAGGGCGACCTCATGTTATTTTTTTCATCATAATTGACCTTGCTCAAAAGTTACTAATCCATTTTTTAGTCCTTTTCTCGGGTAAATAAGAGCCGCTCGTTGTTATTTCTCAACTGCCTGAAGCACAGCTGTTTAAAAAACCCTATTTCAGCTGATAGTTGTCGTTGATAGATTCTGTCCATGTAAGACGATTATCTTCGCCCTTTAGGACATCTTTTTGAGATTATTTCTTGCCTATTTAAGATGTCTTTGACATTGGAAAAATAGCACCAACTCATCCCGGAAATAGGCTATAAACAGCAGCCTGAATAATTGAAGGGCGAATAATCATGGCAAAAACAAACGGGTAGTGTACCCTAGAGCAAGGGTCCGCAAATAGTGGGTCGCGACCCAAATTGGGGTCGCGAGACCTTCCATTCTGGGTCGCGAAGCAATTTAAACCTATTTTAAACATAAGCTTCGCATCTGTGTAATAATAAAGAATTTGACCATTCTAAACCTATAATTATTATTGCATTGTTACGTAATCAACCAAAACACGTGTTAAGTAGTCATCAAGCAATCGCGCTGTTTTGTTACTATTGCGCAATGCGAGATAAGCAGCTGTGTGAAATGGCTAAATAAGACAAACAGTGAGATTTGTTTTGCTAATTTAAGAGAATAGGTTACTGTCGTATTTGTTATAGTTATTGTATGGCATTCTTGATTAACTTTTAAATTTAGCAAGGTTAAGGTTTTAAGTTAGTTTCACCAATAATGTTTAAAAGGTGGTTGCTGAAAAATACTACGGGTACCGAAAAGCGCGCAATGGATAATTTAAGAGAGGAAAGAGCGCAGAACGAACCAGTACCTACAAAAATCTTTGCATCTTCAAGTAGTGGGGATCAGCGCCCTACCAAACAGCCTTGCAAACGGAAGTACAACGAAGAATTTATAAAGATTGGTTTTACATGTATTCTTATAAATGATGAGCCAGGTCCTCAATGTATTGTTTGCTCCGAGGTTCTTTCCAGCGAGAGCCTGAAAGCAGGGAAATTGAAACGTCATCTTACAGCAAAGCATTCGAAATTTATTGAAAAACCAATGTCTTTTTTCCGCCGATTGGAAAAAGAATTGTTAAGTCAAAAAAAAAACTATGGCAAAGCACCTCACAATCTTAGAAAAAGCTCAAAAAGCATCGTATGAAGTTGCATACTTAATCGCAAAAGATAAAAAACTACACACCATCGGAGAAACTCTCATCAAACCTGCTGCTATTGCAATCAGTTAAATTATGAACGGAAACAAGGCAACCGAGGAAATAAAAGGAATACTATTAGCCGACGTTTCAGTGAAATGAGTCAAGATATTGAGTGCCAACTGATTGATAGAGTAAAACGAGGAAAATACGCTTTGCAAATGGATGAGTCTACGGATAAGTCTGGATTAGCGCAATTGATTGTGTTTGTTAAGTATATAGGGAATGGGAAGCTTGAGGAAGAATTGCTCATGTGCGTAACGCTATTTGGAACATGCACAGGTGAAGGCATATTCTCAGCAGTAGATACAAGATTACGCAATTATGGATTATCATGGGAGTGTTGTATTAGCATTTGTATTGATGGGGCTGGGGCTATGGTAGGAAAACATAAAAGCTTTTTAGCAAGAGTGTCACAAATTGCACCCCATATCAATTTTACGCATTGCATTATTCATAGAGAAAATCTTGCTAGCAAAACACTGGATCAACAATTAAAATGTGTTCTCGATTCAGCTGTAAAAATTGTTAATTATATTAAATCGAGACCGCTCCAAACAAGATTATTTACCATTCTCTGTGACGAAATGGGCTCGGAGCACAAAACTCTTCTTCTTTATTCAGAAGTGAGATGGTTATCGCGAGGAAAAGTTCTCACCCGTTTGTATGAGTTACGAAATGAAGCTTATTTGTTTCTTATGGAAAGAAGACACGAACTTGCTTCAAATCTCACCAACCCTGACTGGTTGACAAAACTCCTGTACTTATCTTGTGTTTTTGAGAAGATGAATAGTTTAAATTTGTCATTGCAAGGCGAATCAGTTGACATTTTAACAGCTTATAACAAGCTCAAAGGTTTCAAAAAGAAAATTCAACATTGGGTTGGCCGAGTTGAAATTGGAAGAATGGATATGTTTTCTGAGCTTAACGACTATCTCGAAGAAAACAAGTTTAATCAGAAATATGTAAAGCAATCCGTAATTAGACATCTTCGTAATCTTTCTTAATGGTTTGATAAATATTTTCCCGAAGACACTACACCACAACAACACGATTGGATATTATCACCCTTTACAATAGCAAATACTCACCATCTATCATCAGATTTGATTGAAGCGCTGAATGACCTGTCAAGTGACCGCGGCTTAAAAATTGCCTTTGATACTAAAAGAACTTTGACCGAATTTTGGCTTTCAGTTGCAAAAGAATATCCACATTTATCAGCAGCTGCAATGAATGCTCTATTGCCATTTGGAACGACTTACTTATGTGAAAGGACGTTTTCAACTTTATCTTACATTAAAAACAAATACAGATCAAAACCAGAAGTAGAAGACGATCTTCGGGTTGCCGTCTCTCAAATTAAACCTCGAATTGATTTGTTGTGTTCTGAACACAGAGCCCATTGTTCTCATTAGGTAGAATAAAGGTATTCGTTTTTATGTGATTTGCTTCACACAATCGTGCAAGTTAGCAATAAATAATGCTTTCTTTTATTCCTTTTTAAGTGCTTTGTTTTGAATTTTATTAAAAATAAATAACCGCAGTTATAATCTGCTTTAGTAAATGCTATTTTACCGTTAAAATTACTTAACTATTTAAAGTGACATGTCCGCATATCAATAGTAGTTTTAAAATTCTTAAGCAATTGAAAATATTTTTCATATAATAATACCGCTCACAAAAAGTTTGGGTCACAAGAATTTAAGTCAAGATTTTTTAGGTCGCGTCAAAAAGTATTTGCGGAACCTTGCCCTAGAGAACTTTTTGACGCAGTATGAGTTAATTAATTGAAATCCGTCATGTTGAAGAGCAATCATAAACATTATTCACGGCAGGATTAGTCGTCAAAAGTTTAATCGCTAATAGTATGCTCAAAAATGCTCCTTTCACATTAATGATGTTTGATGCGTATTTTCCGCAAAATGGTAGTCAAATTTATTGACTTAGTTTAAACGATGTTATATCTAGATTCTAGACAGCATCACGTAAAGACAGTGAAATCGAATTTCAGATAAATATTATCAGCTACACAGTTTTGACGCTGTACTGTCGCACCGCCTATTTCGCTTAAATTTAAATAACAACAAATCAGGCTATAGCTGCACAGCAACTACATGTTTTTCTGAGTCAATATTTATTTTTGAAATTGTTTTTCAAATATCAATCGAAAAGTCCTGGCGCAAATTCATTATCAACGTAAATTTTTTGTTTATTTTAATTAAAATTTTGAGTAGTATTTGGCGTGTAAAACTTAAGATGCTTTTACTGATCGCGATTATTTCGCCTGAGAACAGATCTTATTTACACATGGGTATATGATAATGCCATGGTCGAAACAAAATTGATTTTAACTTGTACACCTTGCAAAGTTAAATTCTAATTGTGTAGACTTACTTTCTGTACGCTATTTTGCTAGGCTTAAAGAAACTCGTTTTTACAATAATTTTTATGCTTCTGCCCAGTTAACGATCACTTACCCTTTGACTTGACTTGCTGCGCATGTCCGCGAGGTTGTTGTGATAATAGCTCATGGCAAGTGTGAATTTAGTTAACTGAGAAGTCGATTTTTCTCCTGTAGTGTGCGAAAGGTCCATGGTAATACAATAATGCGTGACAGGATATACGTAGTATGTTGTTTTACAGCAGTGAGATTGCGTTTGATACCAGGATCTTACTCGGCTATTATGTATTAGCAGAAGGCGAATGCTCGTCATACAGGTTGACCATCACTAATTCGGTAATCAGTTAGCCGGACAATCAGTTATCCGGCACTAATTTGACCTAGAAAACAGTACCTATACTCAGTACTGTAATTTCAAATTTCCCGGGTTACCGCGCCAGCTTTGTACTGTACTGTACTGTACCAATTATTTTACCTGTATCTAACATTTCACTTGTCTTTTCTTTATTAACCAACTTGTACTGATTTAGAAAATAATTCAATTTTAAGAGGAGGTGGTTAGCAATTGGGTTTGTGTATTCAAAGATAATAAATGACTAATCCGGCACCCCCCCCCTCCATGTCCCAATGATTCCAGATTAGTGATGGTCAACCTTTATAGATCTTTATTAAACTAAGATCCAGGCGAAATAACGGCATCACGTATAGACAAATGATCTAGCATTGTTTATATAACCATCAGATTTCTATGCTATTTCATTTCATGAACTACCTGCTTTCTTCGCTCACAGTGCAACTCGTAATGAAAAGCAGCACTATATTAAATGCACTTTGGTATTCTTTCTTACCGTGCAGCACACATGGACAAACAATCGCAAAAGCTATTGGCTTGGTGAAAAATTTTTCCTATAAAAGTGTACAGAGATGTTCATATTTTTTAATGGGAAAAATATTGCTGTTTTTTTTAATCATTCTGTCGGTGATAGGATCTGAACTATACAGTTATGAAAACTGACGCTTTCGACTAGTTCTCCCGTCTTTTGCAAAATCCTCGGAAGCGACATTTTCCGCAAGATAGTCTTTTGTGATTGCACTGTGATTTGCCCATGGGAAACTACGTTAAAATTTGTATCACTGAGAAAAATGAGATTGTTACATAAAACGTAACATTTTTTTGAAACTTTAAAAATCTTATGTGCCATGTTTGCAAAAAGACGGGGATGTATTTCATTCTGACAACTACAATTGAATTTAGGGTGTCTGGTAAAAATAGCCAGCCTGGTAAAATTAACAAATTTAGGTTAGAAAATACTTTCGGTCAATAAATTTTCAACTCACTTAGTATTTTGAACGGTAATAAAAATTTTAAACCATAAAATAGCAAAGTAAATCAGAGAAAAAATATTACACATACTTACTGAAAAACTAAACATGTTCACTGAAAAATTGACATATCTCCTAACATATTTATTGAAAAACTATAAAAATGTTTAATATTATACCTGTGATTTGCTTTGCTACGCTATGGTTTGAAAAGCCAACGTCTTTTCCAAAATTTTTCACACCAATTTGTAAATGAGGCTTTTTATAAGCAATTTTACAATCTTATCTTTTATCAATCAATTGAAAACTAGATAAAAATAACATTTTTAAGAAATGTTGGCATTAAAAATTTCGAAAATCATGCAAGATTTGGGCACGTGTTTAAACAAACGTCGGTTGATTATATAGAAACACAAAGATAAAACTTTTCGCAGTAAAATTGAATATCGCCATAGCCCAATCCTAGCGAGCAAGCCAAGCATTTTGAGTAAAATATTTCAAAAGTGCTCTAAAAGCATATTTCGTTAATTAGATTGTTTGCATGGGCTAAACTACATTACAAAATCAGCCACACAAATAACAATTTATTTGACTGAAGATCAGCGTAAAAGTCAAACTCTTTAAAGGTAAACTGTTGTCTAGCATTAACTAGTTGTGTAGGTTAGTTTGCTTTGCTCGTGTGAGCCAAGAAAAATTGTCTACGATATAGGCAACAATGAGTAGGAAGCAGTTTTGAGAGAGGAAAGAGATAAACCAATATATTGGTGAAAATTTTTGAAAAGGGTGGCTCAAAAAATGAATTCTTTAAAACAAAAGGAGCCTGTAAACATTCCAGGGTTTTTCTGCAGCTTAAAATACGACCGTGGTTGTTTCCACGATCTGGAACCAAGTGCTGCTTTGACGCTAATCTGTTATCATTACACAGCATTTATATATCGACGATATACTGAAATAGTTTAATGATAAAAAAAAATTTACGTTTTGTGATAAGGCAACTTCTACTAATTTGTTGATAGCGAGTGCAAAACGTTCAAAAATTTCCGCTTTGTGGCCATATCAACTTTTACAAATTTGTTTAAAACGAGTATAGGTGCTTCCGTCACTTGATTTTGATTACCTGTAAGAGTCGCAATTAAAATAGAATCGGTGAGAGGAAAATATTTCAAAGAAACAAATAGAGAAAAATGTGAAGATTAACATGCAAATTTTGTACGGAGGGAGAAGAGCCCAGTTGTGAAAGTTTCTCCTCTCCTGAGGGCGAGCTTAAACCATAGCCTACGAGCTACAAATAGAAACCTGGCAAGCCACAGTTATTCGTATATGAAACGCGCAGTAATGTCAGTAACTGTTGGTCGATCGCTAATCACGAGTTTTTTTTTTGTTACGACCATATTTCAACATTTGTGACCACGCGTTCGGAGCTCGTTGCTGCTGTCGATCAAGCCTCCACAAACACGCGAGTGCAACGTTCTTCGACCACTTCGAGACGTCAAAGCTTCGTTAGAAAGAGAATATGAAGGCACTGGCAACAAACCATCCCTAGAAAGTTGACTAGCAATTACTGATTTACTTATAACCGGTAGCACACGAGGCCAATTGCTGTTCATGAATGCATGTGTTTGAAAGGCCTAGTTACTTTTGATTTACTGGTTTTAAATATATCAAATTCTTGTGACATTTTTGTGATCAGCTTTGAACTAAGTTTGTTCCGCTATTTACTTTATTGCAAGTGGTTTTCACCGCAATGCACTATTGGTTTTGACCAACTATGATAGGCTGTAAACCACGTAAAACGAGTTTATTCATAGCTTGCTCGAAGTTTTTCTGTCGCATAAATGGTTATCTTTAAATAAGATTATCGTGTTTTACTTGCTTTCCGACATTTTTCCAGTAAACATTAATTGCTGTGATAACTACGAGTTATTTAGACAATCCGTTTGCTTGGTTTTATAAAACTTTGTTCTTTTCAGGTCTAGTGTTACCAACACTGCTGGCCTAGTTTATTGCTAGTACAAGCTGTGCAACTAAGTTGCGAAATTCGCGATAAGGTTCTTTTTTCTAAGAAACCACTGAGCAGTCATTACATGTATAAGACATGAGTGCTTAATTGTTGCTGTTCTAAACGGCATTCTATGTATACCAGCGCAGGTCAGCCAGTGGGTCGCATGGCAATTTAAAATTTTACAGTTTTCCGGTATTTTGCCAAAACGTTTATGAAAATTTAAGGTGTAGCCATAAAAATTTGTAAACCTGTAGCAACCTCAGCAACTTCGATTGCAAACCACACGCAGAAAGTCAACAACAACACTTGGCTTTACATATGGATCGCTATCTACGTTCAGTAGATATCATGATAGAAGTGACTAGTTGCCACATGGAATGCACTCATTTTAAATTGGGTTACAGTCAGATGCCTGCCATTGCGCTACAGTGGTGACCCCGACGTGATGCTACATTTCCCCCGATGGAGGGCAGCGTCTTCAGTCAAGCAGCACAAGCCGTCGCCGAGCCCTAACGTCAAGACCGCCTTCCATTGAAGTCTTGACGGGAATCTCACTTACTTCGGCCGGCAAACCGCACTCTCTCAACGTTGGTGGGGAAGGCATGTTGCGACCTCAGCAACCTGCTTTGTTCCTTCGCACGTCTCCGCCAGCTGCGCGTGCTTGAGGGGAATTATGTAGTAACCTCAGCGACTTCAATTACAAACCACAAACAGAAAGTTAACAACAACACTTGGCTTTATACATGGATCGCCATCTACCCTCAGTAGATATCATGATAGAAGTGACTAGTCGCCACCCGGAGAGCACTCATTTTAAATTGGATTACAGTCAGATGCCTGCCATTGCGCTACATTTTGTAGCAACCTAAGTACCATTAACTACAAACCGCAAAGTGAAAGTCACCAAAAACTCTTGGATTTATATATGGATCGCCATCTACGTTCAGTAGCTATCGTGATAGAAGTGACTAGTCGCCACACGGAATGCACTTCGTTTAACTTGGATTACAGTCAGATGCTTGCCGTTGCGCAACAAACCGATCCATATTTTATTCATCCCCGAATGGCTTTCTTTGGAAGTCAACTGGTCGTTGAGGACCTTTTGTTTCTTGAATTGTATTTTTTTGATGGTATTTATTTGAAAACGTAGCATGTAGAGTCAATGTGCCAATATCTCATTGGTTTCCAAAAATAGCGTCAGCAAAAATGGGTTGCGACTTTAAAAAAGTTGAAAACTACCGCTCTAAACCCTTCGACTATGTTACTGACTGGTTTTTGTAAAACTAAAGCTTGATCATTAAACTTTTGATCATAAATGATGGCTTGCTATGCACCACTTTGCGCGTAATAAAATTTTTTCACTCTCGTCTCTGGATGAAGGTATTGTGCAACAATCTAGATCAAAGTTAATTGCCATAAAGTTGTCAAGATTATTCAAGACATCTTGAGTACATAAATAATTTTATGTTTAGCATTGCAAGCAAAGTTAGTCCATAGGGTTTGAAAAAACGTCTGCTGTTTGCATTGAATGTTGTTTAAAAAATTTCGCCTTTCGCCCCACGGTTTAGTTTAGCGTGAAAAAAGATCTATTCAGGGTTACCGTTTCGTGTTTATTTCTAAGATTTGAACTTATTTTCAAGGACAATGTCTAGAAAATAAAAATTAGCATACTTATCAGCAACGTGCTTATTTTTTTGAAGAAATTGTTTTTGTTTTCGAAATTCATCGGTCCAAATATAGATCTCCAAAAAAAGGTCTTATTGGTGTAAATATTGCGTCAATTCTGTACCGCAAAATGAAAAAAAGTCTTCCCCCTAAATTAGATGAGAAAATCGCAAATTTTTTTGAAAACATCATGTTGCCACAGCGAGTTTATTTTAAGTTCTATGCCATTGGCAACTCTATTTACTAATTCATTAATTGGGCATTCATGGGAGCTTTTTATTTATATTAAGAGCAGTTTTTAAGTAAAATAAATATTTGTATCAACTGTCATTACACATTGATACAAAGGCTGATTTGACTTACAAACCTCTGGCTTAAACATTTTTCTTGATGTGTAGATAAAAGCAATAAAACCAATCAAATTCTTTTAAATATCACATTTCGAAAGGCAATGGCTTGAGATAGTGTTGAGAAATTGACAATGAAGTGGTTCTTTGAATCAAGTAATCGTGCTGTTAGTGCATGTTTTTGAGTTAGTGCATGTGCATGTTTTGCCGGTTTTTAACTAAATAAATTTGGTGATATGAAGTTACGTTTCGAATCACATTAATGCATAATATTTTCTCCTAAGTTTTCTAATGTGAGAAAAATACACAACACCGGCAGAATATCAGAAAAAAACTCGGTAAAACTTTTTAAGTTTTGTTTTTGTATTTTTGTTCCACATAATGCTCCACAGTTTAAAACAGAGAGATGCAATGTTTCTAAATCCAGTTTTGTCTCTATTAACGGAGGAGACCGGTTTCATCTCGTGTTTCTCAAAAGTTTACACTCATCGGTGTATCAATCTGTTATTTCACTTGCCTTCTCCATTTTAACTTCGGTCGCCCACGCCTTCTTCTTCGAACCAATTCAAAATCTACCGCCTTTCTTTAAATATCAATGATATTTTATGTCAAAACAGGTCCGTACCATCCAGCTCCATTCGCTTTGGCTAGCAGTACAATATTGGTGAGAAAAATTATTTTTGGTGCGGTAAACTTGGATTCGATTCCCGGGTCTAATCATACTAAAAACATTTAAAAATAGTGTTCTCAGCTCCCTTGTCTGGCGTTCGGCATAAAGAGGGTAATGACAAAGAAAGTAGACACGCGATGTCACCAGCAGGTCAGCACCATGCAGTGGCATCTACCGCTTATAAGCAGCTGCGTGACTACTACTTTCTGATATATTCATATACCAACCATAAAAACTTTACCAAAGCATATAATTTTCAAAAACATAAATTTCATAGGCAGAAATATAGAGTGTTAAGTACTGTAAGATAGACTGGCTTGTATGGTAACGAGTCACTTCAACTGCTAACCCAGATTTTTAGCTCTTTAACCCTTTGACGGATACTGGGTCATATATGTCCCACAATTGTTAATTGTTTCGCCATTATGATGTAATAACCACTTTTATGAAATGCATTATTTTCTCATTGTTACCAACAATTATGAAATTGTTTCAAATATTATCAATTAGAATCTTTTGATCTTTAAATGGTTAAGCCACGCACTCGCTCGACGATGAATCCAAACTACTTTGTTTGGCTCACTGGAGCGGCTGAGGCTAATCAACAAGTTGTCGGGATTAGCTCCGATGTATTTAAAGATGTTCGGATTTTACAATTTCATCGTTGCGACAAAAACCATAAATAGTTGAATAAACCAACGATAGAAATGTTGAACAATAATACGAGAGGTTTTAAATATTTGGACTATAATTTGTTTACCGTGTCCGTCACTTCGTGAGCCGTTCGCTGGGATATAGCTTGAGAACTAAAGGCATAACAAACAAATGACTGAATAAACTCTGCTAAAAAGAAAACCGTTTCAATGCAACACGAGCTAATAGCATATTAAATTCAATGTGAACAACAACTCGACTACAAGAAATCTTAGTACAGCATCACTCCTTACCGCTAGGGTGACCTAAATGTTATTATCATTTTCTTTTAGTGCTTTAAAACAACATAGAGTTTTAGCACCGCAGCATATTTAGAGAGAAAAAATACACAATAGTCAAACAGAAAATGCCGGCTAAACATCTAGAAAGACTAATTTCTTGAAAGGTTTCGTTTTTGTTTTATAATGATAGAGCGATAGGAATGCACGCCATCTACATATCTGACACCCGGTTTTAATACACACATCCAATTGGAAGGTTGCATATGACGTCACACAATTCGCGCCAAAAAAAGTCGCTGACCAAAAGCTGCAATTTATGCTGGAGAGGTATAGAGCGAACACCAATTTTTGGGGTTATTTTGAAAACTAATGAAAAATTGATTAAAATTTGAAATGAATTATTGCTATTTGGATACTCGGAAACAAATAAATTTGACCAAAAGCAATTTGGTTGAGATTAGGTCTTTTAGTTGACTAGTATATGCTTGGTACTATGTGCCAATTAAAAAAAACGGTACTTACGTATTATCGGGAGGACCTTTAAAAAAACGACTCAAAAATTAGCAGTGTACACTGCCCCGTACATTTACATACCGGGCCTACCCCTTCAGTGTACACTGCCTTTCTTTTAAAGCCCTGGCCAGCTGAGATTCGAACCCGACCTTTAAAAAAACGACTCAAAAATTAAGGTCCTCCCGATAATACGTAAGGACCAAAAAAACTGCCCCTAAGAGAAGTGCCATCTAAATACCATTTGCTCCTCAGTTAAAAATAAACCATTCCAATTAGATACCAGTCAGTACATTAGCAAAAACAACCATTATTTGATCATTACTACCGGTACGGCAAGCTTGCCGGCAAGCTTACTTCTTGTGTCCATGAGCAAGGCATTTAACGGTATGCCTCCATTTCTATGTGGCAAACAGGTGGTGGGGCCAAGCAGTCTACCCGTCGTTTTGGCCCGGTGTGACGAAACACATGCAAACAGAGCATAAGCTCATAAGCATGAATAAAGAAATCGGTACCCCAAGTTTTTTAATTACCCTTGGTCCAGCAGCCTAGGTAATAGCCCAAAAAATTGCTTAAGGAGTAGTAAAGGTCACAAAATTACATCTGATATATTCATATAACTGGTCTGCAATCACTATTGACAAAAAATTTCAAAAACTTACTGATTATATCCAACAATAACTAATCTAGCATATAGCAAACGGTACAGAAGTCTGCCCTGTCATTTAGGCTACAGTATAACTTAAGTTTTCAACTTTTCAGAATGCTTAAGCCACTAAATATACTGTATAAGTTACACATTGCAATTAACTTAATCTCACCATTCCCAAACACGCTAATTAATTGAATATGAAACCCTTACAGAAGCTGACTACAAATAAGCTTGCATGTTTAGCCCATAAAATTAGCCCAACTATTGGTAATAACAAGCAAACCATAGCACCTCTTATCTTATTTTGACCTTAGATTCATTCCATAACATCGGTAAAATAACATATTTAACGTTTATTCAACAACTGTCATATTTATCGATTTGCTTTGGAAAAAACGATATCACTCCAATGCAAAATTACCCAAAATGGTCAGCCACTTTTTTCGAAAGCGCATTTTGATGACGTTTGACCACGTGCGTGCAACCTTCGACGCGCTGGCGTAGTGGTTAGAGCGTCCGCTTCGCAGTCGGTAGACCTGGGGTTCATTCCCCTTGTCGAGTCATACCAAAAGACTTTAAAAAATGGTATCTATAGCTTCCCTGCTTGGCGCTCGGCATTTATGGGAGGTTTTGGAGAACAAGCCGGCAAGTTCGCTTGTTGTGTCCTTGGGCAAGGCACTTAACGGGGAGCCCCCGCCTTTATGTGGAAGACAGGTGGCCCATAAACCTCGAAAAAGGCAACTCCCAAGCGAGTGCGGACTTCCCGTCCAAAGTATAGCGATACAATTCGCTTTCTCGTGAATGGAGGATAAAAATGGCAAATAAAACAAAAAAACAAAAACTTCCTGTAGGAAAGTTGCATATGACGTCACATATTTGGGGCGAAAAAAAGTGGCTGACCAAAAGCTGTGATTCATGCCGGAAAGGAATAGGGCAAACATCAACTTTTGGGGTTATTTTGAAAACTAATGAGAAACTATTTTAAAATTGGAATAAATTATTGCTAATTTGCTGCTAAGAAACAAAAAATTTAATCAAAAGCGATTAGGTTATGTTTAGGCCTTTCAGTTGGCTAGTCTAAGCTTAGTACTGTGTGCCAATTTGCCGAAAAATTGGCCCTAAAAGAAGTGCCATCTCAATGCCATTTGCTTCTTAGTTAAAAATAACTCTATGCCAATTAGATACTTGTAGGTACATCAGCAAAATTATCAGATCATTACTACCGATACCGTAAGTTTTTAAATTACCCTTGGTCCAGCAGTCTAGGCAATAGCCCAAAAATTGTTTAAAAGGAATAGTTAAGATCACAATATTACAGGGTGTTTCATCTCAATATGTCCCTTTATGACAACTCATATTTAAATAACTGTAGAAGATATGAAAACCAAACCTTTTTTTTGAAAACTAATGATCCTAAGTTTATGCAGCAAAAATTTGTACTCAAAAATCAAAGAAATAAACGTTTTATTAAACTTTTCATAAATGCACAAGCATCCCTCCTCCTCAAATTTTGCGTGCCATTTCTGTATGGTACGTCGGTCTGGTGGCTGCTTTAAAAATTCTGTCCGAAATTTACTTAAACACATGTCCACGAGTTGTTTTTATCAAATTCCAAAACACAAAACGCTTTCTCCATTCCAGTAAAAGACGTTTTAAGCAAATAAGAGGCAAGTTGGTAGAAACGGCATTTTACGCAAAAAGCTTAAACCTTCATTGTGACGTAACAATAGTCTGGCGAAACTACTGCAGCAACAAAATTGGAGATTTTATCCTGCTACTTTTGCCAGTTACTGAGATATGAGACTTTTTAAAGCGGCATATTGAGATGAAGCACCCTGTACTTCTGATATATCCATATAACTGGTCTGCAAGCATTATAGACAAAAAATTTTAAAAACTTACTAATTTTATCCAACAATAACTAATCTAGCATATAGCAAACGGTACAGAAGTCTGTCCTGTCATTTAGGCTACAGTATAATTTAGGTTTACAACTTTTCAGTACACTTATGCAACTAAATATACTGTATAAGTAGCACATTACAATTAACTTAAACTCACCATTCCCAAACACGCTGATTAATCAAATATGAAACCACAGAAGCTGACTACAAATAAGCTTGCATGTTTAGCTCATAAAATTAGCCTAACTAGTAGCAAAAGCAAGCAAATCTTAGCACCTTTTACCTTACTTTATCTTCAGATTCATTCCATAACAAAACAGTAAAGCAACATATCTAACGTTCATTTTACTACTGTCATGTTTATCCATTTAATTTGCAAAAAAACGATATCACTCCAATTCAATACAAAATCATTGAACGTGGTCAGCCACTTTTTTTGAAAGCGCATTTTTATGACGTTTGATCACGTGCATGAAACCTTCCTGTTGATGATGGCATCAATGAAAAAAAAATGACTAAATAAATAAAATGTGCATTTCATGTTATGTGTTGATTTCTGCATTTCATATGTTGATTTCACTCGCACAAGAAAGAAATAATATATACAGAAAATCATTTTACAACATTTTGCAGTATTTTGCCAGTTGATTGAATGAACTTAGTACAATATTTTTCTGTTTCAGCGGACAATATTGATGTAGTTGTCGTGTATAAATCCATTTTGTTAAATTCTTTAAGTTTGTTGCGGGGTACAATAAATTTACTGCAGTTGAACAAATAATGATCGACGAAGCAGATGCAGTGCTGTGTAAAAATACACGTAAACAGTTTTCAGTGAAGGAAAACAAGCTGCAGATCATGTGCGTTGATTTGCTGTGGAAATCAATTGTTAAATAGTCAGCAACTTAATTAAGTGTTGTAAGCCCTGGTAGGTTCTAATCTGAAACATCCTAATAGAAAATCGTGTGCAAAAACAAATTGCAATGTTTTACTAGCATTTTGATTTTCCCAATTCACAAATCGAAGTTATTTTAAACATATCAACTGATTTATCCCATTTATATTATATCGGTCGTGATGACGAAATGAGTTTTTTGCCATTAAATGCTTGAAGGAGTTTCTACACTTAAAATGCATGCTCAAATTTTAAGTAAATACGAAAACAGTGTGTAAAAGGATGATTTATGATCAGGCGACCTGTGTTACTATTAATAAAACTTCTTTGTTAAAGGTTCACTCCAAATTTGAATTATATGCAAAGAATTTGACGCAATCCTGAACAACCACAATGAATAATACGTCACAAAATATTTGATGTTGATCTTTATCTTGGATAGTGCTGCGTCGTGTAGAGTTAACGTACACCTTATTGAGGTTTTTTCGACAAGTTAATGCTGACTACTACTGGTTGTTTCTATCTTGTTGTAGAATACTGCCTGCAACAATCATTTTGTAACGTAAAGCAAAGTATGCTTTTTTTTGCTCGTTAGAACGACAACAATTTTTAAATGCCATTGATGATTTTAATCAAGACTCAGTAAGCTAAGTTTCGTATTTCATTCTCCACATTTATTCCTATAGCTGAGCACCAAGCAGTAAATATATGAATACCATTTTTACAGTTTTGTGAAAGAAGCAGAATATTTACATCACGTTGGAGATATATGGTCATGTTTTTAGAAACCTGCTTATCAGAGCTGGCGCTTTTTGGCAAAATGAAAGCAAAAAAAGTTGATATTCGCTTGTAAATTGTGTAAGTAGAAAACTTGCTTCAAATCAGTTGTTTTTGCTGATAACCAAAATATGCCCATTTAAGGGGGGCTTAGACCAACCTCTCCATACTAATATTTTAAATACGGCTTTACTTTTAACCCAACAAACGTTTAAACCAGTGTTTTTTAACTTTTTTCTTCCTCAGCACCCCTTTTGGTCAAGCCTAAGCAGTCCAGCACCCCCTACCATTGGCTAACACCTGGTTACTTATAAGGATAAAGTAAAGACAAGTGCAGTACATCTTGATCATTTGTTTGGTTTATTCTTCAAAACAAAAACAGCAATTATGGCAGTAGCATTGACAAAAACAATAAGAAAATGAAGGAAAGTTCATGGACAAACTTGATTTAAAATACACTCATCAATGCGATTTTTGTTCTTGCTTCTGTGCAAGTAGTTTTTCATATCGTGGCATCGTGTTTGCCAGGGCCACCCTCATATTATGTAACAGGCGTCCATGAAGACGGTTGCGGACAGTTGTCTTGATTAACAGCATTGTCGAGAATGCCTTCTCGCACAGGTAAGTAGTTGGGAATGAAGTGATCATTTCCAGCGCTGCCCTGGCCAGTTCAGGATATGCAACCAACTGATCACACCAAAAATGAGACAAAGATAACGCGCGGAATTTTGTCTTGCAACCGTGGTTTTCTTGCAAATCTATGAATTCTTCCTTCAGGTTGTCAGTATCATTCATTTCTGCCGAGAAGGGCTGCGGAATCCATTCTGGGAATGTCAAATTATGGGGAAAGTATTTTTTATGGTGGTTTCAAGGTGTGATAGATGAGTAACAATATTTTCTAAAACCATTAGGCTGATTGTCTTGTTCCCCAAATTTTCTTCAAGAATTAGAAAGTTTGCCACACTTCCTCCTTCAACTCGACGCTTCCAGAGAGCGAGCTTCTTTTTGAAAGCTTCAATCTTCTCTGTGCAAAGAACATGATTAGCGTACATGCCTTGCATGAACATGTTGAGATCATTCAAATGGCTACATATATCTGCAAGATAGGACAGAGATAAAATAAAGACTTCGTCCTCGAATTTATCCGCAAAATTACTCTGATATTCTCGAAGAAATATTGCAATTTCATCTTTGAGCTCTGCCATACGAGTCAAGATTTTCCCACGGGAGAGCCACCGCACTTCTGTATGAAAGAGAAGAACTTGATGTTCACTTCCCATTTCCTCACAAAATAATTTGAACAATCTGTGGTGTAAAGGACGACCACGGATAAAATTTACAACTCGCACACAGATAGACAGAACATCTTTCAGGTTAGGTGGCAATGTCTTTGCCGCCAAGGCATGGCGATGGGGAAAACAGTGCTTCGCTATGATATCTGGTACCTTCTTCTTTAACAGAGCAGCAAAGCCAGACCTCTTTCCGATCATGGCTGGGGCACCATCTGTGCATACTGGCCTTAACTTCTCCCATTTTATTTGATGTTTCTCAAAAAAATCGGCCACAAGTCGCAATACATCATCTGCCTTCGTCGCTATTTACAATGACTCACAGAAGAGGAATTTGTCTTTAATATCACCATCTTTGATGTAGCAAGCATATACAATCAGCTGACTCATGTTGGAAACATCCGTACTAATGCGGATGGGACTATCTTTAATCTCCTAAACAATCTGATTAAAGATGTCACAGCTCACGTCAGCAACTCTCCCTGCAATGACATCATTGGACAGAGGTACGTCCTTCATCTTCTTGGCTGCCTCTGTTCCCAAGATTAGCTCTACCATCCGAGTAGCGCATGGCTTAATTAGGTTTTCTACAATAGAATGTGCATCCTTCACTTGGATGCACTGGTACGCCACCTCGTAGGAAGCTCGTAGAAGTGGTTTTGCATTGGCTTGAATCCAAGTTGAAGTAGTGTACCCTTTTGGTCATATCTAGCCCTTTTAGCCTGTAAAGCCTGGAAAGTCTGTTCATGTTCTGCTGTTGGATGTTTCGCCTGGTGCTCTTTGAGTCTAGCAGGCTTCAAATTTGAGTTGCACATAATGAAATGGCAGGTTATGCATTGTGCTCGGTCTGATCCTCCACGATCATCCAGGAGTGCAGTGAAGCCATATCTGACATATTCGTCATTTCATTTGCATTTTTTCGGCATTGTAGAAACACGCAAACTTAACAGATAAACAATCTGACAGTCACATCGAAATTAAAAAATTTATACACTACCGAACGTTAGCACTAGTAACACGGCTGCGGTCTACAACTCGAAAGAACTCGAACTTTTTGCCGAACTCGAACTCGAAACTCAAAATTTTGGAGGACTAGAACTTGAACTCGAAAATATTTAAAGAAGGTTCGAGTTAATTTTCATTTGTACAATATCACCACAACTGACTTTAAAAAGAATGAAATCATTTTATTGGAAATTAAGGATCTTATACAGAAAGTGGGTTTAAACCAGGATTTTTCTAAAATTGTCTAAGCCCAACTTAAATTATCGATTTCGTATGCAAAAAGAAGTTTTAGCGTTAAGTCTGTCTTAAATACTTGTTTTGTTTAAGTCAGCCTTTCAGAAGTCACTATTGTGTTGATAGATTAAATCGCGACTTATGTACGCAATGAGGCAAAACCCTATTGTATTGCTGTTGCTAAATTTGGGCAAGGGCCCCAGGTAGCTTAAATCAGTACCGGTAACACGGTTGCGTAGCATGCTATACCACTTACTGTAACCGCATGAACAAAAGCTTTTTGCAAACAACATCTTCCATTTGTATCGCACCATAACAATGAACAGCGTGTCACCTGCTGATATGACGCCACAAAATTTATTATATTTAACGGCAACCTCATAATCCTTTTATATGCTGGGTTTTCAATAACGGTAACGTCATAATACATAGAGCCTAGGTTTCAAAAGTCTCGTTTGAGTTTAGTTTCTGCATACCACCAAGCCTCCCTTTGTAAGCCCACTTGCGCAAGCTCGGCTTCTGAGTAACTAAACTAAGTATGTTTTCTGCATAAAATCCTAAATGTTTTATGAAAACATTAAGGACATTGAGAAGAACGATGTAATTAGATTTTACAGTTTTGCAATGTAAACAGTCACAGTAGAAAATGGGAGACGTAATTGACAGTTAACTTTTTCTTCGTAAACAATGAATCGCAGGCATAGCCCTTGTTTTGATCGAAAGCGCATAATTAATCAGGGAACCTACAATGATTCAATTATAAGATATTTTTCAATCTTTGCTTTCACTGCAAATTCACAATCCACATATTGCCTGACTTATGACAACGACATTTGCTTATTCTAACAGATGTTTGAACATAATTTTGAACGCGCAATTTTACTGCAAACGTGCTTAGGCTAAGCCAATCACTTAACTTTCTGAACTCGAAAAAACTTGATAAATTTTCACAAGACTCGAACTCGAACTTGAACTCGTAAAACAAGCTGAACTCGAACTCGAACTTAAACTGGAAATAAAAATCGACCAAGTTTACAGCCCTGACTAGTAATATACAAATCTTATGATGCTGATATAATATTGAAGGGTGGAACCCTCATACGTATCAAGTGTTTTATATCACTATGCTTCAACAAATTTGAAAAACAGGTTAAAGTTTACCCCGGAATCAAATTTTTAACTATGCGGTAAAAAGACAAGTAGCATGAAAATGAGCTTTCTCTACTGATCTGATTAGAAATATGACAGCCAGTAAACTACTGAACATTTTATTTCAAAACGTTTTGCTTTATACATTTTATTTCAAAACGTTCGCATCATCATTTATAATCAAAATGCTACCTGCTAGGCCAAGTTCAATTTTGTGAGCTCAGCTGTTGTACCGCTTAGATAACTAAAACTACCTCGATTGTTATGTAACAAAGGAAGAAAAACACAAAACGATGGCAATAACTTGGCTACAAAAATTATAATTAGGGTGATTTAAAACAATAGAATGTACTTGAATTTCAATATAGTACAGGTATTTACACTTCTATATGAACAGTTACAATAATTTACAGCGAAAACAAAATAATCGGTGAATCAGTTAGGTATTAAATAAATAAATTGGGTGGGAGTATCTTCTAGGTTCAATAAGGGCTTGTATTTTTGGATAAGTTGTTTTATCACGTATTGATTTTCTATTCTGCCATGCAGGCTGGGACACTTCGGCTGCAATAAGAAAATTGCTTCAGCAGCAACAAACTGCTTTAAACAGTAAGTGATATTCTATAATAGTGTGTTTAATTAGACTCAATATTTATTCGTTAATAAATGCGCAGTACAGATAGTCGGCTATTGTTTTCTCACAGGTATGCTACTTACTGTAGTGCCGTTCATAATTGGCCATTAGTTTTTAGGATGGGAATAAACAAGGAAATTGTATCCCAAGCTATTTGGATGCTATAAGCGGTTCGTTTTAGTAACCTTGAATGCATTAATAGATTTCTACTTTATTTGCTCTTTGTAAGTAGGCACTGTCTGAATTTATTGACAGGGATGTCGGCAATACGGGCATAGTTTCTGAAGTCAAAAGTTAGAAGAAAATCATCCCCAAAAATAAGTCAGTAGGTGTATATTACTGCGCAACATTATTGTCACGAATATACAATCGCATCTGTGAAGAGAATTTTTTCCTGAAAATAGGTTAGGCCAACCGAGTGATCAGATACAACTTTTTTAGGAGGTATAACCACGTTTGGTTTAATCCAGGACCCACGCACATAGATCCAGCGAAGAAACTTAATGCCGTCTGTTTCGTTGCCAGACAGTTTGCGCAAAGTCGTGAAATCAACCTGCCACCAAGCGACTTATTTTGTGTAATCGTAAAACGAAAACCAAAACGGCGCCAACCCCCAATAGTGACTTGTGCACATAAACTTATTGAAGGAACGGATAGAATTTGTGACGTGATACAGAGTTTGTAGGTAAAACCAGTCCTAATATTAAGTATATAATAGGGATTAATGGCCAATGGACAATGCTTCCATTTATACCCAGTAGTGAAAGTGAGCTGGAATGCCGTTCCGGTAAAAGATTTAGAGCTGGTAAGGCGTAGCTGAAAAAGTCTCACGCTAAAGTGTCTCAAATTTGTACAACTTTTACGGTAAAAAGCGGGTAAAAGCTGCCAATCAGCACACCAGCAAGTAGGCCTACCCCGGCGTTAAAGTTTAATCTATATTTTCAGGTTTGACAAAAAGCAAAACTAAACAGAATAGTGTTAGATAAATAAACAAAAATGTTAATAAAATGCAACAAAGAATTAATCATTATTGGAAGAGGATAGCCGAGAAACAGTGAGTGCAACAGCAATTCAGTTCAAAAAACGGTCAGCGATGTCAGTGCTCAAAATAGCACAATCGGTTAGTTCCAGTCACAGCATCAAGATCATGCTGATTCAATTTTGGTTTACGAGACAAGTTCGAATGTTTACTCATCAATGTGGAATGAACTGCAATACGGCTAATTTAAACACTGCATAACTCAGAAGATATTCTTTTACACCAGGCACTGTAAAAACTGAAAGGAATGTTGTTGATCTTCCGATGTAATATGATATATGAAACAAGCAATATAGGATCATGACGAATTTAGACGATAAACGGTTGGATGAACGCTATTATAGGAAAAGAGAAGGTATCCAGTGTCGTGAAGTAAATAACAAGAAGCATGCGCATCACGTGGTATTATTATTTCTACTCAATGGACAGAATGCAACGTCACTTCTTATAGTAGCACAAGAGAGATTTAACTTTCCTCACATCACAAAAAGACTTATGACACAAAAACTTCCTAGCAGATGTAGCGGATTAATTGGTCTTTGATTGCTTCTGGCCAGAGATTACTATTGCCAGAGAAGCAATTCGCGCTACATGTATATAAACGTTCTCTCACCTTCCCGTCCAGTTGCGGTCGAATTGATTCCTTCAAAGCGAAGTGGCTTGAGAACCATCCAAAGAGAATTATCGCTATCCAAAAATAACTTAATGTCTTATCTAAAGACAGTTTCAATTCACTGACACCTTCTTATTCTACCACTTCTTGCTTTCTTTTCCCCGTCACATGTTGGCTGGAACATAGCGTGATCCAGTCTACTGTGACGTCACAATGACACAATGAGTACCATGGTCTTTGACCTAATGCTACACAGATATAGAATATATTCAAGAAGAGTAAATAGAAGCTATCATTCTTCTTGAAACTGCGAAGAAAAAACACTGCTTAATTTAAATGCTCAAAGTAAACAAACAGCCTTTCAATCCACTGCTCAAGTATTCAGAGCAACATATCATCTCTTCTTCGTGTGGAGCAGCATCCACTTACTGTCCGAATCAGATACTGGCAATGGTTGTATTAAGCCATCATCGAGTATCGTCATCTAAAATCCATGCCGATGCTCAGCCTGGGCATGGAAATCAAAAAGCGTTCTTTTCAGGACGGCGTGATGCATGTGGATCAAACCTGTATTTATGTAGCTTTGGCGGCCAAGATTCTAAATTATTCATTCTAATTTGGAGTAAAGATATGTTATTTCAGCCCTTCGACATTGTAGTAATCTCCGAAAAAATGGGTCATCATTTCAATTTGGAACAAAGAAAAGTTGAATAAGCTATTCGGCATGGGGAACAATATAATTACGCTACTCAATCGAGTGAGGCTTATTGCTAAACCACAATACATTTGTTTTGTAGTTATGAAGATAGCTCGGCGGGCTGTACTTTGGAGATCTCTGGCCTAATATACAGGGTGTTTCAAAAAATTTAACATCAGTTGACCTGTAAATATTACAGAAATTTAGTAGCCAAGCCAAATGAAATTCAACAGGTTTTGATGTTGACCAAAACAAGATTTATACCTGTAAATTTGAGTAAGAAATTTAAAGGCGCATGAATTCCATGAAAGATTTCACAAATGTTTAATGTGCACACCGCCTGTTGTCCGGCACACGTCAAGTCGGTAGTCTAGCTCCTCCCAAACACGATGCAGCATGTCTTGGACAACTGTCTCCAGTGCGATAGTGATTCTTTGTTTGAGCTAGTATACATTTGCAGGAAGAGGGGGACATAAACCAAGGTCTTCACGTATTTCCAGAGAAAAAATCGCAGGGGGTCAGATCAGGTGAACGTGGAGGCCATTTCAACATCACATCGTCTTCACCACTAGCACGCCCGATCCATCTCCTTGGTAGACTGTTATTAGATAAGCCCGCACAGTGAGGTGGAGCACCGTCCTGTTGATAAATGAAATCTCCATGATCATTTGCAATAAGCTCATCCATTAGCCAGTTTCAAAGCATCAGCAGATAAACATCGTCAGTCACATTTCCCTCAAAGAAAAATGGGCCATGAACTTGGTTTTTTGAGATGGCACAAAACACATTCACTTTTGGTGAGTCTTTCTCATGCTCAATAGTGGCATGGGGATTA
The DNA here is from genome assembly GCA_963675345.1 of Trididemnum clinides. Classification (NCBI taxonomy): domain Eukaryota; kingdom Metazoa; phylum Chordata; class Ascidiacea; order Aplousobranchia; family Didemnidae; genus Trididemnum; species Trididemnum clinides. Next base: position 17,436,604 of record OY776291.1, read on the forward strand.
TCTTCGCCCCAAATGCCAACATTATGCGTATTGACTTTGCCATTCGTATGAAATGTGGCCTCATCACTGAACACAAGACGTTCATTGAACTCCTCTTCTTCAAGTTTCTCTTGCTTATCAACACAGAATCGTTTGCGATTTCGCTTATCAGCTGCGGTTGTGGCCTGAGCGACCTGCAGTTTGTAGGGTTTCATTACCAAGCGTTTCCTCACTACCCGCCAAACTGTCGTTGGAGGTATCAGGGTCTCCATACTTGTTCTTCTTATAGACTTTTTGAGGCTTCGCAAGAGTGTTTGGCGAATCCCCTCGACCTTCCTTACTGCTGTTGCTGGTCGTCCAGATACTTTTGCCCTGCACAGGCAGCCTTCGTCTTCGAATTTCTTTTTCCAGCTCCAAATCTGCTTTGCTGTTGGTGACTTCTTAGGGAACTTTTTCCCAAATGCACGCTGCACAGTCTTGTTTGAGTTTGTTAGAGCATACTCCAACACACAAAACAGTCACTTTTCTCTGCAAGTGAATACCATATAAACACACAGGTTTGAACGCAGTACGAATAATTTATCAATCAACAGTTTCTGCACCTGAAAAGATAAACATATTAAATACTAAACACAAAATTTTAGTCTGTTTCTACACATGCTATGTAAATTTGAAGTCATTTAAATAGGAATTGCCAAAGTTATTAAATTGCAAAATGATGTCAAATTTTTCGAAACACCCTGTATATACCTGAGTTCATTTTGTGGTAAGTATGAACGCTTCAACTCCTTTGAAACTCTGTAGTGTACAAACATAAAATTTGGACGATTGTTCTCGGGGGTGTCACAAGGAATTCGGTTGCAACACAATAAAAGGTGAAATTTTTATATCCGCTTCTGTGCACAGAGAACACCGCTTTTCACTACAAACAAAAGAGCATACAACTCGTATACATGCAAAGCAAACCGTACCCATTTAGGAAGTAAGACATGGTCATAATAAAATTTTTTGTTCTCAGAAGGCACTGACCGTGGAAAGCGATTGAAAAATTTTACTGGAGATATCAGATAGCTTCCACTAAAAAATTTTACAACAATTTAAGCTTTATTGGCAAGGCAACAAGCGATTTTTTTTATATGTTTTTTGTTTGTGTAAAACTAGCCGGCGTCGCCCGGCAGGGTTGCCGATTAGTTATGTCGAGTTAGTAACATCGGTTCGCGCGACAGCGCCGGCTTCAACCAAATAACATTTTTAGGGCCACAGGTAATAAATTGGTACTAATGAGGACAAAGCCCCTATGCCTCGAATCCCGATCGTTGTACGATTACTTTGAATTGCGAGAGGTATTGCCAACTTCCTATTATTTCACAAACTCTATCCGTTTCCTCAGCTAAGTGAAAAAGAACAACCACAAAGTTTGGATTCAGCGCAGTTACGGCTTTTGTTTTACGATTACACAAATCAGTTATTTGATGGTAAGCATATACTAATGATTTGGTGCTACCCCCTTCGTGAAAGTAATAAATAGCAAAGAAACAAAGAAATGATTGGCATAAACAATGTTCCTAGTGCTCTTCCTGTTGCTTCATATGCGGCACGTTTTCTAGGTAATTGCTGGTGGCAAGTGTATTGGGTTATCCTGCTCGCAGCACAAAATGAAGGTGATGCAGCCAAACATTTGATATTGAGTCAAGTAGCATTGCAGGTCATTCAGTAAAATGTGATCGAACTAACAATACCTAATAACCATTATATGCCAAAGTGTAGCTCTCCAACTAAATTAAAATCGCATTAAAGGTTGAGACACCTATAGTTAATTAAATTATTTCTTGCAAAAGCGAACACCAAGTGAAGGTAAAAAATAATTTACTTGTATTATTAACCAAGGAATAAAACAATAAATCAATTGTTTTTCTGGAAACACTTAATAGTTTTTGATTGAAGCTGGTGTCATTTACTAAGAGCCTGTTATTTTATCTTTTAGAAAAGGTTTCAACGGTGTTTGTACGCTCGGTATTTTTGAGGAAATGACGAAAACAACTTTGTCATTTATGACGTCATGTTAAACGACAAGAAACGAAATTGTCGAAATTTGGTGAGTCGCATGCTGGCTGCTTTGAGCACAAAAGCGTTTTCTTCAGTCAAGTGATGCGAATTTAAAAACAAAACATTTCCGTTGTGATGTCACGGACCTGCATATGACACTCATTCAGGGAGGTTATAAATCTTTCCAAGTCTTGTTTGCGCCTTGTGTAATTAGTAGGAAAAGAAAAGGCAATGCCACCCAAGCAGTATGACAGGACTTTCAAAAGCTTAATCTCTCAAAAAAAGCGACAATGTATGCTTGGACACGAATATGAGCAAAATTTTTTATTTCGAAAGATTGACTTCCAAAAAAAGATATTCATGCTTCTTTGCAGATTCTAATTTTTTAAATTTTATTTCCCTTATTGCTCTGCCCTCCCCTCCCCCAAAATAATATAGTGCTCACTTATGTTATTAGTTGGGCAAGCCTTTTCAATAACTCAATTTTTTGGATGTAAGCTTGAGTGGCGTGGTTTTGTGAGAGTTTTGGATGCAAAGAGTAAGCTTCACATTTCGCTCTTAATTTGATAGGTCAATAAAAAGTCAACTTTTTTTTAGGATAACAAAGTCAACTTTTTATAATTAACATTTTTCGTCAAAACGCTTCTTTAGTATTGGTGAGAAAAACTTATAACTGTGATAAACATAATTTAACCTTTTTGATTTATCTTCCAATGTTTACCAGTTTCTTTTACTACCGTACTCTTGAACTTTTCACATACTTTACAATTTTTGCCACACTACTGCAGATCTCATCCCATTCCAAACCTATTGTGAGTACGGTCTTTGCATGTTGCTTTTTTTAATCTCTCTATCTTTTTTTTTTTAATCTACGGCCTTTGCATGTTGCTTGTTTGAGAACAAGATCAAAACCAGTTTTTCCAAGACAAGTGTCCCGAAACCAAGGTGTTAACCTAACGAGACCAAAACCGGTAAAATTTTTGCAATGTACCAAAATAACAGACCTGCATTAATATTTAAATTTTAAGCCACAACTAAGCAAAAAAGAATTTGCACGTTTGATGTGCTTGCACACATTTGCATTGGATATCGAATACACAGTGGTTGCAAGCATCTCAGAAGACAGTGACATTTCTCAATGTGGTTGCATGGCCAACTTACTTCGATCAAAAATGTACTTCACCGTAGCGCAAAAAGCAGGCACACAAAAACTTCATTATTGCTGGTGTCGATGGCATCATTAATTCCGGTGGTCAACATAATTTTCTCTGAATGCAAGTACATAGCTCTCTCGTCTTTTGTACTAACCTATCGAGCGGCTGTTTCAAAATTCTGACAAAAACAACTGCTTGTTTCACGCAACTATTGTAACACGCGTAATTCAGCATTTCTCAAACCATGGGTTGCGACCCAAAAAATAGCAATAACAAAGCCCTTTTTTGCTCGTATGCTGCCTTACTAATTAGGTGCAAGGCTTTATAATTCTCTTTAACGAAATTTAGTTGTTTTTCTAATGTAGGCAAATTGTGGAGTTGAATTCTAAAATGGTTAACGCAAACACCTTCACAGATGAAAGGGGCTAACTGCATTTAAGTCAAAATGTGACTAAAGTAATTTTTTAACTCTGCTCTTCAATTTAGCTAAAGCCCCCCTCCCCCCTTAGACTGGTTTAAAGACTTTTATTTTTTTAGGGAGCACGTTCCTAAAAGGTTGTTGCTATTATTACCCGAAAGTTTTCCAGGAAAGAGGGCATGGAGGAAGACCATGAAGCTTCAGATTCCGAGTAGCTCCCCACAATCGGACTTGACCAGAGATTGCAAATCGAAAAAGAGTTGTTCTAGAGCGTGCGGTATAAAGTCCCAAGCCTAGTTGAAGGGGTAGAGCAAAGTGAGATGTATCCGGAGTTAGCAAAAGCGATGGTGTAGTGGTTGGAGCGTTCGCCTCGCAGTCGGTAGACTAGGGGTTCATTCCCCTTGTCGAGTCGAACCAAAAGACTTTAAAAATGGTATTCACAGCTTCCCTGCTTGGCGCTCGGCATTTAAGGGAGGTTGTGGAGAACAAGCCGGCAAGTTCATTTGTTGTGTCCTTGGGCAAGGCACTTAACGAAACGCCTTCACCTATATGTGGAAGACAGGTGGCCCAGAGACCTCGGAAATGTTAACTCCCAAGCGAGAGCGGACGTCCCGTCCAAAATATAGCAATATATTTCGCTTTCTCGTGAATGGAGGATAAATATAGCAAATAAAATATATCAAAAATAATTGAACTCCGCACAAAAGATTCAAAAAAAGCCTGTGTCTGTTGGTGCGAAGACGAGAGAAGATACTGTATATTGAGCATGACATGAGCACAAGTTCTTCAGTGGAGATTTCTTGGATGCTTGTGAGTTTAAAAATTTTAATGAGACAGTACGCCACCAATCCAAACGAGATGAGGTGATACGCGAAGTGAAGTAGAGACTACATAGAATTGTAAATAACTGAAGCAGCCCACCTCGTCTGGCCACTTAATCGGCCGTGTGGTTACCCGCAAAAAATGAGTGACTGGGAAACTCTTGCAGTGTCATAAAATATATAAAGAGGAGGAAGTGGAAAGTCCCTGTCATACGTGCCAAGGGAGTGTCAGAAAGACGAAAAAATTGAGAAGAAGAAAGAACAACAAAGACTGATTGAGAGTCGGAGAGGAAAAATATCAGATGTTAGTTCTAAAAAACCAACGAAGAGTTAGTCTAATGGTGCAAGCTTTAGCAGAAGAACTTGAAGAAATGAAAAAGGAACTTCAGTGCCAGTAAGGAAGCAAACAGTCAGCAAGAACGCCGGAGCCTCCTTTCACAGAAACAAAAGTGACAGAATTATCAGTGCAAATTGCGACATTTTGATTCGAAAGAGAGCCAAGATGGGCAAAAGCAGAATCTTCGCGAGAAAGAGGCAGGTCAAAGCGAGAACATGGAGTAGAAAGAAGGCTCCACACTAAAAGAAAAGGAGTTCCGGATGAGAACTACAGTTATATAAGCCTACCTCCTTGAAAAAAAGGAGAAATCGCAAGCGGATTTCTCATGATATCAGGAAAGTGGAAGCAAAGTGAAAGTGGAAGCAAAGTCGATCCAGGAGTACCCGGAAATACTTAGATTTACTTTGTGTCTTTTCAAACCTGAATAGGAAAAGAAGATACCCCGCTTATTTAAGAGAACAAGGAGAAATGAGTCAGGGTTATTTGCAAAGAAGACGGAGTAGTCTCACTCTGAAAAAATGAGTCAGTCATGGAGTCAATTGGTTTGCCATCAAGACAAAATATGTAACATAAAAAGTAAACAGCAAGAAAAAGGGAAATGAAAAATGCTAAATCGTTGTGACATGGAAATTATAATAAAAACAAACAAACTTTGTTGATAGAATTATCTTATACAAAAGAGTGATAAAGCAAAATAACAATAATAATAATAATAATGTTGCAAAGGGTCGCAGACATTGCAACAAATAATGTTTTCAAGTGATTTTAGATTGCAGAAAAAAGGTTGAGAAATGCTGGTGTAGTTACTTCGTTTTGATATTTTTGGATCTCCATGACAACTTAAGTTTTGACCACCAAGCTTTCACAAAACATGCAGCTTTGTATACAAAAATCATAATAACTCGTTTTTTCCAAAATGTTTTTGAAAAACAGAAGATTTGATTTGGAATTAGTAAAGGCATTGGCTTGGCGCTTTTGTTTTTTATTGGTTGCTGATCGAAAGAGAATGTTTTTTGAAAATCAACTTTTTGAGAGAGGCAGTTTGCTCGTTTTCGACACGAAACGTAACTCGAAGACTACTTTTAAAAATGAACTTCTTGAAAGTGATGATTTTTCTCGAAAAACTTATCAACTTTTTTTAATTTATGGGGGACTGATGACAGCTTTAGAAGGTTGGTGCCCTCAATCTCCAATACTTTTGCATCTATGACTAAAGACCACTGAATTCGAATCTTGAATGTACTTTTTGTCTCATCAAGACATCAAATAATTTTCAATTTTGATATTGCTAATTCACATATTGTTACTCTTCTAGCACATGTGCTAATGCACAATACTTTCTCTTAATATCAATTAAACTTCTACGATATCCCAAAATTGTTTATTAATTTACAATTGCCGGAAGTAACGACTGTTTTGGTGCAAGTTTTGAGAACAAGTTGGTACTTCATCCCTGCATAAAGGTAATAACGCTATAAACTACCTTAAACAGTTAACTTTTCAACAGTTAATAGTTGGAATCGCTTACTCACCATAAAGCAAAGCACCATAAACGATCGGAGTGGAATTCGAACTCACAGTCTCTGGAGTAAAATAAAATAAAAATAACTTTTTCAATTTATTTAACGTGAGATGAACAGAGGCTTTGAGGGAGTGCGAAGGCCTTACGGTCTTCGAGGCGGCGGTCATTCTCACATCTCGTTGCGGTCGGCACAAGCCATAGTTTAGACTTTTGAATGCAGATACCGGTTCCGTTCGGTCTCGCTGCATGCAACATAACGCCCTGAGCGCTCAAATCACAGTCTTCCGCTTACAAGTCTGACACTCGCACCATTGCGTCTCGCTGCCGAGTAAATTGTAACTTTCTGTATTTACACCTGATGAAACACAAAATCGATACCGAATGAGGACATCTTATATTCAAATACAGACGCAAAAGCGTTTCCAGTTTTACAAAAGACTTAAAGCCCACATGAAATTTTATGTCTATAACCAAGCATTGCATATTAGGGGAAATTGCAGTTTATATGTTCTTCGTGTGGGCAACATCTGTCAGTTTTGGAGAACCTTCTCAGCTTCCCATCAGCTCTTTTTGCTAATCTCCAGTCAGACTGGGCCACCATGATCGGTGGATAGCATTGGTTTATATGTTCAAAACTTATACGTGCTTAAATGCATTGATATCATATTGCATTGATGTCACATTGGAATCACATTAATGAATAACCTTCTGACAACACAAAAGTTTCATTGACGCCACCGAAAGTACAGTATTGCTCGTTAACAGATGTAGGCTTAACTGTAGCCAAATAATAATAGTATTAAAAAAGCAAATACTAAATATAATTGATATGATAAAAGAAAATTGCATTCAGATTTGAACTCGGCGCATTTACAATGGCTACAAGCATTGACATTTTATTTATTTAAAAGACTATTTTGTTGACCAATGTAATTTTTTCTAAAAAATGGCGCAAGTAATATCCCGCTGTTTGTATGCATTTTACTCTATTACGATATCGCAATTTTTACTTCACCTGTTTTGGAGCCGGTAAAACATTTCTATTAAGTTGATATCACTTAAGACCGCTGCAAAAAAATTGGTTTGTTAACATCAATTTGCCGAAACAAAAACTTTTTAATTGAAATACGTATCTTGATCTCGAGAGCGAGACGTAAGACAAATCATTAAGGCTTCAACACTAAGACCTTGAATGGAGGCCCAATGCCAATGCCAAAGCCAAAGCACTAAAAAAGTGGTCCCGAGACCAAGACTGGTGTTGAGAACTACAATGCCTTGGTATTGCAAAACCTAGCTACTACTTTTGAGATGTCCCAAACAACTTTGACTTTTTTTTGTTCATCTGAAGCTACTGATCGCAAACGCGAAAAAATAATTAATATTCGTACAGTTAACAGCTTCAAAGCAAAACTGCAAAAAACCGTTGCTTTGTTGAACAATAATAAATGGCAAGGTAGTCAATATTTTCAAAAACATGATTTTTGGGGTTGTTAGGTCTTTCCATATCACAGCGGTACATCGCTACTATTAACCGATATCCAATATTACATTATTGCCTCTTTTCCTGGGGTTGTTCGGAGAGGAGGAAAAGCTGAAAAATGTGAAGCCAAAGAAAATCAATCACTGTTCCGTGTCCGTAAGATTCATATGTCACCAGCTTCTCCACATCCTTTGTAAACGATAGGTTGACCATCTTCAGTACCAAGTTTTTTGCAAACTCCAAGACTCTATACAGTGACGTTTTTCTGACCTTAATAAAAACCTGCACGCACATCATAATATCAATTACTGTCCTTTATCTACAAGACCATTAAAATCTCCCAAAACGACGCATTGCTATGTGCTTTCAGCATTTCCCCACTCAAATTATCATAAAACAAGTCCTTCACTTCAGTGTAACAGCCGCATTGGAGAGCAAACGCAGACGAAAAGAAATCACTTAATTTTGTTTTGCCTAAACATAGTGTGAATGGCAGTCCCAGGTGGCCTATTTGATTTGCGTAAGGTTAGTCTGGGGTTGAGAATAACACACAGCTGGATACAGGCATGTGTCCAAAGACATACCTATATTTTAAGAAGACTGTCACAATACCAGTAAACAGCGTTTGCTGCAAAAAAAAAGAACTGAAATTAAGCAGAGAAACGTTACGCCAGCCTACGCACAATTTGAGTTTGCCGTATATGAACACCAAAAGTTGCAGTTAATTTGAGACATATAGCCTTTTGGCCAGTAACTACTCCATAACAACAACAATGTAAAAAGTAATCGCGTTTTGGCCAAACACTTTAAAACGGGCGCCAAGCCAATTGGGCCATAATTTAGCTAGCCTGCTGGTACTTACAATACTGTGTCAAACCAGACTACCAAACACTTGATGCAAGAAACAATTTTTGCAGTAAGTTTAGCTTACTTATTTGTCTGAAACGCAAACAGAAAATTTTATAAAGGCACTTGACACCAAAACATTCGGAACTAACTACTGAATTTGGCTTGCTGTATCTTAGCGAAAGCAACAAAACAACGTGACAGATGTCTCAAAGCAGTCGCAGCAAGATCATGAAATAAAAAGGGAAATAGAGCCAAACAAAATATTAGACTTATAGGCTTTTGCACATAGCGTAATGAGTCCATCGAAATTGGGAAAAAAGTTTGGGAGAGGATTTTTTCTTGGATACAGCCGCACAGGAAGTAGGGCATTGAGCGTTGCTCGAGACTTGAGAAAATGCGATGGAAATAAAAAAAATAACACTTTTGTGTAAAATCGCAAAATATACAAAGAAATATTTTTGCAATTTCGCCTAAAAACACCTCGATTGGCCTACCTGGGTTAGGTACAAAATTTTGGGGGCAAGTGTGGTCCCTTTTGCCTCCTAATTACGCCTATGCAATAAACAGTGCATAAAGGCTCAGTCAGCAATTGCGAAAGTTTGGTGTGAAATCAAAAAAACAGGAGCTCTTTGTAAAATCGCACTGTATACGGGAAGACATTTGTGCTATTTTGCTTGAAAAAACCTCAATAAATCTATCGGGGTCAGGGATGAAAATTTGGGGAAAAACATGGCCCATTTGCTCCACAGTCATACTTGTGAAGGAAATAGAGAACCTATGCCAAAGTAAAAGACTTTAAGTCACTAATATAATGACAATAGAGAACGAACCAAATCGTGAAACAAGCCTAAAAATTACTTAGTATCTTATTTTTTGCAGTAGTGAATATGATCACTACGTTGGCGCCCCCTACATAATTCAAGGGAGGGTAGAGAAACGGGATAGAAGGGAATTGAAACTACGCCTATCCCCCATACTATTTTTGACTAGAGTTCGACCGCTGCGAAGTTTTTAATCAATATCGACATATTTATTTTTTATAGCCGATGTCGATGCCGATGCAGCAAAAGAAACTATATTTCAAATTTTTATGCCTGTATCATGTTGACATAATAGCGATTATATAATCGTAAATTATTGTGAAAAAGAAATATATGTAGCAAGCACAAACAGGTGTTGCAGCAATTAAAAATTGTTATCAAAATAATATCATTTGGCTTAAAGCCTTGAAGTGGTGCTATTGCATAAATCTTCCAATAGTTCTGGGTAAAGCGTGAGCTTTTATCTGTTGTATGTGCTATGAGCAAGGGGAAACTTTGCAACACTCATCTTTCCTGCCCAAATTAAATTGAGTTCCGGTAATTGGCTGAGGTCAGATCTTGAGGGGCGATTGATCTTGAGAGCAACTCGAAGCAAGGTTGCCCATCTCGTCATCTTAGATATTAAAAGCTGGCGTCAAGAGAATTTCCTGATTGGTCTTTTTGTTCACTTGTTGCTGCCTTTACTCTAGCTATGATTGCGTTTGTGTTTTTTGATAAAGCATGCATTCGCATGGAGCAGTTATGCAGTACTTTGCAAAACATGTGAATTGAAGTAAAGAGTAATAAAATTGCTTAAGTGTACTGATACAAAAGTCATGTCTTCAGCAGTATCCTTCAAAAGCAATGCAAAATTTTTAAGTTTCGTACCAAGACGTCATCCCCAGTGTCAAAAATGCGGTTGCTCTTTACGCTATAATTAAGAGCAAAACAATCAATCAAGGGATTTTGAGCTTGTTAACTTCCTTCAAGTACGTTGATGCACTTTTGTCCAGTTAGTCAGCTACATCCTCCTCGTTGGCCATGAAAATTTTCTTTTCTCATAAAAAAATAGCAGAATTCATTTTCTTTTTGTCGTGTTTGAGTGGCAACGCTAGTTTGAGCACCAACCACTGAGAGCAAATTCTTTTGTGTAGTGTCAAACAAGGATTTTGCAGAGGAATGTTAGCGAAAAAAAATGCAGAAACTGCATTTTCAGTTGCTTTTATCATTGAGGCTCGTTCTATGAAACTTTATCAAGACTGTGATGCTTGTTGTTAAATTCAATTTGATGCTGTTTATTTCACAGGTAACTTTCAACAAAAACTTTTTTATTGCTCGACACTATAACCAAACAAAAACACGTACCTCAAATCACCTTTCAGGAGTTTAAATGAATTTATGAGTACGTTTTCGAAAAATCTTCCGAAATTTTGCTGAACCGTTAACGACTTAGCCGACTAAGGCACTTCAACATAGAGTGTATTGATAATTCCAAAAAACTGATGATATTCGAAAAGACAACCATCTTGAGGAGGAAGCGCTTTTTACGTATAATTAACGTAACAATCAATAATTAGCAGTAAATATTACTAGTGATCCAAATGAATATTGTTACATAATTTCTGCTTTTATGCCTTATCATCGTTTAATATTACGGCTAAAGCTAGTTTCAACTAGACGCCAACAGTTCTGATCGATGGACTGACACAGAAATTGAAGAAGAGATCGGAAAAAAACTCGGTTGTAGAATGTGGTAGTGTACGAAACAGAATAGCGGAGTTTGAGCAAAGCAATTGCTGAGAGACTGGGAGCATTTAAAATGTGGGTTTGGTGGAAGAAGGAGAGACCAAAAAGGAGAGGTGAACAAATGCGGAAGTTCTGACTCTACGTTCTGAATCACATGCAAAAGTTCTGAATCTTGTAAACAAACGCGAAAGTTTTGAATCTCATAAATGAAACTGCAATACTATTAACAGAGATTACAATAACGAGAAAAAGATGAATTGGACGTATTTTAAGACATGAATTTAGTTAAGAACAATGATGAAGGGAAAAATGGACGAAAGAGGATCAAGAGAGCAATAACGGTAGATGATGTCAAAAGCCGAAAAAGTCACAAAAGCAGAGATTGATAGAAATGACGGAATAATATTATGAGAGATCTGCCTTGGAACAGATTACACTTAATGATGACTAAATTGTAACTCTATCACTGATTTAACAAGATTTTTAGAGTTACCGTTAACTTAAACTCTCTTCTTTCATAAAGAAGCTATGAGTATGCCAATGGATGACTTTGTTTTAACTTAACATGCTTCCCGCCGTGGTTTAGTAGTATTGTTAGGAGCTTCGGAACTTCGGAGTTCAAAATTCTATAAAAACATCATTGGTATCCGGAATTTAAAGTGCTACGCTGCTCCAGAAAAAGTATGGTTCGAAAGCTAGTGTGTAGTGATAGGCATACAATGAATCAGCACGTCTGAGCCAGTGAATTAGGGGAAAAAAAGAAGTAAAATTAACTTCCTTTTTTTTATTATGCTTTCTAAAAGGAATACTTGAGCACTGAAGACAAAATTGCTCTTCGATTTGCGATCAGATGAGGACTTAAAGAATTTAGAATTTTGCCAGCGGTGTAGTCGTATTGCTTAAACTACAGCAACGTTTTTCACGTAAATCAAATTCATCAAAAAAATGGAGTGTCTTCCATGTTTCCTGCATTTCGCGATGCTCGTTCTCTACTTTTTTTCTTTGATAACATGATCAAGAGTAAGTTGCAAACATAATTCTTATTTAAATAGAATTTTTGATTTAAAACAACCTCGTACACTAAACCAAATGAATTGAAAGTCGTAATGAATGCAACTCTGACAATATTTGGTATAACGAGAGTTCACTACTGTAAATGTTAAACATCTGTGGGATTAGATGATACAGTTGCCTGATTACTGTTAAGATGTTCCACTATTTGATTTAAAAAACACCAGGCTTTCTCACAGCTGCATTTCTTGTTCACTACTTGCAGAGACAGTACAAAACTAGCCTGATATGGCGCGGGCTACAAAACGGGGCATGGTGGGCTGGATTTGTCCCGCTGGCCGCCAGTTCAATGAACAACAAAGTTGTAAAGTTTGTAATTGAGTGAAAATTTTCAAACATTGATCCATTAAAAGCGCACTGGTTGTCATACAACGCCATGCAACTTGCATTTCCAGCAAAAAAAACAACTTTCTCTTACAACAACAGCTTTAATTGCCCGAGTCATGTGTTTCTTTGGGAAATAATTCAGACTAAATTATCAATTGGAATTGTTTTTCACCTCAAAAATTCTTTTAACAATGTTTGGCACATTTTAAAGGTAGGAAAAATTTTACTCAACTTGAAAGTTTGGACTTGCCAACAAAATTTACAAGTACAATGCCGTATTGTTGAGCAGCAGACGTCTTACAATTTTCTTGACAATTTGTGGTCTTCTATGAAATACACAACCAAAAACTCACCATAAGTGATAGAAAAAGACATCGTGGATGCTGTGCTCTCCACATGAAAATCAGAAAAAGCCACGCGATGGTGAAAAAATAGAGAAAGCCTCCTCTAATCCAGGGGCAAAGTCGAGAATTACTCGTGACAATTAGGCCTGTTATGCAGAGAATCTATTCAAAATCGTGTTAAGTTTGCAGTCTTAATGATACCGTTGCATAGCACGCTAGTTTGAGAACCAGTCCCCAAACGGCTCGCTTATAAAAAAAAATCTAGTGGGCCTACATATCATTATCTATTATCTGCGCTACTTATTTCTGCAAAACGGATTGCATTCGTTCCTTGCACAAATTTCACAGAGCAAACTTTATTGCAAGTGTGTGGAAGTATAAAATGCAATTTTTTCAGATAACGCTTTTTTAGGTAGGATCAATGTATTTTTGTCGAACTTGAAGCGCAATGAGATCAGCCTTAGACTTTATTAAAAACCGACGCAAGTCCATTTGGCCTTCTCTAGAAATAAAAATGTCATTCGAAAGATTTATTTTATTTACCAAAAAGATGGGAATGAAATTAAAGGAAAGAGATGACTAGTTTTGTCAGTATACGTACGCTAGTAAAATGTGCTGGGAGAGACTGGCTGTTTGTCAGCGCACATTACGCAATTACATGAAGTTGTTTGGGTTAATTTGTTTATAGAAGTGATTTGATGCTTACTTTCTTTGATTTCCCGCAAAAGTGAATTTGTAATGTGGCGAGCTTAAGCAACATAATTGTGGAGTTTTTGGTAGTACAATCTGATTGGAATTTTTTGTGTAATACTGTATATCAGACCTGCATGGCTAGCAAAAGCTTTTAGTACGACCCACCGCATGATTTGAAGGCGGTTTACATTTACAACAAAACTATGAGCAAGCTCGTTGCAACTGTTGAATGGAGATCTTTGTGAGAAGTGGCCAGGGAATCTGAAACCCTCGGAAAGATTAACAGCCATTTTGGCCCAACACAGTGTGGCAGGAATCCCACAACTACGTTGAGGGGGCTGTTGATCGGTGCAATTTTTTACAATCGCAAAGGCGTTCTTTTCGAGTCTGACCGCAATCTCTTGATTTGGTCTAATTGCTCCATCCCTTTTCCTTTTGGCAAAGGAGACTCCGGAGAAATAATTGAGGACTGAATTTGGCAGCCGCTCCGCCAGCATTTTGAATTGAATTTAAATTGTTTTTCAAAAACTTTCTCAATAAAGCTGCAAATAATTTCTGCTGCAAGTGGTAAGAGGAGAACATTGGCAAAGATTTGGAATAGCTTCTCTGCAAGAACTAGGGGATCACCAGTGTGGTGGTCACGCTACTTTTTTTGAGAACTTTAAGAAACTTTAAGATTTGCCTTGGTGAAGGTAAGAGCTATGCTTCGCTCCTCTTTAGTTTGAGAACTACGGATTTAAAATATTTTATCACAACTACAATTGCCAAATATAAAATTTGCTAGAGTGGTGGTTGGATTGCTTATGTGGTTTGTTCTATAAAACAAGAAAACTGGTGGTTCAAATTAAGATTCTTGTGGTTCCAATGCTTTTCAGCAAGAGTTTCTCGACTAAAAATATTTCACGTACAAAAAAGTTTGGAAACCACTGATTTAGCGAGTCCGCTTCACAGTCGGTGGGCATGAGTTCCATTTTAATTTCGTTCCTTTTTTAGTCATACCAATGACTTTAAAAATGGCACGCTCGGATCTCCTGTTTGGGGGTTAGAGAGGCTGTGAGAAGAATGAAATATAAAACCGAATTTAGTGAGCCATGGTCAAAAAGTAGTTGTGGCGCTACAAAACTGTTGAAGGGGAAAGCCCAGAAACTCATTGTTTTATATCTTTTTTTAGCGGTTATCAAGGCTAAATTTATGGGAGATGAAGGCTAAAATAACGAAAAATTTAACTAAGTTTGGGAGATGAAGTGTTGACCCGTCTCCTTCAAAACATGGTTTTCGCTATTACGCTGTTCATAGCTAAGCGATAAAGAAGTATGCAGGATTTATATATTATATGACCAGAGAATGGAGATTTTTTGCTACAGCTTGCGTTGAAAAGAGTCTGCTATCAATAAAACAGGAATGAAACCAGCTAAGAGATGTATTTGTTGACGATTCAAATAGCATCCGCTATAACATCAAACAGCATGTTTATGATTCAAACAAGAAACTGAAAATGCTTTAAGAAATCGATTGTTTTTGTAACAAACAAATGTTTAAGCCGACTTTATTATGTTTTATTGATAGCAGACTCTTTTCAACACTTACTGAAGTGAAGTAAAATCGCTGAGATTGGCTATCCACCTTAAGTTTGATTACTCTTTTCCGTTATAAATGTTCCTACTGCTTGATGTTCATACGGGCTAGCTCAACAAATAATAATTTAATTTTTCATTGTTTTTAGCTGCAATTAGATGCAAGTTTTTTCTCTGTCAAACGTTTCGTTGGTTTATCGGTGGCAAGGTAGATAACCCTGTCGTATTACAATTTTGAGAGTACTTAGTAGCCTGTCAAAGCGCTTACATGCATTTACATGTAGGTCTATTGTTTGAATGTGTGCAAAGTTTGCAAAGCTCCTTACCAAACTCATCTTTTGTGCTTTAGACTAATGGTGACGTTTAGTTGGTAAAAACATTGGGTACGACATTTAAAGCAGAACTGCGTTTTGATAACTATAAACAGTCAATTTGCCTTTTTTTCAAAAATTCGTAAGGCAATAATACCACATGTGGAATTACTTTCAAACGGAGAAGGGAGATGAGTTAAAGATACGAAAATCTAAGACTTTGGCTGAAAGAAAATATTCTCTAAAGGAAACTTTTGCATACCTAAGGGGCTTTTTTATGAGTTGTCGGTAGCCGTTTATGGCAAAAACGATCGCGTGTTCAAACTTCACCATGGCTGCGTCTTTGTGCCTTTGAGAAATGCACTTTAAAGTAATTTTCTCTGCTTTTGTTAGAAGTACATTGCATCAGCCGTGCTGGCAACTCCGAAGCGCGTCCGAAAACCACGATGTCTTTGTATAATCTGCAAAAAATTTCTCCTAATGGTGGGGTTAAATTGCACTATGTAATAAACCTCAAACCAATTGTTTGGCCAGTGTGAAATTACTTAGACCACAAATCTCGTCAGAATTCATGTTGCCATAGAGCAGCTGACGCACTGTTTTTTGATATTTGTGAAGTATAGGTGAATTCAAGTCATTTAAACTTGCCGCTGAAATAGAGTGATTTTGGTAAGTTTTTGGCAAGTTTTTGAAATGAGGTGCACTAAATTTTCATGTCTTATATCCGAGATGGTTGTGCAAAATCTAATTTGTTATAATGAGAAACAATATTTTTTGCTCTTTGATTGTACCGCTGTACTTTATTGTGCCATTAACCTTGCCAGTTGTGAGGCTGAGTAATGTCTTCCCAATATAATAGAATGATTGGGTGTCGTAAGTCTCCTTCTTGGATCTCAGTGATACGACTAATATGGAGAATAAAATACTAAACTGAATTTAATTCCCCATCATTAACAAATGGTGCAAACAAATCACAGCAATTTACAAGCATCAAAACTTTCCATGTTGTTTTAAAACTAGCTGCGTATTTAAGGGGAAAAGAGTAATGCATCCAAACGTTGTAACAGCAACAAAAAATATGAAAAAAAAGACTTGATGACTGTTTGGAAACCAAAATGTTCAAAATTCTCACTTAGAGAAAGTTAATTTCCATGTAAAAAGTATTCTCGTTGGTTTAGAGATCATATTCTTGGCTACAGGAAGTTGATCCTCAAAAACAGTCTGTGCCTTTTGAAATGCTCTGTTTCTCCCCTTTTCCCCCTCCCAAAAAAAGTGCTTCTAAATACAATATTGTTTAAATCTATGCGTAAAAAATCTTTTTCAAATGATTTCTTCTTGGCCCATTAATACCTTGCTGTTTAAGAGCTTTTTCCACTGAGTAAAATATCTGAAAAATTCTTGCTTATACGGTAATTGACATCAATTGGTGAGTTTGTAATTTTAAAGACGCGTTGCAATGAAACACAACATACCTGTTATTATGTATTTTTAGAGTATAGTTTTGGTTTTTATGTCAAAGTTAAATCGGTCGCCTATAATGGATTTTAGCTTGAATCATTTGTAAACTTGATGTCGCGATATTGTATTTACGTGAATGCATAGTGGTGTTCATAGATGTATTTGGAAAAGAGAAGAGAAACGAGCAGCGAGATAAAAAAAAATTTTGAACAGCGTCAACAACCTAAAAGCTTTAAAGCCATAAGATATCTTCTTTTGGTTATTTGTACAGAAAAATGAGCAACAAAATTTTTTTTGTCAAATTAGAGTAGTCAAGAACGCAGCATTCTTCTCATGGTCTTCAAGGTGGTAGCCCTGCAGTTTGCTGTATTTAATAAGCGTGACCGCTCCACTGCTTTAGACCAAAACAGTTGGAACGGACTTCGGTTTTCATGTCGTCACTCGTTTATGATTATGTATTGGTTACCTATGCTAGCGGTCTTGTCTGTAATCTGTGTGCTGGACATTGAGCTATCGAAGCATGTTAATGTTGCTGGACGAATCCTGGAGAGCAAAGGCAAATGCATTATGCTGTTGTAAGTTAGAAAAAAACACAATTGGGACAATTATCTCAGCACAATACAAGTCGGTTACTGTACTTTTCAAAGCATAAGCAAAAACAAATCAACAATATTGCTATAGTAAGCATGAAAATATATAAATCTTAATAAGAAAACTGAAATTTTGTATGTGCATAAGCTCTATTTAAGGAATATATTTTTTGCACAGCCCTGCTTGGAAAAACGAGCAGTTGTTTACAGAGGTTGAAGTGCCAAACATCATTCTGCTTTGAACGTTTTTTGATGCTTAAAGGATATATATTGCTCGTTACTATCAAAGTGAAAGGCATCATCGACGTTGGATTCGTAACCTTGTGAAAGTGAAAAATATTCAGCCTGGGTATCTCCATTAGAGTTTGCTGTTTCAAGATAATCATTTCGCAAGTAGTCCTCAGCAATGCCTTGGGGTCGGTTATGTACGTCATGCGTCAAAGGCAATGAATCAAATGATACGCAATTTGAATAGTATTGATCTGACGAACGGGGTTGTAAATACAAACACGAAGGTGGATAGTTGTTAGAAGAACCCGACGAAGTCACTGTAGTACAGTCAAAACTGTGGGAACCGAAAAAGCTGTTTGAAATCATGCACGGATGGCTTGAAGATGATGTAATTGGATCTTTCAAAAGATAAGGGTTTTTGGCAGTCTCCATTGAAATATAGTATTGCTGTGTTTTGCAGTTTTGGTGGTGACACTCAGGAACATATTCTACCGATGTCGTCAAGTCATGGTTTGAAGGCATATTTTTGCTCTTTAAACTCTTGTAAACGTTATCTTCTGGCCCGGAAGGCATTTTGTGATAACTGCAAGGCCCAGTCCACTGTGAAGAATTGACTTCATAAGGATCAACGGTATGAGGCACATGAGATGTCCAGTTGGGATTTTCACTAAAATGTGCAGCCTCTGCAGAAACTAAAAACAAATTTTCTCTTCACATATTAAGTCCATGCGGACTGTTTGCCACAATTGTTACCTTTAGTGATCGTCAAATTTTGAAGCTGGTAGGAGTCCAAACAGTTTGATCGATTTTTGGGGATCCAAGTGATTTTGTTTTCTTTCTTAAGACGACGTCTTGCGTTTGCAAACCATGTAGAAATCTGAAATTTATTTGGTAAGCAGCATAGCTACTGATAACACACTAGATTTATTAGCGTATAAGCTTTTTGTCAATTTAAGATAAATATCTGTGAGTTCAGTTTGTTTGTATGAGTTTGAAATGCTCTTACGTACGTGTGACCTGTGCAATGTATATGTTTCAATACATTTGCATTTTGGTTGCATCTAAATTAGAAGAAATAGACATTCTAGTCAAAAAAATGAAGTGCTATAATGTTTGGGCACAAAAGGTTTGTTTGTTTATCGAACAAAGTATTATAAATATCTAAATAAGCTTTCAGCAGGACAGCTTTTTCCAGTGGTATATTATATTATATCTGCACGTCAATTCTGATTTATAATCTTGATGGTGCGTTAGCTTCATCAAGAAAAACTTTGCATCTCTTAAAGTCTACCTCAGTGCCTCAATAAAAGGTTAGGTTCCAGAGCTACTATCTTTAAATCACTTAATTTGAAACAAAATGTTGCCATTTGTTCTTTTAAAAATGCGCTAGGCAGTTTGAAATGACTGATAAAACTATTTCAATGTAGCTTACTTGCGTTATGGTCTTATTGGTTTTCTGGGAAAGTAGTAATTTTTCTTTTCGGTTTGGGTAAGGATGCTTGTTATGATGCTGAAGCCAAATTTTGAGAAGGTTGGTTGAATGTCTTGAACTTTTGTTTGGCCTAAAACTGTTAGTGTTGGAAGATCTGTAATACGAGAAAAGCTACGTTAATATAAAAGACAAAAAATTATTGTTGCTGGTTGCTAGTTAAAAACTGGTCTCGTGAGTATAAAAAAGCACCAAAAAGAATTACTTTCTTGGCTGTAAACCTTTTCATAACTTAGTGAATTCATTTGTATGATCTACTAATTAATCTGATATGGACTTAAATGATAATACTCGCTAATAATTTGGGGTGCTTAGGGTAACAATAAACTTTGACCCAGGTTGAAAAATTAAGTAAAGATTCCCCCAAATATAAAAAAAGTGCTCAAATTCTAGTGGGTAGCTGACTACGACTCTTCCAACATTTATTTGATCATTTAGTGAATCCTCATTGCGCGGACAGTAAATGGAAATTTTTACCGTACACTTACAATTCTCTTGAATCGGTCGATATATGTTGGAGATGTTTGTCAGAACCCTCATCTTTTTCTGTACATTTCTAAATGCAACATTGAGTTATTAAGAAAAATATCATAATATTTTTGGTTTCATTCTCAATTAGGTCAGAAAAATTCAAAAATTTTTACCCTCAAAATACACTATGGAACAAAGTTAATAATTGCTTCCGCTGATTATGCAGTATCAAAATTGCGCGCACGTTTAAACAGTCATTGGTGACCTATATGACAATCACAATAATCATAAATAATTTTTTTCAACGCTTTTGCACACGTGAAGTAAAAAAATGTTGTTGTAAGTTGTTTAACGCTTCATAATTTTTATACTTGCTTCAACGTTTCCTTATGTAACGAAGCTTTTCTTTTTTGATTTTAGATAATCAAGTAAATTAGCTTTACAACGTACAGTATTTACACTGGCTAGGCTTAAAGAAAACGGAAAATAAACAGCAGAAAGAGCAACTTTTTCCTGTTTGCATAAGGAAATAGCATTTGAGGAGTGCGCTTCAGTATTGTTTCCGATACGAAAGTAATCCGATTTCTTAAAGCTTTATCTCATGATCATGTGGCATCTTTTTAAGAAGTACAACTGAAATTTGCTGAGTAAGCGCACTCGTAGATTTCGAAGTTTTAAAATTTTGGAGGAGACGAAAGAATCATAATTCGAATTTACGATGAGCTGATCGGTTTATACACACATGCAGCTTTCAAACAGGAATTTCAGTTCTTGTTCATTGGTAACTTTGCTATATTGCCTAGGCGAGACGAAAAATACAGATAATATTTGCCTATCGTGGCTGGGCAACGGTGAATGCAGTTAATACATCCCCATTTCTTTAGGAAATCGGCTGTCAAACTTAAACCGTTTTGACATGCTACTAGCACTATTTTCTTTCCATTTTTAAGAAATTCCGTAAAGCTGCTCAGTTCGCAAACCAAATTAGCCTAAAGTTATAGCTGTAAAACATGCTATCTCTAACAAGTCGGTGGCCTATACAAGCAACTCGTTTTATTTATCTAAAGTAACTAAGTTAATCCTTGAACCGCAAAAGTTTTTCGAGTCCAAAAGTCAAAAATACCGTATATTTAGCAAACACTAAATTACCAGGAGAGGCGATGAATTTTTTTGAAAATATTCTTGTTGTAAGGGTTCCATCATTTGATCCAATGAATCATTTGCGTGTGTTTTGAATTCGACAGTTGAAAAATTGCAGTTTGCTATGGTTGCATTTGTATGGAACTCGCCGAACATTTTTGGAAATCCACACAATTTATCAATATTTACCAAAACAATTGTTTTAACTTAAACTTCTATCATTTGAAAGATAGATTTAGCTTAGGGGAAGGGAACACAGCCCTTTTCCTCATAATATTTGAGAAATTTACACACTGAACTGAAGGCGCTAGAAACTTCTTTAGATATCACTTCTAAAAGAAGTTGCCACAATATTAAGGTGAAAGTGATTTCCCCCTGTACCAAATGATTTTTCTGGCTACACCATTGATTTGGAAGTTTTAAAATAAAGATATTTTGAAGATCAACAAAAAATGTCGTTTGGGCTTAAAAGTTGATATTTTGACAAGTTCAGGTCATTATTTGACTTGCAGCTCGCAGACAGCATTGCGCTAAGGCTTCTAAAGGTAATATCACTGAAGCAAAGTTTTCTGTTTTGGATTGCTTGTGCATAACATAATTTTTCAACTACTTCAGTTTGGCTTTTGGAAGGGCTTAATCTGAGGTCTCTCTCATTCTTTGACTATCTTTTGAAGTTATTAAAAAATCTATCTATTAACATGTGCTTTTAAATCGCTGGTGTGTGGTGGAATTTCTAATTTGAGCAACCTTGCTTACAATGTTATGATTTTCCAGTGAAACATTAGCAAGGCCTTGTTTAAATGAGTTATGCGCTTAGTGGTTATATTCCAACTACGCTACCAATTATTACAACAGTTCACAGAACTAATTCTTTGCTCTTAATTTGATACCTAATCTTCCAATCAAACCCCTTACTCAAACTTTTAAGGGCGTTTTCGGTTTGGTTGGATGTAAGTTTTCAATTTTAAAAACTATGAGGGCGATATTAAGCTTTTATAGGCCAATATATCTTATCGTGTCATCAATCTAACCACTAAAATACCTCTGATTAGCTGAATGTCAAAGAGCATTGCTATTGGCGGTTGCTAGAAATATGCTGTGTCGTTTTGCATCGCTATGTGGGCGTATTTTTCGTTGTTGCTGATGTGGTTTAACGAACGAGCACCATTAAGCATTTGTTTTTCAAACATATTTTGAAAAACTTGGATTCAAAGTTCGAGGTATGGAAGCAAGTTTGCAGATATTCGAAATAGCTCAGTCAAAGGTTATTGCCCATCAAACTAAGCGTTTAATTCAATTACGCGTTTATGATCCAAAGTATATTTAGAAACTTGATATTTTTGACTTCTGCCATATTTGTCGATTGTGAAGTCGTTGAAATACAAATCTGTAGATGAAGTGAAAACTGACCCATAAAATTAGAAAAATTAAGAGATTACTACAAAGTTTGAACCAATATCTTACTCAAATGCTTGAGTTTGCATGCAACTGTGGTTACCGGCTCATTCTTACAAAGCACAGCAATGTTAACAAGCACCAGACTCAAATAAATTATTAACTGTTAAAAGCATAGTGATTGTTGTTCAGTATCGTTTGAACACTTTTTTCTGTTCTTCATTTTGCAAAACATCATTTGCATGTATAATCGCGAGACAAGAATAACTACAGACGTCAGATAAAAAACGCTTTGCTACTATTTTTCTATTGGTGCCATTAAACATCATTTTTTGATAATAGCTTGTCTGAAAATTTTTGAAAAATTTACGTCATGCTGTTTAGATTTCAGGTGAAAATCTGATTCCGTATCATGATTAAAAAGTGTTTCTCGTCGTGTTGTAATTACAATGTTGCGGTTTCCACTTGCACTATATTCCAACTGTACAAACGTGCGCTAGTGTGTTGTTTAGTTGAAATGAGCGAACTCTATTTTATAAAGATGAAATTGCATATAAAAAACAGACCGTCAGAACTTCTTTGAATTTGAATTTGATATGATTCACCATTTGATCTATTCTTTGTTGTTTTGGGTTTGTGCTTTTTTATTGCTATTATTTGCATTCGATCTTCATGTTTCTGAACAAAACTTCAATTTTTTTGTACATTCTTTATTAAAGGTCACTTTTGATTTTAATTTGACATAAACAATAAACATGGCATTAAATCGATATTAAAAATATCAAAACTTTAAGTGGTTTAACGCACTTTTTCATACTCATTAAACGTTTTATTTGGCTATGTTTTTAAGTCTTTATTGAAATATCAAAAGCTTATTTTTTTTGTTTTTGTGTTTGGTATCAGTTAAAATGTTTTAAGCTTGATTTAACTTCATGTATTGAATAATTCATATTCCTTTTTTTAGCATTAGGCTTATCTATACTATTAACGTGCAATTCTTTCTGTTGGTGCGTGCGAGTGAGTGTTCTAACTCCACCGAAACTACTGGGCGTACATACATGAAACTTGGCACGATTAATTCCCATTCTGGGGTGAGTGTCATAATAGGGTTGATAATGTCGTCGTAATTAAAAATAATTGCATTTATTCAAGAACCAAACTATTTTTTCACGATTCAGAATCTTTTAGTTAATTGTCTGCAATAGTCATTGCTCCATTTGTTTTTGATAAAATGCTATATACACTCAAAGCTAGCTGCTAGTTAAACTCCTAGCTTATAAATTAGGCTACTTGTAACAGTTGCCAGCATTGATTCTAGTTCATCTTCTTTTCTAGCATTATGTACATCTATATATATAAAACTCAAAGTTTGTCTGTCTGTCTGTCTGTCTGTCCGCTATAGAAATAAAACTGGAGAATAAACTTTGCTTGTATGAGTCAAATGTTGGTATTCGTACGCCACGTGCAAAAAAGAAACCAAACTTGAGCTCAAAAACGATTTTTTTGTTCTGTGAGTTTCCAAACAAAACAGCCGTGAATTTAATCAAAGATATTTTTGAAAAACATAATACTCCTCTTAAACAATTGGATGTGTGTCTACAGACGGGGAACCCGCTTTGCTGGGCTGCAAATTGAGGTTCGTGGCACTGTTAGATAACATAAATCCGAACCTTGTTATAATCCACCGCCTATCAAACCGATATTCATTAATAAGCAAAACACTGCCTCTAATTAACTTGAAGGAAGTGATTGGCTCTGTAGTTGATACTTGAAATTTTATTCAAGGTGGAGTGATTAATCACAGACTGTTTAAGTGTTTATGTGAAGAGACGGTAGGTGAGCACACTGTTTTTTCCCATAAGGTACGGTATGATGGCTGAGTCGGGGAAGAGTGGTCAACCGATTGTTTAAACTACGCTGCGAGTTGCTCACATTTCTAAGAAAAAATGAGAAGGAGCCAGTTTATGTCATTAATTTGAAATCTTATCAATTTTGATTTCGCTTGGCATGCCTCGCAGATATTTTTGCATCGCTGAATGTTTTTTGTATTTTTCTTCAAGGGCGAGGAACAGACATCGTATCATCAGTCCAGAACACAATATCATTCAAGTGGAAATGTGACTTATGGTTGAAAGAGAGTTCAATTGGGTAGTTTTGATCACTATTCCAAATTCGTAAGTTGAGAAAAGCATGAAATTGGACCAACATGTACTTCACGACATTGAAGATTATTACTACATCCTTGATATCAACCTTTGATTGCATTATTCCTCCTGAAAAAGTTGCCCCATTGAAGGTCCAAAATATATTTCTAGCCAATGTTAATGACGTGGAGGAAAACTTCCATGAAGAAATTCTTGATCTAAGGCGTCTGAAGCTGCGAATATGATGCTTACCAGTAAGCAAACTGACTGCTTGCTCATTGTCGCAGACTAAAGTGTACAAAAATCAGAGCAGAATTGCTTTAAATCATTCCTTGGCCTTTACTACCTCATATCTATGCAAACACGGATTTTCCAAGTAAATACATATCAAAACCTAAGAGCGGAATCACTTGAAATGAGTCGACAGCTAGGTAAAAGTGTGTATCTCAAATAGTGCTCCTCGATTTAAATTGTTAGTTAAAAATCTTAACGTGAAAGAGAAACTTTTAACTTCGTCTGATAGTTGTAGTTTGTGATATCTAAGATAAATCGTGTTGTAAAAGTAATGAACTCAAATGTCATTGATTTTTCTAAAGTGTTACAGCATTCATATGTAAAGATTGGAGATAGTGATGCAAGGCCGAGAGGTTATCTTTTAGTGGTTCACGGGCTTAAAAAAGTTGGCACTCACTGCTCTTTCACCTTTTCTCCCACCACTTTTCAGGGTTGATTAATTTAGGTCGTTTGATTCAAATCACCCAAAAAACTAATTAGATAAAAGAATGGTTTCAACCTCTCAAGTTTTTTATGCTTAAATCTTGTATATTTTATAAGGCAAAGTGTGCTTTCTTTTATGCCACAAATTGCTTTTCAGATGATTTTGATAACGCAGGCGTCCAAAATGGGCCGCAATAATCACACATTTTTCCGCGGACCGCATGCCAATACTGTCACTTACAGATTAGGGTTACCATATGTGAAGAAGCACAATTCCTAACACATCCTCGAAGGGCACATTTACACTTTTATGCACTAGAGCGTCATTTTGTTTTCGAAATAAACAAAGAGTTTTGCCTATTTGTGTGGTATCATATTGTGATTGCATTTTCATAAAACTGTTTGTTGTTAGATCTAGGCAGAGCGATCTTAACTCTTGAGTTTATTTGTCAGATGATGATCCAGCTATATGTTGTTCTAAACCCATGAAACCTTCTTTGTTGGCACATAGAAAACCTAAAACATTTTATTTCAATGGGCACGCTCGCTTTGCACCCCTCCATGATTACGTAAGTACTATCAATGACGTACGCACGGGTAGGGGTTAGTTCTCGTCCATTGTTTTGGCATAGTATAAACTTTTTTTAATTAGTTATTGTTTAACGTTGCTTTGCTCTAGCGTTTTAGGGAAATTTTCAAAAAAAAAATGCAAACATTTTTGCGCCTATGAGCCTTCGGCGCAAAATAGAAACAAAATAACACATTAGTTGTAAAGTACCTGCAGCTAATAAGAGCCTCTAAATTTTAAAATCGCGTATCTCAAAAATTAATCCAAACAGCCAAATAGAGTTTAGATGTATGAAAAACTCTATTTGGCTGTTTGATGGGGTACGGTCATAGCTATACTCCAACTTAATCTCAGCTTCTTATGTAAAACCGTTTTTAAATAATTTGAAAAAGAAAAGAAAAATTTGTGGTTTTATTACTTTCATATGCAACAAATAAGGCCTAATGTAGAATTGCATACAAAAAGCATTTAAATTGTTGATCTTTCAAGGATTACTTTAAAACATCGCTAAATCGACACTTAAATTACATATTTGGTGAATAGCTTTTAATTTTCTTGCAGGTTTTGATGACCAAGAACTACTCTTACCCAAAGAAGCCTCTCTCTATTTTCTAGCATTTAGCTTTAAGTAAATTGATTTCAAACCAGAGAACAACATGCAGTTTACCCATGCTGTTTTCTTTTTTAACAGAATGACATTCTTTCTGTGTTAAAAGGAAAATCACATGAATACTCATCTCTGTGGATGCCGTTAATCTATTTGTCTAACTAAAAGGACTTGATCCTGAGCTGATTTATAGCTCAATCAATGCAAGTGAATTAAACGCGGGTTGCGTTGTCAACTGCACCAGCCTCCAGCTTTTTCTCAAAACGAAACTTTTTCAAAAAGAAAAATGAGGTTAATTTTGAAATTTTTCCCCTTTCTCACAACTTTATTAACTATTTACAACAAACAATGATAATAGTTATCCATTTATGGTTGACAAAATTTTTCTCAAATAATAGAAAGCCTATTTTGCGAGAGCCATAAACTTCATCTGCAGCTATCTTTCTTGATTGGACGGATAATTAATGTGTTGTGTCAACATCTTGATTATGACAACAGATTTAAACAGCGAACGGATTCGGATTTTAACTTTTCTCAATCTGGGAGATCTGACCCCTGGGCCTTGTTACATGCAGGGGCCTATTTTCTGCATGTACCTTAGTTTGCTGGTTATTAATGTACTTTTTTAACAAAGAAACTAAAAATTTTTTCTTGTCTTCCGTGCATGATGACCGGTAACCTTTTTGCATGACGTACGTAACTGCTTCCACTTCCGCAATTTACAAATGCATAGTCATATCAAGCGCTATTGAAATCAGATTGGACAAAACCAAAATTTTTTCTCATTCAAAGTCATTAACAAATCGTAGAGTTGCAGACTGCTTTTTGAAAGTTGCCGACCCCAGCTGTGCTGTATTGTGTTCGTGAGTTCATTCGCGTGTATGCTCTAAGTTCTAACTCCTACTAAACTACTGTGCGCACACACGTTAAAAATTTCGCGATTGTTCACTGCTCCAAATTGAGTTTCACAAAGGAGTTGGTGACGCTAAACTCAGAAATTTTTTAAGTCGGCATCTCCGCAGGAAGCAAGTAAAGACTCAAGCAAAATTCGACGCCCGACTCTGCAACTTGCGAAAAATTTTGCCCGTTTTTGGGTAAGATAACGTTGTAATGATCATTTTGTTGCAGAATTTGTTTTCCTTATTTTCTCAAAAAGTACCGACCGTAAAAATGCATTTTGAAGCTTTTTCGGGTCATACTAAAATGTTGTTAGCAATAAGAAGTCATATAATAATTTGAGTATTATTCGCGTCGCAGCAAGCAATTTTTTAAGCATACACTTTCTTTTTGAACGGTTTAAATATAGCTCTATTTCTTCCAAACGCTGTCTGACACCACTTTGACAAAAACAACAGCTCCTATAACGACTGTTATTTGAAAGTATACTTAACTAAAAAACTCTGTTACAGATTTTCTGCTAGCTATCAAAATTATAGAACTACACTTATCACTTTTTCAAACATATTAATGAAATCCAAGGTTTAAAGAAAACCCAAAATAAAACAATGCCTAGAGTGAAATTGCACTTTATACAGAAACTGTTTTTTTGGAAATGTATGCAATAAATTTATTTAAGACATGGTCTTTTTCGCTCTCACTTAGCTGCACTTTTGACCTGACCAGGGGAATGAAGCAAAGCCAGGTATTTGA
Organism: Trididemnum clinides; assembly: GCA_963675345.1. Taxonomy (NCBI): domain Eukaryota; kingdom Metazoa; phylum Chordata; class Ascidiacea; order Aplousobranchia; family Didemnidae; genus Trididemnum; species Trididemnum clinides. The sequence goes on from OY776291.1 coordinate 17,464,536, forward strand.
GATCATATAATTACGTTAAAATTGCATTTTGCGTGCAAAGTCTTACTACTAGATATCATATTTTTGTAATCGTATAAATCAGTGATACCCGAGTTGGAGTACGAGATTGTCTCTGCAAAATTACCAATACATCATCATATCAAGCGCCATTGAAATCAGATTGGTCAAAACCAAAATTTTTTCTCATTCGAAGTCATTAACAAATCGTAAAGTAGCAGACTGCTTTTTGAAAACCTACACCAATCAACACCCGCCTCAACGTGGTGATGCGGTCACCTACCTCGTTTGGGTTGGATCGAAATGGTTGTTTGCCTTCCCGAGGACCCCAGTTACCCCCAGCACTCCCCTAGACCCATTTTTTGCCGTGCTGCCATCTGAACGACCGCAGAAGAACAGCATACAGCTTTTCTAAAATCGATCGCCTGTTTTCTCTTTTCTACTGCCTTTTTCATGCTCGTCTTCGTCTCCTCATTCTTCTTCTTCTCTTGATGAGCGGTAACGTTCATCCCAGCCCTGGACCCATCTTTCATTGCTCAGTGTGCGCTGGAAATGCGACATGGCGGGGTCAGTTAGTGCAATACTGCACTTGCTCCAAATGGGTCAATCTAAGGTGCTCACTACTATCCCTCTCCAAATTCAGAACTCTTGGCAGCTCTCACTCCTGGAGCTTCTCCCCCCTGCTATGTCCCTGCTTGTAACACTGTGACTTCCACCATTAAGCCTCATTGTAACACTGTGACTTCCTCCTCGGACTCCTCCAGCCTGTATACCTCCACTGTTCAACCTGGCCCCCCTCTGCTAATCCAGCACTCCTGCCCCACACACGCCTTCAAACCTCTTATCCTCTTTTTTCCCATTCTGTCTCTTCTCCCTCTTTTTCCTCATCACTGCCTCTTGTCCTTGACTATTGTTCTGCACCTCTTGCTTCTTCCCCTCTGACTCCCTCAAGGTTCTTCAATGGAATGCTGGCGGTCTCCGAGCCAGGAGCACTGAACTGCTACATTTTCTTTCGTCCCATCCCTTTGACCTTATCTGAATCCAGGAATCCAATCTTAACTCATCTTCCTCTTTCCGGATTCCTGAATTCCCTACTCTGCAACCTGATTGCACCCACTCTCGGTCTGGCATTCTCTCTTCTGATATCACGCACGCTAGCGGCGGCGTCATCATTTTCGTGAGGCAGGGCTTATCCTTCTCGGAACTTTTTACTTCCTCTCTCTCTTCACTTGATCCCTACTCTGATTATGTAGGGATCAACATCTCTCTAAGGAACTCCTCCTCTTTTGATGTTTACGCTACCCCTATTTGCTCTTCTATGACGGATGGCAAAACAGACTCCTTTTCTCCCTCCATTCTTCCCTGCTCCAGAAATCTCTTCATTCTGGGGGAATTCAATTGCGATCACCCCCTCTGGGACTCAAAAGGTACTTCCGACTCCTGTGGGGAGGAAGCATTTGATTGGTTCATTTCTTCTGACCTCCTCCCCCTCAATGACCCTGACATTCCTATTCTTCTCCATCGCTCTTCTGGCAGTCGCTCCTCCCCTGACAGTTTCTTTACTCCTTCTTCTCTCGCTCTTTCCTGTCCATGAGAGTTGCTTCAGGATCTCGGTTCTGATCACCTACCAATTCTTCTGTCTGTTCCTTTCTCTCCGGTCTTTTGCCCCCACGAGCGTCCCGCTTCCTTGAATTTTCCAAAAGCTCCGCTGGGATGGCTTTGCTTCTTATTTTGACTTTCACTGTCTTTCTGCGGAGGAATACTCGTTTCTTTCTCTTTCTTCAGATGCTACTTTTTCACTTCTCTGGCACTGAATGCGGCCAAATCTTCCATCTCTTTCGGCCGCAATAAATACCCTCCTAAAGCCTGGTGGTCCACTGAAGTGGAAGAAGCGGTTAGTGAAAGACGCAAGGCTTTCACTGTCGCTCACAGAAGTGATAAAAATCGCCAGGCTTACATATTCGCTTCCCGACGTGCTGCGTATGTCATCGCCAAAGCCAAGACTGAGGCATGGCAGGCGACTTGCTCTTCTCTCTCGCCCAAATTTAAACCTAAATCTGTATACTCTTTTCTTCGCTCTGTTGCTGGCTCTTCTTCCTCATCTTCCTCCTCTCCTAACTTCCCCAACTGTTCCTCTCCCAGGGAGTCGGCTTTGGTCTTCACCCATTACCTGAGATCCCACTTTTCCGTCTCGCAGCCAAAGGCCCAGACAAAGTTGCCTACCCCATGCTAAAGCATCTTCCTCGCTCTGACATGGATTTTCTTCTTCACATCTTCAATTTTTCCTGGACTCTGCATTCCTTTCATTCCATCTGGAAGACATCTATTATTTTCATCGACAAGATGGGAAAGCCTCTCGATTCTCCTACTTCCTTCCGACCTATCTCTCGCACCTCCTGCGTATCAAAGCTTTTTGAACGCATCATTCTATAACATCTACTCTTCTTTCTGGAATCTAATTCCATTCTTTCTCCCTGCCAGGCCGGTTTCCGCACTGAACGGTCTACTCTAGAACAAATTCTGTATCTTTATCAGTCCATCTCGAATGAGTTTGACAAACCCAGGCCGGGCTCTCGGACGATCCCCCTACTATTGATTTCTCGAAAACTTTTGACTCTCTCTGGCATCCCGCCCTTTTCTATAAACTCATTTCGACTGGCTTCCCTCTTTACTTTGCTCGTTGGACTCAATCATTACTTTCTGATAGGCGCTAATGTGTTTTTTTTTAATCACAAAAGTTGTTTCTTTCGAGTCCATCGAGGTGTTCCGCACGGATCCGTTCTTGGCCCTGTACTTTTCTCTCTTTTCATCAATAATCTTCCGGTTTTTCTGTCTTCTTCCGTCAGCTGCTTTTTTTACGCTGACAATCTGGCCATTTGGTCCTCCTCTCCCTTGGTTCCTACTGCGGTGGAGGCCACACAAGGAGCTCTGTTTTGATTGGAACGCTGGTCTCAGTACTGGTGTCTTTCTCTCAATGCGAGCAAATGTGAGGCCTTCTTCTTCTCAGTGGATCTCCACCAAACCAACCTCCTCTTATTCGGCTCCCACCTCCGTTTCCATCTCGCTCCAACCTTTCTTGGAGTCACCTTCGACGGCACTCTTTCCTTTTCTAAGCATGTATCTTTGCTGAAGGCCGAGTTTCTCCCACGTTTCAAGGCCTTACGCTGTATCTTTGCTTCCTCATGGGGCCCCTCTAAGGAGCCCCTCTCTCTCTTCTGTATAAAGCTTTTCTTCAACCCCTTCTTACATATGTCTCACCCAGATGGTTTCCTTTCCTAAGCGTTACCAACATCACCAAATAGAAACCCCTCCATCGAGCGGCTAGTCACGTCATCACCGGCTGCCTCTCGTCCTCCCCTATCCCACTTTTTATCTTCGAGGCTTCTCTTCCTCCCCTACAAGTTAACCTGACTCATTTCACTCTTTCATTTTATGAGCAGACTCTTCGTCTCGCAAATTCCTTTCCCATTTCAGGTTTGGCCATACTTGGAGTGAAACCAAGAATCTGCAGATCTTTCTGGAGAGCTTTTGGTTACACTTACCTGCTCATGCTTCCTTCAACTTCCCATAGGGAGGCTCTTCTTGCTTGCTCGCCCTCATCTCCTTGAAATCCCCCTTCTTTCACCGTGAAGTCCACCCTTTCCTCTCTATGCTCCCGCTCTAATCTCCCTCTCTCTCGACAAGGTGCTGCTCTCGCCCACCTTGACTCTCTCCCCCTTCATGATCTGGTGCTCTGAACTTACGGCTCTGTTCCTTTTTCTTTTGGCAAAAGCGGGTCTGACGTACTTGCCAACTGCTCTCTCTGTGGCACCGAGGCGACTCTTTCTTTCTCAGCAGGCCCAGTATGCTCAAGTTTTTCTGCTGAAGCCAGCGCCATTCTGCACGCTCTTTGTTGGTCTCGACAGCACCAATAAGTCTGCCACTTTTCTTCTCCGCCTATCTGATTCTCGCTTTGTCCTCAACACCCCACCTTCTCCTTTAGCTTTTCTTCTACCTCAATCTCTCTGGCAGATCTGGCAGGAACTGTCTTCTCTCTCCTCCTATTCTATCAGGCTACAATGGGTCCCCGGACACTCGTTTCTCTTGAGGAACGACGCAGCTAACTAGCTGGCCAGACGGGGAGCACTACTTGCGCCATCTCCAATCCCTTGTAGTCTCTCTCCTCTTATCTCCCGTGTCCACTCTTGTCTTTTCTCGAACTGAAGGCGTACTGTCTCATCTAACTTCTTCGACACACAGGTTCCCACGATTTCCACCGAGGAACTTGTGCTCTCTCGTCACGCTCGCTGTGTTCTCTCTCGTCTACGCTGCAAAGGACACAGCCTTCTGTAAAGCTCTTATCTCACTAAGATTATCAGAATCGAGAATCCTTCCTGCAGCGCCTGCGAACACTCGTCCCAGGAAACTTCTCATCTCATTCTGCACTATTCAGCTACGGACTCTTTGCGCCGCTCACTGTTTGGCGACTCTCTGTCTCTTACGTCCTCTGGTCCAGGCCTTGGGGAGTTGCCCGGCTTCTGGGGATCCATGGTCTTCCGCCATACCCCCATCCCTCAGAAGAGGTCGGGTAACAACAACAACAATAACAGATTGTCTCTGTGTAAAATATTCATTTCCACTTCCTTTTTCAGTGGTTTTTTGGCTGCAATTATTTATCAAGAAAGGAGTAGTATATTATTATTTGTAGTGGTCACTTTAACATCAAAGTATAAATCAACAAGAAATATTACTTCGTGAAGTGCTATCGCGTTGAAGCGCGTAGTTTGCCTTCAGCGATAACCTTTTGAATTCTGCGCGTGCAATTGCAGCAAGCGTGCAATTGAGACTTGCAGAGATTTGTTATTTAGTTTCCATAAGATTATGTTTTGTTAAGTAAAGATTTGTTAATTTATGTTTTACAGACATATGCCTACTTTTTAGTTTAATAAAGCTTTAATTGCGAGGTTTAGCTCACTTCGTTCTGCTAAGTGCAAGAGTAGTCAAATTTCAAAGTTGCTCACTTCCGTTCAACGGTTTTTACCGTTTTTACACAAAAAAAGCTTAGCAGCAGCTTAGTTATTTGTCCATATAGTTCTGGGGTCAACAAACTTTTGAAACCATGGATGATTTCCTGCGTACTAATTAACGCGAAGGGCTACCAGTTTGACACATACTTTAAAAACAACGAATTTGCTCGATTTACTTTCAACTACATGATATTATGAATAATTTTATCCAAATTAAAAGTAAAGATTTTTTTGGAGATCGGCTATTTTGGGGGAACTATTTTTAAAATAAGCCGGCGGGTCACTTCTTGGGTTTTCACCAGCAACCTGGGACCCATGGAAAACGGTTTGGTAACCCTTGCTGAAATTAATAAAAAGTAAAACGTCTCACCTTGCAGGCAAAAAAGCTGCCGCACACCAAGTGTTCGGCCAATAACGTTGTTATTTGCAGACTAAAGCATGATCGTTTTTTCCTGCTCTGTTTTAATCAATTTGGTGACATACTGGTGACATGTATTGCATGAACACTTTGTTAATATTCGTTTGAGCAATTGTCATAAGCTTAGTCATGAAGGGAGTGAGGAAGAGGGTAAGGCGAAAGAATGATACTTCTTAAATTTTTTGGGCTCGATTATACCATTTACATATAAAATAGCAAACGTTTTTTCGCCCTTCAAGTAATCGTAGCGCTAGAATTGTCTTCTTTTAATTTCTTTCCAATAAATTTCATTTGTCATCATCAAAGAACTCAAGCAACTAGATTGAATTGTGTGAATTCAACTACAAGTTAATTTTGAAATTATTTTGAGCTACTAAACACGAAAAATTCCGCGAAAAACTAAAAACTGTAGTTTGAAATATCACAATTTCGCTCAAATTTTCAAGTATATGGCATCAAAAATTTTTGGAAAAATACGGCACTCCTCAAAGTATTTTTTAGCTACTCTCTAGCCAAAAGTTTAAGTATATTTTTAAGGTTGATATTTGATGCAGCTGTCATATCCACATTACAACATTTCAAACGCATTCGAATTACTCCACTACAGCAGTGGAATAGTTTATCTCAAAATCTGTGGAATGTTGATATCACGCAAAATTTGGATAAAGGCATGCAAAATCGACATTTTATGAAAAGGGGTCTGTGGGTACAGCAAGGTTGGGATCGACTGGTACAAACAATCAATACTTCTGTTATTTCCCTCTGTTCTTATTAAAAGCCTGATGTGACGTGGATGGACTGTAGTCTGCCCACTAGTGTTCAGTCCTTTGCTTCTTTTCGTAGGATGTTGAAATTCAGACGTAAGATATCACATGTATGCTTGAGGTTACCATTTGGCTCTTCAGTTGATAAATATCACATCTATTTATGTGGCTTGCTTATCACGAGGGCAACTTTTTCACAGCTTTGCATAGATTCCTAAGTGTTGAAAACCTATAGATCAGGTGCTTTGAGTTTTTTGATTCTAACTTTAACCAAATTTTTAGCAGTGATGCAATTTTTAGTTAATGTTTGAGCTTGAAAACCTTTTTTTTCATATTTTTTGGATGTCAACAATTTGAAAGCGAGAATTTTGACCATTTTGTTCTCTATACAGACATGAAGACTTTTTTAGAGATCAACTATACGAAAGTAAAAGCTTCAATCGTTTTCTCTTTTTCGCCCAATTTTGCCAATGCTTTGACGTAATGTGAATAACTGCGACTTTTTACTGCAGCTTCCTAAATTTTTCACTGCAACAAAAATTCTCCCTGCTTGTCACATAAGATCTTCACCTACTTAATGGATATGACTGCGGTACAACATCCATGTAGCGCCAACAAGAGATGGAAGAAGAAGATGAAAAGGTATCGCTTTAGTCAATGAAATGTTTGTAAATTGTTTTCAGGTTGGATAGGTCCCGATAAAAAGATTGTTTTCTAAAAAATAGAAAAGGTCAAGTCTCTGACAAAAGTAAGATTTTTACTCCTTTGGAAAAGTTATAATTTTTTTTCAATATAACCCTTCTATCGGTGTTCCAACTAGTGCTTTGCACGTACCGATATAAGTTTAACCTTAAGCAAAATTTTTTGTTTATAAACACTCCTATCAAATATTTTGTGACTGAATGGTATATAGATTAATGAAAGCGTTTCTAATGTTATTGATTGGAACTACAGTTCGGTATTTAGAATCTTTATTCTCACGCACGTGAATCTAGATGTAATCAAGGCTGTGTGATTCTATGTTAAGTGTTGATCTTGATTTACGACAAAGGCATGTGGCTTTTATCAAATTAGCTTTAACGATGCTGGAACGGTGGCGTAAGTTTCATAGAAAACTTAGATGAGTTATGCTTTTAAATTTAATTTAATTTTCTGCTTGATTTGCCTTGAGGCGGATTTGATAGATATGTCATCTCACAAGTACTTTTGCACGCGATATTTCCTGGAAAATTTTAGTGTTTACAGGTCTATGACATTATTGTAATAATCTGTTGTTATGCAACTCATTAAGTTAGATCGTGAAATTAACTTACATTTGAAAGTGCACTAAAAAACAGGCAGTTGAAGTTATCAATCAAAACTAAAATATAATTCCTTACGTATACCCGAGCAACAGACAAAGAAATACGTTTATTGAAATAAAAATAAAATCTTTTTGAACTGCACACAGAAATACGACGGTGCTGGGTGACCAAACCAAAATTTTAATGTTGCCAACTCGTTTTACAAGGTTGGTTTGCAATATCGGTTTGCTATCGCAAAACCATGATTTAATTTAGTTGCTTCTTATTTCAAAAACTCGTAGTTTGTAAATTTGAGCAAACATTTGTCCTAGTTTTTTAGAACATATTTTCCATTTTCAAAAAAATAAATGATTTTAGGAGAACAATTAACTTTTTTATAATTTCAATTTTTTGCCATTTCCATACAAAATGACGCCTTTTTGTTGAGTGAATCAACAAAAGGGAAATATTCAGTAGCAAAATCAAACAAGTATACTGTAGATAAACCATGTTTTTATGGCTTGATTTTTAATTGCCTTGCGGTTATTGTTTCAAGAAGTAGCAAAGATTTTTTAAATTGTAAACAAAACTTTATTCGCTTTCAAAGCTTTACAGATTAACAAGTTAATGCCGCAAAAATGTAGCTCCCTGAGTGATGAAAGCATAGTAGCTTTACCAATCAAACAATATTAACGTTATTGCACTTAGAGCATTAATATTGTGCAGAGGGAAGTTACCCGAAGTACAACACGCTACTCCCAAATAAGACTGGACCCTTTCATCGATTCGGATTCATGCCATTGCCATTTGTTTCAAAACAACTCTACCAGCAAAAATAATGAAAATTAGCCGGATTGCCCGGAAGAGGCACCAGTCAGTTTTGCTGCATCCAAAGAATTTCTCATTCTTTGAATCTCTCACCGTAGCTTTATTAGAGCCACTTGGCACTGACTCATTTTTTTCCTTTTGATTTACATAATCAATGCCCCTATGACCAATTTTCCTACTTATAAATTAAGACCGGACTTCAAACAACAAATAATTTCAAAACTTATATTATCCGTTCGTTTCACTAAGTGAATGCGACATAAATTCAAAGTTGTGGAAGGACCCCAAAGTAATCGATTTATTTACGAGAATAAGTTATAAATTAAGTAGAAGGCTTACTGGTAATGAATTTTTTGCAATTATCGGCCTGTTTATGTGACCGAGAATCTCTTGCAGCGCGTATGTTCTCTGGTCCCGGTATAAACCCAACCAGGGGAGAGCTAACTAACTATGTTGTAATGCTATCACCCGCTTAGATATAAGGTTTTTTAAAACTTTACTCAAGAAAACTACCACTGAGAAAGTATTAAGATTACCGACATCCGGTTTATCATGATATTTAAATAGCTCTGCTTTTGTATAAAAGCGGACGAGCGCATTGCTGGTTACAATACATAGTAAAAACAGCTGTATTAAAATGACTAATTTCTTTAAAAGAAAGCAAAGTTATCAGAAATTAAAGACTATTTGACAAAATCTAAGCTTTTTTAAGTTGTTAACACATTTTTTTCAGATGAATTTCTAGGAAATGTGCTTGTTTAAACAAAATTCTTAAAAAAACGCAAGCATCATGCAAGAAATTACGTAAAAAACTTATTAGGCAATAAGTTTCATGAAAGATATCCCCCTGAGCGCTGTAGATTAAAGATACCAAAATCAACTAGAGATAATTTTTTAATTACCATTACACAGGAAAACAAATATTGATTCCTCCTGCCTCAAGGTGCAAAGTTCAAGCAATGATTTATATAGAGTAAGTAGAGTAAGAGCTCAGTGGTAGTTAATCCTCTGTTTTTTATAACTTGCAATGCAACTGTTCGAAATTTCGGTGATACGCCACAGACAAAAAATTAGAAAGTAGTTTTCTATTTTTGTATAAACGGATTGCTAAGGGTTCTTTGCATCAGCACTTACGATTGAAGTCAAGGATGCATTTATTCTGATGCTAAAACAGTGGTTTCGTTTTCAACTCTATGGACGCTAAAAGTTCTCTTATGGCGTCGGGTGCTAGAAAGGTTCAAATCGCAGACGATTAAAGATAAGCTTATTTTTGCACATTTTCTTATCTTCTTTTTGCCTAATTATTTTTGGTTCTTGAGCTGCTAAAGTTTCTGCAAGCTATTTGCGGTTTCAAAAAGGTGAAGTCTTTCTTCAAAAATATGTTTAGGGTATATATTTGGAAACACTTTCAAATATTGTTTTAGTGACATGCCAAATATGGTTTGCTAGAGTAGAACTTTATTCAGAGACACATTTTCTAATAACATTTGTGCTTATCTTTTCATATTTTCTAAACTTTATTTTTGCTGCAGTTGTACTAAAGTTAGTTTTCGTTGCAGCGGCCATTTTTTGATTAGCCTACCTATTTATATATGCCTAACCTACACTCAATTTTGTTTTCTAGGGGGGAGGCAATTACTAGCTTAGCAATGTCCCACTATTACCAAGTCTAGGCTATTCGAAAATATGGACCCCAGCCGGAAGTAGTTTTGTACATTCAGAGTTAAAGTCGTTTCTACCTCTTCTTAATTTGAAGACCTTTTTTTGATAAAGTTTTCGAAGACAAAATTCTGTCCATTTTGTTTACAGAAGACTTGTAATTTCTCAATGTTGCTGTTTTTAAATCGATGTTTTTTCTCTTTCTTAACACAGAAGATATTTCTTTTTTAAACATCAACTGCTTAAATGAGATTGTAAATTTTTTGCTTCAGTAATTTAATTTGAAAGAAAATCGTTATTATCTTCCTCATTTTTATATGCCGGTGTCTGTACTGCCCGTATGTATTTCAATTTTTTTTTATAAAAATTAGCATGTTTTGTTCATCAGTTGTTCAAGTTTCCAAATTGTCAGTGCGAACCAATTTAGCAGCTGTATGAAACTGGCTTTTGGATTCTACCTTTTATTTTTGTTTTTTATCACTTTTCATGTAGACCCATACCTGACTCTCAGGATTATTTTGACCATGCTTCCAAATTGCTCGTGTCATAACAAAACCATGTGATTTTTATATATGTTTTAGGCTGCGTTCACACAAAGCGGTTTTCGCAGCCAGAAATAAAACCTCCTTCCGAACAGAGCGACGCTCTTTTCGCCCTCAGTATCAAGCAAGGAAACCCCCATCTCAAAATCTACGCTGTCTATGGGTAAGAAGTTTTATTTCTGGTTGAGAAAATTGCTACGTGCGAACGTAGCCTTTGAGGAACGATGTATTAGTGTAGTAGTTTCCGTTTGCTGAATTCCGCGGAGTGGAAGCGCCTCTACATTTTTAAAGCAGTTTTTCTCCAATTATTATCATTTTTTTACCTCATGTGCTAAAAAGTGTTTTGCGGTGGGCCTGTTTCAGGTGGGTAGACATTGTGCTATTTCTCACTATTGAACTTGAAAGCAATTAAAAAATGTCAGTATAATTTTCCTCCACGCTCACCTCTGTTTTAAAAATCCCCGATACATAATGAAGTTGATTGGGATTAATTGAATTTTAGGGTGTAAGTTATGGCCTAGTTTTCGAAATTTTTTCTTGACTTCTGGAATTAGCAGCCCAATTAGAGCGAGTCAAACAGTCAATCAAAGATTAAATTTTTTTAAACGGTAAACATATTTAGAGAAATCGTTATCCACCAAGGGTACAAGATCAGATTTCAAGGAGAATGAAGTACACTTCTTGTTTGTTTGCATTAGCAAGAATTTCACAAAGCATTATAGAAGGTACGAAGATTCAAAGAAATAAAAGATGCAATCAAAGAAGTTGCTGACACGAGATTTATAGCTATTTGTCTTTTCTTATTTCCGAAGGTATACAAATTGAAAAACAAATTTTCATGTTCCACCTTATATTTTTGTATTTTTCAAACACAAATATTACATTTGGTTTTGTTGTAGACGTATAATGTTTTACTAATTAAACGTGTTACTTCGGCCTTTTATTATTACGTAAGTTTGTTGATAGGTATTAATTGCATAACTTATCGGGTTTTTCCGACAGCTTATTTGTTGCATTTGTACATAACCAAGATTCAAATTTAGCGTTAGGTAATTTTACATTATGCTGTGTAATCTTTATCACATCACAGTTACTTAACTTTATCACGTAACTGTGACGTGGCATAGGTTACACAACATTTGGTAAAATTTTTGAGCAAAAATCATCCTCAAAACTAAAAGTATTTAAAAAATTGGATTTATTTGCTATCGGCAAAAAAAATAAGATCAAACTCTGGTAAACGTTTTATTGAAACGTTTCGTTTTTATATTAAAACATCATCAGTTAATTAGGCTGATTTGTGAGTTACCAAAGAAGTAAAATCAGGTACGTTGTTCAAGATATTGGGTTTAGACACTGTGTTTACGTAATTAAAGTTGCTTTCAGTATAAAAGCAAAACGTTGTAACAAAATGCTAACCAGCATTTTTACAGCATCGCAACGATTCCAAGCCAGTGTAATTAGGGTTAGTTATATCCTGCACCGACTTTTAATTGTTGCACAACCTATTTTGACTTGATTCATTTTACTGTGAATTTTCAAAACTCTTTAATCGTCTGAACATTTCAAAAATAGTATCCATTAGCCCTTGCATTTTCTGGTACTCTTTATTTAAAAAGGTTGTTTTCTTTCCGAACAATTTTTAGAAATTATCAACAAGCAAAGTGGGGTAACGTCACGGTCGAAGTAGCTTGACACCACTTTGCAAGCAACTTATTGGGATATGGCTTCATTGTCCGATTAATCTCGGAAAGCAACAGAAAATGTCGCAGAAGGTTGGTATACAATTATAAACATGTAAAATGTATGTATTAGAGTGAAATATTGTAGATCAAGATTGTGTCAACTTTTTTACAGATGCAACAATTTTCCCTCAACCGGAAGATAGGGCGAAGAAGCTGGAACCTTTTTCAAGACCTTTTTTTGAAATCAACCTCAATAGGGTTGAGTTTTTATATTTAGACTTTTTTTGGGAGATTGACCCGAAATGGTTGGAGTCTATAAACAAATGTCTTGTTTTATTTTTGGGTGATCAATTTGTGGAGGAAGATCTCAGTTTGCACACCCTGCTGTTGGTCGGCAGTTAAAAAAGTAATCTGAATTGGAATTTACCTGCTTTACTGTATTTAGTTGCTCCACATTAGCCTAATTATTTTGATCACTATGAACCAAACAGGAAATTTGTGAATAATGTTGTTTTGTATAGCTTTTGGTCTGAGAGAGCAAGAAAATCGAAGCCAGGTCTTAGACCATATATTAATACAATCCCACGAAAAGTGAAAAAGACGATACTTGCTACTTCCGCCAAAAATATGTAAATCATAGCTTTACTAAGCTCTTTTAAAGAAAAATAACCAAACGTAAATAACTAAATCGCCGTCGGTAGTAGTTTTTTACAGTTTGGACCAAGCTCAAATCCAAAAGTTTTAAAGTAAAAAGTTCTGAAAAAAGGCCTTTCTCTAGTGTCATCTAAAATTGGTTTTCAATCTAAATAATTTCACCCGCGGTGCATGACGCTTCTTCTATTTTGCCACTGCATTTGGGAGTGCTATCTTTCAATTTCTCCTCAAACTATGAATTTTTTTTTATTTTGTGGTCAAAGAACAAAATTAGTCAAAGAACCCTTAATTTATTTCCCTAAAATCAATATTAACTGCTATCAAAAGTGATTCCATGCAGCTTGGGATACGAAATCTATCTGAGTAACTTGTAATCAAATATTAAAAATTGGTGCCCATCATCCGCTTGCGCCTCACTGTTTTTTTGGGCTAGGTCCTTGCCTTTGCTTAGTGCGAAGCTGGCAGTATCCGGGTTATTATTACGCTGGTTTGATCAATGGTAACGCTTGTAATGCCGATAGCCATTATCTATATTTCAAAACTAAAATTACCATATCAAGCAAAGATAAAACCGGCGATAAATAGCGCAGCAGATTTTGAAAAAACTGCTCACGGCTGTTGAAAACTCAATCTACACAAAAAGATAGTAATGATGTGAACAAAGCTTACGACAGTGTTGAATATATAAAGTAGAATAATAAGCATTAATTCCAATGTTGCTCGGAAGGTGGCGGCGTTTCTCAAAATTGTAGCCTATATATACTTGTATGTATTTAATAAAAACAACATATTGGCAGTATATTTTACTTGAATTCCACTGCAGCATACTTAATTACAGTTTGCAGTTGCATCCAATTTGTGCAGTGATAAAAAACAAAACGTGCATTTTAAGAGATTGCGTGCAAGTTTCATGAAAGAGTCTTCGGTGGACATACCTTGTTTTACCTTTTTGCCTTCTGTTTACGTCAAATATTGTGCTGTTTGTTTTTTATTACAAAAAGTCATTGTATTTTGATAACTTTCGCGTTTTCTAAATTGCAGTACATGCATAAGTTAGCTGTTTTCGAAATATTAGTGTGTGAAATGTTTGGTAAAGTTATAAATTACTTGGCCTGCTTACAACAAATGCATAATAATAATAATTCTTTAAAATTATGCATGCACCATAGTAAACTGCTGTCATGACGAGGAATGTGGAAGTATCTGACTGAGTCGGTATAGGCGACAAGTAAAGAATTGATGCTGTAAGATGAGCAGATTCGTCAAAGATTGGGTGCATGCAAGTATGTACAGAGTGCGCGAAATACACATTTTGGATAGTGGTCTCGCATCACAAAAAATGAATTTTGAGCCCATTGGCAGTACTATATAACTAATTCAAATATCGGGTGGCGTAAAAAAAACGATTACACTATTCATTTTAGAATTTTTCAAAAACTATCAAAGCTATGGTTCTTATATTTGGCTCACATCATGACAGAGACATTTAACACTTTCGTTGAAAATTTCAGCTTCGTAGGTAAAAAGACGGAGGAACACCATTGCTTCTAAATTAGTTGCCAGAAAATGCAGTGCCAAAAATGATTACAATGCCATTGACATAATCAGGCCAATTGAACAAGTGATCGATGTGGCCTCCGCTTTCATCGCAAATTGTTCGCAATCGTTTTTTCCAAGCCTTTTGAACTTCATCCTGAGGTATTTCTTGCTATTTCTGTCTGGTTGCGTCCTTTAGTTCTTCTTTAAATGCAGTCGTCCTTCCGCAGTAAACTTTCTCTGTAAGTGAGTCCCATACACTGTAATTCATGGAATTGCAATCCGGAAATTGGGGAAGCCATTCGTTTTTTTTAAATGAAACTTTGAGTACTGTCTTCCAGATAGCTCTGAATGGCACGGCTGGTATGTGATGTGACTCCATCTTGCTGAAATCCTCGTTCGGGTACGTTATGCGAGAGTCAGGTAAAAGTCCCTCATCCAGAAATTTTATGTAACACTCAGAGTTAACCTCAGCGGTTTTTGTCTCTATGAAGTAGATGTTTTTCAGCAAGATGGAGTCACATCACATACCAGCCGTGCCATTCAGAGCTATCTGGAAGACAGTACTCAAAGTTTCATTTAAAAAAAACGAATGGCTTCCCCAATTTCCGGATTGCAATTCCATGAATTACAGTGTATGGGACTCACTTACAGAGAAAGTTTACTGCGGAAGGACGCTGCATTTAAAGAAGAACTAAAGGACGCAACCAGACAGAAATAGCAAGAAATACCTCAGGATGAAGTTCAAAAGGCTTGGAAAAAACGATTGCGAACAATTTGCGATGAAAGCGGAGGCCACATCGATCACTTGTTCAATTGGCCTGATTATGTCAATGGCATTGTAATCATTTTTGGCACTGCATTTTCTGGCAACTAATTTAGAAGCAATGGTGTTCCTCCGTCTTTTTACCTACGAAGCTGAAATTTTCAACGAAAGTGTTAAATGTCTCTGTCATGATATGAACCAAATATAAGAACCATAGCTTTGATAGTTTTTGAAAAATTCTAAAATGAATAGTGTAATCGTTTTTTTTTACGCCACCCGATTTATTTAATGAAGTTGTTCACCAGGCATTAAATAGAAAAGAAATTTTATTTGTTTATCAGTGAGCAATAGCCACAAAAAATACTGTGGTGGTGCCTTGATTTAACCCAGCGTTTGTCGGTCAAAACGGCACACATCATCCTAGCGAAAAATGGCGGGTTGTTACAAAAACAAATAACTAGCTTGTCTGTTTTTATCTTTGTCATCACTCAAACTGTTGTTTGTGATTACACCAAGTAAAGTCTCTTATATAATTCACTCGTTTGTTTGTTAAATATATCATTTATATTATTTATTTAAGTATATTATTCGTTTGTCGTTTGTTTGTGAAATAAATTTTATTATTTAATAATCAAACGAGTGAATTATATAAGAGAAATAGAATTAGAGAAGTTAATGTTTTTAGTAGAAATAGTTATGGCCGAAATCTAAGTATTTTCGACACCATATTGTGATCACGGACACATTTGCGAGCCATCCTTCCAGATTTTATGACTGAGAGAAAAGCAGAAAATCTTGAGTGGTTATTCTTTGCAATTTTATGACCTTGCAAAAGAAGATAAATAGCTTGTTTTGTTTTTTACAGAGCCAAGCGGTTCTCTAATGTCAACTATTGATCTGGTCAGCCAGCCAGCTGATTAAAACTTACCGATCAGCTAAAAAATAGCTAATACCAAAATATCAGTTAGATTTAAATAGACCCTAAAATTAGAAACTGTGCTAAAAAATGCATTATTTTATGGACAAAGGAGAATAAATATTTTTTGAGAGTTAACAGTAATTCGTTATAAAGTTGTTGATGGCTAAAATTTTAATTCATTTGTCGAAGTCAGCTGCTGAAAAGTAAAGATGGTTAGTGGCTTGCTGTCATACATTCATCTTGAACAAATTTCATATTTGCGATTTTGTCTACACTCGCCCGATTTAAATCTTGCCTTTTCTAAATGACACTGTGATAAGATATGTAGTCGGTAATTGAGACTGATTTGGCAACCGCAACCCTAACATTTGGTCTAAACTGTATTTGAAGGAATTTCGATTATTTTTTCAATAAAATTTTTCTAATAATTTCTGCAGCACGTGATGAGAAGGGAAGATTGGAAAAGGCTCGACATAGCTTCTCCACAAGAATTAAGGCGTGACAGTCGCAACGGTCACGGGAAGTTTTTGTGAGAACTTTTAGAAAGAAAAGATTGACATTTATCGCAAAAATTTGTTCCCTTAGCCAAGTGGAGGAAGATTTGACGCTGAAATTCAGCAAAATTTGGCGTTTTCCAAAAGACAGCGTAATTCAATTGCGGAACGATCGGTCTCTAGATTGAAGCAAGCAGTATACAAAAGAGGTTTTCTGGCTGTTGAGGTTGAAAAGTATCCACCTAAACTCACTGCTTATTAGAAAGATCGTCTACGACAAAACTTGGCGGAAGAGAGTTTAGATCGAAGACTTGTTGAAGAGCGTGACAATGGAAAGTGACTTTACTTTTTGTTCTTTTCCTTATTACTTTGAAAATAATTAGTTCACTGTTATTCAAATCTCTTGAAATTCGTTATAAGGTTTAAAAATTTTGTGTCTCAACAACGATGATTAGTTATTTAAATTTAAATTATTTGTATATCTACAATCATTATGGCGAAATCAATTTGTGACGATGCTAATTTGACTGACCCTGACAGAAGTTTGGTGAGTAAAGCAGATTGGAGAAGGCTTGGCATAGCTTCTTCGCAGGAATTGAGGTGTGGCGGTCATGGTGGTCACGTAAAGTTTTTGTGAAAATTTTAAGAAAGTGAGGATTTCGTAAAGCCTTGGTGAAGGTTTTACAATAGCCTATAAAGCCTTCATTTGAGAGATTCTGGTAACTTGGAAAAAACATGTTATTTTTGTATAAGTTGAAAATAGTTTTGGATACACCGTATTTTCCCGTGTATAAAAGACCCTTTTTTGGTCTAAATTTTTACTTTAAAAATAGGGGGTCTCTTGTACATGGGACTACCGGAGTTTTCCACTTAATGTGCCCCCCCCCCTCCCGTTAATGTACCATGTTTAACCCAGTTATTCATTACTAAAAACTTTTTTCCAGAATTTTTGCCTAAAAATTGAAGAGGTCTCTTATACACAAAGGTCTCTTATACACGGGAAAATACGGTAATCAGTTTTTCTGTTTCAAAAAACAGTACTTTTATTTGATCAGCATCCAGCAAAACTTTAAAATCCAACATTAGGCATTCCAAAAACTTTGCTTGGTGCTTCCAAATCGTCCATTTCACCCTCAAGTGGAATTAAGGTGAACAATGAGATAGAGCCTTTTGGCCATGCCGGTAGTGTGGTAGAGACGAGCAAAACTGATTGAATCTAATAATTGCATTTTATACTTGTTGAGAAGTCAAAATATGAGTAAAATGATTCCAGATTTTCAAGACAAATTTTTAGTTTTATAATAGCAATGTATTTTGGATTAGCAAATTTTTTCTTTTATTCAACAACAAAAAGCATTGCAAAATTGATGGAATCAGCTGAGGCTTCAGTATAAAGATCCTAAAATCTCTCTCTTGGAAACAATGAAAGCAGTGGGAGAAGCTTTACCTTTGCATTAATAACGTATGAAACAGCGACCAATTTAGTTCTCTCATTAAATGAGACAGCGCTATTTTGCCTTTTTTCTCTAG
Organism: Trididemnum clinides; assembly: GCA_963675345.1. Taxonomy (NCBI): domain Eukaryota; kingdom Metazoa; phylum Chordata; class Ascidiacea; order Aplousobranchia; family Didemnidae; genus Trididemnum; species Trididemnum clinides. Next base: position 17,482,617 of record OY776291.1, read on the forward strand.
CATTCATAGCTACTTTGAAGTTTAGGACAGGATTTGATCCAGTTTGTTCTGCGGTTCAAAGTGTTGAAGATGAAAGATCGAGTAAATTTGAAGTTATTGATAAAATGTACTAAATTTAAAAACCATAATCCAACATATCTTTGGAAACAGCGTTACTCCTACGAGTAAAGTAGCTTTTGATTTTTGAAGCTTGATGATTAATCGCAACCAGCTCTTCAATTTATAAATCAAAAAGCAGGAAATTGAACCTATTTGATATGAGCAGACTGATAAGCAAACTTCATAAAATTTGCCTGACTGTTCATGAAATGTTTTGCCTACTCCATATTCAAAGTAGCTGGAAAAACTTTGAAAAATCCTTTATGATAACTCTTATTGCTTTTGAGTTGCCAGTTGGTTATTGAATTTAGATCAGAGCTCTTCAACCGGGATTGCGTAATCTTTGAAGTGCACGTACGTACAGACAGAAAGTTGCTTTATTTATTAGATGCCAATTCTCAGCTCAAAAAGCATAGGATTTGAAATTGTAAATAAAGCGGGATGTGCCGGCAAGTTCGCTTGTTGTGTCCTTGGGCAAGGCACTAAGCGGGACGCCCCACCTTTATGTGGAAGACAGGTGGCCCAGACACCTCGGAAATAGCAACCCCCAAGCGAGTGCGGACATACCGTCCAAAACATAGCGATACAATTCGCTTTCTCGTGAATAGAGCATAAATATGGTAAACAAAAAAATGTGTCAGCGTGTCTTGTACGTCACAGTGCTGATTGTTTAATAGAATGATTTTTGAAATGTCTTTTGAAAAGCCGTACTTCACCGGTTATAAAGAATAGTGAAGCTGTTTACTCAGCATTTCGTAAGAGACGACTATTGAGTACCTACCAATTGCAGTCTGACTGTTAATGGTGGGATTGCCAGTTTAAATGTTTGGTTGGACCACTCATATCAGAAAACTAAGGTTGGTGGTAAGCAAGGGCATGCTGCCCGTAGAGCAAATTTGCTCCAACAAATCCCCATGATCAGAAAAAATGAACAAATGGTCCCCAGTTCCCGGCAGCTCTTAAATGGGCAGGGGGTGCGAAGAATCTCCGGGTTTAAATCTGAATGTCATGGGATAAGATTTGGTACATTAAATGTGGAAAGTCTTTGTGGAAGGAAAACAGAAGTGTGTGAAGAACTGAGGAAGACAAGACTAATGTGTGCTGCATGCAGAAAGTAAGATGGAAACGCCAAGGAGCTCGTTTTGTGGGTACTTCGGGACGAAGATATAAACTGGTAGTCAGGAAATGATGCATGATTTGGAGGGGTTAAAATTTTGATGAAAGAGGAAATATCTGGAAACGTTGTGGAATTTTGAGGAAAAAGCGACAGAGTAATGGCAATTGTATTAACTTCAGGTAGAGAAGTGATGCGGATAATATGTGCGTATGGGCCACAAAGCAGAAGACCAGATACAGAGAAATTACGTTTTTATGATAAAATGGCGAGTGAGTGGCACTTTGGAAGTTTTAGTGAAATCATTGTTTCTTTGGGGGATTTCAATGGACATAAGGGGAAATGTGTTGAGAGCTTTGAAGGTGCACATGGGGGGAGGGTATTGGGAAAAGAAATGCTGAAGGAAGAAGATCGCTGGAGTTCTGTGATGAAAGAGAGCTGTGCGTGGCAAACACTTGGTTTTATGAGGCAGACAAAACGAAAATTACTTATAGTGCCGGTGGATGTCAAACAGAAATTGATTTGTGCTTGTGGGAGAAAAATACAGAAAGTATATAAGAGATGTAAATGTGATTCCATGGTAACTTCAGACAGGCTAGTGATTGTAGATCTGGATATTAAGGTTCTAAAAAAGGTTGTGAAAAAGCAACGAATCATAACAAGAAAGATTTGGAAGTTGAATGAAAACCGAACAAGAGTAAGATTTGAAAAAAGCGTAAAACAGCTAGTAAGCACAAGCGCGCCTGACTTGTTGAAATCTTTTAAGGATGGTGTTCTAAAGGCATGTGATGAAGTGTGTGGAAAGAAGAAGTCTAGGAGAGATTGAGGAGACATGTAGTGGTGGAATGAAGAGGTCAAGGATACCATAGCAAGAGAGAAGGTGTCATTTAAAGAGCTGTGCAGGTTTCCATCAGAAGAAGATAAGACTCGATACAAACGTATAAGAAATCAAACAAGAAAAATTAGTGCTGGAGCTATGAGAATGGAAGCTGATCAGGAGTTGAACAATTTACATCAGAATTGTAATAGTGTTTTCTACTTCCTAAGAAGAATGAAAAAGGAAGGGAAGGATGTGGAAGGAGGAAGGTGCTTAAGAGGAAGAGACGGACAATTGGATTTTATTTAAGAAGATAGGGCCAAAACTTGGAAGGAACACATGGAAAGGTTATGAATGAAGAGAACAAATGGTACCACATGGTGGAAACTAATGTAGCAGAAGAATCAGTGGAAAGGCTCGTAATGAAATTGTGGAAGCAATGCAAAAGATGAAATCAGGAAAGGCAACTGAACCATCTGAAGTAAGTGTGGAGATGATAGTTGCAAGTGGCGAAATCGGGGTTAAAGTGATGATGGAATTGTGTCAGCGTGTATTGGATGGGAGAGGAATGATTGATGTGTGGAAAACTAGTGTGATTGAGCTTATCTTTAAAGGAAAGGGTGATGTGATGAGCTGTGGATCATACAGAGGAGTGAAACTGCTAGAACATGGCATGAAAATTGTTAAAAGGGTACTAGAGAGACGAATACGAGCACTAGTCAATTGAATGAAATGCAGTTTAAATTTATACCAGGAAAAAGAACAGTGGATGCGATATTCATTTTTTTGAAGAACACCTCCATTTCAGGCGAATACCATCGACAACCAAGGTAATGGCAACGCCTGCCAATACATAACGGAGTGAGCATGACGTCCAGGATTTTTCGGACTTTGCGATAAGTGCGCCCCCACCATGATCAGTATCCAAAGGGTAGCCGGTGGCCAAAAAAAGTTGATTGCCCCAGGTCTATCTAATCTAATTTGTGTGATGTCATGTCACGTTTGGTCTGTTTTCTCACGTATGATTCGTCTAGGAACATTCTTGCGCTAAAAGCGCCAGCGACTGATTTAACCCAGGATCCCACCTACTTTTAATCTGCTCTTAGTCCAAATCGACCTACCGTTTTATGCCTGGCCAGAAGCTTAGCTTTGCTTTTTCTGAGATAATGATTTGTCTACATACGGATGCAGTTAATTAGACCTAGTATTTATTTATTTATTTCGTACAAAAATGGTGATAAAACTAAACAGACCGGTAAATGACCACTTGTGGTCAACTAGTCAAACTCACTCGTTCTCAACTCACGCCCTCTCTTCACAACAGAATTATACCATTTTTATGTAAGCTGCTGTAGAAGCAAAAAACAAACTGTAATCACAAAACATAACTACAGCACAACATTTGGCCAAGCCAGAAAAAAACTATGTAACTCCTGTACTACACAGCCACAATAATGCATTGTATACAATTTGCGTACTGGTAAGGGGCCTTTCAAATATCATATTCAAATATTTATATATACCTCCAAAGGAGGAAAGAGGAAGCAAAACCATCATATTGGTGTTTTAAAAAGGAGGAAAACAAAATATATCATTACAAGACAAACTTTCTACCTGGGTTTTCCGGAAGGCCGCCTTGAGCCGCTAATTGGAAAAAAGACAAATTGGGAAAACAAGACATGAACCAAATAACCGCCAGGGCTGCTATAGAGCTCTTGGCTATTGCTTGTGTTTGAACCGCTACACATACACGCAAAACCTACACAGAGGAAGGACTGGGACATTTGAAAGTTGTTACAGTAATATAAACAGTTCTAAAACTTAGTATTACGTTAAACGTTAAAGCGTTGAAAGTATCGTGTAAGGTGGCACGTACAAATGATATTCAACTCAATCATTAGCACCATATAACTGCTCACCCAAAATAAACGCCCATGGGCATTCAAAAGACTGGGCGGTCTTACGATAACCCCGATAATACATAAAAAGAATTGAAGTTTTCAATCCTTTTCTTAAACAGGATTAGTGGTGAATCCGAATAATGAGTTTGCTTTAGTACTTTTTGTTTATATGATTCTTCAGATGATGATGGGAGGGGCTTTACAAAAAGGTCATAATGCCTGGCTTGGGGGATGGTAGAGTTCAAAATCGCATAAAAAGCGCCATATGATTTGTGAACAGTCACTAAAATGATTAACTCTTTTCAAAAAATTCTATTTGCATTTGACGTTATTGAACAAGTACAATGTTTTGATGCAGTTCTAAAGTACAATAATTATTAAAATTATCGCAATGTTTATTATGGAAAATGCGTTCCAGAATTTTGTTTTTTTCTCGTACAAAAATATCATTAATTCGTAAAATGTTTGTACATTGATATTAGGTATCGACTTGAATATAATCTGTTAGACGTTAGAAGTCTATAATGCAAATGGTAGTGTGCTTTTACTGAAACATTCTGCAATATGTCGTTTGTTGCCGTACTCCAGGCCATAATTCCATATCGAAGTAAATAGGCAAAACTAGTCTGCTATAATATTTGACCATTTTGACTTTGCTTTTATGTTTACATAATGGCTCATTTTTAAATAGATTTCTAGCTGCATTACAGGGTAAATGGTGCACATGTTCACTTCATGTGATATTCCTACTTACAAGCATAGACTATGGGCAGTATCCAGATGCATTGATCCGATCGCTCAATACTCTTCTATCGGGATCGACATCACTTCAGCACTTTGCAAATGTCGGGCTGGTCGAGGATCAATGTTGTTTTATTGTATTTTTTGCATATTGCCGATACTCAGAAATCGTAGTCTTAAATGTTAAATTAAAAATTTGTTTAGAAAATAATATTTCTGGGAATAGTAAATCTGGGTTGCCAATCTTGGTCTAATGCTTTTGATAAATTCATTCATCACATTTTTAACGGTAAAAAATTCATAAGGCATTTTCAGTATCACTTTTTAATTGCAGTGTTTTGTTGAACAAAAACGCAAAGCATTCTGCTTTTTGACTTTCTCAGAGCTACGTCATATTTATTTTGCGGAAAAAAAGAGTTTGCTTTCCTAACTCTATCATTGTCTCAAAGAAAACGATTTCTTCAATGAAGTGTCGTCGGATTCAAGGCAGAATAAAAGAAAGGAAGCTTCCGGCAAGAACGGTATTCTAAAGTAAAAACCAATGCCAGCCGTTACATTTTATGATGTTTAAATGTCAGCAAGCTAGTGTGAGCCTTATTATAAGTGAAAGTAATTAGTTGAGTAAAACAATTGAGAAACACAAAGTTTTTTTGAAGGTTTGCTTTAAAGGGACCACCAAGATATTTTATGAGCCCGTATTTTTTCTATGAAAACATTTAAGATCATTTTTAAAGGATTGTTTATTACAGCATTGACAGTCACAATGCGCAACTGGTACTACCGTATTTACAAAAATTCCAACACAAGTCTTTCAATTTCAACTTTATGACACAGTTCATGTGCATCAGTAAATAAAAGCATCGATTTCTTCCTCGTCATCTGCACATTCCGCGGACTTTAGTGCCCGCCCTGTCACTCCTCGTCTATCCTTCGCTTTCATGTATTTCTGAAACGCCTCTAGTGCGTCCTCATCATTAAGCTGCTTTGGGCCTTTTATTGAAATGTTTGAGTTCCTTTTGGCATAATGAAAGAATTGATTACAATTGAAGAAAATGATAGCTGCATATTTTGTAAAGTGAATCATATGAAAGCTACGTGTGAGAAAAATGAAAGCAACGATAACCTGTTTGCATGCTCCAAAGCAGGGTGCAGGATGTAAAGTGAAAAAAGAAAGCGTTTTGATCAGATTAAGTGAAGAACACCAACTGCTATGTAGTCCGGTGCTGACGAAAAATAATTAATTGTGGCGTGCACAGCCGATAGTTCTACCTTCACCGCAATTACAGCCTCGTTATGAGACAGCCAACGGGTAAGGCAGGCTTTAAGTAATTTCTGCTTAGAAAAATCAACATCAGCAGCTTGCATTCCATGCAATTTAACCGTTTTCAGCTCTGAGATTGAACAGTACCTCCATGTTTGGACTAAACCGCGTTCGATTGTGTTTGAACAAGCCTGTGCGATGCGCATGGCAATGCACCGAGCAGTGATCGGGTTTTGTTCAGCAAACTTCTGGGGGGAGAGAATTTCGGCGGCTTATTATTGCAGCAGCTTCATCACATGTAAAAGCGACATTCTTGCTGACATCAAGATCGTAATCGGTGGCAACATCATTTTAAAGTTGGAACAGGTAAGCAGCAGTTGCTCCACTATCGCCCATGCGTCCAATATCTAAAAACTCTGTTGCCTGGCATTCTTTTGTATGCATGTACTGAACAAAAGTAATGTAAGCTGCAGTGCAGCAATATCGGTTTTTTCGTCAACCGCAGGTGCCCATCATGGGGTCTGCTTGACATCACAAGCAATGCGTTCGCTCATATGTTCCGAGATAATCAAAATAAACTCGGTTACTATTCTTGAACTGATAAGGCACACGTCGTGAAGCCGATCGTTATAGCCAATTCAAGGTTTGCAAGGGAGCTGTTTTTTGATTCGCCATCTCTTCTTTCAAAATCCAGTAGATCAAATGTACTCGCTCAGCTACCGTGTTAACTTTATGTGAAATACAAATCTGATGAAAAGCATAGAATAGTGAAGCACGTGAAGATTTTTCCTGGCTAATTGCTTTCTGGTGTCGATGAAAGCTGAAATGGTTATCCAGCCGGGTTGGGCGTTCAGGCCTGGCAGGCTTTGTGATGTAAATATTGCCATATTTTCCTTGACGGGAGCTACCTGCTGAATGCTTAGAGCGTAGCGAACATATTATGCCTCCGTGATCATGCAGAGTAAACGCGTTCATTTGTAGGGATCCATAAAAACCTTTTAGCTTAAACCATGATTGCAAAGTCTTTTCTTTAGCTGTTACTGACTGACTGTTAACTGAAACTGACGATGCTTTCGCAACAGTTGAATGCTGCTCTTACTACACAACAGAATCGAAAGAACTTCCGCTACTACTGCTGCTGGCGTTTGCACTTTCTGGTTGGCCGACATCAGAAACTTTTAGCTCAAGTCTTCTTCAAAAATACGCTTTATACTTGGATGTCTAGCGCTATGCTTCTGCTGTGACATTATCTTAAGAAAATACAAGCAAGAAAGCAAACGTAGAAAATTTGGAAAAGACTTGACTTGCTAAAAACGTCTTTGTTTTTTGAAAACAAACAATTCTGTCGGTGTGTCAATGTGTTTATATACGGTAACTTTCTTCGAAACTACTGGACGCAAAAACATGAAACGCGGCACGATTGATAACCATCTCGGAGTGAGTGTCATAAGGGTTCGCCACAATTACTAACGCCACAATTAAAATTTAAAAGCTTAACTTTGGATCTTTTGACGGTTCAAGCGGTTTTTAGATTAAACAAAAGTCAGCACTTACCGACATGCAAAAGTGTTTTTCCTTTAACCCTGCTCGGGTACCATGAACAAAATTACGTTAGCAGTACCTTGGGCTCAATATGACCTCATTACTGAAAATACATTTAGACACCAGTACAAAAACTCAATTTGTGATCAATCTGTGTTTATTGTTTGAAAAATATATTTGAGTGCACAATACACGAATACTTTACTTCTGACACTGATTAAAGACCATCTTGCTGTGTTCTTTGCAAGTGGTGTTACGGCGTTTACTGCAAGTGAGTCTGTACTTTTTGTCCTTCGATCTCAGACAAAGAAAGCATCTCTTGCTCCCTGATTGACAATGCTGGAGGTGCTTCTGGTAAGATCTCGCAGCTGCAAATGATTTGTTTCACAACCTGAGATGTTTAGGGGCCACCACTCTGCGCTTAGCCTGTTGAACGATTAACAATATGGATAGTTCTTTCGAGAATTTTAATCGTTTGTCTTTTCTGTTTCTCCCAAAGCCAGGTAAATTATGGGTGAAAATGGCTAATGCATTCAGAGCAGAGCTATCCACAATCACGTAGAAAACCCTCATTAACCAACGGTTTGTCTTCCTTGCTGTTGTATACAGAGCGCACATTTGATCATGACTGTCGACACCGCCTTTTTTGTGGTAGTAAAACACATTAATTTCTTCTTTCCAGTTATCAGTGTCCTGGCTTTTAGTTGCATGCATAGTAGACAGCTTTTGTCTTCTGGACATAATTCATTATTTTTACACTAAGAACAACTAAAATATTAAGAAGTCTTCTGTACAAGAAAATCGGATATATTTGTAACCTTAATGGGGTCAATATGACCAACAAATAAAATATAAAATTTACAAAAGAAGGCAATATTGAAATAAGATTGCATGAATGGAAACAGTGAAAGGGAATCTGCAAAGAAAATACAAAGCTAGATGAAAGATTATAGTCTCAACTTTTGGAGTATTTAGCCTATCAAATAAGCCTGGAGTCATATTGACTCCATCGTACCAGAGCTGGTTTAAGGCACAGTGTGCAACCTATGACCCTCGACGTAAAATTTCGAGCCCTTGGATGGCAAATCTATCACTTGCATCTCGGGGTAAACAATCTTCAAAAATGAAAATCTTCGCTGTCTGTCCGGATGAACACAACAGTCATCAGCTGCTGCTCCGATGCTTATTTGAACATAAAAGCATTGTGATTAACAATCTCTAAATGGTCCGCAAAATTGTCAAAAGTTAGAAATTGGCTGGTCAGCAAAAAAATTGCACAGTCCTGCTTTAGTGCGTAAGATGGCGCAATAACAAACAATTCATCATAGAATTTGTGTTCTTTGGTTTTGCAAAACGATACTGCTTGACCCTCAGATATGCTCATTGGTTGAAAGCCGATGCAAATGGCTGAACTTGTATTTATAACCCGATATAATTACTAGAGATCTTGCCGTGTCACGATAGATTATTCTTGCAAGTGTATCGTATCAATCATTTTGACGTCAGCCCACATTTTTCAATTTATACCCTCATATATTTACTGAAGGAACGAATAAAAGTTGAAGGTCTACTACTTTTATTAGGATTAAGCAGAATTTTTTGTCAAATGTGAGCATTTATGTGTGCATATTTGGTTGAACACCCTTTTATTTGGAGTTTCAAAATAGTTTTCAAAAGCTAAGAGACCCCAGTCAAATTGGTTGGGTAAATTCTTATTGTAAATCTCAGTTTAGGATGAGATGAAAAAAGTTAACATTAAAATAGACTCAAATACAATAATTGCATACCGCAGAAAATTTGATAAAATAAGACCGTATTTTTAAAAGTAAGGACATTTCTTAAAGGTAAGGACAGCATTGTTCTCTGAGACGCAGTGCTTTAAAACAAGGACCGAAAAACGCTCTGACAATACGACCAGTTTTTCACTTCCGCAACCAGTTGTGATGCGCGTATTCCAACTTAAAATTGGTATGGATTAAAGACAGGGGTTCTCAAAATTTTGTTGCCTGCATAGTTGTTAGCTGAACAAAAAAGAAGGCCGTACCCCTAAAATAGAATGTACCATGGGTAAAATTCGACTTTACAAATTTGATTACCAAAAAATAAGGTTTTGAAGTTGAAAAAGAGCGTAAGCTACAAAGCACCATAAAATAAATATATTGTTTTTTGTAAAAAAATGGAAAAATAATCACTTTCTTAAATTCTATCTCCAAAAAACGAAAATTGTCTTCAAGTAGAGAATGACTCAAGTATAACCTAATATTCCGATCCCAAATTTCAGGCTTTTTATATGACTCAATTATTTTCGATCAAGCTGATCATAAAATTCTGACCCGAAAATTTAGGCTTTGTCTAAACTATCCCTCTCTAGGTATGATCAATTCTGATTCTTTTTTCTGGGTTAAACTGACCCAAAGCATCTAGCAGTGTATGCGGAAGCAACAAATAAGCATGGGCTGTTTTCAAAAATCTTTGCTTTGCATGTACGAGAAGCAGGCTTGGGTACTTCAAAAATTTCTCTTGCATCCCCCAGATTGAGAAATACGAGAAATCAGAACCAATGCAACACTAATGAATTTTATGTGATGGAGGCTCAATGGCATTTGTAAAGATATAGCAGATGGTTGCACGACACCAGGATGGTAGAAGAGAACTGAAATAGATCTGCCAATAAATAATTTATTCATGTAAATGGTGTCCACTCCCAACTCGAACTTTGTGTCTCCGCATTTATTAGAAGGGACAGATAGAGCTTGTGAAATATATAGTAGTATTGTGTAAAATCAGTTTTCATTCAAGAATATGATAACCACAATTAGGGTGCTTCCCTTTTTACAAAAACGTTTTTGTTACAGTCCTGAGAAACTTGTTTCAAGTGTAGTCGGCGCTGCCAGTTAAACCGATATTTTTGACCTCAAACAACTGACTGGTTTCTCCTCCGAGCGGCGCCAATGCAAATCTATTGATTTCAATTTCACTTTGTGGTTGCAATTGTCTCTTAATTTGCTGAAAAGTTATTGATTCAAATGCAGGTCTTTACAAGTAAATTTTTCGTTTATGATGATTGAGCATTTGGAACGTTGATCAACTTAATCAGTTAACTCCGCTTTGACACTCTAGAAAAATTGCGCGAGTTAAAATAGTTTTAATCGATTAAATCGCTAGAACGCGTTAAAGCACAAAACATAGCTTCTTAAGCAGCAGCCCTTGGTTTATTATGAGTGAAACCAATCAGAGACACAAGAGTTTTCCTTGTAGAACAATCTTACGCTAAGTTTGCACCATCAATGATGGTCAGGCCTTCTTATTTCATATTTTCCTTAACGTGCAGTGGGCCCGATTTAAAAAAACAATCTAACATATTTTAACCTAATGTATCCTCAAAGTTTTCAACCTTGACTACATCTAATTGGTCTCTGTTTGATTATGCAGTTAAATGCAAATCTACTACCTACTGATCAACTTGTAACATTTGTGTAAGATTGAAGTATAAATCACTCCCAAAGCTCTCCCACAAGATAAATTCCCCTGATCATTGCCTTTTGGAGATGATTCATGTTAACAACTCCCTCGTTCCGTGAAACACTCCGGCATGTCGCTCTCAGGGTGCATGGGATTAAGAGCGGGATTGTGCACTGTTTCGCCGGCCAAAGCATCGCGTGGGGGAATCTTGCTGCTGTACGCGACTAACCAAGAGCGGCTGGACCCCTTACGACTCCCCCTAGATTGAATCCGCATAACCCAGAGGTTCCCAAACTTTTTTTGTTGACGGCGCCCTTTTAAAACTTATCAATATTTGCGGCGCCGTAATGAAGCGAAAATTTGCGAATTGCAAGTTTTACCAAAAAGTTGTATTTAAATCATGTTTGGTCCTTACGTATTATCGGGAGGACCTTTGATTTTTACTTTTTCTTTTTTTTGACAGGGTTAGGTTAGGTTAGGGTTAGGGTTAGGGTTAGGGTTAGTTTTATTGTTTTAACCGTTTCAATAAATAATTTACTTCAATTTTTGAGTCGTGTTTTTAAAGGTCCTCCCGTTAATACGTAAGTACCTCATGTTTATTGTTCAAAATGCAAAATACTTAAAAATATTTAATGTGAGCAGTGAGTTTGTTGCTTTGTGAATATTTTATCAAAGCGTGGTGTAATGTTTGATATTGCAACACACATCTCGCGTTCAATGACAATCTTATTGTGGTACTTCAACTTGATTACTGCTACCGCAGAAAAACCGGCTTCGCACAAGTATGACGTCGCAAACGGCACAAAAACACGGAAAGCTTTACAGCCTACAAGTGGAAATTCAGCTCGAGCCTTAACCCGAAATGAAATGAGTGAATGAGGGTTGTATATGCTTTTCAAAGTGAAAACAGAAGTAAGATTGATAAATTTTCCAGAGTGATAAAACTTCCAGAGATGTAAACCCCTGAGGGGCATTTGCATTATTAAGAAAAGGATTTCTTATCCAATTGTAATTCTCAATGTCTTCAGAAAAATATTTCTCAAAATGCGAGATTGGAGCATCCAAATCCAAACGCATCACAGTCTTCATATGACATTTATCGGTATTTTGCAGCGAGAAATTGCAAGTTTAAATGGGATTTTAAAAGTGGATAACTATCACATTGCTTGTTATTTATCAACAGATCAGTTTTCCGCAATTATAGTTTTCTTTTAAAGGCTGTAATTTTGTCATGGAGTTGCAGAAGGTATCTTTTCCTTGAAGTGAGACGTTCAATTGATTTAATTTTGCAAAAATATCACAGAGATACCCCAACTGAGTTAGGAAAACTTCATCCTCAAAGGTAGTAACAAGTGCATGGTTTTCTTCTTTTAAAAATATGAAGATTTCGTTTCTCAATTCGTACGCACGTAAGAAAACTTTGCCTTCGGAAAGCCACCTTGCACTGCAATAAATTGTTGTGGTCTGCTCCTAATTCATCGCAAAGACGTTGGAAAAGCCGAGCTTTAAGCGGCCTTGCTTTAATGAAGTTTACAGTTTTGGCAACAACTTCAAGCACTCCACTAAGTTGATCACGGAGCTCCTGTGAAGCCAGCGCCTCACGGTGTATTAAGCAGTGGGTCCATTTTGCGTTGACGGCAATGCCCTGCACTAACGTTTGCAGCTCGCCAAAACGACCAGACATAGCTCGGGCTCCATCAGTGCATAAACCAACGCAGTATTTCCACTCAAAGTTATTTTCCAGAAAAAAATTGTTAAGTATTGCAAACAATTCATGTGCTTTGCAATTTGTTAAAATGGGCTTACAAAAGAGCAAATCTTCAACGATGTTGTCGTCGTTATCAATAAAGCATACGTAACAAGTCAAATAAGCATCTTTATTACTGGTACTGGTGGTTGCCTGATCTAATGATAAGCTGAATTCATTTCCACGCATTTTTGCCACCAGCTGATCACTAATATCCGAAATTTTATCGATCTTCCTACAAATGATATTGTTTGAGAGTAGAACAGCTTTTAGTTTTTTAGCTACTGATTCTCCAATCATTGTCGAGACCAAATCAAGAGCAGCAGGAAGCACGATTTCTTCCGCAATGGTATGCCGTCTTTTACATTTCGCAATTCTGTACGCAACCTTAAAAGACGCAAGCTGTGCCTTGGCAGGTGTTTGCAAAAAATTTGAAAATAAGACCGACTGCTTATTTATTTCTGATAACTTATTGAGTGAAAAATTCGCGTGGTTTTTCAGATAAATTGTTGTGGTTTGTTATTAAGTTGCGTTTCAGTTTACTAGGTAGCATACAGCTAAAACTTTGCAACAAATAACACATTGCGGATGCTTGTCACTACAGAAAGTGTTATTTTCTACAATCGTATGGTTGCTATAAAAAATCTTAACAAGCTGCAAAATTGTAGTAAGTTGTTTACAACTTTCGCACTGTGAATATTAAGCCGCTAACAATCTACTGCTAATCACGCACTGTAATTTTTTGTAAAAAAAGCAGCGAATATATCGCCTTCTCTTATAATACGGTATATGAACCACTAACAATACATTACAGCAGAGGTCACCGAACAGCAGTTAGGCTGCTAGTGTCCTACTCTGTCCTTTTTTCAAGGAAATAGCCCTGTCTAAGCAGGCGACACGGACAGAGAAAGCAAACAGATAATTCTACGCAAGCTGGAGCAGGCAGTTCTTTTCTCATCCAGGTAGTTCCAAGGTGAATTTAGAAATCCATAAACATTATCAAGAAAATTCAGCCAACCGTCTTTATTTCGGAATCTTAGCAGCACGAGAGCTGATTAGACAAATCCTTAGTGGAAAAGAAAACTGTATTGAAATGGAAAGCTTAATTAATTTTAATTAAAATGGAAAGCTTTTAATACATAATAATATCACAATGGAATTTTAATTAATGAAAAAGCTTAATTAACTTTAATTAAAATGGAAAGCTTTTAACACCAACATCCGGGCAAGAATTGAAAATAGAATATAATTACAATCTTCCATAATCAAATAGAATACGCAGAAAAGCGCTCTTTCTTAATTATCTTCTCAAGGCAGACAAAAATGTTCGCCAAATTTTTACTTCACTCAGATTGATGAAATTGAACGGGCAGTTGTTACACAACATATTGCATTGTGACGTAAACTGCGTAATCTGTTTACGAGCAACTCTTCCAGATTGTATTTTTCCATTATAGAATTTCGAGGTACAGAGCGGACTTGACAGCGACAAATGCAACAACTTTCGCGGCGCCCCTGGCAATGTCTCACGGCGCACCAGGGCGCCGCGGCGCCCAGTTTGGGAACCGCTGGCATAACCGGTAAAAATGGGGAAATAGGGAGGCGAGGCATCCGACCTTCGCTTTCAAGTGCTGCAAAGGCATTGGTTTCGCTCAGCTTCCTCAATTTTAAACACCATGCGCCCGACTACCCACTTCATGACAGCCCCGGACAACGTAGATTCTGACGACATGGTTTGAAGGCGTCGATGGTTAGCCTTCACTAGCGGAGTGGTTCGCACTTTAAACACTTAAACGTTGATCAGTGCGTTGTTATAGTTGGTGATATTACCGCTCAACCCCGAAACCGCAACAGTCACGCATCGTGTCCATCTGCAATGCAGGGAGCAACGTCATTCTCTTAATTTTTTTCGTACAACGCCCCCTCCGTAGGCGCTGCATTGGCTGGGACGAGTCCTTGCTAATGAGGCCAAAAGGCCGAAACCTGGGCCCAGGGATTTCGCTATACTAACTAATCCCGCCTATTTCGCTATACTAGCATTGTTTGGATCGTGACCCTTTGTAAAAACTAAAAAAAATGATAATGTAAAGCATTTTTTTATCTACTGTGATTGACTGCGGCATTAACCTACGAGGTTCATCACCGCATCAATTTATCAGATGCACTTCCAGCATGCGGTAATTTGAAATGAATTGTAACATTGCACTAATTGGAATGAATTGTAACATTAAGCCCAATTGCCAATGTAACAACAGGTTATTTAAGCATTTTCAGCCTTATAAGCATGCTTTCACTCATTTTTTCTGCCCGCTTCAAACTCACTCTATGATGTCATATTTCGTTTAGAACGATCAGCAAGTCTCTCAGTAATAGAGAACATGATATAATAATTTTTTCAAAAGATACAAAATTGTCTCAAAATTTATTTGTAACCTTATTTCTCAATCCAACTTCGAAACTTTTAGACAAATTGAAGGTCAGTTCAGGCAATTCCATCAACATGTAATTTGTATCTTTAATATTTGTTTTTATGCAAAAAATTGAAATTAACGTCTGTAGTGTAACTTTTTACACCTTTTGAAGAAGTAATAAGCTGAGTAAAAACAGGTAAATTAATATGTCAAGGCTGTGGTAAGATAATAATAATAATAAGTGCCACTTGAAAGCTGAGAATATTTGCTTTGCAGCAATATGTAACTCGAATCAGTTAGGGCCAAGGATTTGTTTACAATGGCTGATCAAAAATTGGTTGTCATACATAATTTCCTATTTCTAGTTAAAAAATTTTTCTGCAATATCTAAACAACTTGCAATTTTTATAAAAAATTAGTTCTTTAGTACTTTTTCGCTATTTTCCATTAAATGCATCACCCATCTTCGTCATCATTTATCTTAATTCTCAAAAAGATTTATCCGAAAATGAAGTCTTTAAAAATTTTTAAATGTAGCTTACCGGTCAAAAACACCCAAAATTTTGGTGTCTGGACTTCACACAATTTCGAAAGAACTAAGTCCGGTTGTGCATTTTGTGTTTTCTTTTTCAAAAGCATGGTTCTTTGGCATTATCTGTCGAAATTTTCAAAAAAATTCATCAAAAATTGGAGTCTCTAAAAATTTGAAAAAGAAGCTTACTTCAACTAAAACATTGGTGGTCTTCCTGTTCCTACAAAAAGAAAGGAAATAAAGATGGTCTTGTATTATCTTTTGCAACAAAATATCATTCTCCGGCTACATGTTCTCCATATTTAAGCGATTTGCTTTGAAATTCTGTCAAGCCGGCGCAACTGGCTGATATGATATTCTCAACCTCGACATTACAAGTGGGAACTTTGCTATTGCATTTACTTAACTGTAAGTGCTTTATTTCGAGTTAGTTCGCTTTTTGCGTTTATGCCATGATCAAGTAACATGCGACCAATCAGAGGCTTTAGGTCGTACAAATAGGCATACAATTATGAAAAAGTAGTGGCCAGCAGTCCTAATAAAACGCTAGCAATTCACTGGGAAGCGGGCTGTATAATAAGCAACATGCTAATGCTTTCTAAGTTCCTTTACCGTTAATTATTTTCAAGTGGGAGTTTTCACTAAGTCGTAAAATATGCATACGACCAAATGACTAATTGTGTTATCGTAAAACAAAAGCCATTACGGCGCACATTTCCAACTTTCTTATTATTCTCGTACACGTATTTAAAGGAACGGACAGAATTTGTAAAATGATATAAAGTTTCTAAGATCTTTTTTGATCGAAAGCAATCGTACTGCAATCGGGATTGGGAGCATAGGGGCAATATCCCCATTAGTACCAGTTTATTGCTTATGGTCTTAGAAACAATTTGTTTGAGGCCAGCTGAACCGATGTTACTCATCGGACATAAATTTTGTAATTGGTCGCCCTGCCGGACGTTGCCAGCGGAGCCGGCTAGTAAAAAATAAGTTTCTGCAAGACTTGATGCATTATCGGTAGATGTCTGCATGCTACTGGATTCCTGCTATTAGTGAGAGAACCTGTTGTCTTTGGAATGCCAGCGCTGCATAGAGCTCCTAGTATGAGGTGCATAGCTTCATAATAGAATATGAAAAATCATTTTCGCTGGAAACTTTTTTTCACTTATTTAGCTAAGGCTTGTAGACCTCTAGCAGCGGTCGGCAACCTGCGGCTCTTTTGTCTTTTTGTTTTTGGAGAACACTTCTGTTGAGAAGGTGTGAGTCAGGTGAGCGTGACTTGAATTCGGTCCTTTGCAGAAAATTAAAGGTGAAGACCCTCTTTTTTCTTTTTAGAGAATAGCCTTGATTTGATTGGCTACGCCTCACATATTCGCCCAAGCATAATTCTTTGCGGCTTTCACTGTTGTCTTTTTTTGGAAAACGAGCTTAAACGTTTTTCCGCACTTGAAAAGGTGCAGATTCCTGGCCTATAACGTCAAAAAAGCTGGAGTAAACAGGACGTCAAAAACAGGCTGAGAATTGGAACGTATGCGGAAGAGAAGTGGCACGTCACGGATGTTTTGAATGAGTGAGTTGGAATTTTTCATCTTGCTTTTAGGTATATTACCTTGATTATCTACCGATTGAAAAAACTGGGTCCCCTAGACTCCTCATCTGCCTACTTGCTTGTGTAGGTTAATTTAGTTTTTTCTTTTAGTCTTCGAATGCAACAAACAATTATCATTAACTGCAAGTTGAAGTTTTATTCATTTATCAAAAAATGTATATAACCATCATTAACAAGTCAAATAAATAAACACGTCAAAAGTTACAGAAATGTGATTTTGTGCACAACACTGTCGTGGCCAAAATTTGCTAAAACGTCAAAACTATCACAAATTATTTTGTGAATACATTTAGTGCTCTGCAGCACTTTAAAGTTGCAATGAACTCAAAGCGGTAGCGTTGACGGAGAAGTTCAAAGGATACCAACGAACCCGGGTCTAATTTTAGGGGCTCAACAGTTTGCTGTTGCGCCAACCCAAACAAACACAAAATTTGATTTTAAAAAGTTGATTTTTAAAAAACATCTCGAATTCGAAAAACCGCTTAAAATTCGCGTTCAAGAAATAGATTCTGAAAAAGGATAAAAAGGTCTTTAACTCGAAAAGGGACGCAACAAGCTCGCCAATAAAAATTATGTTTTTACGCCAACATGGTTCCGATTTCTGATCCTCAACAATTGCGACATCGGGTCAGGGTCGGCCTCTCAAAAGTTCAGATCCAAACAACAAATCGTTTGAACAGCTGTTGGCTCAAAACCTGTTAATTCAAATTCCAGCCTCCCAAACTTTTTGTTGTATATGGTATTCGATAAAGTAGTTTTCACCACAGTTTTGTGTGATTTCACTTCATTACACAACAAAAATCAACCCGTTTATAGGATGTAAAATTACTACCGAATTGCGATACCTTGATAGAGCAATCCTCGAGATTCTAGGAAATGTTAAGGCAAAAATAGAAAACGCCTCAAAAATAATCACCAGCATCACATTGTATAATACAAAATATCATTAAATCGGAACCGATTTCCATGTTATTGGGTCTCATCAGGCGGGTGTAAAAAAAGACCACAATAAAATGTACGATGCACAATAGCTTTGTCATCGTGTGCAAATAGATAATACAGTAATAGCTATATCAAGGAGTTTCATTCAAGCACACACACACACACACACACAACACACACACGACATGGGCAAAAAGTTACATCGCCAAATCCTCATAAAAGAATGGAATCATTGTTAAGACATCATCACTTTACAGTATTATAGAGGGTGCTATAGTTGCTAGTTAGCAATTTTCAGACATATCTTTTAATCAATAACATCATAGCGTACAATACAACAACCTATTACGACATGTTTAATAACCACCCACTTGATGAGACCCAATAAGGTCGAATCCGGGTTTGTACATCTTTGCTCTCTAGCATTTTTACATATATTTTTATCCGCTGGGATATTTATATAGTATAGCACAGTTACCCTGCTTTGTGAACACTTGAGTTAGACGCAAAGCACGTATTATAACAGTTTTAAACGTTTTTGTCCGCAATAACTTATACGCGGAAAAAACAAAAATCTATTGATACGTACTTCATAGTTTTGTCCGTGATTTGTGAACTAAATTAGATGTTCGCACAACAGCATATACCGGAAGGCATGATATATGTATGTATACAAGTGCATGAACACTTTCGAACAAAAATGCATGATCTAAAAATGGAACAAAAACTTGACAAAATACACAAATACGTTTCTACGTACAACCACATTTAGGTAATATAAACGTAGAATTTAGAGTCTTTGCTAGATCTTTCTCACCGATTGTCAATGTAGTTTGTACAGGCATGCATTTTTCTATTTTAACTTCTTTATTACTTGTCAAATTCGAAAACAGTTATGTGCTTGGAACATTCGGGAATTATCGCATCAAAAATGACCTCTACCAACCATGATACGTACTTTCCGTGTTGGCTTTATAGTGTTGCCAAAGGGTATAACTAAAAGCATTGCTGCACCGACAGCAATGAGTAGAGCAGCAGCGTAGAAAGAGGCTACAAGGAAAACTAGTTGCCAAGGCTTTTATTTTGATGTTTATGTCTTTTTTTTTTATTAAAGAGTCGGTTCGTAGCTTTATAGCAAAGATAAATTCTCTCGCATATCCTACAAGTGTGTTCTGAGGTAATATAATATTTGTATTGTGTTATAATATATACAAATATAATACAACAATAACATGTATTGTGTTGTATTTGATCCTTTCGTGCTGCCCAGTGATGCCAGCTGTACAGTGAACGGAAGCAATAATACTGTTAATACTTGTAGAGTGCGCAACTAACACTGACATTTAATTCAGAGTCTGGCCTAATACAAGACACTCAAGCAATAAGAAAAGAGTTAATACTTTTGATAGTTTGTATTTTAAATACTATTTAAAAGCTAAAAAGAATTGCAATCAACAATATTGTTTTTAATATGTCGAACACCACAGCAATTCAAGATGAAAATCAAACAAATTCGTGAGTATAGTAAATAAATTACTGTCTGCTGCTTCTCACCTCCTTCAATCATCTTCATCTTTTAACTCCTCCCCTAAGTGCCAGGGATCTATCGGCATCTGAATAAGTTCTATTTATTCTTTTATCTCTAAATTCAATGGAAAAACAACATTTATGTTAGTTTTCAATACGACACGATGTTACTCATTTGTTGCCTCATACTTTGTAGCGTCGTGTTTTGCAGCAGCCATTGTTCAATCTTAAAATCGTGTCGCTTCTTCTACATCTGCTGCGCAACCGACAGATATAAAAGCACAACGAAACACCGTAATGCTTGGCCATTCCTGCCTTCCACTATCCATCATACCAAGCAGCTGATAAATCTTGGCTCTGCACGTCGCTGTACTTTTTCTTTTGACTTTAATCTGGTGCAGAAATTTTTGACGTAGAAAAAATTTTGGTTTCAATCAATTTCTTGGGCCAAGGGAAATAAGTAATTGCCTCTTTGAGTACGCATAAGCCTACTCCTATTTTATATCCCTGAATTAAAACAGTTTATCTTAGAATTTTACATCACTTGACTGTAAAGCTGTGTCGTTCTTTTTAGAATTAATTTCTCCAATTGCACTGTCTCTAATTACTCGTATCACTTCGTCAGCATGAGTGCGAGCCTCGTCGTAGTTGTCGTTCATGTTTTTCTTTGCACCGCTTTCATCGTTTATTGGTAAGTCTCTTCAGTACGTTTTCATATAAAAATGTGACCATCACAAGAAAACGTTATCAACACTTTCCACTATTTTAGCTTGACTCCATTTTTGTTTGCTTTATAACATTTTCCTGAACCAGTTATAAAAGTTGGTTTTGCTTCAGCAGTAAGTTCTCAGGCCGCTTTGGCTTGGTCTTCCAAGCAGACACCCAGCGTTTTTAGCTTTGCGATCGTTTAAAAATCATCGCTAGAGAGTGCGGTAGTTATAAATAGGCATAGTAGGCATAGTAGGCATAGTACAGGCATAGTAGGCATAGTACAGGCATAGTAGGCATAGTACGATGTGGCGATGATTTTTAGTTGTTGGAGTCCGCCTACTGCTAAACCTAAAGGACAAAATTTGAACTTTACATTACATGCTTAAGTAGTTCACCAAGCAATGAAATGAAAACGGCTGCTTGCAGGACCTAGGAAACAGATGTTTAGGGATCTTTGCAACACTGTGTTGCAAAATAAAATTTGACAACCGCACGTGGACATGGTGTTTTCCAAAAAAAAGTCATCTCCCTCGCTTCGGGCGGAAAATGCGTCTATGAAAACTGTCGAGCACTCATGTCACATCGCTCTCATCTCCAAACTTCCACATTTGCATTTGAATGAGGTAGTATCAATCCTTGCTTAGGACAATTCATGAGATCTAAAAATGGATTCTCTCCAGAAGCATTTTTGAAATCCTCCACTTCAGCCCAAAATTTCTCGGTTCTGTGTTTTCAGCCCAACATTATGTTTGAAAAATATTAGATAAACTCACTAATACAACATTAGCCTAACAATATTGCATAACCTAGAACAAAAAAGTAAAGAAAATCAAGTTAATCTCCCTCCTTCACTATTCTTTATGACATTACTCGACTTAAAGATTTCCCTCTAGATAATATCTAGTACGTTAAAAAAATATCTAGACTTTCTAGCCATCGTCTAGTTTCCCAATTATATCTCTAGGCCTTACAAAAAATATCTAGATCTAGCTATAAAACATCTAGAGTGGCAGCCCTAATCGGATCCCTCTTAATAGGAGATCGGCTTGAAAATGCTAATTAGCAAGTAGCAACTTCTATATTTTATAAAAGTAAAAATTTTTTTTTTTTTGAAAGGAAAGAAGGCTTTGTCACATTTGTGCGACTGGTTTTCGATCGCACACCTCTCCTACTATGCCTACTTTGCCTGTACTATGCCTACTATGCCTGTACTATGCTTACTATGCCTGTACTATGCCTACTATGCCTGTACTATGCCTACTATGCCTATTTATAACTACCCCTAGAGAGTGTATAAAATATATTTTTGGCGGCGTTTGTTTTGAAAATGTTTATTAAAGCATTGTATTTAGCTATTATCAACTTTTGTTCTCAAATATCAAATTTGTATCCACGCAACAGGTTGGACTGAAACATCCAACATAACAATCTTAAAACCAACAGATGCTACGTCGTGACGTTACGCTGAGCCACTGATATATTGTGTGCTATATCTACTCAGAACAGCTGCGAATGCGCTGAAAAAGTTGCAGCAAAAAATTTCGAGCTTTTCCGAGGTGACGATTGAGGTGCAGCATTTGGTGGGCGGGATTGTAAGCAGATCTCTACCAATATAGAAGGAGTCTAGGGTTTTAACAAATTTACAATTTTGGAGAAACTTAAAACTATCCCAAACTTGTTGCTGTACCACTTCTGTTTTGTCTGTGTGGCCGATGTTTGCTTCGTATCCTCGCCTTAGATTCACAAGTTGAATCGTCAAACCACTGAATCGTAAAGATACACTACACAAATGAACATCGTTTATAAAAAAAGCCTTGCTTTTCTCAAAAGATCGCTTTTATTTAAAAAAAAAGAACGAGTCAATAAAACTAACCCACATTTCTAGTTATCGGGTGTATTGTGGTGCTGATATTTAGTTCAGGTTTTTGGGCGGCTGCGTTTTGCAGAAACGAAGCGATACTAGTGAGGTCGGAACACAGAAAATGAAACAAGGAAATTAATGCTGTATGTCGGATATTAAAAAAGATGAAAATCACTGGATGTTGCTTGCTAAAAATACATTTTGTCGTTGCTTCCGCAAATACGAGACTCGATGTTTGGTATTGGCAATGAGATGCAGCTGTCATTGTCATGTCACATGTAATCAGTTAATGGCATAGAGCTATGTGGAGGAAAAACAGTGACGTGGGTAGTACCAAAAAGCCAACACAAACCCGTACGGCCGAACTTGCACTCATAAAATTCAACTGGTTCTAGATCGAGGCGGGTTTAGATGTTGCCACCAGCAAATTTTTTATCTTTCTCATTGTGTACAGAGGTGACGACTGATCAGATGGTTTTAAGCTGTGGTTTTCTAACTAAGAGTTGTGGCCTCAAATTGGGTTTGGGTTACCTGCATATTTCTGGGCGTAGCCTGTGGTTTTAATAACCTTGATTTCCAAAGCAAGGCCTTAAATATCGTTTTGAGACAAAAAAGCTACGGTCAAGATCGCGAATACTTGCAGACTTTGTTTTTGTTAAAGTTGGGTCACCTCCAATGATAACTGAAGATATCTGATTATGTTTTAGGCAAAAGTTGAGACGGAACCTAGTGGATCTATACGCAGCGAATGTCGTCTTCGCAAACGCATGCATCGCGATATCGTGGACCATTATCGGATTCCTTAATTACTTCGGGCACAGCCGCGATACAAATTACCGTGGCAGTCAGCCGATCCATTATTTCTGGTTTTTGTTGTATCATTTTTTCTTTGCGACGCATGTGGGTGAGTGGTTATGAAAATTCAACAGGGATGGCGTTGCAACACCCTCCAAATCAACCCTATTTAATTGCTTTCATTTTTTGTCATGCTTTTTGTTCCTTGTAAGGTCCTAGTTATGCAGGCTAGTATACAGAAAGCTCTCCCTGAATAAGCAAAAATAAAATGGAATATAGTGTAAGCTAAAGATTTGCTGGTGGTTGCAGCTGTTTTTATTTTAAATTAACCAGCTCTGCCGGCATCGGCGGGCAGAGCTCCCATCAGCAACATCGAGGTTAGCAATGTTGGCTCAGCCAGCCAAGATGGCTTCACCCAGTGGATGGTTGCGAAAGCAATAACAAAAGTTGATGTTTTTGATTTTGCCAAATCTCGTTCCAAAACAACGCTATCACTTTTTGAAACGCAAATGATAAAAAACACTTGGGGCTGCGCATAGACTCTACATGTCTTTCAAGTTTCTCCAGCCCTTGGCAATGTCTTAATCGTCATGTTTTCACCATAGAGGCGTCTCTACACTTAATTAATATTTATCGGTTCCATTCATCTAGTGCTTGAATTGAAAGCATATCAAAGTTGTGAAAGGCGGCCAAAGTAATTAATATGTATTTTCAGAATTAAGCTATTAAATATTGGACCTACTACCTACGACATTTTTGTAACTGTTTGGGTATTTGTATGAGCTACTGCTTATGGCTGCGGGCATGTTGCTTGGTTCTGGCATAAACACAACTTGGCAAAGAGCAAACTAACGCGAATTCAATTACTAGCAGTTAAGTTATTACAATAACAGCGCCCTCCACCAGTAATGTAAGGTTTAAGAATATTGGTTCAGCCTGCTACACCCAATTGATATTTGTGATAACTGCAATAGAACGTTAATGTGCTGTTGGCATGGCCAATTCTCATCCAAGAATTAACAACACCGTTTTTTAAAGGAAATCGACTCCTTAAAATAATTCTTTAAAAATTGTTTATGCCTGTTTGTGTAGTAGACCAGTATTGTGCTTTAACATGCATGTGAAAAGAGCAAATTTCGTAAATAATAGATGCATCGTTCTCAATTTTTTTAATTGCTTTTAAAACTTGCCTGATTGATGACGTTTGTTTTTAACACTCAAAGATTATGCAGCTACTCGATTAACTATTGGAATCTTTGATACGATTCGAAGTAAATTTCAAGTGTTATTGGTGCAAATAGAGCCGGCGTCGCCCGCAAGGCCCTCATTGGTAACGTCCCGGTTAACAACATCGGTTTACCCGGCCAAGCTGGCTTTACCCAATGGATAGTTGTGAAAACAGTAACAAGAAGTTAATGTTCTATCACAGTGGTTTTCAACCGGGGTTCCGCGGAACCCTAGGGTTCCCCCAGTACAGTCTTAGGGTTCCGCCAGAAGTTACACAAAATCCTATTTTATTAATTTAATTAAATGCTGTTTTTTGCATAAAGCAAACGAATTATTGCACAGGGGTTCCTCGAACCACTGGAATGCTTTCTTGGGGTTCCGCTCCAGCAAAAAGGTTGAAAACCACTGTTCTATTACAATGCTCAATCTCGTTCCGAAACAACACTATTGGTTTTCGGAAACGCAATCGATTAAAAAAACATAAACTCGGTTTTCGCGGAGCCAATGCATGTCTTCCAGGATTTTTGAGTCCCTAGCAACGTCTCAATTACCATGTTTTCGCCATAGGGCTCCTTAATCTTGACAAACGTTTATCCGTTAAATTATGCAAGTGCTTGAAAGTATATGAAAGTTGAGGAATGGTACCCAGGTGATTGATCGCTATTGAACATTCATTTATATGATCACACTACTTAATATTAACCCTCTATTTTAGACTTTTTGTAAATATATTGGTACTAGTATGAGCTAACGTTTCTGGCTGCGGGCATGTTACTTGGTCCTGGCATAAACGCACCCAGGGAAGAGTACACTAACACAAAATGAAGCAATCACAGTTAAGTTATTATAATAGCAGGGCCCCCATCACTTATGTCGAGATTGAGAATATCATATCACCCGGCTGGGTTGGCTTCGCGCAATTGCAAAGGAAATTGCTTCAAGATTTAGATGATACGTTGTTTGACACAATTATTTTGTTACCAAAACAAAAACAAAACTGCTTTTACATGCCTCTTTTCGTAGGCGGATCACTGACTAAAATGGTTAGAGACTTGTTACCTTTAACAAGGCTTTGTCTTATTGGTAAACGTCCTAAAACAACGTTTGAATCAACTATGATTTAAGCTTTATTGTTTTGTGGAGAAGCTGTTCCTAACTTTATCCAATCTTCTCTTCTCACCAGAGTCAGTAAAATTGTTACAAATTGTATTGAGAAATTAGCTGAAAACGAATTTAAAAGTGATGCAGAAACAAAACATTGAGGTGCACCTTCCGAATTCAATCATCGAATATAAATTTTGTATCTAGCAAGTGCAATCCGTGAATACGAGATCTATAAAGACTCGTGAAACTATCAACACCATATGAGTGTATGACATGTTGATATAAGCTACAAGCAAAGGAGATTTACAAATTACTTGGATTAATTTCCTTTTTCAACGTTCAAGCATAATGAAAACCACATTACAACCATTTTAATTTTAGTGTTTGGTGGTGGAATTGTTCTGCTTTTGATGGCGACAAAGAAGAGTTTTTTTCGTGTGCATCGGAGCGTGGCGGGATTGAGTCGAAATTTAATGCCAACAATTGAGGAAGACGACTCGACAAAGAAAACAATGAAATACAGGTGTAGATCAGCTATGTATTTGCCTATAACTGCGTCACAACCAATCAATCAATTTAATTTTTAAAGCAAAGCAAAACGATTTTAATATCCAATTCCTTGATCAAACGACACACGTCCAAGTAATAGGCCTCTACTATTTTTGCAAAACGCAAAAAGCATATTTTACGAGAGCATCAATAATGATCGAAAGTTAGTTAGGTTTAAATTATACGAATCTTTTAATCACTGATATTGGGAGTGGTGGTACATTAGGCATACCCAACCTTTGACACACTCCCAGAGAAAAAGCCGTACGACATGAGATCTTCAATCTAGGGGGCCGAAGAAAATGATGGTTGTGTGGTTCTTGAGTTTCTCAATATTCAGGCTTTGAAAGAGGGTGTCATGAAGTGACAGAGATATATATGACGCCTTGGTGTTTAAGTAAATATTTAGTGCACTAAATAAATAGTTGGGTACGCCATTGTTAGTACGTTTGAAAGTGAAAAAAGTATTGCAAGTAACCACTATCTTCTCAGTAAAACAACACTTTTAATAATTTCCGAAGGCTGATTTGTTGTTTCAATCATTGAAAGAAGATTTATAATACGTTCAGTGGCGGTAATCATACGCTAATAAAAGACACTTCATTAGTATTACCAAAAGGAAATCGTGTATACTGATTTTTTTTATTTCTATTTGTTTCAAAAGCGATATCAGAACAATCTGCTGCACAACGAGGTACCTGATAGTATGCAGGCTTTAAATCAAAGATGCTAAAAATTGTTCTTTTTGCAATTTCAGAGACTTGTTTGTCTATATTAGGCAGCGGATAAGCATCGTGCGATGTATATTTATTAACAGTCTGAGAATAGTCAACAACCATTGGGGGTTTATGTTTCTCGAAACAAAGTTAAGCTTGTCAAGGAGAAAAAGACTTTATTGTACCTTCTTTTGGCAGTTTGCTCACCTCAATCCTCATAAATTCTTTGTTCTCTCATTACAATAGCGAGACTTTGTGGAGATTGGCCTGCAGTCCGAAAGTTATTTTTGGAAAAGAGGTCTGTGTTCAACACTTGAATCTGATACCGTGCATTGAGTCGCATTGTTCAAAACAACCAGGCTTTCTTGTGGATCATTTATTTGAATAATAATTTGCTTATGACGTTTCAAGAAATCTTGACCGAGAATGACATCAGTGCATAGTCCAGGAATTATTCCAAATGTAACGTCACAATAATCCCGGTATTGCATAGTAATGTCACAGCAAACTTTTCCCAGCACAGGAGGCTTTATTATCTCCCAGCACAAACAAAGGCTTTTATGTAATCAAAATAAACATATCTAAAATACAACAAAATTAACAAACTAAGATTTTAGAGAAATATAAAACATTCTTAAATTGTAACAAACTTACCTTATTTCTGGTGAAATGTAAAGCGAGCTTGTTTGTAGTATCCCGGGTGTGCTGAAGTAAAACCATATTTTGGCAGACTAGCTTCAAGCTTTCTGATAGGAACGCACGGATGTTGGAAAGGATCAGCATGAGGGTGGTTCTTAAAAAACATTTTTTGATTTTGTGATAGCATGGGTTTAAAGTGTTCCATTTTGGAAAAAACATCACATGCAAACTATTTTTGAACATTCTATGCAATTAGTGGCAGATCAAGTCCCCTATATTACAAGTAGGGCCCAGCTGGCTTAAACAGTCATATTCACATATGGAGTGCAATAAAAACTTCACTCTTACATCAAAAAAAATGCGGAACATGTGGTTTCCTATTCAACTTTATAGAGTCCTATATCTTGCGTAGATTTCAAGTTACGTAAAAACTGCATTTGTATCAAAATTGCTATTCGAGCTAGTCAAGCATGTTCAAGTTACTCATCAGTAGTACTCTCAATAAAATAAATCCATGGTCTATGGTTTTACAGCGATCACGCACTACTCGCACAAGCAGCAAAATTGAATGAACATTGACAAACGTCTGGAAACATACCAACATTATTACAGGGTGATAAAGGACGATGCAACCAGGTCGGCAAAACAAAATTTTTCAATACGCCTGTGATTGCAACGGAAATTGTTTGGCGTTCACTCAGGCAGTTATTTGATGTATAAAAAGTTTTCTATTTGTTGTCGGAAAATATTTTTGTATTGCTGGAGACTTGCACGAGGTACCAGAACTGATCTTATCTTATGTCTATACTCGTAATTCGCAGGCTCATGATATATGGTGTGTTGGGTTGCACTGTGTTTATCATGATTATTAACCATCTTTTATTCCCCACCTTGGAAAAGACAGCCTGAAAGTTGTCATTGAGTTTTCAAAGGCTAAATCCTTTCAAAAAAAAGTAATGAGGAGCTTTAGTTTCTGGAATAAATCTTTTTGACCACGTGCTTTTGCGTGCCTAAATTGATTATGGGAACCATTTCCACACAGAGCTCGGGAGTCTTTTCTGGCTCAGAAATTCATCTTTTTACGAGTTTCCAGGCTTCTTAAATTGCTTTGATCAAACAATGGTAATGATGCGTCAATGAGTGAATCACTAAAAAATAGCTGATGTCAAAAATAATATCATTTCTTTTATTGTTAGCCGTCTTGAAAAATATTTTAAATTTTTGGAGGTGGCTATCATTCTTTTTGGAAGAGTTCCTCCCTGTAAAATTGATGGCTCCTAAACCAATGCATTATACCACATGATCAAGCAGCTGTTTTACATTTTGGAAGTTTGGCTATTTCAAAATGAAATGAAGTTTGCAGCAAGAAAAAAGAACCACCGAAGTAGTAATATTTGCGGTTTAAGTGTACCTCAAACTCAAATGGTGGCACTTCTAGTAGGGCGTACTTTTTCAATGATCCTCTTTCCCTGAAATCATCGGTTGGGTATGGAAAGATTGACAAAAAAGTTTCAAAAACTGCATCAATAAAGCAGGTGATTTACGTGTAGCATTAATCACATGACCTAGTTGATCGATTATAGCGTCTCATGAGTTGGTCGATTACAAGTTTCAACATGTTTGACTAGTTAGAATAGCAATTTTAGTAAAAATGTAATTTTTTTACCCAACTTAAAATTTAGACTTGCTATAGGGCTATAAAATGTATTGACGTTGGATAGGAAACAACATGTTTGACATCTTTTGGTATAATAGTGAAGTTTCTAATGTATGCGGTACGCGGATATGGCTGTTTAAACCAGTTGCGCCCCTGCGTAAAATATAGGGGGCTTGAGCTACCCCTAAAAGTTAAGATTTTTCAAAAATAGTTTGCATGTGGAGTTTTTTCCCAAATGGAACACTTTAAACCCTGTCATCAAAAATATTCAAAAAATATTTTTTACAACCACTTTTATCAGCATTGATTTTAAATAATCGCTTGAGTGAAGTGGAAGCTTTTTTATGCTAACAGTTATGGACGAATGCACGTGTTGTTCTAATGAATTTTTGTATAAACGTGGTTTGGTTTGGCTTATTGGCTTAATTCATCTTTAAAAGCACCACCAATATTACTGTAGATGTAAAAAATCAATTAGAAAAATATGACGATGAAAAGTTATAAAATGATCACACAGAAAGGATTTTTGAGTGTATAGCTTTCCTAAAAAATAATATCGAAAATGTTTAAAATCTACAAAACAAAATAATAAAAATAGCTGTATAACTGTTAATTATGGATTAATGAAATTCAGAAGTGGTATATACGTAAAATTAATGTTTTCCCTAAAAAATTTAATTAGGGTTATTTCAACAAAAAATTAATCTAGCCTGCTTTTCAATTGTTTAAGTAGATGTTTTAAGTTATTTTAAATTTAATAACCGACTGACTGGTTTTCAAGTTTGATTTTTAGAAATTCGATAATGTTGGGCCACAAGTAAAAATTAATTTTATAGTTTTGTCGTTTTACAACGAGGCAGGCACTAACTATTTTCAAATAATGAGTCGTTATCGGTTTTGTCACAATTCAAAATCAAAAGTTTCGCAATTCATAGTCAATTTTAAACCCTACCCCAAACCCTAACTCTAACTCTAACCCTAATCCTAACCCTAACGCGTCTTTGAATTGTTGAATTTGAATTGTCGAGACCCCGTCGTTTTCATTAGTATAAAAACTAATGTGTCATTCCTATTAGTTTAAAGTCGCGTAGCATCTTAAAGTGCAATGTTCTGTCAAAAGCATTTGGTTTTCAATAAGCTTAGTATCGTGCTATCAATGACTCAAGAGAGACGGGTTATTCTAAGTATATGAGCACGGAAAATGATATCTTCCGAGAGTCGACTTCCATCAATCACTGACGCATTTGCCGTTCGAAAAGCAAGAAACTACATTTTAAGCAATTTCAAAGATGAAATTTTGGAGCGAAAGATATAAAAGTTTCTCAACGCTTACAAAAATAATATCAATATGAATGCAGCATCTGTCGTAGCCTAGCCTTAGGTAACTATTTGTTCATTCAATGATGCTTTTTGTGTAAAACGTTTCAATGAAATTAATTTTCTTTGAGCAGTTTACCTCTACCTATAAATTTGTATTCAAGATTAATTTTTTGACAATTTGTGCAAATTTTGTTCATTTGAAGCTCTATGGATTGCTTCATTTACTGAATGATTTCTTCACAGTGCATCTAAATCAATTCAACAGTTGTGATCTCTAGATTTATTTCGCACTTTTGTTTTATTTTAAAATGGTCAAATTTAACCCTAAAACGACCAAACGCGTCAATTGACGCGTTTGAAGTATTTAATTTCTTGCATCTTCACCGAATTTTAATTTTTTTTCCTAAAACTTTTGGACATTTTTTGTATTATTGCAACGTAGAGTTTGTGTGTTTTTTGAGGGTTTTACGATTAAAACAACAAATTTAGTCGTATATCTACCTAGAACGACCAAGCGCGTCAATTGACGCACACAGCTGAAAATTTCACCTAAAGTTTACAAAAGGTTTAAAAATCTGCAGAATCACAACAATCTGAGAAACTAGACAACGTGACAATTAGTTTGTCTAAGAAATAATTGAATATTGAGAGGCCACAGCAGGCGTTTTCCTTCGTTGTAGAAATTCGGGCATTTTTGGTAATTTTATTTGAGACTAGCACGTGCTTGCCAACAGCAGATATTTAGGAGGAAAAGCAAGCACTGCTGTTGTACAGTGAATGCTGTTATCATTAATGACAGCGTTTTATTTCATGATTTAAGAAGTCTTTAAGATATATTGCAGGTATTGACATGCCTTTGCTTTTTCTTGCTTTGAAACGTGTTTTGCTAGTAATAATGTATTCAATACCTCAAGAAGTTTTACTGCTCCTTAGGCTTTGTTGCAGTTACAAGATACTTCAGCAGACTGTTCCGATGGTAAAAATTCCAACAGCGAGATTCATGATGCATTAGATAACGATTTAGAAGAAGTGTAGCTTAATTCAAGTGGGGAAGAATCAGACGTCAATATTGCTAGCGAACACAATAAAAACGATCCACAGAATCAAGTGAAGGTGAATCAGGACTTGATTGTAAAAGACGAAAAAGTTTGGTAAGCTTTGGCTACTCCCCATGCACAACTAGGGCGCTTGCAATAGCAAAACGTACTGAGCCTCAAGCCTGGCCCATCTGCATTTGCGACAGGCAAAATTTTGGAAAGCTGTCCACTATCATCTTTCGCATTTTATTTGATGAGGCAATGCTCAGAAATATAAGAAAATGCACTGTAGTTGAAATCCTTTGCATTTTGGACAAAATAAACTGGGATGTGACGCTTGATGAGCTGGACAAGTTTATTGGACTGATTATTACGAGAGGAATTTTAGGACAGAGAGATTTGCCTGTGGAAAGTTTATGGCAATCAACCTGGACATTTCCGATGTTCAGCAACACTCTATCTAGACACAGATTTAAGGAAATAATGCGATTCTTACGTTTCGAGATAAAGAGTAATAAGCGTCAAAGGGTGATACACGACAAGTTTTACCTGGTTTCTTCGTTATGAAACCTTTTTATTGAGAACAGTTAGATTGGGTATGTACCTGGCGCTACATTACTATTGACGAGCAATTACTTTTATGTAAGACTAGATGCAGGTCAATTCAATAGATGCTGCATAAACAGGATAAGTTTGGAATCAAGTTCTGGTTGGCGGTTGACGCGGAGGCAAAATACCTGTTTAATAGCTTTCTGTATCTGGGAAAAGATGAGAGCAGGGACACTTCTGTAAGTGTACCGAAATATGTCGTGACAAAGCTGATATTCAAGCAACTGATATTCAAGCAACTGATATTCAAACGTGGCTATAATGTAACTTGTGATAACTTTTTCACAAGACTTGATGTTGCCCTGCATCTAGCTAATCAAAAATGTAATAATATGGCCACAGTCCGACAGAATCGAAGAGAATTGCTAAAAGCATCCAAAAAAAGCAACAGCAGCACGAAACTTCCCTGTTTGCATCTACTCAAACAGCTACTATTACTTTGACTTCATATTAGTGTGAAAAACAAAAGTCGGTAGTAATAATGAGTGCATTACATCCTGATGTAGAGATTACTTCCGACAACAACCTAAAGAAAAACCAGAGACTATTTTATTCAATTACAAAACAAAGGCTGGCGTTGACGTCACTGATTAGATGGCTAAAAAATACTCTGTAAAAGCTGCCAGCAGAAGGTGGCCCATTCACTTGTTTTACAATTATTGATCTGGCACTGATCAATAGCGGGATTTTCTTCCGAGATATCCGCAAGTCGGGTGTCAGTCGCCGAAAGTTTGCACAAGTTGTGGTAGAACAAGGGGCAACTTCAGAAGTCGATAATGGAAAAAATGCTGTAGCACAAAGAAATCTCTTAGAAACTAACGAACCTTCAGAAAAAAAGCGAAAAACAAGTGCTACCTCAGAGTGCCGTAGCAGAACAATGGATTTGGGCAACACTTGCCGGAGCACAGTATGTGATGAATGCTCAACAAAAATTTTCCCAAACTGTATTGATTGAACGCAACCGACAAGTTCCTTGTTTTTGTGAAATATTACGGTTTTGTAAACAACAGCTTGATTATCAATTAT
The DNA here is from genome assembly GCA_963675345.1 of Trididemnum clinides. Lineage (NCBI taxonomy): Eukaryota > Metazoa > Chordata > Ascidiacea > Aplousobranchia > Didemnidae > Trididemnum > Trididemnum clinides. The sequence continues at coordinate 17,515,576 of OY776291.1, forward strand.
TTTCTTTTAAACGCTGTTGGTATCCAAAATTTGTGTTTTATGTTTGGCAAATTTGCTCTTTTAACTTTACTTTGTTCTTGCTGATTATGTATTATATGATGTTTGATTATTTTTAAGATGCAACAAATAACATCTCGACTTTAAGAATGTTTACTTTACCAAATAAAAGAACGAATTAAAGTTTATCTACATTATGCGTCAATTGATGCACTTGGTCGTTCTAGGTAGTTTGAAAACGCGGTCGTTCTAGTGTTAAAATTCACACAAAACGCTACTTTCAGTACTGGATTTTGGTATCTCTCGGTCTCGCAGAACAGCGAAAGTGGGCTGAGCACTTAACGATTGTCCAGACTAGTTTTTGAATTACTAAGTTTCAAAATTCCGTTTAAATTACTTGGCATTAGCCAAGTTCCGATGAAGCAATTGCATATTAATTGCTAAGCAGAACAAATAATCGTAAAGTTTTTCGAGCAACTCTCGATTGCTAGATCATTCCAATCGCACATCTATTCAAAGTTTTTCTATGTTTGCGATAGAGCGAGAGATGTTTTAGATTAGCGTTTTTTGCTGCTTCTCATTTCAAAATCCTTTTTTCTTTATTGCTACTGTTGTTAGTTTCTCATTCCATGTGTAATGAATAAGTGATATGAAAATACGGAACAGAACTACGTAAAATCAAACTTCCCACTAGCGGTACTACTACTACAATACAAACGGCGTTTTTACAATCTCAGCCACTTAAGATCAATAGGTGCTGATTAAAACCGTGTTTAAACTGACAGACAGTCAGACAGACAGGATTCTCTCTTCTGTAGAATAAGTGGTAGCATAATATTTCAGAGTTTGATTAAAATTTTGTACCTGCATCTGATGATATTTTATAGAGAATATTCATTTGTGCTTTCAGCCCATTTCGGTCTTGAAGCTACTTGCAGTTACTAACTAGTCTTTCAAACTATTCTATAAAAGTGATTGCCTGATGCGAAAAGATACAAGGATAACCAAAAATGATTTCAAATTCCCATTCCATCTTTATATCAGAAAATTAATGATGCTCAATTTCAGAATTCTGCTTTGGACCAAAAAGAATCGTCGTTGCGTCGCAAAGTTTCAAATCATCTTTCTATGGATAGTTCCTGTCCTGACATACACTGTCAGTTTCGGGGATAACTTTCACTGCCTTCAAGAATGCAAATGCACATTGAATTTTGTAACCGCACCCAACGTTTCCTCCAATTGTCCATCAGACAAAGGTAAACACTTCAATTTAAACGCAAATGCTACCGCAGGTTGTTTGTACTGAAAAATACAATAATGTAAGAGGGTTTCACTACAGTATGATGGAGAGTAACTTTTCTAACAAATTGCTTTGATGCTTTAAAACAAGTATGGTTTCTCCTATTTGTGGAGAGGTTGATCCCTCCCCATATGCATTCTTTTGTACAATCTTCTATACAGCCATTCAATTCTTTCAGGTTGCAACAATGTCTTGCCTGGTATGGCAAACGTATCTATCATAGCGGTCTGTGCCATATGGTTCATCTGTATCTTGGTTCTTCTGGCGCTTTTGCTTCATTCTTACATCAACTTCGGTCACGTGATGATGGAGCGGCAGAACGCGAAAGACGCAACACTACGCAATAACGTCATCGAGAAGCAGAAGAGAAAACCAGGCGAAGCAAGCGTAGGGAAGAAATCACCAATCGCTGACAACAGTGCAATTGGTCCAAGCACTCTTGATCAATCGAAGGTAGAGACGGCAACCCTAGCACAAAGCGGTCGATTCAACCATCGCAAGAACTCAAAGAGCCTGTTTTCTGAGAGTTTAAAAAGCCATATTCTCCTTCTTGCACTGGTAGCGGGGCTTTTCATTATTGGCACTGCTCCTATAGTTCTTATTTTGTTCATTTCTGCAATAAATCCATACATACCTAAAGGTTTTGCAACCAATAGCGTTTTCATCTTCATAATCCTCTTTGATGCTCTTTGCCGTTTAACCAGCACCAATGTAATTTGTTCAGCTTACTCGGGGCTCAGCATCGCTGTAAAATCGTTAGTTCGCTCGATCGCGCAATGTCATTGTTTCAAGAGTCGGCGATGAGTTTGCACTTTTCTATCTGCAGAAGTGTAAGCTTTACCACAGCTCCTTCGAGATTTTAATGTGACTGGAGACACCCACACCGCTTTTTAACTTCGAGTAATTCTTCGTTGTAACAACCGATTTTAAATTGTCTTTCGCGATTTTTTTTTTTTTGTCGCTGCACTGTAAAATGCTTTGTAATATTAAAACTGGTTTTAGGCCACGCTCGACGAGCACACACGAGAGTTTTTAGATTTTTGTTAAGCCCAAAGCATGAGCTGAAGTAGGCGTGCGTTTAAAACGTATTTCAACAAACGCTTGTATAATATGCGCGTAAACTAAATCTTGTAACATATTAAAAAACTGCATTTGGTTAAATAACAATCACTGGTAATTACGGCGGAACCTTGTTGAAAAAATCTTTCACCAAGCTTGATAGAAAAATGTTTATCTACTATGGAGAGCCATTTGGAAAAAATTACATACTTTGTACAAGTGCTTTTTTTGCCTATTTGTCATAAACCCGGCAATGAAGTCAGCTGCAAAGCATATCAGAAATTTCTGATATATAAGTCAGAAAGTTCAGATATATAGATCGGACAAGATCCAACTTAAATATGACAAGAACAACTGAAAAATAAGTTTTAAATTTCTGATATACTGTATATATCGAACAAAAAACAGTTGCATAATATATCGGGAATTTCTGATATATTATCGGAAGTTTTCAGTATGCATGTACATCGGACAAAATTTGCCATAAATCAGACAAAAATACAGCAGCAATTCCGATAAATTTTTGGCCAACTTCAGTGATCTAGATGTCGCAACCTTGCTTTTAAAAGTGACATTTGAAAAATCTTTGATTTATGAATTACTATCCGCGCAATTCCAACCCTCCCGTTGTCTATCATATTATCCAAGCGAGTTTTTATATTGTAGACTTATAATATCCAAGATGAAATTTTAAGTTGTAAACTACTATTGTTATTCAGTGTGCTTGCTTTTATTCGCCCTAGTGTTTTTAATCTTTTTTGAAATAAATTTTTTCTGGGTGGCTGCTTCTTGTTTATTTGATTTTTGGGTTTGTCGTTCAAGAACGCCACTAAAATTTTGATAAAGGAGGAGGTGTAAAGTAAAGACAAAAGTAAAATTTATTCATTTATGTTGGTACCAGAATAATTTTTGGTCCCCTAATACAGCTGGCGACTTATCTAAAAACACCGCGAAAGGTTGAGTGGCATGTCAATGATGACGTTTTGTCTTCGATGTTGCTGGCCAGCTACACACCATTCTTGAAATTAAGGACCTGAGTTATTACGTCAATAGTACATGAGGCGTTCTTCCAATTTAACTCCATTTATAACTTATATACGGTACAGCATGGAAGGCTAAATAAGTCCGGTGATAATTGATTGCATTTTCCATATGTTTAAAACTTGACTCAGTCCGCATTTTTTATGCGATTTATTCAAGTTGAAGGAGGCTAGGCTGATCCGAATCTGGTTTAAGGAAACCCTAAGAACGAACTTAAATGAATGTCAAAGCATTAAATAGAATTAAGACAATTCTGTATTGGTTTTATGGTTTTATTTTTTTCAATGAAAAGAACAAAGAATTCTAAGATTTTAAGAAGTCGCGCGATTTTGGCTTTTCCTCATCGCTAAAAATAAAGATTAAGATTTTGCAGCACCACGTTACGCCTGCTTAAGAAATCCAATTTTGGATTGAGCAGGTACATGTTCGATTTACTGGTTAGACCTAATGGGTAGTTGTGAAAACAGAAATTAAGACTTAATATTTTCGAAATAGCCAAATCTCGCTCCGAAACAAAGCTATTGTTTTTTGAAACGATCTACTCAGTGGCGCAGCCAGGATTTTTTCAAGGGAGGGGGCCAAAGTTTTTTGAACAACATAGCCCAGGTGCAGTGGAACCCCTCAGGATCTATATCGAGATTTTCTCCCCAGGAGATGAGAGGTGTGTACGGTTTTTAAACAGAACGTAAAGAAGTTTAATGCAATTGCTCACACACAAAAAGTTAGCCCTTACACAATTGCACCCAAAGTATATACTGATACAAACTGATTGGTAATGGTGATAAGCCAACCAAAAAAATTGCTGGTGCTGTATGTCAAAATTTAACTCAATTGAAATTTAGCCTACGATTATTAAGTAAAATTTCATCAAACACATGTTCAAAATTAGTGATAAGGTCACGGTGAACATACAGCAATGCAAATTCATTCAACGATCTTCTTTCTTTGTGAACCGCAAATAGGTTTCCAAATGACTCAGAGCACTAAACGAACGCTAATTTGTTGCTGTAATAACTGGTCAATATTTGAAGAACTTCCAAAGATGATACGTATGTATTTCTTTATTAGAGAGTAAGACGCCGAAGTGTTGTACGGTAAAAAATCACCTTCGTGGCCTATCCAATATGAACGCCATCGCATAAATTCTACCTTCACAACGTCAAGGCTGTCATCCGCAAAGGGATGTTAGAAGTTCACAGCATTTCTGGTCGAAGCGAATGTCAGGCTTTACACTCACAGATGGTATCAAAAACTGGAGTTTTATGCAATCAACAAGATCTGAGCAAAATATTTGGCTGAGTAACTAAAGTACCATGTCAATGGAAGGCAAAAAGACAGAAAGCCTGAAAAACTGCAACGGTGAAACAGCTAGTATCTTTGCTCCATTGGTTTGCTGATTCACAATTCGAGACATGGGTACGGATTCCCTGTAGACATCTTCGGCATGTCTAAAGAGTCTAACATATATTTCTTCATTGCCCCTAAAAGCTTGTGTCACATCTTTGCTACTGGTAATACCCATAGTATCTTTAATCCAGTCAAAATAATTTCTTGATGCCCGGTAGCTTCTTAGCAACTGTTTTGGTAAGTTTCAGTGTAGCATTGATAACTTCTAGTTAACCAAAAATGCAGCTGTTGTTATCGCTTTCAAAAAAGGCATAGCCCTTCCAAGAACTTTTTCATCTCTTGATTCTGACAGTTGATCAAGAGCAGAGACGTAGCAGCCGCCCCCCAAACCCCCCAATTGGGGGGGGCCCAGGCCAACTTTGGGGGCCCAAGTTAGTCTGAAATTGCTTTTTGGCTACGTGACTATTTTCAGTTCAGCAGACTTGTTTACAACCGATTTAAACTGTAGGAAGAAATTGGCTTGTGACATCATAAGTGAATGCAACGTCATTTTATCTCGCAGAATCTAGAATATTTCGATTGATTTTCTGGTAGAATCTTGAATATTCGATTGACGTAACAATGCCGTTGTTACGCAACAATCATAGAATGGTCTGGAATTCTGTTTGGCTATAAATACCGGGACAATATATATACACTGCAGAGTGCAGATAAAGTATTTTATTGACATTGTATAGAATGAAACGTTCAAAAAGTGGTGCTCAAAAGAGAAAAGAAGCAGCCACTGCTCGAGATGCTGTAGCGAAATTGCCCAAGATGACAGATTTTTTCAAGATTACTGAGCAGAGTAGACCTGGCACTAGTACCGAGAGGGATGAAGAAAACTATAGTGTACAAGAAAAAGAAGACTATGACGATCAGCATTAAAGTGATTGTGAATTTCCAGAAAATGTAAGTTGTGATTTACCTGCCAATACGCAACCTTCAATATCAAAAATAACTGAATCTTAATTTACCCCTATCCCTGATGACCCATGTAAATGGCCTGAAAGTATTTCTGATGCTCAACGATGTGATATAGTAAAGCGTGGACCACATCAACTAATAATGAATTTTCCATATAATAACACAACTCCAAGGCGACGTTTTTCCTCCAACCATTATAAACGTGTGTTACCTAATGGTGAAAGTGTTTCACGGTCGTGGCTAGTTTATTCTGGGGAATCAGATCAAGTTTTTTGCTTTTGTTGTAAGCTATTTGGAAAAACACTAAGCCCCTTTTGTAGTGGTATAAATACATGGGAAGGTTTTTCGAAAAAACTGAAAGACCATGAAAACGGCATTTCCCACCAAGAATGCTGCAGTCAATGGATGTTGCTAGCTGAAGGGATAAGAAATTCATCCACTATCGACAAACGCGAGATGAATGTTTTTTTCTATGAAAGACGTTTTTGGAGAAATGTTTTAGAGAGACTTATCGACATTGCCTTGTTTCTATCGGAAAGGAATCTTGCTTTTAGAGGATCTGAAGAAGTCTTAGGATCTCCTCACAATGGAAATTTTCTGGGTATATTTGAGCTTTTGGCAAGAAGAGATCCGATCCTAAAAGAGCTTCAAGACAGAATCAAGGATAAAAGCACTAAAGATCACTATTTGAGTCCTACCATACAAAATGAACTAATTGAATTGCTAGCGACAGAAGTTGAAAAAGAAAATTTACAGCAATTGAAATTGGCAAAATATTTTTCTATAATTTTGGACTGCTCTCCAGATATGTCACATCATGAACAAATGTCTGTCATTCTCCGTTATGTACTATGTAATGAAGAAGCTGCTGTTGTTAAAGAAACATTTTTTGGCTACTTGAGAATAAGTGACAGTACTGGGAAAGGCTTGTTGGACGCTTTCTTAGAAAAAGCGACCGAACTGCAACTCGAATGGTCTGATTGTCGAGGTCAGTCATATGATAATGGTGCTAACATGAAAGGAAAACATTCTGGGGTCCAAGCAAGAATGCTAGACATCAATCCCAAAGCTGTTTACGTGCTCTGTGCAAACCATACCCTTAACTTAGTTGTTGTTGACAGTGCTAATTCATCGACGGAAGCATTGACATTTTTTGGAGTACTTACAAGGTTGTATGTGCTGTTTTCTTCCTCTGCTCAGCGTTGGGAAATTTTGAAGAAACATGTGGAGCTGTCCATAAAGTCACAATCTGATACTCGTTGGGAAAGCAGAATTAAATGCATCAAACCTCTTCGATACAATTTAAAAGAGGTGTTGCTGGCACTGAAAGACTTGGAAGCCATTTCCATAGAAAGAAAAGATGGAAGAGCTGCCTCACAAACAAAATCGTTGATAGCTCATTTATCAAAATGGAGTTTTCTTTTGTCGGTGTTTATTTGGTATGATATCCTATTCCAAGTCAATAAAGCAAGCAAGATTCTTCAATCGTATGGAGTCTCCCTTCATACAATGGAAACGGAAATCCAGGCAACTGAAAAGTTTTTGCAAAACTATCGCACAACGGGTTATGACAGTGCCGCAACATCTGCTGTTGAAATAGCACAGGAATTGGATATTGATCCTTCTTTTCCTCCGTCAAGAAGTGGAAAGAAAAGAAGATTGTTTGATTACCAAGGTGAAGAGGAACAACGAGCTACACCTGAACTGAAATTTAAAAGCAACTTTTTCTATCCATTAGTAGACCAGGCTATTATGTCAATAAAGGAGCGCTTTAATTTGTTACGTGAGGTTTCTTCCGCCTTTTCGTTTTTGTACACACGAGACAAACTTTTGCTTGTGCAACAAGAAAATGCTCTTCTTACTTGCTGTAAAGAGTTCCAAAAAAAGTTCGGTGACATTGATTCTGATGAAATGAGCGCTGAGCTACAGCGGTTTGTTTTAATTCTACAAAAAAAACGCAATCTCAAAACGGCTCAAGACTTTCTGAACTATCTTCTAAAGACTCATTTATTTGAATTGTATCCGAATGTGTACATCGCACTTCGAATCTTACTAACTTGCCCCGTGACTGTTGCCAGCGCTGAACGAAGCTTCAGCAAATTGAAACTGATCAAAACTTTTAATAGAACGTCTATGACAGACAGTAGACTATCTTCATTAGCCATGTTGTCAATCGAAAATGACTGCGCCCGATCTCTTGATTATGACAATGTCATAAGAGCATTTGCGAACAAAAAGGTTCGCTCCAGACTATTTAAATGATACTGTGTTTTTATAACTTTTTCATGTTTTTCAGTGTCATTGCTTTCGTTTCGCAGTGTCTGCATAAATGTCCTACTGAACTCTGGCATCGGTGCCGAATTTTTTATGACTTGCACCTTCGGTATCGGCATGCTTTATTCTGACATTAGCCTTACTTATGTACAAATTGTGGTGTATTTTCTTAATGCAGCTTTTCAATTTTACACCTCTAAAGTGATATGACCTGTGCGCAGGGGTTCTTGCGCTTACTTTGGAGGGGGCACGAAGTTGGAGTGCTACGGGACTGATCAAGAGAACCAACAGCCGCCGGATAAAACTCTTTTGAAACCAAAGACAGCATCATAGTTCTCAATCCACTTTGTGGAACAATGACGCTTTAAACGCAAATGCGAAGAATCAAGTCATTTGTCATTAGCTTGAGTATGCAGCAGTTAAAGACGTTTTTCAGAATTAGAAAAAATACCGATTTATCTTTGATGGTGCTTACGTATGCTTGAATTTCGCTTACGTTGCAAGCTAGAGAAGGTTACTGACGTAACTTGTGCTATTTCTGATCGTAACGTCTCTGCTACTTTTGTCCGCTCGTTAAACTTTTTTTGCGATTTTTATGGTCTTCTAGAAAACATTCCAGAGAGAATGTCGAGTTTTTACTTCGCAAATTGATGGTTTTCTTTCCTTTGCAGTCAACAGTCCAAAGCATTTTGAATAAAATTAGAAAAGTTATATCGTCAGCTATGAATCTAGGCTGGTCAAGATGATTTGGCAAATAACTTGCCGGAAAAATAGATACATGCTCTATTCTTGGCAATATTTCTGAAACTTTTCCAGAAAGCACAAAACTCGCTTTCACTCGTGGCAAGCTACATGCTTTTGTGCGATATTGCTATTGATGTTGTACAATACTCTTGCGCACCTCGTCAGTCACCGATAGGTCATTGCTGCATAATTTTTGCGCAAAAGAAATTGCTGGTGTGATTTCTGGTTTGTATCAAGAAAACTGTGGAAAGTTTGAAGCTCATGTTTTAATCTCAGGCATAAAGCTCAACGCTACCAGCAAATTTTCAGGCAATTGTTTGTTTTGGGCATAATTTTACCTAGAACTAAAGGGGAATGATGGCACAATGGCCACCCTGGCTGCGCCCCTGCACATGGGGGGAGGGTATTGGGAAAAGAAATGCTGAAGGAAGAATATTGCTGCAGTTCTGTGATGAAAGAGAGCTGTGCGTGGCAAACACTTGGTTTTATGAGGCAGACAAAACGAAAATTACTTATAGTGCCGGTGGATGTCAAACAGAAATTGATTTGTGCTTGTGGGAGAAAAATACAGAAAGTATATAAGAGATGTGAAAGTGATTCCATGGTAACTTCAGACAGGCTAGTGATTGTAGATCTGGATAATAAGGTTCTAAAAAAGGTTGTGAAAAAGCAACGAATCATAACAAGAAACATTTGGAAGTTGAATGAAAACCGAACAAGAGTAAGATTTGAAAAAAGAGTAAAACAGCTAGTAAGCACAAGCGCGCCTGACTTGTGGAAATCTTTCAAGGATGGTGTTCTAAAGGCATGTGATGAAGTGTGTGGAAAGAAGAAGTCTAGGAGAGATTGAGGAGACATGTAGTGGTTGAATGAAGAGGTCAAGGATACCATAGCAAGAGAGAAGGTGGCATTTAAAGAGCTGTGCAGGTTTCCATCAGAAGAAGATAAGACTCAATACAAACGTATAAGAAATCAAACGAGAAAAATTAGTGCTGGAGCTATGAGAATGGAAGCTGATCAGGAGTTGAACAATTTACATCAGAATTGTAATAGTGTTTTCTACTTCCTAAGAAGAATGAAAAAGGAAGGGAAGGATGTGGAAGGAGGAAGGTGCTTAAGAGGAAGAGACGGACAATTGGATTTTATTTAAGAAGATAGGGCCAAAACTTGGAAGGAACACATGGAAAGATTATGAATGAAGAGAACAATTGGGACCACATGGTGGAAACTAATGTAGCAGAAGAATCAGTGGAAAGGCTCGTAATGAAATTGTGGTAGCAATGCAAAAGATGAAATCAGGAAAGGCAACTGAACCATCTGAAGTAAGTGTGGAGATGATAGTTGCAAGTGGCGAAATCGGGGTTAAAGTGATGATGGAACTGTGTCAGCGTGTATTGGATGGGAGAGGAATGATTGATGTGTGGAAAACTAGTGTGATTGAGCTTATCTTTAAAGGAAAGGGTGATGTGATGAGCTGTGGATCATACAGAGGAGTGAAACTGCTAGAACATGGCATAAAAATTGTTAAAAGGGTACTAGAGAGACGAATACGAGCACTAGTCAATTGAATAAAATGCAGTTTAAATTTATACCAGGAAAAAGAACAGTGGATGCGATATTCATTTTTTTGAAGAACACCTCCATTTCAGGTGAATACCATCGACAACCAAGGTAATGGCAACGCCTGCCAATACATAACGGAGTGAGCATGACGTCCAGGATTTTTCGGACTTTGCGATAAGTGCGCCCCCACCATGATCAGTATCCAAAGGGTAGCCGGTGGCCAAAAAAGGTTGATTGCCCCAGGTCTATCTAATCTAATTTGTGTGATGTCATGTCACGTTTGGTCTGTTTTCTCACGTATGATTCGTCTAGGAACATTCTTGCGCTAAAAACGCCAGCGACTGATTTAACCCAGGATCCCACCTACTTTTAATCTGCTCCTAGTCCAAATCGACCTACCGTTTTATGCCTGGCCAGAAGCTTAGCTTTGCTTTTTCTGAGATAATGATTTGTCTACATACGGATGCAGTTAATTAGACCTAGTATTTATTTATTTATTTCGTACAAAAATGGTGATAAAACTAAACAGACCGGTACATGACCACTTGTGGTCAACTAGTCAAACTCACTCGTTCTCAACTCACGCCCTCTCTTCACAACAGAATTATACCATTTTTATGTAGGCTGCTGTAGAAGCAAAAAACAAACTGTAATCACAAAACATAACTACAGCACAACATTTGGCCAAGCCAGAAAAAAACTATGTAACTCCTGTACTACACAGCCACAATAATGCATTGTATACAATTTGCGTACTGGTAAGGGGCCTTTCAAATATCATATTCAAATATTTATATATACCTCCAAAGGAGGAAAGAGGAAGCAAAACCATCATATTGGTGTTTTAAAAAGGAGGACAAAATATATCGTTACAAGACAAACTTTCTACCTGGGTTTTCCGGAAGGCCGCCTTGAACCGCTAATTGGAAAAAAGACAAATTGGGAAAACAAGACATGAACCAAATAACCGCCAGGGCTGCTATACAGCTCTTGGCTATTGCTTGTGTTTGAACCGCTACACATACACGCAAAACCTACACAGAGGAAGGATTGGGACATTTGAAAGTTGTTACAGTAATACAAACAGTTCTAAAACTTAGTATTACGTTAAACGTTAAAGCGTTGAAAGTATCGTGTAAGGTGGCACGTACAAATGATATTCAACTCAATCATTAGCACCATATAACCGCTCACCCAAAATAAACGCCCATGGGCATTCAAAAGACTGGGCGGTCTTACGATAACCCCGATACTACATAAAAAGAATTGAAGTTTTGAATCCTTTTCTTAAACAGGATTAGTGGTGAATCCGAATAATGAGTTTGCTTTAGTACTTTTTGTTTATATGATTCTTCAGATGATGATGGGAGGGGCTTTACAAAAAGGTCATAATGCCTGGCTTGGGGGATGGTAGAGTTAAAAATCGCATAAAAAGCGCCATATGATTTGTGAACAGTCACTAAAATGATTAACTCTTTTCAAAAAATTCTATTTGCATTTGACATTATTGAACAAGTACAATGTTTTGATGCAGTTCTAAAGTACAATAATTATTAAAATTATCGCAATGTTTATTATGGAAAATGCGTTCCATAATTTTGTTTTTTTCTCGTACAAAAATATCATTTATTCGTAAAATGTTTGTACATTGATATTAGGTATCGACTTGAATATAATCTGTTAGACGTTAGAAGTCTATAATGCAAATGGTAGTGTGCTTTTACTTAAACATTCTGCAATATGTCGTTTGTTGCCGCACTCCAGGCCATAATTCCATATCGAAGTAAATAGGCAAAACTAATCTGCTATAATATTTGACCATTTTGACTTTGCTTTTATGTTTACATAATGACTCATTTTTAAACAGATTTCTAGCTGCATTACAGGGTAAATGGTGCACATGTTCACTTCATGTGATATTCCTACTTACAAGCATAGACTATGGGCAGTATCCAGATGCATTGATCCGATCGCTCAATACTCTTCTATCGGGATCGACATCACTTCAGCACTTTGCAAATGTCGGGCTGGTCGAGGATCAATGTTGTTTTATTGTATTTTTTGCATTTTGCCGATACTCAGAAATCGTAGTCTTAAATCTTAAATTAAAAATTTGTTTAGAAAATAATATTTCTGGGAATAGTAAATCTGGGTTGCCAATCTTGGTCTAATGCTTTTGATAAATTCATTCATCACATTTTTAACGGTAAAAAATTCATAAGGCATTTTCAGTATCACTTTTTAATTGCAGTGTTTTGTTGAACAAAAACGCAAAGCATTCTGCTTTTTGACTTTCTCAGAGCTACGTCATATTTATTTTGCGAAAAAAAAGAGTTTGCTTTCCTAATTCCATCATTGCCTCAAAGAAAACGATTTCTTCAATGAAGTGTCGTCGGATTCAAGGCAGAATAAAAGAAAGGAAGCTTCCGGCAAGAACGGTATTCTAAAGTAAAAACCAATGCCAGCCGTTACATTTTATGATGTTTAAATGTCAGCAAGCTAGTGTGAGCCTTATTATAAGTGAAAGTAATTAGTTGAGTAGAACAATTGAGAAACACAGAGTTTTTTTGAAGGTTTGCTTTAAAGGGACCACCAAGATATTTTATGAGCCCGTATTTTTTTTATGAAAACATTTAAGATCATTTTTAAAGGATTGTTTATTACAGCATTGACAGTCGCAATGCGCAACTGGTACTACCGTATTTACAAAAATTACAACACAAGTCTTTCAATTTCAACTTTATGACACAGTTCATGTGCATCAGTAAATAAAAGTATCGATTTCTTTCTCGTCATCTGCACATTCCGCGGACTTTAGTGCCCGCCCTGTCACTCCTCGTCTATCCTTCGCTTTCATGTATTTCTGAAACGCCTCTAGTGCGTCCTCATCATTAAGCTGCTTTGGGCCTTTTATTGAAATGTTTGAGTTCCTTTTGGCATATTGAAAGAATTGATTACAATTGAAGAAAATGATAGCTGCATATTTTGTAAAGTGAATCATATGAAAGCTACGTGTGAGAAAAATGAAAGCAACGATAACCTGTTTGCATGCTCCAAAGCAGGGTGCAGGATGTAAAGTGAAAAAAGAAAGCGTTTTGATCAGATTAAGTGAAGAACACCAACTGCTATGTAGTCCGGTGCTGACGAAAAATAATTAATTGTGGCGTGCACAGCCGATAGTTCTACCTTCACCGCAATTACAGCCTCGTTATGAGACAGCCAACGGGTAGGGCAGGCTTTAAGTAATTTCTGCTTAGAAAAATCAACATCAGCAGCTTGCATTCCATGCAGTTTAACCGTTTTCAGCTCTGAGATTGAACAGTACCTCCATGTTTGGACTAAACCGCGTTCGATTGTGTTTGAACAAGCCTGTGCGATGCGCATGGCAGTGCACCGAGCAGTGATCGGGTTTTGTTCAGCAAACTTCTCGGGGGAGAGAATTTCGGCGGCTTATTATTGCAGCAGCTTCATCACATGTAAAAGCGACATTCTTGCTGACATCAAGATCGTAATCGGTGGCAACATCATTTTAAAGTTGGAACAGGTAAGCAGCAGTTGCTCCACTATCGCCCATGCGTCCAATATCTAAAAACTCTGTTGCCTGGCATTCTTTTGTATGCATGTACTGAACAAAAGTAATGTAAGCTGCAGTGCAGCAATATTGGTTTTTTCGTCAACCGCAGGTGCCCATCATGGGGTCTGCTTGACATCACAAACAATGCGTTCGCTCATATATTCCGAGATAATCAAAATAAACTCGGTTACTATTCTTGAACTGATAAGGCACACGTCGTGAAGCCGATCGTTATAGCCAATGCAAGGTTTGCAAGGGAGCTGTTTTTTGATTCGCCATCTCTTCTTTCAAAATCCAGTAGATCAAATGTACTCGCTCAGCTACCGTGTTAACTTTATGTGAAATACAATTCTGATGAATAGCATAGAATAGTGAAGCACGTGAAGATTTTTCCTGGCTAATGGCTTTCTGGTGTCGATGAGAGCTGAAATGGTTATCCAGCCGGGTTGGGCGTTCAGGCATGGCAGGCTTTGTGATGTAAATATTGCCATATTTTCCTTGACGAGAGCTACCTGCTGAATGCTTAGAGCGTAGCGAACATATTATGCCTCCGTGATCATGCAGAGTAAACGCGTTCATTTGTAGGGATCCATAAAAACCTTTTAGCTTAAACCATGATTGCAAAGTCTTTTCTTTAGCTGTTACTGACTGACTGTTAACTGAAACTGACGATGCTTTCGCAACAGTTGAATGCTGCTCTTACTACACAACAGAATCGAAAGAACTTCCGCTACTACTGCTGCTGACGTTTGCACTTTCTGGTTGGCCGACATCAGAAACTTTTAGCTCAAGTCTTCTTCAAAAATACGCTTTATACTTGGATGTCTAGCGCTATGCTTCTGCTGTGACATTATCTTAAGAAAATACAAGCAAGAAAGCAAACGTAGAAAATTTGGAAAAGACTTGACTTGGTAAAAACGTCTTTGTTTTTTGAAAACAAACAATTCTGTCGGTGTGTCAATGTGTTTATATACGGTAACTTTCTCCGAAACTACTGGACGCAAAAACATGAAACGCGGCACGATTGATAACCATCTCGGAGTGAGTGTCATAAGGGTTCGCCACAATTACTAACGCCACAATTAAAATTTAAAAGCTTAACTTTGGACCTTTTGACGGTTAAAGCGGTTTTTAGATTAAACAAAAGTCAGCACTTACCGACATGCAAAAGTGTTTTTACTTTAATCCTGCTCGGGTACCATGAACAAAATTACGTTAGCAGTACCTTGGGGTCAATATGACCTCATTACTGAAAATACATTTAGACACCAGTACAAAAACTCAATTTGTGATCAATCTGTGTTTATTGTTTGGAAAATATATTTGAGTGCACAATACACGAATACTTTACTTCTGACACTGATTAAAGACCATCTTGCTGTGTTCTTTGCAAGTGGTGTTACGGCGTTTACTGCAAGTGAGTCTGTACTTTTTGTCCTTCGATCTCAGACAAAGAAAGCATCTCTTGCTCCCTGATTGACAATGCTGGAGGTGCTTCTGGTAAGATCTCGCAGCTGCAAATGATTTGTTTCACAACCTGAGATGTTTAGGGGCCACCACTCTGCGCTTAGCTTGTTGAACGATTAACAATATGGATAGTTCTTTCGAGAATTTTAATCGTTTGTCTTTTCTGTTTCTCCCAAAGCCAGGTAAATTATGGGTGAAAATGACTAATGCATTCAGAGCAGAGCTATCCACAATCACGTAGAAAACCCTCATTAACCAACGGTTTGTCTTCCTTGCTGTTGTATACAGAGCGCACATTTGATCATGACTGTCGACACCGCCTTTTTTGTGGTAGTAAAACACATTAATTTCTTCTTTCCAGTTATCAGTGTCCTGGCTTTTAGTTGCATGCATAGTAGACAGTTTTTGTCTTCTGGACATAATTCATTATTTTACACTAAGAACTACTAAAATATTAAGAAGTCTTCTGTACAAGAAAATCGGATATATTTGTAACCTAAATGGGGTCAATATGACCAACAAATAAAATGTAAAATTTACAAAAGAAGGCAATATTAAAATAAGATGGCATGAATGGAAACAGTGAAAAAGAATCTGCAAAGAAAATACAAAGCGAGATGAAAGATTATAATCTCAACGTTTGGAGTAATTAGCCTATCAAATAAGCCTGGAGTCATATTGACTCCATCGTACCAGAGCTGGTTTAAGGTACATTGTGCAACCTATGACCCGCGACGTAAAATTTCGAGCCCTTGGATGGCAAATCTATCACTTGCATCTCGGGGTAAACGATCTTCAAAAATGAAAATCTTCGCTGTCTGTCCGGATGAACACAACAGTCATCAGCTGCTGCTCCGATGCTTATTTGAACATAAAAGCATTGTGATTAACAATCTCTAAATGGTCCGCAAAATTGTCAAAAGTTAGAAATTGGCTGGTCAGCAAAAAAATTGCACAGTCCTGCTTTAGTGCGTAAGATGGCGCCATAACAAACAATTCATCATAGAATTTGTGTTCTTTGGTTTTGCAAAACAATACTGCTTGACCCTCAGATATGCTCATTGGTTGAAGCCGATGCAAATGGCTGAACTTGTATTTATAACCCGATATAATTACTAGAGATCTTGCCGTGTCACGATAGATTATTCTTGCAAGTGTATCGTATCAATCACTTTGACGTCAGCCCACATTTTTCAATTTATACCCTCATGTATTTACTGAAGGAACGAATAAAAGTTGAAGGTCTACTACTTTTATTAGGATTAAGCAGAATTTTTTGTCAAATGTGAGCATTTATGTGTGCATATTTGGTTGAACACCCTTTTATTTGGAGTTTCAAAATAGTTTCCAAAAGCTCAGAGACCCCAGCCAAATTGGTTGGGTAAATTCTTATTGTAAACCTCAGTTTAGGATGAGATGAAAAAAGTTAACATCAAAATAGACTCAAATACAATAATTGCATACCGCTGAAAATTTGATAAAATAAGACCGTATTTTTGAAAGTAAGGACATTTCTTAAAGGTAAGGACAGCATTGTTCTCTGAGACGTAGTGCTTTAAAACAAGGACCGAACAAACGCCCTGACAATACGAACAGTTTTTCACTTCCGCAACCAGTTGTGATGCGCGTGTTCCAACTTAAAATTGGTATGGATTAAAAACAGGGGTTCTCAAAATTTTGTTGGCTGCATAGTTGTTAGCTGAACAAAAAAGAAGGCCGTACCCCTAAAATAGAATGTACCATGGGTAAAATTCGACTTTACAAATTTGATTACCAAAAAATAAGGTTTTGAAGTTGAAAAAGAGCGTAAGCTACAAAGCACTATAAAATAAATATATTGTTTTTTGTGAAAAAATGGAAAAATAATCACTTTCTTAAATTTTATCTCCAAAAAAACGAAAATTGTCCTCAAGTAGAGAATGATTCAAATATAACCTAATATTCCGATCCTAAATTTCAGGATTTTTATATGACTCAATTATTTTCGATCAAGCTGATCATTAAATTCTGATCCGAAAATTTAGGCTTTGTCTAAACTATCCCTCTTTAGGTGTGATCAATTCTGATTCTTTTTTCTGAGCTAAACTGACCCAAAGCATCTCGCAGTGTATGCGGAAGCAACAAATAAGCATGGGCTGTTTTCAAAAATCTTTGCTTTGCGTGTACGAGAAACAGGCTTGGGTACTTCAAAAATTTCTCTTGCATCCCCCAAATTGAGAAATACGAGAAATCAGAACCAATGCAGCACTAATGAATTTTATGTGATGGAGGCTCAATGGCATTTGTAAAGATATAGCAGGGTGTTGCACGACACCAGGATGGTTGAAGAGAACTGAAATAGATCTGAAGAGTTGATTGGTGGTACAAAACTTGAATATTGCGGAAAGTAATACATTCATTTTCTCGAAGCTTTTCGTCTGACTCGTCTTCAGGAGAAAAACGTCAGAATGAAAAAGATAGAAGTGTAGCTCGCTTATATAGAGGAATACTCGATAGTGATTGGTCGATGGGTCGACCAATGAAAAGAGAGGAAACTAATGTGAAATTTTTAAGCTGTATACGAATTCTTTTTGCTTACACAAATTAGGTTTTGATGTTTTGATATAAGTAGCTTCAAGAGTTAAAAGATGGAAAGCTGTGCGGCCATGTGCAAGTATGGAAAATTTATCATCTGAATAGTTTTGTGCGCATAATTGGTTATGTAGGAGATGTTGTCCAATCGCTGATGAAGAAATTTCGGTGTTGAGGGTCCCTCAAATCAAATCAAATCAAATCAAATTCCTCAACACCGAAATTTCTTCATCAGCGATTGGACAACATCTCCTACATAACCAATTATGCGCACAAAACTATTCAGATGATAAATTTTCCATACTTGCACATGGCCGCACAGCTTTCCATCTTTTAACTCTTGAAGCTACTTATATCAAAACATCAAAACCTAATTTGTGTAAGCAAAAAGAATTCGTATACAGCTTAAAAATTTCACATTAGTTTCCTCTCTTTTCATTGGTCGACCCATCGACCAATCACTATCGAGTATTCCTCTATATAAGCGAGCTACACTTCTATCTTTTTCATTCTGACGTTTTTCTCCTGAAGACGAGTCAGACGAAAAGCTTCGAGAAAATGAATGTATTACTTTCTGAAATAGATCTGCCAATAAATAATTTATTCATGTAAATGGTGCCCACTCCCAACTCGAACTTTGTGTCTCCGCATTTATTAGAAGGGACAGATAGAACTTGTAAAATATATGGTAGTATTGTGTAAAATCAGTTTTCATTCACAAATATGATAACCAAAATTAGGGTGCTTCTCTTTTCATAACAACGTTTTTGTTACAGCCCTAAGCAACTTGTTTCAAGTGTAGTCGGCGCTGCCAGTTAAATCGATATTTTTCACCCCAAATAGCTGACTGATTTCTCTTCCGAGCGGCGCCGATGCAAATCTATTGATTTTAATTTCACTTTGTGGCTGCAATTGTCTCATAATTTGCTGAAAAGTTATTGATTAAAATGCAGGTCTTTACAAGTAAATTTTTTTTTTTATGATCATTGAGCATTTGGAGCGTTGATCAACTTCATCAGTTAACTCCGCTTTGACACTCTAGAAACAGCGTTTCTCAAACTGTGTTCCGCGGAACACAGGTGTTCCATGAGCTTACTCAAAGTGTTCCGCGACTTCTGCGAAGTTTTAACTTTTTACTGAGCAAAAAAACTGAGCATAACAAATAAATATATAGAAAAAAACGACTGTTTTCTTTTTTTAACCTATTCTGGTTTAAAGAAAGCTTTTTCTTCCTATTTTGTACATATTGCGAGGTTACTTGAGGTCACATATCGCATGATACCGGACGTCTCGAAGGCTAAAAAGGTTGAGAAGCATTGGCTTTTTTGCTTTCAGAGATAAGTAATTTCACAACTAGTTAGGGCCGCTGGGCTAAAGGGAGTCTGGACAAGAGTAAAAATGCTTTGCCGAAAGACATGTTTCAAAAGTTAGTATTTTGTCTACCAACTTTAATACTTTGTTGATTAAATGAGTTACTATTTTATTAAATTATTTCTATGCATAGTTCCAGTGTTTATATCTGCTAATTCGTTTATTTTAGCATACATACGCATATTTTTTATTAATGGATCGCTGGCTGAAAACTGGAAACCTCAAAAACATCTGTGATGATTCTGATTTGCCTCTAACAAATAACAAACAAATTGAACATGTAAAAGATAATGCAGTTGGTGACCAATTGGACCTAGTATTTGGTCCCACAAGTGTGACGGTCTAAGCTATGCTTTATTAAAAGCCTCTAGCTTCTTATTGGTCACCAACTGCACTGAAGAGACATGATAGGTCGAAACAGTGTCACTGTCTGCAGTTTGCTAAGTGCATCGCTGGCCTCTTGCATTACTATACATAAAAGATAATGGTTTAATTGAAAACAGTGATAATAATTTGTTAGCAAACAGCGACCTTATTGTACCTACCAGTGGCCCAAAGTGTCATTCCAATAAACTTGGCGTTAAACAAAAATATGACGAGAGTTACTTGGACTTCGGGTTTACTTGGACAGGTTCTGAAGACTACCCTGGTGCTCTTTGTGTCATATGCCAAAAACAGTTACACAATAGTTCTCTTGTGCCTGCCAAAATGAAAAGACATTTGGAAAGCCATCACCCTAACTTAGTTGGAAAAGACATCTTGTTTTTTAAGGCCAGACTTCTCGAAGTGAAAGACATGCAAAAAGTTATTCATTCAACAATAGTTTCCACCGAAAAACTTTTGGAAGTGTCCTATTTAATAAGTAAAAGAATTGCTATAGCAGGTGAGGCACACACAATTGCCGAAGACCTTATCAAGCCTTGCATGCTTGAAGCTGCAAGAATTTTGCTTAACAAAAGTGACCAACAAAAGCTAGAGAGCATTCCTTTATCAAATAGTTCTGTTAGCCATCATATAGATTACATGGGAATGTATATAAAATCTGAAGTATGCTCTCGTTTACAGCTGGTCGATTTCTTTTGTCTTCAACTGGATGAGTCGACAGATGTGGCAGGGTTGGCTGTGTTGCTTGCATTTGTTCGTTATGGCTATGATGGAGACATTCAAGAAGATTTGTTTTTGTGCAAGACCTTACCCACTTCTACCACAGGAGAAGAGATATTCAAGATTTTGGATTCATTTATGAGCGAAAATAAAATTCCATGGAAAAAATGCTTGGATGTCTGCACCGACGGAGCTAAAAGCATGACTGGCTCTATAAAAGGTGTAGTGTCACGTATTAAAAAAGAAAATCCGGAATGTTCCAACTCCCACTGCGTACTCCACCGACATCAACTGGCAACAAAAGGCATGCCTCCTGAACTTAGCAATGTTTTGGATGATGTGATAAAAATTGTCAATTTTGTCAAGTCAAGACCACTGAAAGCCAGAATTTTTTGTTATCTGCAAAGAAATGGGAAGTATTTATTGCAATTTATTGTTGCACACATCTGTTCGCTGGTTGAGCAGAGGTAAGGTGCTCGCGAGAGTGTTTGAATTAAGAAATGAACTATTGATATTTTTTGAAGAAAACAAATTTGGTTTATCATGCAGGTTGCACGAGCCAAAATGGCTGCAGTATCTCTCTTATGTGGCTGATATATTTGGCAAGTTGAATGATTTTAACATACGCCTGCAAGGCAAGTACACAACTGTTCTTTCTGTAAAAGATCATGCTACAGCTATCACACGAAAACTAAAATTTTGGTGCGAAAATGTAAAAAACGACGATTTCGCTTGCTTTCCTTTGCTGCAAAACTTTCTTGGAGATAATAATCTCACAATAGATCAATCTGTGAAAAGCGATATTGTGCGACACTTGCAGGAACTGCAAAATACTTTTCTTCTATATTTTCCAAAGGGGATGTTCAATTGCGATTGGGTTCGTATTCCATTTAGTTGTTCGACTGCTCCATTTACTGGAAAAACTATGGAAGAATTTATCGAACTTTCAAGCGATGGTAATTTGAAATTGCAATTTACAAGCCACCTCTCAAGCAAGTTTTGGCTAAGTGTGCAAAAAGAATACCCTACTCTTGCAAGAGAAGCTCTGAAGAAACTCTTGCCTTTCGCAACAACCTACCAATGTGAAACAGGGTTTTCACGATATGTGTCCACAAAAACAAAATACAGGAACAGATTGGATGCTGAAGCAGATATGTACATTCAACTATCAACTATTAGGCCAGACGTTAAACATCTTTCTGTTTCTATGCAAGCTCATCCTTCTCATTAAAGTGATAAATTGCATTCCTTTTATTTTACAAGATCCTAACCTTTTATTTTCTTTGCTTTGTTCTGTTTTGAAAGGAACTTCAGTAATTTTAGTTTTTTGATCGCAAAATTAACATCTGTTATTTCTTGACAAACTTGAGTTAAAACATTTTTGGCTAAGTGTTCCGTGGGCTAAAATGATAAGATTCGGTGTTCCGTGAGTAAAAAAGTTTGAGAAACCCTGCTCTAGAAAAATCGCGCGAGTTAAAGTAGTTTTAATCGATTAAATCGCTAGAACGCGTTAAAGCACAAAACATAGCTTCTTAAGCAGCGGCCCTTGGTTTATTATGAGTGAAACCGATCAGAGACACAAGAGTTTCCCTTGTAGAATAATCTTACGCTAAGTTTGCACCATCAATACTGGTCAGGTCTTCTTATTTCATATTTTCCTTAACGTGCAGTGGGCTCAATTTAAAAAATAATCTAACATATTTTAACCTAATGTATCCTCAAAGTTTTCAACCACGACTACATCTAATTGGTCTCTGTTTGATTATGCAATTAAATGTAAATCTACCACCTACTGATCAACTTGTAACATTTGTGTAAGATTGAAGTATAAATCACTCCCAAAGCTCTCCCACAAGATGAATTCCCTTGATCATTGCCTAATGGAGACGGTTCATGTTAACAAGTCCATCGTTCCGTGAAACACTCCGGCATGTCGCTCTCAGGGTGCATGGGATTAAGAGCGGGATTGTGCACTGTTTCTCCGGCCAAAGCATCGCGTGGGGGAATCTTGCTGCTGTACGCGACTAACCCAGAGCGGCTGAACCGCTTACGACTCCCCCTAGATTGAACCCGCATAACCGGTAAAAATGGGGAAATAGGGAAGCGAGGCATCCGACCTTCGCTTTCAAGTGCTGCAAAGGCATTGGTTTCGCTCAGCTTCCTCAATTTTAAACACCATGCGCCCGACTACCCACTTCATGACAGCCCCGGACAACGTAGATTCTGAAGACATGGTTGCAAGGCGTCGATGGTTAGCTTTTACTAGCGTAGTGGTTCGCACTTTAAACACTTAAAGGTTTATCAGTGCGTTGTTGTAGTTGGTGATATTATCGCTCAACCCCGAAACCGCAACAGTCACGCATCGTGTCCACCTGCAATGCAGGGGGCAACGTTATTCTCTTAATTTTTTGCGTACAACGCCCCCTCCGTAGGCGCTGCATTGGCTGGGACGAGTCCTTGCTAATGAGGCCAAAAGGCCGAAACCTGGCTCCAGGGATTTCACTATACTAACTAATCCCGCCTATTTCGCTATACTAACATTGTTTGGATCGTGACCCTTTGTAAAAACTAAAAAAAATAATAATATAAAGCATTTTTTTATCTACTGTGATTGACTGCGGCATTAACCTACGAGGTTCATCACTGCATCACTCTATCAGATGCGCTTCCAGCATGCGGTAATTTGAAATGAATTGTAACATTAAGCTGAATTGGCGATGTAACAAGTTATTTAAGCATTTTCAGCCTTATAAGCATGCTTTCACTCATTTTTCCTGCCCGCTTCAAACTCACTCTATGATGTCATAATTCGTTTAGAACGATCAGCAAGTCTCTCGCTAATAGAGATCATGGTATAATAATTATTTTCAAAAAATAAAACATTGTCACAAAATCAGTTTATTTAAGAATTGATTTGTGACCTCTTTCTCAACCCAATTTCGAAACTTTCAAACAAATTGAAGGTCAGTTCAGGCAATTCCAATAATATGTGATTTGTATCTTTAATATTTGCTTTTATGGAAAAAATTGAAATTTAACGTCTGTAGTGTAACTTTTTACCCCTTTTGAAGAAGTGATAAGCTGAGTAAAAACAGGAAAATTAATATCTCAAGGTTGTAGTAAGATAATAATAATAAGTGCCACTTGAAAGCTGAGAATATTTGCTTTGCAGCAATATGTAACTCGAATCAGTTAGAGCCAAGGATTAGTTTACAATGGCTGATCAAAAATTGGTTGTCATACACAATTTTCTATTTTTCGTTCAAAAATTTTCCTACAATATCTAATCAACTTGCAATTTTTATAAAAAATTAGTTCTTTGGTACTTTTTTGCTATTTTCCAGTAAATACATCATCCATCTTCGTCATTATTTATCTTAATTCTCAAAAAGATTTATCCGAAAATGAAGTCTCTAAAAATTTTTAAATGCAGCCTACCGGTCAAAAACACCCAAAATTTTGGAGTCTGGACTTCACACAATTTCAAAAAAACTAAGTTCTGT
This sequence comes from Trididemnum clinides, assembly GCA_963675345.1. Lineage (NCBI taxonomy): Eukaryota > Metazoa > Chordata > Ascidiacea > Aplousobranchia > Didemnidae > Trididemnum > Trididemnum clinides. The sequence goes on from OY776291.1 coordinate 17,539,457, forward strand.
TGTATATTTTGTGTTTTCTTTTTCAAAAGCATGGTTCTTTGGCATTATCTATCGAAATTTTCAAAAAAATTTATCAGAAATTGGAGTCATAAAATTTGAAAAAGAAGCTTACTTCAACCAAAACATTGGTGGTCTCCCTACAAAAAGAAAGGAAATAAAGATGGTCTTATCTTTTGCAACAAAATATTATTCTCCGGTTACATATCCTCTAAATATTTAAGCGATTTGCTTTGAAATTCTGTCAAGCAGGTGCACCCAGCTGATGTGATATTCTCAACCTCGACATTACAGGTGGGAACTTTGCTATCGTATTTACTTAACTGTAAGTGCTTTATTTCGAGTTAATTTGCTCTTTGCGTTTATGCCAGGATCAAGTAACATGCGACCAATCAGAGGCTTTAGGTCGTACAAATAGGCATACAATTATGAAAAAGTTGTGGCTAGCGGTTCTAATAATTAATGCTAGCAATTCCCTCGGAAGCTGGCTGTATAAGAAGAACATGCTAATGCTTTCTATGTTCCCTTACTGTTAATTGTTTTCAAGTGGGGGTTTTCACTAAGTCGTAAAATATGCATACCACCAAGTAACTGATTTATGTTTTCGTAAAATATAGAAGTTGCTAGTTGCTAATTAGCAATTTTCAAGCCGATCTCCTATTAAGAGGGATCCGCCTCCAGCATCACACTAAGGTAAAATAGAAAAAATTTGCTCAAAAATGATCACCAACATCATACAGTACCATACAGCAATCTATTAACTTTGTGTATGTTTCCCTACATTTGAAGAACAAAGAGAATTTCTGAAATGATAGAAAGTTTCTAAGACCTTTCTTAATCGAAAGCAATCGCACTGCAATCGGGATTGGAAGCATACGGGCGATATTCCCATTAGTACCAATTTAATGATTATGGTCTTAAAAACAATTTGTTTGAAACCAGCTGAACCGATGTTACTCACCGGACATAAATTTATAATTGGTCGCCCTGCCGGACGTTGCCAGCGGAGCCGGTTAGTGAAAAATAAGTTTCTGCAAGACTTCGTGCATTATCGGTAGATGTCTGCACGCTACTGGATTCCTGCTATTAGTGAGAGAACCTGTTGTTAAAATTTTGGAATGCCAGCGCATAGAGCTCCTAGTTTGAGGTGCATGGTTTCATAATAGAAAATCAAAAATCATTTTCGCTGGAAACTTTTGTCACTTATTTAGCAAAGGCTGTAGACCTCTAGCATCGGTAGGCAACCTGGGGCTCTTTTGTCTTTTTGTTTTTGGAGAACATTTCTGTTGAGAAGGTGTGAGTCAGGTGAGCGTGTCTTGAATTTGGTCCTTTGCAGAAAATTAAAAGTGAAGACCCTCTTTTTAGAGAATAGCCATGATTTGATCGGCTACGCCATACATATTCGCCCGAGCATAATTCTTTGCGGTTTTCACTGTTGTTTTTTTTGGAAATCGAGCTCAAACGTTTTTCCGCACTTAAAAAGATGCAGATCCCTGGCCTATAACGTCAAAAAAGCTGGAGTAAACAGGACGTCAAAAACAGGCTGAGAATTGGAACCTATGCGGAAGAGAAGTGGCACGTCACGGATGTTTTGAATGAGTGAGTTGGAATTTTTAATCTTGCTTTTAAGTATACTACCTTAATTATCTACCGATTGAAAAAACTGTGTCCCCTACACTCCCCACTTGCCTACTTGCTTGTGTGGGCTAATTTTGTTTTTTTCTTTTAGTCTTCAAATGTAACGAACAATTATCATTAACTGCAAGTTGAAGTTTTATTCATTTATCAAAAAATGTATATAACCATCATTAACATGTCAAATAAATAAACACGTCAAGTTGCAGAAATGTGATTTTATGCAAAACACTGTCGTGGCCAAAATTTGCTAAAACGTCAAAGCTATCACAGATTATTTCGTGAATACATTTAGTGCTCTGGAGCACTTTAAAGTTGCAATGAACTCAAAGCGGTAGCGTTGACAGAGAAGTTCAAGGGATGCCAACGGACCCGAGTCTAATTTTAGGGGCTCAATAGTTTGCTATTGCGCCGACCGGAAAAAAACACAAAATTTGATTTCAAAAAGTTGATTTTTAAAAAACATCTCGAATTCGAAAAACCGCTTTAAATTTGCTTTCAAGAAATCGATTCTGAAAAAGAATAAAAATTTCTTTGACTCGAAAAGGGACGCAACAACCCTGCCAATAAAAATTATGTTTTTGCGCCAACATGGTTCCGATTTCTGATCCTCAACAATTGCGATGTCGGGTCAGGGTCGGCCTCTCAAAGGCTCAGATCCAAACAACAAATCGTTTAAACAGCTGTTGGCTCAAACGCTGTTAATTCAAATTCCAGCCTCCCAAACTTTATGTTGTATATGGTATTCGATAAAGTAGTTTTCACCACAGTTTTGTATGATTTCACTTCATTACAGCACAAAAATTAACCCGTTTACAGGATGTAAAATTACTACCGAATTGCGATACCTTGATAGAACAATCCTCGAGATTCTAGGAAATGTTAAGGCAAAAATAGAAAACGCCTCAAAAATAATCACCAATATCACATTGTATAATACAACATATCATTAAATCGGAACCGGTTTCCATGTTATTGGGTCTCATCAGGCGGGTGTAAAAAAAGACCATAATAAAATGTATGATGCACAATAGCTTTGTCAGCGTGTGCAAAAAGATGATGCCATACAATACAGTAATAGCTGTATCAAGGGGTTTCATTCAAACACACACACACACACACACACACGATATGGGCAAAAAGTTACATCGGCAAACCTTCATAGAAAAATGGGATCATTGTTAAGACTTCGTCACTTTACAGTATTATAGAGGGTGCTATAGTTGCTAGTTAGCAATTTTCAGACATATCTTTTAATCAATAACATCATACTGTACAATACAACAACCTATTACGACATGTTTAATAACCATCCACTTGATGAGACCCAATAAGGTTGAATCCGGGTTTGTACGTCTTTGCTCTGCAGCATTTTTACATATATTTTTATCCGCTGGGATATTTATATAGTATAGCACAGTTACCTTGCTTTGTGAACACTTGAGTTAGTCGCAAAGCACGTATTATAACAGTTTTGAACGCTTTTGTCCGCATTAACGTATACGCGGAAAAAAACAAAAATCTTTTGGTACGTACTTCATAATTTTGTTCGTGCTTTGTGAACTAAATTAGATGTTCACACAACAGCATATACTGGAAGGTATAACATAAGTATGTATATAAGTGCATGAACATTTTCGAACAAAAATGCATGATCTAAAAATGGAACAAAAACTTGACAAAACACACAAATACGTTTCTACGTACATCCACATTTAGCTAGCTTAAAACTATCCCAAACTTGTTGAGTTACATCCACATTTAGGTAATATAAACGTAGAATTTAGAGTCTTTGCTAGGTCTTTCTCACCGATTGTCAGTGTAGTTTGTACAGGCATGCATTTTTCTATTTTAACTTCTTTGTTACTTATCAAATTCGAAAACAGTTATGTGCTTGGAACATTCGGGAATTATCGCATCAAATATGACCTTTACTAACCATGATACGTACTTTCGGTGTTGGCTTTATAGTGTTGCCAAAGGGTATAACTGGAAGTATTGCTGCACCGACAGCAATGAGTATAGCAGCAGCGTAGAAAGAGGCTACAACGAAAACTAGTTGCCAACGTTTTTATTTTAATGTTTATGTTTTTTTTTTATTAAAGAGTCGGTTCGTAGCTTTATAGCAAGGATAAATCCTCTTGCATATCCTACAAGTGTGTTTTGAGGTAATATAATATTTGTGTTATGTTATAATACAAATATAATGCAACAATAACATGATATTGTGTTGTATTTGATCCTTTCGTGCTGCCCAGAGATGTTAGCTGTACAGTGAAGGGAAGCAATAATCCTACTAATACTTGTAGAGTGCGCAACTGACACCGACATTTTATTCAGAGGCTGGTATAATACAAGACACTCAAGCAATAAGGAAAGAGTTAATACTTTTGATAGTTTGTATTTCAAATACTATTCAGAAGCTAAAAAGAATTGCAATCAACAATATTGTTTTTAATATGTCGAACACTACAGCAATTCAAGATGAAAATCAAACAAATTCGTGAGTATAGTAAATAAATTACTGTCTGCTGCTTCTCACCTCCTCCGATCATTTTCATCTCTTTACTCCTCCCCTAAGTTCCAGGGATCTATCGGCATCTGAATAAGTTCTATTTATTCTTTTTTCTCTAAATTCAATGGAAAAACTACATTTATGTAAGTTTTCCATAAGACACGATGTTACTCATTTGTTGCCTCACACTTTGAAGCGTCGTGTTTTGCAGCAGCCATTGTTCAATCTTAAAGTCGTGTCGCTTCTTCCACATCTGCTGCGCAACCGACAGATATAAATGCACAACGAAACACCGTAATGCTTGGCCATTCCTGCCTTCCACTATCCATCATACCCAGCAGCTGATAAATCTTGGCTCTGCACGTCGCTGTACTTTTTCTTTTGACTTTAGTCTGGTGCAGAAATTTTCGATGTAGAAAAAATTTTGGTTTCAATCAATTTCTTGGGCCAAGGGAAATAAGTAATTGCCTCTTTGAGTACGCATAAGCATGCTCCTTTTTTATAGCCCTGAATTAAAACAGTTTATCTTAGAATTTTACATCACTTGACTGTAAAACTGTGTCGTTTTTTATAGAGCTAATTTCTCCAATTGTATTGTCACTAATCGCCCATATCACTTCGTCAACATGAGTGCAAGCCTAGTCGTAGTTGTCGTTCATGTTTTTCTTTGCACCGCTTTCTTCGTTTATTGGTAAGTCTCTTCAGTACGTTTTTATATAAAAATGTGACCATCACAAGCAAACGTTATCAACACTTTCCACTATTTTAGCTTGACTTCATTTTTGTTTGTTTTATAACATTTTCCTGAACCAGTTATAAAAGTTGGTTTTGCTTCAGCAGTAAGTTCTCAGGCCGCTTTGGCTTGGTCTTCCAAACAGACACCCAGCGTTTTTAGCTTTGCGATCGTTTGAAAATCATCGCTAGAGAGTCTATAAAATCTATTTTTGGCGGCGTTTGTTTTGAAAATGTTTATTGAAGCGTTGTATTTAGCTATTATCAACTTTTGTTTCCAAATATCAAATTTGTATCCACGCCACAGGTTGGACTGAAACATCCAACATAACAATCTTGAAACCAACAGATGCTACGTCGTGACGTTACGCTGAGCCACTGATATATTGTGTGCTATATCTACTCAGAACAGCTGCGAATGCGCTGAAAAAGTTGCAGCAAAAAATTTCGAGCTTTTCCGAGGTGACGATTGAGGTGCAGCATTTGGTGGGCGGGATCGTAAGCAGGTCTCTACCAATATAGAAGGAGTCTAGGGTTTCAAAAAATTTACGATTTTGGAGAAACTTAAAACTATCACAAACTTGTTGCAGCACCGCTTCTGTTTTGTCTGTGTGGCCGGTGTTTGCTTCGTATCCTCGCCTTAGAATCACAAGCTGAATCGTCAAACCACTGAATCGTAAAGATACACTACACAAATGAACATCGTTTATAAAAAAGCCTTGATTTTCTCAAAAGATCGCTTTTATTTAAAAAAAAAAGGAACGAGTCAATAAAACTAACCCACATTTCTAGTTATCGGGTGTATTGTGGTGCTGATATTTAGTTCAGGTTTTTGGGCGGCTGCGTTTTGCAGAAACGAAGCGATACTAGTGAGGTCGGAACACAGAAAATGAAACAAGGAAATTAATGTTGTATGTCGGATATTAAAAAAGATGAAAATCACTGGATGCTGCTTGCTAAAAATACATTTTGTCGTTGCTTCCGCAAATACGAGACTCGATGTTTGGTATTGGCAATGAGATGCAGTTGTCATTGCCATGTCACATCTAATCAGTTAATGGTATAGAGCTATGTGGAGGAAAAACAGTGACGTGGGTAGTACCAAAAAGCCAACACAAACCCGTACGGCCGAACTTGCACTCATAAAATTCAACTGGTTCTAGATCGAGGTGGGTTTAGATGTTGCCACCAGCTAATTTTTTATCTTTCTCATTGTGTACAGAGGTGACGGCTAATCAGATAGTTTAAAGCTGTGGTTTTCTAACTAAGAGTTGTGGCCTCAAATTGGGTTTGGGTTACCTGTATATTTCTGGGCGTAGCCTGTGGTTTTAATAACCTTGATTTCCAAAGCAAGGTCTTAAATATCGTTTTGAGACAAAAAAGCTACGGTCAAGATCGCGAATACTTGCAGATTTTGTTTTTGTTAAAGTTGGGTCGCCTCTAATGATAACTGAAGATATCTGATTATGTTTTAGGCAAAAGTTGAGACGGAACCTGGTGGACCTATACGCAGCGAATGTCGTCTTCGCAAACGCATGCATCGCGATATCGTGGACCATTATCGGATTCCTTAATTACTTTGGGCACAGCCGGGATACAAATTACCGTGGCAGTCAGCCGATCCGTTATTTCTGGTTTTTGTTGTATCATTTTTTCTTTGCGACGGATGTAGGTGAGTGGTTATGAAAATTCAACAGGGATGGCGAGGCAACACCCTCCAAATCAACCCTATTTAATTGCTTTCATTTTTTGTCATGCTTTTTGTTCCTTGGAAGGTCCTAGTTATGCAGGCTAATATACGGAAAACTCTCCCTGAGTTAGCAAAAATAAAATGGAATATAGTGTAAGCTACAGTTTTGCTGGTGTTTGCAGCCGTTTTTATTTTAAACCAACCAGCTCTGCCGGCATCGGCGGGCAGAGCTCCCATCAGTAACATCGAGGTTAGCAATATCGGCTCAGCCAGCCAAGCTGGCTCCACCCAGTGGATGGTTGCGAAAACAGTAATCAAAGTTGATGTTTTTGACTTTGCCAAATCTCGTTCCAAAACAACACTATCATTTTTTGAAACGTAAATGATAAAAAACACTTGGGGCTGCGCATAGACTCTACGTGTCTTTCAAGTTTCTCCATCCCCTGGCAATGTCTTAATCGTCATGTTTTCACCATAGAGGCGTCTCTACACTTAATTAATATTTATCGGTTCCATTCATCTAAGGATTGTTGCCAAAGTATATAATAGGTTTGCAGAAGTAACCAGTATGCCTACGAACGTTGTTTTTGTAATCGTCTCGCAAAGTCCCTCGCCGCGCTTACGTTTTTTGTCCCGACAAAGGATCAGTCAGGGAGGGACAAAAAAAGCCAAGCCCAACCCCTAATCAGTAAGGTCACGAAGTTTGATCGCAAACCTTTCAGCACAGTCATCACATTTTCACAAAGTGGTGGACTATTTTTTGCAATTATATTTGTTCCTGCCGTTTAATACATATGTTATTGGTGTTTTGATTCGAAAGAAACCAATTGTAGATCTGAGTTCTTTACTCAGTTTACGTTGTTTGAGGTCGATCATAAATGCCTTTAAAATCCTAAAAACCGCAACTTTGGGGTGAAAACTGCTAAGATCATGAAATGTTTTTGCACGTCATATGTTTGGCCTCTGCCACACAACAATTTTCCAAAAATTTACAGAATAATTCTCTTTGTAGTGTTAATCTCCAAAGAAAAAGCTCTTCACCCTGATTTAACACAAAATCCCAACTTGTGCTGTTAAATCTCTAAAAAGTAAAAAAAATTTACCCCAATTTTCTTCAAAAACATGCTGTGTTTTGGGTTTTTACCCAGATGTTTTTTCCAAATACCTTGCCCAAAATAATTCCAAGATTCTATCGAAATTCCCAAGATTGCTTTCAACAATCCCAAGTTTCTCCCAACACATTTTGTAAAAACAATCCAACGAAATTCTCAAGTGGCTTTGAAAATTCCCATGGTTGGCAACTATGGCTTGAAGTGGATTTTAATTTTTCATTTTTTGAAGCTCAACTATTTGAAAGCAAATATTTTATCCATTTGCTCTGCAAACAATCACGAAGATCTGTTTTTAGAAAATTAGCCATGCGAAAGAGATTGTTTATGCCTGTTTGTGTAGTAGACCAGTACTGTGCTTTGATATGCATGTGAAAAAGGGCAACTTTCGTAAATAATAGATGCATCGTTCTCCATTTTTTTACTGCTGTAAAAAGTTGCCTGATTGATGACGTTTGTTTTTAACACTCAAAGATTATGCAGCTACTCGATTAACTATTGGAATCTTTGATGCGATTCGAAGTAAATTTCAAGTGTTATTGGTGCAAATAGAGCCGGCGGCGCCCGCAGGGCCCTCATCGGTAACGTCGCGATTAACAACATCGGTTTACCCGGCCAAGCTGGCTTTACCAAATGGATAGTTGTGAAAACAGTAACAAGAAGTTAATGTTCTATCACAACGCTCAATCTCGTTCCGAAACAACACTATTTGTTTTTGGAAACGCAATCGATTAAAAAAACATAAACTCGGTTTTCGCGTAGCCACCGCATGTCTTCCAGGCTTTTTGAGTCCCTAGCAACGTCTCAATTACCATGTTTTCGCCATAGGGCTCCTTAATCTTGACAAACGTTTATCCGTTAAATTATGCAAGTGCTTGAAAGCATATGAAAGTTGAGGAAGGGTACCCAGGTGATTGATCGCTATTGAACATTCATTTATATGATTACGCTACTTAATATTAACCCTCCATTTACGACTTTTTGTAAATTTAGTGGTACTAGTATGAGCTAACGTCTCTGGCTGCGGGCATGTTACTGGGTCCTGGCACAAACGCACCCAGGGAAGAGCAGACCAACACAAAATGAAGCAATCACAGTTAAGTTATTATAATAGCATGGCCCCCATCACTTACATAGAGATTAAGAATATCATATCTCCCGGCTGGGTTGGCTTCGCGCAATTGCAAAGAAAATTGCTTCAAGATTTAGATGATACGTTGTTTGACACAATTATTTTGTTACCAAAACAAAAACAAAACTGCTTTTACATGCCTCTTTTCGTAGGCGGATCACTGACTAAAATGGTTAGAGACTTGTTACCTTTAACAAGGCTTTGTCTTATTGGTAAACGTCCTAAAACAACGTTTGAATCAACTATGATTTAAGCTTTATTGTTTTGTGGAGAAGCTGTTCCTAACTTTATCCAATCTTCTCTTCTCACCAGAGTCAGTATAATTGTTACAAATTGTATTGAGAAATTAGCTGAAAACGAATTTAAAAGTGATGCAGAAACAAAACATTGAGGTGCACCTTCCGAATTCAATCATCGAATATAAATTTTGTATCTAGCAAATCCAATCCGTGAATACGAGATCTATAAAGACTCGTGAAACTATCATCATCATACGAGTGTATAACATGTTGACATAAACTACAAGCAAAGGAGATTTACAAATTACTTGGGTTAATTTTCCACTTTTAACGTCAAGCATAATGAAAACCACATTGCAACATTTTTAATTTCAGTGTTTGGTGGTGGAATTGTTCTGCTTTTAATGGCGACAAAGAAGAGTTTTTTTCGTGTGCATCGGAGCGTGGCGGGATTGAGTCGGAATTCAATGCCAACAATTGAGGAAAACGACTTGACAAAGAAAACAATGAAATACAGGTGTAGATCAGCTATGTATTTGCCTATAACTGCGTCACAACCAATCAATCAATTTAATTTTTAAAGCAAAGCAAAACGATTTTAATATCCAATTCCTTGATCAAACGACACACGTCCAAGTAATAGGCCTCTACTATTTTTGCAAAACGCAAAAAGCATATTTTACGAGAGCATCAATAATGATCGAAAGTTAGTTAGATTTAAATTATACGAATCTTTTAATCACTGATATTGGGAGCGGTGGTACATTAGGCATAACCAACCTTTGACATACCCCCAGAGAAAAAAACGTACGGCATGAGGTCTTCAATCTAGAGGGCCGTAGAAAATGATGGTTGTCTGGTCCTTGAGTTTCTCGATATTCAGGCTTTGAAAGAGGGTGTCATGAAGTGACAGAGATATTTATAACGCCCTGGTGTTTAAGTAAATATTTAGTGCACTAAATAAATAGTTGGGTACGCCATTGTTAGTACGTTTGAAAGTGAAAAAAGTATTGCAAGTAACCACCATCTTCTCAGTAAAACAACACTTTTAATAATTTCCGAAGGCTGATGTGTTGTTTCAATCATTGAAAGAAGATTTATAATACGTTCAGTGGCGGTGATCATACGCTAATAAAAGACACATCATTAGTATTGCCAAAAGGCAATCGTGTATACTGGTTTTTTTTCTATTTCTATTCGCTTCAAAAGCGATATCAGAACAATCTGCTGCACAACGAGGTACCTGATAGTATGCAGGCTTTAAATCAAAGATGCTAAAAATTGTTCTTTTTGCAATTTCAGAGACTTGTTTGTCTATATTAGGCAGTGGACAAGCATCGTGCGATGTATATTTATTAACAGTCTGAGAATAGTCAACAACCATTTGGGGTTTATGTTTCTCGAAACAAAAACTTATAGCGCAAAAATCATCAATTGATGATCGCGGGAGCGAAAGAGTGAAGCTTGTCAAGGAGAAAAAGACCTTATTATACCTTCTTTTAGCAGTTTGCTCACCTCAGTGCTCATTAATTGTTTGTTCTCTCATTACAATAGCGAGACTTTGTGGTGATTGGCCTGCAGTCCAAAAGTTAGTTTTGGAAAAGAGGTCTGGGTTCAACACTTGAACCTGATACCGTGCATTGAGTTGCATAGTTCTAAACAACCAGGCTTTCTTGTGGACCATTTATTTGAATAATAATTTGCTAATGACGTTTCAAGAAATCTTGACCGAGAATGACATCAGCGCATAGTCCAGGTGTAACAGATCTTTTAATTCAGCGTGGGCCAAGGGCTGATTCTGTCACACGCCCGGTTGAAACTCTTAGTCAACGCGTCTCAAGTCGCCTCCCTTCCTTGCCGCTGTTCTGTCAAGCGTACGCGTCTATGCAACTTCTTTATTTCCAAAATAAACGCGACAGCCACACTGGCGACTCAAAGCGTACTCGAAAACGGTTTCTGTTAATGCAAGAAACAAGGCATAAATAATCGTAAAATGCGCTAACTTGCCTACAACAAGAATAATACTGAAATAAATATTTACCCAACTAATTAAGCTTCCAAGAACTTGACCCAAAGGTAGAGACAACTCGAATTCCTTAATACTCTGTCGAGGGCAAGTAACACGGTCTTCCAACAACAAAACGGTGAAAACGGTCTTCAAACAACAAAATGTCCTTTTGCTGGCAACTCATAACGACAACTGACACAAAACCAATAAGCAAGTGTAATGCGGCGGTCTGGATGCAGCCTGAAGCTTTAACAGGCGAGATAAATGCCAAAATAAATTAACTCACTTGCTGTCAATAGTAGAGCGACGCAAGAGGCCAAGGCTTCAAAACTCGTACGCAGCGACACAATAAAACGCGCGTGCAATATTTTTAACACCAGGAATTATTCCAAAAGTGACGTCACAATAATCCCGGTCTTGTGTAGTTATGTCACAGCAAACTTTTTCCAGCACAGGAGCATTCATGTTGTTGAATACCATGGAAACGTAAAGAGCGCCTATTGTGGTTTAGGTTTGCCGTTTGCGCAGTGTTAAAGGTCATAAAATTTTCTGACGCTCCAGTATCCAGTAATGTAAAGATGGACGGTATCACGGTAGAAAACAAGCATGCTGAAGCAGTAGCAAGGATAGTTGTTTTATTATCGGAGCAATGGCTAAAGTTTGAAGAGCAGGACATGTTATTGGGGTTAGAATTATCAGAAGAATAAGTCAAAGTGGCTATTTTTGTTACCGCACTTTGACACACGCCTAGAAAGTGACACTTTTGGCCACATTTATAACATATTTTGTCCTTAGTCGGGCAATTGCTTCTTCCATCTAAATAAATATTTCCTCCATAATAATAACATTTACGTGACGCTCGAAATTTTTTAGTAGGCGAAGGCCTTAATTGCTGCAAGTAAAAAATCCCGCTCGTCTAGTGAACAAGTATCTTCTGTTCTTGAATCGTTCCCAGCAGACGTAGATAGACGGTATTTCACTAGATAAAATCTGGAGTTCTTTTGAGCTCGGTCCAACATTTCAGCTTTAGTCACAGCAGATTGTAAGTCAAGATCATCATTTTCAAGTTGTCTTTGTCGAATTGAAGAAGAACTAAGGCCGTTTTAATAAAGGCATTTCTAGAAGGCTCATTTCGATAGGTTGCAGCATTTATGCGTCATGAAAGTCACAGTTTTTAGCAAGTTGACGAAGAACGTGTGCGTACTCAGATGCGGACTTGTTTGCGTTTTAATTCCAGGACATAAGCAAGTGACAAGAAAATACATTGTTTTTTCTTTTACGGTAAGCATTGTCTAGCGCTGTTCGATCTTCGGCCTATGAAGTAGCATCAGAAATAAACGCAAAGGTCCGATGAGTAAAAAAAGTCAGCAAGAAGCACGAGTTTGTTTACAGTTTCAGCGTCTTCTGCAGCAGCAGTAACAGCTTTCAAAAATTCGTAAAAGGTTTGTAGCCAATAGTTAAAAACCTGTTCTGCTTCTTCAGGCCGAACTTCGAGTTCAGTCGGTGGAGGTAGATGATCCACTATTAAGTAAATAAAATTGTAATAAGCCAAACAAAAGCTTTTATTTACTCAAAATAAACAGATCTAAAATGCAACAAGATTAACGAAATAAGATTTTAGGGAAATACAAAACATTCTTAAATTGTAACAAACTTACCTTATTTCCGGTGAAATGTAAAGCGAGCTTGTTTGTAGTATCCTGAGTGTGCTGAAGAAAAACCATATTTTAGCCGACTAGCTTCAAGCTTTCTGATATAGGAACGCACGGATGTTGGAAAGGATCAGAATGAGGGTGGTTGTGAAAAAAATTTTTTGATTTTGTGATGGCATGGGTTTAAAGTATTCCATTTTGGAAAAAAGCACCACATGCAAACTATTTCTGAAAAATCTATACATTTAGTGATAGATCAAGCCCTATATTTTAGATAGGGCCCAGCTGGCTTAGACAGTCATATCGGCATATGGAGTGCAATAAAAACTTTACTCTTAAAAAAATGCGGAACATGTGGTTTCCTATCCAGCCTTAATATATTTTAGAGTTCTATCTTGCCTAGGTTTCAAGTTAAGTAAAAACCACATCTTTATCAAAATTGCTATTCAAACTAGTCAAGCATGTTCAAGTTACTTCACAGTAGTACTCTCATTAAAATAAACCCATGGTTTATGGTTTAACAGCGATCACACACTACTCGCACAAGCAGCGAAATCGAATGAACATTGACAAATGTCTGGAAACATACCAACATTATAACAGGGTATTAAAGGACGATGCAACCAGGTCGGCCAAACAAAATTTTTCAAAACGCCTGTGATTGCAATAGAAATTGTTTGGTGTTCACTCAGGCAGTTGTTTAATGTATAAAAGTTTTCTTTTTGTTGTCGGAAAATATTTTTGCGTATGGCCGGAGACTTGCACGAGGTACCAGAACTGATCTTATCTTATGTCAATACTGGTAATTCGCAGGCTCATGATATATGGTGTATTGTGCTGCACTGTGTTTATCATGATTATTAACCATTTTTTTATTCTCCCACCTTGGAAAAGACAGCCTGAAAGTTGTCATTGAGTTTTCAAAGGCTAAATCCTTTCAAAAGAAAGTAATGAGGAGCTCTAGTTTTTGGAACAAATCTTTTTGACCTCGTACTTTTGCGTGCCTAAATTGATCATGGGAACCATTTTCACACCGAGCTCAGGAGTCTTTTCTGGCTCAGAAATTCAACTTTTTACGAGATTCCAGGCTTCTTAAATTGCTTTGATCAAACAATGGTAATGATGCATCAATGCATGAATCACTAAAAAATAGCTGATGTCAAAAATAATATCATTTCTTTCATTGTTAGCCGTCTTGAAAAATATTGTAAATTTTTGGGGGTGGCTACTATTCTTTTTGGAAGAGTTCCTCCCTGTAAAATTGATGGCTCCTGAACCAATGCATGATACCAAATGATCGAGCAGCTGATTTACATTTTGAAAGTTTGGCTATTTTAAAATGAAATGAAGTTTGCAGCAAAAGAAAAAAGAACCACCGAAGTAGTAATATTTGCGGTTCAAGTGTACCTCAAACTCAAATGGTGGCACTTCTAGTAGGGCGTACTTTTTCAATGATCCTCTTTCCCTGAAATCATCGGTTGGGTATGGAAAATTGACAAAAAAGTTTCAAAAACTGCATTAATAAAGCAGGTGATTTACGTGTAGCATTAATCACATGACCTAGTTGATCGATTATAGCGTCTCATGAGTTGGTCGATTACAAGTTTCAACATGTTTGACTAGTTAGAATAGCAATTTTAGTAAAAATGTAATTTTTTTACCCAACTGAAAATTTAGACTTGCTATAGGGCTATAAAATGTATTAACGTTGGATACGAAACCACATGTTTGACATCTTTTGGTATAATAGTAAAGTTTCTAATGTATGCGGTACGCGGATATGGCTGTTTAAACCAATTGCGCCCCTGCGTAAAATATAGGGGGCTTGAGCTACCCCTAAAAGTTAAGATTTTTCAAAAATAGTTTGCATGTGGAGTTTTTTCCCAAATGGAACACTTTGAACTCCTGTCATCAAAAATATTCAAAAAATATTTTTTACAAACACTCTTATCAGCATTGATTTTAAATAATCGCTTGAGTGAAGTGGAAGCTTTTTTATGCTAACAGTTATGAACGAATGCACTTGTTGTTCTAATGAATTTTGGTATAAACGTGGTTTGGTTTGGCTTATTGGCTTAATTCATCTTTAAAAGCAGCACCAATATTACTGTAAATGTAGAAAATCAATTAAAAAAATATGACGATGAAAAGTTATAAAATGATCATACAAAAAGGATTTTTGAGTGTATAGCTTTCCTAAGAAATAATATCGAAAATGTTTAAAATCTACAAAACGAAATAATAAAAATAGCTGTGAAACTGTTAATCATGGATTAATGAAATTCAGAAGTGGTATATACGTAAAATTAATGTTTTCCCTAAAAAATTTAATTAGGGTTATTTCAACAAAAAATTAATCTAGCCTGCTTTTCAATTGTTTAAGTGGATGTTTTAAGTTAATTTTAAATTTAATAACCGACTGACTGGTTTTCAAGTTTGATTTTTAGAAATTCGATAATGTTGGGCCACAAGAAAAAATTAATTTTATAGTTTTGTCGTTTAACAAGGCAGGCACTAACTATTTTCAAACAATGAGTCGTTATCGGTTTTGCGACAATTTAAAGTCAAAAATTTCGCAAATTCAAAGCCAATTTTAAACCCTATCCCAAACCCTAACTCTAACCTTAATCCTAACCCTAACGCGTCTTTGAATTGTTAAATTTGAATTGTCGGGACCCCGTCATTTTCATTAGTATAAAAACTAATGTGTCATTCTCATTAGTTTAAAGTCGCGTAGCATCTTAAAGTGCAATGTTCTGTCAAAAGCATTTGGTTTTCAATAAGCTTAGTATCGTGCTATCAATGACTCAAGAAAGACGGGTTATTCTTAAGTATATGAGCACGGAAAATGATATCTTCCGAGAGTCGACTTCCATCAATCACTGACGCATTTGCCGTTCGAAAAGCAAGAAACTACATTTTAAGCAATTTCAAAGATGAAATTTTGGAGCGAAAGATATAAAAGTTTCTCAACGCTTACAAAAATAATATCAATATGAATGCAGCATCTGTCTTAGCCTAACCTTAGGTAACTATTTGTTTATTTAATGATGCTTTTTGTGTAAAACGTTTCAATGAAATTAATTTTCTTTGAGCAGTTTACCTCTACATATAAATTTGTATTCAAGATTAATTTTTTGACAATTTGTGCAAATTTTGTTCATTTGAAGCTCTATGGATTGCTTCATTTACTGAATGATTTCTTCACAGTGTTCTTAATCAAAATTCAACAGTTGTGATCTCTAGATTTATTTCGCATTTTCTCTCGCACTTTTCTTTTATTTTAAAATGGTTAAATTTAAAATTCACACAAAACGCCACTTTCAGTATTGTATTTTGGTATCTCTCGGTCTCGCAGAATAGCGAAAGTGGGCTGAGCACACGATGATTGTCCAGACTAGTTTTTGAATTACTAAGTTTCAAAATTCCGTTTAAATTACATGGCATTAACCTAGTTCCAATGAAGCAATTGCATATTAAAAATTGCTAAGCAGAACAAATAATCATAGCGTTTTTCGAGCAACTCTCGATTGCTAGATCATTCCAATCGCACATCTATTTAAAGTTTTTCTATGTTTGCGATATAGCGAGAGATGTTTTAGATTAGCGTTTTTTGCTGCTTCTCAATCCAAAATCTTTTTTTCTTTATTGCTACTGTTGTTAGTTTCTCATTTCATGTGCAATGAATAAGTGATATGAAAATACGGAACAGAACTACGTAAAATCAAACTTCCTACTAGCGGTACTACTACTACAATACAAACGGCGTTTTTACAATCTCAGCCTCTTAAGATCAATAGATGCTGATTGAAACCGTGTTTAAACTGATAGACAGTCAGACAGACAGGGTTGTCTCTTCCTTAAAATAAGTGGTAGCATAATATTTTAGAGTTTGATTGAAATTTTGTACCTGCATCTGATGATATTTTATAGAAAACATTCATTTGTGCTTTCAGCCCATTACGGTCTTGAAGCTACTTGTTGCATACGATCTCCATTCAGTAACTAACTAGTCTTTCAAACTATTCCATGAAAGTGATTGTCTGATACGAAAAGATGCAAGAATAACCAAAAATGATTTCAAATTCCCATTCCAACTTTATATCAGAAAATTAATGATGCTCAATTTCAGAATTCTGCTTTGGACCAAAAAGAATCGTCGTTGCGTCGCAAAGTTTCAAATCATCTTTCTATGGATAGTTCCTGCCCTGACATACACTGTCAGTTCCATTAACTTTCACTGCCTTCAAGAATGCAAATGCACATTGAATTTTGTAACCGCGCCAAACGTTTCCTCTAATTGTCCATCAGACAAAGGTAAACACTTCAATTTAAACGCAAATGCTACCGCAGGTTTTTTGTACAGAAAATACAATAATTTAAGAGGGTTTCACTACAGTATGATGGAGAGTAACTTTTCTAACAAATTGCTTTGGTGCTTTAAAACAAGTATGGTTTCTCCTATTTGTGGAGAGGTTGATCCCTCCCCATATGCATTCTTTTGTACAATCTTCAATACAGCCATTCAATTCTTTCAGGTTGCAGCAATGTCTTGCCTGGTATGACAAACGTGTCTATCATAGCGGTGTGTGCCATATGGTTCATCTGTATCTTGGTTCTTCTGGCGCTTTTGCTTCATTCTTACATCAACTTCCGTCACGTGATGATGGAGCGGCAGAACGCGAAAGACGCAACACTACGCGATAGCGTCATCGAGAAGCAGAAGAGAAAACCAAACGAGGCAAGGGTGGGGAAGAAATCACCGATCGCTGACAACAGTGCAATTGGTCCAAGCACTCTTGATCAGTCGAAGGTAGAGACGGCAACCCTAGGACAAAGCGGTCAATCCAACCATCGCAAGAACTCAAAGAGCCTGTTTTCTGAGAGTTTAAAAAGCCATATTCTCCTTCTTGCACTGGTAGCGGGGCTTTTCATTATTGGCACTGCTCCTATAGTTATTTCTTTGTTCATTTCTGCAATAAAGCCATACAATCCTGATGGTTTTGCAATCGATGGCGTTTTCATCTTCTCAATCCTCTATGATGCTCTTTGCCGTGTAACCAGCACCATTGTAATTTGTTCAGCTTACTCGGGGCTCAACATCGCTGTAAAATCGTTAGTTCGCTCGATCGCGGAATGTCATTGTTTCAAGAGTCGGCGATGAGTTTGCACTTTTCTATCTGCAGAAGTGTTAGCTTTACCACAGCTCCTTCGAGATTTTAATGTGACTGGAGACACCCACACCGCTTTTTAACTTCGAGTAATCCTTCGTTGTAACAACCGATTTTAAATTGTCTTTCGCGATTCATTTTTTTTGTCGCTGCACTGTAAAATGCTTTGTAATATTAAAACTAGTTTTACGACCACGCTCGACGAGCGCACACGAGGGTTTTTAGATTTTTGTTAAGCCCAAAGCATGAGCTGAAGTAGGCGTACGCTTGAAACGTATTTCAACAAACGCTTGTATAATATGCGCGTAAACTAAATCTTGTAACATGTAAAAAAAAACTGCATTTGGTTAAATGACAATCACTGGTAATTACAGCGGAACCTTGTTGAAAAAATCTTTCACAAAGCGTGATAGAAAAATGTTTATCTACTATGGAGAGCCATTTGGAAAAAATTACATACTTTGTATGTACAAGTGCTTTTTTTGCCTATTTGTCATAAACCCGGCAATGAAGTCAGCTGCAAAGCATATCAGAAATTTCTGATATATAAGTTAGAAAGTTCAGATATATAGATCGGACAAGATCCAACTTTCCTAAATATGACAAAAACAACTGAAAAATAAGTTGTAAATTTCCGATATACTGTATATATCTAACAAAAAACAGTTGCAAAATATACTGGGAATTTCTGATATATATCGGAAGTTTCCGATACGCATGTACATCGGACAAAATCTGCCTTAAATCAGACAAAAATACAGCAGCAATTCCGATACATTTTTGGTCAACTTCAGTGATCTAGATGTCGCAACCTTGCTTTTAAAAGTGACATTTGAAAATCTTGGTTTATGAATTACTATCCGCGCAATTCCAACCCTTCCGTTGTCTATCATATTATCCAAGCGAGTTTTTGTATTGTAGACTTATAATATCCAAGATGAAATTTTAAGTTGTAAACTACTATTGTTATTCAGTGTGCTTGCTTTTATTCGCCCTAGTGTTTTTAATCCTTTTTTGAAATAAATTTTTCCTGGAGGGCTGCTTCTTGTTTATTTGATTGCTGGGTGTGTCGTTCAAGGACGCCACTAAAATTTTGATAAAGGAGGAGGCGTAAAGTAAAGACAAAAGTAAAATTTATTCATTTTCATTAATACCAGAATAATTTTTAATCCCCTAATACAACTGGCGAGTTATATAAAAACACCGCGAAAAGTTTAGTGACATGTCAGTGATGACGTTTTGTCTTTGATGTTGCTGGACAGCTACACACCATCTTTGAAATTAAGGACCTGAGCTATTACGTTAATAGTACGTGAGGCGTTCTTCCAATTTAACTCCATTTACAACTTACTTACGCTACAGCATGGAAGGCTAAATAATTGGCTGCATTTTCCATATGTTTACAACTTGACTCAGTCGATTTATTCAAGTTGAAGGAGGCTAGGCTGATCCGAATCTGGTTTAAGGAAACCCTTAAGAACGAACTTAAATGAATGTCAAAGCATTAAATAGAATAAAAACAATTCTGTATTGGTTTTATTTTTTTCAATGAAAAGAACAAAGAATTCTAAGATTTTAAGAAGTCGCGCGATCTTGGCTTTTCCAAACGTGATCATCACTGTTGAAAATAAAGATTAAGATTTTGCAGCACCACGTGGCGCCAGCTTAAGAAATCCAATTTTGGATTGAGCAGGTACATGTTCGATTTACTGGTTAGACCTAATGGGAGGTTGTGAAAACAGAATTAAGACTTAATATTTTCGACATAGCCAAATCTCGCTCCGAAACTAAACCATCGTTTTTTGAAGCGATGTACTCAGTGGCGCAGCCAGGATTTTTTCAAGGGGGGAGGGGCAAAGTTTTTGAACAACACAGCCCAGGTGCAGTGGCAAAACCCCTCAGGATCTAGTCACAATAGGGATATCGAGGTTTTCTGCCCGGAGATGAGAGGTGTGTGCGGTTTTTAAACAGAACGTAAAGAAGTTTAATGCAATTGCACACACACAAAAAGTTAGCCCTTACACAATTGCACCCCAAGTATTTACTGATACAAACTAATTGGTAATGGTGATAGGCGAACCAAAAAAATTTGCTGGTGCTGTATGTCAAAATTTAACTCAATTGAAATTTAGCCTACGATTTTTATGTGAAATTTCATCAAACACATGTTCAAAATTAGTGATAAGGTCACGGTGAACATACAGCAATGCAAATCCATTCAACGATCTTCTTTCGTTGTGAACCGCAAATAGGTTTCCAAATAACTCAGAGCACTAAGCGAACGCTAATTTGTTGCTGTAGTAACTGGTCAATATTTGAAGAAGAACTTCCAAAGATGATACGTATGTATTTCTTTAGCAGAGAGTAACACGCCTAGTGTTGTACGGTAAAAAATGACCTTCGTGGCCCAGCCAATATGAACGCCATCGCACAAATTCTACCTTCACAAAGTCAATGCTGTCATCCGCAAGAGAAGTTAGAAATTCACAGCATTTCTGATCGAAGCAAATGTCATGCTTTACACTGACAGATGGTATCAAAAACTGGAGTTTTATGCAATCAACAAGATCTGAGCAAAATATTTGGCTGAGTTACTAAAGTACCGTGTCAATGAAAGGCAAAAAGACAGAAAGCCTGAAAAACTGCAACGGTGAAACAGCTAGTATATTTGCTCTATTGGTTTGCCGATTCACAATTCGAGACATGGGTACGGATTCCCTCTAGGCACCTTCGGCATGCCTAAAGAGTCTAACAAATATTTCTTCATTGTCCCTAAAAGCTTGTATCACATCTTTGCTACTGGTAATACCCGTAGTATCTTTAATGCAGTCAAAATAATTTCTTGATCCCAGGTAGCTTCTTAGCAACTGTTTTGGTACGTTTCAGTGTAGCATTAACAACTTCTAGTTAACTAAAAATGCAGCTGTTGTTATCGCTTTCAAATAAGGCATAGCCCTTCCAAGAATTTTTCCATCTCTTGATTCTGACAGTTGATCAAGAGAACCAACAGCCGCCGGATAAAATTCCTTGAAAACAAAGACAGCATCATAGTTCTCAATCCACTTTGTGAAATAATGACGCTTTAAATGCAAATGCGAAGAATTAGGGCATATGTTATTAACTTGAGCATGCAGCAGTTAAAGACGTTTTTCAGAATTAGAAAAAATACCGATTTATCTTTGATGGTTCTTACGCATGCTTGAATTTCGCTTACGTTGCAAGCTAGAGAAGGTTACTGACGTAACTTGTGCTTTTTCTGATCGTAACGTCTCTGCTACTTTTGTCCGCTCGTTAAACTTTTTTTGCGAATTTTATAGTCTTCTAGAAAACATTCCAGAGAGAATGTCGAGTTTTTACTTCGCAAATTGATGGTTTTCTTTCCTTTACAGTCAACAGTCCAAAGCATTTTGACTAAAATTAGAAAATTTAAATCGTCAACTATGAATCTAGGCTAGTAAGATGATTTGGCAAATAACTTGCCGGAAAAATAGATACATGCTCTATTCTTGGCAATATTTCTGAAACTTTTCCAGAAAGCACAAAACTCGCTTTCACTCGTGGCAAGCTACTTGTTTTTGTGCGATATTGCTATTGATGTTGTACAATACTCTTGCGCACCTCGTCAGACACCGATAGGTCATTGCTGCATGATTTTTGCGCAAAAGAAATTGTTGGTGTGATATCTGGTTTGTATCAAGAAAACTGTAGAAAGTTTGAAGCTCATGTTTTAATCTCAGGCATAAAGCTCAACGCTACCAGCAAAATTTCAGGCAATTGTTTGTTTTGGGCATAATTTTATCTAGAACTGAAGGGGGAGCCATGGCACAGTGGCTACCCTGGCTGCGCCCCTGGATCTACTAAAATCTTTTTTACAATTGTAGGCCTATTTGTATGAGCTAACGTCTTTGACTGGATACATGTTGTTTAGTCCTGGCATAAACGCGGCCAGGAAAAAAGCAAACTAACCTGAAATGAAGCACTCACAGTTAAGTCATTACAGTTGCAGGGCCCCCATCAGTAATGTCGAGGTTAAGAATATCAAATCAGCTAGCTGCGCCGGCTTCACTCAATCGCAAAGGAAATATCTTCCACATTTTGTTAATATATAGCTAGACACTAATATTTCGTTGCAAAACATAAAACAGGTCCAAGGGTTTATCCTTTTACCACCTCAACCTGCTGTGTTGCCTAGATCAGATGCTGACAGTGATAGTTCGTCATCCAAACCTGTTTCGTTCTTGTTTCGTCATCCTAAACTGTCAGACCCATTATTTCTCGAGGTGCCCGATGTATGGGGCATGTTAAAATAATGTGGTCTGCAGTTTGTTCACTGGCGCTACACTCGCATTTCGCTGAAAAGGCGAGACCTCATTTGCGCATGGACGAACCGAAACGCCCAACGCCAGTACGCAGGCGATTGAGTTTGACCCAAGCTGTTCTGGTCAAACTCATTCCAATGTGTCTTGTGCTGACCCTAGGAATGTAGATGCCGAGCGAGTACTCTATGTCCCATGTAAAGTTCGTTCTTTGGGCAGCGCGGATCCCCAACTTAAATAAGTTGTGTAATATTGAATAGTTTCTGCGCGGCAGGAGCAAACGGGTATCTCGATTTCAGTCTCTCCTTGCTAGCAGCCTGCGGCTCAGTTAGCTGACCATGCATAATGTGGCCAGGGTTCAAAGAACTGCGATTAGCCAAGGAGAGTGTCGTTCCTTGGCGGCGAATCTCAGCTGGCTGGATGCCTGAGAGAACCGGAACGTTGTCCGTTGGGGTGGGACGTAGGCATCCACTGACAATGCGCAAAGCGTTATTAAGAACGCTGCCAATGAGGCAAGTATACGCGCTGCGACACCAAGCTGATGCACAGTACTCAGCTGTTGAGTAGATCAGGGACAAAGCAGCTGTGCGCAATATCTTGGCACCAGCGCCCCATCCTGAACCCGCAAGTTGCCTCATCAGAGAAACGCCCGTGAATAGTTTACGCAATGCCTTAAGGTGATGACGGTACGTGAGCGCTCTGTCCAGTTTCACACCAAGATAGGTCGGCACTGGGCAAAATGGTAAGATTTTACCATTGTTTTTAACTTTTAGTTCATGCTTAGCCTCTCAATTGTGGAGATGAAAGGCTGCCGTCACCGCTTTAGCATGGCTGAGCTTTAGTCGCCAAGTCTGGAGATATGCAGAAAGTGTAGTCATGTCTTCGCTCAAAGTTCTTTCCAACACCTTTCAATCTCCAGATGAATAAAGTATCGTAGGCATACTTCCTGGAGATTATGGAAGGCAGATCGAATATGTTGAAAAGAAGAGGAGCCAAGACTGATCCCTGCGTGAGACCATTTTTCAGGCGTCGGAGCCTGCTTGCTGTCACCAGTGGTCAGAGGGTAGCTTCTGATCTGAGCAAGTGCCATGATCATACGGGCCATGTGCTTGTTCAGCAGAATTCTCAGCAACTTGCAGGAAAGCTATGGTGCCAGACAGTGTCATAAGCAGCTGTCAGATCGAAAACACGGCACCAGCCTTCTTTTTTTGCCTCAAAAGAATCCTCAATGTTTTGCGTAAGCAAAACAACCTGATCTACGATAGACTTTCCGTATCGAAATCCAGACTTTCCGTGTTCCTTTGGAATCAAGGGTCGACTATTGGTTCGATACGATTGTAGATCAGTCGTTCGGTTTGTCATACAAGTTCGGAGGACAGGCGTGCTCACGGACCGGGCTACGAGAAAGCATCTGACGTCCAGTCCGATCGTGACGGCACGTGACACTTGGAAGAGCCAATAAAAAATATTGACGTTTTCTCAACCTACCTGAGTCTTCTGTATGTCCAGATGTTGATGACGACAAACGAAATATTTTGTTGTCTTTTGGCGCTTTTTGATTACAATTGTTTTTTAGTGCCAAGACGTATTTTAATTGAGCTTATGATTGATTCATTTTTGCACAGTTCATATATCGCTCTCTGCATTACCTCTGTTCCTAATTGCCAAGTACGAGATCTGAGAATACCATTTTTTAAAGTACGAATTATAGGAGCTGGTGTTAGCCTGTTTAAGATATTACTTTTAATTAATGGATGTTAAGGCATATAGGCTAACTGCAATCAGTTGAATAAAATACCACTTCCACGACCGGTTTCGTTCCTATTAGAACTCGTCAGGTGGACTCAGGTATTGAACCGACGGTCACATGAATTGCTTCATGCGGTTTATGCCACTCCGCCATCGGCCCTTTCAACTGATGCTGTTAATTTTAAGCTATATAACGTGCACGCTCACTACAATGAGCTTGATGCGATAAATGCTTTTAATTCCCAGCCAAGCCAGTGCCTTTATTACGTTATAATACGAATTATAGGAGCTGGTGTTAGCCTGTTTAAGATATTAATTAAAAGTAATATTTTTTAAAGTGTGTGCTATGGCTCAACAATGGCAATAAATCCAAGTCTAACGGTCGTTTAGCCTAAGGCTCCATCAGTGGTATTTTACATTGCTACCACAATCGTCTTTTTTAATTCAGGGATAATTTTTGAATTCGCACTAATGGAGCATGTCGGTGATAATTTTAACTTCAACAATTTAAAAATTCTCATTGAAAATTGTCATATAGTCATTATTTTGAACTGTAAGTGGTGGAGAGATCAATGATAATTTTACCAATGACAATATAACATCATTACCGCAAGTACTAAAATTCTCACTGAAAATTGTTGGTAAAAATTAGTCATTGAGTAATTATTCTGAAATTTTAGATGTGGAGCAGCCAGCGATAATTTTTTGTTAATAATTTGATGTTTAATAAATTACCACTAAAATTATCACTAAAGTTGTCAATGGAGAACAATCTGCAAAAAATGTTAAATTTTCTTATGACGGAAAAAAGACAGAAATGGTAAAGCGCTCCGACGGACGTTTCAAGCAAGTTTAATCTTCTGCTTCATATTGGTATGAAAAATCAGTAAACTGCTATTTTTTCAAGAAGTTTAGTCATGGGCAAAACGAATCAATATGTTTTAAACCAAGACGAAAAATTAGCGGAAAATTCAGAAAATACTGCTACTTGTGCAAAAGGAGCAACGCAAGTTATAAAGAAAAAGTATGCAAGTATAGTGCATTGGGCAAAAATAGGTAAAACTCTGAAAAGACAACCAGGGAGTGCCACTGGTGACTGGGGAGTATTCCCAAACAAATACAGCAGAAAAAATGAAATTGAAAGACAACCAGCGTGTCTTCAGTAGGTTCAAACTTAGATACAAAGCAAAAAATGTCTACGAACAGTACAAATTTTGGCATCGGTATGATCTTACATTCGCTCTAGATGTTTTAAATCAAACGTATTGTCGAAGAAAAATCAGAGCATTAACGCAGTTCCATTTCAAAGCGATGCTGGCTCTGAAGATTCATTCGAAAAAGTAGATGAAACAGAATCTGTTTCTGAAGAAACTGAAGTTTTGTTCAGCTGCAATACGGAATGTACGTCAAGTTCTTCAGGACGTCAAAGTGATAAAAAATCAACCCGTGGAAAGCGTAGTAGCCAAGATGAGATGTTTAACGAAATTGCAACATTTCTCAAATTTAACTGGACCAGGGATGCGAAAAAAGCTACAGGGCAGGTGATTCGATTTGAAAAACTACAGCTGCAGAACTAAAAATGTTTACGGAGCCAAAAAAATTGCTTGTTTAAGCACAAAATCACCAATCTAATTTTCAGGCATCAAAGAATGGAAAAAGCACCACTGCAAACGCGTTCTAATGATGCATATATAATTTCTCAGCCCATGCTGCAATCTCAACAATGTGGCACTGACCAAAATGTCGCCAACATTTTTTAACACTTCTTTCTTTTTTCATGCACCTGTTCAAAAAAGGCATCAAATTTTACTACAAAGCAAGGGTTTTTTTCTTCTATTTTTGCTTACTCCTCCGAAACTACTAAGCGTACGAACACCAAACTGGGGATAACCGATCATCACCCCGGGGTTACTGCTATGAGAGAGTTAATGACGTCATGGTGACATTACATGTAAATCTATGATATAAAACGCAATTATGTCTGTTGTAACTCCTTTTAAACTACTGGCCGTGCAGACATTAAACCAGTGGTTCTCAAACTTTTTTCGGTTGCGCCGCACTAAAAAAATTTAAAAAAATCCACGGCACACTACTATATAAAAACAACAAAATACTTAAAAACGTCACTCTGAAAACTTTAATCGAGTTTAATGCGATGAATGCGCCTGTTTCTGAGAGCAAATCAGATCAAAACGCGGTTCCATCATTGTCAAACATACCCGCATTTCATCGTCAATTCCAAGAAGTCTTTCTCGTTTTTTGCTTTTAATTTCTGTCAAAGCAGAAAATCCATATTCACAGAGCCACGAAGATGCAAATGGTAGCAATATTTTGATGGCTTTGGTACCGATCGTTGGATAAGATTTGTAAACAGATAGCCAAAACTCATCCAAGCTTTTTTGGGGAAACAATGCTTGAAAAAATACGTCATTTCGTAAATCTATGAGCTGCTCTTCTTCTTCGGTAGAAAAGTTGTTTGTGTTGTTTATTCCAAACGGATTAACTGTCCATCCAAAGTTGTTTACAGCAAACTCGGGGAAATAGTTTCGAAGAGACTGCTGTAATCCATTCAATGCGCACATAATATCAGGAACAATCTCTTTTTTTAGAGGGGATTCAATAATTGAAGGAAACGAATCAAAGATTTCCATTGAGACTTTAGTTTTCCACATCGTCAACTTTTCGTCTAATGATCGTAGCTTTGATGTTGATGTGATTATATTTTCTGAAGGACCTTGGAGACTGGAATTCAAATTGTTTAGTTTTTCAAACAAGTCAGAAAGAAATAGAACTTTTGGCCACCACATTTCGTCATTGAAAGAAAATCCGAAGTCTTTCTTCTGCGTTTCCATGAATGAAAGAACTTGAGTTTTCAGTTGGACCAAGCGCTTTAACACCTTTCCTTTGGATAACCAACGTACTTCAGTATGATAAAGCAAACACTCGTACTCAGAATCCATAGCTTTGCAAAGTTGAGAAAAAAGTCGATTTCGTAGCGGCCGAGATTTAATAAAGTTTACAACCTGGCAAACTTGATTCATAATAGTTTGTAAATCTTTGGGTAAAGATTTGGCCACGAGTGCTTCTCTGTGGACCATGCAATGCACAATTACCACGTTTGGATTTTTTTGGCGCACGTATGCAACAAATCCTTTGTTTTTTCCCTGCATTGAAGGGCAACCGTCGGTACAAACGCTCACACAGTTACTCCATTTCAACTTAGAAAGCAAAACATTTTCATTCACCAATTCAAATATGTCCTCACCTGTAGTTGTGCTGTCCAACTCTTTGCAAAACAGTAACTCATTTACCAACTTAAGATTCTTTGTGAATCGAATAAAAGCAAGCAAATGAGCTTTCCCAGTCCGGTCTGTAGATTCATCAACTTGTAAAGCCCATAATACAGACAGTTCATTTTCTGTCACAATAAAGTGTTCGCGAATTTGATCTTGTAAATCGGTGCTCAAGTCTTTTATTCTTCGTGAAATCGTATCATTTGACAGTGGAACTCGGCGAACTTTTTGTGCAGCAGTTGTTCCAAGAATTTCTTCTACAACAATGGCTAATGCCGGTGCAATAACTGATTCTGCGTCAGTATGTGCTTTTTTACGTTTAGCTAACAGGTGAGCCACTTTATAGCTGGCGATTAACCCTTTTTCCGGAAGCTTAAGGTAGCTATCCATTTTTTTTGCCTGTTTGCCTTGTTTGCATTTTCCAGTTCTCGAAGAATTCTATAGGCTTATCCTTCAATGTGGGATGTTTTGTGCTCAAGTGTCTCATAAGCTTGCTTGGAACAAGCGATTCGTTCTTTAAGACCGTATTGCAAATAATACATAAAGGTTGTTGGTGATCCTCAGGTCCCGAAGCAATAAATCCGTACTGAATATAATCTTGTCTGTATTTGCGCTTGAATTGTCGGACAGTCTCTTTTTGTTTGGATGAACTGGTTTTCCTTAAATACTTATCCATGTTTGGATACCAAATTCTAAAAAACTTCTGAATAAAAAAATATAATAAAACACTTTAATAAACTAAATTTGCATACTGTGTTTTAAACACCGCCAAGGTTTATTGCGCATTTTTGCCGGACCTGACTACCAGCATTATCAGAAATGTCAAAGACTTGTTAGCTAGCCTGCCTACCAATAACAACACTGCTATCTTCTTAGCATATAAAATTTTTGAAACAAAATGAAAAATTTAACTATTACATCACAACGCTTACACGAATCATAATTATAGAGTAGACAATAATATAATGATGTTGCCTTGAAACTACAAACTGGGTTACCAATAACTAGTCTACAGTACAATTTTAACAAAAATTTTGAACATAATAGAAAATAATAAATATAGACTACGTCAAAACGTTTACTTCAGCTTATTAAACAAAGATTACAAGAAAGAAACTTACTAGTATATTGCATGATGTTAAGCTTAATTGAATTAAGCGCTTGTACTCCAAAATTCCAAAAACCTACGCGGCACACCTGGAAATCTCTCACGGCACACTAGTGTGCCGCGGCACACCGTTTGAGAACCACTGCATTAAACAATACATTGCCTCTTTGTGTTGAGTGTCATAAGGGGGTTTGTGACGTCATGGTGACGTCATACTGAAAGATAATTTTTTTATTAGCATTTTTTGATGCAGGAAAACGATCTTTTGCTCAAGCGAAAGCCAGCCCCAAACATACCAACTTTTAAAAATTTCATCCCGCTCAGGTGTAGCATGACGTCACAGTTAACGCTTGACTACACAATTCGCTCTCTGCATTTTCTCGCAAAGTATTGACCGTAGAAACGCAATCAAGAACTATTTTGGGAAATATTAAAAAAGTGCTTTAGATAAAAACAATTCTACAACGATTTAACCTCAACTGGCGACGCAATAATAGATTCTTTTAGCATTCCAAAGCATGCTTGATCTTTTGTTTTGTACTCTTCAAAGCTGCACCGTGATGTCAAAATGCTGTATGGCACAATTAAAAGAGAAAAAAAGCTGTAGGCAGCAGCTACGCCTAGTTAGCTGTTATTCACTGTTATTTTAAAAGCTAACAACTTATATGCTGCCTATTAAAGAAAAATGAGACATTACAGCATAATTGCAGTTGGTCAAAAAATCTACTGTTCTTTAGTAATCCAACGGCAATTTACAATATTTTTGTACATTCGTGTCTCAAGCCTGACTGATATTAACCTCTAAGAAATAATAAATGAATGCAGCAAAGCTGAACAAACTGACGATTTTATTAAATCTTACGGGAATCAAATCAACGACCTGCATCTTTGTTTCAGAAACCAAGTCGATGGGTTATACTCACAAGCTATAACCTAACCTAGGGGAATAACTTAATTGTATTGCTAGCTCCAAGTGGTTACGATCGATAGAGAGCGTCTTACAAGCGAGAAACGAAACAACATAGAGAGTGCTGAAGGCGACAGGCTTCCGAAGAAAGCAATGCTATTGAGAGATATTATCAAATTTACAAAGCCATCCCTGGACGCGTTTCGCCGTTTTAGACTCATCAGCAGGGCTTGCCAAGGGCCAAGAGTCCCCCTAATAGCATTAACGTAGCCTTTTATAAAAACAAACTAACACAAAGCATAAGACTTACGTGCCGTTTACTTTTGATCGAGGTTCGTTTTGACGTCCTGCTAGCCGCTCGACTATGGACTAAAACTGATGTAAAGCTGATCACACAAGCAACGATTAGGTGAAAAAAGGTCTTCCAAAGAATACAAACTAGATGCGGTGCTTTAAGGCATGGCTGGCGGCACGTGGTGCTCGGCACGCGAGGAGACCAGTTCCAAAGACGCTAGTTCGAATCCCACAGACGCGTTGCATCAACGTTGACGTTTAAAACTACAATGTGCGCGTAACTTTAAAAAGAGCGCTTAATTGATTTCGGTAGGTGCCAAATGACTGCATCGCGGCTTATATAATGCACAGCCGCCAAGAGCTCAACCACTTCGCCTATTCCACTCCGAGCATAGCTACCGATTCCGACAACTAGCACACCGCACGGGTAATAACTAGTGTTTTACATAGCGCGACCCGATTAGCGACGTAACTAGCGCCAGATACTACTTAACAATCACACGCGGAGATTCCCCCACTCAGTTCTTCGGCAAGGTTTGCGCGATCACAGTGCTCGAGCTACTAACAGGGCCCCCGCACCACAGGAGCACACCGAAATACTGAGAAAACACCTATAATTTGAGCTAGATTTTGTCCGGTGAAGCTGGCCAGCCGGCTAATTCTAGCTGAGCTACTATGAAATCAAACATGTGAAATAAAGGCTTTCAGATTACCAAACAGAATAACAGACAGAAATGATAAGCGGATAAATAGGAGTTGGGTAATATTGCAATCGCCCCGGCCAAAAATGTGGGAAGATTTATGAATGTAGTAAAACAAAAATACAGTTCACTACCGAGGAAAAGCTGATGTAACATAAGCGGTAAATAGCATAATGAATTAATTTTAGATTGAGTTACAGTACTTTGACTCGGGTTTTGGAATTCTGAATGATCGTAGAAGTTTAACAAGCAAGTTTTGTGGAGATATTTGCTTTTCTGAGGTAGACTTCTGAGCAAAAATTGTTAATTTTTTGTCAGTTTTGGTTTTCACCAGCATTTTATTGTTTACCGAGTGCGATGACTCTTGTTAAATTTCACTATAAGCGTCAAGATTGTTTTGTGCGGTTGTTTGGGTTCGGACAAATCTGAAGGCATTGACTTATCGGAAGCAGGTGCGAAGTCTCGTAAGGAGAGATTAGATCTCAACCATTTGCTTACCACGCTGTGCCCTAGGCAGGGTTTATTTCCACGAGTGCGGCTTCATCCACCAAAGGGTTGTACTTGTTAGACAGAGGTTTAACATGTGCGCATTTGTTACATTCTGACATTACAATCTTCACATTTTGTATTGAAAACGAAAGATTTTTAGCTTCAACAATAAGATACATGCGACTGATGCCTAGGTGAAAAAGATCAACGAGTACTCTGCAAGGCCTTTTTATTGACGAGTGGCGTCATGTTGAGCAACGTCTTCACCCGTTCAGGATCTAGTTTAATGGAGCCACTTTCTAAGGTATGGCCAAGAAGGGGTATTTCGTCTTGCATATAAATACACGTGGCGTCGTTCAAGAAAAAACATTCGGTTTTTGCAACTTTTCGCGTCAAGTTTAAACGGTGATTGTGCTTTTTTTCTGTCACAGCATCGATTGCCCAATCGTCAAGACATGGAAAGACGTGAACTTGGCAATTCATTCAGACGAGCGAAATCATTTGCAATGCGTTGAAAGCAAGGTACCGCAATAGTGGTACCTAACGGTAAAACATTACACTCCTAAAATTCGTTGCCTACTTGAAAAGCAGTTCATGGCCTACCTTTTGAATGGAGCCAACTTGATCATAAGCCTACTTGAAATCGATTTTGCTCAGATTATTAAACTTTAAAACCTGGTTATCAGTGCTGTTGATTTCAGGCAGTGTATAACGTTCAGGCAGTGTCTAGCAACGTGAATTTTTTATAGTGACGGAGTAGTTAATAACCATACATCTTTTTGACGAGCTGCCAACCTTGTTTACCACAACAGGTTGAGCCCGCCAAGGAGTGATGCTTTTGGAAATCTTGCCTTCGGCTGGCAGTCGAACAATTTCAGTTTGCCTAAAGTCGATATTGTCTCTTGAATAAAATCTTTGCTTTGCCGCGATGGGTTTGCAGTCTTCTGTTAAAAACTTAAAAAAGCAGGGTAGTAGCAACGTTCATCTTTGTTCGATGCTGTAGACGCTGCCAGCTCGTGCGGTACTGTGTTTAAATGCATGATTGGTCGATCACCACCGCAATGAAAACAAACAATTTTAAGACGTTCTAGCAAATCAATCCCAATAATTAAATCATCAGTCAACGATTTTAATGCATTAAGTAAGCATTGTTGATAGCTTGATTATACAAGGTGATAGCAATTTTAATCATGCCAATTACTTCGGATAATTTAGAAAAATCAGACATTTGCACGACCTTAGATGCAGAAGCAACCAGTAAGACGAGGTTTTTGCATAAAGCACACTCACGAAATTCGTAATGCTACCATTATCAACGAATATGGTTATCCACATGTCACTAATTTTCACAGTAATAAACATGTTGTAAGAAAACCACATCATTGATTTTTAAAGGTGTTGCAGAATCGGCTTCGAAAAAGAAAAAACAAATTTTTGATTTCCGTAGCTGAACTGAAGTAGTGGCCTTTGTTCTCGTACGCCTTCATATTTTCTCTGTTTGGCATTGGGCAGCTTGTGGTTGAAATGCGACTCTCGTGCGCTTTTTGCCTAAAATCAGGCGAGATTTGCATTTTGATTAGCTGGCCTCTTGCTCCAAATAGTAAATAGTAACATTTTTGCATTTCTAAAGTAGTTACTTAATTTTTGTTGCTCCACGAAGGTTGAATTTGTTACTGCATTCAATTTATTTTACGAAGAAGTCATTGGTGAATTTTTGGTTTTTCTTTTTCTTTGCTATTGAAAGTTATTTTAACTGAGTTTTCTGCATTCCATTTTGTTTAATTGAGTTTGCCGCAATAAAGAAGTTTTTTTTAATTGTGAAGAAGGAGCGAAGGCCCTGAAATTCCTCCTGGGCACTTGTAGACAAATTTTCATTGACCGAAGATTTGTAACAAGAGGAGCTGAGGCGAATTATGATTCATTGTGTGGCTATATAAGTTGACAAACTTTGATTTGTTTCTGCTTTCAGATCTGTTCTTTGTGGCAAAACACACGCATTCAAAATGGTTTAGCTTTTTGCAATAAGAACAAATTTTGCCAAGGCAAGGCAATCTACGTTTTGCGTCCATTTTATCACCGCAGTAAGAATAATCCTTTAACGAGATTTTAACTTGTCGTTGCAGCTTGTGCACTTTTAACAAGGAAGGCCTTGCGTCATTAGCGTGGGTTGAGTTCTTAACTGGGGCAACCACGCGTGCGGTTCCTCTCTAGCTTTGTACTTGTTGCTGTTATCGTAGGATAATTCTAGGGATTTAGCGGTAGTAAGCGCTTGATTAAATGAAAAATCAATTGTTTCCAGCATCCGTTTTCTAATTACATGACATTTAAAAGATGAGCAGTGGTACAAAATTTCAATAAAGCTTTTGTTATCGACCATTTCATTGTACTCTTTTATAAAAATAAGTAAAAACTCTAACGTTTTCGTCTAGCTCTTTTCAAGAGTTATTGCTAGAATGAAGCCTGCTGTTGATAGCGAGGTATTTACAGCGATTGAAGTTGGTAAAAATGTCGGAACGTTCTGATTGGTTGACAACCAGACGTTTCGTCGAGTCCAAATCAAGGATGTAAATTTAGTGTGTAGATAAATACTTTCTGGCGCCTATCAAGCTATCTTCAAGCGAAAACATTCCTGTTAATCCAGTTTTACAAATTGATGCTATTATCGTTTCGTTTTGGTCTTTTCCAAAACTTGGGATTTTAATACATTTAACTTTACCCCTACTCCCTACATTTGAATGAAGATTAGTTTACGTACCGATACAAAGAGCCTATCAATTACAAATATCAGAAATGAGCTTTGCTATTTATGTTTACTATCAAAAAGATTATGAGAAAACAAGGCTTTTTAAAACGATTCATGACAAAAACAAAAAGCAAGATTGATCTTATTATTTATTTAAGTGTTTTGTAAGCATTGCTAACAAAACACTTAAATAAATAATCGCTTATTGCACCTTGATACAGCGTAAATGTTGTAGAATTACTTTAGCAAAAATTAAGGTTTTTTGAAACGCATTCAATTAAAAAAACATAATGGGCGGTTGCGCATAGCCACTACATGTCTCCCCAGTTTATCGCCTGCTGGCAACGCCTTTTTTGCCCTGTTTTCACCATAGGCGTTCTTAAACTGAACAGATTTTATCCGTTAAATTCAGTAAGTGCTTAAAGGTATATCAAAGTGGTGGAAGGACGCCTAGGTAATTGATATGTATTTTCTGGATAAAGCCATTAAATATTAGGACCGCTACCTACCACTTTTTCGTTACTGTAGAGGTACAGTATTTACTTGAGCTAACGCCTCTTGCTGTGCGCATGTTGCTTGGTCCTGGCATAAACGCAGCCATGCATAAAACAAACTAACCCGAAATGAAGCACTCACAGTTAAGTTATTGCAATAGCAGGGCTCCCATCAATAATACCGAAGTCAACAATATCGAATGAGCTGGTTGCACCAGCCTCACCCAATACGGAAGGGAATTGCAACAACATTTGGATAATATTTTGTTGCAACAACATTTGGATAATAATATTTTGACAGAAACATTTTGTTGCAAAAGATTAAATAGGACTATCTTTACCCCTCCTCTTTTTCTTGGGGTATTACCAAGTGTTTTGCTTGGAGTTATCTGCGTATTAAAATTTTAGAGACTTCATTTTGTGGTGTATCTTTTTGAAAATTGTGATACTGCCAAAGAACCGTGCTTATGAGCAAAAGTAGTCAAAATGTATCAATGAATTAACTTTGTCTAACAATTGCAAGTTTGTAAGGTCAAGTAGGATAAATGTTCAACTAAAAATGAAACATGATGTATGGCAACCAATTTTTGATCGGCTTCTATAAAGTCGTCCTTAACTCTAACTACTGTAATTGGAGCTACATATTGGTGGAAAGAAAATGTCGTAAGCTTTCAAATGACACTAATTGTAAGCACCTTATTATAATCTTTTTGTGTTATGCTTACCTGGGTTTACTGAGCTCACCACTTTTTGGATGGGGTAAAAGGTTTCACTACCAGTGTTAAAGTTCAATATTTTTTTGCATAAAAACATATAGTAAGGGTACATGTTATAAATCATGGAATTGCCTTAAAATTAACTTTGACTTGTTAAAAACAATTTTGATAATTGGTTCAGAAATGAGGTCACAAATCAGTTTTTAAATAAATTGATTTTGTAAAAATATTGCAGTTTTTAAAAAATTTTCATATCATGGCATCTGGTAGCGAAAAACCGTGTTAATCGTATCAGTCAGCATTATGATATCATAAAGAGAGTTTTAAGTGTGTCAGAGAAAAAGCAAAGGGGCATGCTTAGGAGGCTTAAAACGGTTAAATAAAGAATTGCTTGATGTATCGTCAAATAAGCTTATGTTGTAGGGTTAATTTTATCAAAAGTACCTTGTTAATATCTCCCCAAAAAGCTTTCAATCGCATTTTCACGATCAGCAATTTTTGAGAAAATACAAAGAGCAAATTGTACAGTCAAGCATTGATTGTGACGCCATCTTAGATCCCAAAAGGATGAAATTTTTTGAGAGATAATTAATCGAGGATCGGCTTTTGTTTGAGCAGAAAATAGATTTCTTCTGTCAAGAAATTCAAATTAAAATAATTATCTGTGATTATGAAGTCACGGTGACGTCACAAAACCAATGGTGACACTCACCCCGAGATAGTAATTAATTGGCCAAGTTTGATGTTTGTGCTTTGGGTAGTTTTGGAGGAGTTAAAGCGCACGTATGTACGTACATAAGTACAGACGCAGTTGCGCTTTATGTATAAGATGTTTGTCTTTCAGTTGCGGGAAAACCTTTCCGGTTATGTTAGAATAACGTTATGTGCAGACGCGCTTCAGAGTTATTGGTGATGTAGGCACAGTAATTTTTTACTTCAAGCGGTGCAGCCAAGCAGGAAGAATTGCCGTGAAGGGCCATTTCCTAGCGAAGAACACCGTCGTCATTGTGAGTTTCGAACTCACGATTACTATCGCCATGAACAGCATTCCAAGCTACACCACAAAGCCCACATTATCACCTGTATCAAGAAAATAAAAGATTCATAGAGGTTGATAATACTACTTGAAAGTGAGACTAAAGTAACTTCAACTAGGCCAACTGGTAGGCTATTTAAAAGATTGAAATGTAAATGCACGCCACATGTGCAGCAAAGTCTATCAAAATTCAGAGAGAGAACAAGTCAATTAAATATCTTTTTACGATTGTCCATTGAAAAACTTACCTTTCTTTTTGAAATATTATCCGATGCTGTCATTGGCTATGGCAATGGCAAATGAAGTCAATGGCAATAAAAAGCTGACTCGTAATTGTGAGGATGTGAGTTCTATACTCATATGGCCTTTGCGTTATGGTGATCTTTGGAAAGGCATTTTACGTCAATTTTCTCTGCTTGATTGTTGGCTTGTGGCATAAATTCACTGCGCCAGCAGTACTGGTAAGTCCAAAACAGGTCTATGTCATACTGCAATAATTCACAGCTTTTTTCTTCGTATAAACACAATGGTTTTCTCCTGACGAAAGAATAAAATTATAACAAAGAAAAAATACAGGGTCCGGCAAAATGATCTGACACATTTGTTGGTTTAATAAAATCCAAATAAAATAAAGAAACAAAAAAGTGTTTTCATTTTCGAAAAGTACATATAATGTCATTTTGTTTCATTAGGTTTTAAAAATTAAGCCAGTCAAATGGGATTCATTATTGTCCACACACTGCCGAAGGTGTTCATGAAAGTAGTCTATAACTTGGTGGGTCGTTTCATGTGGAATGGCAGTAATTTCTTGACAAATTGCATCTTTAAGTTGTTCAATAGAGCAAGGGCGATTAATGTACATCTTTGACTTGAGGTATCCCCAGAGGAAAAAATCGCACGGATTTAAATCAGGTGAATGGATGGATCAACTGATGTCACCACGCAATGAGATCAAATGACCAGGGAACATCTCCCTCAAAATCCCCATTGCACGTTGAAAAGTATGGGCTGTTGCCCCATCCTGTTGAAACCAAGCATTGTCCTTATTGTGGAGCATATTCAATTTTGGTCTGAGAAATGTCTTTAGCATCTCACAATATCGATCAGAGTTCACAGTCACTGTAACGTCTTCTTCGAAGAAGTATGGACCCCATATACCGAATTCTGCCACTGCACACCATACAGTCACCTGAGGACAATGCAAAGGGCGTTCATGCAACTCACGAGGACTCTTCTCTAATCTGAAGTTTTGCTTATTCACTGTGCCACACAGGTGAAAATGTGCCTCGTCACTGAACAACACAGCTGTTGCATGGGGGACATGTTGTTGAATTTCCAAACACAATACTCTGCGAGTTTCAATGTCTCTTTTGCAGAGTTCTTTTGACAACATCATTTTGTATGGATGCATTTTTAGATCCTTGTGAAGAATTCTTCACAAACTTCTTTTGGAAAGCCTAAGAGCCTGGGCGCATTTAAATGCTGAACGATTATATGAAACAAAATGGCATTATATGTACTTTTCAAAACTTGAAAACACTTTTTTGTTTCTTTATTTTATTTGGATTTTATTAAACCTACAAATGTGTCAGATCATTTTGCCGGACCCTGTATAACAAAATATATTGCAACCGCTATTTGAATTGGCTACCAATTACAGGGATTTGAGGGAAATTTAGATTGCGGTGAAAGTCATTAACTGTCTTTTCAAACTAGGGATATGGAAGCAGAAGTGCGAAAATTCCACCGCTTCCGCTTCCACATAGGTTATTTGACTTGAAGAATAACTTGGCGAAAAAGTTTTGCAATTTCCGATGTGGATGAAGTGTTATTGTTGATGTTGTTGTTGCTGCTTCCTAACCCCTTCCGAGGGATGGGGGCATGGCGGAAGACCATGGAGCGGCCAAACCCGGGCAACTCCCCAGGGTCTGGACCAGAGGTTGTATAGAAACAAAGAGTCGCCAAAGAGCGAGCGGCGCAAAAAGTCCGTAGCTGGACAGTGCAGAATGAGATCAGAGGTGTCCTGAGACGAGTGTTGGCAGGCGCTGCAGGAAGGATTCTCGATTCTGCCAATCCTGAAGACATAAGAGTTTAACAGTAAGCTGTGTCCGTTGCAGCGAAGACTAGAGAAGGCACAGCGAGCGTGACGAGGGAGCACAAGCTCCTCAGTGGAAATTGAAGAAACTTGTGTGTCGAAAAATTTAGATGACACATTACGCCTCCAGTTTGAGAAAGACAAGAGTGGATACCACAGGTAAGAGGAGAGAGACTACAAGGAATTGTAGAGGGCATGAGTAGCGCTTCCCGTCTGGCCAGCTCATCAGCTGCGTCGTTCCCGAGAAGAATGAGTGTCCGGGGACTCATTGTAGCCTGATAAAACAGGAGGAGAGAAAAGACAGTTCCTGCCAGATCTACCACAGAGTTTGAGGTAAAAGGAAAGACGAAGAGGAAGACAGGGTGGCAAGGACAGAGCGAGAATCAGAGAGGGGGAGAAGAGAAATGGCAGACTTGTTGGTGCTGCCGAGACCAGCAGAGAGCTTGCAGAATGGTACAGGCTTCAGCGGAAAAACTTGAATATACTGGGCGTGCTGAAAAGGAAAGAGTGGCCTCAGTGCTACAGAGAAAGCAGTTGACAAGCACGACAGAGCCGCCTTTGCCAAATGGAAATCGAACAGAGCCATCTGTTCATATCACCAGATCGTTAGATGGGAGAGATCGTGAGAATAATTATTTTTTGAAGTGTAGTAACGACATACTTGATTTTCTTGCAAGCAATTCGTAATTTCTAAATTTTTGTTGGTGGTGGTTCCGTGACAAATGCGAAAGTACATCTGGGTTCTGTGATGACAAAAAGGCGGGAAGAGCACTGTTCTACATTCAACACGAGTTCCAATATCTAAGCAAAAACAAACACAGAGTAGTTCGAAACAATAAGTGTTGCATTTATAACTTAATTTAACTCAAAAGATTATACAATTTATCTTTATCAGTTTACTAATTCGAATAAAGTAGAAAGTAAAACACAATAATAGTAATTAGCATTATGTAACAGCAAAACTTTGTACTAGGCTACCTTGCAACACATCCGCTTTTTACAAAATCACATTATTAAGCTTTAGCCTGTACAGTTTACATGACAAAAGTGTTGCCAAGTACAAAATCAATCAAAGTCTTTATATCTTAAGCAGGGGCCATAACAATAAGCTCAAGCGAAGTAAGTAAAGTAATAGCAATGTATGAATCGGTTTTTGTCTCCTCAAAATGATAAAGTGTAGAAGGCAGGCTACAGACCCACAAAAGTTAAAAAAATTGTCAACGGTCGTTTTCTCGTTTTTTGTCAGTGGAAGCGAAGGTGGTGGAAGCGGAAGCAATAGGTGTGGAAGCGGAAGCAATAGGTGTGGAAGCGGAAGCGGTTGACGAAATAGCCGCTTCCGCATCCCTGCTTCAAATACTGATGATATACCACAGAAGCAATCTCTTGGCAATTGGTGTGTTGAATCGACGTTTTCTAACACAACAATAAACTATGTTCTTAATGCATGGAAAATTAAAGAATATCTCCAGAACAAATTACTAATTAAAACAGTTATGGCATTTGCGAACTATTTTTTAAAACCATCGTATGATCAATATCATATTGTAATGTAACTGGATCTGTAGCAAAACGTAATAGTAGTAAACTTTATACAATTTAGAAAGGCACT
Source organism: Trididemnum clinides (assembly GCA_963675345.1). Classification (NCBI taxonomy): domain Eukaryota; kingdom Metazoa; phylum Chordata; class Ascidiacea; order Aplousobranchia; family Didemnidae; genus Trididemnum; species Trididemnum clinides. The sequence continues at coordinate 17,578,887 of OY776291.1, forward strand.
GACAATTCAAGGCAGCTGTTTTCAACAATATCACTTTTAACTACTGCTAATTCAATTTAAATAAATTTACAAAAATTAAAGAGTGAATTCAACATTTGTATGCTACTTGCTGAAATTTTCTGCACAGATAGATATTGTACTCTGTATAAACTGAACATTGTTTCTACTAACTGAATATTTAGTTCTCATTTTTCGTTTCGACTTTGGATCTTTACTAGAAATTCAAACTACGAATTTACAGCGTTCTATACAAGTAGGATAGGAAAACTTAAATTTCGAGGTAGCACAAAAAATGGTGAATTCTTACGTTTGATCACGCATTAGATAAGATTTGATGATAGTTTCATATTCTAGATTCCATTCCAGTTCTGAAATGAGAGAACCGAGAAAATAAAAGTTTAGATATTTTTGGGCTTTAATAGGTAAAAATATAACAAGCCTGGGTTTAAACCCCTGCGTAGCTGTTGAAAATCGTGGGTCCGAATCTGACTCGAAGTCAATTTTGCCGATGCTTCTTTATAGTGGTGAGTTGATTTGTGGTACAGAATTTGAAAATTGCAGAAAGTAGAGTATTCATTCTCGAAGCTTTTCGTCTGACACTTTGCTTCAAGAATGAATACTCTACTTTCTGCAATATATAGTGGTGACGTAAAATTTATTTTCCTTGAGGCTAAGATCTCAATCGAGGGTTTAATCTCGATTCAAGATAGATGACTCTGCCATCGACTTTAAATATCACTACAATCTTTAAGGTTGTAACTGAGATCTTCTGCTCATATATGATGGTCTCGCTAACTCGTCTGGCGTATTGTCACTTGAAAACTGCCCACTGCTTGACGGTGAAATTGATCTTGGTGGTCTGTGGCGGCTCGTGGTTGAATTTGCTGGTGGAGCAGCTAGTCATTTTTTAATTTTTTTGCACTCTTAGTAGGCAGTTTACTTGCCGTTGTTTAGCTATAAATGTGCAACTTTTCCGAAACTCTGCGCTGTATTAATTGTATAATTGTATTCAATCAGGCATTGCTTTGGCTTAATATATGGTTTGGGGTTGGCTAAGTGTGCAGTGTAGCAATTCTAATTTGTGAAAATATTTTGTAATCTACAAAGAAAATAGAACAAATACAACGTCTCGCACATATCATCAAGCTAAGGACTAGCCTGAAGAATGAAGCATATGAACAAGTGCAAGTCATACGAATTTATCGCACTTGAACTTATAACCGGTTAATTCGATGACTTGCAAAATTTCTTTCAGCATCCTTGGACATCAGTAAAACATGTATATATCTTTTTTAGTTTTTACAAAGAGTCACGATCCAAACAACATTAGTGTAGCGAAATTGACGGAACCATCCCTCAAATACAGGTAATGAAGATTTATTATCATCATTAGGGTTCTTGCCAAGTGTAAGATACTTTACGTAATTCCTGGCTAGCCCGATATCCAACATTGGACTGTATATGCAACAAACCCAAGCAATTCAACACAAAGCACAAGACTTAGGTACCGTTTACTTTTGAACCAGGGTTCCCTTTGACGTTACTGCTAACCGTGCAAGTATGAACTAAAACTGGTATCTTTACATGAAATTGATCACACAAAAGCTAATTAGGCATAGAAAAACCTTCCAATGATTATATAATAAATGTGGTTTCTTAAGGCATTCATGGCAGTAGGTGATTACGCGATAGCGTGTCCTGGCATGCTCGAAAAAGCAGCTCAAAAGACCCGGGTTCGAAGCCTACAGGAACCAGACACGACGCGACATACCTCGGGGCAAAAATTAGTTTTACGAAGAGTCACGATCTGAACAACGTTAGTATAACGAAATAGGCGGGACCATCCCTGGACTCAGGTTTCGGCCTTTTGGCCTCATCAACAAGGACTCGTCCCACCCAGCGCAACGCCCCGGAGGGGGAGTTGTGCGCCTAGAATTAGAAATTAACGTTGCCCCCTGCAATGCAGGTGGACGCGAAGCGTGACCAAACAATGAATAGTTGCGGTTACGGGGTTGAGCGATGAGGTATCACGAATCATAACAACGTATTGACCAACGATAAAAGTGCGAGCCGCGGCGCTGGTGAAATCAAACCATCGACGCCTCCAAACCAAGTCGTCAGAATGTACTTAGCCCGGGACTGTCATAAAGCGGGCAGTCGCGCGCGTGGTGTTTAAATGAAATTTTTGTAAAATACGCGAAATAAATTTTGGCGGCTGGACGAAACCAATGCTTTTGTCCCACTCGAAAACTAGGGTCGGATGCTTCGCCCCCTATCTTTCGTTTTTACCAGTTATGCGGGTTCAATCCAGGGGGAGTCGCAAGAGTTCAGCCACTCTTGGTTAGTCGCGTGCAGCAGCAATATTCCCCCACGCAGTTGCGGTAGTCTGATATTTAAATGACAAAGCGAAAGTTTTGTGACGACTTTTTTGACCGGTAGAAGAGAAAAAATAAGTTAAACAACTATCTCGCCTTTAGATAAGTCTTCTTATTTACAATTTATTTGCCTAATTCATTAAACGATACAACTGAATAGCAACATTTGAACTTGCTTACCTACAAACAATCTTACCAATTACAGCAACTAGCCCTGTTTTAAAGCCACAACATCAGCAAGCTTAGCGGGAATTGTTACATGGCAAGAAAAGTGACAAGAATCAAACGACCGTGAAAGCAAAGCATGTACGTCATGCGTCTGGGCGCTACTAATTTTGCTCTTCCTGCTGCTATCTTTTGCACTGAACGAGCGGTGTTCAAAAGTTAGAGATATTCAGTTATACAATAAAATTTGGCTTAGTTATGTTGACAATACTTGCAGGGGCAAAAAATTTTGCTATGTCACACAGGAACTAAAACTTTAAACCATTTATGAAGCAACTAAATCGTTTTACAAAATTACTGTCTCGGGCGCTGCAGCTGCAGCCCGTCCTACGCACCATTATAATGTCACATAGAATCCCTATGTCGCACGTTCACTTAGTTTAGTGCTAGCAATATAGGAAAATTAGTCTTCTCAGCGACATCAACTGGTTTCTTGGTAAATACAGTATGAACTATGACATTATAAAAAGTATTAATATTATAAAAAATTCGAAAGAAAAAACAGATCACAAAAATGCGTGGGGAGGGTTGCAGCTCTGCAGCCATAAGCACGAGCCGCCACTGCTGGTGGTAGGCTATAGATCGCAGAGCGTAAGCTCTCAGCGTTCACGTACCGAAAGTCGCTTGACTAATCGGCATTCTTCGGTGGCCGAGTGATTAAGCTGAGGTTCCCGTTAGAACGTCCCGTTACCAAAAGCCTGGTTTCACACCCAAGAGTAGCTGGTGCAGATCGTGGGTTCGAATCGTGACGTAAAATTAATTTTCCTTGAGGCTAACTTTTCAATCGTGCGTTTGATCTCAGTTCTACATGGATAACTCTCCCATCGACTCTTAATATCGACAAAGAAAAACGAACAAATCTAAAGCTGTAGGTAAAAATTAGTTTTAGGCATAAAGAATTAAACTTTTTAGCAAAATAATGCTTTATTTTTTCAAATCTCGCAAAATTTTAAACACTTCAAATTGGAGCGGAATCTAACAGAATTTCATGATAACACTTGACATATTTATGTGTTTATCACGTGGCAACACTGAAAAGAACAATATTTGACCTATAATTATTGTAAAACCATTCCGTTCTCTGAAAACGTAGGTTTTTTCTTCTGGATTAAAATAATTTGCTAGTTCTATCAAAGTTTGAATTTATTGTATCGTGCTTAGTCTACTACTTTTAAAAAAGCCTAGAAAGGGACTTGTCACTACACATATTGTACACTGTGTAGGCAATCCAAGTGTACTTGATGCCATTTTGCAGATTGGGCTATGTTAGCTGGTTAGGAGGCCTAAATTTGTGTTAAAGTTTAGATTTTTTGCAAGGGTTACATTTAACGCTAGGCTACAATTTTATTTTCTTGCCTGTAACCTAAATCTTATGGTACTCAGCCATTGCACTAGCCTTGATTCAGGTAGACCATGTGCATTACCATATTACTACTTACCAGCTTACGGGTTGAACAAATGCTAGAATTTAAGGCCTGGAAAACAACTTTGTCAATTATATCAATATTTTTCGTTTTTTAGTTGTTCATTTTAAAACAGTGTAACTGCCAGCTTAGAGCCTAGTGCTGATAGGTGAACTTTGGACATTTCACATCCAGAAAATTCATACTGTATTTTAATCATTAACCATTGGTACTCGACAGTTACACTGATTTTATGATTATTTTCACCAGCAGGGTGTGTAGTTCTGGTGTCTACTGACAATTAGTAGACCTAGCTTTAATTCATTTGTTGTCATAGTAAAGGCTTAAAATTGGTTTTCACCTCTTCTTCACTAAGAGCTCAGCATGAAAGAAAGCTTGGAAAAAGACATCACAAATTAGCTTGTGTTCTAGGAAAAGATTTAAACTAAGGTCTTCCACTATGATGTTGCAAACAGACTGTGAGGCCAAGCAGTGTACCCATTACGGTGACTTCATGTGATTGTAAAAGTATACAAATAAAGCTTGAGTTCACGTGCATAAATTTCTGTTTTTAAATTCTAAATCTGTAAGAGTTTAAGAAATTTTGGGAAAATTTGTTAAGAAGTTTTTATGTCAGTATTGTAAAACTAAAAAGTTGAGGACCTAGCATGCATTCAAATATGAAATTTTCAAAGTATGAAATTAGATGCAATCTGCACAAATAACAAAATAATCTAATTAAAAATATTGTAAACAGAATAGATAGTTAACTTTATGATGGCATTAAGATCAACACGTTGCTTAAACAAACTGCTTCAACTGAGGAATATCAGATGTGTGTAAGTTTATTTGCAATGTTAAAATTGGTTTGGTAGGCTACATTTTTGTAGGTTTATAATCGCTTAAAACATCTGAAATTCTTGCAGAAATAGAAAAAGATACTACTTAAACTCTATTCAGTTATATAAGTTTACCTAATTAGAAGGATATATTTGCTGTAAATTTCTGTATTTCAGTTACTACAGTAATTTTTCGAATTTTGATAATTCATTATTTTTTTAGAATTAATTTTTGTAGTATTATGTTTTAGTATGAATTTCCATGACTCCATAATCTCATATTTCAATATAAATTCTCATAAATCTGATTTTCTGTATTTTAGTGTTGCCCCTCTGAGACTTGAGCATAGATATGATAAAAATGTGGAAATTTCACATATCAACCCTAGTTTCAAATCCAACCTTGATGCTAATCTGCATTTCCTCAGAATTTCTGCAATTCAGTGGTATTCAATTTGCTGAAATGCGTTATGTGAAATTCCAGGCTTTAGTATATTACTCATGTATGGTCCCTGGACTCTGAATCATCTTGCAGTTCGCAAACTCTTAACCTCTTCCCTGTCTTTTTTTCTTTGCAACTTTTTGGCATCAGGCTAACAGTGTGATGTGTAATTAGTACTTGAAATTTAGCTGCTTAACATTACTGCTTGATTAGAGTAAATTAATTGGTGTAAGAAGTTGTTGAATGACCTTGGTGGTCTTCAATTTGGCTGCTAACAAGCCAAGATTTAAACTTAAGCATGTATCTGAAGGCTTGATGCATTCTTTCTTGGCCTTTCAACATGCAATGGTGTGCACTTGTGCACTCAATTTGCTGATTTTCAGTTATAGGTTTGACACACACTTGCAGTGTACACTGCCTATACTTCTGGCAACTCTGTATGCAAGCCATAAAGTGTGTGACTGGACCTATTTTTAATTAGATACACTTTTTTCCAGTTCGTGGTGGAGTAATGTTGAATTGGGGCCTCCAGATCCCATCCTGGGAATTACTGAGGCTTTTCAGAAAGACCAAAATCCAAAAAAGATCAATCTTGGAGCTGGGGCTTATAGAGACGATAATGGAAAGCCATATTTGTTAAGTTGTGTCAGAAAGGTATATGCATGTCTGAACACTGCATATAAAGTCATGTGATATTTTGCCAACTTTTATAAATTAGTTTATGTAATGTATGAACAAACTGTCATTGACTTAAGTCTGTTAAAACGTTGCTATTCTTTACTGCAGGGATGTCAAACTTGTTGGCTTCTGGGGGCCACATTGCATGTTGGCAATCATGCCAAGTGCTGCAATTTTTTCAATTTGAAGATAACCACTTTTCTGGGCAACGGTCTCTGTAATGTAGCCCACAGCAAGGCCGATCTCAAAAAAAAAGGTCATTACCTCTCCAGCATCTCCACTCCATCGCCCTTCTTCAGGCTTTGTTTATCAGAAATTGAGTTCTGGGCACGAAGTGGAGTTGATTTCTAAATAAAAAAAAGTCTGTATCTCTCAAGTGTCGCCTGTGTAAAGGGGTTCAAATGTTTCTTCAAAGATGAAACGTTGCAATACTGCCAAAATTCATTAAGAATTTTAGAATTGTCTTGCGAATCACATTGAAAGGCTTTGAGGGCTGCGAGTTTGACACCCCTGCTTTACTTTATGTAAATGTAATGTTATTGTGTTTTGATTGATTTTTCAGCAGTTTTCGGGAAGCTTGTTGGTTCTAGTACCATAGTGTTGTAAATACTTCTAAATAATAAATTCTGTCAAAGTTATTTCAAACTAGTATTCTTTCAGCTGGATTTGCGTTTACCCAGTGCTTATTGCTGTAATTTTTTTGTAATGTACGGCTAATTTTTTTTCAGTTTACACTAATTATTGCCAGGTAATATTCTAAACTTTTTGGAACGTAACAATATTGGCCTACTGATTACATTTGACAAGAGGCAGCAAAAAATCCTTGTTGTTAGTTAGATATCATTTCATGTTGTTTGATTTTTTTAGTTTTCATAACTTTTCATGAACACAAAATATTAGTTGTGAGCTGAAAAGTATCTCCATCCAACTTGCAAATCTAGCTAATTTGCCCAGAAAAAAGATTACTCTTGTCATTTGCAGTTTTTTGTGCTGTTGAGGTACAAGTGCATCATAAAGCATCAAATGAAAGTGCACCTGCTATGGATTGAATGCAGTGTGCCCTGACGTAAAGTTGACGTCTGGCCAAAGCATCGACTAAAAGAAAAATATTTATGATCTGTTTTAGGCCCAAGAACGTGCTTTGGACATGGATAAGGAATATCTTGGTATTGCTGGACTGCCAGCTTTCAATAAAGCTGCTGCTGAGCTGGCTTTTGGAGACAACAGCTCAGTGTTAAAAGATAAACGAGTAAGATGTTTTTACGATTGCCAAATTTTTGGCTATACCAATAACGAAAAGACTGTGAAACCATTCCAATCTATGAATGAGTTGTTTATGCTATATAACGGCTATGCGATTAACAAGGCCTGGTATTTAGCACATGTGGCTTGTAATTGCAATTAGAGTAGAGAATATTTTCTTCTGCATTGCCCCACAACCCATGCACAATTTAATGCAGGTTAAACATGTAGTGCTTGTGTTGTTTTTTATGCAAAAAGTTAAATATGCTTTAGATTTTTGATGTGCTCTAAAGCGCGATAGTATGAAGATGCATTTGGAACTGAAATCCATTCGTTTGAAGATTGGTTTTGAATTTATCCATCCTGTTCATCTTTGGGCATTCTTAATGCTAGCGTGATCAATTGTGATGACGTTTGACCTATTTGTTTTTTTGTCTAGAATGTAACCGTGCAAACAATTTCTGGCACTGGCTCATTGCGTGTTGGAGCAAACTTTTTGGTAAGCTTTGTATGTATTGAAGTCGAGTTCCATACACCTCTTTATTTATGTGCATGTGTGTACTTACTGCTCAAAATACATTATTGACTGCTGTGTTCTTGGGAAAGGCACTCTGCGATGATTTCTTCTGTTTGGCAGAGCCTAACAAGCTGAAAAAATATCAAAGTAGATCAAGCGATGCGTTAAAACTTTCTGTGTTAAGTGTCGCTGTTTTACGAGTCTGGAAGATTGAAATCTAATATATGCAATGTTCTTCACACTGCCATGTTCGTGTTCTATCTACTCGCAATGGCGTAGCGGTTTCTAAAAGCGCCCGCTTTGCAGGCTGCTGAGTTGTAAGTTAGCCTCTAGCCTGGCCAAGATTTTGAAATTTTTTATCTGGCGCTTGACATAAAGAATTGTGAAGTGTTTTCTGTTGTGTCAGTTTTTACTGTGACTGATTGTTAATGGAGTTGTAATGGGGCTGCAATAGGTGCCGCATTATGTTGTGATTCCATGATCATTATACCAGAGCTGCTCTTTTATACCTACTATTATACACAAATCAAAGAATATTTCGAGTTATTCTATATTCTTACAGGTTTGCAATATTGGTGTTTTTATCTTGTACATTAATGATATGCTCTACCTTGAAGAGAGTTTTGTTTGTTCATGCTACAATTTAATCAAATTTTTATGAACATCAAACATTTTAGGATAAGTTCTTCATTAACAGCAAAACTATTTATCTTCCTACTCCTTCGTGGGGAAATCATGTTCCAATTTTCAAGTGAGTTAAACCTGCGATGTAATCAGCAACAAATAAATTGCTTTATTATACCCCGCTTTTTTGATATTAAAACAAAAAAGCAGAATGTTGAAGTTTTTGAAACCGTATTTTTGGAGTTTAGACGTGACTGATGTAGTACGTGTTAGTGATTGTTATACCTTCTCTTTTGTAAGATTCGAAGGCACTTTGTGATTATCAATTCTTAGTATAGGTTTTCAACTCCGGAGCACTTAACGCCATATTGTCAACACTTGAGTTCTTTTTTATTGTAGCCATGCTAGAATATTACCAAAAATTTGTACCTCTAAATTTTAAATAAAAGAGTTTGTGTTGCATTATCAAGTACCGCGTTATTTGTTGTAGACATGCTGGACTGGAGGTTGGCTCGTATAAGTACTATAAGCCGTCAACATGTGGCTTTGATGCTGAAGGATGTTTAGATGATTTAGTTGTAAGTACTGCAATTCTCTTTACGTGCCGTTTAAATGGTACTTAATAGCTTGTTTTTTCAGAAAATTCCTGAAAATTCGATTGTTTTGTTCCATGCTTGCGCTCACAACCCAACAGGTGTCGACCCCAAGGTAAGTTATCAAAAGAGTTTTACTGCCGTCTTCTAAGTATAGAGCAGTGGGTTTAGAAAAGGGGATGGCAGCTGAAGCTTATCTTTTCCAGCCAATAAATACCCCCCAGAAATCAAAGCCAATATATAAAGCAAAGGTATATAAAGCTTGGGTCTTTCTAATGCGTAGAACTACTTTTTTAGAGAATAGCAGGCCTTAAAACCTCTATTGTAATTGATTTTTATTTGTTGGCTTTTGCCCAATAGTGTATCAAATTTCTTTTTTAGCCTGAGTATTGGAAAGAAATGTCTGCCATTGCCAAAAAAAGAAAGTTTCTTCCTTACTTTGACATGGCTTACCAAGGGTTTGCTAGCGGAGACATCGACAGAGACGCAGCAGCAATGAGAATGTTTGTAGAAGATGGTCATAATATTCTTTTATCACAGTCTTTCGCGAAGAATATGGGTCTTTATGGTTGGTAGATGCGGTGCTGTCTTTATATTTGTATATGAATTGATCAACTCAATGTGCCAAGTGATGGTCAAAACAAAGTTCGACAGACTGAATTGCATTGTATATCATTCATCGTCAAGTTACGATGACTGATATCATTTTTTTTGCAGTGATTTGAAGGCTCGTTATTGTGCTGATGACAGCAGAATAAAAACAACCTTAAAAACACTTTAAATACAGTATTACCCAATTTCAGATCTGCTTTATAACAGGGAACCTGAGGTGTAATATCTCGTACATCTCCAATGCAGCTATCGGCTAAAACTAAAGCCTAAACTGCGCAATTTAGGTTGCATTTCCAGTTTTTAGATGCACGTTAACAAGATCCAATCATAGAATATAATAAGTTGCTTGCAAAAATTACCTAAAAACCTCACAGTTGAATCGTGTCCGGTTACTGCTCCAGGGTACTCCACATGGTGACGATGCGAAAAATTTACATACACGAAAGCTTTTTGGAAAATTTACTTTTCAAGGCAATGAAAAAAGATGCCATTGCAAAGCCTGATCTACATTGAAGCCAAGCGCGACTTAACTCTTTGTTTTATTTTGGCTGAGTCTAAAGAAAACAGACGAAAAGTAAAGCCGCTCTTGGCCTCTGTGTAGACCAAGTTTAAACGTATTCAAAGAAAAAATCTTTTTACTCTTGAGCTTTGAGGATGCGGTTTAGTTTATGCATATTACTTGTTTTTTGTCGGACTTAGATTTGACAGCGAATGAAACTTAGTAATCTTACAGGCGAGCGATGTGGTGCCTTGACGATCGTTTGCTCTGATGCTGAAGAAGCGGCGAGAGTTGAGAGCCAGTTAAAGATACTGATCCGTCCACTTTATTCTAACCCACCTTGCAACGGAGCCAGGATTGCTTCGGCTATTTTGAACGATCCGACATTACGTGATGAATGGTGAGTTTGAAAGCAACAGTTTGTCATCGTGCTTAGGCTCGCCGCCAGGATTTTTCTAATGGGAGGCGATGGATAAAACAAAGCTACATTTGTAGATGTAAAGCTGTTTGGTGTCTCAGAAAAGCTTTTTAGGAGGAGTGTCATGGCTAAAGAAGTGGTCTCAGCCCCCTTTCTAGATTGCACTCTTGATCGTGCTTATCTTAAATACTTTTGCGTCAATGAAATTGAAGAGCTAAGTTCTGAAAGAACCTAAATCACATTTTTACCTAAATGAAATTGACCCCTTTCTTGCGATAGACGTGTGTGTGTGCTAACCATCTGACAAAATATTATCCAGAAAAAAGCACGTAAATCCTGTTTTACCGATGTGCTTATCATTCTGAGATTAGAATTTTCATGCTAAAGTACTTATGGACTGTGCATAGAGCAACTTGTGAAGATCTGTTTTATAGTTGCCAAAACAGTTGGCATCACTGGCATATTTAGAAATTATTTGTGGTGTGAGACGGATCTTAACCGCTCGTGTGATTTATGCAAATATGTAACCAACAGCCAAAAACTTTTCGTTACATTGTGAGTTAAAATTGTGTTATTATTTTTTACCTGCTTAAAACACTTGTTTGGAGATCAATTTTTCGAAAGGGTTTTTTTCCCTATCTGCTTTGGATGTATGTTGACCTTTTTCTCTAGGTCAATTTGATCTTTTTGACATTGTCCTCTCAAAAAAGGTGAAAGGCTTTATGATTTTTTCGAAAACTGTTTTTTTTACACTTTTTGCTCCTTCAGATCGTTTAAGGAGGCCATCGCATTTTATCTTCCCCCCCCCTTTTTGAATACGCCACTAGTTGGTACTAGGCATAAGCAATAAGCAGAAAAACGCTGCTGTGATAACTCTTTAAAATCTTCTTTAGGCTAATTGAAGTAAAGGGAATGGCTGATCGAATTATTACAATGCGTCAGGAATTGGTTTCAAATTTAAAGAAGGAAGGCTCCATTCGAAATTGGAGCCATATCGTTGATCAAATTGGAATGTTCTGCTACACTGGGCTTAAACCTGAAGAGGTAAATTTTACAGTAAACAGTTTGGTTATTAAAAATGGTTTTACTTCATTTTATCCAGCAACGATATCTATACGCAGATCTTTCCATCTATAATGCAAAGCGCAGTTCTGTCTTGTCTGTTTCAACTCCTCCGAAACTACTGGACGTATAAGTATGAAACGTAACAGTATTTATTACCATTCCGGGGTGAGAGTGATAAATGGTTTGTGACGTCTTGCTGACGTCATCGGTAAAGATACTTTAACCCCTTCCCCAACAATTTTTTAGTTAAAAACGTTTCTTTTTCAGACTAATTTTTTTTATTTTAGTTCTATATACTGATATAGTATTTTTCATGCTGATTATGAAAACAGCTTGGAATTATTGTTTTTCCCCATTTTTGTGGTTAACTTTTTATTTTGAAAATACCCTTGTAGGCATATACGAGTTAACTCGCGAAAACGTATTGGTGCTGCATTCATGCCCTCCTCTGACAACTCTAGGCTTCTCCAAGCTCTCCCTTCACCTCCCTCCTCCTCACTTGCGAGAAATAGTCATTGTCTGATAAACTGGCAGTGTCATCAGAAGTATTCAAGCTTCTGAGGGAAGATTCATATGGGCTATCTTTTTCATAACTAGACATTTGGGGTGTGAATTATTTGAAAAGGCTACAAAAAAATGAGTGGTAGTGTGGATGAAAACAACACGCGTGTGACGACAGTGGCTGCCGGAGCAAGTCTAATAAAAGCGTCCTTGAAATGCCACAGCTTCACTCCGTCGCCTCTGCCAGGCGCACGTTTTGACGAGAATACTCGTTTCACACGTAGAATGGCTTAGAAAGGCTCAGAATCGACCAGTATATACGTCTCTGGCTGGTTATTGAAGGTTAAGTTTTAGACGAGTATACTCGTCGCCGACTGAAAACGGAACATTTGGTGAAAATGAGTATACTCGTTTCGGCCAAGAAGGGGTTAACTCACATTTCTTGACGGAGAAAAGAGTTTTTTTCTTAAACGAGGCCACCCACCCGACTTACCCATTTCGAAAAATTTTACTCGTTTAGAAAGTAAAATGGCCTCTTAATTGACGATTAATCACAAAAAAGTTTTTTTTTCATTTTTCTAAAGAATTTTAAACCTAGAAAGGCAGTTGAAACCTTTTTTGCGGAGATATTACCAAGGTGCTTCCGATAAAACTAATTTAACAATTTAAGCTTTATCGACCCCGTACCAAGCGATGAAGTATTTAAACGTTTTTTTAAACACTGTTTTCCTATTTTTCAACAAAGTTGTGCTTTGTCATAATGTTAAATGGCGTCATAATGCTTCCTAAACCACATTAGTTAAAATAGCAACAGGTGACAGCTGTATTTAATTATCTACTGTCATTTTAAAAGCAAACGTAAATAGGAAAGCCTATTACTGATATGCTGTCTGCTAAAATGTATTGGCATATCACAGCACTAACATAGCGGTTTAAATCTAGTTTTTTGACAATACAATGACAAGTACAAAAATTAAACTAACTAACCTGTTGGTGAATTCCAAGTTTGAATACCATTGCAGTTCAGTCATGTCGCACGGCCGAATACTCTTAACCTCTGAGGCGTGGCAAAGTGGGACGAAATGCTTAATTTTGATTTGAATTTTCGCAGAATTTAGAAAAAATTATCTTCGTAAGCCCAAAAATGCTCGTCGGTGGGTTCACTCAATTCATTACCTAACTTTAAAACAACTGAAGTGTAGATTCTGGGCTCCCGGTCACTTTGTTTTCCCCTGGCCGCGTTTATGCCGATAGCAAGAAACATACTCTTTGCCAAAGGCTTTAAATTTTATATCTAGGCCTACTCTTACCAAAAAGTTCCAAGTAGTATACCTATTACTTCATACCTTAATTTCTATAAAAACATCAATCACCATATCGTCCTTTCACAGCTTCAACTTTATGCCCGTATGTACTTAGTCAAATAAACTCGTAAAAGTTTGTGAAATTATCTGCTACTTGCAAATAGGCATAGATTTAATTTATTGGTAGGGAGGCATCGTTTATAAAATCCCAAGTTTTAAGAAAATAAACGGAAAAAATAGGTCTGCACCAGGGGTGAGCAATCTGCAGTCCGCCAGAGCATTTAATGCAGCCTTCCAACAATTGTAAAAACTTCCGTATATCTTAATTTGCTATGACAAAGGTGGCCACACTTGCGGTACTAAAGAGCCAAAAACGATAGAAGCCATCATTAAAAGAGCCGCTACGCAATTCTTAGTTTGAATTGACGCATTTTCTATCCTAATAGAGGGTAATGACTTTTTTTTGGAGACCATCATTTTCAAAGTCCGAAACTAGGCATTTGCGCCCTTCCCCGGCCACAAAACTAAACATGTCGCACAGCAAGTTGCACACCCATACACTACATCTCCCCTGTAACACAACATTGCTAGAAGCTATTGCAAGCTCTGGTATTGCATCCACAGCTATTGCAAGATTTTCAGCGCTTGCCCTCGGCCAACTCTTGAATTGCCAGTGCGGCCCTCTGGATAAAAAGTTTGCCCACCCCTGGTTTACCCACTAAGTGAAAGCATAGTCACCATATATTAGGTTGTAGCAAAAAAAATATTCAAATTTTTCAATGAGTTGGTTCAAAGTTGTAGCTGACACAACTAATCTCAAAACTCAAAATTGTTTGATTGCGAATCGTTTTACGTCTCCCGTCTTGCAGTTTTTTGGCAAAAGCATCCTTAATACGCAATATCAACCATATCTCTAGTAGTGTCGCCCAGGTTAAGAATATCGGTTCTGACGCCTATGTCGGCTTCATTCAAGGGGTTTGTTGTGAAAACAGAAATGAAAGGTTATTTAGCGGAAAGATGGCTTATTAGATTAGACAGTATTCGATGGTTTGACATTGATTCAATCGTTTTAGTTAATTTTTTTCTGCACATCAAATCTTTTTCCTAAATGAAAAATACTTTTAAAAGTGATTGAGTCTGGAAATTGTTGGCAAGATAGGCTTAGCTTTTATTCCCATGATACCGATTTCTCTATTTCTTTGAATGAATAACCAATAGGGACACGATTAAAGTTGAATTGGGGGATGGCAGCGCCATAGTAGCGATTGTTTTCAAATGTATAACCATTGGTCATTATGGAGTAGGGATATTTCACAACTTGATGCTCCCCTTTTCGTAATTGAATTTATGAACTCAAGGTCCTGGCTATGCCTGAGGTTGATGTGCCCTGTTCATTGCTCACTGATAGCCAAGAGGACAGAGGTGGCCTCGCGTTTCCCCTTAATTTGAAAGTATGGAAAAGAGTGTTGCTAATTAGTTATTTTGAAGAAAATTATCAGAAATGCCTTCCATACCATGCGATTTCTTACAGTGGTGTTGTTTTCTTATATTTTCCCAAAACTTTCTCAAGCCCCTGGTGGCTACTCGTGATGTTATCTGATTGGACGTAACTAAGAGAGTTAAAAGGGGCCTTGCCGTCTCCTTAAATTTTTGCGTTGTACCTGTTTGCTCTATGAAGCTATTATCAAGCAAACTAGCAAAAATGTTTTTCCAAAATGTGGTGAGATTTTACCTTAGAAGGTTTGCCGTCAGCTATGCCGAGTTAAGTAGTATTAGCTCGGGTGGCTGCGCTGTCTTCACTGTACAAGCATTTTTGAGAACAGAAACGAAAAGTTGTACGTGGAGCCAACGTTCCCTCTAATTTTTGATAATGCCACGCGGAAAAACTAATGTGTGCGCTGAATCAGAAATTCACTAGGCAGAGTCTATAAAAGTTTATTTCCCAGCAGTAGAATACCGTCTACTCTCCCCAGATGGACAGATTATCACGCGCGGACTTGGTCTCCAAAAAAAAAAAAAAAGGGTCAACGCTGCATTGCTGTGGTGAAATTCCGTCTGCAAAGCCCTTCGAAGCCCACGTTGCTCGTTGGTGTGCAGAATTTCACCATTTTCTCCGTGTTGAACACTGCGCGGAGAGGTCAAAACAACTGCGCGGCCGCGCACGCGCGCAGCTTAGAGGGAACGTTGCGTGGAGCCTATATTTCCTGTGGTCGTGATGGTGATCATCGCACTCTATTAATCAAGACTAGTACAGACAAACTATGATTTCACAAACTATTTCCTGTTCTTTTTAAAAAGTAGGGGGGAAGGAAAACAAAGTTTAAAAAAGCGTGATTGCACCAAAATAATAACCGTTTTTACTATTACAGAAACGAGCTATTTAGTGGTAGACCTATTTCTCAACTTGGTGCGCTTCTTTTTATGTTTAAATTTGTGATTATTAATTATCCTGCCAGAGTCACCCGCAGGGCCCCCATCAGTAGTATCGGGTTTAAAAATATCAATTCAGCCAGCTGCATCGGCTTCACGTACTGAGTAATGTTTTTGACAAAGCGAATTCTCGTTACAAAATTAAAAGTACCGTTTTTTGAAAAATAATCGATTAAAGATACAATATTGGAGGGGTTGCGCAAAGCCACTCTATTTTTCCCAAAGTTTTGGAGTACCTGGAAACGCCTTGCCCTGTTTCTAGGGTAGGCGAACTTTAGAACAGTACTCGCAATTAAAAAAAACTAACAATTTCGCAAAGTTTTATCCGTTCATTTCATGAAGTGCATGGAAGCATAATTCAAAAGCGTGAGAGGACGCCAAGGTGATTGATATGTGTTTACAGGAACACGCTAACACAAATTAGGCCCAATACTTACAATTTTTTTGTAATTGCAGGCCAATTCGTATGATCTAAAACCTCTATTTACATGCATGTTTTTTGGTCCTGGCAAAAGTGCCAACTAACTCAAAGTCAAGCACTGACAGTTGAGTTGTAGCAAAAGGTTAGGTTACTGTCAAGGGTGTAAACCATCGACCAAGTTCCTGCTGAAGGTGCAAAAATTTTTGTGATTCCTGCTAGATTTCACTTGAAAAATTGCCGATTTGTTCAACTTTGCTACAGTTCATTAATATATCTTAGAGGTAAATATTAGTCAGGCTTGCGACATGACTGTGCAAAAGTATTCTAATTTGCCATTTCATCATAAAATACAGGTTTTTCGACCAACCATCATGTTGATACTGCAGTGTATCATTCTTCTTTGATAGGCATCATATCAGTTGTTTGCCTTTAAAATGACAGTGCATAACAACTTGAAGCGCAGCTTCTTCCTGAGGCTGCTTTTTCTTTACCGCAAAGCATCGTGACATCACCGTCACTGCAGCTTCACAGCCACCACTAGCATTTAGCTTGTCTCCCAAATAACACAAACCATTCACTGTCCCCACCTCATCACCCTACTTCTCGATCGAATCCACCATTCCTTCCATTATTTCCTTATAAAATATCTTGAACCAACAAAACGCATTGCCAACCTAGTGTGAACTCTTGCCATTTTCACACATCTACCTTGAACCCAGTTTCCATATTTCGTGCGCAACACTAAATTCTCCTTCCAGAAACTCCACATAAATCTATCTTGCTTTTGAATATTCCTTTTCAACCCGTTACCCATCACTTTTGTTTTTCTGATGTTGACCTTCAAACCCTTGCTTTTAAGCGCTTCCTTCCGATTCCAAAACCTCTCTTTTAACTCTTCCGTGATTTCGCTCAATTTAAACCCGGAGATTGCTAGCACCCCGTACCCATTTATGAGCTGCTTAGGACGGGGGCCTTTGTTTGTTTTTTTGTCATTGAGATTTATCAGATATGGGCTATTCTTGTAACTCAATAATTTTCTTTCAATTCAGTCGTTTCAATCGTTCGGAGTAGTCGCCGTGGTGTAGTGCTATTGTTGCGGGATTCAGGGCTTAAGGTCTGGAATTCAAAACTGCATTGAAACACTGCTCTTATTCGTCAGGAAGGGCATCCGGAATTTAAAGTGCTACGTTGCTCCAGTGAAAAGTCTAGTTCGAAAGCGAGTGTGTAGTGGTAGACATACATTGAATCAGCACGTCTAACCCTGCCAAACGCTGGAAAAATGGCGTAAAACCGACTTTCTTTTTCCTTCTTCGTTTTCCTTGTTTGCAAAACCATTCAGCGATTAACTAAATTTTCATTTTAGGTTTCTAAACTGACATCAGACTTTTCTGTGTATTTGACGAAAGACGGTAGAATATCTGTTGCCGGCTTATCTTCTGGTAACGTTGAATATTTGGCTCATGCTATTCATCAAGTCACGAAGTGACGTGTTTGCAACTTGTAAGAAGTGAAGAAAAGGTTCATTCAGTCGACGAAGTCGCACAAAAACACACATTTTATAAATTATATATCCTCTTCTGTTGTTATGTGGGGAAATCTTATATTTGCTCCTGCATCTTAGAATTTGTTCCCGGGCTGCAACCTAAGTTCGAGAATTGAAAATAAGAAAATATAAAAAATGGTATGGGCCTATTTTCAGATTGTCAGTACCCCTTTGAATGTTGTATTTTAATTTTCTTGTTTTCAATCAGTAGAAATGCTTGTAGCAATAACCAATTGTGTACAGTTGTTACGTAATAAAGTGCGGTCAAGTCTGAGATGACTTTTTGAAATCAAGAAATCTGAAGAACCAATTCTAGTCGCGTTGTTCATGGTTCATACTTTTTAAATGCAGAAACGACCAGTACAAGCAATCAGGAAGCGTTGATTTGTTTTGATAAATCGAAACAAAGTTTGCTAAAGTACTTGCAGCTAATAAGGCCCGCTAATATTTAAATTAGCTGATGTTAATAACCACATTGTCGTGTTCCAATAGAAATTTTTTAATTCTATTTCAACTTCAATTTACTTCTTAAAATTGAGGCGACTTGTAGTATCTGTTAGTAACAGGAACTTATTTTGTTCATGCGATCTCTTTGTACAAATTAATTTAATTTTTCTATCCTTTTGTTATCACTAGAGGTCATTCGCGAGTGACCTACAGCATGCGCCTTTTTTGTTCAGTCTTTTTGGATTGCCTGGCGCGAAGGTAGGAAGTAAAAATTTTTCAAAATTGCTTGGCCAGAACTCTGGATTGGTAAGAGTAATGACATTATATTCTTTCATTTGATGTAACTGTTTTGGTTTGGTTGGGTAATTTTTTGGTCAGTTGAATTACTGTTATATTCGGTTTGACATTGTTAGTGATTCTTGTGGTTTAGTTGTTTTGTTAGCGGGAGACAACAAAGTAGTTCTGGGCTAGGCGATCTAAGATCTATATCCGACTTGAGCTTCTGGGCAATCCAAAAGCAGATATTGCAGTATCGCTCGAATAATTAAGTTTGGTTGCAACTTAATAGCTAGAAAAAGATTGGCTTCCACTAAGATACTATAAACCATATACTCCTCGATCAAGAATACAACGAATATATTCACAAATACTTTGGAACTTTAAACTTCCGTTCGTCACTCACAAAAAACCAACGCGTTTTAATACAACAATCTAAGGTACCGTAAATCTACTAATTAACCGCTTGTCTCACTAAAGAGAAATCTACAATAAATCACCACAAATCAATACACTCCTTTTCTCTGTCACTTTAAATCGTAAAAATCTCGCCGTGTTATGTATACTGAGACGAGTCTTCCAGAAAATGCTAGACCATCACGTGACGCAGAAAAATAGCCGTTAATAAATTACGTAATCAGCAATAAAAAAAAAATCTTCGAGAAAAACCAAGATTCACTAGAACACCGGTCGCCAACCTTTAAAACTTCATGGACCATTAAATGTACAATTTTTTATTTGGTGGACCACTAATATGAATTTAGAAAAAAGGTACTGTAAATATATTTATACAATATTAATCAGAAAAGTTTAATTGTTTTAATACGAAATACACAACTTTAAGGTAAATTAGTTACAGAAAACAGGAAAAAACTAAGTTTTCTTCAATATTATCGATTTTTAGTGTGATGGTTGCTCCTGTTTATTTAATATTAGTTCGAGGAGATTCGGCTCCAATGACGTCACTGCAAAACTGAGAGCTGCGTCTATATCAAGGCGAGAGCGGTACCGTGTTTTAATTACTCTGACAGATGAAAATGTCTTCTCGCCAAGGGCGTAGCCAGAAAAAAATTGAGAGGGGGGCCAAATTTTGCAACTTTTGATGTGACATTATTTACTTATAACGGCATTTTGCCTTTCGTGAACTACGCTCGTTGCTACTATAAAAATTGCTGTACAAAACTGAGAAAGTGCGAATGCGATTTCACTGATCTAAGCTAGTTTTATAAAGAACAGCTTTAATAGTTCAACTTCAATTGTGACGTATAACGCACTATTTAAGGAATTTCAAGGAAACCACTGTTAGGTTGAACGTTCTGATAAAAGAAGCGACGTCTTTGTAGTAGTCTGCATCGCAATAAAACAAGAAAGCGCTCAGCGAGACGCTTATTTCTTGCAATTACCATAACTTGGAACATCAATTCATCACTCGACTGCGACATAGAAGAAATACTTCGGTGATATTTAGTGTGTAAAACGTACACATCTTGTTTTATAACATTTGAAAGTTTAAAAGCTTAAAAAGTTACGCCCGACCCACCCACCCTCTCCACACCCTTGCTAAAAGTCAACAATAAACTCTAATGTACCTGCAGAGGCGCAAAAAAATTTATGTTTATATTTTTTTGATACTGTTTTGTAATTTGACTTAAAATTCAGTGGGGGCAATGCCCCCCTATGCTTCTCGCATAAATGTATTGTTGAAAATTGGATTAAAATTTTTATTGCTTTCTCGCTCGATGATGGGTATTAATTTTTTACAGAGAGCCAGAAATGAGGTCTCGGTAAAGATTACTGGAATTTAACTTTAAGGCTGTCATCACAAGATAGATTAATCAGGCTTTCTTTTTCATTCATGCTTAATTTGCTCTGTTCGATGTTAGAGCTACAAATGAATCTATTATCCACATATTTCCAGGCCTAGGATCTTCTTCAATTGTGTAATAAAAATAAAAATATTCTATCAGTGACTGTAAATGCTGTTGAATGATGAATACTACTTATCGATTGAGATCCTTCTCTCCCATATATTCATCAAAATTTGTAAACATTTGTAGATCTCCTTCTGCCAAATGCGTTTGCCACAGTGGTAGTTTCTTTCGAAAAGCATCTATTTTATCTTGTACTGTAAACACGTCCTTGCAAAGATATGTTTAGTTCATTTAACAGAGAAAAAGCATCTGCCTGGTATGCAATCTTGGCTACCCACTCATCGTCGGACAAGAGTTTTTGAAATTTCTGATTATTTTGCTGCAAAAAAATAATTTGATTTCTTCACGCAGGACGAACAGTTAGGACAGTATTTTGTCCCTCGAAAGCCATCTTACCTCAGCCTGAAGAAGAAGGTGAGTATTCTGGGAACCCATTTCTTAGCAGAGGGTTTCAAATATTCAAGGATTGAGCGCTTTGTGTCGAATCTGATTTTAATCACATCTGGTAATACTTCGTGTAGTTCTTGGAGACATTTTTTCGCCACAAGGTGCTCACGATGTATACTGCAATGCGTAGACAGAATGCCTGAGTGACTAACATTTTTTACCTTTGCAACAACTCCTGCGCGATGTCCGGTCATATTAGGAGCACCATCTGTATATATGCCAATACATTTTTTCCATTCAAGTCCGTGTTCCATGAAATAGCTATCAAGTGCTTTAAAAATCTCAAAGCTAGTTGTTCTACCTGGCAAGTTGAGTGAGCAAAGAAGTTCTTTCAGTATTTCTCCTTTACAATCAACCCTCACAAAACAAAAAAGAGCCTTGTTACTTACGTCCGTAGATTCATCAAGTTGAATTGAATAACATGGTAAATTTTTTACTATTTTTATAACTTAATTTTTAATATCGTCAGCCATTTCTTCAATTCTGAGCTTAACAGTATTAGCAGACATAGGAATTACCTTCAGTCTTTGAACAGTTTGTTTTCCCAAAACTGCTTCACAGGCTTGTAACATGCAGGGTTTGATTAAGTCTTCTCCAATCGTATAAGGCTTTTATAATTTTCGCAATATAAAGTGCTATCAATTGGAAAGCCTTTAATATGGAGTTATCTTCAACAATCGTATTTTCTAAAGCACCTTTTTGTTTTTTCATACCTTCATGCATTCTTTGAAAATATTTAAGTGAATTCTTAGCTAAATCTGGGTGTTTTGATTACAAGTATTTTTCAAGTTTTGACGGCTTCGTGGCATCGTTAGATAAACTCTCACAACACACAATACAAAGAGGCCGTGAGTTCAGCTCATTGCCAGGTTCTTGAATAAATCCAAATTTCAAGTAGCTTGAATCAAATTTTCTTGATATTTTGCGTTTTTTCTTTTCGCCTCCAGTTTGCACGTTCTTTCCGATGTGGTCTGACGAGGATTGTGGATGCTCTAATTCATTGATCAGCTATTAACTGAAGTATTGCCTTTATCATTAGTTATTTTATCTTTAGTTTTACTAAAGAAGTGCAAAATATTTATTTGATTTTTCTCACTTGTTATGGGTTCTAATACCTACTTTGTTTGAATCCGGAAAAGAAGAAGAATTAGTAACTTGGAGCAACAGTATCGCATCATCTTTGGCAGGATCAATTTAAAAGTTATACGGATACAGCAATGTTTTGTTACTCTATCAAAATAAGATTCTCTCTTTTTCTCTCTCTCTCTCTCTCTATATATATATATATATACAGGGTGGCCCAAAAGTAGGTATAAAGTTATTAAACTATTTTTTATGTGCTTTGAGGTTACCAGCAGTGCACTTTATGTGGCCCAAAAGTAGGCATACAGTTAATGGAGAGAACTATTTGGAAATTCTTTGTGAAGTGGTAGTGCCACAACTTTAAACTAAACCTAACTTTGATGAACTCTTCTTTCAGCAAGATGGAACTTCTCCACATTATGCGTTAAGAGTAAGAGATTACCTTAACAAAGTCTTTACACAACGTTGGTTCGGAAGAACAGGTAGCATTGAATGGCCACCATGCTCACCTGACCTGACACCAATGGATTTCTTTTTTTGGGGTGTTGTAAAGAACAAGGAGAAGAATCCCAAAACAGTAAATGAATTAAAAGATTGCATTTATGACGCATTCAGAGAAATTGATGCAAATTGAAATTTGTGCTGCACGGTATGTCAGAGTGTTTTGAACAGATGTAAAGAAGGACATTTTGAGCACTAAAAAGATTAAACAGTTTCCATTTAAGATATAACTATCATTCTAGAGGTTTAAAAGTGCCTACATAAGAACTGCAAATCTACTTTTGGATCCAAACCCTACTTTTAATAACTGTATACCTACTTTTGGGCCACCCTGTATATATATATATATATATATATATATATATATATATATGTATATGTATGTATGCATGTATAGTCTATCTGGCAGCATCGTATCGCACTGCAACTATGCGTTGCTTACTGCTTGCGCAGTTTGAGCTCTTTGCGATGCGGTGTGGAGAAATCGTTACGTACCACAAACAAAACGATTTTTCTGGCACATATTAACTTCTTGGTTGGTAGTGCATGCCAGAACGCTATGTGCTCCGCTAATGATGCCGCAAAGGCAGAAACGGCAGCCGTTCGGAGATTGAGTATGTATGTACGTATATACATACAGGGTGATTGAAAAGTAACGCCCGATTTTGATTTCAAAAGTTTGGGGGTTTAAACACGCAAAATTTACAGTAGCTTCACAATCTTACCTGGAGATGCTGAAAAAAAGTTTTGGCCTCGTTTCCAACTGGTGCGGCAGCACCAGGTTTCAACTCTTTGATTTCCGCGCCAAGCGTACCGTCGTTGTTTAGCACTGAACCAGTAGAGTTGCTTTGTAGAACTAGTAATATTAGCTCAACGGATCCTTTCTGCTTCGTCAAACAAAAAACTGGAAGCGGTTGAAGCTTTCTTGCAGTGTTTTATTTACAAATATGGGTAGCTCCTCCCAGCGTGCGCAGAACGAAAATTCACGGCGATAAAGGCTACCACACAGCCTAAATAACAATTAAGCAGGTGGACCAACACTCAGGCCCAAACACAAATCCGAAGCATAATCAGATCGAAACGAAAATTTACTACTCGTTTCGCCACGTTGGCGTTTTGACAAGAATAGCGAAAATACACGTGGTCACTATATATATACGAGCAGATGCATCTGTTATATCTATGAGTGAAACATGTGGCCTTATTTAACCACAGGGCAAAGACCAAAGAAAGACAATACAACAAAGGAAGGCTTTTAGAAATAGTCCGTAGGCAGCCCGGTTGTAACGTCTATACTTCTCAGTAGGGGCTAATTGTTCGGTTCGTTGTAGGGGTCTAATTTGAAGCTATATTTACTTAACTCTTAACAAAACAACACGAGATCACTTAATTTACCACAATATCAATCAATTTTGTGAAAAATTGCTTATGAAGTCTTTGCGTCACATTCTTAAAAGACTACGCTGTATGAAGTCAAACCGCTGTAAAAACTATATGGCGATTGGCGGAACAACAACACCAAGAAATAATATTGTCGAGAGCTGACACTATGTAGTCGAACTTTGTTTGGTCTTGTGTTACTGACCACGATCTCAACTGAGCTTCTACTCGGACAAACCATATTTCAGGGTCCTCTGGTCAAAAGTCAGGCAGTTAAATGGCGACTGCTTGTACTGAACCTTCAGGCGGTTGAGAACTAGATGGCAAAGTTGAAGTACTACGGTTAGTGATCGCCTCAGTGAATCTAATCAGAGCTTCACTGTCGGATAAAGCCATGGTGTGCTGAGCAAATCTTGCCCAATTAAACAACCAGCAGGTTGACAATAGGCTATAAGCGTGTTCTCACTAAGATCAATAATTTAGCGTATTACTTGTCGCTACACTTAGCTGTCCGATATCCGTCTTTTTCCTCAATTGCCTGTCACACATTTTGGCAGAAATAAATACATAAAGCCTCTGTACACTTTTATTATAAGTAGGCCTACTACAGAGTAAGAAAACAAAGAAGTCAAAAAGCGCGCGAAAATACAGTTGCAGAGTTATTACATCACGACAGGGTTGCTACAGACAATAACATCTGGAAATTGGAATTCCAACTTGCAGTTTATATGACTGCTGGAGAAAGGTTCTGCATTATTATCAAAAACCTTAACAATGTCGTTGTGAAAAACTCTTGGGTGACATTGGAATTTCACTCCTTCTGTAGGCCTAAATTGTATAAATGTGTGGCCTAATTGTGTAAATGTAGGCCTTAATTGTGAAGTGAAAGTTTCATCGTATAGATGTCTAACATACAAAATATTTTTGTAAAACAGCTACCCTACAAAAATGCCATTTCATTTTGTTTGCCATATTTTTCCTCCATTCACGAGAAAGCGATGCATCGCTATGTTTTGGACGGTAAGTCAGCACTCGCTTGAGAGTTGCTATTTCCGGGGTGTCTCGGTCATCTGTCTTCCACATAAAGGTGAGGCGTCCCGTTAAGTGCCTTGGCCTAGAACACAACGAGCGAACTTGCCGGCTTGTTCTCCACAACCTCCCATAAATGCCGAGCGCCAAGCAAGGAAGCTATACATGCCATTTTGTAAAGTCTTTTGGTATGACTCGACAAGGGGACTAAGCCCCAGGTCTACCGACTGCGAAGCGGACGCTTTAACCACTACGCCATCGCGTCGAAGCTTGAGTTACCAAAGAAAGTTTGACTTGAAGTCGGCATCGCGACGACAGAATCTTATGAGAGATAAGTGGAATCCAGGGTCTGTGGACCGCGGGCTCTGCCGAAGAAGTATTCAACTGAACAGAAATAAAATTTTGGAAGAAAGCTGTGTCAGTTACATCAAAGGTACGAGAGGGTATATTGAGCGTGACAAAGGAGCACAATTTTTTCAGAGGGAGGATTTGTTCGTCGAAGCGCTCAGAGGTGACAGCTCACCTCTTATTCTAGAGAGACTATACGTAGCCTACGTGAGATAATAGAAGTGAGGCTGCATAGAGTGATCAGTAGGCCTACAAGTCACAGGCACCGCCGAAACACTAGAAACAAAAATCTTAAACAGCACCCCACCATTGCTCATTTCAGTAACTGAGCAAGGAAAATACAAAAAAGTACCGGTATAGCCCACATTAAACTCTACATAACCCGGCGTAGAAAAGGTACAAATAACGCTTCAAACTACTGGTGAAATTTATTTAAACAATTTACCAAAACATTTGGCCAGCAATCTGTAATGCTGGTAGCTGGTCTGCAGACCAAACATTGGTTTTGTTTTCAAGTTTTAATTACGTTATATTTTACCAGCAGAAAGGAAAATATATGCAGGCCTACAGAAAGTTTAGCAAGCGTTCCAAAAGATCACACTATTTATAAGTTGTATGAAAATTTCTAAATTTATTTGACTGCTCTTAGCTAGAAAAAAAGAAACCGTTTTAATTCGATTACTGGTATTTGTACATGGAATAAAAACTCAAACAACAAATCTTTTGCTAAGCTTCAGTAGCTGGTGTTAATGAACTATTAAGCCAATCAATGGGTAGAAGAATCGTGCTTGAAACAAGCGATAATCAAATTTAAGGACCATTCTTTTCCCGTAAATATTACTTAATTTTTATAATTTTTAATTTATTCATTAGCCACGAACTTCAACTTTAAAATAAAAAAAAATTTTGAAATAGAGCATAATTTTAAAAAGTTACACGAAAATATGTAACAGCAGATGCCGTTTTTCCATAACGGTTCATTGTCGCTTAACAATGTAACAGTGTAACCAATCGTTGCCATTTCTTGATGTAATAAATGTACTTTGGGTAAGGCGTGTATTGTTAACTATTTGTTGTTGTGTTGCATTGATAAGCGAACCAAAAAAGGTAATGTCATCAGCGACAGAGACGTAGCATCCGCCCACCAAACCCCCCAATTGTGGGGGGCCCAGGCCAACTTTGGGGGCCCAAGTTAGTCTGAAATTGCTTTTTGGCTACGTGACTATTTTCAGTTCAGCAGACTGTTTACAACCGATTTAAACTGTAGGAAGAAATTGGCTTGTGACATCATAAGTGAATGCAACGTCATTTTATCTCGCAGAATCTAGAATACTTCGATTGATTTTCTGGTAGAATCTTGAATATTCGATTGACGTAACAATGCCGTTGTTACGCAACAATCATAGAATGGTCTGGAATTCTGTTTGGCTATAAATACCGGGACAATATATATACACTGCAGAGTGCAGATAAAGTATTTTATTGACATGGTATAGAATGAAACGTTCAAAAAGTGGTGCTCAAAAGAGAAAAGAAGCAGCCACTGCTCGAGATGCTGTAGCGAAATTGCCCAAGATGACAGATTTTTTCAAGATTACTGAGCAGAGTAGACCTGGCACTAGTACCGAGAGGGATGAAAAAAACTATAGTGTACAAGAAAAAGAAGACTATGACGATCAGCATCAAAGTGATTGTGAATTTCCAGAAAATGTAAGCTGTGATTTACCTGCCAATACGCAACCTTCAATATCAAAAATAACTGAATCTCAATTTACCCCTATCCCTG
The DNA here is from genome assembly GCA_963675345.1 of Trididemnum clinides. Taxonomy (NCBI): domain Eukaryota; kingdom Metazoa; phylum Chordata; class Ascidiacea; order Aplousobranchia; family Didemnidae; genus Trididemnum; species Trididemnum clinides. The sequence continues at coordinate 17,605,846 of OY776291.1, forward strand.
ATGACCCATGTAAATGGCCTGAAAGTATTTCTGATGCTCAACGATGTGATATAGTAAAGCGTGGACCACATCAACTAATAATGAATTTTCCATATAATAACACAACTCCAAGGCGACGTTTTTCCTCCAACCATTATAAACGTGTGTTACCTAATGGTGAAAGTGTTTCACGGTCGTGGCTAGTTTATTCTGGGTGATCAGATCAAGTTTTTTGCTTTTGTTGTAAGCTATTTGGAAAAACACTAAGCCCCTTTTGTAGTGGTATAAATACATGGCAGGGTTTTTCGAAAAAACTGAAAGACCATGAAAACGGCATTTCCCACCAAGAATGCTGCAGTCAATGGATGTTGCTAGCTGAAGGGATAAGAAATTCATCCACTATCGACAAACGCGAGATGAATATTTTTTCAATGAAAGACGTTTTTGGAGAAATGTTTTAGAGAGACTTATCGACATTGCCTTGTTTCTATCGGAAAGGAATCTTGCTTTTAGAGGATCTGAAGAAGTCTTAGGATCTCCTCACAATGGAAATTTTCTGGGTATATTTGAGCTTTTGGCAAGAAGAGATCCGATCCTAAAAGAGCTTCAAGACAGAATCAAGAATAAAAACACTAAAGATCACTATTTGAGTCCTACCATACAAAATGAACTAATTGAATTGCTAGCGACAGAAGTTGAAAAAGAAAATTTACAGCAATTGAAATTGGCAAAATATTTTTCTATAATTTTGGACTGCACTCCAGATATGTCACATCATGAACAAATGTCTGTCATTCTCCGTTATGTACTATGTAATGAAGAAGCTGCTGTTGTTAAAGAAACATTTTTTGGCTACTTGAGAATAAGTGACAGTACTGGGAAAGGCTTGTTGGACGCTTTCTTAGAAAAAGCGACCGAACTGCAACTCGAATTGTCTGATTGTCGAGGTCAGTCATATGATAATGGTGCTAACATGAAAGGAAAACATTCTGGGGTCCAAGCAAGAATGCTAGACATCAATCCCAAAGCTGTTTACGTGCCCTGTGCAAACCATACCCTTAACTTAGTTGTTGTTGACAGTGCCAATTCATCGACGGAAGCATTGACATTTTTTGGAGTACTTACAAGGTTGTATGTGCTGTTTTCTTCCTCTGCTCAGCGTTGGGAAATTTTGAAGAAACATGTGGAGCTGTCCATAAAGTCACAATCTGATACTCGTTGGGAAAGCAGAATTAAATGCATCAAACCTCTTCGATACAATTTAAAAGAGGTGTTGCTGGCACTGAAAGACTTGGAAGCCATTTCAATAGAAAGAAAGAATGGAAGAGCTGCCTCAGAAACAAAATCGTTGATAGCTCATTTATCAAAATGGAGTTTTCTTTTGTCGGTGTTTATTTGGTATGATATCCTATTCCAAGTCAATAAAGCAAGCAAGATTCTTCAATCGTATGGAGTCTCCCTTCATACAATGGAAACGGAAATCCAGGCAACTGAAAAGTTTTTGCAAAACTATCGCACAACGGGTTATGACAGTGCCGCAACATCTGCTGTTGAAATAGCACAGGAATTGGATATTGATCCTTCTTTTCCTCCGTCAAGAAGTGGAAAGAAAAGAAGATTGTTTGATTACCAAGGTGAAGAGGAACAACGAGCTACTCCTGAACTGAAATTTAAAAGCAACTTTTTCTATCCATTAGTAGACCAGGCTATTATGTCAATAAAGGAGAGCTTTAATTTGTTACGTGAGGTTTCTTCCGCCTTTTCGTTTTTGTACACACGAGACAAACTTTTGCTTGTGCAACAAGAAAATGCTCTTCTTACTTGCTGTAAAGAGTTCCAAAAAAAGTTCGGTGACATTGATTCTGATGAAATGAGCGCTGAGCTACAGCGGTTTGTTTTAATTCTACAAAAAAAACGCAATCTCAATACGGCTCAAGACTTTCTGAACTATCTTCTAAAGACTCATTTATTTGAATTGTATCCGAATGTGTACATCGCACTTCGAATCTTACTAACTTGCCCCGTGACTGTTGCCAGCGCTGAAAGAAGCTTCAGCAAATTGAAACTGATCAAAACTTTTAATAGAACGTCAATGACAGACAGTAGACTATCTTCATTAGCCATGTTGTCAATCGAAAATGACTGCGCCCGATCTCTTGATTATGACAATGTCATAACAGCATTTGCGAACAAAAAGGTTCGCTCCAGACTATTTAAATGATACTGTGTTTTTATAACTTTTTCATGTTTTTCAGTGTCATTGCTTTCGTTTCGCAGTGTCTGCATAAATGTCCTACTGAACTCTGGCATCGGTGCCGAATTTTTTATGACTTGCACCTTCGCTATCGGCATGCTTTATTCTGACATTAGCCTGTTTACTTATGTACAAATTGTGGTGTATTTTCTTAATGCAGCTTTTCAATTTTACACCTCTAAAGTGATATGACCTGTGCGCAGGGGCTCTTGCGCTTACTTTGGAGGGGGCCCGAAGTTGGAGTGCTACGGGACTGATCAGCGATCTGATTGGCTCAAAAACTAAGCAAAAAAGCAGGGAGTCCCAGTTCTTCCAGGGCTTTAGTCTCTCCAAATTTATATCTGCACGTGGTTTGAAGTATTACATACCGTAATTTAAGGACAATTGTTTTCCCGTTAATATTACTTAATTTTTATATTTTTTAACGTACCGGTATTCATTAGCTACGAACTTCAACTTTAAAATAAAAAGAAGATTGTTGAATAGAGCATAATTTTAGAAAGTTACACCAAAATATGTAACAGCAGATGCCGTTTTTCCATAGTAAAGTATGCGGCTGTTCGTTGATTTGGGACCCATTTCACGCTCCATTGTCGCTTAACAATGTAACCAATGGTTGTCATTACTTGATGTAATAAATGTACTTTGAGGTGTCCTGAAGAAATCCGATAAATCAAAACAGGTCTATCAGCGTCTGTCACATGTTTTTTGCAACCAAAATATCAGTTAAGCGAGCGCAAATAACGAAGTTTTCAGATAAGTTAGTCTCATGGTTGTTTACATTTTCATGATTAGCAAAGATTTAGTATAATTGAAAAGTGTTCAGGCCAGTATTAGTTTCACCAATGGTGTTATGGAATAGTGCTAGTGAGCCAATGATTTACATAACATCTCCCTGCACTACGTCCCTAGCCTCCCTCACATGTCCTAGTTTTCTCTGCTTTAGGCACTCTTTTTATAAGCATCTTTTGAAGATGATCCTTCTATGTTTTGTAAAGCAGTAATTGACCTAAACATTGAAACACGCAGACCAGCTCTGTAATGAAAGAACAAAGCATGGAATGATTTTTTATAGTTTTTGAAAAATGATGTCCCATTTGTCTCCACTCTACCTTACTTAGTTGGGTTAGTGATTGCAGTCACAATTGCTAAATTTGGGTTTTGGCTCCAGAACTTGAGTATGTGGGGCACATTTGGCAATAAACATTTGTAGCAATGGACATGTGGCCAATGGGCATATGCAAGTTTTTTGGAAAATAGCAACAATTTACCTTAATGTTTGTTTAAAGAAAAAATGTGTGAGGAAACTTGGGAAGAAATTTGCTTAGGATATGAGCAAATAAGTGCATTTTCCTGAAGTGGAGGTAATACAAAAATTATTTGTTGGAGCATTGAGCTCAGGGGTCTCCAACCACCCAGTCTTAATCTAGTACTGGGTCACAATAAGGAGTATATACTAAACAAAATTTATGCTTTAGTTTACCAATCAAGGTTGCCTGCCCATTGCAAACTTCTAAGATTAGCCAGACAGAGTGTGAGATAGTCGAAAGTACGTTATATGTTAATGAAGCAATCCCATTGAAAACAATTGCAGCCATTATATAGCTGGTCAATATCACAGTTGTTGTATTACTGCAACAATTTCCAACATTGTTGTTGAAGTAAAGGATAAGTTAAACGGCAATCACTCAATCAAGAAACGGTGAAGTCAGTGGGTATGCTTGCTGTAAAACTGTGTTGTGTGTTTAAAAACCACCTTAGATTTTGCCATCATTTTCTGCATATTGTACTGGCTCACATAAGTGCTCATATCCTAGATATGTTAAAACAAAAAATGAAATTAAATATTGCAAAAAATTGTTGCATTATGATTTTACAAATATATGTCAGTAGGTTGTCACTCATCACAAATCCCAAGTCAAGAATATTCAGTTTTAATGCTAGTGTAGAATGCAAGTGAAGAATAGTTGTGCACAGGCCTGGATAAAATGCAAAGTTTCCCGGGAATCCATTTTTTAAACTAAAAATTTCCCGCGGCTTGAAATGGCAATTATGACGTCATAATTGTTTAACACCATTCTTTTCGGCGAAATCTTCACGCAAAATGTCGATGGCTAAACCATAGTTTTAATATAATACGAACCAAAGTTGCTTGATGCGTCTCTGCAGCTATGTGCCTTGCTATAAATTTTTTGAAGTTGATAAAACCAACTGGCGGTTACTCTCGGCAAAATCGATTCCAAGAGCAAAGTCGTAATTAAATAGTCCTGAACTGCAGCGTAATCTAACACTTGCGTCAGTGGAACAAGCATCGCGTATTAGCAATCTCTTCGACTTCAGCTGCTTTACTTCTGCGACGACAAGGTTCTTCAGGTTGTTGGGTATTTGGCGTTACGCTGTCTGCGGATTGTATTTCAGTAGCAATTTGTTCGACTTGGGCTTTCACTAGTAGCAGCAGTACTACCAGATTGTGTTTCATCTGGTCCATCGATCTTTTTCTTTTTTGCGGTTGGGTTGGTTTTTCCTTCATTTTCTCGATCATGTGGTCTTTTCCGGGATAAAATATTTGTTAGACTTGTTTGACCACGTTCTTTAATAGGCAAACCGGTGTTGCAGCCACTGCAACCTCAATGTTACAAACCACAAGTCAAAAGTCAACAACAGCACTCTTAACTTATAAGCGGAACGAAATCTACGAAAGTAGCTATCATGATAGAAGTGACTAGTCGCCGTATGGAGTGCACTCTTTTGACGCCGGACTTCAGCCAGGTGCCAGCCGTTGCGCTACACCGGGATGTTGCTGACGAGTATTTTTGCTAAGCCTGTCCCTTTGCATAGATACTTTACAACAACCACTCTGAATGGAAATCTTTGATTTAAATGTAGTTTCTTTTGAAGCCATTATTCTACCGGCAAGTAGGCCTACACTGATACAACTAACTTGCAGTAGGCGAACTCGGTAAGCCAATAACTATGAATGAGTCCATGACATAAACGAGCTAACTCTGATAAGGAATTGGATACAAGATTGCGCAAAACAACTTCACTCCCGTTGGTAAATCAAATTTACAGCTTTCGCACTAAGCGCCTTTAAAGTGACAAGGTTTATGTTAAATTAACGGAAACAAAGCGACCCGGCGACACAAGTTGCTATCAAAGAGATCCCAAGGCGAAGCAAGCAGCTCTAATAATCACGCTGTTGTAATGTCATAAGTATGATTTGCTCGTAAAGAATGCACCGACCTGCACAATGCGACTTCAAACTACCGATTGTTCACTAATGAGTGGGCCTCGCTTTAACGTAGCTAGATTGCCGATTTACCACAAAAACTTCAAAAATTGTTTTCAGAAATTTCATCTCAAAATTTTTTTTGGAAAATCGGTGAAAATTTTCCACGAACTAGCAAAATTTCCCGGGAATCTCATTTCCGGATTCCCCATTTTTCCCGGCCTGGTTGTGTATCGTCCTTATTTAAGTTAACCGGTCTGCATCTTTTGATTTGATTTTATACAAAGCTACTGTGTTTTAATGCATTCCTTTCTTTGTGACATCAATGCTATGCTTAATTGTCTATTGATGTAGCAATTCACAAACTTATTGTTTAGTAGTTGTAGTAGTGGTTGGTGCAGTGCAGCCAGCAGATTGTTAGTTTGTGCAGTGTAAACAATTGGTTTGTGTTAGTTTATTGTTTCCAGTTCTTTCCGAAACAGTTTGATCATTCTCGATTGAGCCCAAGTTGTTAAGCTGGAAAGGAGTAATCTCTTTTTAGCAAGTTTATTTGCAAGCAGCATGAGCAAGGTTCACTTGAGAATTTGTTTGGTGGAGCTAAGAATTAAACAAATGAAGATAATTCAACAACTGCTGCAAAGAAAACAAAAGTTACTTTCAACTGAAAGTACAGTGAATATCTAAAGTGCAGTGTTATTTCTTCAGGTAATCAACATGCCTCTATCCCAATGTGTTTGATATGCAAAGATAAATTTGCAAATAAGTCTATAAAACCATCAAAACCGCTTAAGCATCTCCAGAAAAGTTAATAAAACTACAAAGCTATTAAACATTTTTAGCAAAAACAGTAGCAGCAAGCTGGCAAACAACTTTTGAAAGCAGCTATGCTATGTCTGTAAACATGGCTGTATTTAGAGCATCGTACTTGGTAGCAAATCTAATGTTCAAAGCAAAAAAGTCTTGCAATGAGGAAGCATTGAATCTACCTGCAGCAAAGATTATTGGTCATGAAATGCATGGAAAACTGCTGCCAACAAAATAGTCATGTTCCTTGTTCAGCTTTCTTTGTCACTGAAAGAACCAAAGACATTGCAAAAATTATTGAGATGCAATTGTTGCAAAGGATTAAGGACAGTCACTATGGTATGCATTGCAGGTTGATGAGTCAACTGACATTAAAAACAAGGGCATGCTTTTGGTTTGCATGGGATACATCTTTGAATATAAGGTTCATGAGAACATGCTGTGTGCTTCTTCAATGCCAACCAACGCAACTCAAACAAAAAAGTTCACCTCATTAAACAGCTGCATAGCAGGTATACTGGGCTGGTCATGTTGTGTTGAAATATACATAGATGGGGCTGCTGCTATGACTAGAATGCTGCCCAGCTTCACCACTCTTGTCAGAGAGGTTGCACCTGACTGCAAACCTACACACTGCATCATACATCGTGAAACGTTAGCCAGCCAAAAAATGTCACCTGATTGTCATGGAGTATATAATGATGTTATTGACACCTAACTAGGTTACTTGCAACTAGTATTGTGATGAAACTGTGGTTAGAAACCTTGTTCTTTATTGACCTAAAAGCATCTGATAACTTTTTTCTGTTTGGTGGTCTGCACAGATATATTTAAATCAAAGATGGTCTTTGAGGCAGAGGGTTGGGAACTGCTGCTCTAGCTCAAAGGTTGGGTTAAGTACAATGTTTGGTTAAACATGGGATTTTTTGATGATTAGCTTAGTTTTGATGTAATATTCAAGAAAGTATAAAAAAAATTTGCAATAAAAGATAGAGCTACTGAGGCGACAGGAGTGACAGTTTTAGGAACTGAGTTTAATTGATCTGAATACTGCCTTGGTCAGTTGGCTTATGTGGTAGCTACAGTAAGTTTTACCTTACCAGAAATTCACACTTAGTATTAACTATTTGGCTTTGCCTGACTTTAAGTGAGACGCGGAGATTGAATTAAAACCTATAGTACTACATTGTAAGTATGTGATGGTTGCTCTTTTCTGTTTACAGAAAACCTACTGGTAGCACTGACTTGCTGAATGACTAAGCAGTTGGTCTAAACAGGAGTATTGTCTTTCATAATTGTATTGCACTCTCAAAATCAACTGCATCAACAGAGCATTCAAGATACAGTTGTGTACTGTTGAAGTCAAAGAAGAACCTTTAAAATGGTATGAAAAGCATGAGATAACAAATTTTTTTGAATTTAGTTAAACTAACTGTAGTGATCTCTAGTTGGCGAAACTAAGCTAGATTAAACAAAAAGATTTTACAACTCTTTAAAGACAGACTATCTGATAGAACAATGTTAAACCTTAGGTAGACTCATTTATTTAATAAAAACATCATAATAGAATTAAACCAAATCCAAACAATCGAGCTTGCCATATTAAAGCAAATTCAACCAATTTTACATAATATATAAAAGGATAGGCCTATTGCTAGATATCCATGATGATGTCTTTGGATGTTAACTAACTCAATCTAATCCTAACCTTGTATATTGTCAACCTGTACTAATTAAGAACTACTGTTTGTCTACCACTTAATTTGAATTGGTAGCTTAAAGTTTTCACTTAATAAATTATACTGCTAAATAAAGAAATCAAAAGTAGGTGGCATGAAATATGTGCTGTGAGGATGAAGTAATTAAAGGTAGCTGGAGATTTGCTAACTGTGTAGTCTAATATAAAAATTGGGTTTAAAATTTACACTACTGGTATTTGTATTTTTGAGATACGTTTTACATTTGCTGGTCTGTAACAAAACACAAGGCTGATGATTTATACAGTAGAATGAGCTTAGATACATAATATTCAGATCCAACGAAATAGATTGATCAAACTTGTTTCAAAAGCGTTTGCTTGCAAAGTAACACTCATCTCTTTTTGAAAATCTTTCCATCCTGAAGTTGCCCAATCTTTAAGCACTTGAAGTATGCAAAGTTGTTTACATATTCGAAGGTGATAAGTGACTTCCGTATTTTGATAACTACTGTATTCAAGTGTCAGACATTCATATATATAGAACTAGAAGTTATGTAAAACTAAAGTGATTTTCATACCTGGGGTAAACCAGTTCAAAATGCTCAATTAACTTCAGTGTTGTGTATATTTTAAACATTCTGTCACCTGATGAGAAAGGTTTTTGCTTAGTTGCCAGTTATTCAAAAAAATAAAACTTAACTTTTAAATCAACAGGTATGATGATTATGGTGAATTTACAGTAAACTCTTAACTCTTTCACTCCCGCAATCATCGATTGATGATCTCGTGTTTTCAGTGTTTACCTCAAATTTTTTCAAATTGAGTTACACAATTAGTTTGCTAAAAAATCAATTTGTGACTTTATTTTTCATCCGATTCTCATTAAATTTTCAAAAGATCACGCTTATTTCCTCACGCATCAGAAGATGTATAATTTGTGCCCTAATTCTTGGATTTTTATACCCAAAATGGGTTAAAAACATCAAGAACCCAGTTGCAGACGACAAAATCTGCCAAATTCTCAGCACATGCCAACTACACTAAAGTCAAATTGAGATTACATCTTTACCACAAAACCAAACCCTTTATTATTAACACAGTCTGAAAACTACTCTTTTGGGGCATCATTTGACACAATTTCAAGCGATAATGATAAATTTTACGTTTTTGAATTTCCAAATTTTTTAGGGGCCTCAAAACCCCCCCAGACAAATTTGAGTGGTAAGTAGATAAAAGTAAATTTAGTGCGTAAAATATATGATATGTTGCTAAATACCAGTTACATTTGAAAGCTTAGGAAATTTGCTTTCCAGCTATATATAACTTTAAATAGTTTAGACTAAGTGGTATATGATATTTACTGATCAAAAATGAGTACTGAACATCATATCAGTTCAAACCCCCCAAAAAGGTTTTGACTTACCCTCACTAAATTATAATTTTTAGAAAAACTACACCCTTTAAAAAGATAAAATAAATGGCAAATATTTCACCAGTAACGTTGTCATTTTGCATCAAGTTTCCAAGGAGACAAAGACTGAAATACAAGTTTAAGAGCTAGCAGAAATTTGGCTTCTCTAAATCAAAGTTTGCTGTATCCCCCTTGTTTCTCAAGAAATGGGAAGGGTGTAAACAAGCTACTGTTTCATTGTCAGTGACAGCATATTCTATTTAAACTTAATATTTTCTGAATCTTGAAGAAATTTCCTGTTCAAAAATACATAATGTTACATGGTTTAGGCTAACCTCTAGCAGATAATGACTGATCATATTTTAGGTACTGAATTTAGCTACCAAAATTTTGTACCGGTCGGTACCGGTCAAAAAAAAGGTCATGTGCCTCAGAAAATTGCAAATTGTAGAAAACCTAGGCTTTTAGGTAAGTTTTGATTGATGTACCTTGAAAGCTTATTTCCTTAGCATCATCTTGCGACCATTTCTAAAAAAATTAGTAGAAAATTAAATCTGTAGTGATCTTTGAGGTGAGGGTACCTCTTTAATTTCGAAGACAACCCCCCCCCCAGTTGGGGGGTTAATTTTCATAAAATTTGCATATTCAAAAAAAAATTTTCTTTGTTTTTATTACATTTGAAATCCTCAAGAAATGTAGATTTCAACAATATATCACACTTAATGTAGAAGTAAACAGCTGAGTAATGATTTACAAACAAACTTGAGGTATCTAATTATGATTAATTATGATTGATTATGACAGTTTTTCGCATTCCACCTTACGGACATTTTTTTCCTATTTTCGCGGGAGCGGAAGAGTTAAGTTTGAACCCTTCGAGTTTTAAAACTTTGATTTTAAATCTTGCCCATCATATTGCTTCTACTCTCTCATACTTCTCATTTAATCTTTAATTCATCTCTTTCGTTAATCATTAGTTAGTGTTAATAACCCCTTCTAACGTGGCTGCCATAACTACCTCTGGGGATGGGCTTTGGTCTTCCATAGACTTTCTTGGAATATACTGTATGTGCACTTCCAAAATTGTTCTTCGGCTTTATTTTATGTATTTGATTTACTGTGTAGAAATATTGCCTCATTTTTCACATTTTTTCTGTGTCATTGAAAAAATTTGGGTTAGCTGAGCCAAATTTTACATCCGTGATATGTAAAATTTTGAGATTCTGGTAATCTACTTTAATCATGTTGATTTCGTCACTCTAAGTGGTCATAGTTTCATTTTAGTTGGTGTAAATAATTGTATGAGGAATCAAAAAGGATATAAAAATTTACCCAAGTAACCCCTTGTGTTGGGTTAGTTGTGCCACGTGACAGGAGTAATTGAGCCATTTTGCTGAGTCCTTTGTATGGCTTTGATTAACAACTGTGTTTAATAAAACTGCTTTTACGCACTCCCAAAATGAGCGTAGTGCCAAATCTTCACTAACAAGTCGATTAAGAGATAATGGACTGATGGTATGAGCAGTTTGCATTTGTTGTTAGATTTCCTGCTGAACAACCTGTGGTCTGTTATAGTGGTGTTCTAGCTTTGATTTACGAGTCTGTGAGGTTTGTGCCAGACCAATCATTTTTTTGCCTGGGGTTTCTTGTTTGCTCAGCAGTGCAAGTTGTAATGGGCATGACTAAATATTTGAAATGCTCAAATAGCTTGGGGCAATTACTGCATTTCATTCATGCTCTGTTTGCATGTCTTTGGTTAAACTGGGCCACCACTATGGGTAGACTGCGCGACCCAACCACCTGTCTATTATAAAGATGGAGAAATTCCACCAAGTGCGTTGCCCAAGCGCTTATCTGGCAAACTTGCCTGCTTTTTCTTTACCCTTTTCATGCTGATTGCCAAACAGGAAAGGTATGACTATTATTTTTTAAAATCTCTGATATGAATTGACACGGGAATTGAATCCAGGTTTACTGACTACGAAGCGGACTCTTTAACCATTACACTACCACAACAGTTAATTTATGCAGTGTTCACCCGACACCACTGTCCATATGTAAACAAATCACTGGCGCAATCAACTCAAAGTGAAGTGACTCAACAAACACTTTGTTGCCATCTAAACCAAAAATTTGTTCATGCTCAGATAATATTGCAAATTTCAAAGAAAATCAACCACAGTTTTATAATAACGTTGGTTTTGATCTCATCGTACCCAGCTTGCTGAACTTTCTACCTTTTAACAAATATTAAATACTTTTTATGTTCAATAGAATTTACAGTTTTGACTGAAAATAAATTTTTGTCTGAAAAACAAGCAAGTAGTATCTGTCGCAGGCTACAATAGGACAAGAAAGGAGAAGACAATAAAATATATATTTATTGTTTTACAAGAAAAAAAAGAAAAGGTGTCTCCACTAACCCAAGTGCCGTATTAATTTTTTTTTAAATAAGCGATTACGATTAGTAGCGCACTACATAAGTCTATACCCTATAATCTTTACTGACAGTGTAATATGATAAGTGCTAAGTGTCAGATTTGTTGTGAAAAAAAGATACAAAGTTTAAAGCATTGTTTTTCATGCGGCATGGTCAAGTAGAATTGCCATTTGCTTTCAAGCTTATGCTTCTAGTTCAAATTATGGCTTGTTTTAACAACAAACACATGTAGCTTTTTGAAGTTGCTGAAATAGCCATATTAATTATTAATGTGATTTTGCATCTCCAAAATATCACTGTTTCATGTTTTACGTGTTTTTATGATTTCATTATTTGGTTTTACCAGTGACAACTTGCTCTATCAGTGCATGTTCATCTATAATTGGTTTGAATTTGAGTTTATTAGACTACAAATTGTTTTTGCAGGCACAACTTCTAAGTGAACGGCAACTTGCAGGTATGTACCTTCTTGTTTTCTTTTTTGTTTTATTATCTTTCAGCCATCTGTTCTGAAAATTCTGATATAATTGTCATGACAGAATTTCGAGACTGCTTCAATTTGTATGATACGGAGCACCGTGGAAGAATTTCTTGTGAAGAATTAATTAAAGTGATGCGCTCTTTGGGATCATGTCCTACTCCTGAAGAAGTAAATTCGCATTTGAAATCAATTAAAAAAAGTTAGTGACACCACTAGGTACTAGATATGTGCTCTATTTTTCTGATTTAGTTTTTGCATCTTCACGTCGTCATTTGTTGTAACTATATAATTTTTAGTAATGTCGTGACACAGTAAATATATGATTGCTAGTGATGTCTTGACACAGTAAATATATGATTGCTAGTAATGTCGTGACACAGTAAATATGAGATTGCTAATAATGATTTGGACACAGTAAATTTGTCTCCCAGTCATCTCAATGAGAGTAGTGTGAATAAATTTGTTTAGACTCTCCCAAACCAACCACTTTTTCATTTTATTTACGACTTGAATTATTGTTTGTATTTCGTATTCAGTACTTTGGAAACAGAAATCAGTAACGCCAAGAAATGTATCGGCCAGCCATAAATTAACCGTAGCAAAGCAGATTAACTGGCCACCGGGTTTGAGTCATAAATATTTAACTACTGTACTTCGGTTCTGACTTGAATAGGAAAATACATCTGAGTCTGATGAATCAACACTAGCAAAACAAACCACCAGGCTGGAGAGAGAGAGATCTGGTGTTTTAAATCCAGTTTGGTTTCCGTTAGCAGAGGTGGCCAGATTCACCTCATGATCCTCGAAAGTTTACAGCTCTGCGCCATTTCGGTCTGGTGATGTCATCTGTTTTTAGTCCAGGGCCAAGAATATTTGTAACTTTTGATTTTAGCATATTTGTCTATGGCTCGGGCTGCAATTGTCTATTGTGGACTCGACGTGAGCCGACCTCTATTGGCCCTGCAAACAATAAGTCAAAGCGTAACTAGATAGATTTAAAATGTTACACTTTGTTTGTGGGAGTTTGAAAAATCTTGCCGAGTTGTCCTGTTTGTTGGAATGACCACAGGCACTGCGTGAAGGATTCTCAATTTTGTCAATTCTAGAAAGACAAGAGCTTAGCAGGAGGCCTTGTCCGTGGCAGTAAAGATGAAATGGGGCACAGCGAGTGAAACGAGGGAGCACAAGTTCCTCAGTGGAAACCGAGGGAACCTGCGTGTCAAAGAATTTAGATAACACAGTACGCCTCCAGTCCTAGAAAAGACAAGAGTGGATACGAGAGGTGAGAGGAGAAAGACTACAAAGGATTGCAGAGGGCACAAGTAGGGCTCCCTGTCTGGCTAACTCATCAGTCGCATCATTCCCTGGAAGAAATGAGTGCCTGGGGACCCAATGTAGCCCGATAGAAAAGGAGAGAGAAGACAGTTTCTGCCAGATCTGCCAGAGAGTTTGAGGTAAAAGGAAAAATGGAGAAGAAAATAGAGCGAGAGTTGGAGAGGAGAAGAGAACAGAAATGGCAGACTTGTTGGTGCTACCAATACCAGTGGAGAGCTTGCAGAATGGTGCAGGCTTCAACAAAATAGACAAACTGGACCTGCCGAAATAGAAAGAGTGGCCTCAGTGCCACAAAGTAAGCAGTTGGCAAGGATGCCAGAGCCGCTTTTGCTAAACGGAAAACGAACAGAGCCCTCTGTCCAAATCACCAGATCGTGAGGTGGGAGAGAGTCAAGATGAGCGAGAGCTGCCCTTGGCGAGAGAGAGAGAGAGGGATGGAAGCAAGAGCATGAGAATGAAAGGGTGCACTCCACAGTGAAGGAAGGCAGATTCCAAGGAGGAGAGGGAGGGCAAGCAATGAGAACCTTCCTAGGAGAAGTAGGAGGACGCATGAGCAGGTGAGTGGACGCATGAGCAGGTGAGTGGACGCAAAAGCTCTTTAGGAGGATTTGCAGAGTTTTGGTTTCACTCAAAGTCTGGCCAAACCTGAAATGGGAAAGGAGATTGATTGACGACGGGCCCGCTCATAAGTTGACTGGGCAAAGTGAGTCAGGGTTACTCATAGGGGAGTTAGAGAAGCTTCAGAGTGGAGAAGTGATATAGGGAAGGACGCGAGGTAGCTGGTGAAGGTGTTCCAATTTGGTAAAGTTGGTTAATGTTAAGAAAAAGAAACCATCAGGGTGAAGCATAAGTGAGAAGGGGCCAATGAAAAACTATACAAAAGAGAGAGGGGCTTCTTAGAGGTGCCCATGAGGAAGCAGAGATACAGCGTAAGGCCTTGAGACGAAGAAAAAACTTGAGACGAGGAAAGAAACCTTCAGCAAAGATGCATGTTTAGAAAAAGAAAGAGTGCGGTCGAAGGTGACCCCAAGGAAGGTTGGAGTGGGATTAAAGTGGAGGAAGAGTTGAATAAGCAGAGGTGGGACTGGAGGTTAGCTTGGTGGTGATCCACTGAGAAGAAAGAGTCCACACATTTGTTCAGATGGAAAGGAAGACTTCAGCGCTCAGACCAGAGCTCCTTGCGCAGCCTCCACCGCAGTAAAGACCAAGGGAAAGGAGGACAAAATAGCCATATCGTCAGCATAAAGAGAACAGCTGACGGAAGAAGGCAGAAAAGCTGATGCTTGCTGATGATAAGAGAGAAAAGCACAGCTCCAAGAGTGAGAGCTGCTCAGAGTTTTTAATTTAGAAAAGGAGAGTAGTGAGCACCTTAAATGGACCCATTCGGAGCTCGAGCAACATTCAACAGATCTATACCTGCAGATCACATTTGCAGCACACACTGAAGAGGCAAAGATGGGGCCAGGGTTAGGATAAATGTTGTCGCTTAACTCAAAAAGAAGGAGAATGAGAAGACGGGCAAGAAAAAGGCAGAAGAGAAAACAGTCAATCAATTTTAAAGAGGCTGCGTGCTACCCGCCTGCGGTTGTTTAGAGGGCAGCGCGGCGAAAAAATAGTTTGTATAAGAGAATGCCCAGGATAACTGGGACCCTCGGGAAGGCCAACAACCGTTTTTGCTCCTACCCAAACGGGGTCGGGGGCCGCACCACCACGTTGAGGCAGCTGTTGATTAGTGCAGAGTTGTTGTTTTCATGGTAGATGTACGATAAAATCACTGGCAGCCTACACGTAATTATACCGCCATACTCAAGTGGAGTTTTACTGATGTCTTCAATTATTATTTAGTACCTGGCCAAATCTTAATCTTTAGAGTTACTCGATCAACATAATCACTGATCTCGTCATCTGTTTAATGTTTTAGTGTATGTAAATCATTTTTATGCAGAAAAAACTGACTACTTGGATTTTTCCCAATTTCTCACGTTGATGCAAAAACAAACGTCAAATAAAGATTTTAAAGAAGAGATTATTGCCGGTTTGGAGGTAATCTGATTGCAACCAGCGTAGTGAACATTTACTGTAGCTGGTAATTAGCTAGTAGCTGCTACATTTGTTTTTTGCTTTTATGAAGTAGAAAAAATTGTATTTCCAAATCAGCTAGTGCCATTGTTTACAAAAATAAATAGTGATTTCGCATATATAAAATCGTTTTCAAATTGAAATAGAAATTGAAAATGCCCAAATATTTGGTTGTTTTTTGACACTTGCAAGTTTTCTATTTGGAGCTCAGCAATGGAAATAAAATATTTCTCGGCTCTAAAAACGCCAAGAAATATTTTATTTCCCCAATCGCCTCTTTAAATATCATTTTTGAAGTCATTAGTATAACTGGTTTGTTGACAAAACAAGTTTTTTACAACAAAAACAGCTTATGTGACCGGAGGATTCAAATAGTTGTATTTGTGTTTGATTTGAAAACGGAATTGCTTGTGGATAGCTATTTGATCGAAAAATCTAGGTTTATGATTTTCGATTAACTTTTTAGTGTTGCTTTCGTTTCATAGCTAGCAGATATCAAGCCGTAGAAATTGTTTCTCATTTCTGAGCTAAAATTATATTTGCTCAGCTAAATTTAATGAAAAAGGCTGAAGGCAGAATAGCATTTGCCCTAACCTACTAAAGTGATTTATTGAAGTCTTGTTGAGTGAATTTTTATGTGCCATGTGAAAAAGATTATCTCGCTAGAGCTCAACACGGCAAATTGCTCCGAAAAAACGAGCCTCTGCGATAGCATGCATTTACCGAGCCATTTAGAAAAACTTTGTTATAGAACAACCTTCATTTTCAGATGACTGACAAAAACAACTCAGGAACAGTTTCAGTAGCTGAACTTCGTCATATTTTAATGCACACTGGAGAAAAGCTTTCTGCCAAAGAAGGTATATTGTTGCGCTCTATACAGTAGCCTACGTATCTAAGCGTGTTAAATAATGGTGGTAACTTGTTCATCATATCGAACGTATGATGAATAGAGAGCTTGAGAATCTTCGAAATAGCCTTACGATGTTCACGTGGGCGCATTGGCGCAAACCAAAGTTGAATTTTAATCTTGAGGTTGAAAGCAATGACTTCCTCTCGGCCATGCGAAATGTAGCAAACGCTCTGAACGCTAAACTCACAAACTACGTTCACGCGCTCGACGTGCAGTTGATCGCTTCACATATTTATTATTTATTGTGTTTATTTTTGTACTCACAAATGCTAGTATTGTAGTATATTTGCTAGCTCCAAGTGGTTACGATCGATAGAGAGCGTCTTATAAGCGGGAAACGAAACAACAAAGCGAGTGCTGAAGGCGCGAGGCTTCCGAAGGGAGCAATGTTATTGAGGGATAGGACGCGTTTCGTCCTTTTGGACTCATCAGCAGGGCTTGCCAAGGGCCTAGACATCCCCCCCCCCCCCAATAGCATTAATGTTAACTTTTGAAAACGATACTACCTATGTGTAAGAATATGGCTCAGATTTGCGCCCTGATTGTAAGCGCAAATTTTCCATGTTTGCTTTTCACTCGCAGTTTTCTGAAGCTATGCAACGATTTATCGTTAGCTAGTCGGCGTCGCCCGCAGGGTCCCCATCAGTACCTCGGGATTGAGAATATCGATTCCGCGGGATATGCGGACTTTACCTATTGGGCATTTGTGTGAACAGTAACGAATACAGTAGTTTGTTTTTTCTGCACATATTTTTCACAACTTGGTGCGCTCCTTTTCCTCACAGAATTTCTGATTTTAAGGTCCTGGTTGGTGTAGTGAGGTCGACACTGCACGACAGCATGTAAGCCTATTTTGTGTTTTTTCAGTGGATCAAATGTTTCGTGCTGCCAATGTGAAAGGAAGCAGAGTAAAATGCAAAGATTTTGCCGCAATGGTCACAATGCCTATCCCTGATTACTGACCACCTGTACTCACTGTGTTCTGACATAATTTAATTTTTTGTAATTCATATAGTTTATTTTTAATCATTATGCCATCGTTACCAGTGCTCGTTTTTATTTAATTTTCAAGTGCAATTGAAGCGAAATATATTGAAAATTTCTAGTTAATGATTGATTTTACATCAAAGTTAAGCGTCGAGCATAGGCTGTTGTGTTTCTTCTCGAAATGTTTTTACAGCCAACAATTGGCTTTCGTGAGGATGACAAAGACATCGATTTTCGCTGATAACCACTTTTTTCTTCGCTGTTCTGATCGCTCGATTGCTCGGCGAGTCTTTGTGCCGCTACAAATATTATAGAGCAATTAGAATTACAAATGCCGTGATACCGGCTCGTAATTGTGAGTTCAACGCCCTTATGAGCTTTGCGTTGCGCTCTTGGAAAATTACCTTGCGACGATTTGATCTGTGTGGTTGCGCTGTTTATGGTAGAAAAGTTCTTCGCCTGCTGCACTTGAAGATTCGAACCGGGTCCAAAACCGAGTTGTTCCAGGCATAACCGCAAAGATTTTTTCGCAAGCGCAAGATAAACTACTTAGGCGCAGAAAAAATGCAATAGGAAAGAACTTTTCTCGCAATGATGACTTCATTGAAATCGAAGGCCGGTACTGTTTTTTTACCCCCTGTAAATAACCATTTTACGACTTGTGTATCCGGTTATCATACTCCTTAGTCCAGTGGGCACCAGAAGAAGTCGGTTTTACGTCATTTTCCCCGCGTTTTGCAGGCTCAGACGTGCTGATTCCATGTATTTCTACCACTACACTCGCTTTCGAGCTGCAATGAAAATTGGCCACAACTATACACGCGCACATGGACCTTGTTGCCCAAGAAACTTTGCAGGGGACAAACTTTGTCATAAGCATATTACTGGCAGTTACCCAATACAAATACTACCCACTGAGAAAAATGACTAAAAGTTGAGGAAGGCATGTCCCTTTGAAACAAGGTTTCTGCAAACACATTTTCTAGCGGTATTACTGTCATAAATTCTCTTCTAAAGGGGCCAAAATTTTTAGCCTGAAGCTAGAAAAAATAAAGGACAAAAGCAACTTTTGATGCCATCAATGCTAAGTCAAAGATTGGGGGTGAGGTTCCTCTAGCAAACTTACCTCTAAGCTTTTTAGCCAAAGCAATTTTTTCCGCCATTGTTTTATGAAAGCAGTAATCCGGCAGTAATTTGTTTACTCCAACAAGCAGAGGGAAATATAAGTCTTTTGGTTTTTGAACGCTTTTCTAAACCAATATAGGTAAATGAGCAAAATAAGGAAATGTAGACGTCGAGCTGGCCAAGAACACCAAATCAGTTTTTCCACTTTTTATAATTAAAACAGGATAAATTTTCCTTAAGTAAAAAGTCAGGCTTTGTTCAATTAATTAATCAAACTTTATGATTGAAACATAAACTTTATAGGCTATTTTCATTCTTTGGTGCCAGAAAGAAATATAGTCATACAAAGGCATAGTATAGAAAGATTTTATTTTCAGACCAGATCCGGTTCATAGTTGCTATTACCGTACTATTGCCACAATACATTTGCCTACATATAGCCTAAGACACGGCCATGAAGTATCTTTTGCAAGATCCATTTATCTTACCTTGTTCGTTTGAAGTTGTGCCGTTTTGATAGTTCGCTTTTCCACTAATATATAAGTTGTGAGTGGAGTCAAATATTTGAGACCACATTCCTGAGGCTTCGCATAGCTGATTTTCATCAAAAACCCTATTCGAAGATAAATTAATTGAAAGTAAGCAGCCAAGGAAGCTTATTAAACCCCCCTCCTTTTTACCATTTTACTTAAAGTTGTGCATTCAATAACTCTGCCCGAAAAGTTAAGAAAGGTTTTTGTAAGGGAGAGAAGGAGCTAGTCTAATTTTTCACAATCAGCTTGAAAAATTACTTACCCCTCACTCTCCCTTACAAAAAATGCTGGTTGCACTGCGGTAATAATGGTGGCATTTTAGTTCTTGTGGCGTATGGAGACTATCAATCATTTTGAATGATGATTAGTTGCGGATAGAGTTTTTTACTTTCAGCTGCAATTGGGGTCTATGACTCTTTGCGGCGCGCCCAAAACCGGATCAAAACCAAAAGGAGTGCAGGTGCTCTCCATTAGGGTCCACCTGCAATTTTAAAAGTCTACAATGAAACAAAAGCAAATCTTCATCTATTAGATAGGGCCTTCCTTCTTTGCGCAATGACTTTAATTATTTCAAAATTTCAAGTCCAATCTTTACAGAAGAGCCTTCACTTTCAAATCGGTCGTCTAGCCAAATTCTCGCATAGGGCAGCTTAACAATTTCGGGCTCCATTCTTTGATTCTTTAAATTTGTTCAGGTGTTATCCTTAAACACACTTTTATGCTGATATACCATAAATTATTTTACTATTTTCTCAAGATTTTTTTGAACTTTGTATTTTATTGACATCTCATTGCATACAGATTTGGATGTAAATTTTTTTTCAATTTTCTAAGTATTTTAGATACGGTATCTTTTGCATTTTTTGTTGAAGTTGAGTAAATTGTCCTAAATAGACTATTGCATGGAGGCGTATTTTTAGGCCTCTGCGTCAGGAAAAGTGGGTTAGATGAGTAGGTTATTGGCAAAATGTGATTTTCTTCAAATAGCGTGAATATGTATGTGTTGCAGCTAGGGCTTTTTGTAAACAAGGTTATCAGAAAATTTCAAAACAAAAATTATGTTTTTAGATTAATTAGTCCCAAGATTACAATATTTATTTAATTTCCGTAGCACGATTTACCCTCCTTATATTTTTGGGAGTAGCCCAAGTAAAGTGGTGCTCCAGGATAAGTTGTGCAGCAGCAAAGATTATGTTTAAATAGCAGCATTGAGCTAATATTATGTCAACTTGATATATCAATTGCTAGCTCCAAGTGGTTACGATCGACAGAGAGCGTTTTATGAGCTAAAACCGAAACAACAAAGCGAGTGCTGAAGGCGCGAGGCTTTCTAAAGAAACAATGCGATTGAGAGATAATTACAAATTTACAAAGCCATCCCTGGACGCGTTTCTTCCTTTTGGACTCATCAGCAGGGCTTGCCAAGGTCCAAGAGATCCCCCCCCCCAATAGCATTAACGTTAACTTTAAAAAGCAATCTAACACAAAGCACAAGACTTACGTGCCATTTACTTTTGGACGAGGTTCGTTTTGACGTAACTGCTAACCGCTCAAGCATGGATTAAAACTGCTATCCTTACGTAAAGCTGATCACAAAAGAAGTGATTAGGTATAGAAAAGCCTTCCAAAGGTTATAAACTAAATGCGGTGCTTTAAGGCATAGCTGGCAGCACGCGGTGCATGTTAGCGACTCTCTGCGCGCGAGGAGACCAGTTCAAATGACGCGAGTTTGAATCCCACAGACGCGTTGCATCAACGTTGACATTTAAAACTACAATGTGCGCGTAACTTTAAAAAGAGCGCTTAATTGATTTAGGTTGGGCCCAAATGACTGCTCCGCGGCTCATATAATGCACAGCCGCCAAGAGCTCAACCACTTCGCCTATTCCACTCCGAGCATAGCTACCGATTCCGACAACTAGCACACCGCACGGGTAATAACTAGTGTGTTACATAGCGTATCCCGATAGGCGAGGTAGCCAGCGCCAGATACCACTTAACAATCATACGCGGAGATTCAAACAACTTTTGAAGGATACTTTCTTCAGAGCATTTGTAAAGTTGCCCAGAAGCAGCTATGGAGGCAAGTTGCCAAATGCTCTTAAGAAAGTAGGCTCTAAAAGCACTTGCACAAGTAATCCCATTGCCGCCATTTTTGTTATACCTCATGGTACGCAAAAACTAGCAGTTTTATATAGCTGACCGAATATTGAATAACAGCATTTCTGATTTACACAATGCTGTAAAACAACAACCCAGATATTTTGAATATTCATTAAATCAAAATAATTCTCAGCCAATTGAATTTACTTCAAAGCCGCAAAACATTCAACATAAACACAGTTATACCCGCAACCACCAGCATGTAAAATGATCTTCAAATCTCGACCTATTTTAAACGCATTTGTGTGGAATAAAGTGACCGCGCCAAAGGTTTTGTCCAATTTTTTTGTTTTGAAGAGCAGGTGCATGCACAACTTACCCCATTAATCGCCTTACCAATTACTTTTACCTCTATATCATGCGCTCATTTTGCAATTAGCTCGGTTCAACCTACCTTTTTGACTTTGCCTTTTCAAAAGAAAATAGTTTTTTACTTACCATAAATGTCGGGCAACACCTTATTTACAATAAATGGATTAACCTTCCATACAAACGTCAACCTTTTCATTTTTTAAAAATTTGCCTATTTATGCCTCCTATTTTCAAAAACTTTTCTTGGCTTTAATTCTTTTCTCTTTCTTGACGAAAAGTTCTTAGCGTATGATTTTACGAGGCGTCTTGAGGGAGGGGTCAATCCCCACATTACTACTATATAGCACTAGCAGCGTGGTCCAACTAGGGAGGGGTCCACGGAGGTATTTCTTGCGGCCCATAAACGAATTTTAAGAAAAGTTTTAGAAATTAGTTCGCAAAAGTATATTTCGCAAACAGAAAGATTTTGCATTAAAAGTGCTCTCAACATTTAGAAGCACATGTGCAAGGGAGAGTACATTTTCTGTTATAAAAAATATCAGTTTAATCATATAAGTCGAATGGCACAAGAAAAGACAAAGAATTGTCCCCAAGTTGCTACCACTAACATTGCTATTCACCACTTGCAATAGTATCAGAGAAGATTCGAACACAAGGAACCCACAAAACCTTTGTAATAAATTCAGTTGGTCGTTTAAATGTCTTTGCTTTTTGTTTTCTTATTTTAAATGTTTTCGTCACTTGTTTCGTTCATAATTTTGAGCGAATTAGCCTGCAATTTGATATGATAGTTGCAAAATAGCTCACCGACTAACATTAATTGGACCGCCCTGCCATATAGTATCGTATCATTGCTTCTGCCCACCTGTTTCATCTGTCAAGTCAATAACTTGTGTATCCTCCTCAATGCGGCATTTTTTCCTGATTTCCAAAACTAAATTGACAATGCAGCAATCGGGGTTAAATATTTCTTTACTGTCGTTTCCAAATCGTACAGTTATAAACATTTTGTTGCTGCGCTCACGTATGAAATGCTTCTTTTTAAAAGTGATAGTGTTTTTGTGCGATTGATTTCCGATAACGCCACTAAATGTTGTTTTTAAGCAGTTCTCTAGCAGCAACAAAAGAAACACTGTTGCGAGTGAGATCAGATAACGATTCTTTATTCCTCCATTTCTTTCGCAGCAACGATTTGAGCCACTTTTAATTTTTCGATTTCAGCTGGTACTCTTTAAGTTTGAAAAGATGAGAAGTGGTAAAAAATTTCAATAAAGCTTTTGTTATCGACCATTTCATTGTACTCTTTTAAAAAGAATAAGTGAAAACTCTAACGTTTTTGTCTAGCTCTCTTCAGAAGTTATTGCTAGAACGAACCTGGAAAAGGAGAGTTATCGCTAGAATGAAGCCTGGAAAAGGCTTCATTCTAGCGATAACTCCTGAAGAAAGCTAAACGAAAACGTTAGAGTTTTTACTTATTCCTTTTAAAAAGTACAATGAAATGGTCGATAACCAAAGCTTTTGTAACAGTTTAGACTTTGGAGTTCTGCTATTTTTTCTTTAGGTTATGTTTTGTCATTTAAGCCAAAACCACAGAACAGTGACTGGGGTTCCCAAACTGAGCATACTGACTAACATTAATACCAGAAAGAAATTTTCAAAGTAGGCGAGTTTCTCGTTGAGGCAATTTAAAGACTTTTGACAAAATAAAAGGTTAACAAGTTAAGGGAAAACAAAAACGATTAGAACAAATTATAAAAAAAAACAGCCAAAAATAATCAATACAATGAACCTTGATCTCCGAAAAAAGGTCTTCAAGTCGAGAAAAGACAGAAATATCTTTTTTGTGGGTACGCCACACGTCTATAATCAACGAAAGAGTTCGTATCTAAAAAGACTTGAGAACTCCTTCTACAGAACAAGGCTATGTTCAGACCCGAAGACAAATATGCAATTTCCTTCTTCGTATGGGCAAGATCTTTCATTTTTAGAGAAGCACCTCAGATTACGAGCTTTCCATCAGCCATTTTGTCTGTCTTTAGTTACACTGGGCCACCACGACGGGCAGACTGCTTGGCCCCGCCATCAGTCTGCGACCTAAAGATGGAGACATCCCGTTAAGTGTCTTACTCAAGCACACAAGAATGCTTGCCGGCTTGTTTTCAACATTCCAATCTTTTGCTGAGCGCTAAGCAAAGAAGTTATGAATACCATTTTTTAGTCTTATGGCACGACTCGGCGTAGAAAATGAACCCAGGGCCTACCGACAGCAAAGCGGACCTTCTACCCACCATGCCATCGCGCCGATATGCAATGCCCTTAAATTTGTTGGCATCGTTGTTTCTCGTGAGATGATGGAATTTGCGCCGTTGTAGCCTGCGTTTACATTGCCTGCAATGAGCGTAACGCACAATGCTTGAGTGGCAGATTTTGTTGCATTTGATACTTTTGCATCATTGCTTGCGGAGGTCGGTAGTTGTCTACTCAGTCTCTGAGTCTACCTTTCTTCCTATTGAGTTTCTCTTTTGCCTTGTGCTAGCATGACGCCAACCTTCACAGTTGACTTGCCAGATGGCACCAATCTGAAGCCGCCATTTCCACGTTAGAAGGGTCAATGCCGCCAGCGCTCAGGTCACGTTTGCGTTAATTTTTGTAACGTAAGACAAGTTGTCTCGTGGGTTTTTGGCCTCAGATCAGTTCTCTTCATAGCAAACCCTTTGGAATGTGAATATCGTCCATGCAACATACATGCCCAGACCAGGGAAGGCGTCTTTGTTTCAGCAACGCATATACACTTGGCACCCCTGCATATAAATGTATACAAGTGTACATACTTATTAATTAAACTTACGATTAATCACAGTGATTTTGTACTATAAATATATTGTTAAGTTGCAGAAAAAAATCTAATTCTGCTGTTTTAATACGAACTAAAAGCTGACACCAAGCTGCACGCTTAAACCTATAATTTTGAACAAAGCACTTGAACGGAAATAGCATAATTAAATCAAAATAGGCGAAACCTAAAGCTACTACGCATACAATTCATGTACAGCAATGCAAAGATGGTAAGTAGAACAAGCGTGTAGATACCAGTAACGACCTTCAAAAGTTCGTACTACCTAGTTAGCGGTATAAATTGCACTGCAAGACATTCAAAAAGCTCATAAACCAATTGGTCTGATGAAAAAGTATAAACCAGGAGTATTACTATATATTTTTTGAAATGGAAAAAAGTTACGCCTTTGATAACACCCTGAAAGAGTACAGAGGAATTTAAAATTAAGGCTCACCAACACCAGACTAGCTGTAGCTTTATAGGCGGCATCGAAATGTAAGACAATCGAGCGATGGCCTCATTATGGGCAACACTGCGATCTTTAAGCATTCAAATTTATGCAGTCTTTAACGAGAGTACGCATATATTTCTATCCTAGAACCAGAATATCGTCAGCAGGCCTGTTCCAAAGTTTAACAATACTGCTGCCACCACATTTCTACTGCAAGCAGTACCAGAAAAATTGCTATTAAGGGCCTTTCGAAACGACCCAAAGTAGGAATTTATCGTGAAGTTTGAGCAATGGTGATACCAACGTCGCCATTAACAAGTGCTCACCTATGTTTTATACTACCTTTACATTTTCTTTCACACTTTCGAATTACGCCTGCAAAACTAACAAAAAGGCAATTATAACTTGAAACAATAAAAAGAAAGTATAAAAAGGCAATATTAATCGCAAACGCACACATATGTACAGTGTATAAACCATCACTTAATTAATACTTAGGTACCAAAAACAGCAACAAAGAAATAAAAATTGTTTTGTTTTGTAGTGAATTGCACGAAATAGCGCATTCAGATTATAAAGCTTGAAAGCTGAGTAGCTAGACAGCAGAATAACACAGCTATCATCGCGGCTAAAATTACAGGTAAAATGTTACTTCAAGAGGCGTTGAGTCTTCCATCCCCCCTCGCAAACACCCTTATCAAGGGAGACCGATATTCGAAGGCCCGCATTCAGGGCAGAAACTACCACCAGGTATTGATCCGGGCCTCTATCAAGTCGCAGTTCAATGACAGAGACCGGCAGTTCGTCAAGTTGGTGAAAAATGTCGTTGAAAAGCTGCCCGCGACCTAATTGCGGTAATAGAAATGCAGCAATAGGTTATATCGCAATTTTGATACAAAATTCGGTTTCGTGAACACAAAACATCACCGCCTGTTATGAAATAGCATCAAAAAACTCGTGATAGTTCTGTTTATCATTGCTGGTATGCTAGAGAATACAGTGTGAAGTCACAATTGTGTCAGCTATTGGAAAAAAAGCAAGATATAATGAATGAAAAACACATTAAAATAGGCTATATATAAAAAATACAATAAGCAGACTTGCCGAGGGGTTATTTTTAACGAGTAACACAGCAGAAATGCTAACAATATACGTTTACCATCTGCATGACGTCAGAAGATATCTTGAACGATTTGCAGGTTTAAGGTAGATGCACACCAGTGTTTTCTTAACTTTTAGTCTGTTGGCATAGTAAAAAAGCAAAACAAATTTTGCGGCACACCAGCCACATGAATCTATTCGTTTTGATCGCGAGTAGCATTACAGGTGATAACGAGAAAGGTGCTGACCATTTTTTTTCGAGATCAACGCTTTTTAGGGCAACATAACATGATCTCCGACGTTATCGACTTTTACTTCATGGCAGCATTTACTCAATTTTGGCTGAAAACTTGTATAAATATTAAGTATTTCGAAAAAGCCCGCGGCACACAGTTTGAGAAACACTGATGTACACAGAATACATTTTAATACTTTTTCTCCGATGCATTTTGTATGAAAATTTTTTCCCGTATGGCTAATCATTAGGCTGTTTTATTTTTTCACCATTTTTGAAATTCAAAATGCCTGAGATGCCATATGGTGGTATTTGGTAAAAACTTAGTATTGTGGAGTGCCAAAGACAAAAAATACTGTTGAAATGCATTGCTAATCGTAACTTTTGCCATCAACGCAAAATTGAGCCGAAGACAATGGATCTTTTTTATCGTTTGTAAGGATGTCGCGATCTGAATGTTCCATTTTAAATGCTTGAGCCTAAACGCAAAACCTACCGCAGAATCCTGCGTTAGCTTCATCCTAGCTCGCTTTCCAACAGGGGAATTTATAAAAAATAACGCACGTCATGTTCAGCATAGCGTTGGAGGTAAGAATGAAAAGATGTTCCAAAGAAAGAATGAGAATGATGGCGGATGATATCAAAAGCAAAACAAGTTACGAAAGCATTAAGAGAAAAGTTGCGGCGTGATGTTATAAAAGACCTGCCTTCGGATAAGTTACCTTTAATGATGATGCCATTCTTTTGTAATAAAAAAGTGAAGCAAAAGTAGCGCTTTAAAGTTTAGTTCCTAAGCATAGCTCTTCGACACCGCAAAAAGTATTTAACAACGTACTGCTCATAACATCAGCTGAGCAGCTTAAAATCGATCTTGTTCTGCTCAACTGAAGTAATGTTTCTAAATATTTTTTCATACGGCAGTTACCTAAGAATCACAGTTGCCTTTATTGTACCCAGGTTTTCATAAAACCAACTACTATATCTAACTTGGCACTTTTAAAAACACTGCGATTTAAATGTTCTATTTAGATAACAAGATATCGCAGCAAGCTCATGCGATGTTTCATCACTTTACTTTTAGACTTCTACAAACGATCATATGTCAGTACTAATGCTTGTAGGCCTAGTTGATTAAAGATCCCCGCAATAAACATTGGTTTAACCCATTAATAAAAAGTGCAAATAGGTGTGGATAGGATTCAAAGTTGGTAAAATTAGAATTCAAATGCGGATCAATAGCGTTTTACTTTCTTATTCTCCGACTCGACTCTCTCCATCACAGCTCGGTCGTAA
Source organism: Trididemnum clinides (assembly GCA_963675345.1). Classification (NCBI taxonomy): domain Eukaryota; kingdom Metazoa; phylum Chordata; class Ascidiacea; order Aplousobranchia; family Didemnidae; genus Trididemnum; species Trididemnum clinides. Next base: position 17,633,506 of record OY776291.1, read on the forward strand.
CAGTCAAGTTGTTTGATGTACCAGACAGGTGGCCACCTGTGCTCCTCAAGATAATGCAGAACATCTGAAGGAAGATGCTGAAATACCAAAATCATTATAGCCATCTAACTCACCATTTGATCTTAAAATTTAACCTTAACAACGAGATGAATCCACCGATTTAACCTCACTAATTAGATCGAAATTACGTTTGGTAGAAAGGTGAAACGTTTCGACACGTCTACAGGAATACAGGCTCAGGCCATCTCATCAAAAGAAAAAAGTGTGGAATGGAAAAAAAATCATCCAACTTTCAAAAACGGCCTGTTTATGGAGTTCTATTGACAACGCTCATGCAGGTTGTATCACAAACCAAAAGCTCTTTAAGAGGTGAAAAAACTGAAAATGGAAATTTTGAAAATTGCCAACTCTTCCTCTTACTGCTATATCATAAATGATCTACTATTCATTGGATTCCAATCAGAATAGTCAAATTCCTTTTCCTGGTGCTTCCGTAAAATACAGATGACTGCAAAAACGCAAATGCATTTACCTTCATGAACTTGGATGCATGCCGACAAGCTTCGTTGTAATGCACGCTGAGGAAGTAGTAACACCATTGAGCAAGTGTTGGCGCGTTGTGGATTTGTGCAGTTTCAAGCAAAAGGACAATGTCTTCGCACAAGTTTTGGATTACGGAAATTTCGGTAGTTTTCAAATACGTCGCCTCACGTCGCTGCAAGGACTCAATAATCCAGTTTTCTGAACAATCAAAATAAAACTTACTACCTGCAGTTTCTGCAAGCAGTCATCTTTATGTTTGATAACTATATCCTCCGGCCACGGCATACCTTCGCTTGGTTATGCAGAAGCGTCGTGTGTTCAGAACCACTTCGGAGTCACCAGTGTACTGGTGCAATGCATTACTACCGCAAGTAGCGCAGTCAAACGGGGGAATTAACTTAGCGTGCCTTCCCCAACATGGCCATCGTGAGATTCGAACGCACGATTACTGTCACCAAAATCGGCGTCCAACCCACTCGACCACGTTCCTGAGCAAATCTGTACATGACTGACGCGACAGCATCTCACACTATCTTCAGTTCTGCAAGGGCTAAGCTAGCTTCATACCCAAGTAGGAAATGAGATCTTTGAGGCAAAACCGGTTGGCAAGTGCAAGCAGATCACAGATGTCATCGTCATCATCCATGGTGATGCTGTGCGAGTAAATGTACTCGAACGTAGCGCGCAAACAACGCACCGTTGTTTCTGGAAGGAAAACCTAAGAAAAACAAATTGGTGAGCGCAATTAGGAATCCGAAGCAGGTCAACTTTTCCAAACCAGGGCAGAAGAGTAGACAATCGGGATGGGCCACAAACTTTACCACATTCATCCCACCGATATCAGTACTGGTGAATTCCTATGCGAGCTAAGGGGTCCCAAATGCGTTGAAACTTTGCTCTTTAGAAAATTGCCGTTGCGATTTTTTTTGAAGGCGACTCCGCATCCTCTCAAACGCTGCATTCAATAGTTTATTTCGAGCTCGATGAGCACCTCTCCTCTTCCTTTTATAAGTGCGGTGCGAAAAAATGGAATATCCAGGGCCTCACACCTCAGAGTCAACAAAGCATGTGGAAACATGCTAAACACCCAATCTGTTTTCACATTTTTTATTGACTCTGGGGTGTGAGGCCCTGAATGGTCTATTGTTTTACACCGTGCCTTTAAAAGAGGCGAAGTACTTGGATAACAGCGGCCGCTTTAAACCAGTCATAAATATACACTGGCAGTTCAAATATGAAGGGCGTTGGCAACTGGTGGGAGACCAAAAGTTCCGTCTTACGGCATGTTGGGTGGGCAGCGTGAACGGAATTCCAACCAGAAATTCATCCGGTTCGATAGGTTTTATAAGTTATCGTCATTTAACATATTGTTTCGAAGAGGCGCTTTTTGTTCACCGTAAGCATGTGATTGCTATAAACGCCATTTTGATGATCCCTACCATGAAGAAGTTTAACATTACATAGCAGTTGATGAGGTTAATAAAAAGCCAAAGCAATAGTCTGATCAATCAATTCCACACATACATTTCTTAAACCCACAACAAACCTCTTTGTTTTCGCTCTCAATAAATCTTCCTGCGAACATGGCATTCATCATGTCGCATCCACTGGAAAGAAGGATCTTGTGTCCTTTTACAAATCCATCATCTACAATGAAGACAACATCGGAAAAGTGGTGCTCATCGATGCATAACCTCCTTATATTTTGTGAGCGATCGCAAAGAAACTTTTGCGTAAGAGTACCAACGTATTCAAAATCATGGCTCATCACAGCAGTGACCATTTTTTCCAAGTGCGACATACTCCAGAGTTGGGCGATTTCGAGCAATTCCGCTAAAGTAGCAGCTGACAAACTGGTCGGACCGTAATGCGTTAACTCGCCAGTGTAGCAGTAATCAATCAGCAATTGGGCGACGACGAACGAAAAGTTAAGAAGATAGAAAGAGTTGCCGATATCGTCTTTTTCAACAAACTCCATCCCAACATTGGCAGCAGGGCGATTAGAAAATTTTTGAAAAGTCACCAAATGGTTTGATTCCTTCTTTTCAGTTTCAGTCGCTTTTGAATCAGTTTTCATATCGTTGATTGGTAAAAATGCAGGTTCACTTTTAGTTGAAGACGAAGAGGATCTCTGCCTTAATTCAAGCTCCTTCTCGAGTGACGAATGATTCGATGCTGAAACCTCGTCCAAAAAAAAATGAAAAAAGACATCCGAAGAAGCACCAAGAACAGCTTTGTGAGCGTGAAGTTTTCGGCCCTAAAAAGTAGTTTAAAGTTATTTTTGCACGATAAAGCAATACTCTTTCCTAAAAACTACAATAATAATATCGAATTTCAAACGTGCTGTTTGTTCCCAGCTTTTTTTAACGTTACAGTACTTGATCGCAACGAAAGAAACAACACGAAAACCGTGTTATGCGCCAGCAAACTCTTTGTCAAAACCATTGTATGATTTCGTGCGAGTTGTAAATTTCATTTTCAACCTCCTGCAAAAGGCTTCTTGCAAGTGGCACACCAAACAGGAACTACTGAACTGTTGAATCCCAACCCTCACACCAAAAGGTTTGCGACGACAACACTATTTGGACTTCAAACATTGCTTGATCAAGTGGAAACGCGCAACAATATCTAGCTAAAGGTCACTTACCTGGCAAAAAAAAGTCACATCGGTCAGCAGTTCATGTCTGTAGAGTTCAAGGAGGTTGGGCAGGAGCGCGAAATTTTCGTCGTTTTTTCGGGAAGGGGGGCTTGGCTTTGGGGGTTCAAGTGGTTTTTGCAAAGCAGGCCTTCCAATTTTCTTGAAGCGAGAATTCCAAAAATATAACGACCGCCTAAACAGAATTGTACTGTCTCTATACAAGAAGCATTGGCACACAACAGTAATTAGTTCAGTTGGTTGCTTATCTTAATAACACATAGAACAAGAGCAACACACAAACCAAACAAATCAGAACGCATAAACAGTTTTACATAAAAGCGAATTAAACTGTTATCATACCAAAGTTTGAATTGATTTGACCCAAAAAAGTTTCAGTTACTTAGTAAGGTAACTGACACTAAATACCAGGATTATTAATACCAGGATACCAGAAACTAAATACCAGGATTGTTATATTCAAGCATGCGTTTCCTTCTAGGTTCTGAAAGAACATCGGTAGCTATGTAAAAGCCATAATACTGCGATTGACAAGCCGGCGTTAAAGCCCCGGTTTCACAAGCAAATTAATTCATGTCGGATGGTTTCACAGTTCACCGATCCATTTTTAAGTATTTAGGCTGATACTTGGAACGTTACCGTGAAATCACTTTTTACACTGCGTCTTTTCCGTACAGCCCACAGATGTTTAAAGACTTTGCGTGACATGACAATTCACTGATCAAGAGCGCTTACGTTTTTCCGTGTTTGTGTAACAATGCACTTTCTCCCCAGACACAATGGCGTGACTAAGGAGTCTGCGCGACGTAGGACGATGGTGGGCACAGAAACACTCAGCACGGCGAGGACGTTCATATTTAACTTTTTTAAATTGGAGGGAGACAGCGGCGTCACTGGGGAGATCCGGCCCGCCCACTCTTAAAAAGACTTTTTGTATGGCATCCAGATATTGTGGAGAAAATACGTTAAAAGCTATATCTTGACATTTTGTTTGGAAAGAATTTTTGAAATTTAGAAAAATGGTTGAGAATATTTTTTGTTTTTCTTTTAATTCTTTTTTTGCGGAAACACCTTTCGATGGCGCCAAGAGATGTCACGAACTCTAGGGATGCAAAACAGGGAGGGGAGGACAAATGGGAAACATTACCTCAAAAAAAGTTTTTAAAGTGTGGAAGATGCGAATTGCATGCAAAAGAACCTTTACACATTTGATGGCGAGTATAGGGATGAACAGTTGAATACCACTCGTTAGATTCGGCCATGCCCATGTAGGCAGAGCATGTCATGGGTGCAAAATCAACAGATTACAGGCAACATTATTCCCTACTGAAACTCATTAAGCTCAGATGATAAGATATATAACAGAATATCGACGTTTCGTCTCAAAACTGTCTGGTTATTTGAGTAAGTGTTTACCATCCTGATAATGCCAGTGACTTGACAGCGAACCTACACAACGTTAAATAAATAAATACAATACTTGAGCATTGTATTTGTAGTGCTTTGTGAGGCAGGCCTTACTTTCACTTCGGCATAAAGCTTCTAGTTTATTACCAAGTCATGTTGCTAAAGTGACTCCTACTACCAAAAACGAGTGACTCATAGGTATGATGTCTACGAGTTGTAACCCTATGTTAAAAAATATAAGAACAAAGTATCGTGCATTTAATGACAGTTCTCGCCAGAGGTGTCATCGAGATTGTAATCTCGAAAATTTCATCCATTTAACACCACAATCAACTCAGAAAAACGACTACAACTAGCATGATATCAGATTTCGTTGTTTTGCACTTAGCTCAGGTTACTACATAAACAAGCTTATAATGACGCCAGAAAGTAATAATATGAGCAAGGGAGCGACCATGAAACCAAAGGAGAAGAAGTCTATTCCACCACCTTGGCCATGACACAACGCATCACAAGAACGGGAACAATTTTTGGACAAACTCAACAAGTTTGCACAAAACAAGACCATTATAGCTTTGTTGAGCTCCTTCCTGCAAAAAACCTGATTTAGCGCCGCATCAAAAGCATTGGGTCTGATCCATACTGCGGCCAAATGCGACTCAGCCTGTTGTTTGTTTTATTCTGACTCAATCGCATCAAAGAGCTGTAGCGCTCAGTGCAGACCAAGTTTTATTCGTTGTCAAAAACGTATAATTTTCACTCTTTACGCCTTTCTAATAAAAATAACAACATGGCATAACATATCGTCACCAATAAAGATTGCACGACCCTGAGTGGCAACGCTTCATAAACGTTAAGTGACCTACGCTCGCACCTAAAAGGAACAGATTTCTCATAAATTGAAGTTATTTTTGTTACAGAGCGACTGGTCGTAATCAAACGAACATAAAGCTGCTTTCCTAACCGATGACACGAAAGCCAGCAGCATCACATTCTGACAGCATTTTTTGTTATTGCCATTCTTCTGTCACGTGATACAGTGGAGTTCATGGCATACGTCCTATTAATTTGAGTTTGATTTTATGATTTGACCCAATGGCCAATGTGACTGTCAACAAATATAATTATCCTTCTTTGATTCAAAGAACTCTGGCAGCGCAAATCGTTTTGGTATCATGTGCTGTTTTTTTATTATTTTTCGTCGCTTAGAACAAAAATAAAAGGCGTTTACTACACATCTTGATTACAAGTACTGCTTTAAATCATAGATTTAGCTCATCTTAATGCTGTTCATCATATTATTCAATAGCAATACCTGTATATTAAGGCCGCTCGACAGACATTCTCGAACACTTGATGAACACCGTAAGCGAGCAAAACACTGGTTTCATAGTAAGGACAATCAAGTTCGACTGCAACTGCGCGACATTTGTCAGGATATAGCAAGTCACTGTGGCGGATTGCCCTGCAAAGCAAGAGCCTAACGAGGTGAATTTGTAGCTATCTATCACAAGAGTAATCACGTTCCAACAGCCATTAACATGTACGTGTAGGATCGTTTATCATAAAGCTGTGCATGCTATTGGTGCCGATATTAACACAAATCAAGACACGACATTGCACTTGTAACAAACAATGCATCATGACAAAAAATTCCAGCTACAAGCAAAGACAGATCATGCCAAGTGCATACACCCTATCAACAAGATTACCTCAGATGGTAACCTTGAAAAGCTTGCCCTTGGGTGAGTGCACTAATCAGCGAAAAGCAACGACAATTGGTGAATTAGATTAAAGCAAGCACTAACCTTGTTAAACAGCCTTTGGTTTTGTTTAATTTTACAAGATCAGCAAAACGAAGGTCGGCTTTGCAACCGACCAATATGATGGGAATGTTTTTGCAATGCTTGCGTACTTCAGGACACCAAAATCGAAGCACTTGCCGGAGAGATTTTTCGTCGCATATTGAAAAGCAAATCACCACAACATCGGCTCTGTTGAAGAAAATCATTGACCGATCAGCATGCGGCTTACAAAAGTATTATCAAAATTGGTCCCGATAACTTTAAGTGACGGTAATTTTAAATTCCCAACAACTTCTCATGCGGCAGGATGACTCGCACTCATGAGGCAGTGGAATCAATGCTTGTGCATCACTGCATTGTTATGACCTTGAGAAGGTACTGCGCTAACAGCGCAGACAACTCCTAACAGGACGTAAATGGTTTTAGGCAAAACCGTCAACAATGAGTGTCTCTGCACATGGGGGATAGAAACAAACAAACGTGGAAACTCACTTTCCATAGGCAAACCGTCGATTTTTATGATGATCTCCAAACGTGTCCCAAAGTCTTAATGATACCAGAGTACCATCGATAACACAACGAGCATTTTGTAATACCTGCAGTTAAATATGGTAATTAATCTGCATAGGCTATATATTCTAATCAATCAACTTAATGTAAATAAATGAGCTGGTTGATCTGCATACATGTAGGTGCTATTGCCTATGAACAAATACAAAATTGGCAATTGTCCACCAATCGGAAAAGTCTCAAAATTTAAAAAAAAGAAAAATGGCGAGGTTCTTTAAAATTAGAGCAATTTGCAAAGAGTTTTTACCAGTAGTTTCCAAATTATGAAATACAGAAAGCTAGTGGACGTGAAAGTTTTTCATGAGGCATTGGAGAACTAACGATAAGCAGGCTAAGAACTAAATTTGCGATTTGTTAGCTAACAGCACCTTGCAGGTATCAGCTTTAAAGGTTTTCATCAGGTCCTCTGATCATTTTTAAGTTCTACTGTGTGCTCTGTAAGTCCTCGATTTTACGTCTTTTTTTCCCGTGATTTACAGGGTCAGACGTGCTATTGTTTGTCTACCACCACACACTCGCTCTTGAACCAGACTTTCTACTGGAGCAACGTAGCAGTTTCAATTCCAAATACCCTTCCTGACGAATGCCAATGGTGTTTCATAGAATTTTGAATTCCAGACCTCTCGTTCCGAAGCTCATAACAATATCACTACACCTTGGCGTATAAATGAACAACATTAAATGCATTAAACGCTAATACAAAGCTATTTCTGTTAAAGCAGATGGTATGAAAACCCTACAAAGAAACTACAAAAAAATTTGACACTTGGCTAATTGGAAAAAAATTTAAACAAAAAACTGCACTACTAAGGCTGGACTAAAAAGCGTTTCAGTTAAAACTCTTCTACAAATGTTGCAAGCTGAGAATTTGAATAATTTATGAAAAGACGTTACAGAAAGTCGCCTTGTTTGGTGCTAAGAGCAAATGTGAAAAACAAGTATTAAAATTTTATAAGCTTTCAGAACTGGCATGATTAAAAGCATTAACCTACCCGTAAAATATAGATTTATCTATATCAATTACTAACACCATGTCACGGGGTAAACTATTAAAAGCATTACCAACACCCACCTCCTTATTAATGCGATATTGATCAATGGCCCACACAGTGGGAATGTGACTGGTATTGGCAAGGACCCTAAATAAAATAAAAATTAAAATTAAATAAAAAGTGGGATAACAAAATGGCCTAAATTACTTGAACCAAACGGTTCAATACGTTAACTGACGTAAAATTACATTATGACAAATTCTGGTGGTGTATTTAACTACGCTTTTTCATTATCACGTTTCGCAGAGATTGAAAACTCTATGACAAAATTTGATCGATTCGTACCGTACTGAATCTGTACAAAGAAATTAATCAAAATCATTGTGTAGTGATAAACGGAAGATGTATTGTTCAACCTTCACATCATGTCATATATTAATAGCCAAGCATTAAATTCACTTTAAATTTTGGCTGCAGTGCAGTATGTAGAACAGAAGTAATTTAGAATAATCACAGTGGTATCATTACCTTGAATTTGGACGGTGTTCATTGTACGCACGAGCGCATATTAACCTCGTTTTGCCAACGTTGTTGTCACCAACTACAACACACTTTATAGTTTCTTCATTCGGGTTTTCGGTAGTATTTGCCATTATACCCAATAATTAACAAAACATTAAACTTAATTGCTTCAACTTAAACCATAACCTAAAGTAAAGACCTGCAACAAAAGTACTGAGAGTATGTGACACACTATCAACAATTTAACTGCTTATATGTTAACGCAAATGGAGTGGATGTGACAAGTTAACCTCTACTCATTTCCTTTCATGGAGGTGTTATACTTGATAATTTTAGTACGAATGCCTCTCTAAACATTTTGCCGGGGGCCTGGGCATTGACAACTCTATTGCACTTAGCATAAAGAGCCATAGCTGACTGACAAGAGGCAATGTTGCATTGCTTCTACCACCTTTTGTGCTTGCAATACCACCAGTACTATGACATGATAAAGTAGCCGCCACAAGCAGAAAATTGTATCTGTTTCCAAATCTATTTTCTGGCTACACATTTCACTACATGCTAGTAAATATTTTGACAGAATTGACATATACAATTCACTCGGGTGTATGAGCTAGAACACTAAAAGTAATTTTGATAAAAAATCGTTATGAGAAAAAAAATCTAATGCTACTTTATGTAATAGCACTAAAAAGCTTTAGAACAGCGTTTTCCAAACCATTTGCCGTGAAAGATTGGCAGGTTTGCCGCCAGTTTTTCAAAAATATTTAATATTTATACAAGTTTTCAGCCAAAATTGAGTAAAGTTGCCACATGTTGCCCGAAAAAGTGATGATTTCCAAAAAAAAGGTCAGCACTTTTCTCGCTGGCACCTGTGATGCTACTCGCGATCAATATGAATAGATTCATGTGGCTGTTGTGCCGCAAAATTTGTTTAGCTTTTTTACTGTGCCAACAGACAAAAAAGTTTGGAAAACACTGCTTTAGATCTTCGGCAAATTTCTAATCTCGACACATTTTTAACTTATTAAACAATACAGAAGAGCTCTACTGCAGCCTTGACGCAATTATTAATCATTTCACTCTGCTTTCCAGTTAACAAACAGCAAGGTCATCATCCGCGCTGAGATACAAAAAAATGAAATCAGGAGCCAAAAACATAATTAAATGAGCATGCAACAAAGTGGTCTTCATAAAAGAAAAAAGCCCTTGCAGCTCAAGCTTTTTAGTTAAGTTGGAAACTGTTTATTAATGGAAAAGTCACATGCACGCATGTTTTCATCTGCTTAAATTTTAAAGTCCTTCTATCATGAAAAACGATATTTAAAACACTTTAATATACACAACATCAATCAGTATTTAATCTCTCACTGCAATGGATCAGATTTCATTAAAAATTTAATTCAACATGCTGTTCCACCCAGTGATCGTTTTAAATCAGACTTACTTCAAATGTAAATCACTTTAAAAAACGTATTAATACATTTATTAATTTGATTGCAGTACTGTAGATTAACAACTGCCAAAAGAACATAATAAACTCGTCATAAACAGTAGAAAAGATGTGAGACAGTAAATGAATAAAAATTGAGTAACCAATTACAGTTTTAAGAGTCAGCATACCTACCTGTCAAAATTTTGGCAATGATCTGGTGATTAAATGCGTCCATATTCAAAATCTAGCTACTTTCACCTCCAAAACATCAATAATTTTGCCAAGACGCAACTTCAACAGTCTTTGGCCAAGATGAGACAAAAACTTAAAACAACATTGTCTGTTGCACGAAAACATGTCATTTGATGAGATGGTGGTGCCCAATAAAATTCCAAATTTATTGAAATTAAAACCGACCAACAAGAATTGCGGCATTTATATAACTCTATACATATGCGTGTGGCAGTGTAGGCTAGTACTCTAACTGTACACTCGCTTTCCGACATAATCCATTAGAAATGCAAACAAGATGTCTCCAACCGTTTAGAATTTTTTTACAATCAATATATCATCTACCTTTGATCCAAGTCTGCCAGTCGCTTCTCATGGCAGTTGCGACTGAGCAGTTCAGTTTAGAATACCTATTTGTGTTGTAAACACGGTAAATTGTACAAAAGCTAATATTCATAATGTCACCTTTGCAGTTAGTGATGATGGATATTAACTGATTACCTTTAACACTTTTTCTATGTGAAAACATAAATTAATATTTTCGTCATCAGTTTTGCGACAGTTGGATGTTTATTTTCATCTAAAATTTATTTGCAATTAAGCACAAAAAGAACATATAAATACGTCTGTATACTAGTAGAGTGATTTACGGGTATTACGAGTGTGATGCAGTCATTTTCACTAAATGTATTATATTCGTTGCAATTTCAGTTTTTCAAGTTATTACGATCTTGACATAGCATAGTTAGTAATATAAAGATAAGTGTTGAACTTCAGGAGAAATCTGCAGCACCACCATCTATGCTTCATGCACAAATGCAGAGCAGCAAAAAGTGTTAACAAGCAGTATCTAAGCACAAAAAATGAGAGAACTTTTTTTTGAGAAATAACCAATAAGCTTACATATATTAATAAAATGACCCAAAACCAAGAAAGAAACAGAAATTTGTAGTTACTAGCTAAGCAGTGTTGGATTACTTGCAAACAGATTTGGTTATGAACTAGGGCTTATCCATAAGTATGCCAAGATTTGAGCATTAAAATAAAGCTTACTAATATTTTCCAATTTTCTCTGCAAATGTCATCTCTTTTGCTGATATTTAAATCAAAGGTCTTTTATCTTTCTTGCACAGGAAATCTCTAAATAAAAATAACCTGCTATTGAATAAAAACATATATCCTGCTTAGTGCCATCCTTACGTGTTAGCATGTCACGGAATAAATTACGAATTGGTTTTCAAAGAAAATACTTCCTAACATATTTTTGTATCACTTGGTACTCATGCTTTGGGTAAGTGATAAAACAACCAAACCTCCAAAATCTATCAATGCTTGTGAACAAAAGCAAGTAAACCTTTTCTGTTTCTTATAGAAATTTTTAACAGAGTAACAATTTCATAAATTTCCACTAGCCAGCTAGCATATCTTGGTGGTGCTAAGTAATTTGCTAGCAAAAAAAGTATTTCTTGAAATGCAACAAAAAGAAATATTGTTTTAAATTTCTGCATTGACCATGCTAACATTTTCAAATTTGAGATGTTTTAAATTTATTTTTGCAAACATAAAGACTTTTTAAACATTAGAAAAAAATTACATTCCATGATTTTCTGCGTTGCTGCCATTAAATTTGGTATCTTTATCACAAAGCACTAACTCTGCTACTATTAGGTCAGCACAATGTGCTAAAAGCATAATACACCACCTGACTCCCCGAGATGATCAGTAACGAATTAGTCTACTTAAGTGCGTTTTTCAATAATGAGCTACATACTAGAGTAGATCTATTTTTTGCCACTTCTACCTTTACCTGAGTAGGTTAAGCAGAAGTAATTTTACTTGAGTTGTTATAACTTTGACTTAAGCTGTAGATGCTAAAAATTTAAAGCTTATTGAACTGAAATGCAGTGTGTTAGCATAAAAACTGTTATGAATTTAAGTTTTTGTCAGCTGTAAATCTTTTATAAAAGAGGTCATTTTTGGTTTTAATTTCTAAAACCAACTACCACTGTTTTAATGCCAACTAGGCAAGGCAAAATGAGTTATTACAAGTGGACTGTGTTGTCATAAAGCTTCTTGATTTTAAAGAATTTGCATCAAAAGTATATTTAAGTATTTTTCGGCGTTTAATTTTAGCTGTTTGCTTTATCTTTCCAAGCATAGCCTATATATACTTTGTTCAGAAACTAGCTACTGCTCTTCTCAAGGCAGTAGCCAGAGAAGAGACAAAGAGGCCACTAATACTCTCCAAAAAGATTCATAAAAGGGTTGTTTTTGAGTGCACTCTATAGCGCACTATAAAAAAGTTATCTTGAAAGCTTCATCTCAAAAAATATATATATTTAAAATTTGCTCAAAACTGTATTGATTCTAAGTAAAATATTGTGGAGTCTTCAAAATAAATGATAACAGGTTACCAAAATGTGATTCAAGATACAAAGCTTTTTAGCTGAAAATACCGTTTGGCTCTTGTTTATGTGGATTAAATGTTAATCACAAAGATTTAAGTTTATTAATCATTATTCGGAAGTAAAAAGATGTTGGTTTCATCAAGCAGCTCCATATTACATGGCTTCTAACCATTAGCAAACGTTCTACTACAAAAGAGACTATTTCGCCATCACCAGCATTTTACCCATGGAATCTATTTTCCTATTGAATGTTTGTGAGGATTTAAATAAGTGCATTTGCAGTAATGCACAAAGTGATGTTGCAACATAGTGGGTAGTAAATATAATATAAAAAAAGAGTATACATTGCTAAAGATTTTTTAAATTCATCACAGAAAGTGACCAATCAAAACCATTAAGTCACAAGTTTAGTATGTCATTAAAACTAATCAATCACAAAGGTCTCACTAAAAAATATCTTCCAAGGGTAAAATGCCACTGACAGCAAAATAGCCATTCGCTTACTATTTTGGTCTTAATTAGCAGATATTAGCAACAGCAAATGGAGTTAGATGGCATGAACATGTGCTAAGGAGGGATGACGATAGTGTTATGAAAGTCGCTCTGGATCTTTAAGTGAGTGGCAAGAGAAAGCAAGGATGATTGAAAAAGACCTGGAAGAAGCAAGTGGAGGAGGAGATAGAGAAGATCGGTTTGAATCAAGCTAAGTGGAGAGACATAGTGTGAGCAATTGCAAAAAAAATGGGATGAATCTGGCCATCTCTGCTAAGGGAACAATGCCCGATAAAAACTGAATAACTACTACTACTACTACTACTTAACCAAAATCAAAAAATTGCTTCTAAAAAATTTTCTCAACCCAAATTTTAGCAGTGTTGATCACCAAAAAGTCATTAACCTGTTAAGCGTCTTCGATGCATTTTTGCACCCGCTGGATTAGTACGCAAAACGCACCTGATGCATATTTGCAAAAATATAAAACTTGACAGAGATAATTATAAAATATATATAAATATAATTATAATAGCTATGATCCAAAAATTTGTGAATGAAGCAAAGTAAGTAATATTTTCAGGGGTGTCGACGAAAAGTGACGTTTTGAGGTGCGTCGGGAGAAAAAAAAGTGACGCTTAACAGGATAACTAAACTAACATCCTTTCTGAGAATTTTTCAAGAATAGAGTCACCCCTTAAAATAACATCTCTAGAGGTAGACCCTACTCTTATAAGTAAACTGCATGCACTGTCCAGATCAATCTTCAACTTTTTTGGCAATGTAAATAAAGCTACAGTACAAATAGGCTGAGACATTTGCATCCATAAAAATTCCTTTTTACAGCCCATGTGTTGCAAGCATCTCTGGCTGAAAACCAGTAATCTAGTGCAATACGAGACAAAACAAGCTAAATCATGAAACTACTTTCTACTTTTACCACTTAACTGCTTAAGTAGTTTCAGTCTCAACTACTGGTCTGACTGTACTCTTTTACTTTTAACTAGTAAAACTACACTTCATTACCTTCCACTTTTACTTGAGTAAATTATTTTTTGAATAAGTAATAATCAAGTAATTTTTGGCTACTTTGACCATCTCTGCTGACTACCGTCTCTACTGTGAACACGGTCGCTGCTACAATGCTAGTCATATGCAACTAGGCCTGTGTGTGGGTTGGACCTAACCAGATACCTAAATCACAGCTAATCGTGTGGGCCATAGCACAACAATTAACAAAGCTTAAAGAGACTGTATTTATAAATACCTTTCCAAATTAGCAACTACAATGCTCATATAACAAAGAAGCTTTACCTTTGCATGAACTAATGTTTGTCAACAAAGTCACGTGACTAATTGCGCTGAATTAAATTTAGTCGCTTGAACTTGAAACCCTTTCACAGGATCTATTGTATTTCACAAAGTTCCTACATAGAATTTTGCCATAATTTACTTTGAATTGGTATAGCTGATTGCTGAAGCTATAGAAACCATGCTTTGCTCCAGTAATGTCAATCCCACTGCATTCAGTGATGACTTTAAAGTGGGGCAAATGGGGCTGCTGCTTCTCGCCCCTCTTTTTGAAGAATAATATTTCTCCCTTTACAGGCATGTCCGATAAGTTATTTCAGCCATTTAAGATAGTGATAATCTCCAAAAAAGATCACACCGGAGAGCTTGGGCAGTTAGGAGGCCTCTCATAAATTCTTGCTTCAACCTCTAAAAATCCTCAATCCTTTATTGGCAACACCGCTCAGCGTAGGTCGCCAATTGCGCTGCATATTTCGCCGCGGACCCTTGACTATTTACGAATGAACGAAGACATGGTAAAAATTATTTTTTTCTTTTAGTTCTTTTCAAAAGCTAACTTTGTAAATTAGCTAAATAACATTTATATTTCAGCCGTAAACTAGAAGCTCTTACGTTAAACTAGTTACATAAAACTAGAAGCTTTTCAGAGAAAAATGCTCAGCAAATAAAACAAGGAAATCGCGCGGTCAAGTTATTTCGTTTAGATTAAACGGCAGACTACTTTTGCCGGCGTGCTCACAACACAATATTGCGAACGCAATATAAGATACGTGTTTTCAAACCAAGTTAAAATTCAAAATTCCGTTTTTGCTTTTTCTTTTTTCCAGATCAACATTTCCGACCGATATTTTTTGAGGAGGCTCCCACACATGCTCTCCCCCTTTCCCCGACAGGGAGATTCTCACAGCGCTGTATCCAAGTTAAAGGTTAACGTGTTTGGAACTAGTAATGGCGTTACCATAAGAGGGGGTGCGCGTCGAGATACTATTTTTCAAAAACTCTCAAAAAAGGATTACTTTGATTTAAGTTGATGACTGTTTTTCTTTTGAAGAACACTTTGTAAATCTAGGTGGAAGACCTTTCGGAAAAACTTTTTGATTTGAGGGTAAACTTTGAAATACCACCCAGGTGATACAAATAATGGTAAAAAGGAGTGCGAACATAGTGTCTTTACGTAAGTAGTGCGAGATGCAAAATAAATTGAAATTTGCTTGTCTAAGCGTTAATGATGTAGCATAGCACAGGAACGTTTAAATATTTACTTTTGTAATTACTATTGTTTTGCAGGATTATTAAATGATATTTTTTGATTATCTTATGCTTTTGATAAAACTTTAAAATCGTTAAAAAACTGAAAGATTCGATGAGATCAATATCCTTTTGTATCTAAATAAAAAAGTTAGACCTTTTTAAGGTGTAAGATTTATCCGATAAAAACCAAAGCCAACTGGCATAATCAGCCAACAATTTTGAGAAAGAAAGGGAACAATTTTGTTTTATTTCGAATTATATTTTAGGTGATGAACTTTTTTCATTGTTTTTAGAGATGTAAGAACAACCATTTATCCTTAAAAAATTGTTTGGTTAAATCTAACCGACATTATTTTGGAAAAACATTAAAACCATTTCTAGTTTTTCTAGTTGGCCTATTGCTTTTTAAAATGTTTTGATCAAAAATAAGTCCGAATTGCACTCGGTTAACAAGTTATTAAAATGTCGATACACAAAGTGTGCAGTCTCAAATTTAAATAACTGTTCAACTGACATCTCGTTTTCTTTCCTTATATAAGTAACAGCTGTCGAGTAATTCAAATCAAATATAAATCGAATGAATTTGTTTACACTGCGTTGGGGTTTATGAATCGTAGTTGTATTTCCAAAATACCAAGAGGAATTGCAATATGTGAGATAGCTTTTTATCAGAGAGTTGTAACGTTTTATCAATGCATTTTCGTTTAAAAATAGGGGCGCCTTTCTTGCTATTCCAAAGTTTATTCTAATACTTTTTCAGCAATTTCAAAGTTGCTAACTACAAACTACTTTTTTTTTGAGCAAGTGATTTTGTGAAGAACAGTGTGTTGCTAATCTTGAGTCAACGAAAATTTGTTCGCAAGTGCTTGGGAGGAACTCCAGGGCCTTCGCTCCTTCTTCACCACAACAATTAAGTAAAAAACTTCTTTATTGCGGTAAACTAAGTTAAAATAAATGGAATGCAAGAACTCGGTTAAAATAAATTCCAAATATCAAATAAAAAGAAAGAGCAAAAATTCACCGAGGGCTTCTTCGTAAAATCAAATAAATGCAGAAATCAAATTCAACCTCCGTGCAGCAACAACTGATAAACAACTACTTTAAAATACAAGAACGTTACCATTTATTGTCTGGAGCGAGAGGCCAGCAAATCGAGATGCAATTCTCGCCCGGTTTTAAGCAAAAAACACACGAGAGTCGCATTTCAACCTCAAGCTACCAAACGCCAAGTAGAGAAAAAAATAAAGGCGTGCGAACAAAAGGTGTTAGTTCAGTTCAGCCACGAAAAATTCAAAATTTATTTATTCGTTCCGAAGCCGATTCTGTAACACAGTGCCATGGCAAAAAGACTGCAGCTGCAGTCCATCTACATTTTAAGCTATCTTGGTTCAACTTTCTGGATAAAGAAAATAGTAAACTTGAGGACATCAAGAGAAAAGCGCACAACAAAATAGTTTCCTTGGTAGAAAATCCAAGTCTAGATAGCAACAACCTTAACGCAACCTTATCTATTAATGCAATCGAAGGCAGCTTTTCTGAGCAGAAAGAACATGGTGACTTTTTTCTCTACACCAAAGAAGATGAAAAGATTTCAGCATCCAAAACTGTTACTGATTATTTGAATGAACAGCCGCGCAAAGTGTAACTGGACAAAGTAACTTTTCCCAATGGATGGTTCCGGCAGATACTTGTAGACTACAACACGGCGATCCCGTCTAGCGCTACTGTTAAAAAGTTTTTCTCGCTTGGTAAAGACATTTCGAAGCCTAAGAGATATGGCCTCAGTGATGAAGATTTCGAAAAGTTAGTCTTCTTAAAAGGCAATGAAGTTATTTATAGCATCATAAATATCACCGCCTTTAAAAAAAGAGCAGTGTTCAATTTGTAGTGTTTAATTTGTGCGTAATGTAGTGACTTTCATTAGTAGTAAAAGATGCTTTTGCGATCAGCATCAGTTTGTTAAATTGTGTCTTCCATGGCATCATGGTAAAACTGCGAGTTTTCGTTTAGTCTTTCTGTCAAAAAATAACGTTATAGTAAAGTAAAGCAAAGTTACCAACTACTTTTTTCCAGAAGTAACGGTCACGGTAACTTCAATACTTATTTTTCCGAGTAATGTCCCTTGTAACTCAGTTACTCTTAAATACTAACGTGTCCTCCATTGCTGGTTTGTGAACACACTGATACATGCTTGAAAAAATAAAATAAACCGCAAAAATTAGCTTTTAGGAAATACTTAAATTACGTTCTGGCACTGAAAACTTTTCAAAATCAAAAAGCTTTATGACAACACTGCCCGCTCATCATAACGTTAACACACCTTACCTAGTTGGCATTTAATAGTAATATCAATCGTTTTTTAAAATTCTAACCAAAATCGGTTCACTTCAGTGGAAGATTTGCAGTACAGTAAATAAAAACTGAAATTTAAAGCTGTTTTTGTGCTTGCATACTGCATTTCAGTTAAACAGACATTAAATTATGCACCTCTCAAGTAAAAGTTGTAACTACTTAGGTCAGTGTTTCTCCAACTTTTTTGTCTGTTGGCACAGTAAAAAAACTAAACAAATTCGCAGCACACCAGAAAAAACAGCAATTATGTTTTATCGTAAAATGAAAAATTATATATTTGAAGTACCACATTCAATGTGAAGTATGTGTCTGTTTTTGATAGCACATGTAATCTAATCGAGGCTCCAAAGTCGACAAACAAGCTCGCATTACAGCGTCGATTGTAAGAAGTCTTTCTCTCTTCTTTGACTTGATTTCAGGCAGTGCTGAAAATCCAAACTCACAAAACCATGAAGATGCTAATAGAAAAATTATCTATATTGCTTTTAAATTCATTGCGGGATATAACTTGTTGATTGAGATCCAAAACTCACCCAGGCTTTTCTCGGCAAATCTTGACTGAAGAAATCTATCGCTTTTTAAATCATTAGCTGCTTTTCTTCTTCAGTTGTAAGACTTGCAACTTTGTAGATTCCAAATGGTTAGCTGACCCATCCATATTTATTACTTACAATTGTTGGGAAATAATGCTGCAGTGCTGAATGCAGGCGTGAAAATGTGTAGAGAATTTCAGGGGTGATTTCTTTGTTTGAAGTACATTCGTTGTAAGTAGGAAAGCAATCGAAGACTCCTTTCGAGATCTTACTTTGCCGCAGCAACAACTTTTCACCAAATGAGTTTAGTTTTGAGGATACAGTAAGGATGGTTTCGATGGTCTTTGAAGACTTAAATTTAATGAATTTAATTTGTCAAATAAATCCGAGAGAAATGCTACCTTAATCCAGCACATCTCGTCATGAATAGAAAATTCAAAGTTATTTTTTTAGCCCACAAGAACGAAATCAGTTTAGCCTTGAGTTAGACGACACGCTTTAACACTTTTCCTCTTGAAAGCCAACAAACGTTGGTGTGATACAGAAGGCACTTGCAGTCTGAATCCATCGCTTCACAGAACTGAGAAAAAAGTTGGAATGCAAGAGGTCGAGATTTGATGAAGTTTATAATTGTAATCACTTGATCCAGAATAAATGTCAAATCTTTTGGCAAAGATTTGAAGGCAAGAGCTTGTCTGTGGATCATGCGCTGAACAACAAACACATTTGAATTTTCTTGAACCTCAAAAGTGACGAATCCTTTTGTACTTTCCTGCATGGAATAGCAGCCATCGGTGCAAACACTGACACAGTTTTTCCACTGTAGTTTGAAGAGCAAAATGTTTTCTTTCACCACATTGAAAATATTTTCGCCTTTGGTTGTAGTTTGTAAATCTTTGCAAAATAAGTACTCGCTGACACATTTTTCATCCTTTATGAACCAAATAAAAGCCAGCGACTGGGCTTTGCCGCTAATGTCAGTAGATTCATGAACTTGAAGAGACTACAACAGAGACACTTCATCAAAGTGTTCGCAAATTTGATCTTTTAAATCTGAAGATAAGTCTTCAATTCTGCGCGAGATAGTATTGTTTGGCAAAGAAACTCCCATTATATTTTCCACAGCATTCGATTGCTCTTTTACAGCTGGATGTTTTGCTTCCAAGTGTCTCTTCAATTTGCTTGGAACAACTGCCTCATATGGCAGAGCTGAATTGCAGATAAGACAGAATGCAAATGGATCCTCTTCAGGTTTCAAAGATATGAAACAATACCCGATGTAATCTTCCCTGGGTCTTCGTTTGGTTCCCTGCTTTTAATTCAACGTTTTCACAGTTTCATACTTGCTAACATATTTTTCCATAGATGACAATGAATACCGCTTATTGATAATTTTAGATAACAAAATATAAGCATACGTTGTAATTATAAATATTAGTGTTCTGGTAGCCTCGGGAGGCGATCGTCGAGCGTGCTACATACAATATAAAAATTTTAATGAAACACACCAATTGTTATTATCGTTAACAATTGCAGGATTGTTGTGTGTATCCCAGGGTGGCTTAAATTTTAGGCATTTTTCTTCATGGGAAATTCCAGAACCTAAATAGTTGACACTTTGTGCTGTCAAAATGTAGCGTTCTGATTTGGCACCACCAGGGCAGAGAGTAAGGGAGAGTGCGTGCTACCATTACTGGTCGTTTCGACGTTGCCGTCGTCGCAACGGACGATGAAAGAAGTAGGCAGGCCTATATAATAGCTTCGAAAGTACTGCACCTGTGGTATTCTGAAAACTTGTATAAATTTTTAATATTTTCAGAAAAACTCGCGGCACAGCTGCAAATCTTCCACGCCACACAGTTTGAGAAACACTGCTTCAGAGTGCGTAAAAAAGAATCGCTTGTTGCATCATCAATTTAACTCAAATTGTTTTTCTCAAAAACACCTTGTCAATATTTCTCAAAAAAGGTTTTTATCGCGTTTCTATGTTGATTACTTCTTGAGAAATAACAGAGAACAAATTGTTCAATCAAGCTTCAATCGTGACGTCAACTTACAGCCCCAAAGAGATGCATTTTTGCAAGTTGGTAAGTCTGGATCTGGCTTTTGTTTGAGCAAAAAACGGTTTTCCTCCGTCAAGAAATGCAACTTAAAAAATGATCTTTGATTATTTGGTCATGATGACGTCACAAACCCCTTTATGACACTCACCTCTGGGCAGGTGATCAATTGTGTCAAGTTTGATGTTTGTACATGCAGTAGTTATAAAGGAGTTAAAGCGTACGCAAGTACAGTCAGAACACTGCTTTACACAAAGCGGTTTGAGCAACCAGCACTAAAACTTCTTACCAAGTAACTTCTTTAGTTCTGGTAGCGCAAACCGCCATGTGCGAACGCAGACTTGGATAGGCAATTTTTCTCAACCAATCGCCCAAGCACATAAGCAACCTTTAACAAAAAGCAGGTAAAATGCAAAGAAAAATTAGACACGTATCAATCAAATAAAGAATGTGGTTCTTGCGAAGATTTTCCATCAAAAGATTTTGGAACTATTCTCTAGTTAGGGGTGTGCAACCTGCGGCCAGCGATCTGAAATTTTGTTGCCTGCAGAAAGGATTCCAAATATAGTCCGTGCAATTTGGTGGCTTTGGATAAAAACCTACTACCTACATCTCGAAAAAATCGTTATCCACAAAAACTGCCCTCACATGTAAAATACGGAAAATTTGGAAAAACCGTTTCTCCAAAAGTATTGAACTCCGAAAAAAAGATCTTCCTCGCTATTTTGGATAAACTCTGCCACCAATCACTGTTTCGAAGCATATTCGTGCGTGGAAACGACATGATGTACAAAATTTGACAGGCCCGAAAGAAATTCAAGAAGTCTGAAATTGGCCCACTAGTAAGAAAGGTTAAACATCCCTGCTCTAGCTTACAACTTCCATTCTCCAAATAAAGGTAGTTTTAATTACGCAGGACCATGAATGGTCTTGTGTAATTGCTATGGATTTTTACAGATGTTTTGATAATAATTACTTACGGAGCTGGATAGACTGCGAACTCCAGTTTCGACTTCTTTCCATAATCCACAGACAATCGTTCCATGAGCAAAGAAGTGAAGCCGGATTATGTACCCCCACCAAAGGAATGGAAAATGAGAAACCCTTGCAGCCCGGTGCACTGGTCAGCCAGTTTCCGCAATCGGTCAAGAACCAGATTGACAATTTCCTTGCCAATAGTATAGTGACCTCGAGCATAGTTATTGCCCGCATCTTCTTTACCAGTGATTAGCTGCTTAGAATGGAAAAGCTGCCGACATGTACCGGTTTGGAGTTCATCTGCACAAATTTGCTTTGTTATATCCTCGGTAATGTGTGTGTGTATGTGTGTGTGTGTGTGTGGTGTGTTTAGCGTGAGATCAACGGAAAGCCTCTGGCGGTTTCACTTAAACAAAGTTGCATTTATACTCGAATCGGAGTCACCAGTACCGTCCGCACAATGTATTTCTACCACCGGTAGTGCAATCAAGCCGAAAAAATTGTGGTAAAGTGTTATTTTGAAAGATGTAACAACGTAACCTCTATGAGCTTTGACCCCGCGAACATTACGCTGCCACTATGAACTGCGACCACGTTGTTGATTTAGAAACAAATTGATAAGCGTTTGTCACTTTTGATGTTAAAACTTAGTATCAAACATTACGCAATAACGCCGATTTTTGAGCGCTTCGGAAAAGTCTGGTTGTCAAATCCGAGGCCATTGTTTGAAATCAATTTCAGGTAATTTGGAGAAAGAATTAAAATGAAGTTTAAGTAGTCCAGGGGCGTCCAACTTTTTTGAACAACGGGCCACATTTGCGTTTCAAAAATTTTCGCGGGCCAAAATTTTCGTAAAGGCAGTAAATGATTATAAAAGCAATTTGAAAAATCATAGTTTATTTCCAATTCAAACATCAATGCGATACTTGACATTTCTTGCTACGTACAAGCTTCATGATATCTGTCTCGATTTTCGTAGTGGCAACACGCAGAGATTCCTCCAGGTGACTGTCAGATAGCTGGGATCTCTCGGGAGATTTAGTGTATTTCGTTCTGGAGAAAACTTGTTCACATAAATAGGTGCTTCCAAATAGCGAAATCATAAACATTGCATGTTTGCAAATACCTGGATATTTTTCTCGTGAGACATAATTCTTGTAAAAATCTAATAATGAACTACTATTGAATTTATCTTTTAAGCTGGATTCACACTGAAAGTCAACTAACTCCATTTGCAGGTTTTCGGGGACATCATTTGGCTTGATAGAAAAAGGACATGAAAAAATCTCAAAATTTGACGTATTTTTTTTTAAGTCATGAAACCTGTTTTCAAATTCTTCTCTCAGTTCCGAAATAAGTTTTGCATACTTCTGAGTATTTTGATCTTTACAGTTTGACAAAGTAGGAAAATGAGCAAAGTTTTTGTTGCTTATCTGGTTTTTCCAGAGAGATATTTTCACCTGAAAGGCTTTGACATGGTCGAACATGCAATTAATTAGCTGTCCCTTTCTTTGAAGACGAGAATTAAGTTCATTTAAATGGGAAGTTATATCAACAAGAAAAGCGAGATCGCATATCCACTCCGCATCATTAAATTCAGCAATGGGGTTACCTTTTCCTTCCATAAATTGTTGTATTTCGTCCTTGAGCTTAAAAATTCGCTCTAACACTTTTCCACGGCTAAGCCAACGTATTTCGCAATAGTACGGAACATCTTCAAAATCTGCTTCCAAGCTGCGTAGTAAATCTTGAAATTGTCTGTGACGTAAGCCTTTCGAACGGATAAAATTGACCGCTTTTGTTACAACAGACATTACAGTTTCCATCTTTAAAGATTTTGCACAAAGAGCTTCTTGGTGAAGTACACAGTGAAACTGCATTACAGAATTATTTCCGACTTTGCTAGCCTCATTTTGTAATAACTTGACTAATCCTTGTCGAAGTCCACACATCGATGGGGCTCCATCTGTTGTTACACCTGAAATGTTTTTCAAATTAAGTTTCAGACGGTTCAACGTTGCCATAACAGCTTCCAATAAATCACTACCTTTGGTGGTGCCTTTAAGTGGGACCATGGCAGCTAGTTCTTCAATAATACAAAAACTTTCATCAACTCCACGCACAAAAATGGCCAACTGAGCAGTGTCTTTGATGTCCGTGCTTTCATCAAGTGCCAATGAATAAAATGTAAAATCTTTCGCTTTTGATGCAAGACTCTTCTATGTCGTTTCCTAAATCTTCAATACGACGCGCAATGGTTTGCCTAGAAAGACTTATTTGTTTAAATTGTTCTTTCTTCTCGGGACACAAAACATCTGCAACGCGATGAAGGCATTCCTTCACAAATTCTCCGTCCGAAAACGGTTTGCCTCTCTTTGCGATCACTTCTGCCACACTATAACTAGCTGCAACAACGGCTTCCTGTTGAGAAGAAAGATTTGCAATAACTGCCTGTTGTCCGACGAGCACGTTTTTCAGTTCTGCAACTTTGTCTCTTCTGAATTGATCTTTAAATTTGTCATACACTGGTGCATGATTTGTGACATAGTGCCGTTTAATGTTGTACTCCTTTAAACTTGATACTTCGCCGTTGCAAATTAAGCAGATCGGCTTGCTGCTGACTTGCACAAAAAAATATTGTTCTGTCCATCTCTCTTGAAATATTCGGCCACTATCGCTAATTTTTCGTTTCTTGCTTGCCATACTCAATGCAAAATTTAAAATGTTTAAGAAAGAAAATCGTATGCTAGACGCGATTAGGCTTGTCTGTTATACACTTCAATAAGTTCTGCAAAAAGGACGACGTTGCGAGAATCACTCATTCATAACAATAAAGCACATGTAAAAGGCGATAAAGATACAGGTTTATTCATGTTTTTAAGTAGCGCTATAACACGCGACTAGCTAGTTTCGAGCTTATGGCTCTCATCAGGCGTATGACTAGCGAAATTAGTCTTGTTTTACTTGCATTAACTGACACTTATTTTTGATTATGGTACATTTTTGTGATTGTGGAATTTCTGCCACACTATAACTCGTGACTCACGATATCGTGTCAGCGCATAAGATGAGTTAATTAACCGATGCAGAAAGTTTAACGGGCCACTTTGAAAGCTTTGGCGGGCCACAAGTGGCCCGCGGGCCGCGTGTTGGACGCCCCTGAAGTAGTCAAAGGAGCGCAAATAGCTGTCAAAAATAAAGATTTACTCACTTACAAGAATTCCAATCCACTAATCTTTCATTAAACACAGCTCGAATGGCCATTTTAATTTGTCTCAAACAAAACTATTAAATACGCCACTGGTTCTTACCTACAACAGTTGGTTCCAATTCCACAGGCACAGGTCGGGAAACGTGTTTTCTAGCTCCAGTTTCACTAAAGAAAGTCTTAACCGAGTAATCGTCTCCCTCAATTGTTTTGTCGCTGGGCATTTGGCCATCTGGTTGTATCCCGTGCTGCAAACAAAACAGCTCCCAACAAGCGTTACCAATTTGGACTCCTGCTTGATCCACGTGTATAGGAGATGCATTCGCGCCAAAAAATAAGATTGATGATAGACAGATAAAAAGTAAAAACAATACCATAGTTCCAGGCTTTGGGGATCGGAAAGGTTCATGCTCCCATCTTTCGAAACCCATGGCACTGATGAAAGTAGGAAAGTCTTTCTGTCGACAGCTTTTCTTATGGTACGAATGTCTAACGGTGTTTTCAAATTTACTTTACAAAAAATCAACCAAATGCATTCACGGCTACATTGTACAAATTTTGCTTTTCATCAAAAGTACATGTATTTGGGTTTTGATTGATATTAGTTCATGTCAAGGCCAGATATGATCCAATTTGGGCCCGGGACCACAAAAAGACCCCAATTGTAAGTGCATGACTAACATTAAGCCTTGCAACAAGGTATTTTTTTTTTAGCAATGGAATTCATTTTGATGACAGAAATCTCCTTTTATCACAGAACCTGGTGCAGGGGTCTCCTGTTCTCCTTCCGCGTTGATCTATGTATTGTACAGTACTTACCATGATTGCAGCTAAGATTGAACGTTGTAACTTCTGCTTGACAGCTAGGCGTCTTTGTAAAAACAATACAAATGTCGATTTGAAAAATGAGCTTTCTTATATATATATTTAGTTTTTAGTATATACACGCCAATTCAATGATGTGATTGGCTAATGGAACATTAATCGAACCGTTTCTAACAGCAACGAAAAAATACAAATAGAAATAGGGGTTATAGGCACTGGCAGAATACAAACATATATCAACTAGAGTGCTTACACTGCCTACAACAACAATTTTTGATTACAACACAGAACACCAGCGTCGTAACAGCGACGTCATTCAAGTCGATGACAGCCGGGAAAACTCAAAAGTTGTCGCTCGACAGTTTCAAAAATTTATCAACTACAAAGTAGAAATGACCTTTTCATGGAGAGGAGTGTTTTGGAAACGCTAGAATATCAAAACATGACTCGCACGTCATCTTGTGCAGTAGCAAAATCTTTACGAAATCCAACCAGGACGCCGATTAACCTGTTTGTAATACCCAGCCCCTGTAGCAGCAAATCATTTAAAGCAATACCTTTATACAAATATTATCAGGCGCAAAGACCCCTCTTTCCTCGGTGAGGCCACTGACTCTCACGGCATAAGACAACCTGCCACGTTCGTACTTGACAAGCGTAAGCTGTAGGGTATCTTCTATTATTTTTCAAAAAGTGAAAGTAACAGTGTTCCATCGTTCACAAGCAGTTTTTGTATGGATTGTGCAGTGGAAGTCAGAGTAACTACTCCATGCGACTTTCAATTTTGAATCCGTTTTGCAGACACTTATTAAAAAAATGTTTTTTTGGCTAAATGATGTCATTGAAACCTTTCACAACATCATGTTTAAGGCCTTGTTGGAATCGAGGAAAAAAAGGAGATTTGAAAGTTATTAAGCGAAGAGGGAAATTGTAAATTGTAAACCTTGCAACTAATTGGCAAAGCAGCATACGGGCGTAAGGGGCATTAACAATTTATTAAAATGAATATGCCAGGAAACAATAATGAGTATACCACCCAACCAATTTAGACGAGACCATCCCTGGACGCGTTTCGTCCTTTTGAACTCATCAGCAGGGCCCGTCCCATCACAAGCAAAAGTAACCCACTCATTAACGTTATCCTTAAAAAAAAAAATCCGACACATGCAGAAGCACTGAGACTTCAACCTACGACGTATTGCTTTGCTTAGCAGGGCGGGTTGACAAAGTGGTTGATCTTGGTTGCATATCCATTGGGAGATCAGTTTACACACTGATCTGAAAAAGCAGATTAAACGCTGCATTTATAGCCTAGCGCCTTGTCTTTGCAATGCCATCACGCTCGAGGCGAGTGCGTTGACAATTCACAAGGTGGGAGCCGGGCGACCTTTGATAGACGTGTCGAGCAAATCCATGCCAACGAATTTTCACTCTATCTCACTTCGCAGTAAACCGGGCCTCCTACAGTGAAACGGGCAAATCCATGCCAACTATTTTCAAGTAGGGAAAAAAAAACTATAGATTTGAAAGTTATTAAGCGAAGAGGGAAAGGAGAATATGCGCTTATATTGCGTCAATAACAGTTTTTGTGTGTCTAACTTGTCTTACACTGATTTTGATGTCACAAAATTCTTTTGATTTCTATTATTTTTGCAAAACAGACGCAAAACCAGAGCTGTGTAATTGATCTTAATCATACGTTACAATGGTGATTGTCCAAAAATGTAATATTATCTAAAATTAATCGATTCCCAAACTATTCTTGATTCCCGTTTTGAATAGCCAGCATTTAGAGATTGCTTTGGTATCACTCGGTAATTTTTCTTGGTGAGAAAAAATGTAATTTCTTTCGTTATTTGCAAATTAATTAATAAAGCAATTATTAAATGATTAAAGATATAAACAAGCAACCTGAGCATGGGTTAATTACGTTTGAATGTAATTGACATGCCAAAAGCAATAGTGAGTGGGGATCAATAATTTGAAATTCTAACTCTTACTTCTGATTGGCATCCAGCTTTATACAATGTCAAATGTCATAAAGATCATACTATTTTCACCTTAACAGAAACAAGCAGCATTTCTTGTCAAAACAATCAAAGAAAGTAAAATCGCATACGACTTTAATTGTTCAAAATCTTGTGAAGTGCATTGTACAAATTTAACCAAATAAAGGCTAAAAAAAGAAAAAAACATGTAGCAATCTTTCTATAGCGAATTCGAGAACGAAGCTTTGTCTTTTGAGACAACCAATATTTTGATAATACAAGTTCTATTCTGTGTTTGCTACGTGAAAAGCATGGACAAAAGATCGTGTAGCACATGATAATTTCTCGTTATTTAGCTTGCTATCATGTAGAACGCGTAGACCTACCGTAATTTTATTGGCATTACGACTCTTCATCGTGTAAACCTATCAGAAATGCCGTCTTCCGATTACTTTCATAAAACATTTAGAAATAGATCTGCTGTAAGCAACTTACTTTATAACATTGCTCACACTGCATGCAAATGTAACTCAGCAATATAAAGCAGTCACTTGTTTTCACACTGACCGGTGCATATGCTTTCGATTTGACTAAGTTTCGCCAAACGGGAGATCACTACCGTTTTTCATGTGTTGTCTTTGATGAGTTCAGTAGATTTCGTCATTATTCAAGATATCATATCTAATGTATTGTGAAATGCTTGTGACCTCATTAAATTACAAATAGTCAATAAACCTAGGAGCTTGTATGCAGTGGCGTCCCAAGAGCAAACGAAGTGGTGGGGCACAAGATGAAAGTGAGGGGGCACTAAATAGACTGAATTTTGCATATTAAAACTGATTTTGAAAATTCTATATTTTTGTTTAAAAAAAGACATTATAGGATATACAATGCTTTGAACTGCATACGATGCGAACCTTCATGTTCTTAAAATAGGTATGGCTGATCGCGTGTTCATGATTAGATAAGTTTATAATATGATGTAACTCGAGAATTTTGCCATACTTGATGGGTTTTGTGGTGTAAACTTGAAATGTGAAATGGTGTTAACTTAGACCACCGAACTACCAGTATTAAAAAATTCAATATACTGCTAATATAGGTAAGGTTAGCCAAGTACATGACGCATCAAGATACATATTGTTGTACTGCTGATAACCACTGAATCACGATTTAATAAGTAAAAAAACATTGTCGAATACTAAAGTAACGAATTTTTTAAGTAAAAACATAGAAGTGCGGAACCAATACCGTGAAACAAAGAACACCGAAAAGTTTAAGATAAAGTACATCAACTAAATTTAATTAAAATAATTGTAGTCTATGATTTGAGATACTGAACTGCCGAAAGACGTTTTTTTCCAATTAGTTTTTGGTTTTTTTGTCAAGTCGCTTTCAAACGCAAGTTGGACAAGATGTGCTTTGCGAGCATGCTTCATTGATTCCCGGTGATCTCGCATGATAGTTTTCAGAACAGAAAAAGAGTTTTCACACTTTGCGGTGGAGGCTCCAACAATGATTCCTAATTTCAGTGCAAGATGCACAGTAGGTATCGCCTTTAAGTGCTTCAAAATGTTCAGAAAGCAGCTTGGTTTTTGTCGGCTTTGTCTTCTCTTCACTGTTCAATTTTGCAACGTGCGTCTTGACAATATCAAATTCTGTTTCCATTCTTAGCGACGCGATGGCGTAGTGGTTAGAGCGTGCGCTTCGCAGTCGGTAGACCTGGGGTTCATTCCCCTTGTCGAGTCATACCAAAAGACTTTAAAAAATGGCATCCGCAGCTTCCCTGCTTGGCGCTCGGCATTTAGGGAAGGTTGTGGAGAACAAGCCGGCAAGCTCGCTTGTTGTGTCCTTGGGCAAGGCACTTAACGGGACGCCCCACCTTTATGTGGAAGACAGGTGGCCCATAAACCTCGAAAAAGGCAACTCCCAAGCGAGTGCGGACTTACCGTCCAAAGTATAGCGATACAATTCGCTTTCTCGTGAATGGAGGATAAATATGGCAAATAAAACAAAACAAAAACAAATTTTGCTGTCTACCAAATCCAAAAAAGGCTACACCATCTTTATATTCAAAAAGTTGCTATTTTTAGGTTGAGTAACATTGACAGCAGCATCTAGTTTTGTATTTTGATATCTAAAACGCATGTCTATATCATTGATGACTTAATCCAATGTGCTATAAAATAATCTCCGCATTTCGTCATTATTAGGGCCCGCTAAAGTCAATAAAGTCAAAATTTTTTCAGGACCTTGTTACATGATCAAACGTGTACTAACGTTCGTTTCAAGTGTTCAGGAGTCTGTTTTGGTAGATTTTATTAGTCAAAATAAAGTCAAAACTTGTCAAAATTCTCTTCGTCAATAATTTCCTTACAAAAACGAACAAATTTAGATTTTTTTTATATTTTTTTTCAATTTTTGAGCTGCTATAAAAATTTTTTGCGCAGTTTTATTTGATTTTAAACTTCTCAAATAGTTGCAATGGTAAAAATGCGTGCGGTAATTGAGAAGGAAATAGCACTTATTATGCATCAAATCGTCATTGTTGATGCATAAACACACAATTGTTAGACAATTAATCTATTCCTATAAAACCTTTGCGCTTTTTACACGTGGTCTTTTTAAGTCGTAGCTTGCAAAGCAAAGAATGCCTAAACAAGCCAAATCTTCTACAGCGAAAGTTAGGCAAATTTGCCAGGAATATCTGGATGAGTTTTCGGCAACTCCTGCCCGCGACTTGCAATGCAACCTTTGCGACGTGTTAGTCAAATGCGACAAAAAGTTTTTTGTGGAAAGCCACCGAAAAAGTAAGCAACACCAAAGAAAATTGGAGACGAAGAGCAAATCCCAAAGTAAGCAAACCTTTTTACAACTCGATCAAGTAAACTTCAAGGAACAGGTTGTCTCTTCATTCTTAGCTGCAGATATCCCTCTTCATAAACTGAACCATCCTTCTTTAAAGTCTCTGTTTGCTACAATGGGAAAAGTATTGCCTTCGGAGACTGCAGCCCGGGCATGTGTTGCTAAATTAGCATCCCAAAAAGAAGAACAAATTCAAGAATTACTTCGTGACAAAAAAATTTTTTTAATTATGGATGAAGCAGAAATTGCTAAACAAAAGTATATTAGTGGGCTTGTAGGCAGCTTAGATGCCCCAAATCAAATATTCCTCGTTGATTGCCATCCACTTGACAGCGGTAGCAATGTTAATAGCAGTATTATTCTGCACACTGTGGATGACATATTGCGACAACTTGAAATAAAACGCGAGAATTTTTCATTGTTCTTGACTGATGTTGCTCGGTAGATGTCTTTGGCTGGAAAGACATCAAAGGAATTATACCCTTCTTTGATGCATGTCACCTACGTTGCGCACTTACTACATAACTGCGTTATGCGTGTGCGTGCTCATTATAGAAATATTGATGAAACAATAGCAACGATCAAGGCAGCAACAATCAAAAACAAAGATCGCAAGAAAGATTTTCATGATGCTGGTTTGCCATCTCCTCTTGACCCTGTAATTACAAGATGGGCAGCTTGGCTTAGAGCTGCCTTATATTACAGTGAGAACCTTCCAGCTGTTCGTACCATTGTCAACAATTGGACAAGTGCAGGCCTCTTAGTCAGCAGAGCAAAAGACGCTATCAATGTGGAAAATTTGGTGCCAGACTTGGTTTAAATAAATCAATACCGGACTCTAGCAGCCAACGTAGAGTTCTTAGAAGGAAGTGTCTGCACGATAACCGAAGCATACGGACTGCTCAAGAATATGCAATTCGATGATGATCCGTGCGCAATTAAAAATTACATTAAAAAACGACTATCGAACTCTGATTTAGAAACAATAATAAACTGTACCAACTTGACAATTGACCCAACAAGCTACGCACTATTGCAAAAAGCCCAGCCAACCTCTGCTGCTGTTGAGAGGTCGTTTTCTATGCTCAGTAAATTACTGAGAAAAGACTGAAATTTTGATGTTAGGAACGTAAAAAAATATATGATGCTGTATTACAATAAAAAGTCCTGGTAATTATACTGTGTGGCTTTCGTTAAAAACATCATTGACAGACTGTTAATGTACAGTACAGTTGCAATAACACTAATTGATACCGGTACACACAATGGATCGTTATCCTAGGTTTTGACGCCATGCGTCGCTTTGTTGCAATAGCTTCAAGACTGAGTGATTGAGAAAATGTTTAAAGTAGGCTACCTTCTTCTTTAAAAACTTATGTAAATTGCGGATTATAAAACATTTTTAATCAAAAAAGTGCAACAAGACGTAAATAGTAGGCGAAAGTGGTTAGGTCAAAATAAAGTCAAAATTTTGCTAAAATAAAGTCAAAAATATATTTTTTTAGGTCAAAAAATGGCTCTAGTCATTATTCATGTCATTATTTACGGTTATTTCTTCGACTACATAATTTTGTAGCAATGCATTGTCACGTCGTGTTCGTCTTGAATGAGCATCAATTTGAGTAACGACCTCATCATATATATCACAAAATTTCTCTTCTGTTCGAAGATTGTGTACGTTTTCAACATATGCGGTATCAAGTATCAACCCAATTGAGAAGTCGGTATTTTCAGCTTAAAGAATATTGTTGGGTGGAGCAAACAAACTTAGAGCCTATAAAATACAATATAAAAATTAGCCGTTTCAAAATGTTGTACCCCTAGTGGTTCTATTTTGCAGTCTTTTGGTGGACTGCTTGGCCTCAATAGGTAATACACGTTAGGTCTCTTTACGACCACAATAACGCAAACACCTTGTTAGGGTATAAACCAGTAAATTAATGCTTAATTAATCAGCTTTCAAACAGAGCCCACGGGTAATCCATATTGCCGGCGCACATTTATTTACTGCCCCTTACATTAGCATAGCAGACTGGTGGTCTGAGGCTGTTCTTGAAACAGAAACATCACCTGTGATTGTAGAACAGTAAAATTACAGAAAATAACCAAACATTTGGAGTGCTCAATCTGTGGCTACAATCAGCCTAAAGGCGGGAGCAATTTAAAAACTTTTTGTGGCAATTCTCACTTCCTGAACACGATGTGAATTTGCACTATACATAACATTATAAAAATGTTCTTGCAAATAATAATTTTTCGCATTACGCAAACGGTAATCTGCTTACAATATTTGCATATAAAATATTGCATTATGCAATATTTAGTAAAGAAACGCGAAATACCAATTAAATTTAAGCACAAAAAAGATGTTTTAAACTCTTATGAGCTAGGTGCTTTGTTTTTGACACATCTATATGAACTGTGGAGTGTTGTTTGCTCGTGCTTTGTTTGACTGGGCACCACAATAGATAGACTGCTTGGCCCCACTATCTGTATGCTAGACTGCTATAAACGTGGAGGCATCAGATATGACGTCAAATGTCTTTGCCAAACAATACCTATCGAAGTTGCGGGCTTGTTCCCCTCACTACCTTTGTCGTGATGAGCGCCAAGCAGGGAAACTGTGAATACCATTTTTCAAGTTTCGTCAGAGAAAATGAATTCAGGTCTGTGAAGCAGATAGCCCCGAAATCACTCATAACTCCAAAATATTATATTTATTTAACAATATAAGCCATCACGCTGGTCATAACATTGCAATGACTTGTGGAATGAGCTTCTCCTCAAATTTGAGGCAAGCCATTTAATTGCTTCTATTTTAATCTGAGAGCCAAGCAGTCTACTCGCCGCTGTAGTGGCCCAGCAGCATAACAAGACTGCCAAACACAGCACAAGCTTATAAATTCAATTGTCACCATCAACAAATTTGAAAATAAGACAATAAGAATGATTATATAGCAATACATACCTTGTAGAGCATCTTTGCAATAGACAAGAAACTTTGTTCGTGCACCTCTCGATACACTCCTGATACTTCTATGCGTGTTTCTGCTTTATGTACCCTTGAAGTAACCATTTCTTGGAGAAGCGGTGTTATATGTTGAAAAAAATCGGAAACAGCTGTTGCCATAGCTAGATGACCAGTCCACCTCTGCTCAAGCAGGCCTTTCACTTTTTCACCATTACAGAGAATTGCAACTGTGAATTTGCGAAAAATATTGTAAAGACTACCACAAACGTGCAAAAAAACATTGATCGCTTATTTAACCGATGTTGCGTGCACCACTACAAGGTGCAATTGACGGTTCAGGCAGTACACATAAGGAATCTTTCTGTTTTCTCGTTACTGCAATAGGCGTTGAACTCCTCCACAGTGTTCTGCCATTACAGGTGCACCATCATAGACTTGACTACGTATCTTTGATGAAGTCAGTCCTGCTTTAGTAAATTCCGCCAAAATCACTTCAGTAATTGATTTCGCATCACCCGAATTGGTGCTTGATAAAACCAAAAAACGATCCGCTACTTTAAAAGAATGCTCGTTAAAAAACAAATAATTTTGGAAATGTGCTCTGCACCAGTTGGGCCTTGGTGCCATAAACTTTTATTGCATACCACGAATTTCCAATTTCGTGGTTAATACCCTCGACCACAACTGACCTCATAGCAGCAATAAGTTCGTTTTGCGTATCGGGGCTGATGTACGTTGCATTTCGTGGGATAGTTTTAATAATTGCACGTAAATGCTGCTCTTTTTCAACAGTGCAAATACACAGACTTAAAAAGAGTCCATTTCCCCCTTCGTCTTCGCTTTCAAATGCGTCAATTTTCCTCTGAATGCAGATTGATGAGTAGCCTAAAAAGCTACTATATTGATTGAGGTAGAAAATAGTAGCGATTTCTTTCAATTGTTTCTGTGTTGACTAATGTGGTAATTTTCTTACCCATTTCAGACCGTTTAATTTTTTCTTTCCAGGTACTGTAGCATGCCAAGTGTTCTTTGGAAACAGCATGCTTGGAAAATTCTCTATTCATTTCAGTAACATGCTTCCAATTAGGATAGCCATCGGTTGTAAAATTGATTCACAACGCATTGCTCAAAAGTCTCTCCAGCTTTAGATTTAAAATCGCGACAAGGAAAGCAAAAAGCTGTATCAAACTCGATAGAATATTCCAACCAATCCCATCTCTGATACCAGGCAGCATTGATGCACCTTTTCTTGGCCCCAAGCATGCTTACTGGATAAGCACGCAGCCTAACTAGCTTCGAGTCGTCAACAGCCAAATAATTAGCACCAGCAGATTTTGCTTGCTCATAGGCCTATTTGCATTTGATGTTGTAGGTGCACTGCCAGTCCCGTAGCACTCCAACTTCGCCCCCCCCCCCCCCCCAAAGTAAGCGCAAGAGCCCCTGCGCACAGGTCATATCACTTTAGAGGTGTAAAATTGAAAAGCTGCATTAAGAAAATACACCACAATTTGTACATAAGTAAACAGGCTAATGTCAGAATAAAGCATGCCGATACCGAAGGTGCAAGTCATAAAAAATTCGGCACCGATGCCAGAGTTCAGTAGGACATTTATGCAGACACTGCGAAACGAAAGCAATGACACTGAAAAACATGAAAAAGTTATAAAAACACAGTATCATTTAAATAGTCTGGAGCGAACCTTTTTGTTCG
This sequence comes from Trididemnum clinides, assembly GCA_963675345.1. NCBI lineage: Eukaryota > Metazoa > Chordata > Ascidiacea > Aplousobranchia > Didemnidae > Trididemnum > Trididemnum clinides. The sequence continues at coordinate 17,668,620 of OY776291.1, forward strand.
CAAATGCTGTTATGACATTGTCATAATCAAGAGATCGGGCGCAGTCATTTTCGATTGACAACATGGCTAATGAAGATAGTCTACTGTCTGTCATAGACGTTCTATTAAAAGTTTTGATCAGTTTCAATTTGCTGAAGCTTCTTTCAGCGCTGGCAACAGTCACGGGGCAAGTTAGTAAGATTCGAAGTGCGATGTACACATTCGGATACAATTCAAATAAATGAGTCTTTAGAAGATAGTTGAGAAAGTCTTGAGCCGTATTGAGATTGCGTTTTTTTTGTAAAATTAAAACAAACCGCTGTAGCTCAGCGCTCATTTCATCAGAATCAATGTCACCGAACTTTTTTTGGAACTCTTTACAGCAAGTAAGAAGAGCATTTTCTTGTTGCACAAGCAAAAGTTTGTCTCGTGTGTACAAAAACGAAAAGGCGGAAGAAACCTCACGTAACAAATTAAAGCTCTCCTTTATTGACATAATAGCCTGGTCTACTAATGGATAGAAAAAGTTGCTTTTAAATTTCAGTTCAGGAGTAGCTCGTTGTTCCTCTTCACCTTGGTAATCAAACAATGTTCTTTTCTTTCCACTTCTTGACGGAGGAAAAGAAGGATCAATATCCAATTCCTGTGCTATTTTAACAGCAGATGTTGCGGCACTGTCATAACCCGTTGTGCGATAGTTTTGCAAAAACTTTTCAGTTGCCTGGATTTCCGTTTCCATTGTATGAAGGGAGACTCCATACCATTGAAGAATCTTGCTTGCTTTATTGGCTTGGAATAGGATATCATACCAAATAAACACCGACAAAAGAAAACTCCATTTTGATAAATGAGCTATCAACGATTTTGTTTCTGAGGCAGCTCTTCCATCTTTTCTTTCTATGGAAATGACTTCCAAGTCTTTTAGTGCCAGCAACACCTGTTTTAAATTGTATCGAAGAGGTTTGATGCATTTAATTCTGCTTTCCCAACGAGTATCAGATTGTGACTTTATGGACAGCTCCACATGTTTCTTCAAAATTTCCCAACGCTGAGCAGAGGAAGAAAACAGCACATACAACCTTGTAAGTACTCCAAAAAATGTCAATGCTTCCGTCGATGAATTAGCACTGTCAACAACAACTAAGTTAAGGGTATGGTTTGCACAGGGCACGTAAACAGCTTTGGGATTGATGTCTAGCATTCTTGCTTGGACCCCAGAATGTTTTCCTTTCATGTTAGCACCATTATCATATGACTGACCTCGACAATCAGACAATTCGAGTTGCAGTTCGGTCGCTTTTTCTAAGAAAGCGTCCAACAAGCCTTTCCCAGTACTGTCACTTATTCTCAAGTAGCCAAAAAATGTTTCTTTAACAACAGCAGCTTCTTCATTACATAGTACATAACGGAGAATGACAGACATTTGTTCATGATGTCACATATCTGGAGTGCAGTCCAAAATTATAGAAAAATATTTTGCCAATTTCAGTTGCTGTAAATTTTCTTTTTCAACTTCTGTCGCTAGCAATTCAATTAGTTCATTTTGTATGGTAGGACTCAAATAGTGATCTTTAGTGTTTTTATTCTTGATTCTGTCTTGAAGCTCTTTTAGGATCGGATCTCTTCTTGCCAAAAGCTCAAATATACCCAGAAAATTTCCATTGTGAGGAGATCCTAAGACTTCTTCAGATCCTCTAAAAGCAAGATTCCTTTCCGATAGAAACAAGGCAATGTCGATAAGTCTCTCTAAAACATTTCTCCAAAAACGTCTTTCATTGAAAAAAATATTCATCTCGCGTTTGTCGATAGTGGATGAATTTCTTATCCCTTCAGCTAGCAACATCCATTGACTGCAGCATTCTTGGTGGGAAATGCCGTTTTCATGGTCTTTCAGTTTTTTCGAAAAACCCTCCCATGTATTTATACCACTACAAAAGGGGCTTAGTGTTTTTCCAAATAGCTTACAACAAAAGCAAAAACTTGATCTGATTCCCCAGAATAAACTAGCCACGACCGTGAAACACTTTCACCATTAGGTAACACACGTTTATAATGGTTGGAGGAAAAACGTCGCCTTGGAGTTGTGTTATTATATGGAAAATTCATTATTAGTTGATGTGGTCCACGCTTTACTATATCACATCGTTGAGCATCAGAAATACTTTCAGGCCATTTACATGGGTCATCAGGGATTGGGGTAAATTGAGATTCAGTTATTTTTGATATTGAAGGTTGCGTATTGGCAGGTAAATCACAACTTACATTTTCTGGAAATTCACAATCACTTTGATGCTGATCGTCATAGTCTTCTTTTTCTTGTACACTATAGTTTTCTTCATCCCTCTCGGTACTAGTGCCAGGTCTACTCTGCTCAGTAATCTTGAAAAAATCTGTCATCTTGGGCAATTTCGCTACAGCATCTCGAGCAGTGGCTGCTTCTTTTCTCTTTTGAGCACCACTTTTTGAACGTTTCATTCTATACAATGTCAATAAAATACTTTATCTGCACTCTGCAGTGTATATATATTGTCCCGGTATTTCTAGCCAAACAGAATTCCAGACCATTCTATGATTGTTGCGTAACAACGGCATTGTTACGTCAATCGAATATTCAAGATTCTACCAGAAAATCAATCGAAACATTCTAGATTTTGCGAGATAAAATGACCTAGCATTCACTTATGATGTCACAAGCCAATTTCTTCCTACAGTTTAAATCGGTTGTAAACAAGTCTGCTGAACTGAAAATAGTCACGTAGCCAAAAAGCAATTTCAGACTAACTTGGACCCCCAAAGTTGGCCTGCCCCCCCCCCCCCAATTGGGGGGTTTGGTGGGCGGCTGCTACGTCTCTGACAAAGGCACTACAGTTACCGAAACACGAAGACATGTTTTTGAATTACTGTATATAGAAATGCTACTTTAAATGTGTAATCATCACAGCAGCACGAATTGAATTAACAAAGTTACTATGGTTCAAAGTCACAGCTTTTTTTTCGCGGCACTAGCTGAAGTTCGAAAAAGCTCGCAGGCAATTGGGTTAAGCAGATTATTTTAAGTAGAACCACTACGTTAGTGACAACCTCTGACCAGAGTGTTCTTAGCTCCAGTAAGTTGAACCAGTGGCGTTGACTAGGGCTATTGGAGAGCTTTCAATACAGCTATTAAAAGTCTGACACTGCAAAAAATAAGCGTAGTTTGTTTAACGGCCATGAATCCCGCGCCAGTTTAAAACAGTTTGGCTGATGCAGCCAAACCCATTGCCTCAAAACACCAGCGAACAGAAAGTCTAATAGGGCTCAAGTTGAGTTTTATAATTGTTTAAAAAGATATTTTTTTAGAAGGTATAGGCTAGTGCTTAGTGAAGGTCAGTAACAAATTAGTTCTAGAAACATAAAAATGGGATTTATTCGCAATTCTTAGTAAAAAGAATGAAGCCAAAATGCTGGTAAACATTTTAAGACGTTTCGCTTTTACAATAAAAGCATCATCAGTTAAATAAATGGTTATCTAAGGCTAGGCTAAGACATATACTGCTTTGATAGCTAACCGCTGTTCAGCATTGGCCAAATCCACCGTAATCTAGTTACACGGATTCAAGAACATGTACCGTACCAAACGGAAACCCAAATTGAGAATCAGATGTTGCATAGCACCTTGTACGCAATCCTAACCACAAGATTAATTTCGATTCTCCCAAAATACTTGGACACAGCAACAACTACAGAAAACTTCGAATCAAAGAAATTCAAAAATTTCAACCTCAAATTAACCTGGATGGAGCATCGCAACCAACTTATTTGTTTAATACGTAATAGTTATAGAAGTATCCCTATGCAGTGCGCTTCTCAACTTAGCCTTGCAATCGCTAATTAAATTCATGGCAATTTAGTTGTACAGCCTTTAGCTATCAATGCAGCATCTGTCTTAGCCTAGCCTTAGGTGACCATTTATTTAACTGACCATGCTTTTAGTGTAAAAGCGAAACGTTTTAGTAAAATATTTTCCAGTATTTTGGCTTCCTTCTTTTTACTAAAAATTAGTTCTACTTTAGTAAACTACTTAGTAACGTTTTCAGTAACGAACTACTTACTTGAGTAATTTTAATTTTTTGCACTTCTACTTTTTCTCCAGTAAATTTAAAAGGAAGTAGGTTCACGCTACTTGAGTAGCTTTAAGTTTTACTGACGTAGTTGCTAAATACTGTTAAATTGGAATACAGTACGCTAGAATAAAAGGCAGTATTAAATTCAGGTGTTCCTTTCTTCAGAAGAAAATTCTGACGTTCTGCAGAGCCAAAGATTTTGCCCAGCGTTTTATCCTTTTAAGCATCTAGCTATCTTAGACATGGTCCTCATAATTTCAAACGTGGTTAGTTCGCAAAAGCCAAGACAGTATAGTGGCAATTGTTCTCCCAATATATTTATACAAACCGGTTCTGCTTGGCCCCCATCAGTAATGTCGAGGTTAGCACTAACGGTTCCGCTGGCCGAGCCGGCTTCACCCAATGGATTGCTGTGAAAATAGTTGTAAAAAGTTTATGTTTTTTGGCATAGCCAAATCTCGTTTTGACACAAAGCTATCGTTTTTTGAAAGGGAATCGAGTAAAAAAACATTATGGGCAGTTGCAAATGCTCGAAACATGTCTCCCAAGATTCTTGAGTCCCTTGAAACGTGTTGTTTGGGCTGCTTCTAGCATAGGAGTCCTTAAACTAATCAAACTTTAATTCGTTAGATTTGACAAGCGCCTAAAAGCATACCAAAGTTGTGGAAGGGCGTCAAGGTTATTCATATGTATTTTCAAAAATAAGCTATTACCTATTAGGCCCACTGCTTGCAATTTTTCGTAACTGTAGAAGAATTTGTATGAGAAAAAGCCTCTGGCTTAGAGTATGTTGCTTCGTCTTGGCATGAACGCATCCAGGGAAGAGGATATTAACCCGAAGTGAAGCATTTACAGTGAGGTTATTGCAATTGCAGAGCTCCACCATTAACGTCGAAATAAAATAAATCGGATCAGACAGCAGCGCCGGCTTCACTCAATTAATAGGTGTGAGAAGAGTAGTAAAAAGATAATGCTTGTTTGACATAGTCAGTTCTCGTTCCAAAGTCAAATCGATTAAAATAAACATTATTGCTGGTTGCACATAGCCGCCATATTTTTAGCTAAGTTTCTGCAGTCCCTGATTAATTTTTGCTTGACCTGTTTCCATCATAGCTGTAGTTTAAAACTGGACTTTTTCACAAGATGGAATGCATGCCTTTTCCATATTCGCCTATAATTTTCAAACCTATAGTTTTCCCTACTTGAAAAGAGTTGGCATGAATTTGCCCGTTTCACTGTAGGAGGCCCGGTTTACTGCGAAGTGAGATAGAGTGAAAATTCTTTAGCATGAATTTGCTCGACACGTCTATCAAAGGTCGCCCGGCTTCCACCTTGTGAATTGTCAACGCATTCGCCACGAGCGTGATGGCATTGCAAAGACAAGGGACTACGCTATATATGCAGCGTTTAATCTGCTTTTTCAGATCAGTCGTCCGCTAAGCTGCGTAAACTGATCTCCCAGTGAATATGCTGCTAAAACCAGCCACTTTGTCAACCCGCCCTGTTAAGCAACGCAATACGTCGTCGGTTGAAGTCTTAGTGCTTCTGCGTCTTCATTGCTCGTTTTTAAAGGATAACGTTAATGAGTGGATTACTTTCGCTTGTTACGGGACGGGCCCTGCTGATGAGTTCAAAAGGACGAAACGCGTTAAGGGATGGTCTCGTCTAAATTGGTTGGGTGGTATACTCATTATTGTTTCTTTGCATATTCATTTTAACAAATTGTTAATACCCCCTTTCACTCGTATGCTGCTTTACCAATTAGGTCAGGGGTGGGCAATTGTTTTGGCTTGCGGGCCGCATCGCGGTCACTTAAGCTAGCTGAGGGCCGCACTTTTTAACGAACGCATTGGTATATTATTCTAATTGATTTGCATTTTTAGTTTGGTATAACATTAAAAACCAACAATTATGAGACAAAGGAATCAAAGTAGTTTTATCCAATTGAAAATGCAAGCACATTTAATTTTCAAAGTCTATCAATGAGAAAAATGCATCCAATCACGTTCTTCTACATTAATTAATTTTTTTTAATTATTTGCTTGAGGCTTTCGCGGGCCGCAGTTTGCTCACCCCTGAATTAGGTGCAAGGTTTACAATATTTAAATCAATAGCGTTCAAGTAATTGCACGTTAAATGCGAAACATTACTTTTTGGATTTTTGACTGTAATTTAAAATAAAGAAACAGCGAATTTTCTTTTTTTGTAGTGCTTACGCATCGACGTTGTGGTTTTGCGATCTCCTAAGCGAAATTTAACACTGACAGCAACTAGGTAGAAAGTTCAACAACTCATCATCAATTTGCCATTCTCCCTTTTACAAGGAATCTAAATAGCTGTGATGTTTTTATAATATTTCTTATGTTAGACTACTTGCCATATGCCTGAGTGTCTCCTGTCTAGTTTTTTCAAAATTGAATTGATTGCGTGTAAATGTGAAATAAGGTGTAAAATTGCATTTCAACAACAAAAAACTCTCAGCTTTACAAAATTATGATTTTTTCATTTAGAAAAAAATGCAAGATATGCTTGTTCATCACGGATAAATATTTTGTTTGATCAAGACATGAATCTCATTCAAATTAAGGAATGCTTGCAAATAATATAAACCTTTTTTGTTCTTTCCTCTCTCCTATGCGACGCTTTTGTAAGCCCCTCCACTCTTTCGTGAAAACTTAAAAAATTAAAATTTTTTTAGCGTTTTCAAATTAGATTAAAATTGGAATTAGAGCATTTGTGTTTTTCTCAAATTAGAAGAGAATAATATTAAAGCCTAGGTCGAAACAGTGTCACTATCTGCAGTTTGCTCAAAGTGCATTGCTGGCCTCTTGTAACTTTAAAATTAAAGCATTTCTGCCTGTCACAAATTAAAGTAGAATTGGAATCAGGGCATTTCAGTTTTTCTAAAATTAGTTTGAAATTTTAATTACCAAGCGAATTTGGATGCCATCTGAACATTTTCACAAAACCACTTTGTATTTGCGACTATTCTAAGACTTTTTCATTTTTGTCACCAAATTATTGTGAAGACCTTTTTTCTTCTTGGAGATCACCTATTTTTGATCTCGATTTTTGGCCAAACTTTTTGCAAACGCAGGTGCAGTGCCCGCAAAACTGCCCACCCCCTGTATCCCCGGCCAGGGGGCTGGCCTCACTTGCAGGTCTCACTCTGAGCGTCAAAACGATGATTATTTTTAGAAATACCGATGCACTCACAGACATAAACAGCCAAAACTATAGGTGGACTACTAACTTAACAGTTTTTCTAAGAGGAAGGGGGAAGATGGTGTCGTCAAAATGATAATTGATCTGATCACAATCTAAACAACCACGTTTAGGACACAAACAAAGCGTTGAAATGTGAACGTGACTGTACATTTTTCGACTTGTTTTAATCTAATTAATTCACTTTATTTCGTGATAAGTGATTGGTATCTTATGTAAGGCAACAACAGCTGCAGTTGCACTTACTTAGGCTGCATTAACATCACAGTGGAAAAAAGATTCGACCAAAGACAAAAAACTGAAGTCGGTGTAGAGTATAAACAATCATAGTGGAAGTGTTCACATTAGCGTGCCGCACTGAAATTGCATTCGGTGCGATTTTTGCTTGAAAAGCATGGTTTACAGTTATGGCGATATATTTTGAATGTAAGTCACTTTTTAGATCGCCTTTTTCAGATTCATTTTTAAAGAAGCTTTATAAAACACGGCCAGGGCTAAATTATGCATCGGCCAACGATTGTCTTATGTCATCTATATTACTTGCAAGGTAAAAGTGGGAAAGGGGCCAAGCGCTGAGTTTTGGCAGGGGTTTCAATTGAGCTAGCACCGGCACTGCGCAGGTGATCCCCAACAAAAAAAGGTCTTCTCATTTTTCAGACCTGAACCTTCGGCCAGAAACTTTAAAAGTGGAGACCGTTTGCTTAATTCGCCGCATTAGCTAACTAGAATTATCAAGCTCTTCGGGACGATCTGCAAAGTCTTGGTTTCACTTCAATGTCGTCGTTTTCTTTGTTAGATACTTTATTCAAAATTTTTAACGCTTCTTCAGGTGTTACATTGACATCGGCCATTTTCTTTTGTTTGCCATTTTTACGCTCGTATATGTCTGAAAAAGAAAATTATGTATAGATTCTTTAGATATCATAACATCATTATAATCTTTTGCACTGATAAAAAAAACTTAAATTTTTGTTGAAAGGAGCAATTTGAACATTTCAAACACAGAACTGAAATGTAGTGGCTACATTTCCGACGTCATAATGTGAATTAAAAGTTATCAATAGCCTAAGTGCGTAGCCTATTTGCTGTTCAAGTAATAAAAACTAGCTGCTCGTTTTTCAGTGGCACAGCCATGCACATTCGACGTTGCTTTTGACTTCTTTGCTGTTCATGTATTGAAGAAAAAGAATTAGAAATTTAACTTACCGAAGGTAACATGAACGTAGTTTAGGACATTGGAAATGACAAGACGATATTTGAGTCAGCAGTCACCCTTGTAATGTTGTGGTAGTTAACGCAAGCTAAAGTTTAAACTTGAAGCGTCAGCTTTCATGCAAATGCTGTTCTGTTCGGCCATGCAGCAGGCAACGTAACAATCACTCAACTCCTAATATTTCGATTACACTTTCGACGCTCCTTTGACTTCCATAGTGCCAGACAGTACTTTGCTTTTTGTTTTCTAATAAGAGAACACCACACAATTTCCGTATGGTATGCTTTTATCAATGGCGTCTTTATGAAAGTAGATAAAAGACTACGAAAACAAAAAAGATCTTCATTCGCTTTTGGAATACAAACGCATCGCTTTTGTCACGCGGTCAATAGAAAAAAATTTTGGTGTTGGTCACAAACTTAGGAAATGTTACACAGTTCTTTAAAAAAAATAAAGTTTTTTGATTCACGATTGGCTTCTTGCATTTTGGATTTGTATTTGCTGATAAAATTCAATATTCAATTAATTAATAACAGCCTACTCATAAAGCAACAGAAATCAAGTTTTATAAAGCTCTTAAATTAAATTTTGCTGCCAGTCGTCCCTGCCTCCCTTAATCTGCCACTATTGCATATTTTCCATCCAATAAGAATAGAAATGCGCTCGTTGCTCTCCCGCCTACCAATCCTCAAATTTAACTGGCAGCAGCATTACTACATCGTCATAAACCATTATGAACAGCTAAAACTGTGTTATCACACCGCCAAAGATATTTTCTGGCTTTGCGCTTGGAAACAATTCTTTTTACGTAGTTGTATTGTAGTTGTCACGTATCAAAATCATAAAATATTTTCTTGCATTACTTTATTGGTGGTTTATAACTCAGCGTCAAGAAGGTATTATTTATTTGACAAACCGTTTCACAATAGCTGTGTATTTAAAAACACTTTGATGTTTTTGACTTGTCAAATTAAGAGTTGCTATTCCTAGCGAGAGGTTTTGAGAAAAGAGATTTCTGAAAAACAGTAGAGCTTCATAGTTATTGCGTCACTTCAAAAACATTCTCTGAATTACGCAGCGCGTCGCGGTTTTGCATGTGCGGTCTTTCTCCTTTTCTTCTTTATTATATAACAGCGATCTACAAAGAAATTTGCTGTAGTGGGTTTCGAAATCGCTATGTTTAATTCAAAACTAGGATGAAGGTCTTAGTTTTTTTAGGAAAAGCCAAAAAATTTCATACGTTTATCTTAAGAGATCGCTAAGTTACAAGAGTTTTTATTTGCTATGTGTCAAATCGACCCCCCACCCCCAGTCCTAATAGAGTTAACGAAAAATTGCTTTCCTCAGCTAAAAATTCGATTATTCTCTGATTTATCAAAAAATTATCTTTGATTATGACGTCACGAACCCCCTTATGACACTTACCCCGAGGAAGCGGTTAATCGTGCGAAGTTTTATGTTTGTTCGCCAGGCAGTTTAGGAGAAACTAAAACAGATAGAATCTCGGTTTATATATTAGAAAATCTTCATTTTTGGCTGATTGGAACCAGGCATCGGTCAGCCTCTCAACGGCTCTGAATAAGCTTTACATCAACAAATATTTCTAAAATTTGCTTAGGCTGTTGTTTCACACTTTTGTCTAAATCCTGTGGGGTTTCTAGATACAATAATAAAGGTCATCACCTACAGTGTGATCTACAGCATAAACAATTTCCCCTCTTTCCTTCAGTGTATCCAAAATTTTAAGCGGGCTACGCCTGTGGATTTAGTTAGAGTAAATCTGAAACATTGTCAAGGTCTATGTCAATGGTTACTAACCTAGGAGAAATTCCTTCTAAAGGAGAAATTTCCTCATTTCAGGTTTACAAGCTAAGAGCTCTTCATTATTTAAGTTTGTAGCATTTAAAAGAATATTTGTGTTTCAGAATTATGCCATGCATTTGCGTAGCCTAGTTATTTAGCAATGTGATGCCATAAATCTAGTCACACACAAACTCAAGGATGTTGAAAGACTTCAAAGGCGGGGAAAAACTTCGCTGAAAAGAGCATCTTTCATTTGTAAACCTGCATTTTACTTAACGTGAAGACGTTTTTCGGAGACTATTATTAGAGCATACATCACAAGTCCAAAAAGAAAGCCATCATAAAAAAAAGGAACTAATGACCCTCGACATCAGGCGGTTGCAAAAGGGGAAAAGACTTTACCCCCATAAAGGTACAAGGGCGACTCTTAAAATGTACCTCAATGGTTTGCAGAATTTTCTACAATTTCTCCAAATATAATGGAAAAAACTTGAAAAACCCTTTTTAAAAGGCCGTTCTTGCCTCCTGCACACACACACAAACACAAAGCCTACATCACGCACAGTCACTACACGCTCACGCACTAATACATCAATTTATTCTGCATATTTTGGCCTCGTTTATTTTGTTCAGTTGTTCACCAGGAAACAAAAAATTGTCTAATCGTTTCTCCATTTCGAGGCGGTCATTGTACAATAGGAATAGCAAGGTGATTTTAGTCAAAAAGGATTTAGTCAAATATTTTGACCAACCTAAAACTTAAGATATTATAGCTGAAGATCACCAGTGGTCGCATCTGAAGGTCCTTTGTGGTGGAGGAGGGGCATTAATTGTCTAAATGTCATTCGAAAGACCATACGATGGTCTGGCCACTGTTTCACGCATTATTGTGCATGTGTATCGTACACTGCCAGATTTTAGGTGAGCATGGTGTTAGTAACTTATGGCAGGTAAAAAAATGAAGGATGTTTTTAGAAGCAGCTAGAGGTGTAGTGGGGTCTCAACGTCGTTTCCACACTTTTTCTGGCCTGAGAAAGCGTTTCTGTTTTATTTCAATTACAGATCTTTCCAAAAATTTTGGGAAGGGTTTTATTTATTTAAATTGAACTAAGATAGACATTTTAGTCATAGTTTCTGCTTCAAAAAGTTATAGGAGAGTATCACGGCGGCCTTTCATCTTAACAACAGAGAGGTCAAACGTGAGCTTAATGTTTACAACAATGGCAACCTATTGCCACCCTGTCCAGTCTCAACGTATCTTGGGGTAAAGCTGGATAGGTCACTCACTTTCCGCCGCCACCTTGAGGCTTTGCCCAAAAAACTCTCCACCCGATTTGCGCTGTTGAGGCGACTTGCGGGATCCGGATGAGGTGCAGGTACCAAGACATTGCGTACCTCTGCTCTTTCCTTGGTCTACTCCACCGCTGAGTACTGCGCACCAGTTTGTTGTCGTAGTACGCATACTTGCCTCATTGACAGCATTCTCAATAATGCTTTGCGCATTGTCACTGGATGCTTGCATCCCACACCAATGGAGGACTTGCCCGTCATTGCAGGCATCCAGCCAGCTGAGCTCGGCCGATTAGGAGCAATACTTTTCTTGGCGAATCGTGCAATCCATGATCCCGACCATGTACTGCACGGACAGTTGGTTAGGCAGCAGGATGCGCACCTGGGGAGACTTAGATCAAGACGCCTATTTGTACCTGCTGCGTGGAAACTATTAGATAGTTTGTCTGAACTGGACATCCACGTGAAGCAGTGAACGAAGCATAAATGGAACGCGGACTAGTTCGAGAGTACTTCAAGGGTCCGTGCTTTCGTTCCCAGGGTCAGTTCAAGGTCACTTGAAATGAGTATGCCCAGAACATCTTGGGTAAGACTCAATCGCCTGCGGACTGGTGTGGGACGTTTTCACTCGTCCATGTACAAATGGGGTCTCGCTCCATCACCAAATTGCAAATGAGGCGCCACTGAGCAAACTGCAGATCACGTTTTATCTTCATGTCTCATACATTATGTACCGTACCAAGAAGAACACAAGGTCTGCAGGTTTTAGATGACGCAACTCGATGTTCGCTTAACACCACCACTGCCACCATTTAATCTGGGCAGCGAAGCAGCCCGGGGTTATAAAAGAATAGACTCGGCCCTGGTCTTGATTTGTGTTGGCCCGGATTGAGTTTGGGTGCCTGACCAAACGACGACTACGACGACTGTGGTGCACTTTCGATCTGCTCCATTGAATCAGGTCATTGAAGCAGGTCAAATGCTGGCAGAATTTTTGAGGTTGTGAAATAGCTCCGCTTTTCCATCTCTACTTTGGTGCAGCCTACATTGCTGCGAACTTTGGAGAGTATTCAAGCATTTTCACTTTTCCCAAATTCACATATGGCGTGGTAGGGGAGAGATTCTGATAGTGGAATCTCACCGTTCTCATTTTATGACTAGGAAATCTTGCTTTCTATTTGTTTAAAGGGTGCCTTATCCAAGGCGGTCGTGAAACTGTTAAAACACTTCTTCGATTTTGGTCATTGTCTCACTGCACTTCATCCATTTAAAAGATGTCTATTACCGTTGGTTTCCTTCCGATATTCGACTAAAGTGGCAACTTTTCCTCTGATTTTGTATGAGGCAATGCTAATTAAATGGGTGAAGATTTTTAGTGTTGGTGGGTTTAAAGGCAGCCAGTTATCAGGAGTCAGAAGTGGTTAATGGCAGAGTCGAGTTTTTGGCATGGAAAGATCTTTCCAACACTGAACTTAGGTATTCTGCTTTTGAGTAGCTGAAGACCCGGCTCGTCAAATTAAGTGAAGATTATCTTTGCTTTGGTGTTGATAATGAGTTTTTTTGTAAGTCGAGCAGCGATCTAGCGTTACACCAAAATATATGGGACTGGAACAATATCATGAAATGTTAGAAACAAGGCCTTGTATTTCTTTATCTTATTTCGGAAAGAAAGGAATAAATGGTTTCAAAAATGTGTGAAGGAGAAATGTATTAAAAAAGATTTGGAACCACTGGTCAAAGTTTTTTATAAATAGAAGCAAAAGAACCTTGATGGTATATGGTGAATCCACGTTTTGATGACTTTGATCTATTAACGAATATTCTATCAAAAGCATGAGACAACTAACTTATATAAAAATAAAATCAAAGAAAAACATGATTGCAAAGTGTTTGATTTTGTCTCCGTGTCTTGAGAACCTTTCCAAGGTCCAATAATATTAATAATAATAACATGTATTAAGCCAATCCAGGATTTATAAAATAGAGGAAAGGCAGCGCTGAAATTTTAGTTTGATTGGAGGATGATAGTCTTTTCTATGATTAGTCTTTTGCTGATCAAGTGTTGGAAAAAGCTTTTTTGCCTCATTATTAAAGTAGATAATCTAATCTCAGAGGGAAACCTAGAAAATACCAGAAGCGTAGGAGACAAGAAACAATTACCTCCCCCCATATCTCGCAGCCTGTGTGGCGAAGGGACCACGACCTCAAATATCTTGGACCTAATAGGGGTGAATTTTATTTTTAGATAAAGGTCAAAACGCTTTTGAAGATTAGGACAAAACGTTATTCTCCACAAAAAAAGAGACTAAAGGTTCACAATAAAACAACCATATTTAAAAAAATGTCAATTGAAGAACAAAAAGCCCAAAAAGTATATTTTTGTCCCCTGGGAAACGTGTGTCTGGCTACACTAATACTCCTCCCCCAAAATTCACCACTCTACGTGTCTGTACCATATTCTACTGTAACCTATTATTTAGGATTAGTTTAGGGAAAATCTGCTCAAAAATAAAAACCACTTTTTACTTTTACTGTTTAAGTAGTTTTGGATTTGACTACTTTTTATTTTTACTCAGGTATAATTGTATGTTGTTACTTTCCACATTTACTTTAGTATTTTTCTGAATAAGCAACGATACTTTTACTCAAGTAAATTTTAAAGTTATTTTGACCACCTCTGACTGCTGTTTTTTGCAGAAGACCTCCATTACATTCTTGTTTCACTATACTATTACAAGATGTCGCTGCAGAGCGACAAGCTTTCAGTTTCAGTTTATTATTTGGTTCGTCTGTAAAGACGCGGATACAATACAAAATAACAATGAAATATGAAGATGCACAAACAAAAAAAAGTATTTACAGACCAGGAGATACCGAAAAATCCTCCAAGTGGTCAAGTCAGGCATCTCCTAAGCGGCTGAACCTTGAGCAGATTTTGCGTTTACCTTCCAGACTAGCAATGCAAAAACTGTGGCTCAAATTGATAGCGTAGGCACGGATTGTGGGGGTTGGACGTCAAAAAATTTGCAAAGTGTGGTGTAAAGTTTTTCTAACTTATTAAAAATTCATGCAAGCACTAGCCCAAAACTTTTTCGAGAAATCAAGAAAATGCTTATTTCTTAGTGTAATTTTCTAAATTTTTCCGGGAGGGCATGCCCCCAGGCCCCTTAGAATAATCGTGCTTTTGACTTCATTAATTAAAAAAATCTACCCTCCCCCTCCTTCTCTTTTGACAAACTTCTGCCTACGCCACTGGTTCTGGTGCTTTATCAAAAGAAAAGAAACCAACCGCGGAAATCTACGGAAACTGTTCTAAAGAATCGGATTATATGGAAATCCACGGAGCGGATAAGCGTTTAGGTTATGATTAGAGGTAGAGTTATGATTGCGATTAGGATTTGGGTTAGTCCGTAGGTTTTTGTGTTGTAGTATAGGCAGTATTATTGTGTCATAATATGATGTTGACCATGGCCCAGATCAATTTTGAGCAACACTAAAATACAGATATCCTAAATAACGTAAATCCGTACAAAAGTAGGAAGAAATATCAACTGAATTTGGAAAATTGCAAGAATTAAGAAATTTTTAGAAATAAATAGGCTAGATTAACTGGTTTCAGTCATGCAATGCCATCAAAGTGAATGGTTGTGCTTTTAGATTTTCTTTAATTTAGTGATTCTGATTTTTAAATGAACTTCTGTATTTGCATAAATCTTTATTTAAGTATAATTTTTTGTATTTTTGTGATTCAGTTATTCCATATTTCAATACCGGTATATGTTTTTGTAAATCTTCATTTTCATGCTTTACTGTTGTCTTCAATTGCTCATTTGCTGTTTGGAAAAGTGGGCCTGAAAGAAACTTCTTTTATTCATTAAGCAGGCAGAATATCAAGAAACTTTGCTATGCTTTTAGCCGTGGTCTGCTGCCTCATTCAAATTTTTTAAACGTAAATAATGCTGCTGCCTCATTCAATTTTTCAAATGTAAATGTTTTTAATTTTAGACTATGAAACAATGACTTATTAGTAAATTATACAATTAGAAAGCATGGCAACCCTAGATGCTAAAGATTTAGGTTTAGTATTGGAAGCTGCATTCCACTATGGTTACAAAGCCAACAATGGAAAATATATTAGCTTTGATGTTGGTGACGAGTTTATTCTTATTAAAAAATCAAACTCAGATTGGTGGCAAGTTATTAAGCAAAGTAAGTACCATAATTTACTGTGTGTGGAGCTTTGTTATTGATTTATGGAATAAAATGTAATTTATACACCCCTTCTGCTTTTCTTGGAGTTTTTGACAACTTGATATGTGGTCAGTTTTTCTTGGACAGCACTTGAGCTGGAGATTAACTGTATTGCTTTGTATATTTTTTAAAAAATGGGTTTTTTTGAACATTCAATTGTAAAGTTGTTTGATTCCAGATATTTTAAGAAACTTTAACAAAGTGCATCTGCTGTTGTGTGAAGATAGAAACTCCATTATAATGTTGGTATGAGTTCAAATGAATTGTCAGTTTGCCAAAAAATCAACTCAACAATAACTACTTGTATTCTCCAGTCTTGATAATTAAATAGTGCATTAGCTGATACATGTATGTGCTTACATGCATTCTTGGCCGTGGGAAACTTTTTGTCAGTTGCATTTAAGCTGTTGCATTCAAATTGCCTTCAGAGTAACCAGTTTCGCTGCCACTGTGAATTTAAATTAAGCTAAAAGATTTCTTGTAAAATGTTTCAAAAGTTTAACAATGACCAGTGTAATGCAAAAGTAAAATCAAAATTATGTTGTTTCCTTATTATTTAAGGTCACAACGCAGTAGTTCTAATTGATATGTGTCCCACAATATGCACTTATGCAATATTTAGGTTAGGGTTAGAGTTGGGCAGTGGCTATTTTGCCGTCATTAGCTTTTTACCCTTGGTGGCTATATTGCCATCAGGCATTTGTGATTGGTCAATTTTAATGGTGTAATAAACATGTGATTTTTGGTCGTTTCTAATTGGTTAATTTTACTTTCTTAAAAAAATCTTTACCCCCAGTGTACACTATGCCACACTGTACACTACCTCATATATTTACATACCAGGCCCACCTCCAGTGTACACTGCCTTTTTCTAAGTACCCTGCCAGTGAGGATTTCAACCCATAGCCATTGCATTTCTAGGCAGCTGCACTATCCACACACCACAGCATCACTGTCAGAATCCTAGAATCCTAGCCATTATGACTATACAATCACACATGAATGGTGATGACAAAATAGCCTCCAGGGGTTAAATACTGTCGATGGAAAAATAGCCACTTCCTGAAAAGTTGGCTTAGCTGACATTAGCAGACATCATGCACATGTACTTTTTAGTGCTACCTATGCAACTTGATGTTGCCTTATGCTACCACCAGCAAGTGCTAAACTAGACCAATTAGCCGTGTGCCTATTTGTGTAGTGATCCTAACTTATCAATATGACAAATTTCTGCAGTCAAAGAATACATTGAAACTTATCTCTAGACCATACAGCTTCTAAACTTTAAAAACTACTTTGCATTCATGTGCGTTTTAAACAGGTTGGAAGTTGTAGGGTGTAAGAGATAAGTTCAAATGTGGATTCTTTTGGTATAGTAGTACTTTATGATTTAACATAATTTTTGTTTTAAAGCTCAGTTGAAAAACACTCACCAGTATGGTAAAATAGGTGTATTTAGATCTTGTGTCAGCTGATTGCTATTACTCTATTGTGTAAATGACTATTTGTTAATTGCTTCTGCTGCTTGATGTATTTTTCTTTTTCGCAAGTTGGCTTTTAACCTAATTAATTGCTGATAACCAAACGATCAATTTAAGTTCCAAACTTTTTTGTTTTTGTTTACAATGTAGCGATTGGCAGTGTGCAAAACTGTGATTGCACATTAAATATTTTTCATGGACCAAGTATCAAACAAAGGAGGATCTGTTTGTTAACATATATAATGCAATTGAGCTACACCAAATCTAAACAGAAGATATCCAAATATGACAAAGTTGAACCAAACCCAACAGAAATGAAATGAACTGGATTAAAAAAAGTTGGTGATTTAAACTAATGGGCAAAATCCTTGAACACAGTTTAACAACTTTAAAAGATGCTCTTAATAAACTAAACAGTGCTAACTGAAGAAATCAATTCAAAAAACACAAAAGCCTGTGCTGTTAGATAAGGTAATTAAAGGTAGCAAAAGGCCGAAAGATACCATAACTTGAAAACTTGGTTCAAAACTGCTACACAGCAGCTTTTTAAGTTTGAGACGTAAAAGCATCTAGTTTCAAACATCTGATGATTTAAGAAAAATGTAAAAGAGGTCTCGACATCTGTAAATATATGCAGTAAACAATTAGACCACTTGCACACAGATTTCCACCATCAGTTTTAAGGTTTTGAACAAATTTGGCATTCATTCAACAAGTTGACATTGTCTCTTGCTGCCTGACACGATTCTTCAAGAAAGGTTTTAGAAGAGTTTCTGGTGGAGACAATTGATCTTCACTGCGTCTTTGCTTTAAAGAAATGATAAATTTTTATTCTTTACCTAGTGAAACCAAATTTTCAACATTGTGGAAAGTGGCACAAAGACTACCCCTATTTTTTTGTTCCATGTATGTATGTTAGCAGAGGTTTAATGTGATTAAGATCAACAAAGCTCGCCACCAATCTCAAGTTAAATAATGTACATCTCAGATCTATTTTGAGAATTGCCACTATCACATATTTAACCTAGCATGATGAATTGATGAAGAAAAGTATCCAATTGCATTGTTCATATTAAAATAACAAACTTTTAGTGTCATTCTCTTTGTTTTGTTTTTGCCGCATGTTCTCAACTGGTACTATAGTATCGTTATGATGAGTTGTGTTTCTGCTTTTGTCCAGCTCTCCTGTCAAATTAAAAAACTTTTGGCCCAGCCTGGATATTCAGATTTTTCTATACCAAGAAGTATATTGGTATGTAGATACTAATGCTCTAAAAATGGTCTAACATAAAAACTGGATTCAACACTGCAATAGGCATGTATGTAGCTTTGGCAGTACGGTACTAACCACTTTTTCTTTTTAGATGAAAAGAAGCCATTTTATGTTCCTGCAGCATATATGAAAGAATTGGATCGACATGTTTACCCCGATCATCCATTTTTTAGGTGAATACGTATTAAAACTTTAAATTTAAAGTTGAAAGCAGTTAAAGGCTTTAGTACTAATTGTAACTTCTTGATTATTGGTGCCAAGTACAGAAGCAATTGCTAATCAGTTTTTAAAAAACTTGTTTCTATTGATAACTAAAGTCAGAGTGGCGTTAAGGTTGGATTTAGACATTACTATTGCAAAGCTTGCTTTAATCATGATGCAAAAAGCACTTATTGCAAGCACTTTTGACACCAAAAAGTGACAGTCTATTTTTGCTACTATTGCAGATATGTTTAAAACTTCTATTTACAGTACATGTTAGTCTAATTTTTTGAATATTTTATTGATCTGTTGTAGAAAAGCTTATGCGAATTTGCAAAAGCAAAAGAAAAAGCTCCAAGAGACTGGAAAGCATGAGGAGAAGCCACAGGCTGCTCCTCGCAAGAAAGAAGCTTTCGGTTCAAGAGAAAATTTAACAGAGCTATCATCTAAAAGCAAATTGTGAGAGACTTTTGTTGCTGCTACTGTTAAATACCTATGTGCAAAATTAATGCTTTCATTACCAACCTGCATGTTGCTGTAATCTTGACTGAGTTGCTACAAGTAGCATAGTTAGGAAAATCGCATGTCATTTGCTTTATTGCGTAACTCAATTTTGTAGTAAGTGTTGCTTTCTTTTCAGCATTTTTGTAAAACAAATTGATTTTAGTTCAAGTGTTCGTGCCAGTTGTGATTCACTAGATCGCTTTATTGAACAAGAAAATCCTTATGATGAAGTGCCTTATGCAATACCAGCAAAGGTAAGCTGATTAGGTCAAAAAACATGGCTTACAACAGGGATGGCAAACCACTGACCCACGGGTCACAGAGTGACCCATTACAGACATTGCAGTGACCCACTTGACATTTCTCCTATTTCATTGATGTTGAAATGCAGCTATTGGAGAAGGATGATGATATTTTTTTAGAAAAGAGGTTAGACAAATAGACGTGTTTAATCTATGACCCGCGTATGTGTTCTTACAGCTGCATAATCTATAATTTGACCCAGTCAACTAAAAAGGTTCGCCATCCCTGGCTTGCAACAATAGTGTGGTATAGAACAGAACGCATGCTTTGTTGTAACACGTCACATTGGTCAGTATAGTTCAAATAGTTTTTATAATTTTTACTAGTTTTGAATGTACGAAAGGAGCAAGCTAAGTTACCTAACTACTGGAGAATTATTATCTGGAGGCAGATATACAAGAAAATTGTGTTTTGCATTGTATTTTATTTGCCGTTTGTTTACCAGTTTGAACGAAAAGTACAAATAACAGATGTAATTTACAAGCATTGGTGTTATTATTGTCCACTAATGTAACGCCAGCTGATAAAATGTGTCAAATGATAATGTTAGTTCTAAGCTGAGCAACAAACCGCATTTTTTATTTTGAAATGCTGTGCCATGTCAAGTATATCGTTAGTTTTGTGCGTAACCAAAAATGAGAATTGACCTAAATAGACGATATTAAAATGTACTTGCCATTGCTAGCATGCAATGTAGTTCTCAGAGACTAGCTTTTGCAAATTTTTATGAAGTAATACAGGAAATGATTGTCCTCAACAATGTACAGTATGATTGCCTTCTGCATACCAAAGACTGACGGTGCATAGTGTTTGCTCGCATCTATCTTTCTTCTGCTAACATTTCTATGTCTTTTTTATTGTTGATTTAGGTTTTCCTTTTTAATCATTTCATAAGCGTCAACCAGCAGTCTTTGTTGTTGTTGTTGTGATTACCCCTCCTTTTCCTCGGGATGGAGGTATGGCACGAACGGCAATTCATGTTCATGCCGTCAACCTAATTGAAATTAGGCTAGGGAAAAGATGGCAGCCCATTTCAAACCAGTCATGAGTGACTGGTAGCCCCACCACCAAGCAGTCTCTCGTAATTGTAATCTTGCCACTAAGATCAATGTTGATTGTTACACTGCTTTAGGACGATCCTGTACGTGGTTTAACTCGGGAGCACAAAGAAGAACCGGATTATGAGAATCTAGAGGTCATTTTTTAATTGATTGTTTATTTAATTGGCCTGGTAGAAAATGTCGCGATAAAGTGATGTTTTTGGAAGTACTTGACAAAATGTCATTTTATTTTTCTTTTTTTTTTCGCAATAATAACAAGATTCGTGAGCACGGAGGTTTACAAACCAGTCGTTCAGCTTGATGGTTGAAATTGATTTTTACGTGAGCGTGTTATAGGTTGTAAGTCGAACAATGTTAAAATGCTATTTTCAAAAAGTACCAAATTAGGTAACATTTGCCATTTTTTAAGCGCCATTAAACATTATTTTTGTGGGTAACTTTTTGTTGTAACCTAAATGCATTAATGCATTGCGATAAAGAATTTTTTAGCATTGGCTAATGAGTCTAATAATGCCATAGTTAAGTAGTAAAGGACTTAAATTAAGCTACTTTATTCAACTCAGTTCTATAAATGCTACAGTATGTAGACCGCAGATGTTTTAAGTCTTCATTGTTTATTTCTCATGCAGAAAATTCAATCCCACATTAGTGAATCAAGACTACATGTTTCTCCTCCAGTTGCGAAGCGAGGTATAGTTAAAAAAAATTTGGTAACAGAGTACATGTAATAAGTGTTAATGCTGTTGCAGGTACAACAATGTGTACATTAACAAAGCCTCTGTTTATGCGTTGCCATGTGTGTGCGTGTGTACTGATACATTTACTAGTAGTTGCCTATTACATTTGTTTTGCAGTAAGGTAAATTGTGTTTGGAAACTATTGATTTGGTCTTATGTCCTTTTATACGTTTACACGTGTACTTTATTTGTTGATTGGCATAAGTAACAAACAATAAGTATTTTTTGACAAATAATGTATTTCTAAATTCTTGAGTTATTAATAATTTCTGCGTTGTAAAATCATTTTGTCCCATGTAAAGAACTTTTATAGAAAGGAATTTGCCATCAGAGCCCCTTCCGTTTTCTGATAAACATCCACCCACTATCGACCATTCTCAACAAGACCCCCGCACACTATATGCAAATTTATCTGGCGAGGAAGTCATTCAACCACGCATACCTCATGAGCAGCCTTTATCTACTACAACAGTAGAGGTAAGGTCATGCTTTTTTGTTAAAGATATCAACATTAAATAATTGGGTAATCGTACTAAGCACATTTATTGTGATTTTTAATCTAGTTTTTTTCTTGGTCCCCATTGCATTCATTTTTGTTTGTAATTACAGGAAAACTGTAATTGGCGTCCTCCTAAAGATTTGACTCTTGTACTTTCACCTTACACTTTTGTTACCACCAGTTAAACGCGTTCCCAAACATGTATATCTCTATTGAATTGCTTTGTATTTTCATTCAATTGTTAATGTAACCACTCTGCTGGGTGCTGATCTAACGACTTAACTATGGATAAGGGTGGGTGGGCTTGGAGGTGGTGAGTTATGCATTCCATTTTCTGCTTCACACATCCAACAAATTTTGCTGCTCTTTACCTGCTTGACGTGCGTGCTTATTGTGTGTCTGTTGCTATCCACACTTGCTTTCGAAACAAGACCTAATCCTGGAGCAGCATAGCACTGTAAATTCGCGCTGCCGTTTCAGGCATATAATAGTGGTGTTCCAATAGAGGTTTCAGGCTTCTGTCTTTTAGTTACAAAGTCTGGAATCACTACCAATGCATTAGTGGTTCATAACCTTTTTCTACTTTGCGCCACCATATCGATTCAATTTACTACTATTACCTCAAGATATTCAATTGTCAGCAAATTTGTTGATAAGGCAACTAATAAATCATTGCTGCCATATCATCAAAGGGAGTAGATAGCTACACTGCAGCATAGTACTGCTATGAAAAGTCGATAACTAATGAATAGAAGTTCAATGCTTCTCTCTGATGTTGGGCTATTAAGCGTTACTAGCAATTTCTTATAGCTTGGTAGCTAAAGTTTTCCAGTTAAGATAGTTTTGAACTGGATTTTAGTGAAACTATGATAAGCCTACCATCTATGGGACTAGCATCAAGTTGTTGAGTAAACATGGTGAAGGTGTCATTGAAGCAACGAGCGATGCATTTTAATACACAAAGGAATATTCGGTACTTAACGGCGTTTACGTGGTTTTTGCTTTTGAGAGGTCGTTAGTGTTAAGTTTTATTGAGCTTTTTGTGGCATTAATTCAATGTATACCACAGGGGTGGCCCACTTTTCTATTATTAAGATTGGCTAGAAAATTTGTTAATAACTTGGGATTGGCCATGCCACAAAACCACTATTGAAAAGCTGTTTTCGTTTTTATCCAACCTCTATGGAATGGAGGAACACTATGGAGTCTAAAACTTTTTACACTGCCTTCTAGCAACTCTTCACGGCTTGGACCAGAAGTCGTGTTAAAAGAAAGTGCGGTGTAAAAAGTCCGTTGCAGGACAACAAAATGGGATGAGAAGTGTCCTTATTCGGGTGACCGTAACGGCTGCACAGAGGGTTTAATTCCACCAATTTCGGTGAGATAAGCAGTCAAAAAAAGACTGTGTCGATTGCGTCAGAGGCAAGAGAGGGCGCGGGAAAAATGGCGAAGAAGAACAAGTTTTTCAGTGGAAACTAAGGAGACAGTTTGTGGCAAAAAATGTTGAGGACACAGTACACCTTCAGTCAGAGAAAAGATAAGTGAACAAAAGCAATTAAAGAAGAGAAGCTGCAATTAAACGTAGTGACCAAACTAGCGCACTCCCGTCTGCCTAGCTTATCTGTGTCCGTGCCACAAAGAAATAAGTGGCTGGGTTCTGCTGAATCTCAAAATAGCAAAAGGTTAAAAGGAAATAGTTCCTGCCAGCTATTCCAGAGAGAGTGGAAAAAATCATGGGAAAAAAAAGAACGAACATTGAGAACTGAGCAAAAGTCTAAGGAAAGGAGAAGGAAATAGGCAGACTTTTTGGTGCTGCTGTCCTGCAGAGAGCTCGCAGAATAGCGCAAGCTTCAGTGGAAAAATAAAGCGTGCTTGCCTTACTAAAAAATCTTCAGCGATTTCAATGCTACAATAAGCAAGCAACGCCTGTGCCCCATATTTGAAAAAAGGTACAGCGCCAAATTACAACTTTGTAATATGGAAGAAAGTCTAGGGGAGGTGGAGCGGCACCTTGAAGAGAAAGAGGTGGGTCAAATCCAGGGATTCCAGAGAGGCGGAGAGAGGCAAGCAAGTAAAGACTCCTAAAGAAAAGAAGAAGATAATTCCTTGATGGATGCACAAAAAGTTTCTCCAAAAGCTCTTTGATAAGCCTTGATTTCTCTTTAAGTCTACTCGAGGCGATTTTGAAACAAAAAATGAGTCAGCAAATATAGACCCAGTTTGTAAAAGGTCAGGTGACTGGCTGAAGTAACGGAGATGTTTCGGAATTTATGAGTATGAGCGAGGATGAGAGGCAACCGGTGATGGCGTGGCTGAGCGTTTGGTTTTGACACCAATCAATAGCCATCCCAACGAGGTGTCTTGGTCTCAGATCTCGTTGTGTCGGATCAAAACATAGCCGTTCCAATGAGGTGTCATGGTCACAGATCTCGTTGTGTCGAATCAAAACGGCCTTTCCAAGAGTCTCAGCAAATCTCGACACTCTTCAGCCAGAAGCTCGTATGTGTTTCGTCATAACACACTTTGAAAGACATTGGCCGCAGATGTTTTATTTTTACATCCATTAAAGCGTTATGGAAATTTATCCTTGTTAATGAACAATTTTTCTTTGCTTTCGTTGTGTAGTGGTATTGTTGCGGGCTTCAGAGCAAAAGGTCTGCAGTTAAACTGTATAGAAACATCGCTGGTATTCGTCAGGAAGGGCATCCGGAATTTAAAGTGCTGCGTTGCTCCAGGAAAAAGTCTGGTTCGAAAGCGAGTGTGTGGTGGTAGACATACATTGAGTCAGCACGTCTGAGCCTGCGAAACGCGGGAATAATGACGTAAAACCGACTTTCTTTTTTCTCTCTTTCAAAAAAATAATTGCAAAAAGCTTTTTTTTTCGAAATCTTGTCAAGTAAACTCAAAATCTGACCCGATCGACTAGTTGGGGCTTGGCGATAGACCTCTTGGCCACCACTGGTATACATAATAAACATTATCCTCCTTCTGTTTAATAGATATTGGAAGATGGTTGGGAACTACAACTTGACAATCAATCCAACAGTAGATACTACCTCAATTCTCAGACTGGCGAAATGCGAGTAAAACCACCCAGAAAAAGTGTTGGCAGTCCAACTACGAAGTCTTTAAATGTATGCTTTTGCTAATGGACTTTTATAATAGTGCCATGTAAACAAAATTAATGTTATGCTTTATCAGATCTTATTTATCCAAGCTAAAAGCAACAAAAATTCGTATTTTCTGACGCAAAACTGCTAGGTGTGGATTTTCTCCAGCGCAGTTGTTTCAAGTTTGATCATCCCGCCATCTTGTGTTCGATGAATTAAATAAATTCTCATCGTTATTCCTTCACATCGAAACCTTTTAGAGTCTGTAAAGCAAGTTAATTTGGAAAAACAACATCTTATTTTATTGTGCTTTTACACTTCTTTAACTGGTTACATATCCTTATCAGTAGTTTTTGCTGCTGCAGCCCTTTAAGTCTTGAGACTTCAAATTGTGAATTGCTCTCCATAGTACTTCTGCATCGTTGCTTTAAAGAACTGAAATCAATCGCAAGCTGTGTAATCTAATGTTAAATGTTCTTGACTTCAGATAAAATGTCCTGGAGTTCAAAACTATAAAAACAATCTTGGTATTCAGGAAGGCCGTACGGAATTAACAATGCTATTTTATAGTAGTATAAGTCTGAACCGAAAAACTAGTTGCTAACACTATTATCCAACATGTCCTAGCTTGCAAAAGTAATACAGGGGAATGTAACATGCAGCTATTTTTTAGTTCTATATCATGGAAGTACAACCTCACTCTCTTGTTTTGTAAAGTTTAATTGATTTTAAGAGTTGATTATAGTTTGTTACCGAGCTCATTTGAAGATTCGGAAAACTGTTTTAGAAAAGAGTATCAGCCATTAGAGTGGTACCACCTGCTCCACCAGATGTGTCAAAGAAGCCAACTCTTCAACGGTCTAATCTATCGCCAAAGCTTGACGAACCGTAAGTTATGATCCTTTCCAGTTAAAGTTATATTTTTTCATGAGCACCCGTATTAGATAAGTGTAAAATGTGTTACTCGTATTCTGCAGCTAGAGATTTAATGATTGGATCTATCTCTCCGTCTTTAAACTCCCATTATTAAGTAAGGAGTGTGATTTGAACCTTAATCTGTACCAATTGCTTTAGCAATGATCACTGGCGTATAGGTTGGTAATACAACGCGAGTTGGTACTTACTCAATGCTTTTCCCAGCGAAAGTGAAGTCGGTGAAAAATCTGGAAATAGGAGATCGAGTCTTCCTGAGATTATTGACGAGGGACCTTGGAAAGCTTCTCAAGACACGGAGACAAAATCAAACACTTTGCAATCAAGCAAGATGTCTTATATGGAACCGATAAAAAACAAGAACGATAGCAACAACGTTGAACGACATTTCTCATTCAAAGACAGATTCTTTTCAAGCAAATCGAAACATAAAAAAACAAACAGTGAATCCTTACCCCAAACCTTTACAAAATCCACTCCTTTGTCTTCTCCTACTCTTTCCTCGGACGATCTTCGCATAAAACCTTCGCCATGGATAAGAGAGACTTCACCAGAAGGCGATCCAGTGTACATTCGAAAGTCAAACGGAGAGCGAGTAAGTATTTTATATTTCAAATATATCCCTATGGACTTGATTTAATTTTTTTTTTATTGGTTATGTTTGGACCAGCTCACTTAAAGCTTTTGTCGTTATAACAATTAAGAGCTTCTCCTACGGAATCCCTGTTACGTGATTCTTGTCATTACGAGAAAGGGGCCCAAACTGTAAATTGTGTAGTAATGGATAATGTTTGCAAAGCTTAAATTACTCTGAATTAATATCGAATTGAAATGCGCTAGCTGTATTTCTCCGGGTTAAAAGTGTAAACCTGCTTGTCTTAGTGTCTTTCGGACATCCACTTGTTGCTAGTGGGCTACCAGGCTGCAATTGCGTATTAAGTATTAAGTGCAGCAATCATTTTATGCTGTGTTTCCGCTTCCAGAGAGATATGGGGTTAACACAACAAAAATATCTTTTTCAACAGCTCTTGGCTCTATGATAGAATAGATGAGCAACGACTTTTAATGTAGAGTTCGTTCACTAAATAGGTATACTTAGTAGACAGAATTAGCTGGTTACATCAATATGATAAGCTTTGTGTTATTGTGTTGCTGTTGTTTGCTTTCGCTTTTACTAACACAAAACTCGACTTGTCGTTTACACTTTCTTTTCATTAGATTAACGATCGTTTATTTTGCCAACTTGTTCTGGTTACTTTTTAAAATCTTTTCCGTGCATTCATTTATGTTGAATAATTTTTTTGTGTCGTTTAATTGCAAACCAACTTCACAGCTCTATGACTTCGTGATAGCGCCACTGCATGCAGTTAGAACATTTTTTACTTTTTGTAAAACTGAAGTTAGGGAGTTGAAAAATTATGTATTCTAAAGTCCAGGCGGCTATCGCCTTACCTTGATAGTTAAGATTTTGTTCGATAGTATTTGATAACTCATTGACCGGCTGTGGTTGTCGTGTGTATTGTGTGGTGTAGATCAGTGCGTTCCACGCAGGTATTCCGTGAAAAATCTCCGGAGTTTCACGTGATAACGCTTGCTTGAGCAGTAGAAACCGCGTTATGTGGCAACGTATAACTATATTGACCAAATATTTTGGAACGGTCTCGATCCTAAGTTTGTTGGAGGAAACATAAACAACCATTGTGCTTATGCTTCCTCTTCTAAACTTAAATAACGATGGTTTGAAAGATCGAAAACATTCTTATGCTAGTGTAGCTGTTCTAAGATATCCATTTTCTTGGCGGTTTGAATATATATTTGCCGTAATCTATGGGGAAAAAGTTTGAAAACTATTGGTTTAAAGTATTGACTACAGTATAGATAAAATAAGCATTATTTCATTGAACTGCGGCTCTTCAAACATAGATGACTTTTTGTTGTGTGTATTGTAATCTGTGTAGATGAATGCAATTTGTTGCATTTTCACATAGCCTTACAAAGGGTGTACAATGTTTCCATTTTGTTTTTGCGGGTTTTGCTCTTATTTGTGGATGATTTTATATCTTTTTTTATAGTGGCGTCAGATGCTGGATAATAATACTGGAAATTATTATTACTGTAATGAACATACCAATGAGACTGCGTGGCAGTTGCCTGAGGTATTTTTTGCATGAGAATATTTGTGATTATGCGAATAAGGTGCCACAGTGAGCTTGTTGGTGGATTCCTCCTAGCGCACGATTTTGTGTCAAAAAGCTTAAGACTGGTTTCCGTTAGGCGTAAATCGCAGGCGTAGCGTGAAAAATTCTTTGTTTCTCTATTTAGTTTTATGCGCTCATAAAACTAAATAGAGAAAAAAATTTTTCGCTACGCCTGCGATTTACGCCTAATGGAAACCAGCCTTTAGTCTTAGACATATGCGTTTAAACGTTTCTGTTTGGGTTGTATTCTGTTGAATTGCCCTGATATGTTTTAAACGTCTTATACGTTGTTAAAGTTTAAAACATTTATTGCAAAGCCAAAACAACTTATAACAACCTTCAATCTAAGTTTCCTAGTGATCTGTAAAGTCTATGTCAAGGAATTTTTTCAGTAACATGCTACACAGTTTTTCTGCTTTTCACGCTTGCATGATATGTCGAGCGATCCACTTTTTTCACTTTTCTTTTCAAGCATGACGCTGAGATCTTT
Source organism: Trididemnum clinides (assembly GCA_963675345.1). Classification (NCBI taxonomy): domain Eukaryota; kingdom Metazoa; phylum Chordata; class Ascidiacea; order Aplousobranchia; family Didemnidae; genus Trididemnum; species Trididemnum clinides. Next base: position 17,697,274 of record OY776291.1, read on the forward strand.
GATGATTTGAACCAAAACGAGATTCGAGACGAAGATCGAATGCTGATTGAAAATTCTGTTGCGCCCAAGGATCTCCGAACGCGTAAAGCGAGCACCATTGAGCGAGATACCTTGCCAGAAGCTGAAGACAGTTTTACTTCTTCATCTAATCCTATCGAAGTCGCGCCAGCGGTTAGTGCGAAACCTAGAAAAAGCCGGGGCTTTAGGAAGCAAGCCGACCGAGTAATGATGGCCCGCTCAATGATCGTACTACCAGATTCAAGGCCAAATCTGCTGTCGGTTGAAGAAGCAGCACAGGTATAAAAGCAAATGTGCTTCCGGTGGATTTGCAGTGCATGAGCTTACCAACGTTCAAATCAAAACGGAAATTTTTTCTTCATGCCGATTTTTAATATGTTGTGTTTAATTAAATTGCATTGTTTTCGATTTGCTTGCATGAATTTCAATTATATTACTAACCTTTCAAATGCATGCTGTGGTATAGGTGTTTGTTTGTTCTAACTAGCAAAAACGTTTTATCTAAAGTCAAAACGAAAGCATGTACGATAAGATCATGTACAGAGTTGCTGATCAATACGGTGGAGTTCAGGTATCGCCTGCAAAAATCTTTAATCGGCTACAACTAAGCCTTTAATTGTAGTTTCAGTTAGTTCTCATATTTTATTGATAGAAACAAAAATAAATTGAAATAGATCTTTATCTGAATTTAGTTGTGTACCACTTGCATATCTGCTGCTTTCCTCATTTTCGTTCCTTACAGAAAGAGAAGTGCCTCACAGTTAGTGACTTTGATCTCAACGTAATGCCTTTTTTGAATTGAAAAAGAATGTAAAAACAAGGCTGAGTGCGCTGGAGAGGTGCTGAACATGACGCCCATTGCATGAAACGCTTTGGTATTTAAAAAGACAGAGTGCCACGCGACATCTAAAATTCTAGCTTGACATTTGGGAAAAATTTTGCAGGCCGTAACTTTCATACTATTGTTCAGTTGATATATTTTGCTGAAACTGCGTTTTTCACTTTGAAGTGCATGGTATGTAAATGTTACAATTACTATTGAAGCATAAATGATCATCGTTTGCTTTTAAATTCACGCTTTTAATTTTGCAGTTTGGCAAATTGCACTTTCGCCATCAGAGGGAGCCAGTTAGCTTCCCGTTGCCGCATCCAGTGCGTTGAGTTTGTTTTTATTTTACTTGTGTGGTGTTAGTTATGCTAGCTTATTGTAGCAGAGTGACATTAATTAATGTGCTTTATAGGAGCTATATTACGTTGTTTTAACACAAAAACAAATCATGTTGTTGTTGTTGTTGGTTACCCGACCCTTTCCGAGGGATGGGGGCATGGCGGAAGACCATGGAGCCCCAGAAGCTGGGCAACTCTCCAGGGCCTTGACCAGAGATCGTAGAGAGACAGAGAGTCGCCAAAGAGTGAGCGGCGCCAAGAGTCCGTAGCTGGACAGTGCAGAATGAGATGAGACGTGTCCAAAGGCGCTGCAGGAAGGATTCTCGATTCTGCCAGTCCTAGAGAGATAAGAACCTGAAAGAAGGCTGTGTCCGTTGCAGCAAAGACGAGAGAGAACACAGCGAGCATGACGAGGGAGCACAAGTTTCTCGGTGGAAATCGAGGGAACCTGGATGTCAAAGAATTTGGATGAGACAGTACACCTCCAGTCCGAGAAAAGACAAGAGTGGATACGGGAGATAAGAGGAAAGAGACTACAAGAGATTGCAGAGGGCGCAAATAGCGCTCCCTGTCTTGCCAGCTCATCAGCTGCGTCATTTTCCTGGAGAAACGAGTGTCCATGGGGCCCATTGTAGCCTGATAGAATAGAAGGAGAGAGAAGACAGTTCCTGCCAGATCTGCCACAGAGTTTGGGATAAGAGGAAAGATGGAGGAGAGGGCAGGGTGGTGAGGACAGAACGAGAGTCAGATAGGAGAACAGAAGAGAAATGGCAGAGTTGTGGGTGCTGCTGAGACCAGCAGAGAGCGTGCAGAATGGCGCAGGCTTCAGCGGAAAAACTTGAGCATACTGAGCCTGCCGAAAAAAAAAGAGTGGTCTCAGTGCCACAGAGAGAGCAGTTGGCAAATGCGCCGGAGCCGTCTTTGCCAAAAGCAAAAGGAACAGAGCCGTCTGTCCAAAGGATCAGATCATGAGGGGGAGAGAGTCAAGATGGGCGAGAGTCACACCTTGGTGAGAGAGGGGGGGATCAGAGCGGGAGCATGGAGAGAAATGGGTGGACTCTACCGTGAAGGAAGGCAAATTCCAAGGAGGAAAGGGAGGGCAAGCAAGAAGAGCCTCCCTAGAACAAGTACAAGGAAGCATGAGCGGGTGAGTGGACGCAAAAGCTCTCCAGGACGATCTGCAGAGTCTTGGTTTCACTCCTAGTCTGGCCAAACCTGAGATAGGAAAGGAGGTTGGGAGACCAAGAGCCTGCTCATAAGATAAAAGAGTAAAATGAGTCAGGGTGACTTGTAGGGGAGGTACAGAAGCCTCGGAAAGAAGAAGTGGGATAGGGGAGGACGAGAGGCAGCCGGTGATGACACGTGATTAGCCGCTCGGTGGAGGCGTTCCAATTTGATGACATTGGTAGTGCTTAGGAAAGGAAACCATCCGGGTCAAGCGTAAGTGAGAAGGGGCTGAAGAAAAGATTTATACAGAAGAGAGAGGGACTCCTTAGAGGGGCCCCATGAGGAAGCAGAGATACAGCGTAAGGCCTTGAGATGTGAGAAAAACTTGGCCTTCAGCGAAGATACATGTTTAGAAAAGGAAAGAGTGTGGTCGAAGGTGACCCGGAGAAAAGTTGGAGTGGGATTAAAACGAAGGCGGGAGCCGAGTAGGAGGAGGTTGGGCTGGAGGTTAGCTTGGTGGGATCCTCTGAGGAGGAGGCCTCACATTTACTCGGATTGAGAGGAAGACACCAGTACTCAGGCTAGCACTCCAATCGAAACAGAGCTTCTTGTGTGGCCTCCACCACAGTGGGACCGAGGGGGAGGAAGACCAAATGGCCAGATCGTCAGCATAAAAGAGCAGCTGGCAGAAGAACGCAGAAAGGCTGGAAGATCATTGATGAAGAGAGTGAAAAGAACGGATCCTTGCGGAACACCTCGACGGACTCAACAGGAACGGCTTTTGTGATTTGGAAAACCACACAAGCACGCCTATCAGAAAGGAAAGATTAAGTCCAACGAGCACAGCGAGGGAGGCAAGCCCAAATAAGTTTGTGGAAAAGGGCGGGATGCCAGACAGAGTCAAAAGCTTTGGAGAAATCAGTGGAGTGCCCAAGGTAACTGGGACCCTCGGGAAGGCCAACAGCCATTTCGACCCAACCCAAACGGGGTTGGGGACCGCACCACCACGTTGAGGCGGCTGTTGATTGGTGCAAAACAAATCATTGTCCTGAGTATCTAAAAATAATTTTTATTTTCGGTAGTTTGCATTGCAATGGTTGTTATAAATTTGACATTGATTTGCTTACACACGGTTTTATAAATGGACACAAGTTCTTATTAGATTATTTCAGTAGATTATTAGATATTTTCACTACTCAATTTAGTAGTTTGTATTGCAATGGTTGTATTGAATTCGATATTAATTTGCCTATGCACGGTTTTATAAATTGACGCAAGTTCCTTTTACATGTTTTAGCAGTAGCATTGCAATAGTTACATTAGCTTTGATATTGATTTGCTTATGAACGGTTTTATAAATTTGCTCAAGTTCTTATTAGATAACTTGCAGTTTTCTGACTTTTTGTCAAGTTTAACCGAACTTGCTTTGCTATTGTATCTGACTTAAGCTCATGATAATCTGAATTTTGAAAAACAAAGATTGAGCCCTAGTTCAAAAATTTTAACGATTAGAATATGTGTGATCAAAATACGAAATAATATTTACAAATTAATAGGTCAGTTGTAACAAACATATAATCGGTACCAAAACGCAACGTTTGGTGATTTCTTTTGGATGTTACCTAGCTATTATTTTAAAAACACCAAAAAAAGTAAACCCAATCAGGATGTAGAGTAGACGCTCTAAGCACCATGAAGACTTTTTGGAGCTTATTATCAAAAGCGATTGCTTTGCGCATTCACAACGAGACCCCGTCGTTTTTTTTTAACTTTGGGATATCATTTTTTGAAATGGATGCTTTGGTATTTCTTTCCCAACCGAAAGACCTTTTTTCGACGGTCAACATTATGAATTTTAATTTTGTGTCCTTGTGCCTTTTTTTAGGTTAACCCCATTGGGTAACTCCAGTTTGCCGACTGTTGATCTAACTGAACGATGTTCTTTTTATCGTCCCCAGAGACATCTTCAGTGCCAACATAGGCTTAACGCAGTAGCGACAGCTGATTATTTATATAATCGTGACTGATGTCCCTTGGACGAATCGTTTTCTCATTTCAATAAGGCGATGACTGATTTTTCGTATATTTATTGCCAAAAGCTTAACTCCAGTGCCTTTTGTCACATACATCATAGTGAAGTTAATACAATGTGGTTTTTTTGCTTTAAGTCCAAACGAAACTTTGAACAATGTTGAACGTGCAAATTCATTTTAGATGATTGAAAAGCAAGGAAGATTAAACTGGACCAAGTTAATGGAAGCTGGAAAAAAGCAGAAGAAAAACTGGGTCCAGCAATGGGTTGTTCTTCTGGCTAACAACTTGCTTTTCTATAAAGATCAAAAGCAGGCAACAATGGTTAGTTTGTAATAAAATCAGATATACACTTAATCGTTTTTGGCAATGTTGGTTCACTGAGATGAAGCGCTGGTCACACAAGTAGTTCTTTGTTGCGCTTTTGTAAACGACTCTACGGCAATTATCCCTGCTTGGGGACAGCTTCTTGTAGTAGATTATCTCGCTCTGCCACTGCTGTTATCGCCGAACCAGCTATACCGTAAGTACCGGTCATTTCATGTAGAATTTAAGGCTTTTGCTGTGATTTTAGAATTAAGTTGGATTAGTGTTTTCAACCCAAGCTGCGGCCTCGTTTAATTGCGCGGCTTGGGCTAGGGTAAGTCAGCAAGCATGGTTTTGCTCTACTGTGACTAGTAACTATGAAAATTGTGGCAACTCTTTAACTACTGCCAATGGTGATGTCTTGTGGTTTACCCACGCTGCCTTAGCATTACCTAATCATAACATTCGATTTGCACTGGCTATCATTGCTCCAAATTTAGACAAACTTTTGAACAAATTCAAATTATTGACATTGCAAGCCGAAGTAAACAAAAAATTGATTTTTCTATAAAGAGTTTGTTTTATTTTATAGGATGCTTTAAGTCCGCAAATATTTATACTGGCACGAAGGTAGTCCGCTGCCTGAAAAGTGGAGAAACACCGATTTAGCGATCTAGTTAGCCAAGTGAACGACTAAGCTTTTAACTGTTACTGGGTTTCGCATTGTAACAAATGTCTCGTATTTAATATAATACAGGGTGAGGCGTAAATATGAAAACACATGAAAATCAATATTATAATTTGACGAAAAATATATTTAACAATTTACAGATATGTGCGATTACATAAAGGTCAATACAAAGCAAAATAGGAATTTTACTCGAAATGTGGCCCCCTTCGCAATTGATTACCGCTTTCAATTTTTCTACAGGCTTTGGAGAGTGAAAGAGAACATTTTCAGGTCTGTGTGGACAAGTCGTCTCAGGGTTCTGAGACTCATATTAGCGGTCTTCGCTGGCAGCCTTATGGATATTTTCGGGTTTTTCCTTATCCTCTCTTAGATGCATTTAATCATTGATTTAGGCCGTTGGGAGCGTGATCTACCACATCTCGGACGATCAGATAAATCACCTCTCTCTTTGAAACGTTTTGTTTTCCAGACAGTCGATCTCGCTATTGAAAGTGTTTTTGCGATAGCGGAATCCGACTTTCCTGCACGGTGTAATGCGAATATAGCTTATTTCTTGCCTGACATTTTTGAACTGGCTAAAGTTTCCCACAAAAACAATTGATGATGTGATAAATTATTGCAATGGCTATTCAATAAACCCTATTATCTAGTTAGGAACTACTATTGAGAAGAACTGGATACACTGCGTGTACAGGAGCAGCCGCGTGCCTCCGCAGAGAGAGTTCGCAGGAGACTGAAAGCAGTAATCAATTGCGAAGGGGGCCATTTCGAGTAAAATTTCTATTTTGCTTTGTATTGACCTTTATGTCATCGCACATATCTGTAAATTGTTAAAAATATTTTTCGTCAAATTATGATATTGATTTTCATGTGTTTCCATATTTACGCCCCATTCTCTATATCAAGGGCATGAATTAGATTCCCATCAAGGTCTTATAATTTCCAACCAGTTGATAGCACGATTGTACATGGGTTTAAATTTATACAATCCAGTCGAATAACGTACATAGGTCTGAACCTCCAATGTCGTGAATGTGTGTTTGTATCCCACTCCCAGCTTTTTTTGTTTACAAGTTGGAAGTCATAGTATCTAGAGCAGTAGCGGTAGAAAGAATGATCTGCGATTAAAAGTTTTAAAATTTTTGAAAAAGCTATAAGCATTTTTTTTTTAGATTAAAGCTTTAAAGCATTTTGTCCCAAAAGCCCAGAGATTTGAGAACAATGAATCAAGATAAACATATTTTATGCAATGTTCTGCAATTTTTATTTTCAATGTGGAGCCCATATTGATTTGCGAAGACATTAACGTACCCGTGCCTCACCGGATTAGAATTGTGAATCTGCTCACCCAGCATGTCGTAAGAGGCGACTTTTGGGTACCCACCAATGGCAATCCGCCATCTTGGTTGTGGGGCTACCAGTCGGCCATTTGCATTCACGACTGGTTCGAAATGGGCTGTCACTTTTCCCCTAGCCTAACTTAATTAGATTAAAAGCGTGAACCTGGATTGCTGTTTGCGCCATACCTCCTTCCCAAGGAGGAGGAGGGGTAAACCAACCCACCAACCAACCAAAGTCAGTAATGCAAACAGCAAAAATCTCCGCGACACAACAAAGTGTGTATGCTTAAACCGACAGGACGTGCTATGGAAATCAGATTTCAGTGTGAAATATAGAATTCTTTATGTATGAAATAGAATCAGAGATTTTGTTTATGCCGTTTAATAAATTACCATACTTATTTTGATGTTGTTTTCATAGGTTTATTATCACTCTCAATATACTATTGTTAAAAATGGTAACAAACGATGAAAAATAGTGCACCGAGTTAGTGATGCGGTTTTCGAACGGAAATTATGTAAAAGCCCTTCGGTCAAAAAATACATGTAGATAGGTAGAGAATCTGAAAAAGTGTTTCGATTTTTATAAGGTTGATGATTAGAAAAGGTAATGTAAAGCAAAATTAGTTCAATAGGCTTTTGTTTCAAGTTTATTAAGAAATAGAACGAAGAATATGTGTCATAGCTTGGCCTACAGCCTAGCTTGCAGCTGCAACTGACCACTCACTAAACGCTGTACGCTAACTTGTTTCCTCCGAGTAGATTTCGTCTGGGCAGATATTCAAATTTCATCTGGCAGCTATTAAATTGCTGCGCGTGGCTAAGAGCTAGAAAACTCGGGTGTGTCGGAGAACGCAAAATCATCTTCGCCAAGATGGGAGTCCTAACATTGACAAGAACATCTGGATGCAGATTTGTAGATACAACACCCAATTGACTGGTTTCACTATTTTCATCCGGCGAATCGCATACACGCTATTCTTTTTTAAAGATATGTATACAAAACATCGTAGCTTAATTCCTAGCAAGACTATAATTTATTGTTTAGTGTAAAAGTGTAACTTATTTTCTTTTTATTCAACTCAATGCTTAATCATTTTTTTTTCTAGTTTAATACACTTATATGCCACTGACCGAGTGAAGTGGCGTAATGGTGTTTACGAACTGTCGAGAAGCACGAGGTGAATCCGGCTACCTGCTTTAACGCGGACAAAACCGGATTTAAAAAACTGGATCTCTCTCTCTCTCTAAAAACCTATGGTTTTTCTGCGCTGATTTTTGATGCCGAGTGCAATTCTGACCTTACTTTTTGTCTGTGACGTCATCTTGACAAGGCACTGAGTGTTTTCAAGTTTTTTGTTAAACCTTTGTTTTTTGTTTAACTTTTGCACCGCTTTGCCTAGAACGTTAAAAAAGGTATCAAACGATACGAAATTATCCGTTATCTATTCATGTTCTGAGAAGATTTTTGTCTATCGGCAAAAAACGAGATAGTTAAGAAAAATTTACTTTTTGCATATTTTTCATGAAAAACGCGTTGCGTCAAGCGAAACTATGGAGCTGCTTCACGTAGAGCAATAAAATCTTGCGGTTCGTAGTGTCAACACACCAAATAACGTAGCCTAGGCTGCGTTCGCACACAGTGCTTTCCGCAATCAGGAATAAAACTTTTGAAAGTTTTGAGACGAGGTTGCCCGGCTTGATGCTGTCTGCGAAGAGAAAGTCGCTCTGTTCGCCCTCAGTATCAAGCAACGAAACCTCGCCCCACAACCTGCTCTAGATATCGGTAAAAAGTTTTATTTCTGGTTTCGAAAACCGCTATTTGCGAACGCAGCCTTAGAACAGACCATGCCTAATTTGTGACAACGCTATTACTACGGCATCAAATACAATATATTTATTATATGATCAAAACAGACAAGAACAGTAGGATTGATTAGTGATTTCAGAGATTTTTCAAAACTCAAAAGAATTTCGGAATATCCTGGTGTACAAATGTCCTGCTGTCGGAATAAACCAATACCGACCTAAATCAATTAGAACCCATGTGAAGAAAGAAAAACAAATCCTTTTGCGAAAATGTAGACTTACACATTCTCCCCCCCCCCCCCCCTCCGAGTGTGACCCCGCAATTCAAGATTTACTTGAAAATCAGGACTGTGTCACCGTTTACAATGACAATTAATTCACAGTGTTGGGCATCTAGCCAACCTCGAAGTCATCAAAAAGCACCGCACTTTGCCGCCAAAAAGAATTTATCTACGCACTGCGATTGGTCCACTAGCGCTTGCATTCCGGACGATGGCGAAACGCAACTTTTCAATAGTCTCGCAATTATAACTAGCGCCGCTTTCTTCTCTACTTCATTCTGGCGTTAACTTCTGATGAAGGCCAGACGAAAACGTTTAAGTTTTCACTCATTGCTAAAGAGTCATGAATCCGTTCCCAAAAGCTTTTTTCAAAGCTATTTTGAGAGATCCAGTTTTTGAAATCTGGTTTTGCCTGCATTATCGAAGGGTGGCTGCATTCACCTATGTTTCTCGTAATTTCACAAACAGCATTGCTCCACTTCGCTCCGTCGATGGCATCTGCCTTCTTTAATGGTGTATAGCGAAATATATTACTTATGTTATTTTTAGACGAAAGCATCGCCACACGGTAAGCCAGACAGTAGTTGTGACTTGCGAGGATCGACTGTGGATTGGGCGAATGATAAAAGCAGCAAAAAGAATGTAATTGAGGTATGAAGCAAATAGGATAGACATAAGATTGTTCAAAAAATTACGGTAAATATCGTTGATATTCGTTGAGAAAGACATCCGTACTTTTACCGTTCGCTACTGCTGTAGATCGGATTTCAAAGTAAAAGCAGGCATTCATTGAAGCAGCTACCTCTAATCGCGATTTATTTGAAGATAATGCAGTAAATTTAGAACTGAATTTAGACCTACTACGTCGTAGCTGCAGTCCCTTAGCAATAGTCATCTTCCATTTATATTCATGACCATTGTGTCAGGTGCGCATGCGGTTTGCGCACAGGCATCGAGGCGCGATGGAGTGAGTGGCTCAGAGCGTAACGCTGCGTGCGTTGCCGAGCGGCACGGTTGTTTGGTTACGCTTCGCGTTCAAACAATATGGCTTGCTCCTACCTCGCGACATATATGTTTGGCTGCAGACTCGAGGATTTTTTCAGTCAACCAAACACTTGATTCCTCGTCCATTCATTGCGCTAAATATGTACATTTCGTTCGCATTGACCATTCCTACTAAATCATGCGCTAGTGAGATTCGTCTGCTTTTGATATATTTCGCACATATGCGAGCTCGCGCTCAGTTTGCGAGTCTCTTGTTGATTTGGACTGCTCGGCCCCTCCACTCTTCTGCTTCATGAAAAGGGTGGATTCCCGTTGATTACCTTTTGCAGAAGCACAGCTAGCAAACATACCGCCTCTTTCTCCATACTATCGCTTTCGTGCTGAGCGTCAAGCAAGGAGACTGTGAATACCATTATTAAAGTCTGTGACATGACTCGACCAAGGAATTTAACCCAGGTCTACTGATTGCAACGCGCAATTTTTACCCGCTACACCACCTCGCGGGATAGGAGTAGGACAACAATATTGCAGAAGTTTTAATTTTTTTCTTTTTTTCAGTTGCGTACATTTCGTGGTTTATCATTACTTCTGCAACATGATGACATTGGTAATATCCAGCGCTGGCTAACAGCCATAAGAGCTACGATAGAAAGAGCGGTAATAGCTTGATTTGACTCATTTCCTCGCATTGCAGTGATTAGACTTGCTGGTTCAATACGTGTTTACCATGACTCGTTTTGGGGCAGCACAGTGTTTTAAGCATCGGACGCTCTTCCTAACCAGCACCAGCGATATTTTAATGAGTTCAAAAACTTCACGGTTTATTCCGAAGTCAGGAACTGTCACCACCACACTACAACTGCTGGCAGGAAAGAGACGTTGCAAGGTCGCTTGAATAGCTGGGGCTGTTACGCTATTTAGTTGTTCCTTCCTCACTCCTTTTATCATTTGTTTCTGCGGCCTCAAGCTCAGATCACTGTTGGTATCACAGCGTAGGTTTGTGCATTACCTCAGTGTAATGGATCTTATGTTAATGTTGAAAATAATTATGCGTTCAACTTTTGTTGACGTTGAGGTCTTCTACGATCGTGTGCAAGCTTGGTTGCATTGGGTCATCCTACATTGCTACGTGATCATAAATGCTTTTAGATACAACTGAACGGGTATGTAGATATTGTACGTTGAAATCCAGTTAGTTTTTGTTCCAAAGCAAGATGTTTGTGCAAGTTGTATTATTTGTGGGGTTATTTTCTGCTTTGCTTATGCGGGAGTCCCTTTACATAAGTCTAAGCAGCGTTATTAAAATGCCTCTATTAATATATTTGTTATATAAAAGCACAATCGCAAATGAGTACATTGAAAAAGTTTGCATTACTCTTTTAAGTCGCGCTAAACAAATGCAAAGCCAATTTCTATGAATAGCTTGACCTTTTTCTTCACAAACGCTTTCATTTTATATTAAATTGTTATTTACATACAAAATGACTTTATGAAGATTTACTGTTCCTACTAAATTACATTTGTTGTTGAGCAGCGCGGCCTGCTTGCACAGCACCACTTTGTTTAGTTGGCTGTAGATACTGGATTTCTATACTGTTAATAGGATGGTTTAGAACATTTGAGTATTCAATAAGCAAATAGTTTATTGGTGATATCTTTGAAGCTATTTCAGTTGGCGTTCAATACTAACTTGGCTTTTGCTAATGCATAATGCGAATGTATTTATTTAGCAATGCATTTTATACAGCTTGCAAGATGCTATCTGTTTTTTCTGTAAAGTATTGGGTTCAAAACTGCTGCACAGTCTAATGACGTAGTGTCTCTAGTAAGAACTATCTTGTTAAAAGTTACCGATCGGGTAATTCGAAATATAACCTTCGTTAAAAACATGTTAGACTAGGCAGTGTCGAAGTGGCCCTAGTCATCGTGTGTTAAAATCGAAAAGGTCACAAATGAATGGAAAAGATTCCGAAAAGCTAGTTTTGTTACTGCGTACGTGTTCAGTATAAGCTGTAAATTGAACCCGAAGCGCAATGACACTGGGTTTTAGCATGATTCAGTGTCGGCTTACTTACAGGGAGTGAGAAACTGACTTCATTGTTTGCACGTTTTCACCTACAATGAAACGCACACAGATGGGCAGTTAAGAAGTGGCGTCGTTGAAGGAAAATGTATTTTTTAGTAGAAGTGGCATTTTTAGGGCTCCTAAGAAAGGTGATCGCAATATGACAGCAGAATACAAGCATTTTAATTGTTAAAATTTGATTACACTGGTCATTATGCGGGGATGAATGGTTGTTAGTCTGGAAATTGTGCATCTAAAGTTAATTTCGTAAATCAGTTCGCTAATGCAGCTTGTGTAAAGAGTCGTTCGTCAGTTTTTTTTTTTTTTTTTTTCTTTTCCTGGGAATGGAAAGTACGACTTTAAAACGGTCTTGTTCCGGTCCTCACAACAAAGCTAATAAAATCAGGTCAACGAAAAGTGATAGTTAATTTTGAATTTTTCTTGAATAAAATTGCTGACAGGTAGCCTCACCACCAACAATGTGGACTGTGATTTGCGGGAGCCCAAAAGTCGCCTTTTGCGACGTGCTGGATGAACGGCTTGTGTGGTCTAATCCGGCGAAGGCAGTGAAGTTAAGTCTGCACTGTTGCAGCTTTGCATTCACTTTGCTGCCCAATTACCTACGCAAGTCTGTTCGTTGCGTCATGTCCTTTTAAAATAATCTTTTTTTATTGCTTCCTTTACCATAAAGGTAAAATATACTCTACACAGGAAGTTGGTTACTGTAGTAAATGAATGACGCTTATCTTGCGATTTATTAATAGCCGCAAAGTTGTCACATTTAGTAGCGTTAAGAATAGCTTATCAACGTTCCGCTGAGGGGTTTTGCTCTTGTGCAACTAAATTAGGCAATGTTCTTGAGAAGGTTATCGTCAAGCAGCAGGCCAAAAGAAAAGGAAAAGCCAAACGTCATGGTGAGATAGACTAGGTGGTGTTTAGTCTTTAAAAGTAGACTTGTTTTACGTATTGGATGTAATACGAAAACTAAAGCGTATTCTTAGAAAGATTTTATGTGAACAGACCATTTAAAATTTTTCCAAAAATGTAAACCAACATCTGGAAAGAGGCTCTTAGTGCAAACACTCAAACAAAGTAATAGAATTAGTGAGCATTTTTTTTGCCAAGTTTTCCGGAGATTTTGCTTAGAAGTTATTGAAAAACTGCACGATGTATTGTTTTGAAAAAATAAATGGAAAAACATTTTTGTTTGCCATTTATGATGTATGAAAACTTGAAAGAAAGTTTTCCTGTTTTGCCAATCAAAAAACATTTTCTGGCCATTCGCTTGACACTATGTAGCAACAGATACGGACAATAGAAATGCTAGGCGACATAATTTATTTTGTTGGGATAATGAAATTGTCTTCAAATGTGACAAAACGTATTTAGAATCAATATCACGTTCGAATTATTGATCAAACATAGAGACTTTTTTGATTTTTAGATTGTTTGTTAAAAAGTGGTACCTGTTGTGAAGTTAACGGTTGCTTGTTTTGTTTTCAAATGTGTACGTGCAGTATGTGTTAAATTTGGTTTGTTAAGCATGCTTTGATTTTTGGATTCATGATTGTGTTAGTATGCGCGTTATTGGATTAATTAAAGTTTGTGATGTGATTTGGATTGTGTTCAGCCACTTCCTACCGTATAAAGCGTTCGCTCTCGTTGGTATGCAAGCGAAAGGTTGTATATGGAGTTGTGTTTTAGTTGGTCACATTCACCGGCTTTCGCTTCGGCAGACACAGTCTTCTTTTGAACGTGTATCTATTCAGATGTGGCTAATCGAGAATTCTTCGTGCAGCGCTTACTGGCCCCTAATTCTAATTGTCATTCATTTCATTTTGCCCCAGTTATGGAATTCATGCTAAAGGTTCCTCAGTACCTTACCGAGCTTGTAGAGATGCCCGGTTTGTGTGGTTCCGTGTTCTCCCTGGTCAGGTTGACAGTGTCTATGCTGAATTAAAACGCTGCTATTTTATTTAGGAGCGATTAAGGTTGTTTTGTGCTACTTGGGGTTAATACAGCTTAGCAAAGTTAGTTACATTGCTTTCAGTTTTTCTTGTTTGCTTACCGGTGCTCTGTTGTTTTGTTTAAGGAGTATAAATTTTTTTCTTCAAGCCTAAGCTGTCTTAATAAAAAGCTTTAGTTGCATACAACATAAAAATGTCTCAAAATGTTTTTAATGTTAAATGTTGTTCAAAATTATACAAGTTATAGGGAAATTATAGACTTGTTGGCTCATTCTCATTCTGTTTTACAAAACATACTTTGTTGACTGAGCGCTACAACATTAATGAGATCACCACTCACAACCAAGTGGTCTACATAGTGAAGTAGGCATATTTTTTTTTGTAAAAAGACTCGTTTTTCACTTTTGTTTTCTTGAGATTTTGTTTGTTTATCGCAAGTTTGAAGATTGCTCTTCTAGGCGTTGCGGAATTATGTTAGAAACGATATGACACTGGTTGAAGGTTGGCATGTTGATGGCTGTTGTAGTTGTTTTTTCAAATAAAAAACTTGATAATAAATTTAAGAAGGGGGATAAAGGGCAATGCCTACCCAAGCGATGTGAGTGGAGCAAAGAATTAAAAAGAACCTTGTGAAGTGAATGATCATAAAAAGGTCTTTACGTTTGTTTGCAAATCCATATGGGTGAAATAACCACTTTCAAAAAAAGTCTACAAGTTGAGAAAAGGCAAATAGGCGATTTACAAAAAAATTTATAGCTGTCGGGCTCAAATTTGTATAGATCTTACACTTGATAATAATATTTAGTTCAGTTATTGCTTGCCTCGCTCCTCTCCCACTGCTCCAAAATCAAATTCTAAGTACGCCTCTGTCTGCTTCAATGCAGTTTTGTGGCAGAAATACACTTCGCCGGCGGTACCGATCGATAATTTCAAAACTATCTGAATACATCTCGCTGCGTTAAACCGAAAATAGTAATCTACTTGCTGTCACTTTCTGCTTTGCAGAATCAAATAGACGGCGACGATATCTTTTTACAAATTCCCACTACGACAGAAGATGATGAAGAGGTTGATAGCAAAAAGAAGAAAGACAAGAAGAAGAAGCAAAAGCCAAGTGAGAATGATCACGTTATGTAGTGTAACAGCACGCATGCAAAGTCATTTATGTGTAATTCGATGCACTTTGCTTAACCTCAAACTTAGTTATTTCACACGCGAATAGATGGACATGCTTGGTGTTAGTTTAAAAGATATATTGAAATAACACTGATTAAAGCTTGGAACCCTGCTTGAATTAAAATATAGGAATTAAATGTTGAATTCCAAGTAAAAAATGTTTTTTTCAGTGATCGTGTATAAGATTCTCAAGTTAAATAGAAAAGGAACACTTCTAAGAAATTTAGAACCTAAAGTTACCGTACGATAAAATCAGATTTTAATGGGGTTTATGTGCCTTCACTATACCACTTCTTGACCATCTTAGATATTGTAATTCAAATAAGGATAAACATAATAGAGAATAATATTCTTTTCATTGATTTTAATGTGCTTTCAGCTAATAAAAAAATATTTGAAAAAGACCAATTTCCAAATCCTCATTTTCCCATTTCGCAGGAGTATTTTTAATTGTTTTAGTTGGTAGAAAAACAGCTGACCACATTCAGCATTTTTTGCAAAAACTGCTCCAGCGAACAGCCAAGCATACTACGGAGCACGCGGAACATGTACTTCAGCACACCCACGAAACATCCTCCGTTGTACTCACGAATTATACTTCAGTGTTCGCACAGAAGTGCTCCCTGATATGCACAAAATATCCCCCAGCGTACGCACCAAGTGTACTTCAGCGTATGCACAAAGTGTACTCAGCGTATGCACAAAGTATACTTCAGCGTATGCACAAAGTGTACTCAGCATATGCACAAAGTGTTCTCAGCGTATGCACAAAGGGTACTTTAGCATATGCACAAAGTGTACTTCAGCGTATGCACAAAGTGTACTTCAGCGTATGTACAAAGTGTACTTCAGCGTATGCGCAAAGTGTACTCAGCGTATGCACAAAGTGTACTTCAGCGTATGCACAAAGTGTACTTCAGCATATGTACAAAGTGTACTTCAGCGTATGCGCAAAGTGTACTCAGCGTATGCACAAAGTGTACTTCAGCGTATGCACAAAGTGTACTTCAGCGTATGCCCAAAGTGTACTCAGCGTATGCACAAAGTGTACTCAGCGTATGCACAAAAATGGACTTCGTTAAGTTTGCAAGTAGAAGTCAGATTTAAGTTATTTAAAAAATATTCACCGTGTTTGGCGGTATAGGTCGCATTGTATTACTTGCGTTATTAACGCCACATACGTTAACACATTTCACTGAATGAATCATTTACTCATAGCCTGCGTCATTACCAAACTCAACCATTGATTAATACGCGCGTCGTTTTAAAATGTTACAAAAGCATTTGCATTAGGCTCGTTTTACTGGGCTTTCCCGATACTTTTGTTGTGACGCGCAATACTGGCTATATTTTCTCATTGCTTTATTCATTATTCTTTATTCTGGTTATAGAAATGCTAATTATTTTGTAAAGGAGCAAAATTTCAGAATTTCGAAGAGATGAAAAACTTTTCAGTCTCATTTGGAAATTAAAATGTGCTTGTCATAGGTTTTGCAAGGAGGGGGCACAAAGATCGGGCTCCATTGTAAACTTCTTGGACCCGATCAAAAACCACCATTTCCCTTCAAACTTTGTATTTCTTAAGCATCACCTTCATGTAGCGAAGCAACTGAAAGTCGCACTTCAAGCCGTTGGGACGCGAAATTTATCCGAACAAAAATCCTCAAATTTATTACAATTTAGACCACAGTCTGTTTAAAATATGAAAAACTTGCCCACTTACATTTTTTCTGGTTGCGCCCATCATGTTTACTACGAGTAAATCTCTGGTGTCATGTAGCTCCCTTATACGGCAATTTGCTGGTTGATGGGCAAGTTTCTTTCTGCAGTGCGTCATGGCTCGGACGTGAAGAGCACAGACAACGTTCGAACACGATTAAGAAAATTCATCACCAGACGACCTCCCATCGAAAGCCTGCAAGAACGAGGCATTATCAAAGGTTGGCGACTTTATTTTGCTGTGAAATTCATGGTGGCATTCTTTACCCGATTTCTTTTTAGCACTATAACGTGATTGAAAGCAGTGTGCACAAGAAACTTCCAGACCTCGGACAAGGGTAGTTAAAAACTAAACGACTTGAACCCGTAACGTGAGGGTTATAAGTTCAAAACGCGTCTGTGCATGGCTTTCAAGATGGATTGGCTGTATAATTGCTTTTTGTTGTGAAAGTGCTAAAAATAGTTTTACGACGTTTCTAAATTTATATTTAAGTCTTTTATTGAGCCATGGAGATCATTTTGCAGTTATAGGATAATCTCCAAGAGTGAAAAGAAAAATATATTTACCAAACTACAGCAATGACACTCTTTCAACCTATGAGTGCATCACCAGCCTCTTGCATTACTTTAAAAAATATATTTATTTGCCATATGTAGATTTCATCCACTGCTTAATTAGTTGGTTGCGTGCATGCGCTTCTAGTGTAATATTTGGTACAGCGTACGTTATTTTCTGGCTTGTATAGCGTACGTTATTTTCTCGTAATTTTATCATCTATATGGCGCTTGGTGTGTAGTTTGGCAGTTTTATCTCTATTTGCATCAAACCTCACGCCATTGTAGTGCCTATATTTACGATGTAGAAAATAATTTTTCCAACTAGCTCCTACAACTGCCTATTCGTCTGAGCCCTAAGACTATAGATCCATTTAAAATGGTATTCCGCCTACCTAGGTTTGGCCCAGTATTCAATATTTTATATATATTAACATGGCATGATAGCAACAAGTAAAGAGTTAATTTTGCGTCATCAAAATAAACCCAAAATCAAACGTTATTGCAAGCACATCATGCCAGTATAAATGGCCTCAACGCGATCGGCGTGTATTTTAGTGTTATCAGCTGTCCAATTTAAAAGCCGGTATGTCATGAACAGGTGTTGAACCGGGCGAATGCTGCTTATATTTGTAGCTGATTGGCCGAAGATAATGGTTCGTTTTTCTGTGCGAAAAACAATTTGCTTTTCAATACCATTCTATAAATTTTTTACAGAAACGGTATTTGGTTGTCCTCTTGCGAAACTCTGTGAAAGAGAGAACGACACTGTTCCAAGCTTTGTAAAGTTATGTGTGGAGGAAGTAGAAAGAAGAGGTAAATGACATCAGAATAGCCGGAAATTTTATTAATACATAGTAATAGTGTTGGTAATAAAAAGTGATTTATATCCCAATGAAACAACGAGATACGTTTGCCAATGCATCTGTTTAGAGCTGCGTTTTTCATTCTTTTTAAGCATGTGATCCGTTTTAAAACTAAACAGAGGTATGTGGCGCATCTTATCATATTTTGTCCAATTTCAGTGACATTCTCCGTATTAGTTAATATTGAAGTAACAAGCCATGGTCTATATGGCATATGTGCTAGTCCCACTGGTCTAAAGGTTTATGCAGCAGCACAAGAGTTTGAAATAGGTTGTTGACTAAAGGTATTTGAGAAGCACAAGAGTTTGAAATAGGTTGTTGACTAAAGGTATTTGAGTTAGTGATTATCTTTTATTTCACCATGTACTACACACGCAACATGTTTTACATCATAGTCAGCGAAGAAGTGTGAGTGGGGAGTGCCCGGGGTAACTGGGACCCTCGGGAAGGCCAGCAGCCATTTCGATTTAGCCCAAACGGAATCGGGGACCGCACCACCACGTGGAGGCGGCTGTTGATTGGTGCAGAACACTCGTCCCATAACACCTCTCATCTCATTCTGCACTGTCCAGCTACGGACTCTTTGCGCCACTCGCTCTTTGGCGACTCTCTGTCTCTCTACAATCTCTGGTCCAGGCCCTGAAGAGTTGCCCGGCTTCTGGGGCTCCATGGTCTTCCGCCATGTCCCCATCCCTCGGAAGAGGTCGGTTAACAACAACAAGAAATGCGAGTGAGCATAAAACCCATAGGCCAGGCATCAACGAAGAGCTTGAAGGCTTTCTAGTCAAAGATGCTTCCTGGAGTCAGCAGGCTTCCTAGTAGTGGGATTATTTCTAAATATAAGCAGTAAAATTGGCTTTACAACCATTATGAGAATGGAAAACAAGCAATGTGATTGTTTGAATAGATGTTGTCATTTGGTCTGCGAGCATTCCATTTATGGCAGCATCTCGTAATTCAAGGCTACTGATAGAGTTGCGAGTGCAGTTTACCTCGCTCGTTATTGATTCAGCGTAGGCCGCAGTAACAGCGATCGGTTGATACTTCAATATTATGGCAGCATCTAACGTGATAACTTGATTACTAGGCAAGCGTTTGGACCCAGTGACTTGCCCTGAAAATACGCTATCTGGTAGTCGCGATCGTTGCCACAAGCTATTCCAAAAAAGGCTGATGCAGAGTCTATAAACCGTCCCTTTTAAGAAAAAAAGCTATGCCACTAGGAATTTGCTGCTTTGTGTAAAATCCGATTATTTTAAAGAAGCGGTCTTCAAAACTTTCGAAATGCTCCAAAAACTGTAGGTGGTTACTCTTTTTTAACTTTCAACTATTTTTCAGGTTTGGATGTGGATGGCATTTATCGAGTGAGCGGTAATTTATCTCACGTACAAAAGCTACGATACCTTATTGATAGAGGTGAGCTTGCATGTTTAGCGAAGCATTTCAGCTAGCCGATTTCCATATTTGCCAAAAGCTTACAAAGCAGTGCTCTGTGGTAGAAGTTAGATGACTCGTTAAGGTCCAAGTCCAGAAGGCAAAAACAAACAAAAATTGATTTTGTGGAAGCAATGTCGTCTTGATGTCACTTTATCATATTTCGCAAAGTTAGTTTTGATTTTGATAACGCTTTGTACGACCACCTTTAACTGCCCACTTTTACCCTCGTCAATTTTGACTTGAAGCACTTGTGATTTCTACACGACTTGTGACTACTGATGATCTAGTGTTCGCTTCCGATAATGTACTCTGAAGGAACATTTTCCTTACTGTATCGTCTTCCGCATAAAGCTTTTTTACGCTAAATGTGACTAATAGGCTATGTAATGCAAGCAATAACTGGATAATATCGTGTTATCGGCAAAACAATATCAATTAGTTGCTGTTGTTGTTGTTGTTGTGTTTACCCGTCCTCTTTCTTGTGATGGAGTCACAGCATGAAACAGTTATAGGGTATTTGGGGGTGGGAAAACTTTATAGCCGGAGGGCCGCATTGACCATTCAAGAGTTGGCCAAGGGCCAGTGCTTAAAATTTTGCAATAGCTGTATACAATGCACCAGCTTGCAGTAGCTTACAATCTTGCAATAGCTTCTTCCTGTGGCCTATCACAGGGCTCTGAAAATAATGGTCTTCAAAGAAAAGGTCATCACCCTTTATTTGGACAGAAAATGCGTCAATTCAAACTAAGAATTGCGTAGCGGCTCTTTCAATGATGTCTTCTATCGTTTTTGGCTCTTTAGTACCGTAAGTGTGCCCGAGCTTAGTAAAGTTATGTGTGGAGGAAGTAGAAAGAAGAGGTAAATGACATCAGAATAGCCGGAAATTTTATTAATACATAGTAATAGTGTTGGTAATAAAAAGTGATTTATATCCCAATGAAACAACGAGATACGTTTGCCAATGCATCTGTTTAGAGCTGCGTTTTTCATTCTTTTTAAGCATGTGATCCATTTTAAAACTAAACAGAGGTATGTGGCGCATCTTATCATATTTTGTCCAATTTCAGTGATATTCTCCGTATTAGTTAATATTGAAGTAACAAGCCATGGTCTATATGGCATATGTGCTAGTCCCACTGGTCTAAAGGTTTATGCAGCAGCACAAGAGTTTGAAATAGGTTGTTGACTAAAGGTATTTGAGTTAGTGATTATCTTTTATTTCACCATGTACTACACACGCAACATGTTTTACATCATAGTCAGCGAAGAAGTGTGAGTGGGGAGTGCCCGGGGTAACTGGGACCCTCGGAATGGCCAGCAGCCATTTCGATTTAGCCCAAACGGGGTCGGGGACCGCACCACCACGTGGAGGCGGCTGTTGATTGGTGCAGAACACTTGTCCCATCACACCAGCTCTGTCATATTAAAATCAGACACATGGAAATTTGTTGGCGGGCTGTAGTTCGCCCACCCCTGTTCTAGTCCGCACCGCACACCTGATCAAGATCATGCCAGGTGAGCAGCTTCACTATTCTAATCCGGTGAAGCACCGACGAGCTGTGTCTTGACAGGGTATTGAACTAATGATCAAAGTCATGAATGATAAAAAATTCCTTAGTCGTTTATCTCACCGGTCCTTACTTAAAGAGAACGATTTGATAATGTTTGTATTTCACTGCTTGGTAACTGAACTTATGAAGGAAAAAAGATTTTTGAAAAATGTTCAGTAGGGTTGAAAAAGCTCGTTTGTGGAGCTGCTCTGCGTTTTAACTCTAATATGCACATTTTGCCCAGATGAGAATGTCGAGCTCGCTGACGTTCAATGGGAGGATATCCATTTAATTACCGGTGCTCTCAAGATGTTTCTACGAGAACTGCCTGAGCCCGTTATTCCATTTGATTTCTTTGATAAATTCGTAGCTGCCTGCAGTAAGTTATGTGTGTTAGCTGTTAAATCTTGTAACCTTGAACTTCGTAAAGTGGAGCAATCGTGGAAGCACACGCGCTACCGACGTCAAAACAGTGCTGGTGTAGTATTTGATCTCCGTCTATGTTTCTACTGTAGTTTGTAATCTACGTTAGGGTTAGATTTGGCGTTTGGATTATTTTACTTTTATTGTTGTAGACCAATAACGCACTCAGATCAATAATACGCCAGTAGTGACAGGCTGGCGGCCCGCGGGCCACATCTGGTCCGCCATGCCTCGTTTTGTGGCCCGTTTCATGTTAATCCAAAAAAATGTCTTAATGCTAAATTTTGTTGAAAACCACAAAAATATTGGGTTGAAGCCGTTGATTTCAAAAAGTGTGTACCTCTCTTTTGGCAAGAAATGACCTATTCTTAGCTGTAGTTGTATTGATAGTATATTATCACTTAAATTTTACGAAATAGTGTGGCCCGCGTAAAATCTAGGTATGTTAATGTGGCCCTAACAACCGAATGAGTTGATATCCCTGATCTCAAACCTTTTCGTTGGCGCGGTGGGCTGGGTTAAAACGACGTTTTGTGGTGATAATGATCAAATGATCATGCATTCAAACCGCACAGTGGCTGAGATGTTGCTCCCGAGGAAAAAGCTCTTTGCGATGATTTCCACTGCTTGATGAATTCTAACAAGCCGTAAATTTATTGAAACAAAGGCCATCTAATTCGAACGGAAAGTTAAAACTTGGTTACTCAGAAGCAGGTTAGAACAATTGTTTTATTCCTACGTCACCATCGTTGTCCATGCAAGCCGGGAGGATTAACTGTTTTAAATATAAAGGGACTATGGTGTTAGTTTCTGTTTAGTATTGTCAGTTACGTTTCCACCTTAAGGCATCATCGGCAAAATTGATTTCGGTTCCGTTGGGTTCAGCAAAGTTCACCGCTTAACCACAGACGCACGCCGGTCAGCATTGGGAAATTTTTTTGATAGCTGATCACAGAGACTTTGCCGTGATGTAGGTATAAAACTAAGATTAATAGCGCCCTCGTGCTGTAGAAAAGTGAAAACTCGTTTTAAAAACTGGTGTTAGTAGCAACTTATTTGCAGAATACAATCTTCTAAATTTGAACCAATGTTTCTTAGTAAAGGAGTCGCGGAGCAGGATCCCAAGGATTCCTTCACACCTCACAATAGCCAATCACATTTACAGTCACAACTGGCATAAGTCTCGAGCAATCAAATTGTTTGAAAAGCTCAGCCGCATAGCTTCGGTGTTACGATTTACATGGCCTAAAGAAGTTGGCTTGTGAACCCGTCGTGGATCTGCGATCCATTTTTTGATTGGATGCTAGAGTTAGAGGGATAAGAAGCGCTCTCACAGCTATTCCCATGTTTAGAAAAGAAGTTTAAGTCTTTCGAAACGTCCAGAAAAATGCTTGATGAGAGAAATGCTTGATTTTAACACCTAAAGACAATACTTTAAGCTAATCTTTTAATTCGTCTCCAAAATTTCCACCAGGAAGTTGCTGCTACTGTCTGTTCTGTGAATACAGTAGTGTGCTATAGATACTATTTCATGACATGTGTACTGTGTATGATATAATCACAACAAACTTAGCAGTAAATACTGTGTTTTATCCTGCAGAAATAAGTGACGATAATCAGCGGATTGAAGCTATGACGCTGCTTGTAAGTGTTCTACCTCGAGTAAACGGCGACACGTTACGATTCCTTATGCAGCATTTTTGCAAGTAAGTCTTATCATCTGTAAATCAATATATTCCCAGCAAGTTGTGGTTGTCGTCGTATGCCCTTCGTCTTTCTGGGCGCAAAGGCGGCGGGAAGCGGACACTTGGTTTGTCCCGAACCATTTACGATTCCTGAATGGTGGCTCTGATCAACGGGGTCTTGTCATTGATGGGTAGCAAATAGACGCCTATTCAATGTTGGATGACCAACTTGACCGCTAGAACTTGGGTGTGTGCGTGTGCTACCTTTCAGCTCTTTGAAGTGGAGGCCTGGCATGAAACGGATGTCTAGGTTTACACCATAAACCATTTTTTTCACGCCAGACAAGTTCAGAATCATGGTCAGACTAGGAGAGAGCTGCAATCTGTTTTTAACCGTGATATAAATACAAATTTCCGACTGGCAGTCTCATCACCAACAAGGCGGACTGCCATCGGTGGTGGTCCCAAAGTCTCTTCTTACATCATGCAGGATAAACTTAGGTATATCGGTGTCATAGACTTGCAATTTTTTTAGAAGGATATGTTGAATAAAATAATGCAACTTCTATTATAAAACAACCCGATCGTTGATCGATAATGTCATTAAATTAGGTGTGTGTGTGTGTGTTTGCGACTTGCCGCCTGTGAGGTAAAATTGCGTGGCCCGCGAAACATTGTAGCTTTTAGCCCGTGCCAACAAATTGATTTCCCCTCTCCCCCCCCCCCCCCCCCCCCAAAAAAAAAAATGTCTTCAGTGTAAAATCCCACTGATTTGTGTTTGGAAAAGGATTCGCGCCGCGCCCTCTTGCTTGCTGTCCTATCCGGGCGAGTGAAATTCCTCAGCAGAAGGTTGCATTCTGCATTAAATCACTGAAACGTTTCTTGCTGTTAGCAGTTTGAGCTTTGGTTTTCCATTTTCTTATAACTTCTCACGCCCGCAGCAAAGTAAGTCGGAAGATCAAATTCTAAAGTTACAGGTAACGTTGAAGTACGTGGAAAAAGCTTTGTACGCACCGTTTTAGCCTGTTGGGTTTGTTGAAAGTCTTTCATTCGTTATTAGAATGCATATCGCTTGCGGTTGTTTTTCGTTTCGAACTTTTGATCTCGCTACTTTCCACATCTACTTTTGTTCTGTGAAAAAATGTAGAGCTTCTTCACGTTTTTACTTTTTAGAGTTGTCCACCATAGCTCGAAAAATCGAATGCAAGTTCAGAATATTGCTATTGTGTTTGGTCCTACCTTGCTTCTGAAGCCTCCGGACAACTCAAAGCACGATGCATCAGGCGAGAGCAATATGGCTGTCTACATGGTTTATCAGAATCAAATCATTGATGAAATGTTAACGAATTACGACAGGATCTTCGGCTGATAAGCTCAACAAACTCGAATTAAAGATCGGTCGGTTAACATTTTTGACCGGAAAAAGTTGCCTTGATTTTGGCGTTTATCGGTGTGTCTTTCCGCGGTTATTTTTCAAAAACCAATGCAACCTTTTTTTCACATCATTACAAACTCTGAAATCTTATTGAAAAACTGCCCGTTGAAGATTGTTTGCATTCAAAAATATATTTGTAGTTAGGTGACGACTTATTGTTTTTTAAACGCTTTTCGCACGGTTTGTACCTGTTTGAGATTGTTTATGTAATCACGTGATTTAATACTTAGATATCGCGTCTTTGAGACAAGTATTTTTTTGATGAAAATCATTTAAGCTTACCGTAGTGAAAACTTTATTATACAGAATACTTTTCATAACTTTAAAAAAAACTTTTTTGACCGAAAAAGACCTCATTTGTTACTTGTCTTGAAACTTTCTGGTAGAACAGCTTTTTTCGAAGCTATGTATTATTTCTTTATCAGAGTGAGAGGCATTCGCAAGAGGCACTTGTTTTATGCTCTTGCTTATCCCAACTTCAATTTTTGAAACATGGGTTGGTACCCCAAAGTCGCCTCTTAACGACATGTCCGGTGAACAGCCCCACTACTTGGTGAACCGCAGAACTGTCGGACCACCTTAAGTGGATCACAGTGTTTTTGAACAGCTTGTAATTTTTAATATTTCAAATTTCTTTGTGTAGTAAGATTGTGCTCTTCTATTACTGTTGGAATAATTTTTATTTAAGTTAAAACAATTGCGTTCGACCCATTTATGTCCCCTGCCAGTTATAAAACCCTTCAGGCAAGGCACATTTTTATGTAAAGTTGTACACATTTCAGCCTTACGGATTCTTACAACATTAACACCTTTTTTTCGCTAAAAGGAGGCCGTTTGATTTTTTCCAGATGTCATTGTATCTTTAATAGTAGATGTGGATATCGATAACTGTTCCAACACGTCACAAGTTCCAAACTACGTCTTGATCTGCTATCCGCGGTAAACATTGTGGCAACTATAGTTGAGCTTTGCTGTTGGTATTTACACGGACGTTTCTTGTCTAATTTGTATATGATGACATTTTGAACCTAAAATCAGCTTTAACGAATTAATTGGTGGCGCTTATACTTAACCATGGAGCGGTGCGAAAGGCTAAAAGCGACTCCGGCGGAGTTCCATCTTACAACCCCGATAATCAGGAGGTTGTGGGTTAATATCCCACCGGAATAGTTGATAGTCTTTGGCAAGGCTTCATGGTGAGTACAAATCTCCCCAATCATTAATTGTGCATGAAACAAAATATAAACCTTTGTAGGTTGCCTCTCGCTGTGACGCGTTTATCCGGGAAGAACTGCATTTGACAGTCGCAGCTCTTTTCATTTGATGCGATGTCGCTTTTGATGAGTGTTTCACGAAGATCTTTTGGCCTAATTGCTCTTTCCAAGAAAGTATCTAGCTCTCTCCACATTTTAGCTCTTAATGTCATTCAGTCTATCTCACTGCTTGTATTCGTTGCACTGTTGTCGTGGTTTATGTCATCAAAGCCGCGTTTTTTGCAAGTTGATCTAGTTATTTTTCTTTTGCACACTCTATATTATGTAATGTCAATTGAAGTCATAGACGCCGAAGCTATGAATTTGCAGGAGGGCTCAAAAACTTTTGTTCACTTTTAAAACACTAGAAAGTCTACATACATTCTGCTTTACAACAGGTATTTTTTTCTATACAGCGATATATTGGCAGAAACGATAGGAAAGGCCAGTTACGTTATATTTGATGTCTGTGCCCGGAATCAAACTGCGGTCCTTGGTTCGTTTACAACTAAGCACTGATAAGACTCCTTGTGCTTGCAGAATAAGTAACTTAAACCGATCTTTCTCTGTTCAATTGCTAGTCATAGCGCCGTGATTCCTAAGGTAACCGACCCCTCCCCCCAGGAAACGGTTAAGTGCGCCATTGACATTAAAATTATGCGTTTCTATAAATCGAGAAATAATGAAGCCGCTTTTCTATCGTTATCCCAAACTGCGATTTTATTGTTTTTGTGATCATATTATTTGATGGAGCGGGTAGGTATTTTTCGGCAGGCAGTTGGCTGTTACATAGAGAATTTATGTATGCGCGCTGATCCGATCGCTAAGCATTGCTTGGTAATTTATGGCAAGAGATAAATCGAAATAGCTTTCCTAGCAGTACTGAAAGCACTAGAACAAAATCTTTATTGTTGTTTTGTTGGCTCTTTCGAGGCAGACATTGCTTTCGTGCAAGTCATACTGTGGTAAACGTGGAATACGCTTCGAAATCCGGTTGAAGACCCAGTTTTGGTGCACAATGGTAAGCTTAGTTTCATATCCAACAAAAATTTAATCGAAACAACATTTATGTATAGTCAGAATTAGCGACCCCGACTGAATTGCGATTTATAGTTCAATGGCGATGAGTTCGAAGCTTAAAGTCGTACCTCCGTTAAGCCGAGCGTCACGCTCGACGTAATGTATTTGAAGAGCGACTTGCTGTTAGGAAGAGCTTACATAATCTATTTTATTGTTAAATTGTGTATTTTGCTTGTGGTCATTGCTACAGCATTACGCTTTTTATTGTGTATGCCACCTTTGAATGAACTATTAGCGAAGGTGTCCCTTGGGAAGCGGTTTGCACAGGGTGACACTATTTTGGGGTCACGCTAGAAGACTTTTAAGGGGGAAATTTTCTATTAGGATTGACAAAAATCATAATTTATTTTTGATTCGGGTTGACAGCAAATTCGCTTCGATATCGCGAACTTCGGTGATAGTAGTATTTCTCGTCTCTCGAGAATAACACGCCATATCGCTGTGTGGCTGAATAGCATTTAAAGTTCCGCTTTTATGTCTTTCTATAGAGAAAAAGTTTTTTTGCCATCATTAAATTTTGTTTTGCTCTCGCTAGCCCTTTAAATATCAAAATGTTTTACTTTCCGATAATGCTGTGTTCATTGCCATGTATCAGATTTTTTGTCCGTTAATTGCAGCTCCGAAGTATGATCTTCGCCGCAGGTCAAGCCTCAATTTGCAATTCGTTTCAAGTAGGGACGAACCTATCAAAGAGATCACAAGCTAAAACAGCGGGCACTGATAAAGCACAAATCTTTAAAAAGGTATTGTTTTCACTAATTTACTGTGTTTTCCTCTTACCCCTTAAGCGGGTCTTGAGTGAAAATGAACATTGGCCAGTTCCCTTTTTTAATCTACACAAAAAGTAGTGACACCAAATTTTTCGTCTGGTGCAATCCCATAAGTCACTGACTTTTTAGACTGTGTCCCTGGTAATTATTTATTAGGAATGTCAGTCAAAAGCAATTTTGAAGCTATATTTTGTTATTTGATCAATTTTTTTAATTAACTTTTTCTAATTGTGCATTCACTGACTATTCTTGTAAAATAACGCTTTTGTACTTTTGAAAAATTTTGCGCTGTGTGCGAACAAAGTAAATATTTTGCAAACGGTCATGGCGAGCAGTTGTATCCGTTCAGTAAAGAGTTTTGACTTTTGAGTGGCTAAACATTGTTGACGGGTAATGATTGTACGAGCGTATTGTTATTGAACACAGAAAACGAAACTAAAACTCCGAAGCTTGCGCGAACTGCACCAGGGCAAAAAATTTTTAGAGTTTGCACAAACTGATAATACCAGTATTGTCATCTTGTTGCCGTTGTTGTTAACCGACCCCTTCCGAGGGATGGGGACATGGCGGAAGACCATGGAGCCGCAGAAGCCGGGCAACTACCCAGGGCCTGGACCATAGGTCGTAGAGAGACAGAGAGTCGCCCAAGAGTGAGCGGCGCAAAGAGTTCGTAGCTGGACAGTGCAGAATGAAATGAGAGATGTCTTGGGACGGATGTCCGCAGGCGCTGCAGGAAGGATTCTCGATTCTGCCAATCCTAGAGAGATAAGAACTTAACAAAAGGCAGTGTCTGTTTCAGCGAAGACGAGAGAGCACAAGTTCCTCTGTGGAAATTGAGGAAACTTGTGTTTCGATGAATTTCAATGAGACACTACGCCTTCAGTTCGAGAAAAGAGAAGAGTGGATACGAGAGATGAGAAGAGAGAGAGAGAGAGACTACAAAAGATTACAGAGGGCGCAAGCAGCGCTCCCCGTCTGGCCAGCTCATCAGCCGCGTCGCTCCCCGGAAAAAATGGGTGTCTGGGGACCCATTGTAGCTTGATAGTACAGAAGAAAGAAGACTGTTCCTGCCAGAGAGTTTGAGATACCGAGAGTCAGATAGGAGGAGAAAAAAAAAGGCAGACTTGTTGGTGCTTCCGAAACCAGCAAAGAGAGTGCAGAATGGCGCAGGCTTCAGCAGAGAAACTTGAGTGTGCTGAATAGGAAAGAGTGGTCTCAGTGCCACAGCGAAAGCAGTTGGCAACTACACCAGAGCCGTCTTTGCCAAAAGCAAAAGAAACAGAGCTTTCTGTCCAAAGCACCAGATCGTGAGGGGGAGAGAGTCAAGGTGAGCGAGAGAGAGGGGATCGAAGCGGAAGCATGGAGAGGAAAGGATGGACTCCACAGTGAAGGGAAGACTGATTTCAAGGAGGAAAGGGAGGACAAATGAGGAGAGCCTCCCCAGGATAAGTAGAGGGAAAAATGAGCGGGTGAGTGGACGCAAAAGCTCTCCAGGACAATCTGCAGAGTCTTGGTTTCACTCCAAGTCTGGCCAAACCTGAAATAGGAAAGGAGATTGGGAGACGAAGGGCCCGCTTAGGAGATAAAAGAGTGAAATGAGTCAGGGTGACTCGTAGGGGCGGTAAAGAAGCCTCAGAGAGAAGTGGAATAAGGGAGGACGAGAAGAGGCCGGTGATGGCGGGACTAGCCGCTCGGTGGAGGCGTTCCAATTAGGTGATATTAATCACTCTTAGGAAAGGAAACCATCCGGATGAAGCATAAATGAGAAGGGGCCAAAGAAAAGCTTTATACAGAAGAGAGAGGGGCCCCATGAGGAAGCAGAGATACAGCGTAAGACCTTGAGGCGTGGAAAGAACTTGGCCTTCAGCAAAGATACATGCTTAGAAAAGAAAAGGGTGCGGCCGAAGGTGACTCCAAGAAAAGTTGAAGTGGGGTTGAAACGGAGGTGGGAGTTGATTGCACCATTCAATAGCCGCCTCAGCGTGCAGGTGCGGTCCCCGACCCTTTTTAGGTTGGGTCGAAATGGCTGTTGGCCTTCCCGAGGGTCCCAGTTACCTCGGGCACTTCTCGCGCTATATCGTTGCAATTTGTTGTTCTGACGACAAGTTGTTGTCGAGAGTTGTAATATGTGGTCATACGGTTTAGATTTGAGAAGCATTAGGTTAACTGTTGTAAAAATGGTTTAAGTAGCGAAGGAACTTGTAATAACTGTTTATTTATTGAAGCGTTTAATTGTTTTTGAAGTGTAGTAACGAAATATTTGATTTTCTTACAAGCAATTCGTGATTTCTTAATTTTTGTTTGTGGGGTTCCTTGACAAACGCAAAAGGACACCAAGGGTTCTGCGACGACAAAAGATTGAAGAGCACTGTTCTACATTCAACACGAGTTCTAATATCTAAGAAAAAACAAACACAGAGTAGTTCGGAAAAATAAGCTTAAGCGAAGTAAATAAAGTAATAGCAATATACGCATAGGTTTTTTTCTCCTCGAAATGTTGAAAGGCAGGCTCCAGACCCACAAAAGTAAAAAATTGTCAACGGTCGTTCTCTCTTCTTTTTTTGTAGAAGCGGAAGCAAAAGCGGTTGACGAAATAGCTGCTTTTACATCCCTGCTTGTAAACATAACTTGTACTCTCCACAAAGATTTACTCGGTTTAATTATTCCTTCAAAAATCAAGCATTTTGCTTTGCAGTAAACTTGCAATCTTCAGCGCCGTACTGACGAGATTTTGTGATGATGGATTTACATTAATTGTTAGTATCTTATTACAACTTTTATGTATTAAAGTTACCTGTTTTTACTTAGCTTACCACGTTTTGAAAGGGGTAAAAAATTACATTAACGGTCATATAGTGCAGTATTCTTGGTATAAAAACAAACAATAAAAATTTATGTAATACCTTATCGGAATTTCCTTAAAATACCTTTTAATTGGGTGAAAAAAGCCTCAAAATCGGTTCAGAAATGAGGTCACCAATCAGTCATATGCAAGCACACAGGGTGTCCATAAAGTCCTGAACACATTAAAAATTTTTATATCTCAAAAACCGCATAGGGTAGAAACTTTAAATTTTCGATAGCGCATTAAACCACCATAACGTTTTTGTTATTTTTGACATGTTAATTTTTGTTAAATCTAGCAAGAATAAGTAATTTTTAATTAGAGCGTAAGTTTGCGGCACAGCATGAAAAATGTTGACGATCCAACAAAAAGCTCAATGTGTTCTTTGGTACCATGAATTGAAATCACCAACTACAGTACAACGCAAATTCAGATATGACTTTGTACAAGACCCTCCTCACATTAACAGCGTTAAGAGATGGTTTAAATCTCTTATGGAGACCGGGAGCATTTTGGATCTCAAAAGATAATTAAAGAAATAAGTTATTTAGTGGTAGGCCTATTTGAAGATATGGTGGGCCCTTTTTGTATTTGTTTGTGACATTAAGTTCTTTGGCTGCGCTGTATGCTTAAATTCGGCCATAGCATGAAAAGGGGCCATGCCGCTCCCCAAAGTTGTATAACCAGAGCTGTGAGTAACGCGTTACAGGGAACGGAAATAATAATGTGTTTCAAGTCAGGTGGCTAGCGCTTCGTAAAACAATAAATGCAACTAGTAACCAAATCGTTGGAGAATTGTCCGAGTTTCGCTCGCTTTGATTTTATCAAGTAGGTTTGCCGAGATCAACTTGAAAGCTAGTTCAATAAATTTGTCAAAAACAAAGGAAAAAAGCAGCAATTTTGATTGCATAAGACTGCGTTTCACGGTAAATTGTTAATCATTGGATTAGAAATTATTAGCATGAAAGAATGTAGTGCGTGTTTGGAGTTGGACACAAACAAAGATGAAAAGAATGTTGCAGCAAATCAAATCAATAGTTCCATTAGCAATGACAAACTAAGCAATCCTTGGCCAAAGCTAGAAAAATTTTATTTTTTAAAATCCATCGGAAATCAGAACTTGCAGTTTGAATGTATTTTGTGCCGACCAAAAAAGGCTAGCATATCAACATGCGCAACATCGCATTCGAATCTTTGAAAGCATGTGAAGGTAAACGTGAATTGCATATTCTATTTATATAAGGTGCATTTTTGGGGGGTTGCTTAACCCTTAACTTATAATGCTATTTAAATATTTTAGATTTACGATATCCAAAGTTTGATGAAACGTAATTATGGTAATATACCTAATTAACGCAATGTAATTTATGTGACAAACGTTTGTGGCCTACTACGACTGCATAAACTTTTTTTGATTTGCAGCGCATTCACCCGGGCTATTTGGACGAATTTAATGATTTAGCTGCCACTCGAGCACTGAAACGTCCCGCTCCATCATTACAACAAACGATGAAGCAGGCGAAATTATCGGGTC
The DNA here is from genome assembly GCA_963675345.1 of Trididemnum clinides. Classification (NCBI taxonomy): domain Eukaryota; kingdom Metazoa; phylum Chordata; class Ascidiacea; order Aplousobranchia; family Didemnidae; genus Trididemnum; species Trididemnum clinides. The sequence goes on from OY776291.1 coordinate 17,729,449, forward strand.
AAAACCAAGGGGCAACCGCACTTCAATTACGGAGAGTGAACTTACTAGGCTGGTGTTAAACATGGTCACGAAAGCAATGCTACCATTTTCATTTGTTGAGCAACCATCTTTCAAAGAATTTATCACTGCTTGCGAACCCGGAGTAGCTATTCCTTCTCGCTGTTCTATTGTTAAAACCTTAGAGAAGAAGTATGAGTCTTTAAAAGCAGCTGTTAAAAGTGCAATGATTTCCGTCGAATTTGAGCAAAAACAGCTGATTGCTGAACTGCTCATCAGCGCTCTTATTTGGGTGTTACGGTCCACTGGTTGTGCTACAATAATTTTGAAAGAAAAAGTGCTGCTTTAGCATGTCGTCAATTAACGGGAAGCCATACTTACGATCTGCTAGCTGACCAACTTCAAGATGTGTACTGCGAATATGGCATTGAAAGCAAAGTAATTAAAACTACCACTGACAGTTGCTCCAATTTTGTAAAAGCGTTTAGCGTATTTGCTCCATCTGAAGACGATCTGGATGTGTGCGCAATTGATGCTAGTGACATTTTATCAACAGATCTCAACACGCAACTGCCACCCCGTCACTAATGTGCTGCACACTTATTAAACCTTATTTACACAACTGACGCCGCTGTTGCAGAGCAAAATCATCAATACAAAAAAGTTAGCAGGACTTTTGCCAAATGTCAAGCTTTATGGAATAATACTACCAGAACTGTTCTTGCAGCTGAAGCCGCGGAAAACGAAAGCTCGTTGCAACAACACTTTCGCTCCCGTCCGCCATTTTGTAACATTGGCGTGCACGTAAAAAGAGTTTCCATCAAAAATTTCTTTGCCGGCATATTTACCGTCGCCAGAGCGAAGCACACAAAAAAAAATTCAATTACAAACCACAAGCAGAATGTTAGAAAGGTTCATATATAAAGCGTTTTTGCTTGTTCAAGTTGTACGCAAACAATTGCGCGCATGTTCGCCATTTGTTTTATTGCCCGTATATATACCGTCGCGGGAGCGAGCGCATGAAGCGCGCTTGCCGGTAACCATACCGGCGCGGGAGCGAAAGTGTGAAACGTTCTTGTTCCACGTCATGGAATTCTGTGTATGATATAGTGCGACGCTTAAACAAGATAATTGAACTAAAAGGATCTCAAGCATTGTGCAATATTTGTCAACGGCTGGACTTACCAGGGATGTGGAAGCGGTGATAATTAGCAGTACGAAATTTGTCATTTACTGCAATCAAAAAGTGTAATCAAAGATACGAAAGTGGCAAAAACGACTGAAAGAAGGAAAAACAAAAGCAAAAAATCGAAAAGACAGCGAAGATAAAATAATTTCAACTTTACACAGATTTATTTCTCCGCATGAAGACAATGGCATTAGTCAATTCATTGTCCATTTGGACTCTGTTTTCACGAAGTACGAACTTTAAGTGGAAAAACATACGTTCAATGGATATCTGCGTGCAGGATAAACAGCTAATGATTCGCGATACTGGCTGTACAATAAGAGGTATTTGGAAATAATGTCCCAAACATTCGGCAGCTTCAATCATACGAGCCGCTCTACATCAATAAGCGCTTCAGCAAATGCAGTAAGATCAGATTTTGCAGACGCCGTAGCTGATGCCTCAGCAGCCGCTGTTGAATGTAAGGAGTTTAAATACGCATCAAAGTTAGATACTGATGCTGCTTCACTTCCGCTTGAGTCAGTTTCTGCATCAGCACTTGCTCTTTCGCTTAAAGTGCTTTGAATACGCAAGAAGATTGACTGAAGAGCGCTCTTTGCACGTAGTTGCTCCTGGCTGCTCAAGAGGATTCTCGATCAAGCATCAACCTATCAAGAAAGAAAATAAAATGATAATATCAAGGTTATATAAGTCAGTCAATCCTAATATAACTAATGCATTAGTTGTTATTTTCGACTCAAATAAAATCAAGTGCATAAACACTTACCAGTATTGAGTTGAATGTAATATTGACAAAAATATTGTTAGTTCGTCACAACAACTAAGTCAACAAACACTACTTACCCAAACAGCTACCTAGAAAGCCTCTTGCCGCAATAACAACTCTTGGCGTGTTTGCAGGGCAGTGGCAAGAGCAGAAGCCAAATTGTTATCCAGCTTCTCCAATTTAAACACGACTTTTCTCCAATGAAGCAGGCATTCTGCCGGAGTGAGATCTTGTTTTTGAAAATAAATTGTTGCTGCGTGAGGTATTTGTAGTACTTCGACCATCATCTTGACCTCAGCTCATTCACTTTCTGTAAGGTATGATTCATGTGAGCCAAGATCCTGAACAAAACATTTCAAATCCGCTAATCGTTGAAGCATGAGGAAAGTACTCCCCCAACGGGTCGGCATGTCAATCAGCGTTCTCTTGTGAGCACGACGCTTTAGAATTCCATCGGTATGTGGTGAGCATAGGTGTTAAGCAAGTTTTCGCATTTTTGTTAAACTTTTCCGCTCGTCCTTTTTTTTAACACGTCACGAATTCCTAACTGCAGGGTGTGCTCAGCACATCTTATGTGTATATGGTATGGTATATACAAATGCAAAGAATCATATTACTGTTTCTGTATCAACACATTTGTACAGAGCAGCATTCAATAAACCTACCGTGCTTAATGCTTTATCAAAGCTGATGGATACTGCAGCATGGCTTTGTAACTAATGTTTTCTTTAATGTACCGTAGTAGAATTCGGGGCTGTTATAAAATAATGATTTTGGGGTAGTTTCTCCGAATTGGAAAAAGCGGCTTGTATAATTTGTTTTCCGAGTACGAGCCGACTGTAGTCATAGAAGAAAGCAGATTCCTCGAGTTGTTTTCCAGGTACAATTCCATTTTGTTTATAATAAATAAACTAAAAGTGATATCAACCCCCTTCGGTTGTGTTAAGTTATTTTCCATTTAAACTGCGTTTCACTAATATGGCTCAAAGCATTACAGCCACAAAAAACACGAATGTCAATTGGGCGTTTAGGTATATGTCAGTATGAATGAACTGTAAATTGCCCCTATGGCTTGTTCATAATTCAGGATTTTCTCCTTTCTATGTTGTTATTTGTCAGTTCACGTAACACCAGCATCGTCATACTTTTGTAAGCCTTTGCTCTGCTGGAGTAAATTGAAGACTGCATTTTATTTTCACAGCAATTTTCAAAACTTAATACAACTTTTTTGGGTCTGGAGCCTGCCATCTCCAACACTTTATGATTTTGAGAAGACAAAAACCTATCCTTATATTGCTCATACTTTACCTACTTTGCTCAAACTTATTGTTCCGAACTATTCTGTGTTTGTTTTTTCTTAGATATTTGAACTCTTGTTGAATGTAGAATCTACATCTTCTGAATAGCGCAGTACGAAATTTCGGTAGTATTGATAAAAAGCAGTGGTTCCCAAACTGTGGTAGGCGAACCACTAGTGGTAGGCGAGAGTCTTTCAGGTGGTTCGCGAGCAACTTAAGAAGATAAGCTACAATTGTGGTTTTCAACCAGGGTTCCGCCAGAAATTAAACAAATTGTTTAAAACAACTTAATTATTGCACAGGGGTTCTTCGAGCCACTGGAATGCTTCATTGGGGTCCCGCTCCAACAAAAAAGGTTGAAAACCACTGAGCTGCAACAATAAATATTTAAAATTGAAAATACTTTAAAATTATGTTATCACAACTGTTTTTATTTGGGCTTTACACACCAACAGAAAGGCCAATTGCCTATAAATAATATGAATATTACGTTGGTTTGCGCTGTGAGGTCAACTGCTGGTTGCAGTAGATCTGTAGCTTATTTATTCATTTTACATTTGTTGAAAACTAATTTTTATATTGTTGGAAATAGCCGAAGTGATATAAAATATTTAGCTGAATATGTATATGTATATATATATATATATATATATTTCTATTGCACAGCTACAGAATAGACATTAAAAACATTAAAAACCACAAAAACATATATATAATAGCTAAATTATAGTTTGTTTAAAAGTAATTAATATTTAGCTGAATATATAAAATATTTTTGTAAATGCCGAAGCGAAAGTACTGTCCAACATACATAAAGTGTGGGTTCATAGCCATTAAGCATGGGGGAGAATCTCTTCCACAATGTGTAATTTGTATAAAGACACTTTCTAGTTCAGCTATGAAACCCAGCCTCTTCAAGCGTCACCTTGTGACAAATTAATTTAAAGTGAAAGAACGAGATGAGAGTTACTTCCAGCGACTTGGAGAGAATGCAAAAAGACAACGGCTAGACAAGACTGGCGTGATTTGTCAGAAAAAGAAGGGTGTTGTCAAAACATCGTATAAAGTTGCTTTCTTAGTTGTTAAAACGTGAAAGCACATACCTTTGGCGAGTCTCTGGTACGGCCAGCAGCAAAGATTATGGTTAAGAACGTAATCGTTGTTAATTCCTTTCGGTGCGCCTGCTCACCACTAGCTTAACATAAGCTTTGTAAACTCGATTGCTGACTTTATTCGACTTTATTCGTTCGCAAGCGATTCGATTCGACAGCACAAGAATTTTCGATTCGTTTCGAGATTTGGTTTACAAAGTTTTCTTCTACAGGCGTTCACAAGCCTCGTTTACACACATCGAATTTTAGAATGAATTTCCAATCAGAAAGCGACACCAGTATCATCTCCAAGTTTTGATTGTCGGACAGCTCAAACGAAAGCAGCCGTAGGCTGTTTAAAGCGAGTAAATTCATATGACAGCGTGCCGATACATTTAGCAAATAACGAATAACGATCACAGAACTTAGGTTCGACACTACTGTATACACGAATTAAAACCAACAAAATATATTGACACATCGTAACAATCGTAATGGAGGCGGCTGCGAAGCTAAAAACTGTATCCCTCGCTAACAACACGGTTAAAAACCGAATAGAGGAGATGTCCATCGATATTGCCGACCAAGTAATTTCGGGTGTAAAGACTTAAAGTTTGGGTTTTCTATGCAACTGGATGGGTCGACGGACATAACAAACAATGCTCAATTACTTGTCTATGCTCACTATACTACCCAAGACAATAATGTGAAAACTGAGTTGTCGATGAACAAGGAACTTTCCAGCACAACTAAAGGAAAGGATGTTCTTGAGGTTTCAGACAATTTTTTCGAACAGAATAGACTTGGCACGAAAAAGTTGATTGACTATGCAACCGGCGGGGCTCCCTCCATGGCGGGACGTAATTCTGGGTTTATAACTTACGTGAAAACTGTTTCATCAAACGCAACAATTGTTCATTGCTTCATACATAGTTTTGCTCTTTGTGCGAAGGTGCTTTCTGAGAAAATACTATTGTGTTTTAAGCGAATCATCAAACTGATAAATTTTGTAAAAACAACTGCTGTAAATACCTGACTGTTTAAGCGACTTTGCGAAGATTTTCGCTCCAAACATATCTGTCTTCTCTATTACACGGAAGTGCGCTGGCTCTACAGAGGTAACGCGACAAGCCGTCTTCATGAATTGCTGGATGAACTACTTCAATTTTTCAGGGAAAGAATTACGGTTTTCTGGCAAATCTTGAGAGTAAGGAGTTTGTTGCAAGATTGACCTATTTACTGACATTTTTGAAGCTCTAAACAACTTCAACATGTCATTTCAAGGTCCCAACGAAACTTTATCTGAAAAGCTGGAAGCGTTCGTACGTAAGCTGACCCTCTGGATAGAAAACGTGAAGAATAAAAAGTACGCAATGTTCAAACTTTTTATATCGGTTAGGACAAACCTAATTATGAATTTTCCGAAGAAATTTTCTGCCATCTTTTGCAACTAAAAAAGGAATTGATGCATTACTTTCCTGATCTTCAATCTTGAGCTTATTCCATCAACCTATTCTTCGTTGATCCAGCCGATTTGCCTATGGGGGCTGGAGAACAAAAAGAGCTAATAGACTTTCAAACCGATGAGGCAGCAAAGATTAAGCATTAGGAATGCGGCTGTCCTATGAGTTTCTGGCTGAGCATGGAATCATCGTACCCAAACCTAGCCAGTCACGCTGTTCCACAATTATTGATTTTCCGTCAACGTGGGAGTGCGAGCAAGGGTTCTCGGCTTTAATAAACATACAAGCAAAAAGCGGGAACCGCCTTGCTGCCCCTGGGCATGATTTTAGAAGCGCTGTAAGCAAAGTTATTCCTCGAATTGACCAATTAATGGAGAAAAAACAACTACATCCTTCTCATTAAAACTATTATTGTGTTTTCAGTCATTAAAACTATTATTTTTTTAACTCCGGGCTGATGCTAGTTTAAGGAGAACGTTTTTACAGTTTATTTCTGAGCTATTTACTTATTCCAATGTAGAGGTGGTACGCAAACATACTACGAAATAGCAATAGTAACAAAATAGTATGTAAACTAGTTAATATTTCTGTGTTTATATAGGTTTTCTGCATTTTATCGATTACAACAAGCGATGATATTTGTAAAGGAATTTGTAATATGACGTTCCTTTTTCCTAACATGTACTTTTGTAATTGGAATTACATGTAGTTTCTTTTAAAAAGAAGGAATTGGAATTGGAATTAAGTTACTTTTCGAAATAAGTAACTGTAACTAGAATTAATTCCTTCAATCGAGAAATTTTTACAGCCCTGTGTATAACCTGATCTATCAGGCGCCTATTGTGCTATTTTCAAGCAAAAACGTTTCCTCTTAATCAAGTTGTACAAATTGACGCTATTATTGTTTTATTTTGATTTTATCTTAAACTTGGGATTTTATTACATTTAATTTTGCCTCTAATCCAAACCTTCTTACTCTTTAATGAAGACCTAATATTTAAGACAGAAGAAATCAGGAAGCTTAAAAATACTTAAATAAATAACAGCTTGTTGAATCTTGATACCGCGTAAGATGTTATAGAATTACTTTAGCAAAACTTAACGATTCTTCAAAAGCAATCAATTAAAAACAACATCATTGGTGGGTGTGCATGGCCACTACATGTCTACCAAACTTATAGAGCCCCTGGCAACGTCCTATTTGCCCTGTTTTCACCATAGGCGGTCTCAAACTAAAAAGACTTGTATCTATTAAATTTAGGTAGTGCGTCAAAGCATATCAAAGTTATTGGAGGGCGCCAAGGTAATTGATGTGTATTTTCAAAATTAAGCCATTAAATATTAGGACTGTTACTACCTTCGTATTTTTTGTTACAGTAGGCGTATTTGCTTAAGCTAAAGCCTTTGACTTCACGCCTGTTGCTTCACCCAGGCATAAACGCAGCCATGCACAAAGCAAACTGACCCGAAATAAAGCACTCAGTGAAGTTATAGCAATAGCAGGACCTTCATTAATGATGTCGAGATTAAAAATGTTAAATCAGCTGGCTGCGCCGCCCTCACCCCATTGCAAAGGAAATTTCTACAACATTGAGATCATAGGTAGCTTTGGTTGGTTGGTGGGTTGGTTCACCCCTCCTCTTTCTTGGGATGGAGGTATGGCGCGAACAGCAATCCAGGTTCTCGCCAAAAACCTAATTAAAATAGGCTAGGGGAAAAGTGGCAGCCCGTTTCGAACCAGTGGTGAATGCAAATTGCCGACTGGTAGCCCCACCACCAACAAGGCGAACTGTTATTGGTGGGTACCCAAAAGTCGCCTCTTACGACATGCTGGGTGAGCAGCTTCACTATTCTAACCCGGTGAAGCACGGGTTTTATAGGTAGCTTGGCACTTATATTTTGTTGCAAAAGATAAGACAGGACCATCTTTACCACTTGTTTTTTCTTGGGGTACCACAAACTTTTTTGCTTGGAGTTGGCTACGTATTGACATGTTTAAAGACTTTATTTATCAAAAAAATTCATCGAAAAATGAAGTCTTTAAACATTTCAATACGTAGCCAACTCCAAGCAAAAAAGTTTGGAGCTGGCTACGTAATGAAATGTTTAAAGACTTCATTTTTCAATAAATTTTTTAAAATATTTTGATAGATAATGCCAAAGATCCATGCTATCGAGAAAGAATAGACAAAATGTACCAATGAACTAAAGTTCTCTACAAATTGCTATTGTATGAAGTGCAGGTACCTAAATTTTATATGTTTTTACCAGTAGGCTACATTTCATAAACGTATGGAGACTTCATTTTTTGAAGAATGTTTTCAAAAACGTCGACAGATAATGCAAAAAGAACCATACTTGTGAGGAAAAGTAGTCAAAATGTACATATGAACTAACGTTGTCTAACAATTGCAAGTTTGTTAGGTCTAGTAGGATAATCGTTCAACAAAAATGTAACATGATATATGGCAAACGATATTTTACCAGCCATTATAAACTAATCGTTTGGCCTAGGTAATTAGAGTTGTATATTGCTAGAAAGCACATTTGCTGAGCTTACAAAGGATCGTATTTCTTAGTACCTTATTATAGAGCTTTTGCATTAAAGTTACTTGCTTTTACTCAGCATATCACTTTTTGAGTGGGGTAAAAAGTTACACCACAGGTCACATAGTGCAGTTTTTTTAGTAAAAAAACAAACACTAAAGGTACATATTATACCCTATCGGAATTACCTTGCAATACCTTTTAATTTGGTGAAAAAACATGAAAATCGCCTAAGAAATGAGGTCACAAATCAACTTTTTAGTAAACTGACTTCAAAAAATATTCAATTTTTGGATTAATTATCCTATTATGATCTCTATTAGCGAAAGACTGCGTCAATCGTACTCGTCAGCATTATGACATCAGAGACCCAGTTGTAAGCGCGCGAAAGAAAAAGGCAAAAAGCATGTTTAGAAGGCTTAAAAATAGCTTATTGCATTGTTAAACCATCTTAAATTGTTCTCAAGTGGTTGGTACAGTGAGAGTTTTGTTGTCACTTGGTTGTTTCGCTCGCGTTGATGCTTTGTCTTGTTATGCGCAGTATTATGCACAGTAGCTGCCTTTTGTATAACAAAAGCATTTCATAGTAAAAAGAAAAAAGCCAAAATGCTGGTAAACATTTTATTTAAACGTTTCGCTTTTTTGTTTTTTGTTATATTTGCCATATTTATCCTCCATTCACGAGAAAGCGAATTGTATCGCTATACTTTGGACGGTAAGTCCGCACTCGCTTGGGAGTTGCCTTTTTCGAGGTTTATGGGTCACCTGTCTTCCACATAAAGGTGGGGCGTCCCGTTAAGTGCCTTGCCCAAGGACACAACAAGCGAACTTGCCGGCTTGTTCTCCACAACCTCCCCTAAATGCCGAGCGCCAAGCAGGGAAGCTGTGAATACCATTTTTTAAAGTCTGTTGGTATGACTCGACAAGGGGAATAAACCCCAGGTCTACCGACTGCGAAGCGGACGCTCTAACCACTACGCCATCGCGTCGGTTTTTACACTAAAAGCATCATCAGTTAAATAAATGGTAACCTAAGGCTAGGTTAAACAGATACTCTATTGATAGCTAACCGCTGTACAACTAAATTTAGTAAGGTTATCAGAATTATGATATCACAAACTGATAAAACAAACAAATGCCATAAATTAGCAAGGCAAGGCTAACTTAAGATGCGCACTGCAGATATACTTTCTATAACTATTACGTATTAAACAAATAAATTGGTTGCGATGCTCCATCCAGATTAATTTGCGGTTGAATTTATTGAATGTTTCTTTGATTCGTAGCTTTCTGCGGTTGTTGCGGTGACCAAGTATTTCGGGAGAATCGAAATTAATCTTGTGGTTAGGATTGCCCACAAGGTGCTTTGCAACATCTGATTCTTGATTTTGTTTTTCGTTTGGTACATGTTCTTGAATTCGTGTGGCTAGATTACGGTGAGTTTGGCCAATGTATGATTGTCCATATGAACAATTTAGTTTATATAGGGGAAAGTTGTGTAAATCGGACCCTCGTTTAAATTGGTACCAAGCTGTTTTGAGACTAATTTCATGGTTCGATGTGGAAATGGTCACTCAATTTAAGACATCTTGACAAGACTTAGAAAAAGCATTAACGTTTATTGGCAAAGTCTTGCTGTAATAGGCTGTCGACAACAAGAAAGAAATCAAAGGTGTTTGATCTTATTTTAGCTTCTTTATTGTTTACATTAAATAGAAAGGCTGGGAAAGATAGGAATTCAACTGAAATGCTACATATACGCGTGAACATTCCTGTGTACTCTGCTAAAACCAAGTTTGAGTGCTGGGTTAAGAAATGATGAAAAGTGATTGAAAAGGTATCATTAGGGTTACCAAATCTGATGAGGCAAAATTCCAAACACAAACGTTCACTCTTAAGTATCAGCAGCAGGGTTGGAAGAGTTGTAACTTTTGGTAAAAAAGTTGTTACGGTACCTGTTGCTCGCAAGTTTGAAATTTGTTACTTTTGTTGGGACGCTACCAAAAGTTGTTACTAGTTCACTTGTTTATTAACAAATATTTTTGGCCCAATTTAAGTAAATAATGCTCTTGTAGCGAACGCCATGCCTTCGCTTCCCATATTTGTATTGTGACGTCATAACGTCGACTAACTGTATAAGCGCTGTACAGCAGTGGTTCTCAAACTTTTTAGAGTTGGGACCCACTATTAATTACCACAATTTATGGCGACCCACTTAACTTTATATATAGTTGTTGTTGGTTTCTAGGTTGCGCTATCGTTGCAAAGGAACACGCCTCTGGAATTATGTATCCCAGGCAAATATTTTACGCTCACGCGGACACGGTGAAATAAACGAAAAATTTGCTTATACTTTTATGGAAGGAACAGCATAGGATCCGCCGTCATTATCGGCCGTGATCGTCATTTTTGACGAGGCGAGTGCACTAGTTCAATTAATAAAACATTGATAAAGGAAACAAATTAATTTTTTCAAAGAAAATTGTCAGTGAGAGGGATGAGCTTGTTTCTTGCTACTTTGCACAATAGACTTGACATTAATTTCAATTTGAGATAGTTTTAGACGTAGGGAATTTGAAAGTTGCAGTTTATTTCGAAATTTGGTTTTAATCCCAACCATTGCCGAAAATCCAGTTTCGCACTTATAAGATGAAGAGAACGGTATAAGTGCTTTTAATGCTTCGGTGGAAATGAGTGGGTACAAGGTTAGAAGAGACACCCAAAACTGTACCAATTTTGTTCTGCTGAAATTCATTTTCGAGGAAGAGTCTTCAGATAAATCGATAAGTTCTTCATCAGCCTTTGTTGATATCCCAGTCGTCATGGCAGGCTGAAAAGGGTTTATAACCCATCTTTTCTGTTTCAAAGTATTCATTTCATCGTGGAAATAAAATTCAAAACTTTCTTTTAACTTATTCAAATGTTCTGATATCTCGCTGATTATACCATCGCAAAGTTCGACTTCATTCTCTATTATAAAGGTTTGTAACATTTCAAAACATTCATAATTTCGGATATCAATGCAGTTCTTCCACAGAGCAAGTTTTTTCATAAAACCTCTAATTTTGTCATGAACTTCAAATATACCTCCTGTTCCTTGTAAGTACAAATTTAGTTCATTTAATTTCGAAAAAATATCTGCCAAATACGTAAGCCTCAGAATAAATTCTTCGTCGCGCAAGCATTTCGCAAAATCGCATTTACCTTCCAAAAACAGAGCAACTTCCTCGCGAAGTTCTCCAAGTCTCGTTAGCACTTTGCCCCTCGATAGCCATCGTATTTCTGTATGCAGAAGAAGGGTTCTATGATTGCTTCCCATCTCTTCACACAATTTCTCAAATAAACGTGTTTGCAAAGGCTTTGACTTGATGAAATTCACTATTTTAACGGAAGTATTCAAAACATTCTTAAAGTTATCAGATAAATGTTTTGATACTAATGCTGCCCTGTGAAGGTTGCAGTGAGTCCAGGATGCGTTGGGATTACGTTCAAGGATTTTGGTCACCACACTACTGTTTCTACCGCACATAGCGCGTGCTCCGTCAGTACATATTCCTATGCATTTAAGCCAATCAAGACCTTTTGTTCTGATATAAATATCAACAGCATTAAAAATTTCTTGGCTGGTACTTCGACTGATTGGTTCACACAACAACATATCTTCATGAGGTTCGGAGTTCCATATATAACGTACAAAAACAAGTAGTTGGCACAAACCTTCTACGTCAGTAGATTCATCGAGTTGTAAAGAAAAAAAAGGACTTTCAATAACTCGTTCAATAACTTGATTTTCTACCCATTGGGACATCTCATCGATTCTACGTGTGACCGTGTCATTAGATATAGGAATTGCTTCGATTTCTTTTTTACTTTTATCACCGAAGAAAACTTCAACTGTGTCTTTTATAGCTGGAAGAACTAAAGTCTCACCAAGTGTGTGTGGCTTGCCAGTTTTCGCGATTCTTAGGCTGATCAAGTAAGACGCATACAAAGCTTTCTCATTTACGCTGGTGTAACGCTGCAAAACTCTCTGTCCTGTCTTCAAATTGGCTAACATTTTCTTAAAAAAATCAAGGGGTTTATGCTTTAACTCGGGATGCTTAGTCTCAAGATGGCGAAGCAATTTGTTTGGACGCATGCTCTCGTTTGCAAGTTGCTCATAACAAACAACACATTTCGGACGCGGATCTTGTTCTTCTTCATTCCATGTAAATCCCATTTTTAAATATGTGTCATCATACCTTCTTAATACTTTTCTTCGCTTTGACTGACTTGTTTGTGATTGACTTGACTTATCTGTTTTTTGACTAACTGGCGATTCATCTTCATTAAGTCCAACTGACTTTTTTAACCATTTATCCATTATATTAAAGGCTAAAAAAAAGTAATATAAAAATCAGATTCTGAAAAATAATCTGTCGTAAGCTGCTTCATTAAAACTAGAATGACCAAGTGCTTCGGAAACAACTGATTGAGGTTGCAAAAGCCTATAACTTAAGCCTGGACTACAAGGCGACTCTCTTACAGACATAAAAGCGCTCAACCAAGCAAATTTTACCATTTTATTTACCACGATACCCCGGCCAGAAAAAACGAAATGACCTTGAGGGTCTTCTAGTCAAGCTGCCATCACGGCGATCACAAATATAACACTGTAACAAGGCGCAACAAGGCAATTAAAAAAAGTCTGCGACTGCAGTTATCAACCTCATAGTACCATGTGTGAGAGACGAAAGGTTCAATGACCTTAGGTTAGGTGAAGATCACGCCACAATTCAAGATTGTGTGATGCCACAATTATGATAATTTCCCCTTGATTTTTGTATAGGAAATAGCCAGTATAGTTAATCAGAGCTTTCTATAACTTTTCACGACCCACCAAGATTCCTTTCGCGACCCACCGGTGGGTCGCGACCCATAGTTTGAGAAACGCTGCTGTACAGTATTATTCGCTCTCTTTTCCGACAACACGTGCTGTTCAAGAAACACCTACTGTGTGCTGTATTGCCAGCTAAAGGAAAGACCGTTGCGCTACATTGGTGACCCCGACGCCTTTTGGAATTCAAAACTGGAAACTTAAAGAGCAGTGAAGTGAGTTCAAATGAACAGTACAATGGACTTTGAATATGTGCTCCTGCTTTACAGCAGTTCTGTGATTGTAAGCCTAATAACGATTGCATGCATGCTAGGCCTATATTATTTTATGTTTCGCGATTTACAAAGGCATCGACCCGATACATTAGGCTTATCAGCTAGTTCCAGTAGGCACGCTTCATCTTCGAGTGGCGACACTAGCATTTCAGGCAAGCAGTTTTCGTCATGTAATTCACGTCATCAATCGACCCCCATTCCCTTGCCTAGACCCAGACTAGCAAGCGCTACTAACTCTCTGAATAGCTTGGTTGACGTAGAACCGTTTCGATTACCTGATTTCTGGCATAGTAATGTACGTGGATATTTTCAAACCGCTGAAATATTGTTCGACCACGCAAATGTCTCAGACGAAGTTACCAAGTACGCTAAGCTTCTCGATTCATTGCAAAAGAACCATGCTGTGTTTCCTAAAATAACAGACATTTTGCAAAATATCCCAAATGACCGCCCCTACTCCAGTTTAAAAGCTTTCCTGTTGAAAAAAAATTCCAGTACCACAAGTGACAGTGACTCTGCTCTTTTGCACACTCGCCGACGTGGTGACGATTCAGTGCTCGATTATTTCCAGCGACTTAAAACGACCCTAGGCGAGGCTTTTGAGCTCGAATCAAACTTCCAAACAGAGCTGCTTCGCCATTGCTTGTTGAATTCCGTTGACGTAGACGTACGAATGAACTTGTATCATTATGAACATTTACCCCTTGACGAGTTTGTCAAGCATGCTGACCAACTTTTGCAATGTAAACAGGGACTCCATACCTTTAGCTCTGCGCACACACTGTCAAGTACCCCTGTTTCCCCACCCCCTCACAATCAACACGTCATCAACGAGCTCTTGGAAAGTCGTTTAAAAAGTATACAAGAGTGTGTAAATAATCTGGCAGATAGCACGATTCGGCATCGTTTACATAACATGCCTCCATTGGATTCAAACTCATTTCCTCCCGGCGGCACTGGTTCCCCTTCAGAAAGACCCAACCTACATAGTTGCGACACCAGTTCACACACAAGCAGCCAAAAGCCTTTGTTATTTCCATAGCACCTATGGAGATAGAGCATACCGCTGTACTGGCCATGGTGTGCCAAATATCGTTCCGGACATTTGTCCATGTCAAAAAACGATCGCCCCAACTTCACGGCATAGGGGAGTGGAGTAACGGGGCAGCGTTTGATGATCCCCTACTTTTTGTAATAGACAAGTCTTCTGGTGTCCGTTTTCTAATTGACACAGGCGCATCATGTAGCATTTTTCCATTGTCACACACAAACACAGCCTCTATTCAACCCAGTCCCTCAAAAAAAAACCTTCCTACCATTGGCGGCAACATCCAAATCACTGGCACTTTGAAAGTCACCTTAAACTTGGGGTTGTCACGTTTATTACCTTTTGATTTTTATGTTGTAGATTTAGCTTATGGCATCATAGGCGCATATTTCCTGACAAGACATGGCTTAACCGTAAATTTAACAGCTAGACAGTTGATTGAATGTTTAGAAGTGGAGCGTGCCACTTTTCATGACTCCGTGGAGAGCAAAGATGGCTTCTTAACTTCTAGTGACACCCCGCCTGATGCCAATCTTTTACAAACTCTCCAATCTGAATTTCCAGAGGTATTCGACCCTTCCCGCCGCTCACGCATTATTAGACACTCGATTATTGCTTCAGTAGAGACTACTACCGAAATACCCGTCACTGCCCGTTCGCTCAAATTAAGCCCAGAAAAGTTTCGTGGGCTTCAGGCCGAGATAAAACGATTACTTGACCAAGGGATACTAGAAAGAAGCCAAAGCGCATGGTCTTGCCCAATTGTTATGGTGTCAAAACAAGATGGTTAATTCCAACTCTGCGCGGATCTAGTGGCACTGAACAAAATCCTCAAAGTTCAAAAACATTCCTTGCCCAACATCAATGATTTCGTGTCGTTGGCACACGACTGTAATTGGTTTTCTTCTCTTGATGTAAAAGACGCGTATTATAATATCCCTGTAAAGGAATCCGATCGCCATAAATTGACAATTACGTGCCCCCTCGGGAACTTTTCTTATAAATATATGCCGATGGGCCTCGCTTCTAGTTCCGCATATTATCAGCGCTTAATGAACGAAGTTGTGACTAGAATGAGTAATGTTTTTTGTTATCTCGATGATATCATAGTGATGACGCGTGACCTTATGGAAAATAAACGGGTTCTGCGCACCCTTTTGAGTCGCCTGCGAGACCACGGATTGATTCTCAACTCCTGTAAGTGTGTCATTGCTGTTCACAGCCTGCTTTTTCTGGGTTACCGTGTTTCTAGTACAGGTGTTGCTCCATCAGAAGCTAAAGTGGCTGCAATTCAAAATGTGGACTTGCCTCGTACCAAACGGCAATTACGACGGTATTTAGGAATGTATCAATTTTATAGTCAGTTTGTCAAAAACTGCGCTAAATGGCTGCAGCCACTGCACGACTTAATAGCTCAATCTCCGAATAATCGACCGTTGTTGTGGAGTAAAAACCAAAAACATTATTTTGAATTGAGTAAGGCCGCGTTGGTGAAAAGGACCTTGCTAGCTTTTCCGGATCCCACCGCCAAACTCGAACTGGTCACCGACGCCAGCGGAGATTTTATGGGAGGCGTATTGGAACAGGTTCGAAATGGAAATCGTGAGCCTCTTGCCTTCTGGTCAAAAGCTTTTACTCGAAACCAGCGCCAGTGGTCAACATTTGATCGTGAATTGCTAGCATGCTATTCTTCGATTCGCCACTTCCATCATTTTCTTGACGCCAAGGATTTTGTTTTGCGCACCGACCACAAGCCAATTGTGCGTCATTTCCATAACACCTCGAGTTCCTTAACACCTAGGCACCACCGGTATTTTGATTATATTGCCCAAATGACTAACCAAGTCGAATATGTCAAGGGAGAATCCAACGTGGCTGACTTACCAAGACGTCCGATTGTGCAGCCAAAACTAAATGCTATTCTACCCACTACGTCAGCCACCATTAACTTTTTGGAGCTTGCAGAAGCTTAAGCAAACGACTCTGATTTAATGGAGCTGTTGTCAAAAAACACAACGTCGCAAGTTTTGAAACAGGTTCCCCTTGTCAAACATCACACCACCATTTTATGTGGCCAGTCCGCTGGTAGACTGCGACCTCTGGTGCCTCAAAGTTGGCGCCATAAGATTTTTCAGTTTTACCACTCCTTATCACACCCCGGAATTATGGCCAGCAGGAAGTTAATTCAACGGTCTTTTATATGGCCTGACATGCGGCGAGATATTACCAAATGGGCTCGAGAATGCCAACAGTGTGCCCGAGCAAAGATTGTTCGCCATAATGTTGCTCCATTGGAAACGGTTACTCCCCCCCTCAGGGACGATTCACTCACGTTTATGTAGACATTACTGGGCCTCTGGGGTTGAGTCATGATTATAATTACTTGCTGATCATCGTAGACCGTTTTTCACGCTTTATGAATGCAATACCCATGGTCGAGATCTCAGCTCAGGAATGTACGGATGCATTTATTCGACATTGGGTCGCGTGGGTAGGCTGCCCACAGCATCTCTTCACTGACAGAGGAACCCAGTTTACGTCATCGACATGGAAGTCAATGTGTGAGTACCTCGGGTGCCAGTTTATCATTCCACTGCTTACCATCCTCAAGCGCAAGGCATGGTGGAACGCTTTAACCGAACCTTAAAATCAAGTTTACGTTGTACAGGCAATCCGTCTTTATGGTACGGTTATCTACATTGGGTATTGCTCGCCCTGCGGAACACTCCAAAAGAAGACCTATGCCACGCTTCTCCTTGTGAGCTGGTATTTGGAGAATCTATGCGACTACCTGGTGAGTTTTTTGAATCGAAAGATGAACGCCTTGAACACACACTATTTGCGAATAATCTTGCCGAATATATCGCGTCCGTGCGTTATAACTCCCCACGTCAACACAACCGTCCTTCGTACTTTGAAAAAGCGCTTTTTCTGCCGGAAACAACCCATGTATATTTAAGAATAGATAGTCATAAACCCCCGTTGTATCCTGTTTACAAGGGGCCGTTCAAAGTGCTGGACAAAAGAGAAAAGTACTTCATCATCGATTTCCGCACGCACACAGACAAAGTCACTATTGATCGCTTAAAGTCTGCCCAATTAAGTCTCGACACGCTAAACCAAGACGCTCTTACCAACTCATTGCAATGTCTCCTTCGACACAACCTCCTTACACTTTCGACCGCGACACTTACACAACATACACGACACGCACTGGCCGATCCGTGAGACGGCCTATTCACCTGACAGATTACACACCTTAATTTCAGAAGCACTGGTCGTCACCCTTGCAAATTGCCATAGGCTCATCATGTTTAGTTGTGGCACAAAATCAGTCCTTGTAAATGCTATCGTATGTGCTGTAAATTTACTTTGTGTTGCTTTGTGTTTGTGCTGTAAATTTGCTTTGTAAAAATGCTTTGTGTATTCGCTGAGTTGCTTAAATATTTTGCGGGGCGGTGGAGGACTGTAGCGAACGCCATGCCTTCGCTCCCCATATTTGTATTGTGACGTCATAACGCCGACTAACTATATAAGCGCTGTACAGTATTATTCGCTCTCTTTCCGACAACACGTGCTGTTCAAGAAACACCTACTGTGTGCTGTATTGCCAGCAAAAGGAAAGACCGTTGCGCTACACTCTGAAATAACGGTCGGAGATGTTAAAACTCGTGTTTGTTATGTTACGCCAAATAAAGGTGTTTTCCCAAAATAAAACGTTATCATCGGTCTCGCTGCAATTGTGCGATCGCAGCATTGTTGATTCAGTCCAAGTGGTCCGCTCAAACAGACGGGCCACTAATAGTGACTATTGGATTCCAATATTGCAATTTTTTATTGACTGGTTTTTCTGTTGCTTAATTACAAAAATTCCGGACATTTGAGCAAATTCTAAATTTCCTCCAAAACAGAACACCTGAATTCCGGACATGTCCGGAATTTTCCGGACGTATGGCAACCCTAGGTATCATACTATCTTGGTGAAAAATGGACTCCTACATCTCGTGGAAAATGGACCCGAAGTCCAATTTACACAGAGGAAGGCATTTATCTTACCTAATAATGAAAGAGGCATAGGAACTTTTCTTACGTTTTTTGCTGTTGTGGGAATAATACACAAATATAGGCTTTCCTACTTGGTCAGCAGATGTGAGGTTCTATGCTAGATTATACTGGGTTAATTTGGGTTAAACTTGTGGCTCATCGGGAGAGGTTTTTTTGCTCAAAACATGTATTTCTAAGAAGCATATTTAAGAAAACATTTGTAGCCAATATCACAAATTTTTTCTGCAATATTTTTGCCCCAAAAACAAAATTTAGCCACCTTCTTTCTGAACCGAAAAACATTTTCTGGTCTTTGGACTTCTTGGTTTAGCCCTTTCTTTGCCAAAATCTTGGTTGGGTACCTGTATATAATGATACCAGTACTATATATAGCATTGAACACTCACATAGCTTTAATTTTTTGTTATATTTTGTACATTTGCAGGTGATTATAATATTGTTTGAATATAGTTGATGAAAATGTCAACGCGAGCTGCACGAAAAAGCAAAGGAGTTTATGGAAGATGGGATGAAATCGCAATAACTCGTGCTATAGATGTGGTTCAAGCTAGCAAAGTGGGAACCAAAAAAGCAGCCAAAGAGTTTTATGTTCCAAAAATAACTCTTATCAGAAGACTAAAAGCATGCAATAAGTTTGCTCATGGTGGAAGTAAGGTTTTGGGAAGATCGACTGATCTTCCTCGGTATATTGAGAATGAGTTGGCAAATCATTTCAAAGAAATGGAATAAGGATTTTATGGACTAACATTAACAGATCTTCGCAAGCTTGCTTTCCAAATTGCAAAAGCCAATAATATTTTAACAAGGTTTTACTATGAAAAACAAATGACTGGGGTGGAGTGGCTGCAAGGATTTTTACGTTGGCACCCAGAAATTTTCTTATGGTCACCTGAAGCAACATCGTTAGCAAAACAATCTGGTTTTAATAAGCCACAGGTTAAAAATTTTTTTGAATTAATAAGTGCAATCCAAAAAGAGAGCCAGCTAACTGCTGAGTCTGTATATAGCATGAATGAAACTGGTATTAATGTCATCCAGAAGGTACCCAAAATTCTTGCAAAAAAGGCCAAGTCTCAAGTTGGATTAGCCACAAGTGGGTGGAGAGGGCAAAACGTCACAGTTGTGTGCTGCATGAATGCAACAGGAAATTATGTTCCTCCAGCATTCTTATTCCCTCGCGTTCGTATGAAGCCCGAATTGCAGGATGGCGCTCCACCACTAAGCATGTGTACCTGTCAGGTAAGTTGATTAGCCAAGGTCGAATGCAACTAACCTAGCAATAGTATGTATTTTTCAATAATACGAGGGTCAGTCAATAAGTAATGAGACTTTCTCAATAACTCAAGTTTGCAATGACTGGTAATCAAAAAATGCTTTTTCATTTTTCAGCATAGTCTCCCTCCTTTGCAACACACTTGTTCCATCTTGATATTAGATTGTCTATTCCTTTGGCATAGAATTCCGTGGACTGGGTCCTTAGCCAGTTGCTCACAGCAGCCTTCACTTCTTCGTCAGTCTGGAAGTGAATTCCTTTCATACTCTCTTTGAGTGGGCCGAAGAGGTGAAAATCAGATGGTGCAAGGTCTGGGCTGTAGGGTGGGTGTGTTAGAAGTTTCCAGCCTAAATCTTCAATTTTGGCTAGGGTTCTTGCTGCTGTGTGGGGCCTTGCATTATCCTGAAGAAGAATCACACCTCTTGATTGAAGTCTCCTCCGTTTGTTCTTAATGTCTTTTTTCACTTGAGTTAGCAGCTCACAGTAGTTCTTTGAGTTCACTGTGCCATGGGAGATGTCCAATTTTGTAGCAATTTCATCTAAAGTGACCCTTCTATTAGATTTGATCTGGTCTTCAACTGCCTGTACTGCTTCTGGGGTAGAGACATCCACAGGTCTTCCACTTCTCAGATCATCAGTAATGCTTTCGCGTCCATCTTTGAATGCTTGCACCCATTTGTAGAAGTTTGCTCTAGACATACAGGAAGGACCATATTGTCTTTGCATTCTAGACAGAATCTCACATGATTTTACACTCTCTGCCAACAGAAATCTGATGACTCCTCTTTGTTCCAACGATGAGCTGTTTGCTAACCTAGTAGTCATTTCAATTTATCATCACACCTACAGTAATCTGAAAATAAACAAGTATTGTTGTAAATGAGATGACAACTCCATTCATAATCATCACATAAAATTTGAGTTCCTTAGCTACAAAAACACAAAAGCAATTGAGAAAGTCTCATTACTTATTGACTGACCCTCGTATGACCTACCACATTGTTTTTTATAAGCAGTGTCATTGCTTTGTAAGCATGTTGATGCTGTGTTTTCAAATACTTGCTTTACCAATTGGTTAAAACTCCAGTTTTTTTTTCCTTGTTTCAAATATGCTTTTATCCTTCAGAAAAATGGCTGGATCAACAATAACATTTTCTTTGAGTGGATAAAACATTTTATTCAGCATTCCAAACCTATCAAAGACAAAAAGGTATCACTGATTTTGGATGGCCATAAAAGCCACGCCCAGAGTATCCAGGCTTTAGAGTTCGCTGCAAAAAGTGGTGCTATTATGCTTTCACTACCACGCCACACAAGCCATTGGCTTCAGCCACTAGACGTTGCATTCTTCAAGCCCTTAAAAATCTATTTCTTTCTACAAATTAATCAATGGATGCAAGCAAACTTTGGGATGCCAGTGCGAATGACCCAAATGTGTCTATTATTTGAATTGGCGTATGGAAGAGCTGCAAGTGTGAGCTGTGCAGTAACTGGGTTTCGAAAATGTGGAATATTTCCAGTCAACATGCTTGTTTTTGACGATGCTGATTTTGCTTTTGCTGAAGTCACAGATCAACTAAATTCAGAAGAAAGTGTTTCTCCGGTTGGTGTAGCTGCTGCCACCAGCTTGTCTGTAGATACCTCCACATATCAAATGAAGTTATGTGGCTTGAACCAAAGTTGAATTTCGATAATCGGGTATGTGATGTAATTTATCATTTGATGTAATTAGCCTATTTACCAACATTCCACTGGATTTAGTTATTGATATTGTTTTGCCAAAAATCTACTCGAATAAAGAAATGACTCTTTTTCATCGGCTCACAAAAGCTCAATTCAAAAAGTTATTCATTTGGGCCACCAAAACTACTATCTTCCAGTTCAACAAGCAATACTACAAACAGACAAACGGTGTAGCTATGGTGTCTCCGTTAGCTCCGCTTTTGGTTAATTTGTGCATGAATTGGATCATTGACCAAACGAAACAGATTCGACCACAACCTACTCTATTTCATAGATACGTAGACGACTGCTTTGCATTGTTTTCAAGTCAAAACAAGATTTTAAAGTTCCACCAACAACTCAATATGATTCATCCTAATATACAATTTACCTATGAAGCTGCTGAAAACCATCAAATGCCTTTTTTAGATGTTTGGATAGACAATGCCGAAGGAATATTGAAGCTAAGCACTTACCGAAAACCTTCAAACACTGGTCTTTATATTAATTGGCAAAGTTTTGTTCCCTCCTGTTATAAATAAATCTAGTGAAAACCCTGCTACGCAGAGCATATAGCATATGTAATTCGAATAGTTTAATCCACGAGGACTTTCAAGGCATATCTTCTATATTGAAATGAAACAGCCATGCTCTCCGGTACATCGACAAACAAATATGTTTATTTCTGAACAAGCGACATAAATTACCAATCATGCAGAAATATGATACAAGTAACAACTGTAAAAGTCTGAAAACGCCATAAAGCAACGAAATTCCCTTTTTTTTGCGATTACCTCACCTTGGCAACATATCGTTGCAAATTGAAAAAGAAATTCGGCAGTATTTAATTAAAAATCTTTCTACAAAATTTTGATTCAGATTGGTACACGACACTCGCAATATTGGCAAATGCTTTAAATTTAAAGATCGTCAAGCCCTATTACACAATGCAGGAGTTGTATATAAACTAAATTGTTCATATGGACAATCATACATTGGCCAAACTCACCGTAATCTAGCCACACGAATTCAAGAACATGTACCAAACGGAAAACAAAATCAAGAATCAGATGTTGCAAAGCACCTTGTGGGCAATCCTAACCACAAGATTAATTTCGATTCTCCCGAAATACTTGGTCACCGCAACAACCGCAAAAAGCTACGAATCAAAGAAACCTTAGCAAACTGCAGACAGTGACACTGTTTTGACCTATCAGGTCTCTTCAGTGCAGTTGGTGACCAATAAGAAGCTAGAGGCTCTTAACCCTTTGAACCCTGACCTCCTGGGCCTAAAAATACCCTGCACCTGAGCTCCTGAGCAAAATTTTAAAATTTTCAACCCCCCACATATAAAGGCCATTCATAACAAAAATATGCAATGTACATCACACCAATGAGAACAAAAACATTACAGAGAGGTCCAACCTTTATCCAACCTTTGTCCAACCTTTACAGAGAGGTCCACCAGCTGTAGGCCTAGATCTATTCGTACTAGTGCCACGCCCAACTTGGGCCGTGCTGGGTCTAGGTGCAGGACTACTTAGATCTAGATCTACATCAAGCCCTTCATCTTCATTGCTTGATTCAGAGTTGACATCAGAATCTACTGACTCTAGATCACTTTCAGGGTAAATATCAGCTAAATCCTGCTCATCTTCGTCCGAATCATACACAAGATCTAAAGCCTGTTGTAAAGAAAATAGGCGTGACCTCTTACCAGATTCACCAGAAGTTGAGGGTTGAGAGAATGATCGTTTCATTGTCAATTTTGCACAGAAAAAATACACTCAAGCATTGAACATGGGCGCAGACATCTTTGAATGACGTTGGTATCCCATAATATATATAAGTCAACCTCATTGGTCGGATAAAAAAAGCGATTGCAACATGTTTTTATGACGCACTCTCAGCGCGACGTGGAGCGTGCACTCGGTTTATAAGCAAAGAAGGCTTGCGACGTACAGGTCGCACTCGGGGCTGTCGAGTTAATAAAGCATAGCTTAGAGCGTCACACTTATGGGACCTAATACTGGGTCCACTATAGTGGATGGTCTGTCAACCTCTGCGAAGCCGTATCACTCGTGAATGAGTGGCGGTTGTCGCAGGTGCTTTAAGTCTAGCAACTGCTAGAACAATAGTGCTGTCACAGCCGAGTGGTCACAAGGCCTAAGCTATGCTTTGTTAAGAGCCTCTAGCTTCTTATTGGTCACCAACTCCACTGAAGAGACCTGATAGGTCGAAACAGTGTCACTGTCTGCAGTTTGGTAAGTGCATTGCTAGCCTCTTGCATTACTATACATGTAAGACATTGTGACCACTCGGCTGTGACAGCACTATTGTTCTAGCAGTTGTTAGACTTAGTGCACCTACGACAACCGCCACTCATTCACGAGTGATACGGCTTTGCAGAGGTTGACAGACCATCCACTACAGTGGACCCAGTATTAGGTCCCATAAGTGTGATGCTCTAAGCTATGCTTTATCAAGAGCCTCTAGCTTCTTATTGGTCACCAACTGCACTGAAGAGACCTGATAGGTCGAAACAGTGTCACTGTCTGCAGTTTGGTAAGTGCATCTCTAGCCTCTTGCATTACTATACATGAAAGAAACCTTACTTATTCAATAAATTCAACCGCAAATTAATCTGGATGGAGCATCGCAACCAATTTATTTGTTTAATACGTAATAGTTATAGAAAGCATATCTGCAGTGCGCTTCTTAAGTTAGCCTTGCCTTGCTAATTTATGGCATTTGTTTGTTTTATCAGTTTGTGATATCATAATTCTGATAACCTTACTAAATTTAGTTGTACAGCGGTTAGCTATCAATAGAGTATCTGTTTAACCTAGCCTTAGGTTACCATTTATTTAACTGATGATGCTTTTAGTGTAAAAGCGAAACGTTTTAATAAAATGTTTACCAGCATTTTGGCTTTATTCTTTTTACTAAGAGTAGCGAGTAAATCCCATTTTTATGCTAAAAGCATTTCACTTATTCACGTGTTAGAGGTTATGTGGTCGCTTTAGAGCATGTGGCGTACCTGCAGTTCAGTTTGATATTCGGTATGAAGCTTGAAATTCATTAAGGCCTGTGGAATCAGGTTCAAATACTAAAATGGCAGTCGTACGTGCATGTATTGTTAGGCTGACAGCGGACTCTAAATCTGTTGATTAGTTACTTTCTTTGCGTGGTGTAGCATGATTACCTCGCTGGGCCAGCTTATCTGGTCCAGCGCTTATGTGTTTTAACGATATGTTTTTTTTCATGTACGTTACTAGGTTACGCACAAGTTGCCTGTAACGTTGTCTTACTGCAATATAGAACTTGTGACAAAATAGTACAGTTTGATACTATACAAGGATTGAGAACGTCAAGGCGAAGACGTTACTGCTCATATTCAATTGGAATTGAGCGCAAAGCTGCAGAGCCCTACTTCACCGGCTGGCAGGACTTTGGTTTGTGCTGCAACAGTTGTGTTTATCGAAATCACTGAACAATATGTTCTGAAAATACGTTAAATCGCGTTTCTACAAACAGTAGTTTTTAAAAAGATACTCCTAAAAAATTGTCCAATCAAACGTTGATTGTGAGATTACCTTGGATAGATTCTAAAGGGATGAAATTTGTCGTAAAGTAATGAGTTGGATGCTAACTCTCGTTTGAGCACAAAACGGTTGTCGTCTGTCAAGAAATGTAAATTTTGAAAAAAATTATCTTTGACTATGACGTCATAGTGACGCCACGAGTTCTCTTATGACTCTCATTCCGAGGCGATGATTAATCGTGCCAAATTTGTTATTTGTATGTCCAGTAGTTTGGAGAAGTTAAAGCGTACGTGCGTACATACAAAATCGCACTTTATATACCGGTATTACATTTAAGTGTTTACATGCCTATCACAAGGCAGATTTGAGGTAGTTAGATGTTTTTGCTTGATGGCTTGATATTGTTGGCATGTTTAAGTGCACCCATGGGTAAGCCAACCTAAAAAAATGCATAGTGCATTTTACTTTACTCATAAATGCATTTGTTTAAAATGCAAGTTGAGCATTTTACTTTACTCATAAATGCATTTGTTTGTTTGGTGCTGAAACCTGTTGATTAGATACCTATATTTTTTAAATGAAAATACTTTGCAGTGTATGCAAGTTATTTTTAAGGGCATTTTACTTATTTTTCTTTATTTTTTATTTAATTCGAATAGAATTATTAAATAGCTTTTTGTACTGTTATTTTACCTAGTATTTCTGACAACAGTGTTTTACATGTGTTGAATTAAAGTATGTGGTTTAGTGAACTCGTTACTCTTCGTGTTTTAGATGGCATGCCAGTATTCTTAAAGAAGTGTAGAAAATAGTCCATTTCTTAACTATTTTTTGGAGGAAGATATGCAAGGAAATTAGGAAAGGAATGTGGATTTTTTTAAGTGGAGGAAACGAGAGATGGAAACATATGTGGAAGCACCGTTTGTGACTGCAGTACTCCAAAGTCATTGGTCTTGTAAATTTGAAATAGCCTAGTTTTTATAGTTGTTTATTTGCTCTATACAAACATGTTTGCATTTTTTAATGCAAGCTCTTTGTTATTAACTGGTTAAAAATATAGGACAAGTTTTGATAGGCAGTATCTTTTAGATCAGTCTATTTGCGTTATAATGAGATTTCGTTTTATTAGTCGGCCTACCAGATTACCAGTAGGTTGGTATGTAATGATGATAGTCTAAATTTTGCGCTAAAAGTGTCCACTTTAGTAAGGAAGGACTTTATATAGTTTTGTGAGTCTTTTTAACATAAGTGATGCTACCATAGGCAGAAAAAATTAGGCAGTAGCTATTTTGCTGTCGACGGCAATTTACCCTCTGAGACTATTTTGCCGTGAGTTATTTGTAATTGGTCAATCTAAATGACGTACTAAACATATGAATTTTGGTCATTTCTGATTGGTCAATTTTAAAAACCAATTAAAAAAATTTTGCACCCCCAGGTCTCTATCTTTCACCCTGTACACTCCCTTCCAGTGTACACTGCCCCGTACATTTACATACCAGGCATGCCCCTTTGGTGTACACTGCCTTTCTTTTAATGCCCTGCCAGCTGAGATTTGAACCCACAACCATGGTATCTCAAGACCAGCACACTATCCACTACACCACAGTGTCACTGGCGTAATTATGGCAAATATGGCTATATAAACACACGTGAATGATTACGGCAAAATAGATTCCAAAGGC
Organism: Trididemnum clinides; assembly: GCA_963675345.1. Lineage (NCBI taxonomy): Eukaryota > Metazoa > Chordata > Ascidiacea > Aplousobranchia > Didemnidae > Trididemnum > Trididemnum clinides. The sequence continues at coordinate 17,756,289 of OY776291.1, forward strand.
AAATTGCTGTCAATGGCAAAATAGCCACTTTCAAAAAATTTAATTATTTTTAATACAGTAAAAGCCAGGAAGCACAAAAAAATTATTAGGTTGTCATGTTAAAATGCTCCCTGCCTCCGGCTGTTTGTAGAAAGCATATCAACAAATAGTTTTGAACTTGTCTACAACTTGATATATTGTGATTTTCTATGATTTTTTGATATAATTTTTGAGTGAGTAGGCAAAATGCTAAAAAATGTCAGAGGAAACTTTTTAAAATGTTAAACAAAAGAAATTTCAGTAACTTGTAAATGCATAATTTTTTGAAAAGCTATTTTTCAATTTGTGGAATTGCAAGGAAAGTTTTCAGACCAAAAAAATAATAAGAGGATAATTTGTTAAAAGTCTCAATACTCTAAATAATTAGTCAATATTATTTTTCTGGTGTTTTGGTTGATATAAGTTTTCAGACATGGTACTGCATTAAAGAAACACAAGCTTTTGCAGTTAAAACTACCACTTTGCACTGTAAAGTTGCAACATTCAGAAGCACAAGCTAAAAAATTTTCCAAAATATATCAGTGAGTTTAGGAATTAGTTACATGGGTACAGACAGTTTTTTAAGGTAATGTTGCTTCATTTTACTCATGTTTTTAGCTCACTACGAGGAGAAGCTCAGCTTCTGTGGCTGTTTTAGAAAGAGGCAGTTTCACTGCAAAATTTTATCATTTTCTTGATTTGACTTCACAGCCCTTCCTTTGAATTTCCATATGCTCTGCTATATTTTTTGTTGCTGGTTAGTATTATTGGCTTGTATTTCTAGTTGTTGATGTTTTACTGCACTTGATGAAACGGTAGTTTTAACTGTGAAAGTGCATGTTTGCTTTTAATACCAATTTATCAATCAGGGCTGGGGAGTCAGGACTCTAAACATCTTTCTCAGACTTCAACTCCTATAATTTCCAAGAACCAACTCCATCTCCTACTCGAGAATCTAGAATATTCAGTAATAGGGTCTTCATTTCTATTACTAGTGGACCTGAGAGTTAAAATTTTCTTCCTACCTTATTCAAAATTTTGACCTATCTGTTACGTAATACTTAAAAAGAGCATGACACAATAACACACACACATTTGCATTTTATTAGAATGATTATTATTTTTTTGAGGAGTCTGAATCAACAGAATTTTACCAACTCCAACTCCTCTAGTCCATAAATTGGTCTGACTCCCAACTCCAAAGCTCTGATACCAATTTGCCTTAATATTACCTCAGTGTGCATGTTTTAGATTTATTGTAATATGTCAAAGACTTACATGGCTAACCAATCTAATCGTAGTTATTCTAAGTTTTCTATTTAAATTACCCTTTGTGGTTTGAGTTAAATAGCTTTGAAAGCAATTTTATAGTAATTGATGCCATGGCACTACATAAATCCCAGTGAAGTCAACAGTATTCAAGATTTAAGAGAAAATAGTATAAGTCATTCTTGCTATCTTACCTCAGAGTTCAATGTAAACATTTTTACTGCAAAATAGCTCAATATGGAGATAGATTTGAAAACATTTGTGGGTTTTGAACACTGCCTTCTGCACGGTTATGCTTTAGGCACAAAGGGGGAGAGGGGGGAGGATGATATGAAGTGCTCTCACTTCATGCCTGGTGTCAACTAATATTTAGCAATGATGTATAGATGTTTTGCCAGTGCTTTCAGATAATGCTGCATTTATGGAATTGTTCAGTAATTTTGTGGCAAAAATTATCAATAGTTTTTACATTCTTCATTTCCTTGTGAGTTTAAAATCAGCTGGATTAAAAAATGCTCTTTACCTTTTAAAATCTTGTATTTATTGTTGGGTGCCTTTTTTGGCTAGCAAAAAAATATTTTTGGGTACTTTTAGGCACTAAGTTACTGTTGTTTGGGTTGCTTTTAAAATTTTGTCTGGCAATCCTGATTGTGAAGGTTTTTGTTTAAACTTATATCTGCTTTCTGTTTTTTTTGCATTAAGCACATCAAAATGGCTTTATACTGCTTGAAAAATTGATATCTGTAACTGTAGCTGTGATACAAAAAAAGTATGTAATTTTTCTCATTTTATTTGATCATTGTTAGACACTACAATTGTAGGTAGTTTAGGTATGACATTTATGTGTCAAAGTATTTAGTTGTAGTATAGTTACTTTAGTTTGGGCAGTGGTCTGTATGTAATCACATTTTGCTCATATCTCAACATTTTCGAACAGAGAGGTTTTTGCTGGTAAATAGTAGAAACAGCATGGGGACTAGTAGGGGTTTTTGACCACTTGCTGTAAAAATTTGCGGAAATTTAGGACATTTGTAATCATGATATGCTTATATTGTGTTAAAAATTTATTGGTGATGTGTGGTTTGTCAATCCATTAATTAATTTTTTGACACTATGATATGCAGCTTATGATTGAGGATGGCAAGTATTGATTTGTTGTGCTGTAACTATTTAGATTTGCACTAGCTAGCACTACACTAGTTAGCTAAGCTTGTGTTAGATGCTTTTGTTTTGTAGGCATTCTGGTATGATAATCCTTATAATAAAAATAAAAGACTACAGATTTGGGGTATTAATTTGGTAACAGGATAAACTTTAGGCAGTGGCTATTTTGTCGTCGACAGCAATTTGCCTTTGGAATCTATTTTGCCGTAATCATTCACGTGTGTTTATATAGCTGTATTTGCTATAATTACGCCAGTGACACTGTGGTGTAGTGGATAGTGTGCTGGTCTTGAGATACCATGGTTGTGGGTTCAAATCTCAGCTGGCAGGGCATTAAAAAAAAGGCAGTGTACACCAAAGGGGCATGCCTGGTATGTAAATGTACGGGGCAGTGTACACTGGAAGGGAGTGTACAGGGTGAGGGATAGAGACCTGGGGGTGCAGAATTTTTTTAATTGGTTTTTAAAATTGACCTATCAGAAATGACCAACAGTCATATGTTTAGTACGTCATTTAGATTGACCAATTACAAATAACTCACGGCAAAATAGTCTCAGAGGGTAAATTGCCGTCGACGGCAAAATAGCACTGCCTAAACTTTATCATAGATCAATTTTGTATACTTTATACAGAAAACTGGTTGATAACTAGATTTAGTTTTGTTTTGAAAATGAAGTTATAATGAAAATATGGCGTGCTATCCATCTTAAAAATTGTCTTCACATTCTAATCTTTTTGATTTTGATTTTCTTCCACGTGGGTTATAGCAACGTGTTTGAAGAATCTGACCCATACTCGCCATTGATTTCTTGTGAATTATTGTAAGTACCATTATTTTATGCTTGGTATCTGAATATGCCTTAAGTATGAGTTGTTTCATTTTCTTACTTGTTACTGTTTTATTTTAACTGAAATAGCTCTAGTTTTTTAAGCAGTCATGTGAAATCATAGTCTTTTATCATGTTTTAATTGGCAAATGGCAAAGCAGTATAACACCAAGTAGTGGTGATTATTATTAAGGCAGTAGCTGGTGTGCTGGCACCAGCTTTTTAGCTTTCGACCCTAAAGTCCCAGGTGAAGATTTTTATTGCTTACATTTAACATGTGATCAGAGCTTTACTACGTTGTTCGTGCATCATCACATTAGCTCAGCTGTGCATCACTGCATGTCCTTACAAGAATGTATGATTTAAGTTAAAAATAGGGGATTTAAAAAAGTTTTGAATTTAAGTTTTTGTGGGAGCTCTTAGCAATTATAAATAGCAAAACAAGGGTTTGTTATCGAAGAAGAGATACAATAACATTACATTAATAGCATATCTTGTTGCCAGGGACTCTAGAAACTGGGAGACATGTAGTGGCTATGTACAACCTCCCTCTCCCCATAATGTCTTTAAATCAATTGCGTTTCAAAAATCAATAGTTTGGTTTTGAAAAGAGGTTTTGCTATGTAAAAAAACCTAAACTTTATATAATTCTTTTCACATCATCCATCGGGTGAAGTTGACTTAACTGGCTGAACTGATATTCTTAATCTCCACATTACCAGTGGGGGCCCTGCTATTTTAATAACTTAACTGTAAGTGCTTTTGCATAGCTGAGTTTATGCCACGATCAAGTAGCATGTGCCCAGCTGCAGGCTTTATGTTGTACGCGTAGGCATACCATCAAGAAAAAGTTGTAAGTAGGTCCTAATATTTAGCACAAGGAATTCTCTTGGAAGCATGCTGCCTAAGAAGCAACATGTAGATCAGACTAAGGATATCATTTATGCTAATGATTTCTTTGTTCCACTAAGTCGTAAAATATGCATACCACCAAATAACTGATTTGTGTGATCATAAAACAAAAGCCATTATAACTTTTTTACAGAATTGCATAGCATAAAAATGAAGTATATTTTACATCATTTTTCTACCACTTTGTTTGAATTAGACAATTGCTAAATGAAAATCTAATACTGAACAACTTGTTGCTATCAAATCAGTGTTTAAAAGACCTGCTTGGTTATAATTAGAAATGATTCTTCACTGTCACAAGCATGAATTTTTTTGTTGTACAGCTTTTCTGAATGCTTGCAGGTTAAAAACTGAATGCTACAAAAAAAAATTAATCATAAAATATTCTGCAATCTCCAAGCTTTTTCTCTAAAAATTTTGAAATCATTTTATCGCAGGACAATTTTGTGTCATGGTGAATGTTCACCAAAGCAAAGTTGTTTAAGTACCTTTATCTTATGGTATTCTGTAGGTATGTTCTAAGACGGTATAACTGGAAGAATGATCATTCTGCTGTAGCTGTTGTTTCTGCAACAGTCAACATGATCTAAACATTTAACGATTCTAATACCATACAGCAAGGATTTTTTGCTGGTTTTGGTTTCTTTTTGTTGACTAATCAAAAACTGCAGGGCGCACAAACATAAAACTGGGCCTGATTAATGACCATCCCAGTCGATATTTCTGAGAGGTCAGTGACATCATGACTACGTTACATCCTATGTAGAAGGCAAAGCTGTGAATTTGCATTCATTCATGCATATGTATGCTTTAACTCTTCAAAACTGGGTGTGCAAACATCAAACTTGGCACAATTTATTGCCACCCCGGGTGTCATAAAGGGTTCAATGATGTCTTGATGCTGTCACAATTAGGGATGGGCAATTCAGAATACCAAATCCAAAGGATTCAAATCCCAGACTATCCGAACTCTAAAGGATTCGGTTAATATCCTGCTTGCAAGCTTTATCACATTGCTTGTTTACAGATTTTCTTTTTGTAAAAGTATCAATTGCATGCAGTGATTCAAAAACTAACTTGCACACACAAACATTGATCAAATGCGTCCATTTTCTCATGATGCACACACCTGCAGACATAATTTGATTGCACTGCAATAAACTTGTTCTCTGTTTGTGCTTTTGTTGTAAACTTGTAATAAATACTTTCATGTTGATTGTGCTAATCGCCAAAAAGGATTCAGATTCTGGATTTGGTTTAACTATTCTAGAATAGTATATTATTCTGAATTCCCCATCCCTTGTCACAATCAAACATAACTTTTTCAAAAATTGCATTTTTAAGAGGAATGCCATTTTGGGTTTAAATGAAAGCCACTACTCGCTAACTTCAAAAAATTTTTATTTTGTTACCATCAGTAATGATGTCGTAATTAACAGTTAATTGTAAAAATGGTTTTCTTTAATTTCTTCAAAAATACTGACCATAGAAATGCAGTTGATAGCTTTTTTGGCAGATGTCATTGAGATGATTCGCAAAACAAGAGTTTTTTTTAATTAAATGAATATTTATGATGCAACAAGTGTTTTTGTGTCAACGATCAAAGACTGCTTACAGTTGCAAGCTTTCGTGAGTGAATGCGTACTTGTTCTAACAATAAATACAGACCAATAAATAGACTCAAATTAATAAACAATAATTTTACTTTTGTGATATTAAGTTTTTTGGCTGTGCTATATATCTTCTTTCTGGCATAGAGAGAAAATTGCCTCTGCCTTTTACAAAGTCATTCACCATATTCTAGCAGGTTTATTTGTGATATTATTCTAGTAGGTTTAATTGGTTTAGCTGGTGTCACCTGGCAGGGCTCCCAACAGTAGCATCGAGGTTGACAATATTGGTTCAGCTGGCCAAGCTGGCATCACCCAATGGATAGTTGTAGAAACTAGTAAAAAGTTTTATGCTTTTTTTACACAGCCTAATCTATCGTTGATAAAAAAAAAACATTTGCTGGGACTTGTGCATAGCCACTATACATTTCAAAGTTTCTCGAGCTGGTAGCAACATCTTATTTGCTCTGTTTTCACCGCAGGTGTCCTTAAACTCAAACTTTTATCTGTTAAATGGGCAAGTGCTAGAATTGAAAGTATATCTAAGTTGTAGAAGGGCATCAAAGTAATTGTTATGTATTTTTGGAAATAACCTATTAAATATTAGGACCATTACTAATGACTTTGTGGCAACTGTAGGGGTAGTTGTATGGACTACCACTTCTGGCTGGGGTCATGTTGCTCGGTCCCGGTATAAATGCAGCCAAGCAAAAAGCAAACTAATCCAAATTCAAACACTCAACTAATTATTACAATAACAGTGCTTCCATCAATAATGTTGAGTTTGAGAATATCGGTTCAGCCGGCTCCATCAAATTGATATTTTTGATACCAGGAATAAAAAGTTAATGTGGTGTTGACATGGCCAATTGTCGTTCCAAAATCAAAAGTACCATTTTTTAGGTAGAAATTGATTAAGTCTTTAAAAGCATTACAGAGAATTGTGCATAACTGCCATTATTTTTCAAAAGTCTCTGAAGTCCCTGGCAACATTTTACTTGTTTTGTTCGCCATGTAGGAACTGAACTTGCTTGCAATTATAATGACCAACAATTTTAAGAAGTTTTATTTGTATTTTATGCAGTGCATGGAAGTATTATTTCGCCTTTATATGTGTAATTTCAGGAGTAACCTATTAAATATTAGGACCTATATTAAGGACATTTCCATACCTAAATGGCTATTTGTTTGACCTAAAGCCTCTGGGTGCATGCATTTTGCTGTGTTTTGGCATAAATGCAGCAAGGAAAAAAACAAATTAACCTGAAGTTATGCACTTACAGTTAAGTTATTACAATAGCAGCCATTAGTGATGTCAAGGATAAGAATATTAAATTAGGTGGCTGCTTTGACATTTAGATGATATGTAGCTCGATTATAACATTTTGATGCAAAAGATAAAACAGAACCACCTTTACCTCCATGTCATTGTAAGAGAATTATCAGTTTATTTACTAGGAGTAAGGTGCATATTAAAATGTTTAGTGACTTCAATATTAAATAAATCTTTTAGAAAATTTTGATAGACAGTACCAAAGAACCATGCTTTTGAGAAAGAATAGAGAAAATATATCAAAGAACTCATTTTTTGTAAGAATTGCAATTTCGTCAAGTCCAACAATGAAAATTTTGGTTACTAAGGACTGGCTAATTTTGAATTTTATTTTGTTTTCTTTATACATTTTTCAAAGTTTTACTTTTGAATATCAGGCAAAGACTGAACCAAAGTCCAAACAACTACCATATTTATTTGAGTATAAGTTGCACCCCCATATTTAACATGAAAAACAGTACAAAATTTTTTTAAACATTATTCATTGCAATCACATAAAAAATTAAAAACCATCAAAGTCATCACTGCTGTCACTGTCCTTAAATAGTCTGTCCCAGTCTTCCTCTGGAACATCCTCATCCGCATCCCATGAGGGTGGCAAGTTCTCCTCAACTTCATCACTTTTCTCATCCAAACTGTCATCCTATACTTCATCATCCCAAGTTCCATCCAGAAGATTGGCAATTCCAGTTTTTAAAAAACTTTTTGATCGTGAGAAAAATGATAGCGTAGAAAATGTGGTGTGATGAAAGGCGATAGCATAGAAAGTGATAGCAGAGAAATACCTCGGAAAAAATTTTGTATCGCATTTGATGCACTTCATGTATTCGTGTATAAGTCGCACCTGACTTTTTGGGCGATATTTTGGTACAAAAAATGCGACTTATACTCAAATAAATACGGTACTTATGCACTTATAGTTGCTGGTTTTCAGAAACCATTCAAATAGTAATGCTCCATTTCAGGTGCTGCATAATTTGCCTTTTTTGGTTCAGCTCTGGTTCAAGTTCAATGCTTTATAAAAGTTGTGTTTCCATTCAACTTGTGTTCACCACCACCAAACCTTAAAGGTTCATGTTCAGGAAAAATATGTGGCTGATATAGGTTTTCAGTTCCGGTTTGATTCAATCTTTTAATAGCTCTTAGTTTCATAGTAATGTTCTGTAGTGTGGTCTAAATATTTTGTTGAAAATCTCCCATGGTAAAGGTATAAAAACACTGGAAAATGGTTATAAATTGCTAAAAATTGTGAAGAAGCAAGTATGTTTGCAATTGCTTTCCAGCACCAAAAAGGTTTTGTTGAAACAAAAAGTTTTGACAATCACTGTTCTAAGGTTATCTATAAACACTGTTCTGTGTGATTATGGTTTTGTTCATGAAGCAAAATTGAAAATAGTTTCATTTTTCACCTACCGTATGTTTTTGTTATTTTACTTTTCATTAAGTATTGAACAATTGTGCAAAGATGTGGAACATTAGGTTAACACCAGTGTTAAGTAATTGGTGAATTGTGTTGTCAGAAATTATGCATTCATACCATGTACATTCTGTCACGGCTTTATTTTTAAGGAAAGTAATAAATAAACTTGCAGTTGAATTGAAAAATTTCATCCATCAATTGTAGATCAGTGTTTGTTGATGATAACATATAATTCAACCGCTTTGATACATATGCCATTCAAATTTTAGAAGCATAATGCATAATTATTTTTAGACCTGACGAGTTTGTTAGATGTGAAGAGCTTTTATTCGCAGATCATACAACAGAAAATAGTACAAGGCCTTTTTGTCCAATTAAAGTAAGTTCAAAGTTTATTAATTGTCAGTGCATGGTAATAGAATACTTTTTTCATGCTACATGGAGCGTGTACCATACCTATATCAGGCTGCATGTGACAGCAGGTAAAAGGAGTACTATACAGAACATCGCTGTGAGACCCTTTAGGTAAGCCAAGTAGCTATTGAACGATTTATTTAAGCACAAAGCAAATGTTTCCTTGTACGCTAAAATTTTTTGAAAATTTTAGTTTGGTCAAAGTATCAAAATCCATCATAAAAATTTGGTCATTTTCATTTTTTCGGTCATGTAAAAAGAATTGTGCTGCAGTGATGCTGATAAAACAAAATTCACAAATTAAATAAATATTACATTTTCCAACTGCTCACTGGCATCAATGTGTTTATGCAGATGCGTTGACGTTTTCCTGCATACAATTGGCAATTCATAGCCATAGTACAAAAGCTTTATTAGAATCATGTTGCCACTGCGCTGTCGAATTTACACATTAGTGCAGTTGCAAACATCAGTGTATATAGATGTTGCAAAAAAATTTAAAAACCACGCTTAACAAAAGCATTCTCTGCATTGAATGCAAGCAATGCTTAAGTGTTAGTGATGGTATTGAACAGTGATTGCTATTTTTATTGATTACCATTGATAAATCTTTGTTTTTGATTAAAATGACCAAAATGGTAATTTTTTTTATAGATTGCTTTATATTTATTTCTGTGTTTGAGTGGAAAATGCCATAAAAAAGCACTGCTTGCAACAATATTACTGCAAACTCACTTTTAATAGAAGTTTTCTAACACACTCCAAATCAAAAATATTTTTAAGTTAACTGATTTGATTTATAATTTTAATGCCCTTTCTTTAGTATTGAGCACGTTTTCAGAGTGAAGGCCACATATTTAAATACTTGAAGGAAATAATACGGCTATTTCAAACCACTGCGAGCATTTAAACTTGCTTTTTGAACTTAAATTATAGTATGTGCTGGCTAACTACCTCGTGGCAGTAGCATGAGCTGAAAGCTGTGTTTTGATAAGAACTGTATATTTCCGCATATAAGACGACATTTAAAGTAAAAAAACTGCCCTTAAAAATTGGCTGTCATCTTATACAACCGATATAAAAGTGAGTATAAAATATCATATAAAAAATATAAAATTTTGCTCTAATTTTGTACCTCGGCTTATCTGACAATTGCCTTATGCACCGAAATATACGGTACTTATGCATTTCCGTATTTCTAAACTTGCCTTTGTTATGTTGTGTGTGGTGTATTGAGTTCAGTTGGTATTTTAATGATGTGTTTTATTTAGGACGAAATTGACTATAGCTACAGTGCAGTTCCTCACATTCCAGTGCTTTGCCACGTAGTTGATGACACAATTGACTGTGCTGGAAAAAGAAAGTTTGAGAAAGACCTTCCCTGTGTTAAGTAAGATGTAGTTGGTGTTTGTGGTTATTGCAAAAAGGGATTTAAATAACATTAGCATTAATTTTTTCAATTGCAAGCTATTTACATTGTTATTTTCTGGATCTGTTGATGTGTCAAGAGAATTAGTGATTTTTAAAGTGCTGAGGAATGTGTTAACGTCACTAAGTGCCTAGAATTACGCTCTCTAGATCTTTTTCAACATGTTAAATGCATTTGTGGGAGTGGGATTTGAGCCCACATTTATGCAAACCAGACGAACAATGGCTTTTGACTTATAGTTATGGAGCATGACATAACGTTAACAGGTGTTAAAGCCTAAACCAATTTTGTCATCACAGTTCAACAACTAATTAACTAATTCTACTGTTTAAATTAATGAGGCATTATCATCTTAATTGGCATGTTGCCTATGACATATCGTGCTGTTGTGACAATGATTCTGGTATTCCATAACAATTAGTAGTGCAGTTTGTTGTAGCCTCTGCTGAAAGCAGTCACTGAAACTATGGTTGTTGGAATATCTTTAGTTTTTTTAGAAGCGATTACTTGTGATCCGTATCAGATAGTAATGTCTCAGTGCAATTGATATTTGATTCACGTGATACATCAATAGCTTTATGGATCAATTCTTAATAGCTTGCTGGCACTAGTATTTCAATTAATTGCCTTGTAAATTCAGGATTGAATGTCTATCTATAGAAACATTTACTATTTTTAATTTTTCAACTTATCAACAATGATCATATATTTTTTAGGTATACTGGATATTGTTTTGCAACAGTTCTATTTCAATCTGTATTTCTTGGATGTTTGGGAGTTGATCGGTTTTGTCTTGGTCATACTGGTTCTGCTGTTGGAAAGCTATTAACAATTGGTGGGATTGGAGTTTGGTGGTTTATTGATATTATATTGTTGGTAACTGGAAACTTAGGTCCTTACGACAACAGCAACTGGTGTTTATATTATTGAATTTTAACTAATGGCTGCAGAACGAAATACTGAAGCAAAGTTGGTGGATATTTTTAACAAGATATGGACTCAGTATCATGAAATTGATTCATCTATTGAGCCAACAAATTCACCTTCCTTGCAGACGTCCATCAGTGAAACTTTAAAGCAAGTAGACTTCCTCATAGAAACTATTAAACAACTTGATATGTTCAGTGCTAATGAAGTGATTGATGAAATAGCAACATCTGATTTAAGATACTTGTTACTACATGCTTTATCTGCAAGCTTAGCTGCTAAAAAGCAATCTGACAGAAATGAAAGACCTCTCATCTTACAAGACTCTATTGATCATTTTAGAAGTTTTTTAAAATTATGTTCGTGCTATGATACTGGTCGAAGTGCTGAAATTGACAAGATATTAGAAAATTCTGAAAACAGTGAACAACATTCATTTTCAAAGAAGAAAACAACATTACAGTCAATGGCTGCTGTTAGAGAAGCTAAAATAGCACGTTATCGGAAGGCAAAATTACAAGCACAACAGATACAAGACATGGAAAATCGGTTGCATGATGAAGAAATTGCAAGAAAATACTGGCTGATGCAGATTGATAAATGGATTGATACTTCAAGTGATGAAATTGCAAGCATGAGTGCTGAGCTAGACATGCTCAACAAGTTTAAAAATATTTCTAAGGAAAACTTTCAAAAGCCTGACGTGTCCATCAAACCACCGATGAAGCCTTTTATTTTAACCAAAGACAGACTACAAGCTTCAGTGTTTGGCGCTGGTTATCCTAGTTTACCAACAATGACCTTAGATGAGTACTTTGAGAAAGAAGCTGCTGCGGGCAGAATGCCTGATCAATTCACCAATCCTCATAATGCAAATGATACGAAAAATGAAGATGATTCCGATAAAAGTGATGATGAGGTTTTGAAAAAACAAAGACACTTTGATGACTGGAAAGATACTCATAGAAGAGGATCTGGCAATCGAAAAAACATGGGTTGATCAAATTTTTATTTGTCCCTTACTTGGCAAACAGGTTATAAGTGGTGGATTCAATTATTATTTATGAGATTGAAGTTACTCTGCAATAATTGCGTTTCTCTTTCTTTTTTATTAAGTTGGTGTGTAATGGTTGAGCATATCTGAAACCAACAACATGCAAACAATCCTACCTCGACCCTATCTTTCATATGCTAAAGGAATCGCAATACTTCTACTGGCATGGCATTCTGGCTTGAGTAATAATTCGTGTATTGTGATAAATTGCATAGTGACTAAAAATAGATCTTAAAATGACTGATGTATTAAGAAAATGAGTCTTTGTTGATGTACGGGATGGCTTTATAAAATGGAAATGGTGTTATTACAAAACTAAGAGAAAACGAAAACAATATACATGTAATGAAATTGTCCCAAAGATATGTAAATCGCCTTGCTAGAAGGTAACACTGTTGGCTTGACCCAGAGGTTTTTAACATTGATTTCAGTTGCAAAAGACACCTCTCTTTCATATGCTGTATACCTATGCCATGACTCCTTTAAAAGTTAGCAGCTCTTAAAAGCTGTGGACTTGCAGTTTATTAAAAATATTGTCTTCCAAAACTGCTGTATTGTGTTCTTCCTATACCCCCCAAAATTGACTCTCCATGCTTTTGTACTTCTTGTTGAGAAACTTTGGACTGTGTTTTAGCTACCAACTTCAAATGATCACAATTGTATACTTGCTGGCATTTTCAAAGTTGTTTGTACACTAGTTTATATGCTAATATTAATATCTCTTGATGTCTGTTTATCTTTTAAGTTTTCAAAAAAGAGTATAGCTCAATGTGTTGTATTTGTTAATTGCGATACTGGTTTAAAATGACATAATATAGTAATTATATCTAAAGATAATATTTAGTTTCATGAATTTTTTATGAATCAGATTGTTTTGCTGAATGTATGCATTTGCAGAGTTTTAAATCTGTTATAAAATAGCAGCAATTCACATTGCCCCAAGATTGAAAAATCAATGTTTTGAAAATGTTAAGCAAGCTATCTGTTGTGCAACCAATACTTAGATATTGTGCTAAAATAGCAAAACTGTGTTATTAATTTAGTGGCATTGCTTATTGTTTGTGTCTTCAGTTACAAAATCACCTAAGTTTTATGAGATATAAGGTAGTTGATTGTTTTTTTTTACATATGTGATAGCACAATGGTTCAGTATATCGTATGTGTATTTCCTTGAATATTTTGTGTTAAGTTGACTTCTTGGTGGTTTCAGGTTGGTTTCACAAATGGATTTGTTGTAGTGTATTTTGTTTATTTTAAGTCATGAAGCTGCATTTGCAAATATCCCCCAAATTAAAACTGATTTAACGGAGTCCCTAGTGCATCCCGACTAATTGAAATGCATTGGTGTCTCAGTACGAGATTGCAGCCACTCCACAGTAGTAACATAACCACTTGACTTCAGACTTTTTTTCTTGGCTTATTTAAGTTCTGCTTTAAATGAGACATTTCTTTTTGGTTAATTGACATCAAACTTGAGGTCTTATTTTTTGTTCAAGTGTATGTCAAATTAAAAGCAGTCAGAATTTTATTTCTGTTTGGAGAAGTATTGTTAGCATTGTTATTCTGATGCTCAGACTGTACTGTTTCAATTGTGAATTTAATTGCTATGTACTGGAGAAGTTGGTGCAGCCATTCTCCAAATGCTTACTTAAATAAATTATTTGAAACCAATTTAGACAAAGCTTGTTCATTTATTTTACAAAAATGCTCAGCTGCAGTGGTTGCATAGATGAGATTTATGGTGATTCTGCATATAGCTCATGTTGCCTTTTGTGCTGAGCTACAAGCAGATAAGCTATGAATACCTTTTTTAAGTCTTATATCATGACTTGAAAAGGTAATTAAACCCAGATCTACCTACTACAAAGTGCACGCTCTAACCACTACGCCACTGTGCTGGTATGATTATGTCTGCAGGCAATGGTTTCACCACGAGGAAAATTTGAAATGATGGATCCTTAGACAGGAAAGCAGTAAATTTTAAGCTTTATAAACTTGATAATTTTCATACGACTCTCTGTCTGTATGCCTAGCTTATTTTGAAACTGCTTTAAACTCATAGAGCTAGACAAACGGAGAGTGAGAATTCACCAATTTTCATTGCACAATGATATTTCAAGATATTTTGTTGTTCAAATTTATTGCGAAGTTGCTAATAAACAAGTGTTTTACCCATCAATGCTAAAGAATTGTGTTAAGTTAAATGCCCCTAGCACAATAACCAGCACATGAATATTTTATGAATCGTACAGTTTTACATATAATTACTTAGTTGAGGTATTGACTGAACAATTGGATCCATACATATACACATCGTTGAGGAAGTAGGGTTGAAACACAATTCTGAGTATAAATTATTTGAAGAAACCTGACTTTAAAAATTAGAAGACGGAAGAATGTTTATAAAAACATGGGTAAGAATATTTTGCTAGATTTGCTGTTATGTTTAGAGAGAATTGTTTTAAGTTTTTATTGTGTGGTACATTTTTTAAATGCATGAAAATTATTGCGTTTCCATTGCTTTTCTTGCATTATTTGTGATTGGATTACTTCATATTGAAGGACATATATAAATGCGATCTAATAGTAAGTTTAACTTATATTTTTGCATCAATTTAAAGTAATCTAATCACAAGATTGCACAGTCTGATATTATTTTACTAAATTTAACTCCAAATTTTAAACGTGTATTTTAAATTCTTCAATTTGAAAACTTGAAATACACTCAAACCTCAGTTGTCGAACACAATTTATTCTGGAAAGCTGTTTGAAAACCAAATCATATTTTCCCATTACAAATAACGTAAAATAGATTAATTCGCTCCATGCGCTAAAAGAATAACTTATTTACCTGCTTACACTATACCCTGTATATCTAGGTTTACCATATGTCCCGTTTTAGGTGGGACAGTCCTGCTTTTTCAGGCCTTTTCCCAGTCAAATCATCAAAAGTCCCGATTTTTCATTCAGTCAGCCAGCATAGCTCAAACTATGTTATTTTAACGTTTGTCCCGATAAGGAGAGGCATTATGACAACAAACCCTAACTCAATGACGTTTTCCGCCGTAAATCACACAAAAAGTGCAGCCAAGCAGGAGCTGACCTTTTTTTTTGGAGAACACCCCCGCCTTGGGTGAAAACAGAGCTAAATGCACCCGGAATGGACGTGGTCTCCAAAAAAAAGTCGTCACCTGTGTTTGAGACGCAAAGTGTGTCTGCACCTTGCCTCATCACTCGTAGTTAGTTGTGGTGTCCTCAAGCATCCCGCTTTTAATCGCAAAAATATGGTAAACCTAACTATGATCGGCTTGAAAATGTATACATTTTATCTTGGCAGTCGCGTGTCGCTACTGTTCCTTTTTTGGTCGAGAACCAATTTTGGTTCGAGGACCGAGTCATTTTCGTTTCGAATTTTCCGTTTGAAAACCAAATTGTTCAAACTCTGAAACGTTTAAAAACCGAGGTTTGACTGTATTTAAAATGAGCTGTAACTTTTAAGTTTATATTTTTAGATCTTGTTTTTTCTACTTGTAAATTGTAAGTACTGAAATATTTGTTGATTATAGTATGATTATATGTAATTCAATTTTACTTATGTCCGATTATTTGGCAACTGCCAAAAAATAATGCAGAAAAATCAAATTTTTTTGTGCTGAATAATTGTCAAGAAATTTAAACTTTGTTGACTGTGATAGAGTATATAATCAAAATTTACTTATGTTAATGCATTGCTTGGTGTATAATTTGTCCAAATTCAAACCATTTGTGTTTGATCACTTTTAAGTATTATTTCAAATTGTTTGATCAGTTGGTATTGCTTTTGTAGCTTATGCTGAAGATATTCTCATTTATGGCACATTTGATTCAGAATTTGGTGCTGAAGGTACTTTGGTGAGAGATATTATGGGGTATTATGAATCAGAGTTTATGCAGTTTGTTGGGCCTCCAATTTTTAGGCAAGCTGTGCCCGGCTATCATATTGAGCCATACCTCATTATGCCTGGAGCAAACTATTATTTTATTGCCAAGCAATCGAATTGGAATACAATGGATCACGATAACCCAGAATTTAAAATTCCAGTAAGCAGTTTTTTGTTGAATTGGAATATGTAATTACATATAAGTTAATTTTTTAATTGATGTGTGGAAGGTTGATTCATCATAAAAGTGTTTTACAAAATTATAAATTTCATTTAAAACTTGGTCCATGTTGTTTTGGTGCAGTCAAATTCGGTTACTGGAAATTTGTCTAGCTTTTTGATACAATTAAGCAGATTGTGTTTACCCAGTATCAATAAAAACAGACAAACAAAATGCAGAAGAA
This sequence comes from Trididemnum clinides, assembly GCA_963675345.1. NCBI lineage: Eukaryota > Metazoa > Chordata > Ascidiacea > Aplousobranchia > Didemnidae > Trididemnum > Trididemnum clinides. Next base: position 17,772,990 of record OY776291.1, read on the forward strand.
TTGTATTGTCAGATCAAGCAAAAGTATTATTCCTAAAATTACTGCTAATCAACTTGTCAAAAACATTCTGCAAACGTTTTGGCCTTCAACTGGTGCCATTTTCAACACAAATACTGTACAACAAAAGGGTTGACCATCAACTATGCCTTAATAACACTAAAAAATGAGCACAGAAAAAGAAGTGATGATCACGTATTAAATAATTGGAGGTTGTTGTAGCTTATTTATTTGTACATATGTATTTTGTTGTACATTATATATTTGCGTTGAAAATGGCACAGTTGAGGGTTGAAACGTTTGCAGTATTTTTTGACAAGTTGTTTGACTGATATTTTTTAAATAAATTTATTTGTTTTTTTTTTCCAGTTATACGGTGTGCCGAAGTAAAATTTTGAATGATTGTTTATTGTTTGAGTTTGTTGAGCATTGTGTGTGTGCAGGCTGTGCATTGCACATTGTTTTTAAGTGGTGGTCAATTAGTGTTTTACACATTTTATGTTTCAAAAATTGAGTGTAATAAATTTAGTAGAATTGCTTTATTTCACATAAATCTTACAACTAATATTTCAGTTCATTGAATAAATAGCTTTTATTTCTATTTAGTCAACCACATTGTGCAGTAAATTGGAATGCAATAAATCAATGTCTTTTCTTAACAAGCAATTGGCTATGGTTTGGGATTTATGCTTCTTTTTTATTAAAACAGTTTATATGATCATCTATTATGCAATTAACTAGATTCAACTATATTATCTTTTTTGTTTGCTGTTGTTTTGTTTTGTTGGTAAAGATAGAATAATTTTACTTTTTATAGTTACCTGAAAATCATGAAATGCTTGGGACACCAGCTGGCTATGACTTATTTATTTATGTTGATGGAAAGCACATTCAAGCATCTAATGTTACCATTGCATCTTGTTCAAGTATGATGTGTTGTGTCATTGCTGTTATATTTTTTTGATTATATCCACGTCCATTTGTTGACGTTCCACAGTGTCACTCCAGAATTTGCATTGATTGTAATAATTTTTATATGAATGAAATATATACTAAATTTGCTTGTAATTGCTTGTTTTGACCTCTCTGTCGTATAAAAATGTTGATTAGTTTTATATTTTGGGTTTGGTGGGATTAAATTACTATTGATAACGGGTTAAAATAACTAACTGCATAATAAAATGACAACAGCAATGTATTTTAATTGCTGAAGCATGAATTTGTTAATAAAAAAGTATCGTAAAGGTTTTACCAATTTGTATCAAAAGTTTGCTTTTTCAGAGTTAACTTTCTCACCATTTGGAGGATCATTATATAGTTTTGTGCCACTTCAAGAAACGTTTGAACAATCCAACGAAGTGTGTCGTGCTCTTGATGGTAATATTGCTGCCCCTACGTCTGATATGGCTCGAGAATTTCTTTTAGAAGTATGTGCAGATCATGCTGAAAGTTTTTGGACTGGTATGTATTTTGCAGTATGTATGCAAATTCTATCCCATCCTATACATACACGGTATGTATATGATGTTTTGTAATAAATCTTCGTGTTATACATGCAAATTTCTTACTTTGCAACTTAATCCATTTATGTTTATCAATTTTGCTTTTTCCCTTAACATGGATTAAGTGATTGCTTTGAATGTAATTTTTTCAATGTTTTCGACCCATGATATACCCCACCACATAGAATACAAATATGCTAATTATTCTAGAAATTACACTTGCAAATGAATATGTACAGGGTGAGTCACGGGAAACGGATGTTTTTAGAAAGCCCCTTGCTCTTCTAGAGTAGGTGGTTAGGGAGTGAGGAAGGTAGTCTTTAAATCTGCTTGAGATGCCGTTTAGTTTGTTGGTATTTGTTTATCTTTTATGTTAATTTTTGTATTTGTTGTTCATTAAACAAAATCCTCGTGAATTACATCAGCGACCATTATACAGCCCAAAAGTGACTGTTTGGTGTGGTTTGGGAAAGTGCGGGATATTTGGTCCATTCTTTTTCAAAGAAGGAGAAGAGACAGCAACGGTTACTTCAGACCCCTATATTCGAATGTTTGAAAACTGTTTCCTACCTGAGCTTCGCAGACGAGGAATCAATAGGGCATCAATGTGGTTTCAACAAGATGGGGCCAATGCTCATACAGAGAAATCGTCCATGACTGCTGTTTGAGCTGCATTCCCTGGTCATGTCATTTCACACTTTGGAGATCTCCCGTGGCCTCCGCGCTGACCCGATCTTTCCATGTGCGATTTTTATCTCTGGGGATTTTTGAAATCACGCGTTTTGCTGGGAAACCCAGTACACTTGGAGAAATGACGACTGCAATACGTGAAAATATCCGAGAAATAGGTGGAGAAACTTTAGTGAAAATGTAAGCTAACTTTAGAAAGCGACTTCAAATTTGTGCTCGTGAAAATAAACATCATTTGTCAGTCATAATTTTTTGCTCCTAAATATTCCATAATGGCATAGTTTAGTGAATGTTTTTATGTACATTATAAAATTTTTGTTAAAATATTCGCAGAGTTTTGTCTTCTTTAAAAACATCCGTTTCCCGTGACTCACCCTGTATAACAAAATTACTAATTGTATGCCATAAGCACACAAGCACACTAATTAAACTGTTAATGACATAAAACACATGATAACAAACCAGCCACAGCTTAAAACATATTAAGCAAAAAAATTACCATCAGCATACAATCGTGTGTTCAACTTTGATTTAACTCTTACTCCCACGATCATCATATGATTAATTTTTAGGGTTTTTCTCAACTTTTTTCACTGAAATTACAAAATCAGTCTAATAAAATTGATTTCTGCCTTCATTTTTCAACCGATTTTCATAAAATTTTCAAAAAGGGATGCTTAATTTCTGCCAATTTGGAAGATGTAAAATTTGTTCCTTAATTTTTAATTTTTTTTATTGAAAAAAGATTAAAAGACCAAGAACCCTTTTTAACTACTAACTCTTTAAATTTAGTCGGATTATTTTTGATTTTATTTAATTTTTTGAAATAATCCAAATTGATTACTCATTTCTTTTATCGAATTTACATACTCTAATTCAAGCATTCTCAGATGTTGTTGTTGTTTACCCGACCCCTTCCAAGGGATGGGAGCATGGCGGAAGACCATGGAGCCCCAGAAGCCAAGCAGCTCGCCAAGGTCTGGACCAGAGGTTGTAGAGAGAGACAGATAGTCGCCAAAGAGTAAGTGGCATAAAAAGTCCATAGCTGGACAGTGCAGAATGAGATGAGAGGTGTCCACAGTTGCTGCAGGAAGGATTTTCGATTCTGCCAATCCTAGAGAGATAAGAACCTAAAAGAAGGCTGTGTCCATTTTAGTGAAGACGAGAGAGGGCACAGCCAGCATGACAAGGAAACACAAGTTTCTCGATGGAAATCGAGGGTGCCTGTGTGTCAAAAAATTTAGATGAGACAGTACGTTTCCAGTCCAAGATAAGATGAGAGTGGATACGAGAGATAAGAGGACAAACACTACAAGGGATTGCGAAGGGGAACAAGTAGTGAACTCCGTCTGGCCAGCTCATCAGCCACATTGTTCCCCACGAGAAACGAGTGTCTGGGAACCCATTGTAGTCTAATAGAACTGGAAGAGAGAGAAGACAGTTCCTGCCAGATCTGCCACAGAGTTTGAGATAAGAGGAAAGATGCAGGAGAGGATAGGGTAGGGAGGACAGAGTGAAAGTCAGATAGTAAAAGAAAAGAAGAGAAATGGCAGACTTTATGGTGCTGCCGAGACCAGCAAAGAGCGTGCAGAAAAGGATAGAGTGGCCGCAGTGCCACAGCGAAAGCAGTTGGCAACTACACCAGAGCCGCCTTTGTCAAAAGGAAAAGGAACAGAACTTTCTGTCCAAAGCACCAGATCATGAGGGGGAGAGAGTCAAGGTGGACAAGAGGCGCACCTTGGTGAGAGAGAGGAGGATCAGAGCAGGAGCATGGAGTGAAAAGGGTGGACTTCACCGTGAACAAAGGCAGATTCCCAAAAGGAAAGGGAGGGCAAGCAAGGAGAGCCTCCCTAGAGGAGGTAGAAGGAAGCATGAGCGGGTGAGTGGATGCATAAGCTTCCCAGGATGATCTGCAGAGTCTTGGTTTCACTTCGAGTCTGGCCAAACCTGAAATAGGAAAGGAGATTGGGAGACCAAGAGCCCGCTCATAAGATAAAAGAGTGAAATGACTCAGGGCGACTCGTAGAGAAGGTAAAAAAGCCTCAGAGAAAAGAAGTGGGATAGGGGAAGACGAGAGACAGCCAGTGATGATGCCACTGGATGCTCGATGGAGGCATTCCAATTTGGTGATATTGGTAGCGCTTTGGAAAGGAAACCATCCGGGTGAAGCGTAGGTGAGAAGGGGTCAAAGAAAAGATTAATACAGAACAGAGAGGGACTCCTTAGAGGGACCACATGATGAAGCAGAGATACAGTGTAAGACCTTGAGATGTGGGAAGAACTTGGCCTTCAGTGAAGATACATGTTTAGAAAAGGAAAAAGTGCAATCGAAGGTGACCCCAAGAAAAGTTGGAGTGGGTTGAAACGGAGGCGAGAGCCGAGTAGGAGGAGGTTGGCCTGGTGGGGATCCACTAAGAAGAAGGAGGCCTCACATTTGCTCGGATTGAGAGAAAGACATCAGTACTCAGACCAGCGCTCCAATTGAAACAGAGCTCCTTGTGTGGCCTTCGCTGCTGTATGGACCAAGGGGGAGAAGGACCAAATGGCCAGATCATCAGCGTAAAGAGAGCAGCTGACGGAAGAAGGCAGAGATGCTGGAAGGTCATTGATGAAGAGAGAGAAAAGTACAGGGCCAAGAACGGATCCTTGCAGAACACCTCGACGGACTCCAAAGGAATAACTTTTGTGATTTTGATAGACCACACAAGCGTGCCTGTCAGAAAGGAAAGATTGAGTCCAACGAGCAAAGCAAGGAGGGAGGCCAGCCAAAATCAGTTTGTGGAAAAGGGCGGGATGCCAGACAGAGTTAAAAGCTTTAGAGAAATCGATGGTAGACAGGATTGTCCGAGAGCCCGGCCTGGGTTTGTTAAACCCATCCGAAATGGATTGAGAAAGATAAAAAATTTGATCAAGTGTAGATCGTCCAGGGCAGAAACCAGCCTGGTGGCAAGAGAGAATGGAATTAGATTCCAGAAAGATGAGTAGATGCAATAGAACGATGTGTTCAATAAGCTTTGAGACGCTGGAGGTGAGAGCAATACACCAGAAGGAAGCAGGAGAGTCGAGAGGCTTTTCCATCTTGTGTATGGGAATAATGGAAGATCTCTTCCGGATGGAAGGAAAGGAATGCAAAGACCAGGACAGATTGAAGATGTGAAGAAGAAAATCCATGCCAGAGCGAGGAAGGTGCTTTAGCATGTGATAGGCAACTTTGTCTGGGCCAGTGGCAGTCGAGGGGGAGAGGTTGGAGGCAGCCGCAAGAAGTTCAGTGGGAAAGAAAGGAGAGCAAAAGGACGAGTGAGACTCCACAGGACACGTGGCTCAGCGGAGCTCAGAGAGGTAGCCTCTGGCTCTGCTACACAGAGCCTTTGGCTGAGAAATGGAAAAGTGGGATCTCAGGTAAGTGGCATAGACCGAAGCCGATTCCCTGGGAGAACAGTTGGGGAAGTTAGGAGAGGAAGAAGATGAGGAAGATGAGCCAGTGATATAGCAAAGAAGAGAGTGCACAGACTTAGGGTTAGATTTAGGTGAAAGAGAAGAGCAAGTCATTTGCCATGCCTCCGCTTTGGCCTTAGTGATGACCGATGAGGTGTGTCGAGAAGCAGAGATGTAAGCGTGGCGATCTTCATCACTTCTGTTAGCGGCAGCGAAAGCCTTGCGTCTTTCACTAATCGCACTTTCCACCTCAGCAAACCATCAGGCTTTAGGAGGACGTTTGATGCAGCCAAAAGGAATAGAAGATTTGGCCGCATTCAGTGCCAGAGAGGAAAAGAGAGCAGCAGCAGAGGAAAGAGACGAGTATTCCTCTGCTGAAAGACAGTGAGAGTCAACGTAGGAGGCAAACCCATCCCAGTGAGCTTTCTGAAAATTGAGGGAAGGGGGCTCTTGTTGGGGCAATAGGCCAGAGAGAGAGGGATAGACAAAAGAATTGGTAGGTGGTCAGAACCAAGGTCTTGTAGCACTTCCCAGGAGCAGGAAAAGGCTAGAGAAGAGGGGACAAAGGAGAGGTTAGGAGAGGAGCGACTGCCAGAGGAGCGATGGAGAAGGGTGGGTGTGTCAGGGTCATTGAAGGGAGGAGGTCAGAAGAGATGATCCAGTCGAATACTTCTTCCCCACAGGGGTCAGAAGTACCTCTTGAGTCCCAGAGGGGTGATGGCCATTGAAGTCCCCCAGAATGAAGAGATTTCTGGAGGAAGAAAGAATGGAGGGAGAAAAGGAGTCAGTTCTGCCATCGATTGGGGAGGAGCAAATAAGGGGGGGGCATACACATTAACAAAAGAGAGCAAGGAGGAGTTGTTTAGAGAGATGTTGATCGCCACATAATCAGAGTAGGGATCAAGCAAAGAAAGAGAGGAGGTAGAAAGTTCAGAGAAAG